>OY821519.1:124185197-125557697 GCA_963682025.1 Cordilura impudica
CTCACATGATTTTTTTTTTTTTTTTTTTTTGAGAAATCACTTGGTGGTTGGTGTGTTCCCTATCCAAAGATAACAAATTTATTTTTAAAAAAAATATATATACGAAAAAAAGCATTTTGTATTAATGCCAAAACAATGGAAACTTTTAAACTTCCGAGCCAGAGTTGATTAAAACAATAAAAATAGAAGATAGCATCAAAGAAAATGTATAAAATCTTCATCGTTATTTAAATATTTATATTTTCTGACGCTTGCTTTTAACTGCTTTTTAAATACAATTATATTCTTAAATTTTTCAAATATTTTAATTAATTATTGTAAAATAATGGCAAAAAAAAAGTTTTGTGTAGAATAATAGATGATTTTACAGCTGGTCTTAAGCAAAAGAAAAATTGTGAGAAATATTCCAAGCGTAAATCCATAATTTCAAAAATTATCAAGAAATATCGTGAACGAGGTACTGTGACGACTTAACAGAAAGGCAGCAGTCTCCGTAAAACTAGTCAAAGGCAGGATAATTTAATAGGAAGTTTTTAAGATATGCTCAAAAGTACTACCAAAAGAGGTCATTAACAATATAAAACGAAAAAAATATGTACACGAAGTGTTTCCCGACGCACAGTGGGTTGGTTGAATGATACTCAAAATGAGGATTAATTTAGGGAAGCCGTATTTAAAAAAAAAATATTTTTTTTACAAATTATTAATTATTAGTGGATTAAAAACTAAATTAAAATTAAAAATTCAAAATTCAAAATTCAAAATAAAAAATTAAAAACTAAAATCTAAAAATTAAAAATTTAAAAATTTAAAATAAAAATTAAAAATCAAAAATTAAAAATTAAAAATTAAAAATTAAAAATTAATAATTAAAAATTAAAAATTAAAAATAAAAACTAAAACTAAAAATTAAAAATTAAAAATTAAAAATTAAAAATAAAAATTAAAAATTAAAATTAAAAATAAAAATTAAAAATTAAAAATAAAAATTAAAAATTAAAAATTAAAAATTAAAAATTAAAAATTAAAAATTAAAAATTAAAAATTAAAAATTAAAAATTAAAAATTAAAAATTAAAAATTAAAAATAAAAATTAAAAATTAAAAATTAAAAATTAAAAATTAAAAATAAAAATTAAAAATTAAAAATTAAAAATTAAAAATTAAAAATTAAAAATTAAAAATTAAAAATTAAAAATTAAAAATTAAAAATTAAAAATTAAAAATTAAAAATTAAAAATTAAAAATTAAAAATTAAAAATTAAAAATTAAAAATTAAAAATTAAAATTAAAAATTAAAAATTAAAAATTAAAAATTAAAAAATAAAAATTAAAAATTAAAAATTAAAAATTAAAAATTAAAAATTAAAAATTAAAAATTAAAAATTAAAAATTAAAATTAAAAATTAAAAATTAAAAATTAAAAAATAAAAATTAAAAATTAAAATTAAAAATTAAAAATTAAAAATTAAAAATTAAAAATTAAAAATTAAAAATTAAAAATTAAAAATTAAAAATTAAAAATTAAAATTAAAAATTAAAAATTAAAAATTAAAAATTAAAATTAAAAATTAAAAATTAAAATTAAAAATTAAAATTAAAAATTTAAAAATTAAAATTAAAAATTAAAAATTAAAAATTAAAAATTAAAAATTAAAAATTAAAATTAAAAATTAAAAATTAAAAATTAAAAATTAAAAATTAAAAATTAAAAATTAAAAATTAAAAATTAAAATTAAAAATTAAAAATTAAAAATTAAAAATTAAAAATTAAAAATTAAAAATTAAAAATTAAAAATTAAAAATTAAAAATTAAAAATTAGAAATTAAAAATTAAAAATTAAAAATTAAAAATTAAAAATTAAAAATTAAAAATTAAAAATTAAAAATTAAAAATTAAAAATTAAAAATTAAAATTAAAAATTAGAAATTAGAAATTAGAAATTAAAAATTAGAAATTAAGAATTAAAAATTAAAAATTAAAAATAAAAAATTCAAAATTCAAAATTAAAAATTAAAAATTAAAAATTAAAAATTAAAAATTAAAAATTAAAAATTAAAAATTAAAAATTAAAAATTAAAAATCAAAAATTAAAAATTAAAAATTAAAAATTAAAAATTAAAAATTAAAAATTAAAAATTAAAAATTAAAAATTAAAAATTAAAATTAAAAATTAAAAATTAAAAATTAAAAATTAAAAATTAAAAATTAAAAATTAAAAATTAAAAATTAAAAATTAAAAATTAAAAATTAAAAATTAAAAATTAAAAATTAAAAATTAAAAATTAAAAATTAAAAATTAAAAATTAAAAATTAAAAATTAAAAATTAAAAATTAAAATTAAAAATTAAAAATTAAAAATTAAAAATTAAAAATTAAAAATTAAAAATTAAAAATTAAAAATTAAAAATTAAAAATTAAAAATTAAAAATTAAAAATTAAAAATTAAAAATTAAAAATTAAAAATTAAAATTAAAAATTAAAAATTAAAAATTAAAAATTAAAAATTAAAAATTAAAAATTAAAAATTAAAAATTAAAAATTAAAAATTAAAAATTAAAAATTAAATATTAAAAATTAAAAATTAAAAATTAAAAATTAAAAATTAAAAATTAAAAATTAAAAATTAAAAATTAAAAATTAAAAATTAAAAATTAAAAATTAAAAATTAAAAATTAAAAATTAAAAATTAAAAATTAGAAATTAAAAATTAAAAATTAAAAACTAAAAATTAAAAATTAAAAATTAAAAATTAAAAATTAAAAATTAAAAATTAAAAATTAAAAGTTAAAAATTAAAAATTAAAAATTAAAAATTAAAAATTAAAAATTAAAAATTAAAAATTAAAAATTAAAAATTAAAAATTAAAAATAAAAATTAAAAATTAAAAATTAAAAATTAAAAATTAAAAATTAAAAATTAGAAATTAAAAATTAAAAACCAAAAATTCAAAATTCAAATTTAAAAATTAAAAATTAAAAAATAAAAATTAAAAATTAAAAATTAAAAATTAAAAACTAAAAATTAAAAATTCAAAATTAAAATTCAAAAATTAAAAATTAAAAATCAAAAATTAAAAATTAAAAATTAAAAATTAAAAATTAAAAATTAAAAATTAAAAATTAAAAATTAAAAATTAAAAATTAAAAATTAAAAATTAAAAATTAAAAATTAAAAATTAAAAATTAAAAATTAAAAATTAAAAATTAAAAATTAAAAATTAAAAATTAAAAATTAAAAATTAAAAATTAAAAATTAAAAATTAAAAATTAAAAATTAAAAATTAAAAATTAAAAATTAAAAATTAAAAATTAAAAATTAAAAATTAAAAATTAAAAATTAAAAATTAAAAATTAAAAATTAAAAATTAAAAATTAAAAATTAAAAATTAAAATTAAAAATTAAAAAATTAAAAATTAAAAATTAAAAATTAAAAATTAAAAATTAAAAATTAAAAATTAAAAATTAAAAATTAAAAATTAAAAATTAAAAATTAAAAATTAAAAGTTAAAAATTAAAAATTAAAAATTAAAAATTAAAAATTAAAAATTAAAAATTAAAAATTAAAAAATAAAAATTAAAAATTAAAAAATAAAAATTAAAAATTAAAAATTAAAAATTAAAAATTAGAAATTAAAAATTAAAAACCAAAAATTCAAAATTCAAATTTAAAAATTAAAAATTAAAAAATAAAAATTAAAAATTAAAAATTAAAAATTAAAAATTAAAAATTAAAATTCAAAAATTAAAAATTAAAAATCAAAAATTAAAAATTAAAAATTAAAAATTAAAAATTAAAAATTAAAAATTAAAAACTAAAAATTAAAAATTAAAAATTAAAAATTAAAAATTAAAAATTAAAAATTAAAAATTAAAAATTAAAAATTAAAAATTAAAAATTAAAAATTAAAAATTAAAAATTAAAAATTAAAAATTAAAAATTAAAAATTAAAAATTAAAAATTAAAAATTAAAATTAAAAATTAAAAATTAAAAATTAAAAATTAAAAATTAAAAATTAAAAATTAAAAATTAAAAATTAAAAATTAAAAATTAAAAATTAAAAATTAAAAATTAAAAATTAAAAATTAAAAATTAAAAATTAAAAACTAAAAATTAAAAATTAAAAATTAAAAATTAAAAATTAAAAATTAAAAATTAAAAATTAAAAATTAAAAATTAAAAATTAAAATTAAAAATTAAAAATTAAAAATTAAAAATTAAAAATTAAAAATTAAAAATTAAATATATTATAGTTTCATTCGTTAGTTTTTTACCTGTTGTTATTATTTTTGTTTTTTTTTTTTAATTAAATAAAATTACTTTAAAATTTCCTTTTTATACCCTATACCCTATACCACTATGTGGTTTAAGTATAATGACTTTGTGCTGCTGTTTGTAACTACCAAAAATATTTGACCTAGACCCATCTTTTATTATACCGATCGAATCAGAATCACTATTTGATTCGATTTAACGATGTACGTCCGTCTGTGTGTCCATGTAAACCGTGTAATCAAACTGCAGGTCGCAAATATGAATATATTTTAATTAAATTTGGTATATAAGCTTATATCGGCCATAGGGTGAAAGCTATTGAAATTGGTGAGAATCGGTTCATGTTCAGACCTAGCCCCCATACAAATGACCCCTATTAAATCACATAAATTGCCATAAGATCCAAATTGTCATATAGATCTCAGTCAAATTGGGTTTATATGTGTTTATTACATCCATTAATGAGTAGTCCAAAAATAATACCTATGGGACAAATCTTAGTCATAGGCCCCATATAGAGCTGCTTCCCGATCTTCACTTAAATCTATCAAAAAACAATAATATTGCACTGATTCTTCTCAATTTTGTTTGTATATATTTTTGCAAAACACAAGAGACTTTACCAAACATGGCCAGGATCGGTCCATTTTTGGGCCTAGTCCCCATATATATATAGCATCCGATATGAACTTTTTCATATCTGCAGCCAAAAAATTAGTAAAAATCCCACTCAAATTTGGTTTACGCTTATTTTCTATAACCAGTTAGTTGGGTCTAAGAGATAGGGTCTCTAAACGCATGCTATAGGGTATCGTATAGTCGTTCTAGACCGACTATAATTTTCTCACTTGTTTTAATATTAATAATTTGTAGCCAAGAATCATTCGATTTCTTTTTTTTGTTGAATTTTCGTATGACTTTGGGTATTATTATGATGCCGGCTGCGTCTAATAATGAATTTCATTGGTGTTCTATGAATTATTTAGGGGTTTTCTACTTAGTAAAAGAAAAATAATCAAATTTTTCAAATAGTAATTATTTCTTTTTAAACATCATTGTTTTTTGTAATAGAAATTTGCCAAGAAGAAAACCAATTAACTTTAAATTTAATTCGTATTCAGATTTAATGTTTCAGTATCAGCAACAGTTTCAAAGTGGCAGCCGTACCCAATATTGGATGGAGGGTATCAAAAATTCGGCACAGCCGAATTTAGCAATCTTACTTGTTTTTTTTATTCAACAACACAGATAACGATTTTCAGCTGTTGATTTGTCAGATTTTGTCATGCGATTTATGCAAAAAAAAACAATATTTTATTTTTTAAAACTTGTTAAAGAAAAAATTTAAATTTAACATACATACATATGTAATTACAAATTTTAAGATTTTCAATTTCAACTTACCGTTTTTAAAATCGAAGCAGTCAAGTAACACCGAATCAGCGACAATTACAAAAAGTTTTATAACGGTTTTGCTGCGTTAAAAAAATAAACGATTAAGATGAAAACACAATTTTTTAAATAAATTTTAAAAAATAATATCAAAATAAAAACAAAGCCATCACTTTTCGAACCGACAAAAACAATTTAAACAACGTCTTATTAAATATTTTAATAGGTACTTAAATGAAAAAAAATTTCCACAGAATTGCAAAGCAGTATTTCATGTTCCATAAAGTGTGATTTTCTTTCGACTCAGTTGAACTTACCTTTAGAAATTTCTCAATGAAATGAATATTGAAACTTAAAAATTTTTGATTTATTTCACTTTAATCCTGAGAAAATTCTATTTGAGTCACAATGATCGATTTCGGATCCTTCGGAATTTTAATTAAGTACCAATCATAACCTGCAAAAATTTGTACCGGCGTGTGACAATTTGACCGAGTGTCGGCGGTATTTTAAAAAATCCCTAAAATTAAAATTGTACAACAATGTAAGAGATATTTTACTATATTCTTAAATTTATAATAAAATGAGTTGAATTCATTTTAGTATAAATTGTTTCAGTAGTATATCTAGAGATAAACAAAGCTAAATATTTGTCTAAAATAAATTATAAACTCTGTAATAGTAAATCCCCAAGATTCAAGCATTTGAGATTAATATTTTTTTCATTTATTTGACGAACGACAACACTGTTTATGGTATATTCTCATCTGTCGTGTTTATTTGTTTTTGTTATTCTTTATCAATTGTGCTTTGTTTGATATTTTAGCTTAACATTGTGCTTTCATCGTATCAACTAGGCAAAACACGCGGGTATTTCACAAGCCACCACACAACACTTTCTATAACTAGCGTACACAATTTCATAGTTAATTCTTGGATTTTATTAAAACAACACTTCTTTAGTATTTAATGAATGTTGAATTTTACCTTGATAAACTTTTCTTATGATTTTCTTCGATTTTTCTATATTTTAAGTAGATTTACTAAGAACAATATATTTATTACGACAAACACACGAAACCGGCCAAATATAACTAAAAAAGAATGCCAAAGTTTACGAAACACAAGAGAAATAAAAAGAGCACAATAACTGGTTGTGTCTGAGAGAGTAATAATAATAAACTTAAACAGGGTTGTTAAGTTGTGCGAGCTATACAATAACTGCAAAACGTATGTGAACAATTGTGGGATTTGTGTATTTTTATGGGATTGAGAATAATTAATAGAAATGTTATAATCTACGTAACTAATGGAGAAATGATGGTTGAAGCTATAAATAAATTTTAAGAAGAACGAATATATTTAAGGTAATAAACTTTAATATTCAAAATATTAAAACGTTTTTAAAATTTAAATAAATTTTAGTAAAATTGCCATTATGAATAGAAGATACGTAAAAGTTTTGACAATATGTGTATATACGGAAATGAGTAACCAAATTTTTTAACATCTGCGAAAATTAATTAATGATTGTAATACCCATTATTAATACTCATGATTTGTCAGAGAATTGTTAACACTAGTTGTAGGTACCTTTATTTTGGAAAGTGCTACTCTAACAAAACCAGGAACATTACGATATTATTTATTTTTGTAAATATAAATGTAAGCTACAAGTCAAATGTTAAAAAGCTGTATTTACATAATGAGAATTATTTTATTTTTATACCCTATATCACTATGTATGAGGTCAGGGTAAAATGACTTTGTGCTGATGTTTGTAACTAGCAAAAATATCTGAACTAGACCCCATCTTTTATTATACTGATCGACTCAGAATCACTTTCTGAATCGATTTAGCGATGTTCGTCCGTCCGTCTGTCTGCCTGTGTGTCCATTTCAATTTTCTAAGCACATTACAGGTCGCAAATATGAATATATTTTTATGAAATTTTGTATACCTATAAGCTTCCATCGAACACAACATGAACGCTTTTTAAATTGGTGAAAATCGGTGCATGTTCAGACCTATTGCACATAAAAATGACCCCCACGAGACCGATCTTCTTTCGCTTTAAGAAGAACCTTAGATTGATTTTTTTTTTTTATTATTATTATATACGCGTTTTTTCAGAATGAAACAAACGGTAATATTATTGCTTTAAATCAATAAAACAGTCTCCTTTTTTTAATATTAATGTAATTTTTTTAAATAACATCTTATATGAGATTATTTAACAGTAAATATTAACAATTACTGTAAAGGAGAAATGAATCGATCTTAATTATATCATTAATAAAAGACTCCATTCTTCAAATTGCATCTAAGGAAAAGGAAATGTTATTAATCACAACCGTGACCAAAAAATTGTTAAAGGTAATGTAGTGTTCTTTCTTTTAATAATCAGCCCTGTTCTTGAAACGTTATTTGAATAAGAGTGAATTTAAAATCACATGAAATTGAAATTTTGGGTTTCTTGAAACCACTTTTTTTTATTTATTTAATGGAAACATATGTTTGAGATAAGAACCATATGTTTGAGTTAAGAACATATGTTTTCTAGAATCCGAGGTGCCATATGGTTCTTTATTCAGTTTCACAAAAAACTTTTAAGTATTTTGTGCATGTTTTTTTCTTAAGTTTTTAGAAAAAAAATAAAGAAAAATATTTTCTTTTAAAATAAGAACTTATTTGTTCATTTGATTGTTTTTGTTCTTCAATTTCATTGAATTAAAAATGACTTTTCTATTTTTAAAATGTTAGGCATCACCAAAAAAAATTTCGATATTCAAATAAATTGTATTTGACTGGCATACTGTTTCGAACATATGCAAAAAAATAAAAATATGTGATTTGATGGACATTTTTTTTTTAATTCCTTTATTTGCATTAATTAGTGCATAAAGAATCTATGTTATAATTGAAAAAATTATAATGGAAAATAGATTGTGTAAATAAAAAGTTTTTATTATTGTGATAAATCAGCATCATCGCAAAAAGTGTGTTTAATTAACATCGGCCACTTATTACGAGTTTTTTTTTTAAATCAGCGCAAAATTAGCTTTTTTAAAATCGTTTGTTTTTTCATAAAATTAATGTCTAATTTTTTAAAATAATGACAAGGTTCAATAAAAAACATGTTAGAGTTTAAATATCAATTAGTTTTTTTTTTATCTCTTAAGACCTGCTTAGTAGAAATAAAGGGCATTTGATTTGATTTCACAAAGCCTTTTCTATGTGAATTAAAACGAGAAAAAATATTCTTATTGAAATTAGAGAACAGCAAAAAACTCGTAGATTTAAGAATTTTTTCATTTACGAGTTTTTTTTGTGATAGTGGTTTCAAGAACAGGGGTGAATAGCTTGTTGCTATTTTCATGTAGTTGACACTGCCTTCTAATGTGGTTAGAATATCTGTTAGTATTATGTAGCACCAAATCACACAAAATGTATAACATCAATTATATTTGACTTGCATTTTAACTTGAAATTTTTTGTTATAATTTCATTTGTGAATCAGAATAAAAACGTTTATATTTTTTTGGCATTTTCATATTTGCAACACTAGTTTCAAACTCTCATGTTATTGTGACATATAGCTTACATGGCGTCTCGACTAGCCATAATTCATGACAATGTTCAAGTCAATGGATAGGTGTAGACTGCTGATGTTCATGTTCATGACTAAAAAAATCCAACTTTTTGCCATGACAGAAAGTCTGTCATAAATTCAGCCATTTATTTGAAGTTTCATACGATTTTGAAGTTTAAGTATATTAAAATGGCGCAACTTAAATTAAATAAAAGCGAAATTATTAATTTCAGGCCCATAGACAAATGAAATATTTTGTGAAACCTCCTTGCATACCAGTTAACAAACCAATGACCTGAAACAGATTAATTTACAGTTGTTTACGATGATCTATACTAGGTATATATACAGATAAATTTAAATCACACACCTTAAGGTCACCACAGATCTTCCATTTAAGTAATGTCATAATTTCAATCATTGATTCGGTACTTTCCCTTGTATTAATGGCACGAGCAATTGGTGTGGATGGTTTTTCATTCATATTATGCAAAAGAAGAGCCTTGAAACTGTTGCTAGTGCGAGAAAAAACGAGAATGAGACATTATGTTTTTTTTTAATGTGGAAGCGAGATCGAGAGTAAAGCTTTTTTGTGTGGCGTTGCCAGCTTAGGTTGTAAAAAGACTCGCAAGGGAAATAGAATTGATTCTGTTGTGTTTTCTGTGCGAGAAAAATCAGATGACAGGAGAATTAGCTGTATTTATGAACATATGACAGTTGAATCAGGGTGTATTTATTGTATTGTGCATTGTGACTTGCGAAGTGATAAGTTGTTTTGCTTGTAGATTTGTAATATTGTAAAATTTGTAAAAAGCATTTTGATGATTTTGTAAAAGTACAATAGCAAAATTCTCCCATGCAAAAAGCTTATTTTTACTCGCACTCGCAACTCGCATGAATGTGTTTAGGGCTTCAAGCTAGTAATTCCGTGTCTTGCTTCGTTAAATGCAAATCCCGAATTAGATCATTCATCTTAGCTTAAGTCACTAAATGGCGTTCATCATCAGCCTCATACAAACTACCACTGTTGGTGAAAGATGTTTCGGACTCACTGCTCGTAGCACTGGGAATGACTGGTAACGGATCATTTGGTGGACGTTGAACTGGTTTTGTAACCGATGGGACATTCGTGTAAGTAATATTTTTTCGATTTTTCATATTGAATCCAGCAACTTTTGTTAAACAGAAATAAATATCGGTTAGGTGGTTACTTGACTCTGTCCAAAGTACTGGAATTGAAAAATCGAAATAGATCTTATTGCCAATTGACCACTTGTTTAAAAGAGTTCTGCAACTATTGCAAAACATTGTCGGTATCCACGGTTTGTTCAAGTTTCTGACAGCAAAACCAAAATAATGTAAATATGTATATATTAATGATTCTGATATTACATATCCTTTTTTCGAACCAAATATTCACCACACACAAAACAAAAATTGCTTGATTCGGTAACACACGATCTCCCTGACATGCTTAAACGCTACTATTATGAAGATTTTTGCCCGTTTTCTCAATAGGCGATTATCTTTTATCCCAACGAGAAACTGCCGATTAAAGAAATTTGGTTTTCTCAATGTCTGGTTTGCTTCTATTTTGTCGCAAAGCTAACCGGCACTCATCTGCCAGTTATTTATTTATCGTACAGATAAATTATTCTCCCAACTTTCATATCAAGTTTGAGAGGCATTGCCAACAGAAAATAATTCTCCCAACTTTCATAAGTATTTTGAGAGGCATTGCCAACTGAAAATAATGTTTTTGTCGGTACATTGAGAAAACCAAAATTGTTAACCGGCAGTTTATCGGTCCAATAAATTTATGTCCTGGTTAAGTAACAGGCAGTTTGACGATACATTGAGAAAACCGGCATTTGAATGAATGTGGGCTTCTGTCAAATTAATAATTGTGAAATTGTAGTGTCAGTATTGACTATTTTACAGTATTGCCAACATGCGATAAAAAATGAACAGAATGCCAAAAATGTCAGATTTGAATTCAGCGCATCCAGATTAGTTAAAAAACATGCTTCGTTTTTGCAGTCATTTATTTTTTTAAATATGTAGAGCAGTGTTATTTACTTTTACTATATCTATAATATTAATAGGCTAGGCGATTTCTTGTGACCGATGTTTTGCTATACCGGTTTATCCCAATTTTGCCCAAACGTATATTATTTGAAAGGTATTTCTATTTAGCCGTTTTGCAGATTTACAGATTTTTAAATTTTTTCCTTTATTTTGAGTAAATTGCATTTAAAGTTGCTACTAACACATACATAAAATTATACAATGCTACGTATGTGTTTATTAAATTTGTTAATGTGTTTGTAATACAAATGAGTTTGTTTTTTGTTTTGATTTGTGAATTGGCTATAATTGATTAGCATACCTTTAGGGTGTTTATTTAATGAAAAAATATAATTTCCTAGAATCTGCACTCGAATTTCGAGGGCTGGAATCTGCTAGTATAATATTAATAGGCTATGCGATTTCTTGTGACCGATGTAAGTTTCACAGTTTTACCCCGATTTTGACGAAATCATTTGAAAGGTGTTTCTTTTTCGCTATTACCCAGATTTACAGATTTTCAGATTTTCATCGTCTGGAATATTTTTTTGGAGTTACGATCGTATAAAGTTGCTACTAACACATACATAAAATTATACAATGCTATGTGTGTGTTTATTAAATTTGTTAATGTGTTTGCGCTAATGTATTCAGTTTGTTTTCTTCATTTTAAATGAGTTGAATTGTGAAGCATAAAGGTATTATTAAATGAAAAATTAAACTTTCATAGAATTTGCACTCGAATTTCGAGTGCTGGAATCTGCTAGTTTACATAAATGTTTTTTTGAAACTATATTCTATTCTTAAATTTCAGATTGATAAATGTGACCTCCATTTCATATAATTTCACGACATAGTCTTTTTTCTGCCGTTTAAGCCATTCGATGATACGCCTCTAATGGTAACCTGTAATAATATCGGTGTGCAGTCCAAATATTATTAACGCCATTTCGTAAATATGTTTGTGTAAATCTGTGTAAAAACTATTTATTTGCTCTTTTAGGCTGGGTAGAAACAACGTTCGACGGGATTCACTAGTTCGATATAAATCAACGTTATATAGGAAAATCATCTGTTTTGTATACATACATACATTATTTCAAACTTAACATCATCGTGGAGTTAACTCATTTACCATATTTCAGGCCGCTAAAAATAGTAGTTGTCATAAGGACATACATATGTAATGTTATGTAATATACAATTACAAAAAGTTTTAATGTTTATAGCAGTGCAAGTGATTACGTTAATTGTTTTATAATAATTTTAATTAACAAACTTTGTTTTCTTGCGGCATGAATGTTCAAAATGAAAAATTCAAATAAACAATACAAAGTTGTTGAATGTGTTGCATTAATGAAATAAAATGCAAATTATATTATGCGGCAATAAAATGATACACACCGCGATATAAAAATATTTTGAAAAAAGAAAGGAAATGTGCTAGTAATATTATAATTTACTTATATAAATGATTTATTAACATTATGTTGTATTCGATAATTAGAATTCTCACTTTTGCCCAGTCAACAACAACATAACTGGCTAGCAACAACGGTGTGCGATATAAAAGTGGTATGAACAAATTTTCAAAGTGCTATTAGATACACACGATGCGCTGGCTCTCACTGTTTACTGGAGTGCATTTTAGTACCTCAGCACATTCACTTCAACTTCCAAGAAGATGCATGTTAAACATGTGTTCAACTGTTTGCGACTGTTATTTTAATACCCTACACCAATAAATATGTTATATGAGATTTTATGAGTTAACTTTGTCACTAACAAAATTATACGAATTGGATACGATCGATAGGCATGAATAGTCTATTTTTATGACTGACAAACTTAAAGTCGTATATAATTATAAATAGATAACTATCATATACATTTTACGAATACACATTATTGTTTCCCACCATCGAGATATGTCGCAAAATATACGAAAACTTGTCATACAAAGCAGCTATCTAAATGTTTTAGTTCACGGTTTTATCTACAAAATCACGATTCTAATCAGCGATGCCAGCTTTTTATAAGCAAAAAACACTAAACGGTATCGGTAAAAACACTTGATTACAATGAGATGAAAAGCGCTAGTATTTGATGTTACTTTATAAGCGTATATCAGAGATCTGCCATGAGTACTGAAATAGTGAGAAGAGTTGGATCATAATTCATAATTTCTAGTATTTTACCCTTTAATACTTATTGAAATGTTGTCGAACCTCATATCCACTCTAATCATGCTTAAAAACAATTTTGACGTTGTTGATTTAAACTCTGCTTCGCTCAATGTGTCTGGGCGATGTATAATAAGTATGATTTGAAGACGGACATTAAAATAATCATTATGAGGTAGTGCAGTTGCTCTGTTGTAAATAAATATGTATGGTAAATCTACGTGTATACATGTATTTGTATTTGTACATGGATGAGTTGAATCGAGTGTAAGTATTATAAGTATTTTCATAAAATTATTAATAAAATTTATGAATTAAACAGATTTGAGTTGGCATTAGTATGATGTTAACGTCGTTGTGAGTATTAGGATATCAGAGTCCTTGAATTTCAATGGTCTCTACTCAATTGTACCTAAAATTCCATGAGTAACTATGAATAGTGAAAAAAATTTCATTGCTCACCTCTAATACATATCAATAAAAAAATTTAAGTACGTAAACAATTTTTTGACGTGTAAATATCTATCCGCGCAGGGGGTAAAAATCTATTTCACAATACAATCACAAAAACAGTGTAAGATGTAAGACGTAAGACTATATCGGTGTGACTTAAGATTGCATTGGTGAAAATATTATGACATGTAATAACTTTTTGTCTCTATTTTCTGCAGTATATTTCTTCACTTTTTATAAACATTTTATAATTAATTTCCTCAATCATTTAGAAGTATTCTTAACGTTTTAATTTATTCCATATAAATAACACAATTATCAATGCATTTAATATTAATGCTAATTAAACATAATTAAAAAATAAATAAAAAATAAACGAATTAGAGTAAAAAGGAAGTGTTTGGAGATAAAATGGAGGGACAATTCATTGGACAGTGTTTGGAGAAAAAATGAAGGCACGATTGCATTAGGAAGTGTTTGGAGATAAAATGAGGGAGCGAATAGCGTTATAAAAACGTTTTGAAATATGGAAAATTAAAAATGGAAAATGAAAAATAAAAAATGAAAATGAAAATTGAAAAATGAAAAATAGAAAATGAAAAATAAAAAATTAAAAATTTTAAATGAAAAACAAAAAATGAAAAATAAGAAAAGAGAAATAAAAAATGGAAAATGAAAAATAAAAAATTAAAAATGAAAATAAAAAATGAAAAACGAAAAATTAAAAATTAATCAGTTGAAATAATAATAAATATTTTTATATTAGCAGAGCCCCTGCAGCTGATACATAGATGACGCTTTCTGTTTGATTTTAAAAAAGTGCCACAAAAGCATCTTTAATTACTAGGTGTTTACACATCTACCCTGTGATCGGACTCACATGTTTTTTTACAATTGTCCATTTTTTAATAAAAACATATCCAGCCCTGTTCTTGAGACATTGTTATTTGAATAAGAATGAATTTGAAATAACATGAAATTGAAATTTTGGGTTTCTTGAAAACACAAATTTTATATTTTCGAAGTATTTTTCGAAATCATATTTTTTATTGTCAAATGACATGAAACATATGGTTTAGCTTCAGAACCATATGTTATCTAGAAACCGAGGTGCCATATGGTTCTTTAGTCACTTTCACAAAAAATAAATAAATAAAATTTTACTAGTTAATTTAATTGTTTTTCTTCTTCAATTACATTCAATTAAGAATGACTTCTCTTTTTGAAGTAAGTTAGGCATCACCAAAGAAAATTCGAAATTCAAATAAATTGGATTTGACTGGCATCACCACTGTTTCGAACATAAACAAAGTTGTGGCAGTCATATGCAAAAAAAAAATAATATGTGATTTGAGTGAAATATTATTTTAAACTCCTTTTTTATTCGTAATAATTAGTGCATAAAGAATCTATGTTATAATTGAAAAAATTATAATGGAAAATAGATTGTGTAAATAAAGTTTTTATTAGTTATAGAACACCATCTCCAAAAGTGTGCTTTATTAACATCGACCACTGATTACCAGCTTTTTTTTAAATCAATGCAAAATATACACGTATTTTAAAATAGTTTTTTTTTTCATAAAATCATTCTCAATTTTTTTAAAATAATGACAAGGTTCAATAAAAAACATGTTAGAGTTTATATATCAATTGTTTTTTTAATATCAGGTCTTAGTTTAGTGGAAAAATGGGAATTTGTTTTGATGTCACAAAACCTTTTCTATGAGAATTAAAACAAGAAAAATATTCTTATTGAAATCATAGAACAGCAAAAAAGTCGTAAATTTAAGAATTTTTTCATTTACGAGTTTTTTTTTTTGTGATAGTGATTTCAGGAACAGGGGTGATCATTTCCTTTCCTTGTTCAGGCTTAGTATGGTTTTTATATAAAATATCAAACTGAGTAATCGTAAAAAGTCAACTGAATACACGTGGTGTTAAAATCGGTAAATATTATTTTACATTTGCGGTGGTTACCTCCTACAAACGTTGCCTATTTACTATATTACTATAAATTATAAAATTAACGATTTTGAATTTTTATACATGCATACTAGACTGCCACTTAAAAAAAAAAATCTTGCGGCACCCCACAGATCGGTTCCTTTTCCCAAAAAAGTAATTGTTGCAAAATTTTATTCAATTCGGTTGGGGGGAAATGGTGCCTCAACGCCCCCAAAGTTCAGAAAAAACGCTTTTTTTGCGTACAATTGACTTTGGACTATCAATATCTCAGCAACTATTCATTTCACATGAAAATCCGCTAATAAGCAGATATCCCCTTAAAATCTGTAAACACAAAGAATTTACAAAAGTGTTTTGATGTTTGAACTTACCTACGCTGCCGATTACGGTACTTTGTTTTAGTTACTTTGTTTTTGCAAAAGTGTTGTTGTGCTTTACTTGATAACGGAACTTTATTTTTGCGACAATAAATGAAGTTGAGTATTTTATAGTTATAAGTAGTTATTATTTTGCAAGTGATCGTTGTGCTAAAATGTCTATGTGTTTACGTGAGCGAATATATTTGATTGGAAATTATTCCAATAGTTTGGTTGGTTCTAAATTGCCGTCTGTTAAAGAAGTCATGAAAGTGATTTTTTTCAATATGCGTGTTGTTAAGCTGAGCTTGAGAGAAAGTGCCCGTTTAACAATAAAAGAAGTGCAAATAATTTGGAAAAAGGCAAGAATTCCTACAAGAGAAGAAAAGCACTGTATTGAAAAATTAGAAAACCTCTATAATGAATGGCGAAGTCTGCAAAAGAACTCAGCTAGAAAGACAAAACAACAAGAGAAAAAAGAAACTGTGTTTACCCAAAAAATGGAAAACTTATTTGGTATAGCTCATGCAAATGCATTGAATATTATGAAATTTGAAGAAGAGAAAATATATTTATTGAATCAAAGAAAAGAGGGAAGACCAGCATATATGCATGGCATCGATAGCGAACAACAAAACTGAAGAGATGCAAAGAAATATGTTGCAAAGGAGAGAAAGAAGTACACAAGAAGTTAACGATTTATTCAGAACTGTTCCAATAAACGATATTTCGTTATCTGACTCGGAAAATTCAAATTGTGAAGAAAGTGCTTCTGACATGGAAAATTCAAATTGTGAAGAAAGTGCTTATGAGATGGAAAATTCAAATTGTGAAGAAAGTGCTTCTGACATGGATATTGCACAAGAGCCACCTTTAAAGAGAGCTAGGGGAAATACTAATTTAGTAACTCCAAAACTTGCTGTTAAAATTATCGTTGCTACTGCAGAAGCGTTTGGTCAGAGCATAAATAATTTCATTCTAAATAAAAATTCAGTTCGTACTGCTAGACAACAATTGCGGCAAGAACGTGTTGATGAAATCAAAGCCAAGATGAAAAATACTGATTTGGAAATTGTTTGTTTGCATTGGGACGGGAAACTATTTCCAGGATTAGAAGGAAAACAGAAAGTAGACCGGCTCCCTATTATAATCTCCAACGGTGAAATTGAGCAATTACTCGAGGTTCCACCTTTAGACACAAGCACTGGAAGAGCCCAAGCATTAGCTATTTGTAAAGCTGTTTACGAGTGGGGTTTACAAGGTAAAGTGAAAGCGTTAGTTTTTGATACAACAGCAGTGAACACCGGTCGTCTAAACGGAACAGCTACGATTCTTGAAAACTTATTAGAAAAAGAACTTTTCTATTTACCATGCCGGCATCATATCTATGAACTAGTTTTAAAAAGCGTGTTTGATTTAAAAATTTCAAAGTCCGAAAACCCTAATGTTGTCATTTTCCAGAAATTTCAGAAAGCGTGGCTAAAAATAAATGTCAAAAACATTAGCAGTGGCATTAGTGACAAAATAGTTGAGAAAAAATTCTGTGCAAGTGAAATAGAAATCATAATTTCAAATTTGGAGAAATTTTTAAATGCCGAGCAGCCCCGTGCTTATAGGGAATTTCTTGAACTTATAATAATATTCTTGGGGAAAACACCAAGTCGTGGTTTAAAAATTAAAGCTCCAGGAGCTATGCATCATGTCAAAGGCCATATACAGTTTGAAAATATTTTTATTTAGAAATGAATTTGAGCTTACTAAGAAAGAAGAAAAGGCTTTATGCGAAATTTCTATCTTTCTTATAAAAATTTATGCTGATGCATGGTTCACATTTCCTTTACCAATAAAAGCACCTTTTTGTGATTTTAATTTTTTAATTAAGCTTCACGAATATGCAAAATATGATAGCGAAATCTCAAAAATAGCGTCTGAAAAATTTTGTAGGCATCTTTGGTATTTAGGTTCAGAAGCTGTCGCCTTTGCCTTTTTTAATTCAAGCGTAAGTTCGGAGACTAAGGCGAAAATGGTGGAAAGATTAAATAGAGAATCATCGTCTAAACAAAATGATAAAAAGGCAAATGTAACAATTTCTGAAATCCTGGAAGAGGGCATCGAACAGTTTGTTTCGAAAACAACATTAAATTTTTTAACCAGATTTAATATAAATATAAACTTTTTAAAAAAGCCACACTCTGAGTGGGAAGTAGATGAAAATTATAAAGAGGCAATAGAAAAAATTAAAATGATAAAAGTTGTGAATGATGCCGCAGAAAGGGGGTTAAATTGATACAAGATTATAATTCCATACTATCAACAAATGAAGAACAAAAACAATATATACTACAAGTAGTTCAAGATTATCGCCGCAGGTTTCCTGACTGCAACAAATACACTTTACTCAATACAAACTAATAATACATTGTTATAAATACCTACATATGTAATACAATAAATAACGCAAAATCTAACGTTTTGCAAATTAACTTATTGAAGGCGCAAATCTTGTTTGGGGGGTATAAATCGAAAACGGTTGGAGATAATCAAAAACTTTCTTTGGCAAAATTATTCTTTCATTTCAGTTATATGTGATTTTTATGAGTAATGGGTAATAGCTGAGTTATTCAAGCCCAAAATCAACTTTTGTGCAAAAATGCTGATTTTAGTAAACTTTGGGGACTTTGAGGCAACCATTTCCCCCCAACCGAATTGAATAAAATTTTGCAACAATTACTTTTTTGGGAAAAGGAACCGATCTGTGGGGTGCCATCAGACAAGTTCACAAAAACAAAAAATCCCATATGCGCTAATGGCAGTCTAATGCATACGTTTGAAGTGAATTAATTTTAGTACAAATGTTTGATAGAATTTTATAATTGGCAACACATTAATTTTACACTTTTAACCTATATTTAATATATATTTAAGAATTAACGGAATTACGTATTATAGAGTAAAAAAATAACAGAAGGGAACAAGGTTTTTGTTGACTAAGAACTGAATGTTGATTTTAAGGTTATATGGGACGCTGAATCCAAATCTGCACTTAGATCGACTTTTCGCGATATACCGTTATATCCAAAATTAAGTCACTTCCATTACATATATTGGAATAACTTGAAAACGGTTCACCACATTCAGTTAAAAAAACCGTATTATCTTCTAGCCGTGGTTTTAAATTTGCCCAGTAGTTTCAGAGATATCGTTGAAGTTTTGCAAAAAAGAACTATTAAAAAAACAAATTGTTTTTATCTTTAAAAATTCATAAAATATAAAAATGGGAGAAAAATCAGTTTTTGTCAAAAAATGTTTATTTAAACATATTTCGAATGAAATGAGCTTTATTTTATTGTAATCGGTGTACAACTTTTG
Organism: Cordilura impudica; assembly: GCA_963682025.1. Classification (NCBI taxonomy): domain Eukaryota; kingdom Metazoa; phylum Arthropoda; class Insecta; order Diptera; family Scathophagidae; genus Cordilura; species Cordilura impudica. The sequence goes on from OY821519.1 coordinate 124,204,856, forward strand.
ATTTTGTTCACAATTTAATGAGAAAACAAAAATAACTATTTTTAATATATGTGTGTTTGCTCCTGTTCCATTTATGTAATAAGTGTGGTATAGTAATTGTTTTTAGGCCACTGATTTCAGATATTAAGTCAGATTTTTTCTATCAGCTATATTTTTCAACTTATCAATAAAAGAGGATTTTAAAGAAAAATAAAAATTTATAATACACAAATATTATAATGTAATTCAACTCATCGAAAATTTTTCCTTTATAAGATTTTCTAAACTACACAAGGGACAAGGTTATTGTTGATTAAGAACTGAATATTGTTTTTAAGGTTATTTGGGATGCTGAATATAAATCTTCACTTTGTTTTTTTTCTATCAGCTCGACTTTTCGCGATATACCGTTATGTCCAAAATTAAGTCACTTCCATTACATTATTGGAATAACTTGAAAACGGTTCACCATATTCAGTTAAAAAGAAAACAGTATTATCTTCAAGCCGTGCTTCCATTGGTTTCAAATTTGCCCAGTAGTTTCAGAGATATCGTTTTGAAAGAAATAAAAATTTTTTAAAAAAGTCAGAAATACGTTTAGTACCTGTAACATAAAAATGCGAGCTGACGGAGAAATATGGAGATTGGATTTGAAATCAGCGACCTCAAATTAGTAAATAAAATTACAATAAAGTTCCAGTCAACACCAAAAAGTTGAATTTTGTTCCCTTGTGTTATATTTTGAACAGCTGATGAAACCGTAACATTATTTTTCGTTGTCTATGTCACCTTTATCATCTGGGCCATTACTTTTTTGGAAAATTTTTTATTATTTATTAAGCCTATGGATTACAATACAATAGAAAGAACATAATATAAATAACGGAAGTAATAAGTTTTTTTTTAAGGAAATAGTCAGTTTAACCAAGCTAATATTATTGCATTTGCTGACTGTATATTGCATTTGCTAAGGACGTGGTTGTGCCCTTGTGTAATCATTGCATTAAATAATCGTTTGACTTAAGTTATTGAGTTGGAAAGGTCAATTTATCTATAAAGAAACATGATAATTCAAATAACAGATATTCATTGATTGGCTTTTTGAAATTAATTATTAAAATAAACCAGCTCTGCCTCGTTTGTTCCATATACTTAGATTTTAATTGTTAAGACAATTTTCGAACTCCTGAATTTTTGTTTGTACCTTTTAAAAATTCTTTTATAAAATTAATAACATCTTCAAAAGTTTTGTTTAATATGAACTGCTGTAGTTAAAAAACAGTAAAATCAGTTGAAACGCAAAACGGAAAGCGCCAATTAAAAAAAAGCGATAAATGACAAAGCGGACTTTTTCGGTCGTAAAATTGCGCTAACTATATTGCGAAAAGCGATAATTTGGTATCTCTAATGCTAATCAACTTTTTTGAACTTTAAATTTTAATGGAAAAGGTACTGGAACAAAACCCCAGGGTTAACTCTCTTAGCTCCCCTATACAACCATTGCCTTTTTAAATTAAACTTAACCTAAAAACACGTGCAAAAAGTATATTTAACCCAATTGCACTTGGAGTAGTAACGCTAGGACCACCAAGCAAAAAACTGACACGCGTTTTCTCCTATTCGAAATAATAGCCACCACGGGCCAGCCTTTCCTCGATGGATAGCAAATTCAAACTGAAATCCACTTTTAAATCTTTATGTTCGTTTTGACAACAGGAATACAATATTTCCCTATAAAAAATGCTGTTTAAAATGTTTATGTAAAAATGATTTCAGTTTTTTATTGTCAGCTTTTTATGGAAATATTTTTTCTTTTATCTTAATAGTTTTGTTGAATTGCATCTGGTTGCAGCTGTCCCTAGTGTCAGAGTTCCAAAATTAACAGATATACAAAATTTACAATTCAAACAATTGAAATTCCAAAAGGTCCTTTTGAACATAAACATATGTATATAGATTTAGTTGGCCCTCTCCCTATTTCATATGGTTGTAACTATATTCTGACAATTATATTCCGCGCTTTTGTGTATCAATTGGAATCACTACCTCTAATATTTTTCGTGAACTAACAAGCGATTCTATAGACAACTAAAATCCGCTTTGAGTTCTTTATCAAACTCTATGAAATGGTTATATAAAAAATATTATTTGTTTTATTAGGTTTGCGAACCTCAATAAATGCAAATTTTAAATGTTCTAGAGCAGAATTTGTTTATGGTTAAGCTCTACGATTACCAGAGGAAATGGTAACCGAAGGTGATACTGAATTTCAAGTGGAAGAAACTTTACGAATACTTCGTGACTATTTTCTGTGGTGAGATCGAAAGTTGTGTATCATAATGTTGACAAACAATTTATTCAAAAACAGCTGTCAACTTGTGATTATGTCTACGTTAAGGCTCACTATATATAAGGGCTTACTTAAAGCATTTTTGAAGGACCCCATCGTATAATTGAAAGAAAAAATTAGATTTTTAAAATTCAAAGAGGAAATTTCATTATAACTTACCACATCGATCAAGTTAAAACAGCACTTACGAGTATATCAGAAAAAGACTTTACTGACAAAACAATTAACAACAACACTAAAAATATAATTATTCATGTAATTAATTTTTAAGCTATTTACTACTTATTTTAATTGTTACCATTCCCCTTTAAATATTCTGCTTAAAAGTTTTATGTAAAAATTATTTAACTTTATTTTGTCAACCTTTTATGAAAATTTTTCTTTCTTGGGTGTTATAGTTTTCCTTGAATAGACATTGTTTCTATTAAAATAAATCAGAGTTCAGAAAAAAAAACACACACTAAATAAAAAAAACTCGTACATTTATGTAAACAGACCAACAAACACATATTTTTATTTTCATATCAATTATGTGTGTTTCTAAATTTTGTACTTTACCGAACACAATCATGAATGTGTTTCGGTTTAATACTTGATTGTGAGCACGAACATGTTTCTATCACGTATTGTTTTATTCGAACACACATAAACCACACAGTTTCGAGTGTAGCTATATTTTGAGATCGTGTTCTGTTCATGTTCTCAAAAAAAAAGAAAAAAAAAAAACAGAACATGAACAATACACAAGTTCAGTTCGTGTTCCTGAAAGCGTACAGCTAAAAAATTAAAACATTATCCGCTCGCGATCGAAAAAATCCGATACACCCCGTTAAAAAGGACGACAATTGTTTCAACCAAATTTATTTAAAAAATCTAAAATAATTCATTAAAAAAACAAAATAAAAAGATAATAATAAAAAAAAAAAATAAATAATAATAAAAAAAAAAAAAAAAAACAAAAATAATTCATAAACACAATATAAAAATTTCTTTGTGTGGTTAAAATTAAACTGTTGTTATTCACTGAACTCGAACCTGTTTATTATTCATGTTCAGGTTTTCCGCAGTACACGTGCTAGAACACTAACTTAACTTAAAATAAAGCTACACTCGAACATGTATATTGTTCATGTTCTGTTTTTTTTTTTTTTTTTTTTTTTGAGAACACGAACAGAACACGATCTTAAAATATAGCTACACTCGAAACTGTGTGGTTTATGTGTGATAGAATCATGTTCGTGTTCACAATCAAGTATTAAAACGAAACATATTCATGTTTGTGTTAGCCAAAGTACAAAATTTAGAAACACACATAATTGACATGAAATTAAAAATATGTGTTTGTTCTTTTAGAACAGAACATTGTGTGTTTGATGGGGGAATTTTCTGATCTTTGAAATAAGTACAAATTATTTATTAAAAGAAAAATAAAAATAATTTGTTAATATAAAAATAAATAAAATAACTACAGCTGTTTTTGTTCCCTAATACCGTGTTCTTTTCTGACAAAAAATCTCGCACTTTATTTGGACTTTTTTCGAAAAATGTATTTTTTTATATATTCTAAATTAAGGGCAACGTTTTCTTATACACCAATTAAAAGGTCTCAAAGTCGAGCCCTGGTAACTCGACAAAAAATGCTGCCATTGACTTCTTTGAAGTCGTAGTGCGAGAATATTTCCCCATTGTTCCCCTTTTTTTGAATATTTTTACCCTATGACTTCAAAGAAGATAATAATCGGTTTTTTTTGCATTTTGTGAACACAGTACTTTGAGACGTTTTGATTGATGTATAAGATAAGTTTTCTCTGAATTCAGAATAAATAAAAAATACACTTTTAAAAAAAGTGCAAATAAAATTCGACATTTTTTGTCAGAAAAGAAAACGGCATAAAATTTAAATAAATTATCCCCGTTTCTTAACAAATATTATTTTTTTTATTAAAAGCAATTAAATGATCTTGAAGAAATTTAAAATAATTATCTCCTATACTTTTTTTATTTGTAATTATTGTTTTTGGAGCACACAAATAAATAATGTGTAAATTACAGCATCAAAAGTGTTTTTGTTCAAGTCAATAAAAACTACCATACATACGGAAGAAGTACTACGAACCCGTCCTAGACCTGTCGCATTTACATGGCGATATTATATTCGTGATGAATTGGCTATTTGTGACCTGTCACAGAACTAATTCTAGACATGCCACTAGCGACAAATTTACCCAGCTTATGGTATAGCCATAGAAATGCAACTGATCCTAGGATCATTTCGTACGACTCTTCTGATAGGGGTGTTAAAATTCAAAAGTAAAATGCAAATACATCGAATTTGAATTTTTGCTAAGTTAATTATATTTTTTACATACAATTCTCACCAACTCCAAAATATGCTAAATTGCCTAAGTATTTAGGTTATTTAATATTTTCAAGTATGGATTGTTTAACTGACATTTATTTATTATTAATAAAAATTATTAACTTCTAGGATGCTAGTTTTGTTGTATTTAGCCATTGCAAAATGCTGAGTCAACAATTAATACTCACAAATTATGAAACTAATATCCTTTGGATCTAATAGGTTTACATATGTCATTTGATGTGGAAAATCTAACAGAACTATGAGGAATTTTTTTGTAACATAAATTAAAGTGTCTTAAATATTACGAAAAAGCAGGTTCAAAAAATATTTATTCGAAAAACTTTTGCACTGATTACTTTCAAACCTTATCGCCAATATTGATAAGCAGACATCACAAGAAAATGGTGTCGGGTAACATAGTGTCGGGCTTGATCGACTCTAATTTCAGCATAATTGTAATATCTTGCAATTGTTTTATGTTGTTGTGTTTTATGTATGAAGATGATTCGGCGCACTAACTTTTAAGCCGCTTAAAAACTAATGCATTTTAATCAGGTACATTTTAGTGAAAAATACTGAAGAAAGAAAAATGTGCAGTTTAAAGTACACTCTAACCGAGAAGTATTTGGAAAATAATATTAAAATTTAAGATATTGAAGTATTTTACACTTACTGAAAAGCACTAATACCGGATTGGTAATGTTTTATAATAAACTCTTCGAATTGACATTTTATCAGAATGTAATTCTGATTTGATCAAATTAGTGCCTTCTACTTCTTAGCCAGTTTAATGTTCCGAAAGGTGTGAATAATTCAATAGTATCAAATGAATTGTCCATGATAATTCCCTAATTTTTTTTATTACAGATTTGGCTTTTTCCTCTAGCAGTAGGTTAAACTACATACATTCATCCAACTATTATTCCACTGATTGTAAGTTGTTATTTGGTCTAACGTAATACTTTTGGTGCTTAGTGTATAAAATGAAGTAAGTGGTTGGTATAGTGGTGCATAAATAAATTCATAGGCCTAGAAAGATAAACAATTTTTCCACTGCAACACAGCCATAAAAGTGTTTTTTTAACAGTTATTTTTATGAAGCTTGGAGAATATGAAAATGATTTTTTGTTGTTGTTAAATTACTTAAAAATAATTATATTGAAAAGTTTTCTTTTTAATTAAAATTCATACGATGTAGTAGCTTCATTTTACTGTAGTGCATTTTAGAGTAGTGTACTAAAAAATTTGCGAAAATTACACTATTCAATTCGAAATAAAGATATTCGCGAATAGGGTTTTACCATGCATCGAGTCCTAGTCATTAGTTTTTCGAGTTATCACGATGCACTCATACAACATTTTTATTTAAATTTTTCACGTTTCTCTATTTTACGGTGTTGGGGGTTTTCGTTAAATTTTCTTCAGCGAAGTTGAACCGAGTGTTACAAAATGTAGACAAAATCGTAATATTATCAACTTTTTTTTTTCATAATACATACACACATTAAGTATATATATATGTGTTTTAATGTTTACTAACAGATCCCAGCCCTCGAAATTCAAGTGCAATTTCTAGGAAATTGCATTTTTTCATTTAATAAAGACCCTAAGGGTATGCTAATCAATTTTGGACAATACACAATTCAACACTTTTTAAATATCGATTATTGTCGTTATTGGTTTATGTTCAAAATTATATTTCAATTCAACACAATTATTATTGTGAATGAAGAAAACAAACTCAAAAATACATTAACAGATTAAATAAAGACACACATAACGTATTGTATAATTTTATGTATGTATGTGTTAGTAGCAACTTTGAATGCATTTTACTCCAAAAAAATTTTAAAATCTATAAATCTGATGGACAGCTAAAAAGAAATACCTTTCAAATAAGATACGTTTGGTGAAAATCGCTAGAAAACTGTTTAACAAATCATCGGTGACAAGAAATCGCCTTACTTATTAAAATTATAGATTTTTGATAGATTTAATAATTTTTTGTAAAATAAACAAGTATGAAAATTATAGTCGGTCTAGACCGACTATACGATACCCTATACCATGCGTTTAGAAACCCTATCTCTTAGGCCCAACTAACGGACATTGAAAATAAGCAAAATCCAAATTTGAGTGGGATTTTTATTAATTTTTTTGGCTGCAGATATGAAAAAGTTCATATCGGATGCTATATCTATAAAGGGACTAGGTCCAAAAATGGACCGATCCTGATCATGTTTGGTTAAGTCTCTTGCATTTTGCAAAAATATGTACAAACAAAATTTGAGAAGAATCAGTGCAGTATTTTTGTTTTTTAATAGTTTTAAGTGAAGATCGGGAAGCAGCTCTATATGGGGTCAAAGGGATCATTTTTGGACTACTCATTAGTGGATGTAATGAACGCATACAAACCCAATTTGAGTAAGATCTATATGACAATTTTGATCTTATGGCAATTTATGTCGATTTCATATGGGTAATTTGTATGGGGGCTAGGTCTGAACATGGACCGATTCTCACCAATTTCAACAGCTTTCATCCCATGGCCGATAAAAGCTTATATACCAAATTTCATCAAAATATATTGATATTTGCGACCTGCAGTTTGATTACAAGCTTTACATGGACACACAGACGGACGGACGGACGGACATTGTTAAATCAACTCAGAAAGTGATTCTGATTCGATCGGTATAATAAAAGATGGGTCTAGGTCAAATATTTTTGGTTGTTACAAACAGCAGCACAAAGCCATTATACCCAAACCACATAGTGGTATAGGGTATAAAATTAGAAATTTTTTTAAACTTCGCCATATGGAATTATTTTAATGACAGACTTTATCGCCTCGATGTCTTTACTAAAACTACTTGGCGTAACACAAACTATATTTATACCCTATACCACTATGTGGTTTGGGTATAATGACTTTGTGCTGCTGTTTGTAACAACCAAAAATATTTGACCTACACCCATCTTTAATTATACCGATCGAATCAGAATCACTATCTGATTCGATTTAACGATGTCCGTCCGTCCGTCCGTCTGTGTGTCCATGTAAAGTTTGTAATCAAACTGCAGGTCGCAAATATGAATACATTTTGATGAAATTTGGTATTTAATCTTTTATCGGCCATGGGATGAACGCTGTTGAAATTGGTGAGAATCGGTCGATGTTCAGACCTAGCCCCCATACAAATGACTCCTATGTAATCAACATATATTGCCATAAGATCCAAATTATCATACAAATCTTAGTCAAATTGGGTTTGTATGTATATATTACATCCTTTAATCAGTAGTCCAAAAATTATCCCTATTGGACAACTCTTAGTCATAGGCCCCATATAGAGCTGCTTCCCGATCTTCACTTAAATCTATAAAAAAACAAAAATATTGCACTAATTCTTCTCAAATTTTGTTTGTATATATTGCTCCAAAATACAAGAGACTTTACCAAACATGGTCAGGATCGGTCCATTTTTGGGCCTAGTCCCCATATAGATATATCATCCGATATGAACTTTTTCATATCTGCAGCCGAAAAAATTAAAAAAAATCCCACTCAAATTTGGTTTATGCTTATTTTTTATATCCAGTTAGTTGGGTCTGAGAGGTAAGGTCTCTAAACGCATGGTATAGGGTATCGTATAGTCGGTCTATACCAACTAAAATTTTCTTAATTGTTTTGTTTAAGCATCGGATATGAAAATCCGACTACTGGAGAAGTATGTTCGAAATGTTTTTTACATTTTGGCCCAAGAGGCCCCGCAAACCTGAATTTTGTGGTTTGATTTGCATCATAAGTTTTAGCCTGGAACATTCGGGACAAATATACCTAAAAAGTTAGTACGGCACTTAGAAGAACGCCAACTTACAAGAAAGATCTTATGGGGAGCTGTAGAACTTGAAAAAATAAGTGATCTTCTTTTTTCGAGCTGCCCAATCGTATATTAAGGGGCGAAAAAGGTACGAAAAAACGGCCGTTATTTAATTTTTAGCAGATTTTTCATATTTCCGCAAATAAATCGGACATTACTGAAAGGTATTTGCCGGATTTATTCCAGCACATTTCAGGAATGCAAGATTGTGCTAAAATGCTCCTGTTATTTAATAAAATTTGAGGTAAACTCATATCTATAATATTAATAGGTAAGGCGATTATTTGCGACCGATGATTTGTTCAACAGTTTTCTCCCGATTCTTATTTGAATGGTATTTCTTTTTAGCTGTCCACCAGGCTTACCGCTTTTAAAATTTTTAAATTTTGTTGGAGTTCTGCTCATTTAAATTAGCTACTAACACAGACATAAAGTTATACAATTCTATATGTGTGTTTATTAAATTTGTTAATGTGTTTGTGAGTTTGTTTTCTTCATTCACAATAATAACAAGTAAGAAAATTATAGTCGGTCTAGACCGACTATACGATACCCTATACCATGCGTTTAGAAACCCAATCTCTTAGGCCCAACTAACTGGACATTGAAAATAAGCACAAACCAAATTTGAGTGGGATTTTTATTAATTTTTTTGGCTGCAGATATGAAAAAGTTCATATCGGATGCTATATCTATAAAGGGACTAGGTCCAAAAATGGACCGATCATGATCATATTTGGTAAAGTCTCTTGTATTTTGCAAAAATATGTACAAACAAAATTTGAGAAGAATCAGTGCAATATTTTTGTTTTTTAATAGATTTAACTGAAGATCGGGAAGCAGCTCTATATGGGGTCAAAGGGATCATTTTTGGACTACTCATTAGTGGATGTAATGAACGCATACAAACCCAATTTGAGTAAGATCTATATGACAATTTGGATCTTATGGCAATTTATGTCGATTTCATATGGGTAATTTGTATGGGGGCTAGGTCTGAACATGGACCGATTCTCACCAATTTCAGTAGCGTTCATCCCATGGCCGATAAAAGCTTATACACCAAATTTCATCAAAATATATTCATATTTGCGACCTGCAGTTTGATTACAAACTTTACATGGACACACAGACGGACGGACGGACGGACGGACATTGTTAAATCAACTCAGAAAGTGATTCTGATTCGATCGGTATAATAAAAGATGGGTCTAGGTCAAATATTTTTGGTTGTTACAAACAGCAGCACAAAGTCATTATACCCAAACCACATAGTGGTATAGGGTATAATTATATTGAATTGAAAACTTATTTTGGACATGGCACACAACCTTTAGGGTCAATAATATATTAAGCGAAATAATAAAATTTTCTACAATTTGCACTCGAATTTCGACAGCTGGAGTCTGCTAGTATATTTATTATGTATTATGTGTTAAGTATATTACTCCTAGGTCCTCTTATGTTCGAGAGTTGCACCTCAGTGTATAATATAATGGTAATATGGGTACTTATAATTTTATTGTTATGAATGGATAACCAATTTTGTTCAATCAAATTTGAATTTCGAAAATGATCGAAAAATTAATTTTTATACCCTATACCACCATGTGGTTTGGGTATAATGACTTTGTGCTGCTGTTTGTAACTACCAAAAATATTTGACATATACCCATCTTTAATTATATTAATCGACTCAGAAGCACTTTCTGAGTCGATTCAGCGATGTCCGTCCGTCCGTCCGTCTGTGTGTCCATGTAAAATTTGTAATCAAACTACAGGTCGCAAATATGACTATATTTTAATGAAATTTCGTATAGAAGTTTTTATCAGCCATAGGATGAACGCTATTGAAACTGGTGAAATTCGGTCCATGTTCAGACCTAGTCCCCTTACAAATGACCCCTATGAATTCGACTTAAATTGCCATAAGATCCAAATTATCATATAGATCTCGGTCAAATTGGGTTTGTGTGTGTTTATTACATCCATTTATCATTTGTCCAAAAATAAACCCCATATGGCAATTCTTTGTCATAGCCCCCGTATAAAGCTGCTTCCCGATTTTCACTTAAATCTATCAAAAAACAAAAATAGTTCATCGATACTTCTCAAATTTGGTTTTTATATATATTTTCAAAATATAATTGACTTTACCAAATATGGTCAAGATTGGTCAATTTTTCGACCTAGGCCCCATATAAATATAGGGTCTCTAAGCCATGGTATAGGGTATCGTATCGTCGGTCTAGACCGACTATAATTTGCTCACTTGTTAAATATAAACTAGTTGTAGTTCGATTTCTAGGACTCGAAATTGGGTGAAACAGTTGACACCGTGCATCTTAAAAAAACAGAATTGCACGTTATTATTGTCCATTTCATATATTTAAACAAAAATATGAACTACAGTTGATCCCTCATAAATACACTACGCTTAGAAGGGATCGCTTTTATATTGCGTAAAATACTACGAACAAAAATATGTCAAATAAACTCTTACCCATGCATAAATTACCGATGGTATAAAAAATAAAGTACACTGGCAAGCACTTATTTGGAACGTTTTGCCAGCGTTTGCTAAAACCGCTCTGCCCGTACTTGTTTTACAAATTACTGTTTTCAAAATATTTATTTTTTATTGTTTTATTTGTTAATTTTTATTAGCCTTAATTGTGTAATAAAGTCATGGTAATTTTTACGATTTGAAATGTAGCGAGTAAATTACAAACATTATATAATTCTATATCGTTTGATAAAAGTGGACACTTAAAGAGATTGATTTTTTTATTAAAAGTATGCATTTTAAAAAGATCAGAAAACAGCCTACGAGTCATAATGTCATAATGCTTTGTACAATAAATTTTATTTATAATCATTATATTGTCATTAATAACTACACATGAGTTATTAGAATGATTGGCAGATATTTTGAATATGAATAAAAGAAAGCACAACTTTCGCTTCAGTTGATTCGATAACATTTCCAAGAAACAATAATGTATATCCATAAGGTGGATATACCAATGGGATACTATTTCTTGAATTTGTAGAATGAAAAATTATCAACTTCTTTTGAATTACCTTGATGGTAAAAGCCTTCAAACTATATATATATATATAAGTTGTCAGTCTTTAAAACATATGTCAAAATTATGTATCGGTCATAGCATCACAAAAATCGAAAAAGTGTTGCATTCCAATAAAAACAAGTAAGAAAATTATTTTCGGTCTGACCGACTATACGATACCCTATATCATGCGTTTAGAGACCCTATCTCTTCGGACCAACTAATTAGATAAAGAAAACAAGTAAGAAAATTATAGTCGGTCCAAATTTGAGAGGGATTTTATTAATTTTTTCGGCTGCAGATATCAAAAAGTTCATATCGGATGCTATATCTATATGGGGACTAGGCCCAAAAATGGACCGATCCTGACCATGTTTGGTAAAGTCTCTTGTAGTTTGAAAAAATATATACAAACCAAATTTGAAAAGGATCCGTGCAATATTTTTGTGTTTTGATAGATTTAAGTGAAGATCGTGAAGCAGCTCTATATGGGGCCTATGACTAAGAGTTGTCCCATAGGGATAATTTTTGGACTACTGATAAATGGATATAATAAACACATACAAACCCAATTTGACTAAGATTTATATGATAATTTGGATCTTATGGCAATTTATGTTGATTTCGTACGGGTCATTTGTATGGGGGCTAGGTCTGAACACGAACCGCTTCTCACCAATTTCAATAGCGCTCATCCAATGGCCGACAAAAGTCTATATACGAAATTTCATCAGAATATATTCATATTTGCGACGGACGGACGGACGGACATCGTTAAATCGAATCAGATAGTGATTCTGATTCGATCTGTATAATAAAAAATGGGTCTAGGTAAAATATCTTTGGTAGTTACAAACAGCAGCACAAAGTCATTATACCCAAACCACATAGTGGTATAGGGTATAAAATTTAATTTTATTAAATAATTACCTCTGAACCTTATTTAATAAAAATTTGTTGTGAAATTATAAGATTTTCTTGGGATATAAAACAAAAATCAATTTCTGGAGCAATTTTTGCATACGCCGAGATATACTCGTATCATATGCCTTTCATCAAGTATAACAAATTTTATTGTATCAATGATGATTATATCCTACACCACCATGTGGTTAGGTATAATGACTTTGTGCTGCTGTTTGTAATTACCAAAAATATATGACCTAGACCCATCTTTTATTATACCGACCGACTAAGAATCACTTTCTGATATGAATGATATGGATGAACGCCATTGAAATTGGTGAAATTCGGTGTCCATGTTCACACTTAGTCTCCATACAAACGACCCCTATGAAATCGACTTAAATTGCCATAAAATTCAAATTATCATATAGATTTCGGTCAAATTGGGTTAGTGTGTGTTTTTTACAGCCATTTATCAGTTGTCCAAAAATAAACCCCTTATGGCAATTCTTTGTCATAGCCCCCATATAAAGTTGGTTCCCGATTTTCACTTAAATCTATCAAAAAAAAAAAAAAAAAAAAAAATATTGCAAAGATTTTTCTCAAATTTGGTCTGTATATATTTTTTTCAAATATAACTAACTTTACCAAATATGGTCAGGATCGGTCAATTTTTCGACCTAGTCCCCATATGAATATAACTTCCGATATGAACTTTTCCATACATATATGTAGCCAAAAATTAATAACAATGTCACTCAGATTTGGTATGTACTTATTTTCTACATCCACTTAGTTGGGCCGAAGGGATAGGGTCTCTAAGCCATGGTATAGGGTATCGTATAGTCGGTCTAGACCGACTTACTTGTTATACCCTATAAACCTATGTGGTTTGGGTATAATGACTTTGTGCTGCTGTTTGTAACTACCAAAAATATTTGACTTAGACCCACTTTCTTTCACTTTCTGAGTCGATTTAGCGATGTCCGTCCGTCTGTCCGTCTGTGTGTCCATGTAAACTTTGTAATCAAACTACAGGTCGCAAATACGAATAAACTTTGATGATGTTAGTATATAAGATTCTATCGGCCATAGGATGAACGCTATGGAAATTGGAGAAATTCGGTCCATGTTCAGACCTAGTCCCCATACAAATGACCCCTATGAAATCGACATAAATTGGCATAAGATCCAAATTATAATATAGATCACAGTCAAATTGGGTTTGTATTGTCTATTATATCCATTAATCAGTAGTCAAAAAATAATCCTCATAGGACAATTCTAAGTCAAGGACCCATATAGAGCTGTTTCCCGATTTTCACTTAAATCTATCAAAAAACAAAAATTTTGCAGAGATTTTTCTCATATTTGGTTTGATATAGAAAAAAAAAAGCATAAACCAAATTTTAGGGGAATGGTTTTTTAATTTTTTTTGGCTACAGATATGAAGAAGTTCATATCGGGTGCTATATTTATATGGGTGTATACCCTCCACAGTTAAAATATCCAAATTGAAAACCTGAAATTCATTTAAACTGTAACAAAAAACTTGAAGCAAGCAAAGGAATAAAATATGAGTGAGGAATTGTAAATAAAGTACATTCGTACTATTCAGGTGCGTCAAATAGGTATTTTTTTTAGGTTTCGCCTAGGTGGTTCCCCGTTTACACATATTCTCTTTGCTGTTCGTATCTAACCTCTGTTAATAAATAATTTGTATAGCTTCCCAAGAATATCTAAGCTTTTCTGGCTCGCTTTAGCGATACCCGTCGGTCCGTCCGTCCGTTCGTCAAGTTGTGTGTTAATAAAAGTTCAGTTGCAATGTTGTATATTAGCTTTTGTCGGCCACAGGGAGATCGCTTTGAAACTGGTGTAAATCTCTTCATGTTCAGACCTGGCCCTTATGCAAATGATTCATACGATATCGGTATAAATTCTCCTAAGATCCATAATGTGGGTTTCTTCCACTCATTAAATAGTGGTACAAAATCAAACCCTTACTCATAGTCCCATATGAAGCTGTTCCCGATCTTCACTTAAATCTATATAAAAAAAAATTACCTAAAATATTGCATTGCAGTCCCATATAAAGCTGTTCCCGATATTCAATTAAATCTATATAAAAAAATTACCAAAAATATTCAAAGGACTTTTCTAAAATGTTTGTTTTTTATTTTCAAGTGACGTAACACGTGTGTTCATCATTGGTCCATTTTGTGACTTAGTTATGAACTTTTTGATATTAGCGGGCAACAAATCCTTAGTGTTACTGAAATTTTGGTTTCTAGTTTTTTTATATACAATGAAATGGACTTCTCCTATATTCGGCTTAGAAAGTTTTGTAAAATAATTTTGACCAATTTTGAAATGAATATCTTGTCAAGTATTTGAAACTTTCTTCAATGTTCTAAATATGTTCTAAAAGTTGATATATATCTGTGATTTTCTAGAATAACCGCGTATGTCATAAAATCAAAATGTTCAGGGGAGCCAAAAAACGTTATATTTGAAATTATGGGTTCGATATAAAGTTTTTAGAACATTTTATTTAAGAGTCCTGCAGATATGGGCAATAATTACTTTATATAAAATTTTGAGTCAAAAATCTTCGGAGGAATAGATACTAGAGAAGGACGAAAAAACAATATGTAAATTACACTTAAAGTGTGTGCAAATAAAAGAACTTAAATCGACAAACGTCGTTTTCTTTGAAAAAGAAAACTACCACCATGTAGACATAAGTTGTTGTTGCTTGAAAAATGAATTTTTTTGTTTGTCAACAAAAAGTTTACGGCAATTAGTATGAGAATATAACAACGTATCAAGAATAATAGTGATAAAAAATAACAGAAATAAACACACAAGTTTTTATAAGTGGTTCTACACTGAAAACTAATCCAAAATTATTTTGCATTTTTTTTCATTAATAACAACATATGTCGCTATGTGTCGTTATCTGAGAAAATAATTTGTCAGCAATCAAACGTAGGTTGACATACGTCGTTAGTGCTGCAAATTAATTTAATTAACATTTAAGTTACGTCGTTATTTAAAGAAAAAACTCAGAAATGGTCAACGTTTAAAAAAAAAATTTGAACACATGTAAAGAGCGTTAAAAATTAATATATTTGGCATCATTAACTCAAAACTGACAAAAATGGACATACGTGGTTATTCCAGAAAACCACAGATATAGAAATGCATATTATTTACTCTATAGAAATTTTTGTATGAAATTAAATTTTTTAGACCAATTTGCAAATGTTTACAAATAGTTTTGTAGGCCAATGCCAAAAAGTGGTTGTATTTCTGTCCCGAACTGATCAGCAATTCAATTTGATCGAAGTGGAATCTTAAAACGGTGTATGAAACTCATAAGAAATAATTCTAACTATAAGTCATTAAATTTTTTGGATCATATTAATTTTTCATAATATTTACAAAACCTTATTCGCAGGAAAATATCAACTTTCTTGGTAAAATTCTAATTTTTTGTGCTGTTAGCTTCATAGAAAAATGTTATTAATTAAGTGAAACTGGTTCAGTATTCTGTTTTGTCTTGTATTCACAATATTTCAGGGTAAGTCGCCTGCGAACTATTAAAGATTAAATTCAGCAGCTACAGTAACAACTTGAAAAAAAAAAACAGTTTTCTGTTATAAACATAAATTTCGTAAGCAAGAAAAATTTGCAAACCCTATGATTAACAATCTAATTTACTTTGTCTTAACACTCTTTTGTTTTCTTTACAGAAATTTGCATTATTCAAGAAGTTATGCAATTATTGTATGTTTTATCTTTTTTCTACTATAAAATTTAATGCATTTACATAATGCGCTCTAAAATTTCAGCTTATTGTGTTAACCAACCGAATAATCCTCATGATTAAATCAAAAATTATATTTAATAAAAAAAATCAGCTTTAAAACAAACAGATTAGAGCAGGTAACTGAGAATTCTATTATGAATAAATTAAATTTATTAATCCCTTGACTGAATTTCATTTCGATTTAAAACAGACTGAGAAAAGACAAAACATTTCAATTTAGTTTCTAAAAGATTTCAAGGGTGTAGAAGAAAACATTGTTATATTTTCAAAAGTAAATGACGAGTGATAGCTAAAAACCTGGAAAAGACCGTTACTTTCCAAATTCTATGATTCAGGTAATGGAGACAGCATCAAAATTGAAAAAAAGAAAGAAATTATAGTCGAAACTTGTAACGAGTACTGAGAGTTAGTTGATTTAAATCATGATTCATAATTTTTTGTACTTATCCATATCCAATCTGAAGTTTGAGGTACTTATGATACTCATTCTTATTATCATTTATGGCGTTATTGCTTTAGACTCTCCTTCACTCAAAATAAGTATGATTCAAGTACGAACATTAAAGTACTCGAAGTGAGGTTGTGTATTTTCTCTGTTGCGTTACTATGGTACATATACATTATAGATGTATAAATATATATTTCCACATAGATGAGTTGAATGAGTTAAATCAATTGTAAGTATTATAAATATTTTCCTAAAATTATAAATCAAACTGATGTGACTCATAAATCAAACAAATTTGGGATGGTATGAGTATGATGTCAACGTCGGCTTCATAGTTATTGCAATTTATACTTATAACTTTACTCTATTGTGAGTATGACTACATCAGAGTACGTTAGTTGAATTGTAATAATATTTACTCACTTATACTTGAAATTTAATGAGTGACTATGAGTAAGGAAAAAACGATTCATTGCTAATCTCTGATCTAGATCCAACTAACGTGAGGCCAAAATTTTATATGGAAAATAAGCATTGTTATAAATTGCGTAAATTTTAATGCATAATCATAAAGTTAATCTAGTTTTAATACATTATTTGTAAAATTATATTAAATATGCGAGTGTCCAAATCCACCTAATTAAATCAATATTTGCCAAATTCGATTTTTGTCTTTCTCGATTGGTCACATTTAATACTGAGCATTCTAATACAACACTGAAAATTCAAAATATTATGAATTTTTTACCACCGGTTATACAGTTAATCTCAACTTGTCGTTACACGTTGCGATTTAGTAAATACTATATTCAAATTGTATAAAAAATCGATACGTATATGCCCGATAAAATTTATTTGGCTCCAATGGCTTAGTCTTGCTGGATATAAAGTCTACAGCATAGCTGGCGATACCGGCGCCAGGGAGCCAAACTCTAAACGGTTTCCTATATGTATACAGCCGAACGAAAACAAAAATACTCACCAAAGAGTAAATATACACTCAAACCTGTTTTTGTGCGATCTCTCTTTGCAAGATTTACAAGGTTCTAATGATTAGTGTACACATATAAGAAGCCGATTGGAGTTCGGCTTACTGGTGCCACTATGGATATGTATGTATGTAAACAAAAATATACGATCTCGCAGTCATCATTTCGAAGACTGTTTTAACAAAAAACACCTTACTGTGCCTTCTTCGAGCACTTTTGATGATTAAAAACTGATTAATCACATGCGGTATTAGAAAAAGACTAAAAAATGATTTTTGCTTACGCTTAAAAAGCAGAGTTCAGAAAAAAACACACACTGAAGAAAAAATTCGTACATATATGTAAAGAAACATAACTTAGACCAACACACACATATTTTTATTTTCATATCAATTGTGTTTGTTTTTAAATTTTCTACGGTGCCAAACACAATCATGACTTGTGTTCGTTTTAATATTTCGTTATATACACGAACATTTTTCTATCACGTATTTTTTGATTCGATCACACATAACCCACACAGATTCGAGTGTTGCTTTATTTGAAGTTCGTGTTCTGGTACGTGTACTGAGAAAAAACAGAACATGTACAATAAACAGGTTCGAGTTCAGTTATATTTTAAGTCGTGTTCTGGCTCGTGTACTAAGAAAAAATAGAACATGTACAATAAACAGGTTCGAGTTCAGTTATATTTTAAATTCGTGTTCTGGCTCGTGTACTGCGAAAAATTGAAACATCAACTCGCGATCTGATACACCCCGATAAAAATGGCGACAATTGTTTCAACCAAATTTATAAAATTTTATTGACCCTTTTTTATGACTTAAGTTGCAAATTGTTTACAATTATCAAACATTTTAAAATTTTATTGGCCATTGTGTGTTTCATGTGTGTATTTTCTGAACCTTGTTAAAAAGTGATTTATATAAAAATTACGTTAGATACGACTCAAAAATAATCGAAACTAATCAGAATATCGGATAAAAAAGACACTCAAGAAGAGTCGTGGGTAAGGTAATATTTTCTCCCGACAAAAGAATATTTTGTGATCAGCAATAGAGCGCATTTATGACCGTTTTAATAGCACAGAGGAGTCAAAAAAGACTCCACATGATCACTTATTGCATAAAATGTTTACTGGGAAATTATTCACTATCTGTTGAAACAGGTTTTTCAAGTAAAACAAATCGGCACACAATTTCAATTCTATTTCGTTCACAATGATACGATCACTTTGTTTACTAGCTACCAGTAAAATAAGTAAATAATATTATAATACAGCGTAATGATGAATTCTACTTCTCAATTAGTTTATTTTTAATGTGCCATAAGAAGCTCGGTTTGTGCTAACAAAAGCATGAATAAATTTTTCCCAGGGCGAAGCTTGATCATTGCACTTTGATTGAGTTGATCTCCGCGACTATTTCTGATGTGAATATCTCGTGTCAACACTTTTTGGTAGTTGGGAATGGCGTTTGTGCAAAGAACAGCATGAAAACATTTTTCCCAGGGCGAGGCTTGATCGTTGCACTTTGATTGAGCTGAGTTTCGCGATTATTTTTAATGTGAATAACTCATGCATAAAATCGTTGATAGTCCGGGAATGGCGTTTGCCTGCGCCCGACATTAAATAAAAAATATTAAAAATGTATTATAATTAAATATTAAAATTTTTTTCGAAAATTTTTCGATTTTTAGCTTTTTTTGCCATCTGACAAAAATAAAATTTTTATAGGGTAAATATTATATGGTTTCACTACTACATTTGAATGCATGTATGTACTAAAAGTAGAACATTTAAAATCATACTATTTTTTGCTACCCTAAAAATTGCAGTATTTTGTATAAATAAAGTTATTTATATTTATGTTATTTTTAATATGCGCTTATTAGGAATATAAGTACGTATACAGAATATATGAATGTTATTTATAGTATTTTGATATTTGCAACAGTAGTATGTATCAATTTGTAACATTTTGTGATGTTATAAAAATCGCAGAATATTGAAATTTATTTTATATAGTTTCTTTTATTAATTAACTAACTTAAATATTACACCAAAAAATATTGCTATTGGTGAATTTTTATATTACTACCACAACGACCATAAAAACAACAAGTACAGCTATGACAAAATACAGCATTTAGTGAATCATTCTCACTAACAACAAGCGCCCTAGCTGTCCTATTGAGAACGTTATCGCGACAAGAACAACATAGGCAAATCATATTTTTTCAAGACTTTTTTTACTCCTTCGTTCAATTCTCGGGACCAGATGAACCGATTTGGACGATTTTATACAGCAAATTTCTCAGGATGTTAGTTAATCATTTTTTATGACAACGAGTAACCTAATTGCCCGATTGAAGCCGTCTTCGTGATTCCCACAGACGGACAGACGGACAGCCGGACAGACGGACATCGCTATATCAACTTCGCTTGTTATAAGGATCAAAAATATATATATTTTATGGGGTACAGAATTTTTTTCTAATTATTACAAATGGAATGACAAACTTATATATGCCCTCTACACACTGGAGTGGAGGGTATAAAAAAGCTCCTTGCGGACAAGAAGATATAAAACATCCTCCGGGTTTTGTTAACCCGAATATCGCGTTAAGTTTAAGCAACAGATTATTAAAGGTAGGAGATTTCTCTAATATAAGAAACAATAACACAAATTGTAATAATAACATCAATAAATAACAGCAAAGCCAATTATGTATGCTAACCAGCTGAGAACAAACAGCGATTTATTTAGCATCGATTAGCTTTTTGATATTTTTACTATAGCTATGGCTAATTTACAAAGGTGCACTTCAAAAATAAACAAATTAAAGTTGTAATGTCAATGGTGAAATGCGCCCATGGATAATACTAATTTAAACGAATTCAAAATGCTTCACTTGAATGCTAATGGCATTACAAACTTTTTTAAATTAAAATATTTTGAGCTACTAATTGAACGAGAAAATATTAATGAAATGAATGAAACTTTTTTTTTGAAAATCATAGACCCTATTTTAAAAATTATTATTTATATAGAAGTGACAGAACAGATGCAAAATGAGAAGAAGGAGCTCTGTTAATTTATAAATCTGTCGCACATAAAAACATCTTTATATCAAACACCACATCAATCGAAAACATCTCAATTGAAGTTATTATAAATAATAGACCTATTGTTGTATCTTCGTTGTATTCACCAAGCTTTACCCATAACTTCTGTGCTGATATTTTGAACCTAACAACTTCCACCAAAGAATATATAGTTTTTGGTGACCTAAATGAAAAACAATGTTCTTGGAATTGCCGTTCGCACTCAACAACCTACAGCAATCAAGCAATTTTTTCAATCATCCTAATAGTCCAACCCTATTCCCCCATCAACACAATCGCGAAGCAGCCACAGTAGATATTATTTTAAGCAATTCCGCTTTAAATATAGATGTAAAAACAATGGACTGCGAAATACCATCAGACCAGCGCCCCATTATATGTACTCTTAAAAGATCAATGGCCTTGCAGGTTGACCGTAACTATTATGATTATAGAGCAACACACAGAAAAAAATCATTGTAAAATCAACTGAAACAAGGTTGATTCAACAATTTATCCTAATGATTTTGCTTCATTAGCGTTTCATGTTAATTTAACATGACTTTATAATAAAACAAATATAATGTTTTTCCATTTCAAAACAACTCTAAATCATGTTACATTAACATTGTATTTCCAGTTGAGTCATAAGGATTATCATGTTGAAATAATGTTAAGGTCCTTATTGAATCAACATTATGAATAGTTACAATAACATGAATTTCATGTTGAATTAACACGAATTTATTTTTGAATTAACTATTAAATCATTTAGAATTAATATGACGGTCCAATAGAATTAACATTAAAACGTGTTGAAATAACATGAAATGTCATGATAATTTGAAATGATTCCTATATTGAAATAACATTTAAACAATATTGTTTTATTAACAAGTAAGAAAATTATAGTCGGTCTAGACCGACTATACGATACCCTATACCATGCGTTTAGAGACCCTATTTCTCAGGCCCAACTAACTAGATATAGAAAATAAGCATAAACCAAATTTGAGAGGGATTTTATTAATTTTTTCGGCTGCAGATATGAAAAAGTTCATATCGGATGTTATATCTATATGGGGACTAGGCCCAAAAATGGACTGTTCCTGACCATGTTTGGTAAAGTCTCTTGTATTTTGCAAACAAAATTTGAGAAGAATCAGTGCAATATTTTTGTTTTTTGATAGATTTAAGTGAAGATCGGGAAGCAACTCTATATGGGGCCTATGACTAAGAATTGTCCAATAGGGATAATTTTTGGACTACTGATTAATGAATGTAATACATACATATAAACCCAATTTGACTAAGATTTGTATGATAATTTGGATCTTTTGGCAATATATGTTGATATCATAGGCGTCATAATATTTGACCTAGACCCATTTGTTATTATACCGATCGAATCAGAATCACTATCTGATTCGATTTAACGATGTCCGTCCGTCCGTCTGTATGTCCATGTAAAGCTTGTAATCAAACTGCAGGTCGCAAATATGAATATATTTTGATGAAATTTGGTACATAAGCTTTCATTGGTCATAGGATGAACGCTGTTGAAATTGGTGAGAAGCGGTCTATGTACAGACCTAGCCCCCATACAAATGACCCCTACAAAATCGACATAAATTGACATAAGATCCAAATTGTCGTATAGATCTTAGTCAAATTGGGTAAGAAAATTATAGTAGGTTTAGATCGTCTATATGATACCCTAAACCATGCGTTTAGAGACCCTATCTCATAGGCCCAACTAACTGGACATAGAAAATAAGCATACACCAAATTTGAGTTGGATTTTTATTAATTTTTTTGGCTGCAGATATGAAAAAGTTCATATCGGATGCTATATCTATATGGGGATGCTCTATCTATACAGACCGGTCCTGATTATGTTTGGTAAAGTCTCTTGTATTTTGCAAAAATATATACAAACAAAATTTGAGAAGAATCAGTGCAATATGTTTGTTTTTTGATAGACTTAAGTGAAGTGAAGATTTAAGTGAAGATCCCAACAGGGATCATTTTTGGACTACTCACTAATGGATGTAATAAACGCATACAAACCCAATTTGAGTAAGATCAATATAACAATTTGGATCTTATGGCAATTTATGTCGATTTCATAGGGGTCATTTGTTTGGGGACTAGGTCTGAACATGGACCGATTCTCATTTCAACAGTTTTCATCCCTCGGCCGATAAAAGCTTACATACCAAATTTCATCAAACTATATTCATATTTGCGACCTGCAGTTTGATTACAAAGTTTACATGGACACACAGACGGACGGACACAGACGGACGGACACAGACGGACGGATTCTGATTCGATCGGTATACAAAAAGATGGGTCTAGGTCAAATATTTTTGGTAGTTACAAACAGCAGCACAAAGTCATTATACCCAAACTACATAGTGGTATAGGGTATAAAAATTTGTTTTTTTTTCCAGAAATTTACAATGATTTGAAATCAACATTTCTTCATGTTAATTTTAAATTTTTTCTCTGTGTGAACCAACTGGAACATTTTTAGGAATTTTTTTAGACAACAAAATCAAGTTATATTTAGATATATACAATACCAAGGAAGTGATTGATCAGGAAATCCCAAAATTTATAAATGTAGTTTTCGAAGCAAGGGACGTATCTACACCTAAAATTAATCAACAAAATAATTACACATTACCAGAAAGTACCATGAAATATATTAAACTAGGAAGAAGCTCTAAAGGAAAAAGCCAGCGATCTTCAAATATATTCACGCTAACTTTTTATAATCAATGTACTAAGTTTTTAAACAACATGATAGATAAAAGTATTAATTCGGAACGCAATAAGAAATGGTGTCAATTATTATCCAATTTAAAACCAGGTGATAAATCAGTAAATAATTTTAAGAAAGAACATCTTTGATCTGAATCAGCAATTTATACATTTCTTGAAGAAGTAACGAACATTTTGTCATCAATAAAACCCTAAAAATCCCCTGGTTTTGACAATGTTCCCAACCTGCTTTTAAAGAAACTACCAATCAAAGCTATAAAATAACTAGTTATAATATTTAACAGTTGCACCAAACTCAACTATTTCTCAAACCATTTCAAAAATGCTAAGGTTATAGCCATAAACAAACCTAGTAAGCCAAAAAATAACCCAAAAAGCTAGAGACCCATTAGTAAATTAGGTGAAATATTTGAAAAAAAAAAAAAATCAAATAATCACCAATAAAAACAATAAACGTTCAACGGGTCTAATATTGTTAGATATTGAAAAAGCGTAGATATTTAAACTTCTTGATGCAAATATACCAAAATATTTATGCAAACTTATTTCAGATTTCATTTACGGCAGAAGCTTTAAAGTTACGATTAATAATGAAACATCATCTCCAAAAATCATTACCACAGGGTTACCTAAAGGATCAATCTTGTCGCCATTGCTTTAATCGATATATACATCCGATTTAAAAGTCCCGAAATATATGAAAATTGCTTATTACGCAGATGATACTGCGTTAATTTCTTCAAACAAACTTACAGGTGCACTCCTGAAGAAAATGGAAAAGGGACTTGTAAATTGCAGTAAATATTTTCACAAATGCAAAATCAGAATTAATCAAAACAAGACCCAAGCTATAATTTTTTCATTCAACAAATCTCCCAAGACATCAACTTCTTATTGGAAATAATACCATAAATGTTCTTAACGCTGTCAAATATCTCGGAATTGTCCTGGACAAAAAGCTTACTTTTTAACAACATATTATGGCTACGTGCCAAAAAGCCATAAAATCATTTAAAGCATAATGGCCACTACTAAATAGAAGATCATTTCTAAACCCCAAAACAAAAATCTACTCTTCAAAAGTGTTATAAGGTCAATATTAACATACGCGTGTCCTATTTGGAGTGACGCTGCCAACTGCCACCTAAAACGCTTAGAAACTATACAAAGCAAATGTCTTAAAATGATAAATAAAAAGTCCTGGAGGTATCCTACAAATCTTCTTGATTAAGAAACAGGTTATGAAAAAATTATTGATTTCATAACAAGGATTAATACCAATTACTTTGCCAAAAATTAAAATTCTTCTTACCAACTCATAAGAGAATGTAGAGAAATAACGTAAAATTAAAAAGAAATCACCAAACTGATAGTTATATGCTTATAGAGGTCTACTATTTCTAATAATCTTCCTATAAGCATATCAATATTTTCAGATATTATTTGAATCTATTAAATCATATAAAGGTTAATTCCCTCCCATTTTCCTTTAAAAATCATTAAAAAATAAAATAAAAACTATTTAATATCTTTGTTGCAATATCTATATGGAAAGATAAGGTCTCACAAATTTGTTAAAATATGTAAATAAAGAAAGAATATATAATTGAAAAAAAACTTAAATTCTTTGCGAGATTTCTTATTTTTGCGATTTCTTTTGTGGGTTTTTTATGCAATATATGCAAATTTTCAAATCACATATACCGCACAATTAAAGGGACTGAATGCATAAAATGTTTCCAAAACTGATTTTTGTAATAAATTCTATAGATTGATGTTTTTATGATCTAATAATCCGAATCTAATTGGTAATCTTATAGATCTTCTGTTTTATGATCTTGAGAATGTGTTGAAGTCAAATTTATTTTATTGTTGAGGTCATAATCTGGAGGTATTACTTCTTGAGATGGTTGGAAATGTTATTCGGTCATTGGGAGTAGTTCAGATATCGACATTGACTTCGCATTTATAAAGTTAAATAAATTATATGCTGTGTTACCGAAGTAAAAATGTTAGCAAATTCCAATTCTGAGCAATCAGTTTTTCTGTAAATTGTTGTTCCTCCCTTGTCACCACTTGCCGCTCTTTTTGCACATCCTTAAGTTTAATTATGGAATACTATTTCCCATACGGTTTTTCGAATTTTGGCTATGTTCTTCTTATCATACGTAACTCCATGCTTTCTTAACCCTTATCCTGTACTTCAAAAATAAAACGCATATGACATTTGTGGGTCAATTTTGCCTAATATTAAAAATTTGTACAGTTTTTATTTCTGATTAGGTTTTTTACACTCATGGCATTTAACACATATTTCGGAATGATTCTTCGTTTGTACTTTTTACTCCGATTCCAGTCGGGATTAATGTTTAAAACAATTACATACGCATTGTAGGCCGATATATCTGAAATGTTGTACAAAAAATGTTGTACTGTGGCCATCTATTTACAGGTATATGTTTCTATTACTTATGCCGTTTTCGATTCTAACAAAAAATGTCGCACTTTATTTGCACTTTTTTCGAAAAGTGTATTTTTTTATATATTCTAAATTAAGTATAACCTAATTTTATACATCAATCGAAAGGTCTCAAAGTGCTGTATTCATAAAATGCAAAAAAAATTTATTAATTTCCTCTTTGAAGTCATGGGGTGAAAATATTCAAAAAAGGGGAACAATGTGGAAATATTCTCACACTATGACCTGAACGCCCGATTGTGAGACCTTTCGATTGATGTATAAAATAAGATTGCTCTAAATTTAGAATATATAAAAAAATACTTTTCGAAAAAAGTGCAAATAAAGTGCGACATTTTTTGTTAGAATCGAAAACGGCATTAGTTAATTATTTCATGCTTTCTTGTACCAGCTCTAATTTCTTCGTTATGGTGTAATGTGCTTAGTAAAAACACAGATCGGATTTTCTTAGGTGCACATCCAAGAATCGTAGTTTTATTTTCATTGTCAAAAAGAAAGTGAGAATAGTTTTCTGGTTTATTTTTTAGCTGCAAAATTTTAGGTAGTAAAAAAGTTTTGTTTTTTCGCACAGTACCAACCATCGTTCTACTTCGTTTTAGCATCTCAACACCTAATTCGTGAGAGTTAAAAATTTTCCCAGGTTACTTTATGCCCCTTAGAATCTTTCACTAGATCCAAGACGATACGTCGCCCCTGATCTTTTTCTGGCTTACAATTTCTGTCTTTACCGGTATACACTTGTAATGACCATGGATAGCTGGTTTCCGCGTCGCATAATGCCCAAATTTTTATACCATATTTTCCTGGTTTCAAAGGAATGTACTGTTTGAAAGGACAGGGTTCGATACGTAACTAATTGTTCGTCAACTGTGACATATTCACCAGGATTGAATATTTTCCTCGATTCGCTTCCCAACAGTTCCAAAAATCTCTTATAGGAGCAAGCTTATCGCGAGAGCGTCTTTCGTTTCTATCCGACTTCTTGTCATATCGCTCCCATAAAAACTCCAAAGCTTCACCATGTGAACGATAGACACCTGCCAATAAAAGAAGTCCAAAATATGCTTCAATGACCTAAAAGCAGTGCTTGAAAAATGTAAACCTGGAATAATATGCAACTATTTCAAATTACCGTGCAGATTAGTCATATCAATAACTACTTTCATTATTTCATTTGGCATAAAAAGCACAAACGTTTGTTGCTTCATAATTTTCAAAGTGAAGTTATTTTACGTTTTCTTCCATTTTTATGTTCGTTTGTGTTAAGAAAGACAATAATTTGAAATAAAGTTAATTTTAATGGAATAAAATGATAAAATAAATAGACAAAATGATAAAGTAAACATGAAAAAATTTTTAATTCCAATACGAAAATTTCAGTGTGTAGACTGTCATTTGGCATAAAAAGCACAAACGTTGATTTTATACCGTCTGCTCTAGAAATAGCATAACGCGTGGGACCAGGAACAAGATTCATAATGTTCTCTCTAGTACACCGTCCAACTTCATTTTTTGTTGACTTTTCTGACCATATATATTTTCCGTTTTTTGAAATATATTCTGCTAATTCAATTTCATCCAAAATTTCGATGTCTTCTCCGTTTGAACTTGAAGATGTATTGGGATCATAAATAGATCCCCCTTCATAAAAGATATCTTCTTCACCTTCACTCGATGTGTTATTTGGAGTTTCTTCTTCCAAATCAGATTGCGTAACCAGAGCTCCAATTTCTTCAGGATTCATTGTTTGAAAATAAGTAAAACATACAGCAAAACACACCGCCAATTTAACCTCTGATGATTTCAATCAGTTGCACTTGAACAGGATAAGGGTTAAATTCACTGGATGAGCCAACATACGCATTCTTAGTTTATCACTTCATCTTTGAAAGCCTCTACTTACGTTATTCATCTATAGGATTCCATATACATATCTATATGATACTTCTGTTGTCAACACAATTCTCTAAGCCATCTTTGGTATAAACTATAAATGTCAAATGACAGAAGAAACTTCATTCACTTATGTATAATTTCTTAAGTGTTTGTTTACACATGAAAGTTTTCTTGCTGAAAGTCTTGAGTTTAGTGTTGAGACGGGAGAGAAGAATGGCAGGGGTACATACTTTCATGTACTCTGAAATTCTCTTTTGTTTGTTGCTTCATAATTTTCAAAGTGAAATTATTTTACGTTTTCTTCCATTTTTATGTTCGTTTGTGTTAAGAAAGACAATAATTTGAAATAAAGTTAATTTTAATGGAATAAAATGATAAAATAAATAAACAAAATGATAAAGTAAACATGAAAAAATCTTTAGTTGCAATACGAAAATTTCAGTTTGTAGACACGGATGAAAGTTTAAAAGAGAATTTCAAACAATTTCTGTAAGAAATTTCAACTTTCAATCTCTTGAAGAGAAACACAAAAATACAATTTCTACCAATAATAAGCACATATATATTATTTTTAACTAGCAGATTCCAGCCCTCGAAATTCAATCCAAAAAGGGTCAATTTTAGTCAATTCACAATTCAACATTTTTAAATATCGTTATTGGTTTATTTCCAATTGTTGGTTTATGTCCAAATTATTTTTCAATTCAACAAAATTATTATTGTGAATGAAGAAAGCAAACTCACAAACACATTAACAAATTAATTAGACGCACATATAGCATTGTGTAATTTTATGTATGTGTTAGTAGCAAATTTTAATGCATTTTACTTAAAAAAAATGTTCCAGACGGTGCCGATCTGTAAATCTGGTCGACAGCCGAAAAGAAATACCTTTCAAATGAGTTACGTTTGGTCAGAGTCGGGAAAAAACTGTTTAACAAATCATTGTTCACAAGAAATAGTCTTGCCTATTAATATTAAAGATATTCACATATTCAACGTGAACTGAACTATTTTACCTTTTAGTCATTTATAATAACATTCATACAAAACCGAAACAAACAAATTCAATATCGGCACTGTGTTACGGCCATGGATTACGATCAGTGTAATACAACTAACACATTATCATGAACACTACTATTACCTCATTTTTCTCGATGGCCAGCACTGATCTACAGCATTCGAGCCACTAGACCCAAACAATTGATAGGATATCTGAACGGTGTTCATGTTGAGTATTATTTTTAAGCAATTTGTTCAAATTCAAACATAAAAAATAAGTTGTATTAAAAAGACATGTGATTTTATCTCGATATCCCTAAAATACCGTGAAATTAGTAACTCATAGCTGTAATTTTAAGTAACTATAAAAATATGTGTATTTTGTTACTTATGAGTTGCTAAATTCTTGTAAATAATATCCAATCAACATAAAATTTAAATGTCTTGTTTGTTAAAAAAATTTACAAATTACAAAATTATTAATTAAGACGTTAAAGTATTTTTAGTTATTAACATGTTTACATGCATATATATTTTTAACGACTGTGCTAATTTTATTTTTATTACAAATTGCAATCCTGGGTGTGTCATGTAATGAGTACGTAGTAATTATGAAGTGGTTGTGCCCTCAAAAGCACTGTACAGTAGGATACATAAGTTTGTCATTCCATTCATTAAAATAAAACTTGTGATCCAATTTATTCCAATGACAAGGATAGTCAAACAAGTGAGTTCATTTGTCTACTAAAATCACTATTTCGCCCACAACGGGTCGTTGTTCAAAATATTTCTTGTAAGCCTGAGTAGTTTGGTCCGTTCGCAAGTGCTTAATATAAAATGCACCTCACTTTAGCCATCGCAATAGTCATCTGTTATGAAAGTGATTCTGAGTCGATCGGTATAATAAAAGGTGGGTCTAAGTCAAATATTTTTGGTAGTTACAAACATTAGCACAAAGTCATTATACCTTGATAACATAGTGGTTGGTTAGGGTATAAAAATAATAATAATAAAATGTTGCCAATAAATAGCAAAAATATTAAATATATTAAAAATAACGGCCAAAAATTTATCAATATTTTCCACATGAAAATTCACGCAAAAATCAATTAAAATTATGCAAAATGAAATATGTATCTGTATAGAAGTGTATTTCTCGTTATGGAAAAATAGCCCATAAATTTCTGTAATGAAGTAAATGTAACCCGGTGTGCTTCGCTGCCCCCATTCCCCACGCATCGTAATGAAAGGGCTCCCAAGGCTCTCACTACTCCATATATATGACTTTTATTATTTACTTTTACCATAATAAAAAATTTGCAAAACTCTCCCTATTATAGTACTCGAGATATATGATACTAAAAATTTAATTTGTATGAGAGGTGCCACGCCCACTAAAAATATTTAAAACAAATTATGGTATACAGCACTTCCCATACCTGTAGTAAGACTCTGTGAAAATTTCAGGAAGATGGCATGAGTAATTACGGAGTTTACCTCCTACAAACAAACAAACACACATTACGAGATCGACTTAAATTGCCATAATATCCTATAGATCTCGGTCAAATTGGTTTTGTGTATGTTACATCCATTTAACAGTATTCCAAAAATAAACCCTTTGGGACAATTCTTAGTTATAGCCCCCCAAAAAACAAAAATATTGCACAGATTTTTCTCAAACTTGGTTGAAAAAGATTGATATGAATACAAGTTTTCCTTAAATATGTACAAGAAAGCTTTATTTAACAGCTTTATATAACAGCTTTTTCTGATGTAGTTGATGAGAAGCAATACGGATGATGGAAAATTATCCTTTTTGGTTTTATTGGACCACTCAAGGGCATTTGACAAATGTACACCACTCAATTTTATGCCTCAAACTGACAAAGTTTTCAAACTTTTCAGCAACAGCAATTAGACTCATGTCATCATACCTCACAAACAAATTCCCTGTAATTTTAAGAGGGGTACCACAGGGCTCAATACGATTTATGCCAATGATCCTCCACAATAAATTAAATTCTCTAAAATTCAGATGTATGCTGATGATATTCAGCTCTATTTAAGTAGTACCAGAATATCAATTATTTCTAAAACTCAAGAATTAATCAAATTCTAAGTTGGGCAACAGAAAATAATCTATTAATCCAAATAAATCAAAGCGTATTATAAAATAAAAAAATTGTGCATTTAGAGAATGAGATAAATGTCGTCTTGGGGGTTCTAAAATTGACATCGTGGACTCTGAAAAAATCTCGGTGCTGTGTTTAATGGAACTCTAACTTGGTTAGATCATGTTGCTCAATCCTGTGGCAGAATTTAGAGTATGCTAACACAGCACTTTACAAGATAACTTTGCTACATTCATCTGAGGTTTTCATAGGTTGCAACTCTAAGGATAGGAGGAAATTAACCAACATTATTGGCTATATATATTATTTGGTCTAACAAAATGTGATCATATATCCCAATACCCGTACGTGGCTTACACGTGTCTTTTGGCAACTACTTTAAATCCAAAAACATATTTCTATATAAAGAATTATTATGACAAAGGCACCAAAATATCATCGATGAAATCCAATAAATCAATTTAAACACAGGCACTATTAATCGTATCTGGTACCAAATTCGAAAAATGGACCGATCCTCACAATATTTGGTAAAGTCATTTAGTATTGGCAAAAACATAAACATACCAAATTTGAGAAAAATCTGTGCAATATTTTTGTTTTTTTTTTGATAGGTTCAAGTGAAGATCGGGAATCAGCTTCATAAAGGGGTTATGATTAAGAATTGTTCTATAGGAATTATTTTTGAACTACTGTTAAGTTATACAAACCCAATTTGACTGAGATCTATATGATAATTTGGATATTATGGCAATTTAAGTCGATCTCATAAGGGTTATTTGTATGGGCACTAGGACTGAGCATGCACCAATTTCAATAGCATTCATACTATGGCCGATACAAGTTTACGTACTAAATTTCATCAATATATTTTCATATTTGCGAAGTTTGATTACAATTAATTTTTAATTTATAATTTTTAATTTTTAATTTTTAATTTTTAATTTTTAATTTTTAATTTTTAATTTTTAATTTTTAATTTTTAATTTTTAATTTTTAATTTTTAATTTTTAATTTTTAATTTTTAATTTTTAATTTTTAATTTTTAATTTTTAATTTTTAATTTTTAATTTTTAATTTTTAATTTTTAATTTTTAATTTTTAATTTTTAATTTTTAATTTTTAATTTTTAATTTTTAATTTTTAATTTTTAATTTTTAATTTTTAATTTTTAATTTTTAATTTTTAATTTTTAATTTTTAATTTTTAATTTTTAATTTTTAATTTTTAATTTTTAATTTTTAATTTTTAATTTTTAATTTTTAATTTTTAATTTTTAATTTTTAATTTTTAATTTTTAATTTTTAATTTTTAATTTTTAATTTTTAATTTTTAATTTTTAATTTTTAATTTTTAATTTTTAATTTTTAATTTTTAATTTTTAATTTTTAATTTTTAATTTTTAATTTTTAATTTTTAATTTTTAATTTTTAATTTTTAATTTTTAATTTTTAATTATTAATTTTTAATTTTTAATTTTTAATTTTTAATTTTTAATTTTTAATTTTTAATTTTTAATTTTTAATTTTTAATTTTTAATTTTTAATTTTTAATTTTTAATTTTTAATTTTTAATTTTTAATTTTTAATTTTTAGTTTTTAATTTTTAATTTTTAATTTTTAATTTTTAATTTTTAATTTTTAATTTTTAATTTTTAATTTTTAATTTTTAATTTTTAATTTTTAATTTTTAATTTTTAATTTTTAATTTTTAGTTTTTAATTTTTAATTTTTAATTTTTAATTTTTAATTTTCAATTTTTAATTTTTAATTTTTAATTTTTAATTTTTAATTTTTAATATTTAATTTTTAATTTTTAATTTTTAATTTTTAATTTTTAATTTTTAATTTTTAATTTTTAATTTTTAATTTTTAATTTTTAATTTTTAATTTTTAATTTTTAATTTTTAATTTATAATTTTTAATTTTTAAATTTTAATTTTTAATTTTTAATTTTTAATTTTTAATTTTTAATTTTTAATTTTTAATTTTTAATTTTTAATTTTTAATCTTTAATTCTAAATTTTTAATTTTTAATTTTTAAGTTTTAATTTTTAATTTTTAATTTTTAATTTTTAATTTTTAATTTTTAATTTTTAATTTTTAATTTTTAATTTTTAATTTTTAATTTTTAATTTTTAATTTTTAATTTTTAATTTTTAATTTTTAATTTTTAATTTTTAATTTTTAATTTTTAATTTTTAATTTTTAATTTTTAATTTTTAATTTTTATTTTTAATTTTTAATTTTTAATTTTTAATTTTTAATTTTTTATTTTTAATATTTAACTTTTACTTTTATTTTTTTATTTTTAATTTTTATTTATTTTTAATTTTTAATATATAATTTTAATGATAGAAAAATATGTGGTAAAACTTGCTTAGGCCAATGTGACACGTGCAGTATTAATATACACTCAACTGTAATACAATACGAAGAATTACAGCATATACAACATATCTTAAGAAAAACAACAAACACACTGAAAAAATTTATTTTTCAAAAGTTTTTTCAAAGTTTCGTTCATAACTCGTGACCCCTTTTGACCGATTTTGACGATTTTAAATACCAACTCCTTTGGGATGCTAATAAACCATATTATACAAAAACGAACGGTCTGGCTTGGATATTGACGGCGTGATCGTGATTGCCACGACAGAGGACATAGCGACAGACGGTAATCGGTAAATCAACTTTCCTTGATATAATGATCAAGAAAATATATTGTTTTGGGTTCTCAGGAAATTATTTCGATGCGTTACAAACGGAATGACAAACCTATATATGCCCTCTGCCACTGAGGTGTGGAGGGTACAAAAAAGCAAATTGGTTTCTTTATATTTGAAACACTACGTTATTTTAGTTTAGATACTTTAATTTAGTTACCACTATCCAATTCTCAGCCATCATATAAACGGTGCACCGTGGACCATATTTTGAGATGGCGGCCAAAAATCTTTTTTTTTTTTTTGTTATCGATTTTAAAGTTATGTTATTCATTTGAAAGTAAATACTAGTATACCTCGGGAGCCAAAAAATTGCGACCCTATCTCAACCATACCACAGCGAACAAGGTCTTCGAAAATAGGGTTTCTCAGTATTTTGCTAAATTTAAAAATTTCTTTGTAAATTTTTATTTTTGAATGACTGTAACTTTTTTCATTTAAAAGATTTTGAAATGAAATAAATTTTGTATAATTTTGTGGCTTCCATACTATTAATGCTAAAAATGTAAAATCACTGAGTTATTCCGAAATAAAAAAAAAATTTTTTTTTAAAAAGGTCAAAATTTTCCAAAAATCTCCTACTTAATAGAGCATAATTCCTGCCAGTCAAAAGCAGTCAGAAAAAATCTTGCACTATTCTATAGTCCGAACCCTCCCCTATACTCCTATACCCCATTATACACCCGCCAGTTTCTGCCCAAGTGCACCAGAACAATTTTTCTGACCCAAGGTTAGATATTTTCTGCAAAATTTATGAATACAAGGATATATTAAGTTTGAGGTGATGTTTGTAAAGGTGCGTTCAGACTACGCAAATATTTGACCAAATAAACGTAACCCCTAAATAATGTATAATTTTCCTTGTATAATTTTCATTAAGTTATACAATATATGATATAGAATATAGTTAAATATATTAAATATTACTAATGTAATAAAACATAACTTAATTTTGCTTTTATATATCATGTAAGATTGAATAAAACTTTCATAAAATTAGGGGTTACGTTTATTTGGTCAAATATTTGCGTAGTCTGAACGCACCTTAACTGCAAAAAATATTGGACCTTTATCCATCTTTTATTATACGGATCGGCTCAAAAACACTTTCTGAGTCGATTAAACGATGTCCGTCCGTCCGTCTGAGTGTTATGAATACAAAAGTTGGTCGTACCGGTGCACCGCGGTGTATTTTTTTGCATGTCGGTAGAGCTGTCGGGAGTTGTTATATACTTATAAAAAAGGGTTGAGCTATAATACGCTTAATTGTTACAGATACATTTACATAGGTATCTTTCAAAAACATTAATAGTCCGAATTAGAGTTATATAGTTTAAATACCTGACAAAATGGGAAACAATTTAAAGAACAGGTAAATGGTAAAAAAAACTATTGCGACATAGCCTTTTAAGATATGAGCAGGAATGCTTCACCTTTTAAAAGGGGTTAGGGTGTGGGTTTTTATGCTTCTAAAAGTGGTAATAAAAGATAAAAATTTTTATTTTACATAATTCCAAGAAAGAGTATTTATAATAATGTTTCCACAATTATTATTCATTACAATTTGTGCAATGGCTAAATACTGTTACAGAGATCTGGCAGATATTTATTTTCAACGAAATGATATAGACGATGTAATTTTGCACATAGTGAGCAACGACTTCTTTAAGAATTGTAACTTAGAATACATTGAAATGCACAAAGGAAAAATTACTAATTTTCCATCGAATTTGAAAGGACGGTACATTGAATGCTCTCATAGCAAGGCAAAGATGTACAAACGTTACCAAGACTGGTTAATAAAGGAACTTATTTTTGAGAGTGCATCTACAACTGCCAACGAAAGTGGAAAAAAGGGTCGACCAGCAAAACCAATTGACGGATGTAGTGAAAGATCTCGAAGGCGCAAGCTGGAGAATATCAATGAAGAAATTTCTCAAAGAATTATTAAGGATTAATTTTTGCACCAATTCAACCAACCCAAAATAAAAAAAAATAAAATTGAAATAATTGAAAAAATACTAGAAGCGATCCCAAGGCGCACAAAGAGGATTTTGAAAAGCATTCCTACACCAATTGAAGATAAGAAATTTACGCCGGAAAAAGCGTTCGCCCTATTTTTGGATTTGAAAGTGACCAAAAATCATTATAAGGAATTGCGGAAGCGAACCAATGAAAAGAATTGTGGGATTTTTCCAGAGTATCGAGATTTAGTTTCTGCCAAAAAAGAATGCTTACCTTCACAATCTGCTATTAGTGTCACTTCAACATCAGCAGAAATAAAATTGCAAGATCTCCTTGAACATACTGCAGAACGATTGCTAAATACGCTTGATACTGATCATTTAAAAAAAATTGGTAATGGCAGTATTACTTTAATTTCTAAATGGGGATGTGATGGATCCTCTGGTCAGAAACAATACAAGCAATTTAATCCAGAAAATTCATCAGAAGCTAATTTATTTATGGTATCTTTCGTTCCATTGCGCTTAACAAAAAGGTATAGCGTCTTAGAGCCGTCAACTAGTAGAGCAACAGAAATTGATATATGGAAAAATGAAATTCCTTCTTCAACAAAGTATTGCAGACCAATAAAATTTGCATTTAAAAACGAAACCAAAATTGTCTAACTGAAGAAGTTCAAAAAATAAAAGATCAAATTAAGGAACTTCAACCAGTAATATTTAAATTTGATGACCGAGACATTGAAGTACATTTTAAAATGTATCTCACAATGATTGATGGAAAAGTTGCACAAGCTTTAACTGGAACAAAGTCAACGTCAAGCTGCATTATATGCCAAAAGACATCAAGTCAATTAAGCCAACTCC
Organism: Cordilura impudica; assembly: GCA_963682025.1. Taxonomy (NCBI): domain Eukaryota; kingdom Metazoa; phylum Arthropoda; class Insecta; order Diptera; family Scathophagidae; genus Cordilura; species Cordilura impudica. The sequence continues at coordinate 124,241,644 of OY821519.1, forward strand.
CACCAGAAGACGATAGTTTTAAGGAAGCCAACGAATTTGGAATGTCCCCTCTTCATGCTAGAATACGTTTCATGGAGCATATTCTTAAATTGGGTTATGATTTGGAATTTGGTCTGTTAGGCGAAACAGTGAGAAAAAGCAAAGAAAATGAAGAAAAAAGGAAGCAAAAAAAAAAAACAAATTCAACAAAAATATCTACAGCTAGGCCTCGTAATCGACCAACCAAAACAAGGAGAAGGAAACACAAATGATGGAAATAATGCAAGGAGATTTTTTTCCGATCCGGAAACTGCAGCATCTATCACAGGTGTAGATCATGAATTAATAAGACGATTCAAAATCATATTACAGGTTCTAGCATGCAGCAGAAAGATAAATGCAAAAAAATTTGGAGAGTACGCCAATAAAACAGCTATACTTTATAACGAAAAATACTCTTGGAGATATATGCCATCCACAGTTCATAAAATTTTGTACCATGGGGAACAAATAATTCAAAACAATATGCTACCAATAGGAGATCTATCTGAAGATGCGCAAGAAAAAAGGAACAAAGACTACAGATTCTTTCGCGAGCACAACACAAGGAAAATGTCCAGATGTTGTACTAATGAAGACCTTATGACTATTTTGTTGTGTACTTTAGATCCATATATGTCCAATATTCGTCAAAAATGGAAAACTACCTCTATTGAATTAGACGAAGAAGCTAAACAACTTCTAGAAGATGAAAATCAAGGCTGTTTAGAAGAAATTTTTACTAAAATTGGTTGATTTAAAGTACTTTTTCATTACACTAACAATAAGTTACACTTTTTTTATATAGTTAAAAAATTTTCTTGATTTAAAAATTTATATATTTTGTAAATTTACAATAAAAATTGTTATATTTCATAAATTTACCATAAAAATTTATATTGAAATATTTAAAAAGACAATAAAAAAAATTTAACTAAAGCAAAAACATACGAGTATTTCATTGAAACTTGTCTGTCTTGAACCAATATAAGGTAACTTTTACGTTCGTTGCTTAATAAATTATATTTTAAATCGGGATCTTTCAAAAAAAAAAAAAAAAAAATCAATGATCATTTTTGGACTACTGATTAATGGATGTAATAAATTCATACAAACCCAATTTGACCAAGATTTACATGATAATTTTGATCTTATGGCAATTTATGTCGATTTCATTTGTATGGGGGCTAGGCCTGAACATGAACCGATTCCCACCAATTTCAATAGCGTTCATCCTATGGACGATGAACGCTTATATGCCAAATTTCATCAAAATATATTCATATTTGCGACCTGCAGTTTGATTAAAAGCATTACATGGACACACAGACGGACGGACGGACGGACGGACGGACATCGTTAAATCGAATCAAATAGTGATTCCGATTCGATCGGTATAATAAAAGATGGGTCTAGGTCAAATATTTTTGGTAGTTACAAACAGCAGCACAAAGTCATTATACCCAAACCACGTAGTGGTATAGGGTATAAAAAGTGGCAGGCTTTTATGAAACCAATGTTGTCAAGATAGGAAAGTACTTTTCATACCCTATACCAGGGTATTAGCATAATAAGTCCTAAAATAGTTCAAATAAAGCGGATTAAAATGTCTTGTGAAGCTACGGGGTATGCTAAAATTAGAATTTGACTTATATAAAGGTATAATAAAGGATTCTTTCCAAGAGGTAGGAAAATAAACAATTTGTACGTTATTTAGTACCTTTTCCAGTTCTATTGATTGTGCGTTTAAGCTTTGAACTGTAATTTCAACATTAATATTGCGAAAAAATAAGAATGCTAACATAAATTATGAAGTGAAAAACACGATTTTTGCTATAAAATTTCGGTGTATTTGTTGTTAAAAAAATTGGAACAAATGGTAAAAAAAAACTCTTCTTCTTCATTCTAGTAGATTTTGAGTTTGATGTCCACGGACTTCAAACATGTTATTTGCGAGAAAATCGGTTTAAAATCTTTTAAAAACTGATTTATTCACGATATAACACATGAGGCTGTATCTCCGTGAGTTTTGCTCCAATTTAAGTGAAATTTTGACACAACTCTATCAACATGTTGTAATAATTCAAATAATCCGACCAAAAATTGGGTTAGTGTTGTCAACTTGCTTTGTGCTTTTCATCTCTTTTTTTGCATGAAACCAAACTCTTTATGCGGGTCTTTGTCATCATAACCAGCAGATTCCAGCACTCGGAATTGAAAATCTAGGAAATTTTATTTTTTCACTTAATAAAGACCATAAAGGTATGCTTCACTATTCAACTCATTTTAAATTAAGAAAGCAAACTCAGCACATTAACAAATTTCTAAAAAACACACACATAGCATTGTATAATTTTATGTATGTGTTAGTGTCAACTTTAAACGATCATAACTCCAAAAAATATTGCAGCCGATGAAAATCTGTAAATCTGGGGAAACAGCTAAAAAGCAATACCTTTCAAATGATAAATTTGTTGTCAAAATCGGGGTAAAACTGTGAAACTTACATCGGTCACAAGAAATCGCCTTGCTTATTAATATTATAGATGAAAAAATGCAAGATCAGGGTTTTTAAATGGAAGTTGTCTCATTGCAAGCATTCTTTAATGTACAAATCGGTACAAAGTAAACTTTTTGCGGAGCTTTTTTTTTTTTTTGCGTGAGCCTTATATTGTTCACGGACATTCCCTCTATCATCGACTATGTGAAAATTCACTTCTGATAGCCGTGATAAGTAGCCAAACACACACTTCACACTTGTTAAGGAAGTTACGTTTGCGATTTTTGTTAGCTTTTTTTGTACTTTTTCCAACACTTTCTTTACTTTGTACAACTTATGTGCAGTCTCTTTTCTCACTTTCTTACGAAAGACTCCGGACAATTGGCATTTTCAGGTTTTCCAAAAGTGGCAATATTTTCCTAACCTTGTTAGAGTGTCCTTTTTTTTTCTCACATTAGCCTTAATGCGGGAAACTATTTGCCGAGAAACTCTTGGCTCATAATCGATTAAAAACTAATAATTTTTTCACGTGCTTTTCGTTCTCAGTTCATTATATTTAGTTCATTGTACTTTGCAAGGCTATCTGATTAAACATATTAATTAAGTTAATTAAGTTAACTATTACAAGTGAAAATACATGTTATATTTACTCACAACTTATCAACGCCATCTTCTAAATAGAATTTTAAATTTTTGTTGAATTATAATTTTAGTAATTGTAAATTAGTTTTTTTTTTTTTGATTATTAATTATTGTCACAATCATTTAGTATAAACAAGTCATGTCATGTTATTAAACATTGGTTCTAATTTTGTATTCCCTTAAGTCTACAATAAATGACATTCTCTTTCGAATGTTGCTAAATGTGACAGCTTTATGTATGAAACGAATGGGAGTTCATAATATCTATATATATATGTATGTGTTCATGTTGTGCTTTATGTGTGAACTAAACGTGACATACATTTAATTTACCATGTTTTAGAAAATAACACAATTTATATTTATATTTGCTGTCTAAAACAAGAGTTGCAACTCGATGGAAGAGTAACATTTTTGCGATACAAAAGCAATTAAGGTTGTCAGTGGTTCGAGTGAAACCAGAAAAATATAAAACTTAGTGAGAACATTATATACGATACCCTACACCGAGTGTTTTTTGGAAAAGAGTGTGGGGTAAAAAAGTTCAGATTACAGTTATATTGGCTAAGCTCATTAATGAACATAAAAATACCTTAAACTAAGGTCAGGTAAGATTGTCACGTATATGTTGCAGTTGGGTTATATTACTCTCTATCCATGCAGCCAGGGCCTCGGAGTCGATAATCAAACTACCGACTCAAACTCCGACACTGACCCCAAATCCGACTTCGACTCCGACTATTAAATATAACAGGTTTTGTATAATATATATTATAGTTTGACTACACCTAACCTTTCCGAAAACATCAATTGCATTTCAGAAAGTACAACTGATAATTCCATTATACTGTCTAAACATTGAAATCTTAAATTTTTTACAGATGAAGTAATAGATAAAAAATTTTTTAAGCTAGTGCTGTTTGGTCTTCTACTTCGAGATATAAAAAAAATAAATGTTAAAGAAATAAAAATAAAGAGGTCGGATGGCGAGTTTAATGGTAAACAAATAGTAAAACATGAAATTATGAAAATAGGATACTTCTATGGAATTTCTAGAGGAGTCTGCCAAAGGGTATTAAAGGGCCAACTCAGTGGTCAAAATGTTCAATGTACGTTCGTGGTGCTAAACTTTGTAATAGGAATGTTATATGCCCCGCAGTTCAGGAAATCATGATTATACCGTTTACATTTCAACTAAAACTGATAGAGAAAGACGAGTTATTTACAAGTATCATAATTACTTGAAGAAAAATTGAAAAACATTAATCACAAAGCTGATTATCCACGACGACCCTGTAGAAAATAGTACTTCGATATTCGACAAAGAGCTAACTGCCACTGTGGAAATAAAAGTGATAGTACTCAGTTTAGATTAGATTAAGAATGCTCTATGCAATGCGACAAATTAGATATTTTGTGTAGCCCATGGTTGTCCTAAAGATTAAGGCTCCTTAGGAAGCCAATTAGCCTGTTTGGCATGAGATACCATATGTCCCGGTTCTTTTGACACTTAGTTCTGCTGTCTCCACACCTTGTTCCCAGAACCTACACGTGTCTATAACAGACTTCCCTTTCATTCGTAGATGATATCTAATATTTTAGATATGATATGAATCTTTTAGCTTGCCGTTGGCCGGGACTTTTCTACCAGTGTTCGGCAATTTCCACTCCATTCTTTGTTCCCCTCGTGTTCCGAAATCCAGCATAAAGATTGTTTGTTGCATCTGCCTAATTGGTTGAACACTTTGATGCAATCCAAAACAAGTTTGGAAGTCACGTTGTAGGACATAATTGCCTTTAGTGCAGCTTGTGTCGGATAGGATGTAAATGAGTGCCTTTTTTGTCTTTCTTCGATGATATTCAGTCACGCACACATGAATAGCGAAGACGTCCGTTTGAAAAATGGATGGATATGTCCCAATTTGATTGTTTTGAGCCATCTGTGAACCACATATGAGAACCCTGCACTGGTTCCCAGGTCCTACTGTTTTACATTCCCTGATAAATATTTTCCTTGGTAATATTCAGTCAGTGACCCTCGTTGGTGAAGAGTTTTGCGACTCTCGTGTGACCCCTTACTTCACTGTCCTTCCATATTACCAAAATCCTCAAGTCGTACTGAAATATGCAGTGGTGTGATGTTAAGCATGACGCCGATAGTATCGGTTGGATACACTCTGTTCGTGAGGGTGATACTAATACAGGTAATACGGTACACCCTGTTCAGGATTGCCTTAGCTTTCGCTTGCTCTACATTTGGCCACCATGCGAGAGCAGAATAGGAAAACATTGGTCTCACTATAGTGCTAAAAGATCAATAGATCATGAGGGGTTTTAAGCCCCACATTCTAACAAGTAGCCTTGGACAGGCATACAATGCCCTGGTGGGATTTTTCATAATTTGATCTAAGTGGTTGTTCCATGTGAGGGTAATACCAAGATACTCGACTTCCTCCGAGAACCCTATTGTTTTTGTTGAGATAGTGCTTACTCTTAAAAATAATAAAGGCCAAGCGTTGATGGGATTAGCAGTAGAATTTTGAAAAACATGCCTGATTCAATTTTTAAAACTCTCAACATCATTTCAAATTGGTGCCCTCAAAATGGCTCTTTTCTATCCGGTTTTTAAAATAGCAAAAAAGGTACCTATTCCAAAGAGATCCTCAGCTACACAATTGTCATCGTCCAATTAGTATTCGAAATTTTTCAGGCAAGGTTTCCGAAAAATGATTCAAAACGACAAATACAAATAATGTGCTTAATAAAGAACATTATGGATTTCGCAAAGAGCACTCAACAGTACATCAATTGCAAGGAATGCTCAACATTATAGATTCAAACAAAAGGAATAGAATAAGTGTATTGTTTTTCTTGACATCGCAAAAACCTTCGACTCTATTTGGCACGATGGGCTGATATATTAACTAAATATGTTTGGTTACCCTATTTTACTCCATAAACTGACAAAAAGCTTCCTACCGGACAGGGATTTCGTAATCAGTATAGAGAATTGCGGCTTATCTCTTAGAAATATTCCTGATGGTCTTCCACAAGGCTCTGTTTTATCACCTACTTTGTACACAACTTTTACTGCTGAACTCATGGTTCTTAAAAATCAAGATGTTGCCTTCCACGCCGACGACACTGCACTCATTTGCAAGAGAAAAGTTTCAAATGTTGTAAATAAAAGATTACAGACCTCATTAAGTTTTGCTCAAAAATTATTTGGTAAATGGAAATTAAAGTAAACCAAGACAAAACCATGGCAATTTATTTCCACTCAACAAATCACCTAAACGCACACCCTCAATACCATTGGAAATGCAAGGACACATCAACATAAACGACTGACATACACTCCTTACTCGATAGAAAATTAAGAATAAATTTGAATAACAAAAAAATTTTGCATAAAATGTGTATATTACCAATATTGACCTATGCTTGCCAAGTGTGGTATAAAAGAACTGCAATAACTCATATTAAAAAAGGATTTAAAAATTATACAAAATCTAAGACCATGATACGCTCTGCCACGCCGATATAGCCATTATAAAGCTTTATAGATGACTTAAACCAGGTTTATAATGAAAGATGCATGTTGTCAAATTTTGATTCAATAAGAAGTTTTCTGACATGAATTCTTATACTTTTTTTCTTAGCATTTAAAACATTTTAAATTTTATCCTTAAACTGTGATATACATATTCTTTGATTTCTATACTATAACATTTTGTAAACTTAACTTTCTCTCGTGACTCCGACTCCCAACAAGCCCTGCATGCAGCTACGAAAGGATTAAATAGACGACATCCTGAGGCATACAACGAGTTTCCTTATAAGGCAAATTGTCTGGTTATCAGCGCCACTATTGTCGAAAACTGTCCATAATCCATTAGCTCATCTCTAGTTTCTTACTTCAGCGCTATGAAGTGGAAGTTCATGAGTGCATGATTCTAGCGATGTACAAACACATTCCAATTTTGCAAGAACCCCTAAGATAGTTTTCAGTCTTGCCATGGCATTCTTATAAGTGGAATGACAAACATCTGAGCCATCGCATTTAAAAACGAACGGCAATTGGGGGCAATCTTCATTATCAAGAACATTGGTTCTATGGATTTGACAGTGGCTTGACTATGAGAGTAAATTTTAGACATAAACATAGAAGCCATTCTTTGTGAGATGGTTGAGATTAGAATAGAGCCTTCTCCAAAGTGCATCACCGAGATAACCACATACAGCATTATTTATCGTACTAGCTGTTTAAATTCAATGAGTCACTGTTTCCCAATGGCCTTCTTGCTGGAATATAAAGCCATGTAAATCTTTTTCGTCCGCTCCTCAGGATCGATTCTGAAGTTCTGTGTCCTATCTGGAAATATCACAAAATATTGTAGCTCCATCATAGATGGCGATTACATTACCTTTGAGAGAAATGGGATCGAGAGCAGGAATCTTCTATATCTTTGTAAAAAGAAAAAGTTCTGTTTTGGTCGGGTTATCTCTCAGAGCCAAACTACTTTCCGTTTTGATGGCTTCACAAGATTTTTTACAGATTGTCGCTAAATTAATTCTAGCTTAACTTCCTATTTGCGGATATCATCATGTCATCAGCGTTAGCGACAACAGTGCCCACATGTTTCTTCAAGGAAAGTAGCATTGAGTTCAGTGCTAGATTCTAAAAAAGAGGTAGGAGAACCTTTCATTGTACTGTTCCGCTGTACACGAATCTGAATACAACACATAGTCCCGACTTAGATGTTAGCCATCTATTCACATGCAGATTTTTCATCAATGTGATGATCAATTCACTTCTAGCCCAAATATTATCGGATCCGATGAGTTACTGTTGAAAAAGTCTGTAATGGTGTACCGATGGCATGTTGTCGAAAGCAATGGAGATTGCCACGCTTTATAATGTCTTCTATAAGAACGGTGATAGATTTATTAATCTGTAGTCAGTCCTTTGGGCAGAGTGTAGGCCTTTTCCATTTTTTGGAATGAAAACGACTATAGTCTCCCTCCACTGAGGAGACAGAAACGTGCTGTAACTTAGCTAACATAAAGGCACAGGTTCTGGAGATTTGTTAGACTTTAAACATTTAATGGCCCAAATTATATCCGATGCTATATTCATCACAAAAGCATTTAAAGTATTCCAACGTTTAAAACGACCTCGAAGAATTTCCTGGAAAGTTAGTGCTAAAAAGAAAATTAAGTAATTCCCTGTTGGAGGTAGTCCAAACACCTATTTTGTTTTCAAGTAGCTTAGTGTGCCTAGGGTGGAATCCAGAACTGTTTTGAATATACTTTTACAACAAGTAAGTCATGGTTGGAGCATTTTTAGAGCCAGTGCTTTTGTAACATTCATATTTGATATATTCAGGAAAAATGTAGCCTTTAGAAGGGATCCTTCTATTACGCAACATGATTTCGTAAGTCTTCATTGCATTTTGCATTATCAATTTCCAAAAAATGTACCACACCTTTCTACCCGATTCCGCTGCAATTAATCAAAACTGCGACCAGGCAACATAGTAAATATTTTATTCATACGTACCAGTATTTCCGTAATTCTACACTTACATATGTACATGTTCATGGTGTTTGAAAAACTAAACATACAATTAAACATACAATTAAACTCGTAGATATTGTACGCGAACCGTTGAACTCACAACGGTTGCACGTTTACACATTTGGTAAATAATTGTTGTAGTAAAATGGTCATATTTATTTTAATAGGTTTTTATTTATGTCTAATGTCTCTGTATGTAATACTAATTGTAGTGTGATTTTTATCGCAAATTAAGTGAATTTTTTGTCGACGTTTATATTTTGCGAATACATGCGATTGTGTGTTTCTATGACCCAGGGAATGGCTCAGAATTTTAAAACAAAATAAGAATACGAGCATTTAAAAGACTTGGCAAATTAAGCACAAGTTGAATTGTCTCTATGTAATAATGATGGATCATTCAAGTGTACTATTTTTAAGGTGGTCAAAAATCGGTACGTTGATCAGATTGATTAAGTTCCAACCTGTACTTTATATATAAAAAGTAATGTTTAGTATCGTTAATTACCAAGGACAAACTGCTTGACTTAGTTTTTATTAATGGTGGTCAACATACTGATGTTATTTTTACAGACTTCAGTAAAGATTTCGATAAGGTTAATCACTGCCTTTTACTTAGAAATTTACATTTACCAACAACTGCATAAACAATCTTATCTGATTTGTCGTCCGTCTTAATAATATGACGTCTAAGAATATAAAAGTAAATTCTAGTGTACCACAAGGTACAATTTATCTTCTCTTTTAATTAATGTAGTTCCATTTATAATTATTTTTTTAACGTTCTAATGTATCCTGATGACGTAAAAATCTTCCTTAGCTTTAAAGATTCATGTTATCAAGCTTTATGGCAAAATGATTTAGCCAATTTTTTCGTATGGTGCAAATTAAATTATTTGGAGTTAAATTAAAAAAAAAATGCGTTTCTCAAGAAAACATGGATGCTTATGCAAATATTATCATGGTGGTTGCCAGTTGCTCTTGGAGTGCTTTATCAAACGTTGGTTGAAGTAATCTTGCAATCCAATCATAATAAAACAGCTGTATAAATCTCTTGTCAGTGCCATACGCGGTTGTCGTCATATTAGAAAAAAAAATGCAAGCAAGAAAATCACTGCGAAAGTATTTGTAAAAGAAACAACAAAAAGTTTGATAAAAACAGAGATGTTGCATGTTGTGAGCAGTTAAGTGAAGACAATGATCCCGAACTGTTTATCGGTTGTGTTTCACAATATTCTGATTGAAAAGAATACACAGTGAGCGTCAAAAAAATAAACACCTTAGTTACTCATATTAAAAGTTTTATAAAAATGAAGTTATTAACATAAAGTCAAAATTAAATATAAGTGTATGGATTGACCCCCATAATCGCCGGACCTCAATCCAAGAGAAAATTTATGCAATATTTTAAAAGAGAAAATTATAACGAGAAGTTTAGTTCCGAAATATCTAAAGAAGTTTGGGTTGTGGCGAATGATGAATGGTCCAAAATAGATAGGTTAATTTTACGAAATTTAATAAACGGTTTTCCCAAAAGGCTCCAGAAAGGTTAATTGACCATCCATCAACAGACGTCATACAGTAAATGCAATCCCAGTCAATTTGATAAAAGTTGGAGTAAAGTAATGCGTAGTTCAGATTTTTAAAGTCACGGCATGAGTAAACCATATTAGTTGGTGGTATCTGATAGTTGTAAGTCAGGAAGATGAAATCGTGTTTGGAAAAGCATAGTGCTGAAATTTGATCATACAACAACACGTTACACAAATCACTGGCAAATAAATCGAGCAGACTACTGCTATTGGTGGTGTAGTGTGTAGGATTTTAACGATTTAAAGGTTCAAGTCCATAAGTTATCATGGTGTCAGTAAGCGCTTATTCATTAATAATGTTGGAATTAAAATCTCCAGATATAATAATATCATTATATCCATCTGCCAATATCTCCAGTTTATCCAAAAACTTAGAAAACCTAATATTTTTATTTGGCCTGTATACACAGCCTGCAAGCATTTTCCTTCCGCTTGATTTGATCACTACGAAAATATATTCTTATCTTGCTAATCTGATTTACAGCAGAAAGTACATGCAACATGATCTCTAACAAAAATAGATACCACCGCCCTAAACATGAAATTTAATATATGGGTATGTCCCGAAAAACGCCAACCACGAGTGAAAAATTCAGACTGCTCAGAATAAATTTTTATTATCTAATAATCAAGCGTAAATACCGGGTGATCCAAGTAGAGATACTTTTTTTCAATAGCCTTTTTTTGACAGATCGCGTGTGAGTCGTGTTATGCTGTCATGTTATTATACCCTCCACTCCAGTGTGCAGAGGGTATATATAAGTTTGTCATTCCGTTTGTAATAATTCGAAAAAAAATTTTGGACCCCATAAAATATATATATTTGTGATCCTTATAACAACCGGAGTTGATATAGCGATGTCCGTCTGTCCGTCTGTGGAAATCACGATGACGGCATCAATCGGGCAGCTAGGGTACTCGTTGATATAAAAAATGATTCATTAAGGGCTGAATAGTTTGCTATTTAAAATCGTACAAATCGGTAGATTAGGGCCCGAGATTTGAATGGAGAATTAAAAAAAGTCTTGAAAAAATATAACTTTCTATGTTGTTCTTGTCACGATCACGCCATGAATAGTGCAGCTACAGTGATCGTTTTTAGTGAGAATGATTCACCAAATTCATGGGAAGATTCCTGTTCCAAAAATCATTAAAATCGGTGGAACGCGTCCAGGGAAATCTCTGAAAAAGTAAAAAAAAAAATGAAAAGTATGATGTTTCTATATTGTTCTTGTTGTTATTCTAAATGTTGTGTTGTTGTCATAGCTGGACTTGTTGTTTTTGTGGTCGTTGTGGTAATAATATAATAAAAACTAAACCTTTGTACATTTTTTTATCAACTCTGGTAGAAAAATTTAAAAGTTTCCATTGTTTTGGCATCACAAAAACAATTTACTAGATCATTTCTGTCATTGCCACGAGCCTGCCTGCAAAGTTTCAGATCGATTGGGTCACGGGAAAGGGGTTAAAATCGATCCAAAATTTTTTCGACAAGCAGACACTACGAGTTAATATAAAGGGAGTAAAAATTCACCAGCATCTAAAGCAAATAATGCTAAAATACCTAGTTGTTAATAAAAAAAAAAAATGTAAATATAACAAAAAAAAATTTTATGTATAATACAAATAATATACATCTAAAGCAAATAATGCTAAAATATCTAGTTGTTAATAAAACAAAAAAAACAATGTAAATATAGCAAAAAAAAAAATTTTATGTATAATACAAATAATATACATATATTATATATGTACATATGTATATCCATAACAACAGCATGTTAGAAATAAGTCGGTATATTATTTTATTTACATAAAATTCTGCAATACTTTGTTGTGGGGAAAATACATTTCTTTTGCATTAACAGAGTGTCACTTCATTTTGCTCAGCGTGACTATGCCACAGTAGATGGCGCCACAATTTTTGTTTGTTCTAATTAGCTTTGCAATAGTTATTTCTATTTTAACATGAATGTTAATATTTTCAACTGGATATCATACAGAACAATGTTAAGAGTATACCCGGGCTGGTCCTTTATTTCATACGTATTTTCATTATTCTTTTACAAATATGAACATAAGTTTGGCATATTAACTTTTTGTTGTCTGTATAAAATAGAGTTACCGAGTTCATCAATGAGTTTTTTGCTTTCAAAACAATTCTACATAGTTATATAGAATTATTATTCTGCTTTACCTACAAAATATCTGATTGCGATTACATCTAATTTTTAAAAATTGTTATTAATTACTAAAGCATTATTATACACATAAATACAAAATTGTACTTTTTAAATTTTCCATTCAAATTTAAGAAAATATCAATTCTAACAACTGGAATTAAAAATTTTCAATTATAAATTACAATTAATTGAATTTCAGAAAATCATATTAAAACGTCGGAAATTATAATTTTAAATTTAGAAGACATCAATTCTTTAATATATAAATTTTATTCGTTAAACACAAACTGAAATTCCAAAAAAAAAACATCAAATACCTATGTTTACATTTAAAAATTTTTACATTTAAAAAAAATATTGACATTCAGGAGAAATTAATAGCTTTTCAGTATCGCGATTCAGTAACTTCTTTTAACGATAGTCGAATCGTTAAAAAAAGAAAATTGCAAAATTATCAGTAAAATTTTTAAACGATATTCGTTATTGTTAAAGTCAGCTGTTGTTGTTATCTAAACGACAACCATTTTGGTGTTGTTTATTCAATCGATAAAAACTTAAATTTTTAGGTTGAAATGTCGCCATACATAAATATTTATTTATTTTATTTATTTATTACATTAACTCTATAATTACAAATTATATGTTAATTGCGAGAGAGCAATGGCAGCGCAGGCCTTCAGCTCATTTATTTACTTATTGCAAATATTAGATTTTATCATACAGATTGATTATTTTGAAGAAAGTGAGTATTGTTTGGATATTGTTTAGGGTGGGATTGGAAAGGTATATTTTTGGATTCTTATTTTGAAACATTTGTATGCGTTTTGTGCTGAATTTAGGACAATCCGCAAGAATATGTAATAGATCTGTTGTATTAGATGTGCAGTTGCAATAAGGCGGAATGTTTAATTTTAAAATATGTCCATGTGTTACCCTTGTATGTCCAAGTCTTAGTCTATTGAATTTTACAGTGTCTATTCCATTTAATTTGGGATAAAAGGTGTCATTTATGGTTTTATGGTCACTGTTAATTGTTTTGTATCAACTCGATGTCAAATTGAATGTAGAATTTCTATCAATCGAGTAATAATGATTATGTATATACTTGTTTATGTCTTTATGATCGAAATTAAAGTTGAGGAAAACCGGAGATATAGCTGCGTTTCTAGCTGCGGTATCAGCGATTTCGTTTCCCTTAATGTTGCAGTGGCCGGGTACCCACAATAGTAATATATTTGGATAGTTTTCTTTTAATAAGTTTCTGATATGTGTGACATAGAAGTTATTATTATTAATATTTTTTATGGATTTAATAGCGGATAATGAGTCGGTGCATATTACAAATTTTCCTGTCTTTGATTTTATGTAAAGCAATGCTTCATAAATTGCGATTAATTCTGCGGAATATATAGAACTATATAGAGGTAATAATGAGATTTTAATTAAATTTGTTTCCGTTGTGACGCTATAAGACGTAGAAAAGCTTGATTTAGAGCCGTCTGTGTACAAAAAATTGAGACTATCTAAACTGTGTCTAATTTCGCTGAAAAGTTTTTGATATTGCAAAGGATTGGTATTTAGCTTTGAGAGTTTTGAAAGTGAGAAGTTGAAGGTGTCTGATGGTAGCGTCCATGGTGGGTGATTTCCTGTTTTGGGGTTAATATTTTTGAGTGGGATGTCCAATTTACGACTATTTTGTATTAAATGGTATAAGGCGGAGGGAATTTTGGGTATTTTTTTTGTCTTAGTTAATTTCATTGCTATTTGTTTGAGAGGTGTGTAATTGTCATAAATAATTGTTCTAAAAAGCTTTGTTGTTACAATGTCTCTTTGGATTGTTAGAGGTAGGATATTGGATTCGAATAAAAGATTTTTTATTGGTGTAGTACGGAAAGCTCCGAGAGCATTTCTAATTGCGGAGTTTACGATTGAATTGATTTTTCTTAGGGTAGAAATTGGCGCGTGACCGTAGATTGGCAGCAAATAATTTATCTTTGATAATATGAGAGCTCTAGTGATAGATATAAGGGTATTTGCATTACAGTTGAGTTTGAGGCTAGAGAGGCATTTGACAATATTCAGTCGTTTTGCTAGGGAAGATGCTAGGATAGATATGTGATCATGCCAGTTGTATTTTTTGTTCATGTACAATCCTAGTATTCTGAGTGTGTTGACTTCTGATATTGTAAAATCACCTGATTCAATTCTACATTGACAGTTTTTCTTCTTGCATATGTGTAAATATTTGCATTTGGTGGGTGATAATTTGGCTCCCGAGAACTCACACCAGTGCTTTATGTTGTTGAAAAGATTAGTAAGCCTTAATGTAGGATTTTTGTTTTTTGATGGTATAATCAAATTGAGATCGTCAGCGTAAGCTGAAAGCTGTATATCTTTGTTTATGGATATTAAGCCGTACAGTCTGTTGAACGCTATTAGAAATAAAATTACCGACAGCGGTGATCCCTGTGGGATACCGTTGTGTAGAGAAAAAGTAGGAGAGTAGTGGTTTTCAATTCTTACCATTATTTTTCTGTTTGTCATAAAATTAAAAATGTAATTTGTTATTTTTGGACCAACCTGCCATTCCGCAAGCTGTTCCATGATGGAGTCTATACCTACTCTATCGAATGCTTGCATAAAATCAAGTGATATTATTGTAATATGTTTTCGTAAGGAGAGGGCATTCGCAATATGGTAGTCTACATAAAGTAGGCTATCAATTGTGGACTTTCCCCTTTTGAAGCCGAATTGATAGATGCTAAGTAATTTCTGTGATGTGATAAACCACCATAACCTGTTGGCAATAATTTTGTCAAGTACTTTTGAAATGCAGGAGTTTAACGAGATAGGTCTGTATGACTTAATAAGAGTTTGCTCTGAACCCGGCTTAAGAATAGGTATAATAACGCTAGTTTTGAAATTTTGAGGGATGAATTGAGTAAAAATTGAATTGAAAAGCTTTATAGTTCTTGATTTCGTATTATGTGGTAACATTTTTAGCATTGGGTATGATATTCTATCCAAGCCAGGTGTTTTTCCCTTTAATTTGTTTAAAACTGCTTCAAGCTCAATAGACGTTATTATGTCTTCGATTATCCTTGCTTGTTCACAAGGTGTGGTTAAAGGTGACCTTTTTTTAAACATGCTTTTTTTGGAACGAAAGTTGTAGCTAAAATTCTCATCGGATGAATTGTTGGACAGGAATTTTGCAAATTCAATCGCCATTTCTCCATTTTTTAGGATGTTTTTGTTTGGGTCATCTGGAGATGTTACGCAATGGATTTTATGGTTATTTTTATAACCTGAGTAGGATCTAATGTTTGTATAGAATTATTATTCTGCTTTACCTATAAAATATCTGATTGCGATTACATCTAATTTTTAAAAATTGTTTATAATTACTAAAGCATTATTATTCACATAAATACAAAATTGCACTTTTTAAATTTTCCATTCAAATTTAAGAAAATATCAATTCTAAAAACTGGAATTAAAATTTCCAATTATAAATTAGAAAATATTAACTGAATTTCAGAAAATCATATCAAAACGTCGGAAATAATAATTTTAAATTTAGAAGACATCTATTGCATCTTTAATATATAAATTTTATTCGTAAACACAAATTGAAATTCAAAAAAAAAACACTAAATATGTTTACATTTAAAAATGTTTACATTTAAAAAAAATATTGACATTCAGGAGAAATTAATAGCTTTTCAGTATCGCGATTCAGTAACTTCTTTTAACGATAGTCGAATCGTTAAAAAAAGAAAATTGCAAAATTATCAGTAAAATTTTTAAACGATATTCGCTATTGTTAAAGTCAGCTGTTGTTGTTATCTAAACGACAACCATTTTGTGTTGTTTATTCAATCGATAAAAACTTAAATTTTTAGGTTGAAATGTCGCCACACATAAATAAAATTCATAAAATAGTGAAAATATTTTGCTTTAATTAAAAAACTTTTTTATATAAATAAAAAAATTAAATAGCATATTCAATTCATTATTTCATTTTCAAATAAATACACAGAAATATTAGTAAAAAAATAAGGATATTAAACATAAACATAAAATCATCCTGTCAAACACGAAGTAATTTGTTTTTTTCTATTCTTCTTTGTGTTTTTAGCATATTTTGACAGTGATGCCACTCATTTACAATTTAAATAAATAGAAAAATAGATTTGTCGACTGTCGTTAAGATGTATGTACTTAGTGAATCACTTAATCCTTAGTGCAAACAACAATAGCTGTCGATATATTTTGCGATTGTCGGATCGTTGAAATTTAAAGAATCGGACTACAGAAAACATTAATTTAAATTCAATGAATTTTAGAAAACGTCAAATGATATTTAAGAATTGCGAACATAAAAACTGTTACATAAATAAACGCAATTTGATGAGAATGTTATTTTTTATATATAAATTTTCACAATTTTTTTTGAATGAAAATTTGAAGTTTTTCAGAAAATAAAGAGAACAAATTATTTTATTTAAAATGTTTGGGACATTTGGTTTTTTGCGTTTGGCCTCCCTAATTTGAATATTTATTATTATAAATTTATTCTCTATGTTTTCCAAATATGGCAATATTTTAATAAAAAAAAATTGAGAGAGTTTTTTTTTGGTTATTATTTTGTTACTCCATCCGACCTATATGGCCGCAATGAAGAAATATTTGGCCAGTTAAAAGAAACTATACAGCCATCTCCAATTAGCACGGTTTAATGCATACAGCCATCCTACACAACCATTACCTTTGCAATGGAGGTTAGGACAAGCTATTTAATTAGCTAAAACTAAATTAAACGAGAAGTTATGTCATATAATCGGAAACGCATGCATATACGTATATAACCTAAATATAAGTAGGTATATAGGTATATAACCTAAATGCATGCCGATCAGCAACCGCGATGACCAAAAAGCAAACACCGAAATAAGTCCGAAATAATAGAAAAGATAATAGAAAAGAAATAATTTGGTATTAAGTTTAACAAATTGTTTACTTTTTCATTTACATTTTTTATCAAGACTCAAACCGAGGTGGAGGGTATCAAAGATCCGGCACAGCCGAATTTAACACTCTTACTTGTTTTTGTTTAGTATTGTTTGGCATTGCATCATGGAAAGACTTACGGCTGAACAACGTTTACAACTCGGGCAACTTTATTACGAAAATTCACGTTCTGTGAAGAATGTGTTCCGTGCACTTCGCTCAACTTATGGTCAACATAATCGGCCTACTGAGCGTACTATTCGCAACACTATCAGCCATCTTGAGACCCAGCATTCATTACTGGATAATATTCTACCGAATATACCACGTCCAGCACGCAGTTAAGAAAATATAGCGGCCGCAGCTGAGACTGTACACGAAAACCGTTGAGAGTCGATTAGGAGCCGTTCGCAGCAACTCGGACTGACGTATGGAACGACTTGGCGCATTTTACGTCGAGATCTTAAATTGAAAGTGTATAAAATAGAGGTTGTGCAAGAACTGAGGCCGCCCGACCTTCCCAAGCGACATCGCTTCGCTCTATGGGCTCTTGAAAACTTCCAAGAAGATCCGACGTTTTCGAGCCAAATTTTGTTCAGCGATGAGGCCCATTTCTGACTCAATGGGTATGTAAACAAGCTAAATTGCCACATTTGGGACGAAGAACAATCTGAAGAGATTCAAGAGCTACCACTTCATCCAGAAAAATCAACGGTTTGATGTGGTTTGTGGACCGGTGGAATCATCGGTCAATATTTCTTCAAAAATGATGCCGGTGAGAACGTAACCGTCAATGGCGACCATTATCGTGGCATGATAACCGACTATTTGATGCTGAAATTGAAGCTCGTGATCTCGGCGACATTTGGTTTCAACAAGACGGCGCCACTTCACATACAGCAGATCAATCAATGGATTTATTGAGAGAATACTCGGTGAGCAGATAATTTCACGTTTTGGGCCGGTCGATTGGCCACCAAGATCGTGTGATATCACACCGTTAGACTTTTTCCTGTGGGGATATGTAAAGTCCAAAGTTTATGCGGATAATACCGCTTCGATTCAGGCCTTGGAGCAAAACATCACGCGCGTCATTCCCCAGTTACTAGTCGAAATGCTCGAACGAGTCAACGGATGGACCATCTGAGACGTAGCCGCGGCCAACATTTGATGGACATAATCTTCAAAAAATAAATGCCAAAGAATGTTCTTTCAAATGATAAACTTTCCCCATTAAATGTGCACTTTCTGTGTTTTTTTCTTTAAAAAAGTAGGGAACCTCGAAATGGATCACCCTTTATATATACCTTATTATTATAACGGTATTTTTAATTTTTTTCCATTTTGCAAAAAAATATAAAAAAATCTGAGGTTTTTTGACGAATTATAGCAACTTTTTTATACCCTATACCACTATGTGGTTTGGGTATAATGACTTTGTGCTGCTGTTTGTAACAACCAAAAATATTTGCCCTAGACCCATCTTTAATTATACCGATCGAATCAGAATCACTTTCTTAGTTGATTTAACAATGTCCGTCCGTCCGTCCGTCTGTGTGTCCATGTAAACCTTGTAATCAAACTGCAGGTCGCAAATATGAATATATTTTGATGAAATTTGGTATATAAGCTTTTATCACCCATGAGATGAACGCTGTTGAAATTGGTGAGAATCGGTCCATGTTCAGACCTAGTCCCCATACAATTTACCCCTATGAAATCAACACAAATTGTCATAAGATCAAAATTGTCACATAGATTTTACTCAAATTGGGTTTATATGCGTTCATTACATCCACTAATGAGTAGTCTAAAAATGATCCCTTTGGCCCCATATAGAGCTGCTTCCCGATATTAACTTAAATCTGTTAAAAAACAACAATATTGCACTGATTCTTCTCAAATTTTGTTTGTATATGTTTTTGCAAAATACAAGAGATGTTACCAACCATGGTCAGGATCGGTCCATTTTTGGACCTAGTCCCCATATAGATATAGCATCCGATATGAATTTTTTCATATCTGCAGCCAAAAAAATTAATAAAAATCCCACTCAAATTTGGTTTTTGCTTATTTTCTATGTCCAGTTAGTTGGGCCTAAGAGATAAGGTTTCTAAACGCATGGTATAGGGTATCGTATAGTCGGTCTAGACCGACTATAATTTGCTTACTTGTTTTTTTATGTCTTTGGCTTATTCAAAAAAATATTATATTGTTGTTGTAATATAAAAATGTTCCACTGACAATAACCTAATATATTTGAATAATATATTTTGGATACGTTTTTTCCTAAATCTAATTGCCGCGTCCGTATAACAAAAACATTATTCATTGATATCATTGGTGGACAAGTTTTTGAAATTCATTTAACTTTCAGATTTTAAAGTAGTATATCACTTTACTTAAGAAAATTTAATAATTGGCTCCCGCAAGGTCGGTTTACAAAAATTTATTGGTGTTTAAAATTTATCGCGTCCGTAAGCGTAAGCTCTGAATACCATAAAGTTGTATAAATAGGACTAAAATTAATATTTTATAGATGCCAGAAACATCAAAGAAACAAAAGAAGTATACGGAGAAGATGACGAAAAATGGTAGCATTATAAGAAGTTTTATTTTCAGTTTTATTTTCATTAAAAAATAATGTGAATGGACATCATTATTGTGTATTATTTTATGGCCCCTATGAGATGGACTTAAATTGCCATAATATCCAAATTATTATATAGATCTCGGTCAATTTGGGGTTGTGTATGTGCATTATATCCGTTTATCAGTAGTCCGAAAATAAACCCGTACGACAATTCTTAGTCATAGCCCCATATAATGTTGATTCCCGATATTAACTTAAATCTATCAAAAAACAAAAATATTGGACAGATTTTTCTCAAATTTGGTTTGTATATGTTTTTGCAAAAAAAAAATTAAAATTAAAATTATTATTATTATATTATTATTATATATGGTCAGGTGGAGTACATTTTTTGACGTATAAATTGAAGTGAATGAACATCATTACTGTATTTTTTTCCTATCTATAGGGAAAATTTGTCGTGTCCGTTATGTCGCGTCCGTATTTTTGCTATACTTAATTAAAAAAAAACCTAAGAAACAATTCTCATATATCATAAATCTACCAACAACAGTTATCCTTTGACCATCATTAACATGTGTATATAAGGAAAAAAAAGTTTTCAAATATCGCTGAACTCTGTATATTTCTAAAGGCGCTTCAAAGGAACTTCTGTTTTTGTTGCGTCCGTTTCATTTTATAATTGCTTATAACTTTGTACTAAATTGAAGTAAATACTTTCCACATATCTCTTAAATGTAGCACTTATTCAGCGCTTTGAAACACGAAAAACATATATCGAATCTGTGCGCATTTTGAAAGCGAACGAACGTCGCGTCCGTTACCCAGGAGACACCCATATGTAGATGTCAAAAACAGTACTTGCAACTTAAAGCAAGGCATTTTCATAAATCTATAAACCCGTGAAGTCTGAAATGAAAAAACAACTTTATTTGAACACAGTATTACATAAAAAATTAAACTTTAATTATGGATATTAACATTTTATTTTTGCAAGTTTCTGGCTGACTGTAGAAACTAATTTACTGGATTCTTTTGTTATTTTTTTTTTTTTAATTATTGTATTTTTACTCATTCTACACACTTTTACTGGGCTAATATGCATTTTAGAAACAAAAAATTTACATAAATATATTTTGTTATATTATTCAGTTAATGCTAATGAACAGTATTAACAAATTATTACTGGACAGAATAATTTTAAACAATCATTGTTTTGTTGTTAGTGTAACGCTACTTGTATTTCAATTACAATATTTAAAATTCAAACAACAAAACCAACACAATATATTTTATTAGTACAGAGGTACGAGTAGTTAGTCATTAAAGTTTTGAAAAGACTTGGCAAAAAAAAAACAATTCTAGTCAACACACTTATGTGTAGTTAACTTAACTTTTCTATAAGTATGAACAGATAAATATAAATGTATGTTTGTTTGTTTTTTTATTATGAACATAAATTAAAATAAATTAAATACCAACTGAAAACAATAAAATAATTATATTCGCGCAAAGCTAATGTAAAACGATGGAATTAAAAAAAAATCTAAATAAAACTGACAATAAATGTTAAAAACCGCTATAAAAAAAGGTGAGTGTTTTACATTTGAGCAGTGGTTTGAAATATTGTTATTAGAGCTGTATATTTGAGCCACACAAAAGTCATTGACTTCAAATAAAAAAGAAATGCTTTCAAGTAACTTAAAATTCTTAAAGGGGTCTACAACTTATTAAATGTGTGAGTGCTATGCAGGGTGTTATGTGGTCGATCAATATTCAATTGAAAATATCTCTTTTTATAGTATTATTATTTAACTATTCGCCGCTTGTTTTGTTGGCAAAATCTATTGCATTACTATTTTATTTGTTTCGCCAAATACAAAGTGAATTGTTGCATTACATTTGGCCGTATGCATTATGCAGCAGTAAGTACCTACATGTGTTTTATTTTAAGCCAGCGCAACTATTACAAAAAACGCATAAAATAAGTGTACAGAAGGGTGACACTTAAATGGAGTGCAATTAGAATGGAAATTTTAAAAAATTTGCTTGATGTTTACCCAAAATGACAAAAAAAAAAAAAATTAAGGAAATTATTGTTGGTCTAGACCGACTATCGATACCCTATACCATGCGTTTAGAGACCCTATCTCTTAGGCCAAGCTAACGGGAATAGAAAATATGCATAAACCAAATTTAAGTGGGATTTTTATTAATTTTTTTGGCTGCAGATATGAAAAAGTTCATATCGGATGCTATATCTATATGGGGACTAGGCCCAAAATTGGACCGATCCTGATCATGTTTGGTAAAGTCTCTTGTATTTTGCAAAAATATATACAAACAAAATTTGAGAAGAATCAGTGCAATATTTTTGTTTTTTGATAGATTTAAGTAAAGATCGGGAAGCAGCTCTATAAGGGCCCTATGAGAAAGAGTTGTCCCATAGGGATCGTTTTTGGACTACTCATTAATGGATGTAATAAACGCATACAAACCCAATTTGAGTAAGATCTATATGAAAATTTGGATCTTATTGCAATTTATGTCGATTCTCACCAATTTCAACAGCGTTCATCCTAGGGCCGATTGCAGCTTATATACCAAATTTCATCAAAATATGGTCATAGTTGCGACCTTCAGTTTAATTACAAGGTTTACATGGACACACAGACGGACGGACGGACGGACGGACGGACGGACATCGTTAAATTGAATCAGATAGTGATTCTGATTCGATCGGTATAATAAAAGATGGGTCTAGGTCAAATATTTTTGGTAGTTACAAACAGCAGCACAAAGTCATTATACCAAAACCACATAGTGGTGTAGGGTATAACTATTTTACTTGCAAGGAAGCTCTCCTGGTCGACCTCACAAAACGTGAAAAAAAAGCACATAAAATTTGAATGTCCTCTATAAAAAACGAGAAGCCTTGGATGGTCTGTACATGTCATATGTAGAGTATAGTAGGCCTTCGTTTGATAGTAAATTTGATATTGATTACTGGAGCAAATGTAAGAAATCGCCTTACGGATTACGGATCCGTTAAATTGTCTCATATCACATATCCAAATTATGACGCATTCTGAAAGGACAATCCAACAAACCTTCCCAGTAGATTATTTGATTTCACTTCTGCTAAATAATTGTAGGTAATGAAAACTATGATAATAAAAAACTATGATGAGGAAGCTCGAGAGGTATTGTGTCATTCCGAATCTACAAGTCAAGCTAACTAAATCAAAAATGATGATACTGCGAAAAGGGGGAAAACTCTTTGAAAAAGAAAAATTAATCTTCAATGGGGATATAATTAGAATTACATACATACATATTAGAGTTGGTAAATTATTTTTACTCCATGGACTCATTGCGATTCTGGTACTATGAGTCAAAACAAATATATTTGCCCAAGGAACCATACCTCTAAAATCGCTTTCGAGCCTGCCAAAATTTCGATGAAAAAAACAAAGAAACGTTTTCCAATGTTTAAATTTTTTAAATTAAATTAAAAATAATAAATAAATAAATTAATAATAATAAATTTTAAATTTTTTTAGAATTTTTAATTATTTCAGAACGTTTCAGAAAGTCGACTATGGATCCATTTCCGTCTACATCGGAATCCGCAAGTGACAGTATTTTGAGACATTTGAGACATATGCCTACACACGATGTTTTTTTATTTTGGTATGCCTTGTGAATAGAGTGGTCTCAATCTACCAACAAAACAGGATATTTTTAAATAATTTTTTTACTTGGCCGAACATGCTAAAAACCAAAGTAAAATGTTTTCGTATAAAACATTTACTCCCACTGTGACAGACAAATTGGTTGAAATTTGGAATAAACTTGATGATGGAATTACAGAAAAAGGGAATATTGTGAGAGAATTGAATATTTTAGTTGACAAATCTGTGGTTTTCTGGAATAACCGCATATGTCCATTTTTTGTCAGTTTTGAGTTAACGATGCCAAATATATTAATTTTTAACGCTCTTTACATGTGTTAAATTAAAAAAAAAAAATATTTACCATTTCTGAGTTTTTTCTTGAAATAACGACGTAACTTAAATGTTTATTAAATTAATTTGCAGCACTATCGACGCACAGTGGCGCCATTTGAGTTTTTTCGTTGCAAAAATCATATCTTTTGAACCGAATAACATAATTGAACATTTTAAACAGCATATGATAGATAACTGTTCAGCCTATGAAATGAGCGTTTGGAATGGGTGCTACGCTTTGTAGGGACCTACGTATGGATTATCAAATTTAAAATTTGTAGAAAAATCAATTTTATGGTAACTAAAAAAGATTATTTTTACATTTTTAGATTGTTTTTTTTTCTTTAAGGTTTTATATTTTAAATTATTACCCAACAACTTAAAAAAAAATTACTTCTTTTTTAAATTTATTTTTTAAATTTTCTGTAAAAATCATTTCTAAACTATAATTATTTTCTAACTCTATTCGTGACTTCACATGCCGCAGGGAAGAAATAAGTGGATCGGAAGATGCTTCCAACATGTTGAAGAGGTCCTCATTTTGCCTTACCCTTGATGCTTTGAATGTGTTCTGCAATCTATATTTTTTATAAAATTTGTTAAGAGACTCCTGTGCTTCTTCAGAAAGCTCTCCAATTGGCAAAGACTGGTACTCAATTATATCTTTGCCATGTGCCAATATTTTATGGACGGTCGGGGTCAACTTCTTCTGTGGATACATTTCTGCTAAAAGAGATGCAGTTTTCGATGCATATTCTCCATATTTTGTAGAATTGACATTTTCTTTGCAGTTTAAAACATTCAAGATCGTTTCCCAATCTTTTCACGATTTGATTGTCAATTCCAGTGATTCTAGTTACTGCCTCATCATTTTCAAAAAATCTCCTAGAAGTGTTTCCATCGTTTGAGTTACCGCATTCGTGCTTGGGACAGTCTACTTTTAGTCCAACTTGTTTAAAAAAAGCATCCTGTATTTGCTTCTTTCTGATCTTTTCCTTATCCTTTATTGATGTATTTTCATCGAAGTTTTCCTCCTCTTGTGGTAGGGTATACGCCAGTTTTAGGAACAACTCCATATACCTTATCCTTGCGTGTAATGGTGACATTCCATATTCGTAATTCTCCTCGTTTGTAGAATCGTTTAAATTACCAAAGTTCTTCTGACTCTTTTTGCAAATCGGGCATGACAATGTTGAGGTTGTTCCTGTCAGTTCGTTTACAACTTTTCCGTCAACCATGGTCAGGTGGAACTAGTAATTGCATTCAATATATTTTCCTTCTCCAATTTGCAGCTTTGTAGGCTTAATCTTGCTTATTTGTTCTTCAATGTCCTTCACCGTGGTCTTTATGAGTTCTGCCGATTCCCTTGCAAACTGAAACATTATTGGTCGGCAGTAATGCACTGATGACGGACGTGGATTTTTCCAGTGTAAGGAAATATCAGATTTTAGCCGCAAAGGAACAACAGATGCCAGAAACATATTTCCGTCCGATATTGTAGCGTCATCGGAAGATATCCTTTGCTTATAAACGCTTTGTCCGGATGATCCATCGCAGCCCCATTTGCTGTCAATGTCAGTTTCTCAGGAAGAATTTTCACCTCATTTTCAGGAAGACTCTCCAACAACCGTTTTGCTGTACGGCCCATGAGATCCTGCAGATTGGCTTTCACAGAGACTTTCGTAAACTACGTATGCAGTGGTCGTGAATTTATTTTGGCTTGCGTAATATGCTTGTATCCTGGTAAAACGTCAGCCCCGTGACGCATCAAGGATGCCCGTAGTATCTCATATTTTACTTTGGAAAGTTGTAAGTCCATAAACAAGGCCAAGGCTTCTTCGGAACCATACTTTTTAATGTGTGCATTTGTGGGCGTGGGAATGCTTTCCTTAATCTTTTTAGTTGCACTGGGCTTGCATCAGCAACAGATTTTGTAATCTGCGACCTAACTCTTTCACTATCCTTTGTATATTTAATAGACAGAGCTTCCGATAAATGCTTCGTGGTCAAGTCATTGGTGGCATCGGCAAGTTTTCTCTTTCTTGTGAAAATTGAACACTCCTCAATACTTTTTTTGGCCTTCCTTTTGCTCCTGTGGTTGATGTGGTGGGTTTATCTACTGCCAATATATCCAGGATGGTGTCTTCATTAAGCCAGTCCTCGTATTTGGAGTTGAAGTTCTGAATGGTTCGATTAGATTTCACCCATTTTGCCTTAATATTTGCATATATCAGATAAAAATTATTTTTTATAATTTCGCTTCTCTCAATATTTCCGTATAAGCTATCAAGTTCTTCTAAAGCAGCTTCCGTGAAAAACTTTGGTGTGGTTGACCTTCTAAACAGTTCAAATAATTTTAAATTGTTTAACGCCATGGTTTCAGTACTTGTTGCGCCAACTTTCAGTCGTAGACTAATCCAGGCATTATGCTTATTTTGCAATATATAGTCTTATGCTACCATGCCTAAAAATTTACCTGTTCCCTGCATACATATGGATTTAGGCTGAATTATGCAATTTTGATATTATGCTCGTGTCTAAATAAGATTTGTGCCTACTTGGAGGGACCATAAGTCAATATTGTTCTTGGTCATTTGTACTCCAAAGTAATTTTTCAATGAGTAGTTTTTTGTGCATCCTGTGTCTGAAACAGAATATTAGGAGTAGACTTTGGCAGAGGCTTACAGGTAGACAACCGACTTAAAATGCAATTTTCAAACTATTAGATCAAACTACCGTCAGTCAAAACATGTAAGGGATGCACGCCATACAATTTCTGCAACCATGTCTTTTTAACCTTTTTTACCTCTAGAAGCCAAAAGGCCACGTACGGGCAGATAAAACCTTTTGAATTATGTAAAGAAATAATCAAGGAATATGTTTTGCAAATATGGCAAATATAGAAAAATACAGATTTTTTTTATTTTCCGTCAAAGTTGAAAAATAGTGAAAAAACGGATAGTTTTTAAATAGTGATTTATCAGGAGAAAAATAAAGCAAACAGTTAATTTTTTTGTATCATTATACATTTAATAAACACATCAATCAATACAAACAAAAAATAAGGCGATTCGTTACCTATTTTTCGTGATACTACACCTGAAATCGCAACAAATTGTCTAAAAATTGTGTGTTTTTTTGAAAACCGAAAGTCGGTCAACTTTGAACGGTTATATCTTCTAAACTAAAAATGTGATATTATTAAAAGTAGCATATTTGAAATCGTTGAAGAGTTTCCTATAACATGGGTTTATTCTACGGGCGCCACTGTGCGACGTATGTCAACCTACGTTTGATCGTTGAAAAATTATTTTCTCAGAAAACGACACATAGCGACATACGTTGTTATTAATGAAAAAAAAAATGCGAAGTAATTTCGGATTATTTTTCAGTTCATAACCACTAATAAAAACTTGTGTGTTTATTTCTGTTATTTTTTGTCACTATTATTCTTGATACGTTGTTATATTCTTATCCTAAGTCCCGTTAACTTTTTGTTGACGAACAAAAAAATCCATTTTTCAAGCAACAACAACTTATGTCTACATGGGTGGATGCATTGGTAGTTTTCTTTTTCAAAGAAAACGACGTTTGCCGACATAAGTTGTTTTATCTGCACACACTTTAAGTGTTATTTACATATTGTTTTTTCGTCCTTCTCTAGGATCTATTCCTCTGAAGATTTTTGACTCAAAATTATATATAAAGTATTTATTGCCCAGATCTACAGGACCGTTAAAAAAACTCTCAAAAAACTATCGAGCACATAATTTCAAATAAAACGTTTTTTGGCTCACCTGAACATTTTGATTTTATGACATACGCGGTTATTCTAGGAAACCACAGAAATATCAAACCGAAAATACAACAGCCATCATTCGTAGCGTAGGTACAATGCAAAAAAGAATTATTTTATATTGGAAAATGTAAATGCGACTTGAAAGCAGCTCTATGCTCAGACTGATTCCAGAACACTTGAAAGATTTCATGAAGGATCAACATAATGAAATAAAATCAACGATACCGGAATACGTGACGGAAATTGTTGAGCAAATACCAACTTCTACAACAATACAAACAGCTGCCGACAGCCAGGATGAAACATACGATCCAGAAGTGGTAATGGATTTGGACGATGAACCATCAGTACATGCCCCAGATCTTTCTCCAACCAAACGAGGATCATATACTGCTATATACGATGGTTTGAATTTTGCAATGATGTGTGACAGATTTGGTGTGCCTGATAGATTGGCATCAGCATTGACAATATCACTTATGAAAGACATAGGTGTAAAAGATGATCAAAGCAATCTTGTCATTATGGATAAATCTAAAGTTCGTAGAGAAAAAGCCAAACGTAGACAAGAATTGCTTCGTAAGCGATATGATGCTTCCAGTTTAATTGCATTTTCATTCGACGGCAGAAAAAATGATTCTCTTATAATGGAAAAAATCAATGAAAAACTTCATCCACGGATGGTGAAAGGGCCTCAATCTAGTTGTTTTGAAAGAATCGCATTCCCATTTGTTAGGCTACATAAAATTGCTGAAACTAAAGAAATCAGCTTGAACGAATTTTTCGTCAATAAAGGAATATCTCTGGATTCTTTGATTTGCATATGCTGTGATAGTGAGCCAGCAAATACTGGCATAAGAAATGGAATTTTTCGACTATTCGAAATTCAGTTAAAGAGACCACTGCCTTGGTTTCTGTGCCTTCTCCACTTTAACAAGCTTCCGTTTCGACATTTGTTTGACACTTTGGATAAATCATCCACCACTGGACCACGAACAACAACCGGAAAGTTAAGCAAACAAATTGAAACTTGTGAAAATCCTCCGCTATTATGTTTCAATACGAAATGCTAAAATTGTATTTCATTCTTCTAATTTTCTATTTTCAGGCGGTAAAAGATTTTGAGGTGATTGCACTGGAAAATATACCCGATTTAGGTGCTGCTGAATTAACTACCGACGCAAGGTACTTGTAAAAATGGCACTTTCAATTTTTTCTGGTGTAGTTTCGGCGGATTTGGCTAACACTAAACTACGGCCAATTGCACATTCTCGCTGGCTTATCAAGTCCAGTAGATTATTAAAAATTTAAAAATTCTGGCAAAATATATAATCAAAGTGTGTACGCCAATGTACTTTAATATTAAATTTTACAACTCTATGGTGTACGGTAGTCTATTATTTTATAAATTCATACGTTGGACTCAATATATGGATTTGAATATAAGACAAATTGTGAATAATGTTGTCAAAGAAAACGCGTACTACGCTCACTCGGAAAATATTTAATTAGCACTGTTGTTCGATAAGGAAAAAAGATTTGGCTATAAAAAAAATTTTAGACTACCGTAACCATAAGGATGATCCATTTGGACTGAGAGTTTATGAAAAACCTATCATAAATTTCAATTGCACGGACTATACGAATATGATTGACATGAGTGATAAATCAAACATTTTCGAACAACCATTTACTCTGAGAATTGCTTGTGAATATCTGTTATCTGAGTTATCTCTATGACATTAGAAAGCCGTCAAAAATTCCATAGACTGGACAACAAGAAAGACTTTCTAAAATAATATAATTCAATTCTTTTCTAAAAATAACTCATCTTTCCATTCCTTGTTCGACGGAATTCAGTTGAGTTTTTTTCATTTCCATTTCATATGCTTCTATTTCTTAAAATATATTTCGTCATTGAGAGAGTAAATAAAAAAAAACCATTTTTTTGGCTTAATTAATTTTCAGCGCTGAATATTTTGGGCTATTTTAAATATGGAAAAGTCAAAGATTCATCGATTTGTGGAATAATTTCGTCAATTTCGCTCCCTGGCGGCTGTTAAAAATAAAATTAAATAAATGAAATGGATTTCCCGACCCAAAGAACCTCCCGGTATCATATTTTCAAAAAAAATTTTACATTTTAAATGGACCAAATAGGTTGATTTTTGAGTATTATGAAAAATATCATAAAAATATTTTTCATCGAAATTTTGGCAGGCTCAAAATGATCTTAGAGGAGTGTTTCCTTGGGCAAAAATACTTGTTATGGCTTTTAATATCAGAATTGCGATGAGCCCATGGAGTTGTTTCGGCCCCCTACGATTTGACCCGCCCCCCCCCCCTAATAAATGTATATATATATTGAAAATAGTTACGTGTCAGCGAAAAAGATTATAAATTCGGATTAGATTTAAGTTAAGAAGGCTCTACGCACTGCAACCACTTTGATATTTTGTGCAGCCCATAGTTGTCCTAAAGATTAAGGCTCCTCATAAAGCCATTTACCCTATTTGGCATGATATAATATATTTTCTATGAGGATACAGTGTATCCTCCAATACCAAGAGTTCTTTTGTCACCTAGTCTTGGACATTCACAAAAAAATTGATCTGCTGTTTCATTCGTAGATGACATCTAAGATAACAATGTCCGGTAAAGAATTTCGTCGAGAGCCTTAAGTCCTTCTTGTCAAGGGAAAGTAATCATCCCGATTGAACACTGTATAGAGATATAAATCCCTTAGCTTGCCGTTTACCGAGACATTTGCCCCAGTGTTCGACATACTGAAAAGACGACAGGCTCCTTGATTGGCTAGACAGTCAGACCGTTCGTTGCCTTCGTGCCCCGTAATCGAACCTGAAGTTAATTTTTTGCATCTGCCTAGTTAGTTAAGCATTTCGATGCAATCCAAAACGAGTCTAGACGTCAGTTGCCCTAAGTACAGCTGTCGGATAGTGTGTAAATGAATGCCCTTTTTGTCACTCTTCTAAGACATTCAGTCACGCATACATAAATGGCGAAGACCTCCTCTTGAAAAATGGATGGATGGGATTTGTCAATGGGTAAGGCATGTTGAAAATTTGGATCGAATATGCTTGCGCCTGTGTAAATTGTTTTGTGCCATCTGTGAATGACACGTGAGAATCCTGCTCCGGTTCAAAAGTCCTACCGATTCATAAGCTCCGTTTCAATATCATGGTTTCAAATAACCTTATAAGTACTTCCCTTGGTAGCATTGTATCCGTGACTATCGGTACCGGGTCATTGACGAATAGTCTCGCGACTGTCTTGCGACCTTTTAAGTCACCGTCACTCATACTGCCAAAATTCTGAAGTCGTATCGCATCTTGAATGACCGAAATGTGCAGTGGTGTGATGTGAAGCATGACGCAGATAGCATCGTTTGGGCACATTCTGTTCGCCCCGGTTAAGCCAGTATAAGCAATGCGGTACACCATGTTCAGGATTGCCTCAGCGTTCGTATATAATTAATTAGTATAAATTCAACATGAAATAATTTTTTATCAAGAAGGAGATATGAGAAGATGCTAAATGGATACATATCAACTCAGTATGTCGAGCTATTCAGTCATATGGAGTCCAAATATGGGAACTCTCATTATTCGAGGATGCTAATACACTTCAACGATATTTTTGAGGCTTTCAAGCTAACACTATTGACACCTACATACGTGTTGATGTTAGAAACTGGCAGTGAAAGTAATCGCACTTTAGACTTAGATATTAAAACATAATAAAAACACTGTTTGAATACAATAGTAAGCGCTTACCACCAGGGCTATGGACTAAAAGTCGGAGTTGGGGAGTCGGAGTCGGTTATAATTTTTGTTTGTTGGGACTCTGAGTCGGATTTGCTGTTTTCCGTCGACTACGACTCCTTAAAATATTCAATTTAAAAACCCGACTCCATCAAAAATTATTAAATTAAATAAAAACAAGTAAGAAAATTATAGTCGGTCTAGACCGACTATACGATACCCTATACCATGCGTTTAGAAACCCTATCTCTTAGGCCCAACTAACTGGACATTGAAAATGAGCAAAAACCAAATTTGAGTGGGATTTTTATTAATTTTTTTGGCTGCAGATACGAAAAAGTTCATATCGGATGCTATATCTATAAAGGGACTAGGTCCAAAAATGGACCGATCCTGATCATGTTTGGTAAAGTCTCTTGTATTTTGCAAAAATATGTACAAACAAAATTTGAGAAGAATCAGTGCAATATTTTTGTTTTTTAATAGATTTAAGTGAAGATCGGGAAGCAGCTCTATATGGGGTCAAAGGGATCATTTTTGGACTACTCATTAGTGGATGTAATGAACGCATATAAACCCAATTTGAGTAAGATCTATATGACAATTTGGATCTTATGGCAATTTATGTCGATTTCATATGGGTAATTTGTATGGGGGCTAGGTCTGAACATGGACCGATTCTCACCAATTTCAATAGCGTTCATCCCATGGCCGATAAAAGCTTATATACCAAATTTCATCAAAATATATTCATATTTGCGACCTGCAGTTTGATTACAAACTTTACATGGACACACAGACGGACGGACGGACGGACGGACGGACGGACGGACATTGTTAAATCAACTCAAAAAATGATTCTGATTCGATCGGTATAATTAAAGATGGGTCTAGGTCAAATATTTTTGGTTGTTACAAACAGCAGCACAAAGTCATTATACCCAAACCACATAGTGGTATAGGGTATAATTACACATTTTTGGGGAATCAGAACCAAACTATCCCCGGTCAGAATAAAATCGTCCTAACCATAATAAAAATAAAACCATGATCATTATTATTATTTTTTTTTAATATACAACTTTATTTACAATCTATCCATTCAAGAGTAATAAGCAAATTCGATATAATAATATTAATAACAATTAATGAGCTCAAGTGTGACCAGCAATATACTACACTGCATTGATTAACAAATTTTTATAAAAGTATTTACAAGTTTATGTACAAATAGAAAAATATTGAATATTTTAATCAAAAAGAAAAATTATAAAATATATAAATAAAAAGGGTAAATCAAGAACATGATGCCTTTTAAGTCTTAGGACCTCGTTCATATCATCTAGCAAGGATATAGCAAATGGAAGTGATTACTTAATCTCTGTAAGTAGTTTGCTGAATCGATTAATTTCATCTTTAGCCATGGTAACAAATAGGTCATTGTGAATAGTGTTACTTGATACGAACCATGATACGTTAACAATTGACCTTATAATTTCTGGTTGATATCATTGTAGCATTTCAATATTGGAATTGTTAGCTGTTCCCCATAACTGTATTCCAATCGTCCAAACTGGTTTGAGTATAGTTTGGTATATTATTATTTTATTTTCAAGACTTAACTGAGAGTTAGGTCCCTATAACCAATAAAGGCGTTTGGATTTTTTGTTTAGAGCTTTGAATATCCACATAATATTAGATTACTTAATTTTGTGGTGGTAATAAAATTGTAATACCAATGGGTCTTAGTTCTTTTAAAAAGATTCTGTTTGCTGCCATCTATTTTTCCGGATTTGTTTGTTTTGATATTTTTTAGAGCTTCTATCATTATGAGTGCGTTTCGTTCCATATAATGTTCGCAGCCTAACATATTCAAACGTTTAACCCTTCTAATTATTTTATTTTTTTGTTAGCTTATGGAGCAATATATCGTCTTTCTAATGGAAAATTGTACGGCATAGAAATGAAGGTCATCCATTCCCGACTCCAGCAGAAGTGCATAAGTTGGTGTAAATTTTGTTAATTTAAGGATAAATTTTATGCAATATCTTTGAAACGTATTTCTTCAAAATATGATTGACCCCATATTTGGGCATCATACGGCTGAATGGACCGACACACGACATTAAACAAGTAGATTTTAGATCCCAACTTTACATCTTTTTACTTAGGAGGCTACTCTATGTAGAGTTTATACTGTCTTTTGCAGAACTATATATTTTTTCTACATGTTTGTAAAAATACATTTTGAAATTGGGATCATACCAAGATAACAGTATTCAAAAACTATTTCTATTTCGATTCCTCTGTAAGTCCACTTTCCATTTTTCGCTATTCTTCCGCCATTTCGAATAACCATGATCGTAGATTTTAATAAATTTTCTTACAGCTTCCAAATACAACAATAGACTTCTAAATTGTGGATCATGTCTCGTTAAACCTTCACTTCGTCTGCGTATAACAACAATCTTATATTCATATTACCTATCTTTAGATCACCTCCTATTTCTTTACGAAGATCACTTATGTACAGCGAAAAGAGAAGTGGATATAGCATACAACCTTGTTTGATGCCTGATACAATTACTTCTGACAGCACCAACCCATTGCATTTTTAATAATATTTACCATTTTTGTGAAAAAATCAATTGAATTTAGTATAATTCTACGAAGAATGCGTGGGCTTTTTTTCTTTTCATTAAATTTATAGGGTACTATTGTTGTAAAATTATATATGTTGTCCATTGTGGGATGATTTATTTCTGAACCCGGTTTGATATTCAGAAAGTATTTTGTGTCGGCCTACCCATTAAAAGTTTTGCAATGCAATTCATAAAGCATATATCTCTATAGTTTCCTGGTAAATTTATATCTCCTGTTTCAAAATTGGGAATATTACGTTGGTTACAAATAAGTCGTCCAATTGTATATTTTTGTACAGCTTATTATAAGTTCTGTTATTAGTTGTTTCAGAGCATTTTTGGTACATTTGTTAAGGGATTCTATCCATTCCTGATGTCTTGTCTATTTTGGCCTTTCGAAGAATTTGATAAATTTCTGCGGGAGTAAAATTATCGTCTAAAAAACTATCTCTTTGAAACAAGTCTGTAAACATATTATCAGCATTCAAACAGCAGCCACTGCACTATAGTCGCCCGCATTCTACACTCAACTAATTACGTTACAATATATTTTGTGTGCACTATTCAGGCGTGAGTGTACTTTTAGTAAACTCAGCTTTTTATTTGTAGCTGCAGAAAATAATTACTGCCCTAACAATAAGTAGAGGATAAAATCATATATTATGCGTATTTGGGATTAAGCTATTTATTTAATTTTTCTTTCATTCAAAGTGAATGGTTTTGTTAATTTTTTTTCCTGTACATTAAATTGAATATTTCTTAAGAAATACATTGGTATCTAAGAGTTGGAAATATGCACAAGTGCAATCATGATTTAACAAATCTTAAGATTTGAATTGTTTCCAACTCTTTGCAGTTTGTTAATGCAGCCAAAGTAAAGACTGTTTTAATTGTTTTTCAATTTAGTTAAAATACATTTCCTTTTTAATTTTATATCGTATTTATCTTGACAAACATATCTTTGGGAAAAAATGAACACATCGATTTAATGCTTATATTGGAATTATGTTGTTGGCTTATTGTTTCTATGTTAAACTTAGCAAAATCCAATTGATTTTATTTAATTAAAACATTTTAATATGTAAAAGGAAATTATATTCAAAATAATTGACGTGCTTAATAATTAAATTGTTATAATACGCTTAAATAACTAAAAACAAGCAAGAAAGTTATAGTCGGTCTAGACCGACTATACGGTACCCTATACCATGCGTTTAGAGACCCTATCTCTTAGACCCAACTACCTGGATATAGAAAATAAGCACAAACCAAATTTGAGTGGGATTTTTATTAATTTTTTTGGCTGCAGATTCGAAAAAGTTCATATCGGATGCTATATCTATATGTGGACTAGGCCCAAAATGGACCGATCCTGGCCATGTTTGGTAAAGTCTCTTGTATTTTGGAAAAATATATACAAACAAAATTTGAGAAGAATCAGTGTAATATTTTTGTTTTTTGATAGATTTAAGTGAAGATCGGGAAGCGGCGTTATATGGGGCTATGACTAAGAGTTGCCCAATAGGGATCATTTTTGGACTACTGATTAATGGATGTAATTAATACATACAAACCCAATTTGACTAAGATTTATATGATAATTTGGATCTTATGGCAATTTATGTTGATTTTATAAGGGTCATTTGTATGGGGACTAGGTCTTAACATGGACCGATTCTCACCAATTTCAATAGCGTTCATCCTATGGCCGATAAAAGCTTATATACCAAATTTCATCGAAATATTTTAATATTTGCGACCTGCAGTTTGATTAAAAGCTTTACATGGACACACAGACGGACGGACGGACGGACATCGTTAAATCGAATCAGCTAGAGATTCTGATTCGATCGGTATAATAAAAGATGAGTCTAGGTCAAATATTTCTGGTAGTTACAAACAGCAGCACAAAGTCATTATACCCAAACCACATAGTGGTATAGGGTATAACTAAATGTAATTGGTAAAAAAAAAGCAGAAGAGGTATTCGTTATTCGGAACCACCTGCAGTTGACCAGATGACAACATATATATTTCTTTTAATTCTGGCGAAAGTAAGTTTTTCTAAGTAGTTCCATTTAACACATATGTGACTAATTGAAATATGGCTATTCCTAGGCTATCCACAGACTGGTATAACATGTTCAGGTTAAAAAATTGTCAGTTCCTGATCAAACTGGTTGAGATCATTGATGAACATAGAAATAAAGCTTAAACCAAATTGCGAAATACCTGGGATGCCCTTCTCTGGTACCATAATTTGCAGAATTTTTTTATACAAATTACACTGTACAACAAATACAGATGGATTTTGTAAAAAATCTTCAATTTTTTATTAAAAAAAAGTAAAAATTGCTTCCGGCATGTTGCAACATACATGTAAGCAGAGGCGGATTTAGGCCTGCTCCTTTCCTAGGCACTCTTTAATATGCCGCTCTTTTTGATAAAATAGGAGTGATTATCAAAAAAAAAAAAAAAAACATATATATTTTATATATATTTTGGCCAATTCAAAGCAGTGTCATATAAGTCTTATTTTTTTATACATTTGTCTTATTTTCATACATATTTGCTTATATTTTCCGAACAAAAAATTGATAAAATTTTACACATGAGGTGTGTGTTTTTAAAAAAAATTAACTCCAAATTTTATAATTTTCTTTCAAAATTTGAGGTTTAAATAAAATAAATTAAAATAAAATTCATATATTTATATCCAGACAAAAAGAAAAGCAAAAGTTTTTATGAAAAATATAAGTAACTTTTTAATAAGAATACTATTTTTTTAAAAATATATTATTGAGTTTTTTCATTCAGCGCTTATTTTGTTAATTTAGTTTTTCGGGATTTTGATCGGGCAAAAACGTCAACTAATTCTTCAAAGTTTGTTTCTTGCACTAATTGGGTTTCAATAGACAATAATGCAAGGGCATTAAGTCTATCTTGGCCCATACTTGCCCGTAGATAGTTTTTTACTCTTTTAAGGGTGGAAAATGACCTTTCTGCTGAACAGTTTGTAGCAGGGATACTCAAAAAAATTCGTAAAGCTATGTATACATTGGGGTAAACATCTTGAAGATTACGTGAATGTAATATGTCGGATATATTTTTTGCAGAGCGCACATCTTCAGTATTTGCCAATAAATCTTTGAGTTGATAATGTAAATGAATGCATTCATTTGCTAATGTCTCTTCTAAATCATCAGGATACTTTTTGACGAGTTTATTTGCGTGACTTTTTAACTCATTTGTATCTATTTTAGACATATGTCAAAAAAGTGGAAGTTTACAAAAAGTTTTTCGTATGCGTTTTTACGTTCGGATAACTGTACACTCAGAGTGTCCAAAATGGGATAGTAAATATTTGTACGAAAATTTTCTTTTCCACAAAATGGTGCCCTTTCATTTACCCGTGGTTCATCTGACTGAAGTTTTCTTGTTTTTCTGCGACGAGTGTCATAATGATAATAATCTTGAACTCCAGATAACTTTTTGGCTTTTTCTTCGAATTCAGAAAATTGTTTATTTCTCATATCCTGAAGAAATGATGCTAGGGAACCATAAATTTGGATAACAGATGACAAATCAGCGTGAGATCCCTGAAGTTTCTTACTAGCAGCATTAAAACGATCTAAAATTACATTCCAAACAATGACTAGAATAGCTGTTTCTAGATGCTGTAATTTTCTTTGCAATCCAATAGCTTCAGATCGTGTAGTCGGTTTCTCGTCTTTGTTTTCTGCAATAAAGTTTAATGCATCAATTATTGCAGACCACTCTTTTTCTAAAGCATAACATGCATCATGTCGAGCAGACCAGCGAGTTTGAGATAGACTTTTGAGTCTTAAATTTGTCCGCTGCACCAAGATCTCCAAACGATGTGTAGATATTTTAAAAAAATTATAAAGTTCTTGCAAAGTGAAAAAAAATTCTACTGCTTCGGGTACAGATTCAGCTGCACAAGTACCTACTAAATTCAAAGAATGGGCAGCGCAAGGCACGTAATCTGCTAAAGGATTTATTGTTTTAATTCTAGCCTGGAGTCCTGAATATATACCTGACATATTACTTGCATTATCATAAGATTGACCACGGCAGTTCATTATGTCCAAACCATTTTTTTTTAGAGAGTTTAACACGGCATTTTCAATATCTTTGGCTTTGTGACCAGTATTTGGTAAAAATTCTAAAAATCTTTCAACGGTTTCACCATTTTCACGTACATATCTAATAATTATAGCAAGCTGATCGACATGTGCATTGTCAGGCGTAGAATCAACAATGATACCAAAATACTTAGCCATTTGCACTTCAGTAGATATGTGTTGTAATACTTTATCTCGAATCAAGGTTATAATTTCTTCGTAGATTGTTTTAGATAAGTACGACGTTTTTCCACTCCCAGGGTGCGCACAACATTTTAAATGCTCAGATAAAAATGGATCAAACTCGGCAAGAAGCTCTACTGTTCCTAAGAAATTTCCATTTCGTAGATATCCAATTTGTTCTGAATGTCCTCGAAATGGCAGTCCTCTCATTGCTAGTGATTTAACAATTGCAATTATTCTGTATAAAATTTTTCTCCAATACGAAAATTCTTCATCTAGCTGTTTAATTAGACTTTGATCAACACGGCCTTGAACTACTGCTCGAGCTTTTATATGATAAACATTAGTTTTATGAAAATCTGAATTTTCGTGAGCTTCAACGCGTGCATTTGAGTTTTTCCAGTCACTAAACCCTTCGCCGGTAAAAGCATTAATTTCACCACCAAATAACAAACAAGGAACACAAAATAAAGACCCTTTAGTTTCTGAATAAATCAACCACTCACGGCGTTGATTTTCTCCGTTTTTTAAAGTACGTTGAAATAGGTTTTTGGAACAATACCTAGTTTTATCATTGTAAACGTTTTTGGAATTTTTGAAATTTGTGATGTTATTTGGTGGCGTACCGTTTGTACTTATGTATTCCCGTGTTTCTTCATTTAAATTCCACAAAAAGGAATCACTATCAATCTTTATAACATCAGTTCGAATTAAATTGTCGCTTAATAAGGTTGTTGAAGAAGAGTTTGAATGTATTTCTTCGATATCTTGTGCTAAAGTCCGTTCTAAGTCCTGCTAAATAAAATATTACTTTTCAACAACCACAATTTTTTTTAGTTATATTAAAACTTTTTACTCAATTGAAAAAAAGCACGATAATTAGTACGAAATACTTACTTTAGATGAACATGATGGTTGTTGTTCATTATCAAAGGATTTTGTCAAACAATTTGTCATAAAAGTAGATATTTTTGGTGTTTTTTTTAGTAAATTATCTACCTTTGTATTTTGTTCAGTGTTTTTTTTACGATATTCAGCACCGCTGAGTTTTTTCCGATAGGCACTCATATTAAAAAAAAAACAATAGATTAGAATTGCAAAAACATAAAAAGATGTTGATACTTGTATAGGTATGTGAACACTATCAATTAGAATGAGCCACACACATTCAAAATAAATAACACCCACATTTTTATTTTTCATAGATAATTATTGAAAAGGGAAATCACCTAATTATTCTTTAAAACCTTCTGAGCAGTGATGGGAATTTAGCTATTTTCCCGTCAAATCTAGCGATTTTAAAATAAAGTTAAGGTATACAGATTTTTTAAGAATATTATTTTATTTTTTTTATTAAATCTGTGGTCAGAATCGATAACCCTCTAAGTCGAATTACTAATAAGAAAGTAAATTCAATAATTGAATTATTTAATATAATTAAATAGAAATTTCGTACTCGTTTAAAGCAAAACTGGGCCAAATCAATTTTCGAATTTAAATAGCCCTTATATTATTTTACCTTTAAATTTTGGCGCCCTTTAAATTATGCCGCCCTAGGCCTGGGCCTCATGGGCCTAGGCGTAAATCCACCACTGCATGTAAGGCAGACGTATTATATATGTATCTTCAAATAGTAAAAACATCTTCTTTAAGAAAATTATTATTTATTTATTTTTTTTTTTAATTTAGATCTTAGTATCTCAATAACTCTAAAAGTTGCCCAACTGATATTTCAAGCGGTTTGATATTACTTTAGTATTGCTACAATAGGACAATAAACATAATAGAAAAGCAAATAATTTTAATATCTTTCTTATATTATTTTTAGAATATTTTAGCGAATAAAGCGAAAATTCATAGTTTTTTAGTTTTTTTTTTTTAATTTGGAATTAATAACTCAAAAACTATAAAAGTTATGTAAATGATTTCCGAATCGGTTTGTTACGAGTATTATATTAGTCCTATTTTAATATAATATACATAATGGTAGAATACATAATTTTAACATGTTTTTATATAAAAACAAGTAAGAAAATTATAGTCGGTCTAGACCCACTATAGGATACCCTATACATGCATTTAGAGACCCTACCCCATAGGGCCAACTAACTGGACATAAGTTAAAAAAGCTAAACCAAATTTGAGTGGGAGTTTTATAAATTTTTTTGTCTGCAGATATGAAAAAGTTCATATCGGATGCTATATCGATATGGGGACTAGGGCCAAAAATGGACCGATCCTGACCATGTTTGGTAAGGTCTCTTGTATTTTGCAAAAATAAAAACAAACAAAATTTTAGAAGAATCAGTGCAATATTTTTGTTTTTTGATAGATTTAAGTGAAGATCGGGAAGCAGCTCTATATGGGGCCTATGACTAAGAGTTGTCCCATAGGGATCATTTTTGGACTACTGATTAATGGATGTAATAAACACATTCAAACCCAATTTGACTAAGATTTATATGATAATTTGGATCTTATGGCAATTTATGTCGATTTCATAGGGGTCATTTGTATGGGGGCTAGGTCTGAACATGGACCGATTCTCACCAATTTCAATAGCGTTCATCCCATGGCCGATAAAAGGTTATATACCAAATTTCATCAACATATATTCATATTTGCGACCTGCAGTTTGATTACAAGCTTTACATGGACACACAGACGGACGGACGGACGGACGGACATCGTTAAATCGAATCAGATAGTGATTCTGCTTCGATCGGTATAATTAAAGATGGGTCTAAGTCAAATATTTTTGGTAGTTACAAACAGCAGCACAAAGTCATTATACCCAAACCACATAGTGGTATAGGGTATAAAAAATATTCGAAAGTTTTACTTTTTATCACAACATAAACACTTTTGAACACCGCACAGTGGACCATTTGACGAGAAGGCGGTCAAAAATCTATAACTTTTGATTGGATTGGAATTTTGATATGCAGTTTTTTTGTTTGGTAGGTGAGACTTTAGCCTTTAAGTTTTGCTATAAAACGTTATTCTCGACCGAAAATAAAAAAAGTTACGTGGGTTAAAAATGCATTTTCATTTGTAGTTGAATTTTAGTACAAAAGTGAAGTGTTAAAAGGTAAAAAAAGGTTT
This sequence comes from Cordilura impudica, assembly GCA_963682025.1. NCBI lineage: Eukaryota > Metazoa > Arthropoda > Insecta > Diptera > Scathophagidae > Cordilura > Cordilura impudica. Next base: position 124,283,429 of record OY821519.1, read on the forward strand.
TTTTTTAATATAATGTCTTATTTTTTCAGTTAATTTTACAGCTAATACTTTTTAACAATTTCTAAGTTAATTTTTTCAGAAAATGCCAAATTTTGGCCCCGTAAACTTTTTAGTCTTAATGTGCACAAGGGCCAAAGGTTGTTTTTTTTTTGAAAGATCCCGAGTTAAAATATAATTTATTAAGCAGCGAACGTAGAAGCTGCATTATATTGGTTCAAGATAGAGAAGTTTCAATGAAAAACTCGTATGTTTTTGCTTTAGTTAAATTTTTTTTTATTGTCTTTTTAAATATTTCTATATCAATTTTTATAGTAAATTTATGAAATATAACAATTTTTATTGTAAATTTACAAAATATATAAATTTTAAATCAAGAAAATTTTTTAACTATATAAAAAAAGTGTAACTTATTGTTAGTGTAATAAAAAGTACTTTAAATCAACCAATTTTAGTACAAATTTCTTCTAAATAGCCTTGATTTTCATCTTCTAGAAGTTGTTTAGCTTCTTCGTCTAATTCAATAGAGGTAGTTTTCCATTTTTGACGAATATTGGACATATATGGATCTAAAGTACACAACAAGCAAGTAAGAAAATTATAGTCGGTCTAGACCGACTATACGATACCCTATACCATGCGTTTAGAAACCCTATCTCTTAGGCCCAACTAACTGGACATTGAAAATAAGCAAAAACCAAATTTGAGTGGGATTTTTATTAATTTTTTTGGCTGCAGATATGAAAAAGTTCATATCGGATGCTATATCTATATGGGGACTAGGGCCAAAAATGGACCGATTCTGACCATGTTCGGCAAAGTCTCTTGTATTTTGCAAAAATATGTACAAACAAAATTTGAGAAGAATCAGTGCCATATTTTTGTTTTTTAATAGACTTAAGTGAAGATCGGGAAGCAGCTCTATATGGGGTCAAAGGGATCATTTTTGGACTACTCATTAGTGGATGTAATGAACGCATACAAACCCAATTTGAGTAAGATCTATATGACAATTTGGATCTTATGGCAATTTATGTCGATTTCATATGGGTAATTTGTATGGGGGCTAGGTCTGAACATGGACCGATTCTCACCAATTTCAATAGCGTTCATCCCATGGCCGATAAAAGCTTATGTACCAAATTTCGTCAAAATATATTCATAATTGCGACCTGCAGTTTGATTACAAGCTTTACATGGACACACAGACGGACGGACGGACGGACGGACGGACATTGTTAAATCAACTTAGAAAGTGATTCTGATTCGATCGGTATAATTAAAGATGGGTCTAGGTCAAATATTTTTGGTTGTTACAAACAGCAGCACAAAGTCATTATATCCAAACCACATAGTGGTATAGGGTATAAATAGTGATAAGGTCTTCATTAGTACAACATCTGGACATTTTCCTTGTGTTGTGCTCGCGAATGAATCTGTAGTCTTTGTTCCTTTTTTCTTGCGCATCTTCAGATAGATCTCCTATTGGTAGCATATTGTTTTGAATTATTTGTTCCCCATGGTACAAAATTTTATGAACAGTGGATGGCATATATCTCCAAGAGTATTTTTCATTATAAAGTATAGCTGTTTTATTGGCGTACTCTCCAAATTTTTTTTGCATATATCTTTCTGCTGCATGCTAGAACTTGTAATATGATTTTGAATCGTCTTATTAATTCATGATCTACACCTGTGATAGATGCTGCAGTTTCCGGATCGGAAAAAAATCTCCTTGCATTATTTCCATCATTTGTGTTTCCTTCTCCTTGTTTTGGTTGGTCGCTTACGAGGCCTAGCTGTAGATATTTTTGTTGAATTTGTTTTTTTTTGCTTCATTTTTTCTTCATTTTCTTTGCTTTTTCTCACTGTTTCGCCTAACAGACCAAATTCCAAATCATAACCCAATTTAAGAATATGCTCCATGAAACGTATTCTAGCATGAAGAGGGGATTTTCCAAATTCGTTGGCTTCCTTAAAACTATCGTCTTCTGGTGGGGGTTGGCTTAATTGACTTGATGTCTTTTGGCATATAATGCAGCTTGACGTTGACTTTGTTCCAGTTAAAGCTTGTGCAACTTTTCCATCAATCATTGTGAGACACATTTTAAAATGTACTTCAATGTCTTGGTCATCAAATTTAAATATTACTGGTTGAAGTTCCCTAATTTGATCTTTTATTTTTTGAACTTCTTCAGTTATGACATCTTTGGTTTCCTTTTTGAATTCAAATTTTATTGGTCTGCAATACTTTGTTGAAGAAGGAATTTCATTTTTCCATATATCAATTTCCGTTGCTCTACTAGTTGACGGCTATAAGACGCTATACCTTTTTGTTAAGCGCAATGGAACGAAAGATACCATAAATAAATTAGCATTAAATTGCTTGTATTGTTTCTGACCAGAGGATCCATCACATCCCCATTTAGAAATTAAAGTAATGCTGCCATTACCATTTTTTTTAAATGATCAGTATCAAGCGTATTTATTTAGCAATCGTTCTGCAGTATGTTCAAGAAGATCTTGCAATTTTATTTCGGCTGATGTTGAAGTGACACTAATAGCAGATTCTGAAGGTAAGCATTCTTTTTTGGTAGAAACTAAATCTCGATTCTCTGGAAAAATGCCACAATTCTTTTCATTGGTTCGCTTCCGCAATTCCTTATATTGATTTTTGGTCAATTTCAAATCCAAAAATAGGGCGAACGCTTCTTCCGGCGTAAATTTCTTATCTTCAATTGGTGTAGGAATGCTTTTCAAAATCCTCTTTGTGCGCCTTGGGCTCGCTTCTGCTATTTTTTCAATTATTTCAATTTTATTTATTTTTATTTTGGGTTGGTTGAATTTGGTGCAAAAATGAATCCTTAATAATTCTTTGAGAAATTTCTTCATTGATATTCTCCAGCTTACGCCTTCGAGATCTTTCACTACATCCGTCAATTGGTTTTGCTGGTCGACCCTTTTTTCCACTTTCGTTGGCAGTTGTAGATGCACTCTCAAAAATAAGTTCCTTTATTAACCAGTCTTGGTAACGTTTGTACATCTTTGCCTTGCTATGACAGCATTCAATGTACCATCTTTTCAAATACGATGCAAAATTAGTAATTTTTCCTTTGTGGATTTCAATGTCTTCTAGGTTACAATTCTTAAAGAAGTCGTTGCTCACAATGTGCAAAATTACATCGTCTACATCATTTCGTTGAAAATAAATATCTGCCAGATCTCTGTAACAGTACTTAGCCGTTGCACAAATTGTAATGAATAATAATTGTGGAAACATTATTATAAATACTCTTACTTGCAATTATGTAAAATAAAAATTTTTATCTTTTATTACCACTTTTAGAAGCATAAAAAATCCACACCCTAACCCCTTGTAAAAGGTGAAGCATACCTGCTCATATCTTAAAGGGCTATGTCGCAATAGTTTTTTTTTATCATTTACAAATTTTTATCTTTTATTAGCACTTTTAGAAGCATAAATAACCACACCTTACCCCGTTTTAAAAGGTGAAGCATACCTGCTCATATCTTAAAGGGCTATGTCGCAATAGTTTTTTTTTTACCATTTACAAATTTTTATCTTTTATTACCACTTTTAGAAGCATAAAAAATCCACACCCTAACCCCTTGTAAAAGGTGAAGCATACCTGCTCATATCTTAAAGGGCTATGTCGCAATAGTTTTTTTTTTACCATTTAAAAATTTTTATCTTTTATTACCACTTTTAGAAGCATAAAAAACCCACACCCTAACCCCTTTTAAAAGGTGAAGCATACCGGCTCATATCTTAAAGGGCTATATCGCAATAATTTTTTTTTTTACCATTACCTGTTATGTAAATTGTTTCCCATTTTGTCAGGTATTTAAACTATATAACTCTAATTCAGACTATTAATGTTTTTGAAAGATACCTATGTAAATGTACCTGTAACAATTAAGCGCATTATATCTCAACCCTTTTTTATAAGTATATAACAACTCCTGACAACTCTACCGACACGCAAAAAAATACACCGCGGTGCACCGGTACGACCAACTTTTGTATTCATAATACTCAGGCGGACGGACGGACATCGTTTACTCGACTCAGAGAGTGTTTTTGAGTCGATCCGTATAATAAAAGATGGATAAAGGTCCACTATTTTTGGCAGTTACAAACATCACCTCAAACTTAATATATCCTAACCTAACATAGTGGACAACTTTTGTATTCATAAATTTTGCAGAAAATATCTAACATTGGGTCTGAAAAATTGTTCTGGTGCATACGGGCGAAAACTGGCGGGTGTATAGTAGGGGTATAGAAGTATAGGGGAGGGTTCGGACTATACAAGAGTGCAAGACTTTTTCTGACTGCTTTTGACTGGCAGGAGTTATGCTCTATTAAGTAGAAGATTTTCGGAAAATTTGGACCTTTTTTAAAAATTTTTTTTTTTAAATTTCGGAACGACTCAGTGATTTTACATTCTTAGCGTTAATAGTATGGGTGCCGCAAAATTATACAAAATTTGTTTCACTTCAAAATCTTTTAAATCAAAAAAGTTACAGTCATTCAAAAATAAAAATTTACAAAGAAATTTTTAATTTTAGCAAAATACTGAGAAAACCCATTTTCGAAGACCCTGTTCGCTGTGATATAGTTAAGATAGCGTCGCAATTTTTTATCTCCCGGGGTTTACTAGTATTTACTTTTAAATGAATAACATAACTTTAAAATCGGTAACAAAAAAAATGATTTTTGGCCGCCTTCTCAAAATATGGTCCACTGTGCAACGTTTCGTCAATATTTATTCTTGATTTCATCAGGGTTTTTTTTAGTGTATTGCAATAATACAGCAAAAAGCAGATTATGACTTACAGTAAAATTAATCTTTTAACATTAAAATGCACTACATTTAACATTTAATAAAAAACTTTAAAACATAAATTGTATATAATTTAAAGACACCACAACTTATAAATAATATCACAGCTGATTTAGTGTATTGCAACTATATAAATCGCGCTTATTCCAACTGTATTTTCCTTCAAATTCATTGTTTTTTCTTTGTTTTGTTGTATACGTAAACTTTCTATCATATACCTTTTCTTTTCCATATTTTCTTTGTCCAGTATTCTGACTTTATTAAAATAAACTGTATGTCCAGTTTGTATTATGTGCTGTGATAATGCAGTTGTCTCTTTCTTTTTCGTCATGTCTTGTTTATGTTCCCCCATTCTCGTCTCCAATGCTCGCTTTGTTATTCCTATATATACTAAATCACATGTTTGATAATCATTACTCTACGATATATAAAAATACTAGCTGGACCCGGCAAACGTTGTTTTGCCTTCAATGAATTTTTTATTTTAGTTAGAATCTGTATAAAAATCTATATAAAAAAAGGTTTGTGCATTTGTTAATATTAATTGAAAACTGTTAAAGGAAAACCATGTTTAATTTATGAAAATGAAAATAAATATTTATTGTAATATATAAGAATGACCAATATATTTCTATTATTATAATGCTCAATTATAATTATTACAATGAACAATATTTTTAGTTCCATTATTCTCACAGTAAATGAATAAATTTTCTGGCTTTCCGACACGGGAACATGCCACATATAGTTGCTCATGGGAAAAACAACTGTTTTCGAAGTCCAAACCACATATTTGCAATGATTGTCCTTGAGATTTATTAATGATCATGGCAAAGCCTAATCTGATCGGAAATTGCAATCTTTTGAATGTTACCGGTGTGTCGGTAGGAATCATAGGAATTCTTGGCAGCAAAACATGTTCTCCTTTAAATTTGCCTTTGAGAATTGTGGCCTCAATAACATTGGGTAATATTCTCTCAACAATTCACCTGGTTACATTTCATAGTCTCGGAGCGTTGAAGTTACGTAGCAAAATTATTGGAAAACCAACTTTTAATTTTAATAAATGTGAATTCAAAAATTCTGTTGGATAATTGACTGCTTCATTTTTTTCAACAACAATATCCATAGACTTTAAAGAAAACGTTTCACAATCAATCATGTCCTGAATAACAACATTAGTCTTATCAACATCGACATTGACATTTTTTGCGGCTAAAATAGCTCTTTCACTTAACCAATCATGATTACGATATTGATTTTGAATGTCGAGGTATACATGTTCAATTAATTCATCGTTTGACGATATAAACTGACAAAAATCTTGTGGATTTTTTAATAGTTTGTCTGGTTGGGTTAATATTGACGACAAATGGTTGTTGTACGTTTAACCATGATTTGAGTGCTGAATGTACGCTGTACGACCACCAAGCAATAATGTAGCGGCTTCCTTCCTTTTTGGTTAAAATATTTATATATAACAAGTAAGAAAATTATAGTCGGTCTAGACCGACTATACGATACCCTATACCATGCGTTTAGAAACCCTATCTCTTAGGCCCAACTAACTGGACATAGAAAATAAGCAAAAACCAAATTTGAGTGGGATTTTTATTAATTTTTTTGGCTGCAGATATGAAAAACTTCATATCGGATGCTATATCTATATGGGGACTAGGTCCAAAAATGGACCGATCATGATCATGTTTGGTAAATTCTCTTGTATTTTGCAAAAATATATACAAACAAAATTTGAGAAGAATCAGTGCAATATTTTTGTTTTTTAATAGATTTAAGTGAAAATCGGGAAGCAGCTCTATATGGGACCACAGGGATAATTTTTGGTCTACTCATTAATGGATGTAATGAACGCATATAAACCCAATTTGAGTAAGATCTATATGACAATTTGGATCTTATGAGAATTTATGTCGATTTCATGGGGTAATTTGTATGGGGGCTAGGTCTGAACATGGACCGATTCTCACCAATTTCAGCAGCGTTCATCCCATGGCCGATAAAAGCTTATATACCAAATTTCATCAAAATATATTCATATTTGCGACCTGCAGTTTGATTACAAGGTTTACATGGACACACAGACGGACGGACGGACGGACGGACGGACGGACGGACATTGTTAAATCAACTCAGAAAGTGATTCTGATTCGATCGGTATAATTAAAGATGGGTCTAGGTCAAATATTTTTGGTTGTTACAAACAGCAGCACAAAGTCATTATACCCAAATCACATAGTGGTATAGGGTATAAAAATGTTTGTGAATTTTGTAATTTATAAAATTTATATAAATGTAACAACTCATTATTTTTCGCAGAAAACTATATATATGTTCTTCAGGATGCCATACAAGCTTTCCACTTCAATAATGACCGAGCAAACTATATCCACAGTAGTTATTGATGTGTAAACATCTATACGCGCAGGGGGGTAAATTTCTATTTCACAATACAATCACAAAAACAGCGTAACTCATATCGGTGTGAGCTGAAGCAGATAACGCTGTGTGACTTATGATTGTATTGGTGAAAAAATTATGATATGTTCATTTCTAAACATTTTCCAATTGTCTTTCAAAAAACATCAATTGTATTTCAGAAACCATCAATATAATTTCAGAAAACATCATATGAATTTCAGAAAACATCAATTGGATTTCAGAAAACATCAATAGAATTTCAGAAAACATCACTTGAATTTCAGAAAACATAAATAGAATTTCAGAAAACATAAATAGAATTTCAGAAAACATCAATATAATTTCAGAAAACATCAATATAATTTCAGAAAACATCATTTGAATTTCAGAAAACATAAATAGAATTTCAAAAAACATCAATATAATTTCAGAAAACATCATTCGAGTTTCAGAAAACATCAATTGAATTTCAGAAAACATCAATAGAATTTCAGAAAACATCACTTGAATTTCAGAAAACATAAATAGAATTTCAGAAAACATCAATATAATTTCAGAAAGCATCATTCGATTTTCAGAAAACATCAATTGAATTTCAGAAAACATCAATGGAATTTCAGAAAACATCACTTGAATTTCAGAAAACATAAAAAGAATTTCAGAAAACATCAATATAATTTCAGAAAACATCATTCGAGTTTCAGAAAACATCAATTGAATTTCAGAAAACATCAATAGAATTTCAGAAAACATCAATTGTATTTCAGAAACCATCAATATAATTTCAGAAAACATCATATGAATTTCAGAAAACATCAATTGGATTTCAGAAAACATCAATAGAATTTCAGAAAACATCACTTGAATTTCAGAAAACATAAATAGAATTTCAGAAAACATAAATAGAATTTCAGAAAACATCAATATAATTTCAGAAAACATCAATATAATTTCAGAAAACATCATTTGAATTTCAGAAAACATAAATAGAATTTCAAAAAACATCAATATAATTTCAGAAAACATCATTCGAGTTTCAGAAAACATCAATTGAATTTCAGAAAACATCAATAGAATTTCAGAAAACATCACTTGAATTTCAGAAAACATAAATAGAATTTCAGAAAACATCAATATAATTTCAGAAAGCATCATTCGATTTTCAGAAAACATCAATTGAATTTCAGAAAACATCAATGGAATTTCAGAAAACATCACTTGAATTTCAGAAAACATCAATAGAATTTCAGAAAACATCAATTGTATTTCAGAAACCATCAATATAATTTCAGGAAACATCATTTTAATTTCAGAAAACATAAATAGAATTTCAGAAAACATCAATATAATTTCAGAAAACATCATTTGAATTTCAGAAAACATAAATAGAATTTCAAAAAACATCAATATAATTTCAGAAAGCATCATTCGATTTTCAGAAAACATCAATTGAATTTCAGAAAACATCAATGGAATTTCAGAAAACATCAATTGTATTTCAGAAACCATCAATATAATTTCAGAAAACATCATTTGAAGTTCAGAAAACATAAATAGAATTTCAGAAAACATCAATATAATTTCAGAAAACATCATTTGAATTTCAGAAAACATAAATAGAATTTCAGAAAACATCAATATAATTTCAGAAAACATCATTCGAGTTTCAGAAAACATCAATTGAATTTCAGAAAACATCAATTGTATTTCAGAAAACATCAATTGTATTTCAGAAAACATCAGAAAACATCCCTTGTGATCGGACTCACATGATTTTTTTTACTACAGGAAAGATAAAAAAGTGGAACACAAAAGTGTGGCAATCATATCCCACGATTTAAAACATGATACCGTTGCAGTTTACGAGTACCAAAAGATAATACTGAAATACCTTAAATCTAAACTTACAGTAGAGACGGAGCTCGTCAACATTTTAAAAACATAAGTAGCTTCACAAATCTTATGGCTCATAAAAAATTTTTTGGAATGCCAGCTGAGTGACATTTTCATCCTATTGTTCATGTTAAAGAAGCATGTGATGATATTGGAGCAAATCTGAAAAGAAATGCAGCGAAGTATAGCCTCCAGTGCTCTCATCAAGATCGCATCTTATATGCGACTGCTTTATTCCATTGGACAAAGAATTATTGTAAAGAAACTAAAATAGTTTTTAGTAGCAAAGTGGATCATGAGGAAACATTGAAAACACTGAAGAGCAGATTCGATGCTGCGAAAACAATCGATGGCATCGCTCAATACCATGGTTTTATACCGCTTGTCGATGGAAGACCCTAGTTTTCTGCCTCCACTCAATGCGATTTCTTTCCAAAAACGCCTAAGCTTTCTTTTGAGCAAAAAAATTTAGCTAAGAACAATAGGTAAAAAGTTACATGGTAGAGAAAAAAACATCTGTTTGGCCAGAATGTCAAATATTGACCCCCTCTAACTCAGAAAATTCTGGACCGATCTTATTGGCAAATTGTGTCTAAACTACTATCCAATAGGACTAACCTTGGTGCAAATTTCATCCCTATCGGAAGACATCGGTTTCATAAGTTGGATCACTTGACATGAAACAACCCATATTTACACCAATTTATATACTACTAAAAGTTTATATACCAAATTTTATCAAAATCTTTGTGAACAGTAGTGTGAGTTCAAGGTTTACATGAGCACACAAATGGACGGACAGACAGACAGACGTTCTGTTTTTTGAAAATACATCTTATATACATATTAAAAGAATTTATGAATAAACTTTGCATACAAGATTTTTTTCAATATTTTTCTTCTCTCAAACCTCTACAACTAGAGTTCTAATTAACGTGGGCTGTTGACATAGGTCTAAGAACACTCAGTGGATCAAGCTCCTTCTCTTGAGCTATTAACTGCTTAAATTCGTTGGGTTTGAGGAAAGTTATGCGTGGAGAATCAACTTTACTTTTACTGTACGTTAACTTATCTTGGCATATTTTGGCATTACTGTACGTTAACTTCTCTTGGCAAATTCGTTGGGTTTGAGGAAAGTTATGCGTGGACAATCAACTTTACTTTTACTGTACGTTAACTTCTCTTGGCATATTTTGGCATTACTGTACGTTAACTTCTCTTGGCAAATTTTGGTATAATATTATAAAAATTAATGTAATATAATATAATGCTGCGGAGCAGCAGGGGTCCTCTAGTATATTTTAATTATTTATTTATTTTATTTATTTATTTATTTATATTAATTACAATACAAAGTAAATTTGTATTCTAATTTGGGTCCAGGGATAAGCCGGGTGACATAGACCATTTGGCTGGTTTTTAGCAGCGACAGACCAAAGCCTCTGGTAGGAATCGAACCCACGACCCCCGCATGATAGGCGAGCACGCTACCTACTCACCTACCGGGGCGCTTGATATATTTTAATTATTTTTTCATATTTTTAACGTTTCATCAAAATCGATTAAGAATTAGGCATACCTCCCATACTATATCAAACTCCCCCTTAAAAATCGCTGGATCAAAATACATTTTAGATCCATAGTTTCTTCAGCAAAGTTACTCAGTATGATACCTAGTTTATTTTCAGCATATACGATTTTTCGGTTTTTTCGCCCCCCCCCCTAGGTTACAAACAAAAGTACAAACTGACATAGTGATATAGGGTATAAAAATATTTATAAATGCTAAAATTTTTTTTATGACAGTTTCTTTTTTAAAATGAATTCACCAAATGTTATTCGCTTAGCATTGATATCAGTGAAAATAACTTATGCGGCTGCTGCTAATGGGTTTGGATGCTAATAAAGCAGATAAGCATATTAAAAAATATAAATAATAAGCATATAAAAAATTTATACATACACACATATACGCATACATATACAAATATATAAGTGTTAAAAAATTAAATGAGAACAGCTATTTTAACCCACCAAACTGGGGCTAATTCAACATTATTCAGACTTATGGATCTTGAGAATATGCCATAGAAAATTACATTACGCAACAATTTTATGACTGCAAATTAATGTAATTTAGTATTAATTTTTTAGGGTTTTAGCATAAAACAAGTCCGAATTTTTAGTCGCATATATTTTTATTAAAATAAAAATATCTTTGTGATTGATGATGCTAGTCCAAGATAAGAACCAAACTTCATGTGCCAAACTGGATTTCGAAATAAAAAAATTAATGTAAGTTTATTTCTATATGGCTTAAATTTTAAATTTGGGTAGTTCTATTAAGTAATAGAACAACCCAACTAACAAATAGTCTCCTAATTTAAAACAATATTTTTTCCTTTCGCAGCCATTTTCCTATCTAGAGATACATATCTGTCGCATTCCAATGATGCCAGTATATATTTCTTTCTAGTTTAGTGAAAAAGTGAAAATATACGAAAAACCAAACACATATTTTAGTCATTTAGAATGCATTACCTCTGATGGACCGAAAATTGCTGGCTGGGATATTCAGATTATAAACATACATACTTATATTAATAACAGTAAGCTAATGAACTCCATATGCTGCAAAAAGAAAACAGCATTTAAATGATAATTTTTTTTTATGATAATTGAAAAAATATACTCAACCACATTAAAAAATATTTTACTTAATAAAGTTGCTCTAATCTAAAAATAATTTAATTCCCTCTATATATTGCAAAAAAAAAAAAACAAGTAAGAAAATTATGGTCGGTTTAGACCGACTATATGATAACCTATACCATGCGTTTAGAGACCCTATCTCATAGGCCCAACTAACTGGACTTAGAAAATAAGCATAACCCAAATTTTAGTGGGATTTTTATTAATTTTTTGGATGCAGATATGAAAAAGTTCGTATCGGATGCTATATCATCTATATGGGGGCTAGGCCCAAAAATGGACCGATCCTGTCCATGTTTGGTAAAGTCTCCTGTATTTTACAAAAATATATACAAACAAAATTTGAGAAGAATCAGTGCAATATTTTTGTTTTTTGATAGATTTAAGTGAAGATCGGGAAGCAGCTCTATATGGGGCCTATGACTAAGAGTTTTCCTATAGGGATCATTTTTGGACTACTAATTAATGGATGTAATAAACGCATACAAACCCAATTTGAGTAAGATCTATATGACAATTTGGATCTTATGGAAATTTATGTCGATTTCATAGGGGTCATTTGTATGGGGGCTAGGTCTGAACATGGACTGATTCTCACCAATTTCTATAGCGTTCATCCTATGGCCAGTAGAAGCTTATATGCCAAATTTAATCAAAATATATTCATATTTGCGGCCTGCAGTTTGATTACAAAGTTTACATAGACACACAGACGGACGGACGGACATCGGTAAATCGAATCAGGGATTCTGATTCGATCGGTATAATAAAAGATGGGTCTAGGTCAAATATTTTTGGTAGTTACAAACAGCAGCACAAAGTCATTATACCCAAACCACATAGTGGTATAGGGTATAAAGTGTAAAAAATGTGGACCATAATTTAAATGATAGAGTGGTATAAATAAATTACACTGTACGCCAATAAAATCGTTTATAAGAAATAAAGCTTAGGCTCTTAAATAACCAGCTGCTGATTATTGATATGTATTTAATTCGTTTTATCATGTTTGTATCATTGGAAAACCAATTCGGTAATTCGGGTCACATTGAAATTTATTATTTCCAACATCGACGGCAACAGAACGTTAGATAATATTATAGAATCACTTAATATAACAAATCTTTATTTATTTATTTTTTTTTATTTATTTATTTTATTTTAGTCTATGGCATTAAAATCATAAAATATAATATAAACAATTTTACCATATGAAATGACTAATTTGTAAATTTAACGGTATAAATATAGAATAATGATACGTTTTACAATATTAATAGTTAGAGAATAATCAAAAATTTATACAAATCGTTGAAGTTGCTACATAATCTTCTTAACGGATCGGCGTTGTCATAGTTGGTCCGGAAAACTAGAATTGAAAGTGGATTAAAGTAACGTGGAGGTCGCTGAGGAACATTAAATGAAATATTGTGTAACAAGAATTCTGACTATACATCATCATTAATCAGATTTAGCAAAAACGACACATTCAGCATGGTTCTAAGGATCTTAAGTGATGGCAATTTAATTAACGCTAATCTACTGGCATAAGATGGCAGAAAATACACCGCAAACAGAACAGAAGAAATTGTTTTTGAATGGATTCAATATGATTTTTGTGGATGTTGCATAAAGAATCCCAGATAATTGAGCCATATTTCTGTGGTTTTCTGGAATAACCGCGTATGTCCATTTTTGTCAGTTTTGAGTTAACGATGCCAAAGATATTAATTTTTAACGCTCTTTACATGTGTAAAATTTTTTGTAAAAGAATATTGACCATTTCTGAGCTTTTTCTATAAATAACGACGTAACTTAAATGTTTATTAAATTAATTTGCAGCACTAACGACCCATGTCAACCTACGTTTGATCGCTGATAAATTATTTTCTCAGAAAACGACACATAGCGATATACGTTGTTATTAATGAAAAAAAAAAATGCAAAATAATTTTGGATTAGTTTTCAGTTTATAACCACTTGTAAAAACTTGTGTGGTTATTTCTGTTATTTATTGTCACTATTATTCTTGATACGTTGCTATATTCTCATCCTAAGTCCCGTTAAAGTTTTGTTGACGAACAAAAAATCCATTTTTCAAGCAACAACAACTTGTGTCTATATGGGTGGTTGCATTGGTAGTTTTTTTTTTTTTTTTTCAAAAAAACGACGTTTGTCGACATAAGTTGTTTTATCTGCACACACTTTAAGTGTTATTTACATATTTTTTTTTCGTCCTTCTCTGGGATCTATTCCTGTGAAGATATTTGACTCAAAATTTTATATAAAGTATTTATTGCCCATATCTATAGGACTGTTAAGTAAAAAGCTCTAAAAACTTTATATCGAGCCCATAATTTCAAATATAACGTTTTGGCTCCCCTGAACATTTTGATTTTATGACATACGCGGTTGTTCTAGAAATCCACAGAAGTAGGACTTTATGAAAGTCAAGTTGCTGCAATTTAGAAAAAAGAATGGAATGCGACAATTTGTCAAAAGCTTTAGAAAAATCAGTATAAATTATTCGACTTGGCTACCATGGTCAAGAGCACTTAAACAATATTCACTAAATACCGTTAAGTTGGTTATAGTAGATCTACCGGGAAAGAAACCATGTTGGTTCGGAGATATCCATGACTTAGTACGGAAAAATAAATTTTTATAAATGATGTGTTCAAAGATTTTAGAAACACATGACAACTTAGAGATTGGTCTATAACACATGACGTCATCCCTACTTCCATCCTTGAAAACCGGTGTAATTATTGCCGACTTCCACCGATCAATAAAAACACCCTATTTTAACGACAAATTGAAAATATATGTTAGTGCAAATGTTAGGGAAGGAGCACATTTTTTTAAAAAATGAGCGCAGAGGCCATCAACATCAGATTTAAAGCTGTTTATACCCTATACCACTATGTGGTTTGGGTATAATGACTTTGTGCTGCTGTTTGTAACTACCAAAAATATTTGACCTAGACCCATCTTTAATTATACCGATCGAATCAGAATAACTATCTGATTCGATTTAACGATGTCCGTCCGTCCGTCCGTCTGTGTGTCCATGTAAAGTTTGTAATCAAACTGCAGGTCGCAACTATGAATATATTTTGATGAAATTTGGTATATAAGCTTTGATCGGCTATAGGATGAACGCTGTTGAAATTGCTGAGAATCGGTCCATGTTCAGACCTAGCCCCCATACAAATGACCCCTATGAAATCGACTTAAATTGCCATAAGATCCAAATTATCATATAAATCTTAGTCAAATTGGGTTTGTATGTGTTTATTACATCCATTAATTGGTAGTCCAAAAATGATCCCTATAGGACAACTCATAGTCATAGGCCCCATATAGAGCTGCTTCCCGATCTTCACTTAAATCTATCAAAAAACAAAAATATTGCACTGATTCTTCTCAAATTTAGTTTGTATATATTTTTGCAAAATATAAGAGACCTAACCAAACATGGTCAGGATCGGTCCTCTTTTGGGCCTAGTCCCCTTATAGATATAGCATCTGATATGAACTTTTTCATATCTGCAGAAAAAAAAATTTATAAAAATCCCACTCAAATTTGGTTTATGCTTATTTTCTATGTCCTGTTAGTTGGGCCTATGGGGTAGGGTCTCTAAACGCATGGTATAGGGTATCCTATGGTCGGTCTAGACCGACTATAATTTTCTTACTTGTTTTAATTTGACAAATTGCATCATATACTTCATCCTCAGAAAGTATCAAAAAACCAATATCTAATCTAGTGCAGTGATTTGAAAAGGCACAATCATTAACCATTAAAGGCTCAAAATTTGATTCAAAGAAAGATGCAAACATGTTCACGGCAGCATCACAACATTGAGAAATACCGTTAGCAAATCTCACAGTTGATGGAATATGAGAACATTGTTTCTTTTATTTTATGAAAGACCAAGATGCTTTCGGATTAAATTTCATTTCCTGCTCCTTATCTAGGAGAAATTGTTTGTAGAGAAATTTATTTAAGAAATTGAATTCACGCTGGTAATGGAAAAATTTTGTTCGATGCTCACCCGAATCCAAAAAACGCTTATGAAATTTATTAAGCAGATTTTTCGGTTTTTAAGACCACTAGTATACCACGGAAGCTTATATGGCTTAGGTTTTTTCTTTGAACTGTTATCACGACAAACAGATAAGATTTTTGACAAAAATACTTTATAGCATACACCCAGAGAACAGCCGCATCCAATTTACGGAATTAATACTGAATTAAGCACATCTAAATCACAAACATTAAAATTGAAATTATCCGACATTAAAGATTTCGAATTAGTAAAAAAATTCTAATTAGTTATATTAATTATTAGCGGCACATGATGAACATTTGGAAGAGACATTGACAGAAAAGGTTTATAGATTTGATATCTATAATCGTCTGGAACGAAAATAAGATCGAGAAAACGGTTGAGTTGATTAGCATAGTGATTCAATTGAACTAAATTTAAGGTCATTAAACTATAGGAGACAATTCTGCGATATGGTTCGTGATTCAAATATCACAATATATATTGTGCGTGTAGCAGTGCCCTATGGACTATAGAGTTACATTTAATACAATTATATTTCATTTTTATCATTGTTCCATGAACTGATTTATATATAATTTGCCAACAAGTGTTGTGAACATCTTTTTTCTTGACTGATTGGGTGTTAATTAATTGTATTATTGTTTAATACAAATAAATAATTCTGATTTTAATCTACTAATAATTGTGAGAAAAATCTTAATAAATTTCTGATTACGTATGGTGATAAAAACAAACAATTTTTTTTTAAATAAATTTAAAAAGTTTACAGGTGGTTGGAGTAATAACAATAGAATAATGAAATCTGGTAACAAAATATGCAATACGAAGGTTGTTTTTTAAGTTTTGAGATTTGACAAGTCAGTAAGGTAAATGTTAAGTCACACTTCAGGATCGCAAAGTTTGAAGTTAGATGGGCATTTAAGATCATATCGAACCAAAATTCGAGAAAATTTCTAGACTAGAAAGAACTGAATAATAACTTTCATTTTTCGTTTTTAGACACTATCAAAGTTTCAAAGGAATCGTATAATGTCACTATTGGTGACAAATGAAACAAGAGAATCTTGGTATTGTTTTGCATGCTTTTTTTTTACAATAAAAGGACAAATGTTTGACAATTGGTCGAGACCGATACCCTATGCGATAATTGGTTACGAGAATTGGTTCTAGGTCCAACTAATTAGGTATAAAAATATGGATAAACCAAATCCAAGTGGAATTTTTATATTGTTTGTTTGCAAATTCGGTGCTAAATAGGGAATAAGTCGAAAAATGAACCGATGCTGCCCATATTTGGTAAAGTCATTTTTTTTTTTGCATAAACATACACAAACCAAATTTGAGAAAAATCTGTAAAATATTTTTGTTTTTTGATAGATTTGAGTGAACATCGGGACGCAGCTTCATAAGGGGGCTATGACTAAGAATTGTCCTCACGCGTTTATTTTCGAACTACTGATTTGACCAAACGATCTAATAGAGGTCATTTGTGAGGGGACTAACTTGGTCTGAAGACGAACCTATTTTCAACAATCGTATGGCCGATAGAAGCTTCACGGATGCTTCCCGCTTAAGAAGGTTCACGCTTAAGTAATTCTGAAGTGAAACATTTTCATCAATCTATTTACTTTGTGCACATATTTTTCTTTTAAATGCAGCCCGCTTAACTGCGTTACACTAATAAATAGGTCATACATTTGTTAAAAAAAAAAAAAAAAAAACAATTCAACGGTTAAATGCAGAAATGAACTGGCGAGTACAAGAATGTGTTTCTTATGGAAAAGCCGACAATACAACAAGAAATCTGGGAGAAAATCATTTTTTCGTTCAATGAAGAAATTTCTCGAAAAAAATCGCAAAGTTATCCTAATTATTGACAACGCTGCACCTGACGAGCAAGCCGATTTGTGGCATGTTCGAATGGAATATTTACCTCCTGATACCACTCCGATAGCGCTGCCTCTTGACCAAGGAATAATCAGATCAATTAAGGAATATCGTCAAAATATAAGGAGAAGGAAATTGACAGCAGACAAATTAGGAAAAACTGTTGAGGAATTTCAAAAACCTATTAGACTTTACAGCCTTGAATTTAATAAAGCGGTCTTGGTGTCTGGTAAAGCCAATTTGTAATCAAAATTGTTTCGAATAGGTAAGTTCTTTATTCTAGTCTGATAACGGTTCTGAAAAACCAAGCGAGTCATAAAAGGAATTAATTGAAATAGTACAAGATTGGAAGAGTTATGAATCTTCACAAGAATTTTCTAAGCTTTGATGGCGATTTCCCCCCGCGTTGGACCGCTGACCGATGAAGAAATTATCGCAGAAGTTATTCAGGATGAAGGGCTGTCGTCTAGTGAAGAAGAAGAAAATGATGATCTCAAAGAAGCTTACTCTGTACTGGACGTTTTAAAGTCGATGCATGTTCTTCGCGAGAAATTTATGCCAGATAATGAATTTATGCATGAATTGTAACTTTTTAAGAATATTATTTTTCTATGTCTTAAAATAATATTTTCGGAAATGTATTTGTTATTTTTGAGTCAAACTATTTTAATATGTACTAATTTGAATTGTATAAAACGATGATGTAGACTCAAGTTACTTGTTTATTGTTATTTCTTTTCAATAAATAAGTAGTATATTCATTTAAAATACATTTTCCATAACTGAATTGTTGACGCAGCTTAGAGAAAATTCTGTTTAGTGAGTCAGCAGCGCATTTAACCAAGGTTTTTTTTAATGCGTCGGTAACGCATTTAACCGAGATCTTTTTAATTGCGTTTCTCGCTTAAAAGCGTCCAGTTATTGGCATTTTCCATTGACGCATTTATCCGTGAATTACTGTATACCAAATTTAATTACAATATATTCTTATTTGCGACCTGTAGTTTCATTACAAGCTTTACATGGACACATATATAGAGACTGATGGACGGACATCGCTAAATCGACTCAGAAAGTAGTTCAGAAAGTCGTTCTGAGTCGATCGGTTTAGGTCAAACATTTTATCGGGTCGCAAATTAATTTTTCGGTGCGTTGCAAATGGAATGACAAACTGATCTACTGATATACAAGCTGGTATATCCTCTGCACAGTGGTTTGGAGGGTATAAAAAAATTAAAACCGGTTCATATTAAAAAAAACTTTTCCATTGCGAGGAGGTCAACATTGGCTACCTGAAATTAAAAACAAGTAAGAAAATTATATATTGACTATACGATACCATATACCATGGTTTAGAGACCCTATTGCTTCGGTCCAACCAATTGGATATAGAAAATAAGCATAAACCAAATTTGAGGGGATTGTTATTAATTTTTTTGGCTGCAGATATGAAAAAGCTCATATCGGGTGCTATATTTATATGGCGACTAGGTCGAAAAATTGACCGATCTTGACCATATCTGGTAAAGTCACTTATATTTTGAAAAAATATAAACAAACCAAATTTGAGAAAAATCTGCGCAACATTTTTGTTTTTTTATAGACTTAAGTGAAGATCGGCAAGCAGCTCTATATGGGGCCTATGATTAAGAATTGTCCTATAGGGTTTATTTTTGAACTACTTGTTAGCGGGTGTAATAAACACACACAAACCCAATTTGACCCAGATCTATATGATAATTTGAATCATATGGCATTTTAAGTCGATTTCATAGGTGTCATTTGTGCGGGGGCTAGGTCTGAACAAGGACCGAATTTCACCAATTTCAATAGCGTTCGTCCTATGGTCGAGGAAAGCTTACATACCAAATTTCATCAAAATATATTCATATTTGCGACCTGTAGTTTGATTACAATGTTTACCTGGACACACAGACGACGGACAGACGGACGGACGGACGGACGGACGGACATCGATAAATCGACTTAGGTAAAATATTTTTGGTAGTTACAAACAGCAGCACAAAGTCATTATACCCAAACCACATAGTGGTATACGGTATTAGAAATTGAAGAAGTAAAGAAGATTTTTGTGTAGAAAGAAAAGACGAACAAATATTTGCTTAACATTTCTGAGTTTAATATGAAATTGCATGGTGGTGTCAGCAGCTAAAACTACAAATTTTAAGTAAATTTTTTTATTAGCGGTTTGAAACTAAAGCATGTCTAAAGGCCAGTATACACGGTCAAAATGCTTGACGTCAAATTCATGTATGTGTGCATGAAGCTTTGAACATACACGGTACTGCATAGCACTTCAATCATTCATTTGGTTTTTGATTTTGTGCTGTAAACATCATGCCGGTAGCGGACGATACACTTGTCGCCATTTTGGCAGTGTGCTTAAAAGCAAAAGAAAATTAAAAAAGAAGAAGAAGAGACGTATCTGGATGAAGGGGTGGTTAAAAAAAGGAATTCATTTACCCATGAAAATTTAACTTAAGCTTCCAGCAATTCTAAAATATTTTTCCTTTCATCGGGCATCTCCTCACAACCATTTGCTTCAGTCACATTAAAAATGAGAACATGCTTGATCAATCAACGATATAAACACATCAAATTCGTACGTTATGCAAGCAGAAAATCTAAAATTTTTGATTTTGCTTCAATCATCGTCGGTGTGACACATACAAACACATTTTCACTAATACCACCAAAATGCTGTTCAATCATTTTGACCGTGTATATCCCACTTAAAACTTCAAGAATTTAAAAATTTTGGTCTAAACAAATCAACATAAACATTTTCAATTTATATCTTAGACAATTTTGTAAACTCTTTCTTTTAACTCATACTCTCTGTCTGCCATGGGTGGACCCCATTCCCCCTTATCCAATTGATCTGAAACTTGGTCCATAGTCTTGCCGTGACTACAGAGTAAGTTTGGGGTAGTCACGCACAGTCACGCGTGGTCACGCACAGTCACGGAGTGATCTAAATGTCATTTACCCTCATCCGACCGATCTGGTCGATATACTTGCTGTAAAGAAAGATCAACTTCGACACAGTCACGAGCAGTCACGCATAGTCACGGAGTCATTTAAAACCCATTTTCCCTAATCCAATCGATCTAAAACTTGGTTGATAGACTTGCTGTGAAAAATGATTAACTGTGAGATTAAAACCCCACTTCCCCTCATCCGATGGATCCGAAACTTTGTCCATATACTTGTTGTGGCCAAAGATTAATTTTAAGATAGTCACACACATTCACGCACAGTGACGGAGATATTCAAAACTCATATGCATAAGGAAAGAAGGAGTTTTAATAAAAACTTTGTTTTTATGGGTTAGATTATTATTATTTTTTTCGTGTCACTACTGTGGCGCAAACTATACATTTAATAAATGTTTATATGCACATATTTATCGTATGACAGTGTTTCTGGTTTTCCATTAAATTTATATTAAATGGCTTAGTACTTTAATGAATATTGTAATTTTTATTTTTATTTTTATTTTTTTCTATTCTTTCAATCATACATTTTTATTCCTTTACATCCAACATCAACTCTCATGACAAACATGAACATACGAACATACTCGTATTATAACTAAGTAATAATTATAATTATTTGGAGTTAAAAAAAAACGCGCCCACTTAAACATCACAAAAAAAAACTTCTAGTATAATTGTTTACAATTTTTGTGCAGCGATGTCTCGTTTTGCGGCTCTCGGAGGGGAAGTTTGTTCTTTACTTCAGTCTATGAAAAATGCCACTAGTTGCAAAAGAAACTTATTTAATTGGTGAGGAATTCCCTTTAAAGAAATTGCAATTTATTATCATTATCAAAGAATATATATTTTTAATGGATTTTTCCTCCATTCATAATTCCCTTCAATACTTCATGGACTTAAAAGAAAACTGAAATCTTTAATCGACTCCAGTGAACTGTGATAGTTTTAATGAAACGAAATTAAAAAAAAAATTCATTCAAAATAGAATTCAGGCTGTACTTTAAGAGCGATAACTTTATATGCTTTATGGAATGATGTTAAACTCGATAATCCTCAGTAACAAATTTTTTAGGCACATGTTCAGACCAAGTCCCCATACAAATGACCCCTATAAAATCAACATAAATTGCCATAAGATCCGAATTATCATATAGATCTCAGTCAAATTGGGTTTTTATATGTTTATTTTAACCATTAATCAGAAGTCCATATAGAGCTGCTTCCCGATCTTCACTAAAATCTATCAAAAAACAAAAATATTGCACAGATTTTTCCATATTTGGTTTGTATATATTTTTTCAAAATATATGTGACTTTGCCAAATATGGTCAGGGTCGGTCCATTTTTCGACATAGTCCCCATATATATATGACACTCGATATGAACTTTTTCATATCTGCGGCCAAAAAAATTAATAACAATGCCACTCAAATGTGGTTTGTGCTTATTTTCTATATCTAATTAGTTAGCCCTAAACGCATGGTATAGGGTATCGTATAGTCGGTCTGGACCGACTACAATTTTCTTACTAAATTTAAGTTCTTAAAAATCCGGAAAATCGAAATTGCAGAAAACCAAGTATTTGTATAATTTCGCGAATAGTCTGTACTCTTGGAAGGAAAACAAGCTAATATACAAGAACATAACTTTTTTAATTGTTCTTTACTAAAATCTTATAACAACTATTTTTCCCAAAGTACAGGTGGCATATATTGCCATGAGATTTGTTTTGTGAGTGTTTATTATATCCTCAAATTATTTATCCAAAATCCTAATCTTAGACCCTATATTCACTTAAATCTTTGACTTTTAAGTAAAAGATGTACCAAAATTCACGCAAGATGTGAATTTTCACATATCGACCAAATAGCCTATACGGCATTGATGGCGCTATTTTATCGGAATTTTCCTTAACCATTTTGTATAAATGTGGCTAATTTTCGTTCATACAGCGTTGTATTTCTTTCTTAAATTCATTGGTGGTTGCGGTGCTGTTGTCACAGATCTTTGACTTCAAATAATCCCATAAAAAGAAATCCATTGGTCTTAAATCGCACGATGTAGAGGAACAATTCTTATCACAAAAATGAAAGAGTACACCACCAAGAAATGTATCATGCAGTAATTAAATCGTTTCACAAGCTGTATGGCATTTGGCACCGTCTTGTTGAATATCGTCCACATCAAAATCATCTGATTTAGGAAGAAAGAACTCTGTTGTAATGTCGCAAGATTTGGTGCGGTACTTCGTCGTGTTTATAAGATATTGAAATTATACACATGACTTCCCTCGGTGCAAAATTTCTTTGGCACCGAGGGACACTTGGGATACATACATAATCGAAAAGCAAAATTTTTAAACTTGTCACCAAAAAAAATTGACAAAATATTGGGTTTTCTAGGCGTGTACACTTCATAGACTCTGATTGCAAATTTTTATAAATTTAAACATTTTATTATATACTAGCAGATTCCAGCCCTCGAAATTCGAGTACATATTCTAGCAAATTTTATTTTTTCATTAAATAAAGACCCTATTCAATTATAGCCAATTCACAAATCAACACAAAAAAAAAAAAAAACAAACTCATTTTTATTACAAACACATTAACAGATTTAATAAACACATACATAGCATTGCATAATTTTATGTATGTGTTAGTAGCAACTTTAAATGCAATTTACTCAAAATAAAAGAAAAAAATTTAAAAATCTGTAAATCTGCAAAACAGCTAAAAGGAAATACCTTTCAAATAATATACGTTTGGTCAAAATCGGGATAAAACGGTAGAACAAAACTTCGGTCACAAGAAATCTCCTAGCCTATTAATATTATAGATATATTTACTTTTGACCTAAAATTACTAAAATTAATATTTTTCTAAATACATATATGATATATATTTTTGCACTTACATTTTCTTTTTATATCCTTCACACCGCAGTGGCAGAGGGTATATATAGGTTTGTCATTTCATTCCTCGAAAACCTAATTTTCGACCCCAAAGGAATATATATTCTTGCTCCATACCATAGCCCGAGTCGATACTGTGGATCATGAAGTTCTCTGTCTGAAGTTGCTTAAATTGTTCAATTTTTCTCCCCTATCTACACGTTTAATGTCATCATATTTATCATCCCGTCACCAATCTATATTTGCAAACAATAAAATTTCAAGTCCATTGCCTGTTCTGAAAGGAGTTCCACAAGGATCAGTACTGGGACCACTACTATTTTCAATTTACATAAACGATTTAGTGCGACATTTACAATACTGTAATGTCCACATGTATGCTGACGATGTACAACTCTATATAAGCAGTGATTTAAGCAACATAAACGATTGTTTGGAAAAACTAAACAGAGATCTGAAACACATTCATGACTGGGCAAATATAAACGGTTTGTGTCTTAATCATATAAAGTCTAAGTGTTTAATAATAGCTAAGAGAACTTTGAAGTTACCTTTTGAGCCGATTGTAATGCTTAATGATCAAAAAATAGAAATTGTATCAACAGCCAAGAATCTTGGTATCACTTTTAACTCCACTCTCATATGGTGCGACCATATAAATGCTGCTACAGGGAAATCTTATGCAATACTACGGACACTGTGGAACACCCAGTATGTTACACCACTTAAGATTAGAATTTTATTAGCAAAAACCTACTTAATACCAACTCTACTATATGGATGTGAAATATATGCAAGTTGCGATTTTACAAGTCGAAAAAAACTAATATTAACGTATAATGCAATATTAAGATATGTTTTTAATTTAAGAAAATATGATCATATATCTCACTATTCCAAAAAACTATATGGGGTGACTCTTACTGATTTAATGAAAATAAGAACGCTATTACTGCTACACAAAATTATATATACACGTGCACCACCTTACTTGTCCGAAAGATTACTTTTTACACGTTCAGCAAGATCGAACGATATCATACACTTAAGATATCGAAGTTTAATATCTGAGTGGCAGTTCTATATTAATTCAGTTCGTCTTTGGAACATGCTACCCTCGTCCATTCAATTTATAAGCAACGCTCAGCAATTAATTAAATGTAATTGATTTCAGCTCTCATTTATATATATTAAGGTGGCCCTTATTTTTTTTTTCGATTTTCCAAACAAGCAGGTCATTTTTGTGTGAGGTTAGGAGAAAAAAAAATTTGACAAAAATTTGGGCTCGATCGGTTGAAAATTCGCGTGCCGCACGAGGGTTAAAGTTCGTGAGAACGAACAAAATTTATAAAAAGAAGCTCATAACTACTAAGGGGTCAGCACTATGGAGGTAAAAAGTATGAGCAACCCTCATTATTTTTGTATCCCAAATATTTCTCTAGAACAAACTTACCCTCTATCTCCAACCCTTAAGGGGGTTCCCATACAAAAAAAAAAATTGCACGAAAATGTACCAAAAATAGAAAAATAAAATATGTGAGCATTTCAACGAGAATTATTTCTATGGTCTCCGATTTTGTTAAAATTTGGTGAGTGTGTTTGGAATCGAACGCATATTTCCAAAACATTTTTTATTTTTTTTTTGAAAACTGTGGCAACCCCGAATCTTTGAATTATCGCTAAATTTATTGTTATACTTTTTTAGTTTGTGGAATCCCCGAATTATAGTTTAAATTTTTTGTTTATGTTAGATACGTTTTTTATGTACACGTATTGACCTTCTAGTTGTTCTATGACATTTGCAATTAAAACGTACAACCTGTGAGCGGAAAATTAAAGCTAAGCAGTGTTATTTTAAAGTTTTTTTTTATGTGTTGTGATAGTGAATAATTCATCTTTTCAAGTAAAACTAAAAGCAACCCAGGAAAATGTGAAATAAAAAAGTGAAATAAAAGGAAAATAAAACATTTAAAACTAAAAGATAAAAACTACATAAAAAAAAAAGCAGGTGCGCATTTGATTTTCAATGGCATCATATATGAAAAAAAGTAATTTGAGATCGCAACAGCCCAGCATTTATTTGATTGAACATGTTATTCCGCAGCTGTTGGGATCAAAATTGCCATCTAAAAAAGAAGTTCTTGGTGTATTTTTTTTTCACACTCGTACACTAAAATTGGAAGTGCGAAAAAGTATAACAATGGCTGCAAACGAAGTGCTCGTTTTCTGGGATAAGGCGCGAATTCCGACGCGAGACAAGTCTGCCGTCATAAAACAAATTGGCAAATTGTACCAGGATTGGAGGAAATTAAACAAGAGCGCAACAAGAGGAGGACCTTCTCATAAGGTAAAAGAAGAAAAGTTTGTCGAAGAATTAGACAACCTCTTCGATATTGCCCATGTTAATGCACTTACAACGATTACAATACCGGAGGATATAGAGTTTTTGCTTGCGCAGAGGAAAAAAGGCCGTCCAGGCAGCATGATTGGCATTGACATGGCTCTAGTTGGCTATGAAAAAAGAAAAATGGAACGAGAGACAAAAGAACAACGGCGATTACGAGCGACTACTGAAATTAATACCTTATCAACGGGTAAGTATTGTAAATTGCAGAAGACGCACAATTTTATTATTTGTACTCAATATTTATTCAACTACAGTGCAAGTAACATCATCTACCGAATCGTCAGACAATGGTGGCAATGGTGGAACGGAATTTGAAATGGACGCTCTACCGTCGACTTCGAAAATTGTAAAAAGAGGAACACAGTCTTTTATCAATGAACGGATCGTTTCTGCTTTGGACAAATGCATGATATCAGACCGAAATGCAATGCATTTAATGACTGCAGTAGCTGAAGGCCTTGGCCACAACGTATCAAATTTGGTATTGAATCGCTCGTCAATTCAAAGATACCGTAATGTAAATCGACAAAAAATAGCTGGTTTTGTAAAGGAGAACTTATATGTAATATTATTCTTCTCATACCTATTTATTTTCAATATTAATATAAATATTTTTTCATTACAGTTAAAGGAAGCAGCATTTTTTGTAGTGCATTGGGATGGTAAAATACTGGAAGACATTACAGGAAAGAATAAGATTGATCGCCTTCCAGTTATTGTTACTAATGGAGAAATTGAACAAATATTAGGCGTTCAAAAATTAGATTGTGGAAAAGGTAAAACTATTGCAGCGGCTGTTCAACACCTACTGGTAGAATGGAAGATTTCGAATCGAGTTCAAGCAATGTCTTTTGACACGACATCGTCAAACACTGGTGAATTCGGAGGAGCTGCACTTGAACAGTTATTAGAGAGAGATTTGATGTATCTACCGTGTCGACATCACATATACGAATTGGTGCTAAGAGCAGTCTTCGAAGAAAAAATTGGAAACACTTCTGCGCCAGATGTTGGCCTGTTTCGGCGTTTCCAGCTAAATTGGGAAAATGTTAATCAAAAGTCATTTGAAACTGGAGTAAGCGATGAAATCGTTGTTTCGAAATTAATAACTGCACCAGATGACATCATTACATTTTGCATGGCCAAACTACAGAAAAGACAACGTCGCAACGACTATAAGGAACTATTGGAATTGGTTGTTTTATTCCTTGGCGGTGATTTGGGCGCATATAAGTTTAAACAACTCATACCCATTCACCACGCACGATGGATGTCCAAGGCAATCTACTCGTTGAAAATATTTATGTTCAGAGACCAATTTAAACTGTCAAAGTCACAATTGGATGGAATTCGCGATGTCTGTATATTTATTGTTTGTTTGTACGTAAAAGTCTGGTATAACTGTACTGAAGCTGTCAAAGCGCCGAATCAGGACTTGAACTTTTTGAAAGCTCTTCACTCGTATGCAGACTTAGATGAGAAATTGTCGAAAATAATGGTAACAAAGTTTATTAGACATTTGTGGTATCTAGCGGAGGAGGCTATAGCTCTAGCCTTCTTTGATTCAGATGTTTCGTGTGACATAAAACGAAAAATGTTGGCTATTATGTACATAGAGGATGGAGAAGAAAGCCTTGAAATAAAAGAAAGGGAAGTCAAACTACAAAAACATACTGATGAAGAAACTGGAGAAGGTGATGATTGTGGTACCTCTGATGGCTCTGAAGATGTTGAAGGCCCTATCCGTAGTAAGAAAAAAATTGTGCTTATATTTGCAGAAGTAAATGAACAATTTTTGTCGAATAACTTGAGCGCTTTCGTAACCTCAAAAACTAAAAACTTTTTCCAACGCTTCAACTTGCCGCATGAATTTTTACGATATCCACCGGAAACGTGGCCACAGCGTGAAGATTATCAGCAAGCATTGAAAATTGTCGACAAAATTCACGTTGTAAACGACACCGCCGAGAGAGGTGTGAAAATGATGGAGGACTACAATAAAATATTGTGCAGGAACGAAGAGGAGAAGCAATATTTAATTCAAGTTGTCAGTGATTATCGCAAAAAATATCAGAGTTATGGCAAAAGTAATTTAATTTAAAGCATTAATAATTATGTTATACATAAATAAACCTATTAATAGCATCAATAAACTATTTTATTTTATTGCAATAATTGTATATGAACATTTCCATTTTACTTCAATTGTCTCCGATTTTGATAAAATTTGGTGAGTATGTTTGGAATCGAACGCATATTTCACAAACATTTTTTTCCATTTTATATATTTTATTTTATAAAATATCAGAACCCCAAAACTCTCACTATTTTTACACAAAAATAATTTTTTAAATATCTCTTACACAACAAGTTATTGCCTTCTAATTTTACAATATTTCAAAGATTCGGGGTTGCCACAGTTTTCAAAAAAAAAAAATAAAAAATGTTTTGGAAATATGCGTCCGATTCCAAGCACATTCAGCAAATTTTATCAAAATCGGAGACCATAGAAATAATTCTCGTTGAAATGCTCATATATTTTGTTTTTCTATTTTGGTACATTTTCGTGCATTTTTTTTTTTGTATGGGAACCCCCTTAAGGGTTGGAGATAGAGGGTAAGTTTGTTCTAGAGAAATATTTGGGACACAAAAATAATGGGGGTCGCTCTTACTTTTTACCTCCATAGGGGTGACCCCTGAGTAGTTATGAGCTTCTTTTTATAAATTTTGCTCGTTCTCACGAATTTTAACCCTCGTGCGGCACGCGAATTTTCAACCGATCGAGCCCAAATTTTTGTCAAAATTTTTTTTCTCCTAACCTCACACAAAAATGACCTGCGTGTTTGGAACAGATGAGTTTTAAATTTGCCCATACATTGAAGGGCCACCTTAATATATATGTTTTGTTTCTTTAAAAAATAAAAAAAAAAACAAAAAAAAAATTATTTCTTTTACATATATTTATATTTATTTATTTATTTATATATTTTTATTAAATTAACCCATTATGCTTCATATGTATTAACCATTTTTTTTATTATAAATTTTTTATTTTATTGGGTTTTATTTATTAAATTAATTTTTTTCTGTTATACTGTGTACTATTTATATACTGTGTATTTTTAAATGTACTTATTCATCATTACTTTGTAAAATTCCATTACTTTAATTATAAGATTGTAAATCTTGTTGTAATGGAAAAATAATGAAATAAATTAAATTAAATTAAATATATCGATGTCCGTCTGGCTGTTGAAGTTACGCTCGTTAACAAAATGAACCATTTACCTGGGCAAGGTTACGATAATACTATTTGCCGTTATTCCTACCAGGTTTGTCTTTAAAATGGGGCAAATCGGGGATGATTGTGCTCAGACAGAAGTAAAAACATGTAAGCACCTCTAGAAAAAACAAAAAACCAACTGTATTTGTTGTAATGTTTTAGTGGTTGAACATAAATGTTGTACAACAACATTCACAGTTCAAAAAAAGCCACACAAAGAATTGTGCAATCATACCAGCAAATGCAACTACCAAGAGCTATGTTAGTAGTATTGCCACATATTTTTTTTTATCGTTATCACGATATAATAAAAAAATCGCCAATAGGAAAGAAAATACAATTCCTAATGAAAAACGAAAAATCGAAAATTAAAAATGAAAAATGAAAAATGAAAAATTGAAAATTGAAGGGTATCAAAGATTATTTTTTTCTCTTTATTGGAGAAAAATGTATTTTCGTATGCTATTTTGCTAACGAGTAAAATTTCACAAGGTTGCATTAGAATTATCATTCTTTATAGAATCCCAAAAACAGATATTTCGTTACATATTATTCGTTATCGTATAAGAAAATCCCATAAGTTGAAAAATTCGCACGTTCTAATAAAAATACGTTCGCTTACGACTGCAAAAATTAGACCCTAGATTGGTTGTAAAACTACGAGTGCTGTTTGTAACTACCAAAAATATTTGACATAGACCCATCTTTTATTATACCGTTCGACTCAGAATTACTTTCTAAGTCGATTTAGCGATGTCCGTCCGTCCGTCCACCTGTTCGTCTGTGTGTCCGTCTGTGTGTCCATGTAAACTTTGTAATCAAACTACAGGTGGCAAATATGAATTTGATGAATTTTTGGTATATCAGCTTTCATCGGCCATAGAATCAACGCTATTGAAATTGGTGAAATTCGGTCCATGTTGACCCCTATGAAATCGACATAAATTGCCATAAGTTCCAAATTGTAAAATAGATCTCAGTCAAATTGGGTTTGTTTGTGTTAATTACAACCATTTATCATTTGTCCAAAAATAAACACCATATGGCAATTCTTTGTTATAGCCCCCATATAAAGCTGCTTCCCGATTTTGACTTAAATCTATCAAAAAACAAAAATATTGCACAGATTTTTCTCAAACTTGGTTTGTTTATATTTTACAAAATATAAGTGACTTTACCTAATATGGTCAGGATCGGTCCATTTTTCGACCTAATCCCCATATATATATAGCATCCGATATGAACTTTTTTATATTCAAAGGAAAAAATTTATTAACAATGCCACTTAAATTTGGTTTATGCTTATTTTCTATATCCAATTAGTTGGACCGAGGAGAAAGGGTCTCTAAAAGATGGTATAGGCTATCGTGTAGGCGGTTTAAACCGACTATAATTTTTCACTTGTTTTATTGGGTTTTTCGAGTTCAAAACTTTTTTTAATTTTATGTGCACAGCATTCTAGTGCTCGTAAAATAAGGTTTCGGTGTAGTATTTCTTTTCCTTTTTTTAAATAACATCAAAAATTAATATATAACATTAATAGCAGCGACAACAGTAGATAAAACTGCAGTTTTCATTTAAGTATTTTATTCAACATATTTTTAGTACTTTAGGGCAGACAAAAGGTTAAAACACAAAATATTGACGCCACTTGCTACAATTTCATAGAATTGTTGTTGTATACTACGTCCATGTGTGTGTGTATGTATGTTTTATTTAATATGGAAATATGGGGGAGAAAGAATTTGTAATGAAAACGTGGTCGTATGGATGGTTGATACAAACGATGGGTGTACAGTGTATAAATTAATTTTATGATTAAAAATAAATATTAAA
Organism: Cordilura impudica; assembly: GCA_963682025.1. Taxonomy (NCBI): domain Eukaryota; kingdom Metazoa; phylum Arthropoda; class Insecta; order Diptera; family Scathophagidae; genus Cordilura; species Cordilura impudica. The sequence goes on from OY821519.1 coordinate 124,314,761, forward strand.
TTTACAAGAAAAAAAGATAAAATGTATATTTGATTTAAACAATTTTAACATATAAATTATTAATGAACTAAATTTAGTAACTACATAAGTTAAATAAAAAAATATGAATGCATTTAATTATATTATTATGCTGTTGGTCAGATTGAAAAGTCTTTACAAATTCATAAAAAAATATTAATAATTTTTGTCCAGTGCCCAGTGGTGTTGGGTATATAAAAAAAATTAACACAATTGTAAAACACAGAGTTAATACATTCATGTAAATATTTCGCTGTTAATTTTGATTTAATTACAATAAATTTTTTTACTCTTTCGCCTGCCTATAGAACAGATATAAACAACAGTTTTCTTTGTAGCGTTTGTGCAAAAAAAAAAAAAAAAAAAAACGCAAGTGCGATTTTAATCAAAAAATTTTAATCAAATACATTTATTATGCGGATGCTTTGTGATTTTCATATTTTAGCACAACAGTGTTGTTTTTTTTATTGTTATTTTACAATATTTTCTACATACATAAATAACAGAAACAATAAGTCAAAAAAAAATAAATATTTATAAATAGCCTTTGGTTATTTAATACAATGTTTTTCTTCTTTTTTTTTTGTAATTTTTATGGTTGTATTAAATAAAATTAAATGCAATATTCAACGGCATATATGACAGCTGTCAGTTTAATGATATGAGAGAGACTAAAATAGCGCACACATTAAACCAAAGGCCTTAACATAATTTTATTTTATCAGCCTGTAGGAAAAAAATTTATTAAAATATTGTATGTATATATATATATTTTGTGTAAAGTTTATTTTTTTTTTGTCAAAACAAAGATTTATGATGTATTGCAAGAAACTGCGTTCATAAAATGTGCCTTCAAATCAAAGAGAAAACATGAAAACGTCAACAATTTGTTGGGTTGAGTTGATGAATTTTCTATACCTCCCCCTACTTCGCCAAAGTGTAACACAAATGGTATTTTATCCATACTTTACGGGGAACTATGTTTTATGAACTGGCAAGTTTGGGTTAGATCTTGCAATTTCCATATCAAAATCTTTTAGTAACAAAAAAAAACTATTATACAGGGTGTTTCAAATTTCAAAAAAAAAAAAAAAAAGATGTAAGCACCGTGCCTATCACTTAAATTTTCTGCAAAAATTTATTTTCAGTTGGACTTGGATGAAACTAGCAAATAAGAATTTTTCAAGCAGATAGTATGTTGTATACAATGAATATCCAAGGAATACCCGTCTCACAAAATTAATAAAAAAAAGTTCTGTCTAAACTTAATAAATGCAATTATTGGAGTCGTACTTTAGTACCTCAATAAAATTATAAAGATCACAGAAATTAATGCCCAAGGTAGAAGACTAATGAATTTGACTGAAAACGTTGGTGGCATAGTGCTTAATGGCGGAGCTAAAAATGATGCACACGAGGTGAATGCAGTTTTTATGATGATATGAGTATATGTAATTGGTTATGGTATTTGATTTCATAATTGCATCCAAAACCTACTCAGATCATATCCCCTTATGTATGAACATAAGGACTGCATTATACTATGGAACAAATTCAGGTCAGCAAAAGTTAGATCGATTCTGAGAGTGAGGGGTGAAAATAGATGCTAAATTAGAAGACCCGTATCGCGGCGTTTGTTTATGTTAGTTCGAATTTTTTTTTAATCGACCTTCGAACTTTGCAGTCAAATGCCGATTTTCCGCATATTGTTTATATGGTTTTTTGGCTATAACTCGTCGACTAATTGATATTTTTTCAATCTATAAAAGCCAAATTATTGCTAGAGACCTGTGCAACAATTAAATTTTTTTAAAAAATTGATTTAGAAAATTTTTGTGGAGCTTATGAAGCAAAATGTTGGAAAAATTATTTTTTTTCATGCTTTTTGAAAATATTTTCCACAAAACTAAGTCTTTTTTGCTTTCTATTTGATCTATAATATGCTTCTCCGTTTCTTAAATAAATTTCATTTGAAAATAAAACAATCAAAATACAAAACTTGCGTTTTCCAGCTTAATATTAATTTACTTCTCATTTTTTATGTACCAATTTTGTTCATTGTTGGTTTTGAAGAAACATTGAAAAAGAAATTATAAAAATATGGAAAAAACTCTTTGAAATTACGCTGGAATAATAAGTTTACAGTTAAATATGCGAATAAACCTCAGCTCTTCGCTAATGTCATCGATCTGCAACCTAATGTAGATCAGAGGTTCCCAAAGCTTTTTTGTGTCGTAGACTGGTATGTTGTTTTGCAGCCAGAATTGCTGATATCCGTGTTTAAACTGAACCTTAAGTTCTTCGTTTGTACTTAGTTCAGTCACCATATGGGTTAATTATCCACGGTGGTATTATCACAGTCAAAACGTCCTCAAACCTAGTTTCAAAATCTGAATAGAGGGCATTTATATGTTGAACGTACGTTGAAACATCGTCTTCCTGGCAGTTTGTCTGTGAGAAATTGGGGAACTGGGAAAATTCGCCCCGTCAAATATTTTGCTTCATTAGTTTAACTCTGGCAAGAAACGCTGTTAAGATGAACTTTCTTTTAGTCTAATTTAGACTGTCGCCTTGTAACTGCAAATTAACCATATTAAATTTTGTAAACAAATCTGTTAAGTAGACGATGCCTGTTTTCCACTTCATAATACATATAAGTTCCCGTTGATCCAATAAGGAGCATAGAGCCTTCACTTCATTAAATTGTCTTTTAAAATTTTATCTTTAGTATCCAGAAATTCTAAAATATTCTCAAAAAGTGGAAAAAATCAAGCATAAGCCTTTCGACAGCCAGCGTAATTCAGTGAGAAGGAGTAATTGATGAAAGTGTTCGTCATTTTCTTCACACAACTGCGCAAATAACCGCGTATTCAGCGCGTTGCTTCGGATTCAATGAAAAATTGAAGAGATTCATGCATTCTAACACTCAAATTTTTAGCAACTAAATGTTTTCGATGGATTACGCAATGTATTGCTAACACCCCTGACACACTTTGTTTTAAAAAGCTTATAAATCCACGATAACGTCCAACCATGGTAGGCACTCCAGCTATAGCTACTGATATTATATTTGGTACAGGGATTGCATTGAATTATATTTGAAATATTGATTCACCTTTAGTGTCGGTTGTTAAAGTTCTTGCGAAGAGCAGTTCTTCGTAGATTTCTTGATTTATAATAAAACGAACATATGCCAATAATAATGCAGCATTACCAGATAAAGTTGACTCATCCAGTTGTATAGAGAAATGGGTCGTTTGCAAATAATTACACAAGAAGCTTTCAATATCAGAACTCATTTCATCAATACGTCTTTCAACAGTATTTGTGATTAAGGGAATTCTTTTAATGATATTAGATGCAGGTTTGAAACAGTTTTTAAAACCTCTTCAACGGCTGGCAAAATTAACTTCTCTCCGATAGTATGCGGTTTTCCGAATTTTGCTATGAGTAGCGAGATATTGTAAGTCGCCCGCAAACCATCATCGCTTCTTTGGGACGTCTAAGCGAACATTCTGTCCAGCATGGGTCTTTTCTGAAGTTTATCTTTGAGTGTTTAAAAGTATTTAAAATTTGTATATGTTTTATCAGGGTGAATTCTTCTCATTTGATCCTGCAGCTTAGATGGTTTCATACCGTCATTGCCCAAAACGTTGTTGCATAAAAGGCACATAGACAATTGTTTGTCCGGCAATGATGGAATGAAGCCAAGCTTCGAATAATCAACACTGTACTGTATACATTTCTTTTTAAAATTCGGATATGGCACCAGTCATCTTTATTAAGATCTTTGCTCTGAGACTGCGCATATGCTTGTAACAAGATGATACTGGTATATCATTATGTGCATGTTTTTACAAGTTCGAAATATATTGCGACCACAAAGCGAATGCCTACATTATACAACTTACACAAAAATGGTGGATTCTGGTACCTAAAAGGGTGTAGAAGCTTTAAATACGTTTTTTTTTTTCTCAAAACTTAATTTTCGCACACTAGGTCCCTTTTCTCGGAGAAAGTCACATATTATAAGATAACTAGTATAATGTAAATATATAAGTACTATCAGTGTATGTTGAGATTCACTATCATGGACCCCCATTTTCATTTTATGGACCCCCAAATATTTTTTCGCTGACATAGACTCCATGCAGGTTATCATAGACCCCTGGGGTCGATATAGACCGCTTTGGGAATCACTGTTGTAGATTATGTAATTGTGACAATCTGTACTAATGTAATAAAGAGGTAATGTGTCTTTGTTTGTTTGTAACTACTGATCTGATCTTCCTGAAATTTTCACAGAGTCTTACTGCGAATATGGGAAGTGCTATAGGTTATATATATATTTTTAGTGGGCGTGGCAGATACCATACAGTGTAAATATTTAATATCATATATATTGAGTACTATAACAGGGAGAGCTTTGTAAATTTATGTGAGGTCACCTAATATTAATGTTAGTAGCTATGCCTGAATTGGGCGGTATCGGATAAGTGGGCGTGGTACTTACCATACAAAGTAAATATAAAATGTGATATAACTGGGGTAATGTATAAGTGAGAACGTTGTGACTTCGCATGACCTCATAATTTATCTATGTGATTAGTCGAACTAAAAATGGGCGTGATCGGAGCAGCGGGCGTAGCACTGCCCATACAAAGTAAATATATAATATAATATAACTGCTATACAATAAAAGGGAAAGCCTCTACTACGCTTCGCACGAGTCCATCACATTTTAATGCCATAAAAATTGGGCGGGATTAGTGGGCGTGGCACCTCCTATACAAGAAAATACGAAGTAATACGAAAGCGACAGTCTTGAAACTTTTGACAAGTACATTAATTCTCGATGTTAGTAGTCGTGGAAAATATGGGCGGAATCGCTAAATTAAAAAATCGTCAAAATAGAAATCGCCAAAATCAAAAAGCACCAAAATCAAAAATCTCGAAAAATAAAAACCAAAGAACAAAATCTTCAAAAACAAAAATGGGCAAAATAATAAACCGCTATTCGCAAATCGCCAAAATCAAAAATCGCTAAAAGGAAAAATTTTCAAATTATATTCAAAATTCAAGGCCAATAGCTAAGTGATGCCCGATTTAATTTAGAAAATCCATGTTCTTCTCATGGGCAGCTTTATGTACCTTGGCCCGAATGAAATAACCAAAAATGCTGTATATCAGCAATCATTGAAATAAAAAAATGTAACACAAATTAAATTAAATAATATTAATAATTTTCCGTAAGCTTTGTACAAGACTCCCTAATTTCATCGTTGGAATTGGTCGAAAAATCTGTTAGAAATCGAAACAGAGCATTGATTTCCCGATAACTCTGTACACAACATGTCTAGTACAGGCGAATAAGTTTCAATTCTTAACTTCTCTTCCTCTGTGCACAGCGTCTTCCGCAGATCCGTCATCGTGATGTATTTTTTTCCACACGCTGCTTTCCATCACTGTACCGGGGATATGTTTTCACATATGTCTTAATCTCGTAATAGCCATATAATTCTCGCTGAGAAGGTAAAAAATATAAAAGCGATTTTAAGAGATGGACATACTGACCCATCAAATAACGCATCCCAAAGTACTATCATTACAGAATTTTCCTTTTTTCCAAGTCCTTCAGTGGACACCTGGCTGAGTGAATCACATGTGTTATCGCGTCGGCCCGTGCACATCATCCTGCATCGGATACTCTTTTCAGAACTAGTGACGAGTATTGCATACGTTTACCATTTTTTAACACGTTTGATTATAATTGCCCAGCGATGAGTTGACGCCGAAAACAAAGTAAAGTGCCTGTACAAATCCAAAGAATGAGATTGCTCCAATGCAGTACTCAACAGTACATACTCCAGTAAAATTCAGTGAATGTGCTGCACATGGAACGTATTGCTCGATGTGATTTATTTGCCTAATATGCGCCTGTATACCATTATAACAAAAATACATATATGACCCGATATCGGAAGACTGGTCTCTAAAATTTTTGACATCAATGCTATAATGGTTTACAAAAAAATTAATAGTTCTTTCCTTTTCTGGCTTTCTATAGGAAAAAATACAAGAAAACTTTCTGCTACTTCTGTACATTCACATAGATAAGGATTGTTTTTAAAAAGCTATTCTTGCCATGCCGGCCTCTGACAAGTCGTTGTTAAATTGTCTCGAGAAAGTTTAATATTATTCTATAAAAAATTAAAATATGTACCTAAATGTACTGAAACATGTCGATGTAATATAAAAAACAAGATAATAATATTGTCATTGAGGGTTTGTTACATACATATATTCCAGTATAATTTCCACTCGAATAAATATATATACACATACACAAAAAATTAGAGCTTGGGCCCCTAGCTGATGTGGGGCCCTTGGCAGTTGCATACATTGCCTTATGGATAATCCGGCCCTGGCTACAGGTTATATACGAAGGTTATATACAAAAAAGATAATAGCCTTTTCGATTTACCTATCGAATTCTGTGAAATCTCTAGAATCATGGGGACTCTGAAACGCTATTAAACCCCCGGTCAAGACGGGATCTGTTATGAATTATATAAATATGCGCCGGATTGTTTTGTAAATGAGGTATTATGTGTCTTCAACATATTGTTTTTGCATGAAAAAGTCCCAACCAGCTTTCGATATTGATTCCTCTTATTTAAAAAGGGGATTCAAACTTCCCAATAAATTATCGAGGGTTATCGTAAATTGGTTCTCTAAGTGAAATTTTCAATTATATTTTATTAAATCGCATAACTGAATAGATAAAGAACAAAAATAATCCAAACAATTAAATTTACAACAAATATGGCTTAAGTTAATAACTTCCAGATTGTCCTTTGCGTTTTAGGACGTCTGCAAACCGCTTTAGCATCATCGACTTAACAGATCTTGAAGTTTCCTCTTTACTTATTTTGCAGCACTCATCTGAAATGAGGCTTTCAAAAATTTCCTTCGAGTGTGCTCTATGCTGACGGATTCTGAAATCTATGACTAAATCTTCAATAGGATTAAGCTCGGGTGGCTGGGCTGGCGATAATTAATTGATGTTTAATATTGTAGAGTAACTACAGCTTAACATTGTGCGCCAAACTGTGGACCATATTTTTAGAAGACGGCCAAAAATAATTTTTTTATGGTTGCCGATTTTAAAGTTATCATATTATGCATTTGAAAGTAAATGCCAGCGAACCTCGGGAGCCAAAACAATGCGACACTATTTCAACTATTTCTCAGTATTTTGGTAAAATTATTTTAAAGTAAAATAAATTAGGTATAATTTAGTAACTTCTAAGCTATTAACATTAGAAACATAAAGTCACTGAGTCATTCAGAATTAAAAAAAAGTTTATAAATAAGGTCAAAATTTCCCGAAAATCACTTACTTAATAGAGCATAACTCCTGCCCATCAAAAGCCATAAAAAAAAATCGTGCACTCTTCTGTATACAGAAACCCTTTCCTACACTACTATACCCCATTGTATACTCACCAGTTTCCGCCCGTATGTACCAGAATAATTTTTCTGTCCCAATGTCTGAAATGTTGTGCAAAATTTATGAATACAAAAGTTTTCCATTGTGTGGTTAAGGTATAATGAGTTTGCCCTGATGTTTGTAACTACCAAAAATATTGGACCTATACCAATCTTTTATTATACGGATCGACTCAAAATCTCAGAAAGTGATTTAACGATGTCCGTCCGTCCATCTGTGTGTTATGAATTCAAAAGCAAGGTGATTTTTTTCCGTTCCAGAAACTGCAGCGTCTATCACAGGTGTAGATCATGAATTAATAAGAAATTAGGCGAGTACGCCAATAAAACAGCTATATTTTATAATGAAAAATACTCTTGGAGTATTGCCAGTTTACCATAGGGAACAAATAATTCAAAACAATATGCTACCAAAGGAGATCTATCTGAAGAAGCGCAAGAAAAAAGGAACAAGACTACATATTCTTTCCCGAGCACAACACAAGAAAAATGTCCAGATGTTGCAGTAATGAAGACCTTATCACTATTTTGTTGTGCACTTCATTTTTACCGAATGTTGGACATATATGGACTACATTCGGCTAAAATGGAGAACCATGTACCTCTATTTAATTAGACGAAGAAGCTTAAAAACTTCTGGCAGATGAAGATCAAGGCTATTTAAAAGAAATTTTTACTAAAATTGTTTGATTTAAAGTAGTTTTTCAGTACAGTAACAATGCGTTATACCCTTTTTTATGAAGTTAACATTTTTCTTGATTTAAAAATTTACGTATTTTATAAATTTACAATAAAAGTGGATATAGAAATATTTAAAAAGACAATCAAAAAGTTTTTAACTAAAGCAAAAACATACTTTTACGTTCGCTGCTTAATAAATTATATTCTAACTCGGGCTCTTCAGAAAAAGCCCACCTTTGGCTCTTGTAAACATTAGGAGTAATAAATAAAAAGTTTACGGGGGTCAAGTTTGGCATTTTCTGACAAAACGTAACTTACAAAATTTTTAAAAAGTAATAGTTGTAAAATTAACCTTATATAAAAAAAAAACCTTTTTTAACACTTAACTTTTGTACTAAAATTCAACTAAAAGCAAGTAAGAAAATTATAGTCGGTCGAGACCCTATAGAGATCCTATTTCATAGGCCCAACTAACTGGAAATAGATGCTTATTTTCTAAATTTGAGTGGGATTTTTATTAATTTTTTTGGCTGCAGATATGAAAAAGTTCATATCGGATGCTATATCTATATGGGGACTAGGCCCAAAAATGGAACGGTCCTGACTATGTTTGGTAAAGTCTCTTGTATTTTGCAAAAATATATACAAACAAAATTTGAGAAGAATCAGTGCAATATTTTTGTTTTTCGATAGATTTAAGTGAAGATCGGGAAGCAGCTCTATATGGGGCGTATGACTAAACCAAACCACAAACCACATAGTGGTTTGAACGCTATTGAAATTGATTAGAATCGGTTCATGTTCAGACCTAGCCCCCATACAAATGACCCCTATGAAATCGACATAAATTGCCATGAGATCCAAATTGTCATATATATCTTACTCAAATTGCGTTTATATGCGTTTATTACATCCATTAATGTGTAGTCCAAAAATGGTCCCTATTGGGCAACTTTTTGGCATAGGCCCCATATAGAGATACTTCGCGATCTTCACTTAAATCTATCAAAAAACAAAAATATTGCACTCATTCTTCTCAATTTTGTTGTATATATTTTTTCAAAATATAAGTGACTTTACCAAATATGGTCAGGATCGGTCCATTTTTCGACTAAGTCCTCATATAAACATAGCACCCGATATGAACTTTTTGCAGCCAAAGAAAATTAATAACAATGCCACTCAAATTTGCTTTATGCTTATTTTCTATATCGAATTAGTTGGACGGAAGAGATGGGGTCACTAAACCATGGTATAGGGTATCGTGTGTTTTTTTTTTTTTTTTTTGTAATGCAAAATATTTAACTAAATTTGTTATTAATATTTCAATTGTTCATCTTCAAGTGTACGGATACTTATTGTAGCAAATGTAAAGCACTATTCTTTTTGACAAGAGATGCAAACGTAAATCATGTTTTGGCATGATGTAACAATATTCAAAATTTTGGAGCATTTTTATTAATAGGAATTTCATCACAACTGTTATACAAGTCTGAACTTTTTTTCTGAAATCTATTACATTTCCAACTAGAATTTGTATCTTTAACGCTATTGGCTGCTTTCTTATAAGTCACTGTGAAAAGTGTCTGAAATATCATTTTAATGATACTTCTAGATATTTCCACAAAGAGACAGGAGACAGTGCCGAAATTATCTCATTTACCGAACCATCTAAGACGAGCCCTGTATAGAAACAAACTAATCATATTCATTATTTAGTGAAATATATCCAAATGCAAATGTATTGTGTCATATTCATATCTTTTGCACAATACATTTAATTAATTACCTCATTACGTTTGATTAATAGAATATACTCTAAGTCTGTTCGTTGTTATGCTAAATTTAGCACAGAATGTAACATTTTGTTTATGTCATTTTAACTTATTTTGATTAATTATAGAAGACGGGGCCACTACCAACCAACACTATCGTATTCATCTATCGAAGTCATCAATAAAAGTGACTCAACCATAAGTGCAAAGTGTGATCGTCGGTAGAACTTAAAAAAATAAACTACAATATTATAAATTAAAAAAAAAATAATAATAAAAAAAAAAAAATTGTGATGATCACGACTTTAGTTAGCAAAAATGTGAATTTAATTTGAATTGAAAATAACAGAGGCTCATCACTGAAAATGTGATTCGATGAATATGTAACGATTTATAATTTATTCTTATACTTACTACTCATACCTTTAGGTATTAGTTTTGGCGGTGAACATAAGATCATTCAAATATCAAAATGTAAGCCACGTAATGCAAAATGGTTGGAGTTTTGCCTCCTCGTTGGAAGATACCATCCGAATCGTCCACTAAGTAATTTTGTGATCGTCAGGCCGAAATACGTATAAATTTATGAATAATTCTATATTCGCAATATCAATCATAATGTAAAAAGAAATTAAGGCTTTAATAAATAATAAATTGATATTAAGTTAAAGTGGTGGTCAGGTCTCATCAATATATTGTTTATTTTTAATGTTTGAAATTAATTTATAAAGACCAATGAAGTAAAATATTAAAATTTTAATGTTACATTCATTAGAGTACCTCAAAATAATACAGCTTGCATTTTTTATGATACATAATTTACAAAACAAATATTTTTCATCTTATTTTAGCAACAGTGAAAGCTAATCCCTTTTTTAAGCTGAAAATGAAGGCCAGCACATCTACAGTAAGTAATGTGCTTCTTTCTAAGTGGTTAAAAAATAAAACAGACGCCCTTTATTAAAAATCTTTTTTGGAAAGGGCGAAATCAGGGGCTACATACGTATGAATAAACTGAAACCAATTATAAAACATGGCAGTGGATCAGCGGTGTGCTGGATGTCATTTGCCGCATTAAGGCCGTGATCTTTATTGCACTAAGACGTATATCCCGAAATTTGAAGCGAAAATTTACCAAAAAGTATAAATGAAGTAGTTCTCAACAACGCACAGTAAGTGAAAGGCTCAATCTAGCGGGGAATTTAATTAATATCACGGTTAGTTATAATCCGATTGGCACCATAATTACAGGAATAATTTTTGTGTATTCCCTAGTATCGGACAAATCTGGCTACTATAATTCGATTTTTAATACTTCGCTTTTTTCGTTCGATTTTCAATAAAATGTTTTATACTCATGTTTTAATATATGTAATTGAATTTTTAATTTTATTATTTGTATTTTTATTTTAAAACGTTTAAAATTTTTTGTGTAATTTATTTTTCAACTTAGCCAATTCAAAAACCAACACATTTATGGTTTATTATTATTGTGAATGAAGATAACATTGACAAACCTAATAAACAAATTTATAAAACACAATTGCAAGTTACTAAAAATAAAGAAAAAAATTTAAAAGTCTGTAAATTTGCAAAACGACTAAAAACAAATACCTTTCAAAAAATATACGTTTGGTCAAAATCGGGATAAAACGGTAGAACATAATATCGGTCACAAGAAATCTTTATAGCATATTTAAAAAGTTTTCGGTTTGAAACTGACATCGTACCTACAAAGTGGAATAAAAATGAGAGAAAATGGTGGCCAATTCACATTCACGAAATCTAGTACAAACAAAAACAAAATTAAAATTGCATATTAATTACAGTAGTAATTGCAATATGTCTGAAAAATGACTATAAATCTAATAAACAAAAAAAAATTTTTCTTCGCTTCAAAGCGTCATCTCTAATATATGTAAAGTGCATATGTAGGTATGTACAAAAACCGTACATCACATATGACAACTCTTACGAAAACTGAGAATAGTGGAAATTAGAAGTATAAATGCAAAAAATATTCAAAATTCAAAAATAACGATTGTTTGTTTGGACAGAGTTGTATCTTCTGAAATTAATACAAAGTAAAGCTGTATGGTACGAAAACTGAAACTAACCACACTGCTCGTAGGCCTGACTTTAGGTGAGTGTGTTAAAGCGCTGACCAAAAAGTGCAAGTACGAGTGTATGTGAAGGTTCATGGTTCAAAACCTCACGGCCGCCCTAAGTAGAAAAAAATTTCATATAGAAACAATCTATTCAATTAAAACATAACAATGATCACAATGTTCAATAAATCGCTGATGAAGGCTGAAATGCCAGAAACCGGTCCGATTAAGAATACAGTGCAGTTATAAATTTTTGAAATGTATGCTTTCTTCTTCTTTACCACGCACCATCTAAACAAAATTAAAATTGCATATTAATTACAGTAGTAATTGCAATATGTCTGAAAAATGACGACAAATCTAACAAACAAAAAACAAAATATGTAAGATTTGGACAGGACACTTTTGGACAACAAAATATTTGCTCTACAAAATTTCACTAAATGAGATCCAACATCGAAAGCTATTCTATAATGATATTTGTTACAACTATATATAAAACACAAGCCACAAACACTTTTTTTGAAACACATACCTTAAAGTTAAAACAAGTAAGAAAATTAAAGTCGGTCTAGATCGACTATATGATACCCTATACCATGCGATTAGAAACCCTATCTCATAGGCCCAACTAACTGGACATAGAAAATAAGCATAAACCAAATTTGAGTGGATTTTTATTAATTTTTTTGGCTGCAGATATGAAAAAGTTCATATCGGATGCTATATCTATATGGGGACTAGGCCCAAAAATGGACCGATCCTGACTATGTTTGGTAAAGTCTCTTGTATTTGCAAAAATATATACAAACAAAATTTGAGAAGAATCAGTGCAATATTTTTGTTTTTTCATAGATTTAAGTGAAGATCGGGAAGCAGCTCTATATGGGGCTTATGACTAAGAGTTGTCCTATAGGGATAATTTTTGAACTACACATTAATGGATGTAATAAACGCATACGAACCCAATTTGAGTAAGATCTATATTACAATTTGGATCTTATGGCAATTTATGTCGATTTCATAGGGGTCATTTGTATGGTGGCTAGGTCTGAAGATGGACCGATTCTCACCAATTTCAATAGCTTTCATCCTATGGCCAACGAAAGCTCATATGCCTAATTTCATCGAAATATATCCATATTTACGACCTGCAGTTTGATTAGAAGCTTTACATGGACACACAGACGGACGGACGGACGGACGGACATCGTTAAATCGAATCAGATAGTGATTCTGATTCGATCGGTATAATAAAAGATGGGTCTAGGTCAAATATTTTTGGTAGTTACAAACAGCAGCACAAAGTCATTATACCCAAACCACATAGTGGTATAGGATATAAAAAAAATCACTTTAATGGACTAATATGAAAGCACATTTATTGTTTAAATAGCTCTTACAGCACTATGTGAAATGGCGGGAAAATTTATTGCTGCACCTGTTGAAACATATATGTTCGAATATATAAGTTTCAAGAAAATGAAAGTTATCGATAAAGTCAATGGGATATTGGTTATCGAAAATTCGGAAAAAACATTTCGCAATTCCATATTTAAAATTTGTGTTAAACAACGTTAGATTGACCGTTTCACCCACTGTGCAACGGCTGGTAAATGACAAAACACAAAGCCCATAAACTGCGATCTTGGCTTGTATAACGTTCCCATATCATGAATACATCACCCTAAACCCCTGACAACAAACTGGTTGTGGTACGTGATTTCCAGCAGAGCTGAATTAAAACAAGTATGAGTGTTAAATTCGGCTGTGCCGAATATTTGATACCCTCCACTGGTGTTCTAAACACAAAATTATAGCCAAGGTTATCAACACTAAGAGACAAAAAAAGATCAGATTTCAATTTACAATGCCTATATTTTCTCCAATGAAGTTTAAAATTAATATCATTCAGGTATTTTCCAGCTTTTTTAATTGAAAGCAATTATTAAATACAATGAGCATTAGGGTGACAACCGTTTTTTTTTTTGGAATTTTAAGACATGCGTGTCGGATTATTGTGACACTGGATCTTAAACTTTAGTGCGCATTGAGTTCAAAGTTCAGATATGCATTTATATGTAAAAATTATCAAAAACATAATTTTTCACAAAATTTTGATATTAATAATTTCGCTTCAATTAAATTAATTAATAAACAATAATCTATAGTAAATTATCTTTCTAATAAAATAACAAAATCTACCATCGGTTGAAAAACAGCCAAGTTATATCAAGTTCCCCAGGCAATAAATACGCCGCAAACCATTGAAATTATTTACAGCAATAACAGTTTTGCATTCTTCTGATCCCAGAATGATCTTATGTAAAGTATTTTGCATCTCGTCTATTGTTATGCTGTTCTAAATTGATGTCAAAGCAATACGTATTTTTAGCACTATTTCAAAATCTCAAATTTTACTTTTTCAAAAATTTTGTTAAAGAAATTTACCGAAATTAACGATCGGACTCTAAGGTCTTATTAACCAAATATACGTTTCTAAAAATGCCAAATATTGTAGGTAGCCTGTTATTAGTTTGGCGCGGGTAGCGTTTCAATTTCAGCGGATTTGAAGAAAAATGTGATTTTTCATACTTTTGCAATTTTAAGCCACATCTTTCTGGTGTTATCATATTTTATCTATATTTTGCCGAAATATTATACCACTTGAAATATGTTCTCAATCCTGGAAATTAAGGTTAAATTGAAACACTATAATTTGTCCCCCTTTAAGGACAAACGTCAAATTTAAGGATATTTGCATTTTTTTAAAACAAAATATCGAAATAATATATATTTGTGGAAGGATTTCGATAAAACTTGTAGACTATATTATAGTAATTCCAAAACATAATATTCTGGACTTATTTTCTGAAATTAACCCGTGGGGTACTCTTGATGTCAAATTCACTCTATATGAAAATCTATAAATATTTTCATCAGGATTTTTTTTTTAATTAAACAAATTTAATGTATTTATAAAATTCCTGAAATTTATGCGTTATTTTATGAAAAAATTTAAATTAATTAGTTTTTATATTTAATACATCATATACAAATTTGTATATAGAGGGCTTATATTCAAAAAGTGCTATCTGCGTCAATAATTATTTTAAAGAGAGCGTGTAAAACTGATTTATTAATAAGATCTGTAAGTAATTGTAGATTTATTTCCTACAATTTCTATTAAGAAATAGTCGTACTAATCAAGTATGATATCAAAATTAATATTATATTTGATAGTTATATCAGAGAACAATTTGAAATCAAAAATTAGTATTGCTGTCAAATGTAGATAGCACTTTCTGAATATAAGCCCTCTATATACCTTTATATGAATATATAAATAATTCTGAAAAAAAAAATTTAAATATTTTGAGTACTCCACGGGATAATTTTAGAAAATAAGTCCAGAATATTATTTTTCAGAATTATTAAAATATTATCAACAAGTTGTATCGAAATCCTTCCCCAAATATATATTATTTCGATATTTTGTTTAAAAAAAATTTAAATCTCCTTAAATTTGACTTTTGGCCTTAAAGAGGGACAACTTACAACTTATATCAAGTAGTATAACATTCTGACAAAAGATATTTGAAATATGAAAGCATCAAAAAGATATAGCCTAAAAGTTGAAAAAGTATGAAAAATCACATTTTTCTTCAAATCCGCTGAAATAAAAACGCTGCCCTCGCCAAATTAAGAACATGGTACCCACAACATTTGGCGGCGCATTTATTGCATGGGGAACTTGATATAACTTGGCTGTTTTTTAATATATTTTGTTGTTTTATTAGAAAGATAATTTACTCTGAATTGTGGTTTATTAATTAATTTAATTCAAACGCAATTATTAATATCAAAATTTTTGTGAAAAATTATTTTTTTTTTGACAATTTTTAAATATAAATGCATATTTGAAGTTTGAACTCAATGCTCATACAGAAAGCATTGTCTGATTTGGCTCAAATTTTGTGCACTAAATTTTTAGATCCAGTGCCACAATAATCCGACCCGCACGTCTCAAAATTCGACCACCAATTTTTTTTTCATACAAACAGCTGTTGCCCTAATGAGCATAAATGTAATTATTATACAATGACATTTTTGGTCGTTTGACTACACTGCTCTGCAAAATAAATTTTTTTCCGAGCCCCGAAATTATTCCTGCTGGTTCTTATGTAAAATGACCTCCTGGATTCGAATATCACACCCATTTTTCCCCATTGCATACCGTTTTCTCGGAACACCCCCCTCCCCCTTTTGTTATCTTACAGTATTATTATACCCTATACCACCATGTGGTTTGGGTATAATGACTTTGTGCTGCTGTTTTTTACTAACAAAAATATTTGACCTAGATCCATCTTTTATTATACCGATCGACTCAGAATCACTTTCTGAGTCGATTTAGCGATATCCGTCCGTCCGTCTGTGTGTCCATGTAAACCTTTTAATCAAACTACAGGTCGCAACTATGAATATGTTTTGCTAAAATTTGGTATATAAGCTTCGGTTGATGCAGATACAATTAATACAAAGTTTTTAAGTGTTCCTATGGTTCAAGCAGATAAAGATTACTATATCAATAGTCACTCGAATAACGATGCTGAATCTTTTTTTTCTTTTGCTGCAGTAGACCAATGCGACGTTTTATCTAGTTTATTGTCTATAAAATCGAACTCTATAGGAGTGGACGGGATTAATCCTAAGTTTCTCAAGATTCTTTTACCTCAGCTACTTCCAATTATAACTTTTTTCTTTAACAAAATATTAACTACAAGCCACTTCCCATCGAATTGGAAAATAGCTAAAATCATTCCTATACCCAAAGCTGGTTCCGATTATAGACCAATAGCTATTCCTCCATTTCTCTCTAAAGTATTCGAGCGTATTATGCACAAACAAATGACTAGTTTCTTGGATGACAATAACTTGCTAACAGATCGTCAATCTGGGTTCAGGAGGAAACACAGCTGCCTAACAGCCTTAGTTGATGTTACAGAGGAGATTAGGGAGAAACTTGATGATGGCAAGACTACATTTTTAATACTTTTAGATCATTCAAAAGCGTTTGATACCGTGGATCATAACATTCTTTGTTACAAACTTAAAAACTTTTTTAATTTTTCTTCGACCGCTACTCAGTTATTGTCAACATACTTACGTGGCAGGTATCAGTATGTTGAAACTAGAATCCAAAATTCAATGACACTGCCTGTAGCAAGGGGCGTACCTCAGGGGTCCATTGTTGGGCCACTATTATTCTCATTGTACTCAAATGACCTCCCAGGCATTTTAACAAATTGTAATGTAAGAATGTATGCGGATGACGTTCAGCTTTATACCAGCTGTAGTAATGCCCTAATCGACCAGTGTATTATCTCTATTAATCAGCAACTCCATCGTATTTATACATGGGCAACGGCAAATGGATTAGAGATAAATCCGAAAAAATCAAAATGCATTGTAATTCAAAAGCGACTTTCCAAACTAAATATTACACCTAATATAATTATAAATAATCAGAAAATTGAAATCGTTAAATCTGCTAAGAATCTAGGTATTTTTTTTAATGACACTCTTACGTGGTCGAACCATATTAACTATGCCTGTGGTCGTACTTTCTCTATGACTAGAACTCTGTGGCAAACCCAGCATTGTACACCTATGAAAATAAGAATCCTACTTGCCAAAACTTATCTGATGCCTGTTTTACTGTATGGTTGTGAGCTATTTGCGAAATGTGATACAATTAGTAAAAGGAAATTGAACGTTGCATTTAACAACATAATCAGATATGTGCATGGACTTAATAGACGTTCTAGTGTATCTTTGTTTTCATCGCAGCTATATGGCGTTTCTTTAGATAATCTTTTAAATATAAGAGTTTTAGTTTTTTTACATAAAATAGTGTATACCCACAAACCGGAACATCTGTACGACAAACTTTATATTTCAGATATAAGCAGGGGAAAAAGAATTAGATCAATTAGATATAAAAGTTTAATATCGGAGTGGCATTTCTACATATTCGCAGTATCTCTCTGGAATTCTATACCCCATAGCTCTCAACTTTTAAGTAAAGCACGAAAATTTAAAGAAAATATTTTTAAACTGTTTTCAGCATAACAATTTAAAACATTAAATATTATTTGATATTATAATACATTTGATTAAATTAAATTTCAAATATTTCAACTTTATTCTTTAATTTTAATCTTATTGTTCTTTGCATTTTATATAAAGAAAATTTGTAATTAGTTATTAATTTATTAACGATTTTATAATTTTAAATACAATCAGTTCCATACTGCAAAATAAGACTTTTAGTCTTGTGTATGGAGCAGTTCCAATAAATAAATAAAATAAATAAAATAAAGCTTCTACCGGCCATAGGATAAACGCAGTTGAAATTGGTGAACTTCGGAACATGTTAAGACCTAGTCCCCATACAAACGACTCCTATGAAATCGAAATAAATTGCCATAAGATCCAAATTATCATATTGATCTCAGTCAAATTGGGTTTGTATGTGTTTATTATATCCAGTAATCAGTAGTCCAAAAATAATTCCTATAGGACAATTTTTAGTCATGGGCCCCACATAGAGCTGCTTCCCGATCTTCACTTAAATCTATCAAAAAGCAAAAACATTGCATAGATTTTTCTCAAATTTGGTTTGTAAACATTTTTTAAAATATAAGTGGCTTTACCAAATATGGTCAGTATCGGTCCATATTTCGACCTAGTCTCCATATAAATATAGCATCCCATATGAACTTTTTCATATCTGAAGCCAAAAAAACTAATAACAATGCCTCTCAAATTTGGTTTATGCTTGTTTTCTATATCGAATTAGTTGGACCGAAGAGATAGGGTTTCTAAATCATGGTATAGGGTATCGTATAGTCAGTCTAGACCGACTATAATTTCTTACTTGTTTTTGACATTAATTAAGTACGATTATCGAAATTCATTGAAGCAAAAAAATCAATATTCTTGTCAAAATGAGATACCTTCACTTAATGGTGAATTAAAGCGGAACGCGTTCATCGATTTTCATGATCTACATCTCATTTTGTTCATAAGCTATGTGGTTTTAGGAAAAAGTATTAAGCCTTGAAGTTTTTTCCCTTTTTGGATTTTTCGTGACTTTTAAAAGCAAAAAATTAAAATTTTTTAGCTAAAACTATATATTTTTCATAAATTTATTTATATCTGCGAAACTGTTGATTATGTAGAGAAATGGTATAAGAATAGATGAAAGGAATGGTAATTCGTAATTTTTCTAAATTTATTTCAGCAAAATCGGAATAGTCGGTCTTGAGTTATGACAAGCAAAAGACTATAAGAAAACAAAAGGGGTTGGGGGCGTTCCGCGAAAACGATATGCAATGGGGAAAAATGGGTGCGATATTCGGATTCAGGAGGCCAGTTTACATAGAAGTCAGCAGGAATAATGCCGGGGCCGTTTTTCTTGCAGAACAGTGTTATTAGCGATGCATACACATTTTCTTCCGTTGTTGTTCACATGTACAAAAAAAAAAATAACAAAAGCAACGAGCAAACAAAAATGTGTATGCATCCCTTACACATATCGCTATGCATATGCTCTGTTGCGCACAAATATTTTTCATTATTTTTAATTTTTTATATGAAATTTTAGCGGATTATCTTTCCGTTTTCTTACGTCATTCCTCATCTGATGGCTCTAGAGGATCTAAGTTCAATACCAAACTGTTGCATATTATGAAGTAAGTAGTGCGATATACCCGGCCTATTGCGGACAAGAGTTTGTTTTCAATAGACAGGCAGAGAGACAGACATACGGACATCGCCAGATCGACTTCTCCTTTTATAAGGTAAACTATATATATAGTTTATGGGGTCTCCGGAATTTATTTCGATGAGTTACAAACTGATTGCACAGTCGTATGGAAGGTATAAAAAGTACGTACTGTAAGAGTGGCAAAAATACCGCCCAACTATTGCCAAAAATTAGTCGAACCCATCGTTAAGACACTCAGAACCGTTATAAGGTACAGGGAATTTCATACCAAATATTAATTTGTTGCAGATAATAACTGGAAATACATTCGAGTTTGCCTTGTGAACTTTATTGTTTACTGGCTGAATTTCTTTTTCGTTTTTTTAATTATTTTAATTTTAATTTCTGTTTCTGACAGCTTAATACACAATATAGCCAATCAAAAACAAATTGACAAGTGTTTTTATTATTTTATTTTCGCTATTTTTGCCAATAACATTAATTTATAATATTGTCTGAGATTGGCTTGGAATAACTGTATAATAATATAATAATTAGATAAATTTAAAATTAATGACTTTCATATTGAAAAAAAATTTAATTGAAAAATTATCGAAAACAATTAAAATCCCGCAAAATAACTGGATCTTAATTTACAAAAACTCGAATCCCGTGCTTTTGAATGTTGATATTATGTAAATGGCATCCCTACTTAATTGTAAATTGTAAAATATAGTTGGCCACGTTACTTCATACCACATAGCCATCAACATTTAAGTGATGACATTTACTTAAATGTAAAATATAAAGCAATATAAATTTATTTAAAATACAAAAAAAGAGAAGAATTCAGTTTTATGATGATGCCAAAAGTGACAGAATAAATAAACCGTTTAATTTTCATTAGTTTTATGATTGCTAATGTTTGTGTTGTTTTTACGAGTTTGCAGCCGTTTGACATTTAATAAATACAAGTTAATGGGTGTCCCATTCTAGATTTTAAAGTTTTATATTTTATAACTCAGTAGTTGTTTTAAAATCTTTTATCAATATTTTTTTAAGCGCCGAGTTAACAGAATTTATTAAAAGATTTTTAATAATGTATTTATTTTATGAAACTAAAGCAAAAACGTATAACAATATGCGGCTAATTAGATAAACATATTCAAACTGAAAGTAGAAGCCTTCTGAACACAATATTTCACAAAATCGTTATTTAGCTTAATATTTCTTATTCGTTTGAATCTTAATAATCATTCACTTCTTATAACAATTTGCTGATTCACCCTGTAATAAATACATATGTACATATATTGTACATACATATTTAAATATCAAAAACAACAAGACAGTTTTTTCATCACACAATTAAATGTATTAAATATTGTAGGAGATGTATATAATAAATTAATGGTTATTAATGTACAGAGGTTAATTTCAATAATTGTAAAATTATTAATACAGTGACGAACTTAATTATTGGCACGATTGATTCAATGGCCTTATTAAAGCGATTTTTAGTAAAAAATATTTTTGCTAGATAGAATGGTGTTTTCAAAAAAATTCACTTTGCTTTATTTCTAAATATTGATTAAAATCTTTATAAAAAAAGAAAATAAAAAAAAATACTCAATTTCTCTGAACAACATTATTGGCACACGAAGACCCACTCCTAAAATTTTATCGATCTGAGAAATCACCATTATTTCTACTTCTTAGTTAAACAGTGTTTACATGTCAAAGTCCAAATGTCAATGTACCTTGCATTTTAAAAAAAAAAATAATTAATTTAATCAAAAATGGGTAACAAACAATACTTTTGACGTTTTTAACTCGCCTATTTAATACGTTGCGGTATCAACATTTAAAATTATGTTGAAAATTTGCTAAACCCACCACAGACAGAAGTACATATATGTATATTATGCGACAATATTTACAGAGGATGTTATGCTTGATCATCCTATAACTATTAACGAAATAAAAAATATGGTGAATAAGGTAAAGCTAAACAAAGCACCGGGTGAAGATCGAGTGCCTTATGAATTTTTTATAAATGCTACAAACCAATTCTATACACAATTGCAAAAACTATATAATAAATCTTTTACGATTGTTTTTCCAATATACAAGAAAGGTGATCCCAATCTACCGGCAAACTATAGCGGTATTTCGTTCATGAACTGCGCTGTGAAGATAATGATGGGAATCTTAAATGAACGATTGACTAATTGGGTAGAATTAAATCATAAACTTACAGAATATCAAGCAGGATTTCGCAGAAACTACTCTACAGTCGATAATATTTATAATTTGTCTGCTGTTGTAAGCCTTAAGCTAGTTGAAAAAAAGAAGGTGTACGCATTTTTTGTCGACTTCAAGGCTGCTTTCGATAGCGTTTCAAGAAAAGCTTTGATTTACAAACTTTTTAAAATGGGCGTATCTTACAAATTTGTACGATTCATAGAAAGAATTTACAGCAACACACAATCTGCCGTTTGGACTGGTTAAGTATTTTCGGAGTTTTTTGAAACCAAATCAGGTGTTAAACAAGGGTGCTTATTGTCGGCATTACTTTTTGCCCTGTACATTAACGATCTACATGAGGTTTTGGAAGGTGGACTGATGGTTGAAAATATGAATGTCCGTCTTTTACTATATGCTGATGACATAGTCATATTAGCCGATGATATTGCCGTTATGCAACAAATGATTAAAAATCTGGAAAATTATTGTTATATGTGGAATCTGGAGGTTAATCTAAACAAATCCGAAATTCTAATATTTAGAAATGGTGGACGATTAAGTCGGCAAGAAAAATGGTTTTTTAAGGGAGAAGAAGTAAAAATATCATCCGAATTTAATTACTTGGGAATAATCTTTACGCCGAAGCTACAGTTCAATAAACATTTAGAAAAAAAAGCATACAAGCGAAAAACGCAATAAACACAACATGGCAAGATTTGGAAGGTTTATCTTGCAGTATGTAGAGCAATACAATCATATGCGGCTCAGGTATGGGGTTTTAGACATTTTGAAGAAGTAAATAAGCTGCAACGATATTACATGAAAAGAATTCTAAATGTACCAAGCTTTACTCCTAACTACATTCTTATGCTAGAAACTAGTGCTAGGGGCTCAATCTTAAATATTTAAGCAGAACAATGTTCCATTATGGAGAAGACGGATTGCCTCACCAGCTATCCTTAATATTACTACGTCGTAACAGTTTCTGGGCAAATGAATTAAAGGCGAAAGCTTTGTCATTTAACGTTAATTTTCCAGAAACAAACCCAACGGAGCTACAATGGAATCAATTTTGCACGGAATTACTAACTAATATGAAAAGTAGTACTTTAAATGAAAGATTGCAAAGAAAATCTGAATCAATCACAAGAATTTACAAACATTTGGATTATGAAAGAGGAAACCATTATCTCCAGGATAATTTTAACACAAATAATATCATTTGGATCTTCAAAGCACGCAGTGGGCTTATTGTGTTAAACTACAACAGGTTTGGTGCGTCAGACGTAGACAGGTGTTGTAAATTGTGCAATCTGCATGAATTGGAAACTTTTCAACATTTTGTTGGGGGCTGTCCAGTGCTTAAAGAATTTAGGTTGCTTGCTTTCAAAAATCTAACTTAACGAAAGAAGAGATAAATCATATTTTAAATGGTATAAATGAAGAAGACTGGTCAAACTTAGTTAAATATTTAAAATGTACTTTAAAATACAGAAACTTTTTGGTAACTGAATTTAATTAATTTTATAACAATAATTGTTACTTATTTTTTATCAAAAAGGCTAATAATTAATTGTGATCGTTCGACAGACGTTTTAAAAAAAAACATATCGTTAATATTCTATTTTATTTTCTTGTTTATATGCATAAATGAATCATTGAATTAAACTTGTAAATTAATCTTTAATATATTTATAAATAAAGAAAATTCTAATTCTATTCTATTCTATTCTTATTCTAATACGATTCCTAACGAAACCAATATTCCCAGACAAATGGAATCAAGCAAGAATTAGGCCAATTCCCAAGAACTATAAAGAATTCAGACCCACTGCAATATTACCTTTCATATCCAAAACTCTGGAGAGACTAATTATTGATTATTTGAAGACACAAGATTTATTATCTCAAGGACAGTCGGGTTTTCGTTAAGATTGAGGAATGTATCACAGTACTTCTCGATGAAGATGAAAATCTCAGGCTTCATTTTTTAGTATTTGTAGATCATAGCAAGGCTTTTGACTCGGTAAATCATGCAACACTTATGA
Organism: Cordilura impudica; assembly: GCA_963682025.1. Lineage (NCBI taxonomy): Eukaryota > Metazoa > Arthropoda > Insecta > Diptera > Scathophagidae > Cordilura > Cordilura impudica. The sequence goes on from OY821519.1 coordinate 124,338,924, forward strand.
CTAAACTTTTCAACTTTTCTACTACTGCAACAAAGATGATAAAATTTTACCTCACGTCAACAAGCAGTGACTTTAAATAGCAAAACTTCTGATTTTGTTCATGTTTACAGAAGAGTACCACAAAGGTTTATCCTCGGGCCGCTACCATTTAGTATGTATATAAATGATGTACCAGATATTCTGAAACGTACAACTTTATATGAGTACTAAATTGAATGGGAAGAAATACGATTTCAAGAAAAACTCTGTGACAAAACTTAGCAATAAGAAAAAATGGAGCTGTTTAAGTACAGCATATTCTCTAAAAGAAGATGGGTCAAAAACCAAAACTGGTACAGGGGCGGTAGTCTCCGGGCTTAGAACCAAATACTTCGAGTCAATGGGAATACACACAAGTATTTTCCAAGCAGAAATTTATGCCATCGATAGATGTGCACAAACTAACTTGGATAGGAAGTACAAAAGACGGGGCGTAACCATATTAACAGATAGTCAAGCTGCTATTCGAGCACTAAACTCCTATGAGTTAGACTCTAAGTTAGTATGGAACTGTCTACAGACACAAAATGGGATAGCCAAACACAATAAAGTAAGCCTTTGTTGGGTCGCGGGGCATACTGAAATTCAAGGTAATGAGCAAGCAGATGAGCTTGCCAGAAGGGGACCTTCCACAAAATTAATAGGGCCAGGAACGTTTTATGGAATAAAAGGAGTATGGAAAAGCATACTCAGAGATGATGGGAATCGTGTTAGGCAGAAACTTTTCTCGAGCAACTTGGTCTTAAGGCAATTTTGAGTGGTCACTGTAGGTTTGCTGCAGCTAATGGACTTACTTTGATTTATTCCGGTAAACCACCTGAAGAAGCAAGATCGAGCGGCGTTGGGCTACTTAATAGATTGGAAACCGCATTCTGACAGAATCATCACAGCAAGATTTAGAACCCGCGCCAGAAACATTACATGTGTACACTGTTATGCACCCACTGAAACCTCAGAATTGTCTGTGAAGAAAGAGTTTTATGATCACTTAACAAGAGTAACAACCTCTGTTAATCGTGGTGATATTATGTTGATGACGGGGGATTTTAACGCTCAAGTTGGACCCGACAACAGCGGCTTGGAAAGTGTGATGGGCCGTCACGGTATTGGTAGAATGACCGAAAATGGTGAACTTTTTGCCGAGTTATGCCTCAACAATAACCTGGTTATCGGTGGTACGCTTTTTCCCCATAAACGGGTACATAAAATTACTTGGGTCTCTCCAGACAACAAAACAGAAAACCAAATAGACCGCATAGCAATCAGCAGAAAATGGAGAGGATCTCTGCTCGATGTCCGCAATAAACGAGGCGCCGACTGCAGTAGCGACCATCATCTTCTAATAGGTACAATCCTTCTGAAAGTTGCTGCCGTAAAGAGTATCAAAAAAGTACAACGAAAATTTGATGTAAAGAAACTAAAAAATCCAACCATACTGAACACCTATTCTGAAGCATTAAGAACCTCTCTAGAAGCCTCACAAACAAATTCCACAGTTGGCTGGAAGCCGGTAGAAGAATGTTTTACATCGGCTGCTAAAGAGCATATAGGATTCAAAACCAACAATAGGAAGCATTGGATTTCAGATACTACCTGGGACTTGATTGCTGGAAGAAGGAATACAAAAGCACAAGTAAATACTGCATTGACGCACGATGAAAAACTAAGGTTACGCACAATATACCGGACTATTGATAAGAGTGTAAAATGAAATGCACGTAATGACAAACGCAGATGGTTTGATGATCTTGCTAGAGAAGCAGAAATCGCATCTGTGAATAACCATACTAAGGATGTCTATAATATAACCAGGAAACTTACCCAGAAGAACTTTACAAGGCAAAACCTCTTAAATCCAACAACGGCGAAATAATTACATCAAAAAGAGGCCAAATGGAATTATGGTTGCAACATTATTCTACTATGTTGTCAGATACAGTATCCATACAGCACGATCCTTGTGACTGCGACCACCACGATATAAGGAATGATATACCTACAGAATGCCCTTATATACCCGAAATTATAGAATCCATAATTGCCCTTAAGAACAACAAGTCCCCAAGTATAAATAACATCTCCCCCGAGCTTTTTAAAATAGCACCACAAACAAGCGCCCGTTTTATGTATAGAATTATTGAGGAATTTTGGAGGACTAATCAACTATGCGATGAACTTAAGGAAGGGTTAATCATTAACATCCCAAAAAAAGGAGACTTATCTCAATGTAGAAATTGGCGTGGTATCACACTCACCAACATAGCAAACAAAGTTATAACACAGATTATAAACAAACGACTCTCAGCTGCATTCGTTTCAAATCTTCGCAATGGACAAGCTGGCTTTCGACCCCAAAAATCCTGCATAGACCACGTGAACAGCATCCGGATTATAATAGAACAGTCCGTCGAGTGGAGATCCCCTTTGTACCTCGTTTTCATAGACTTCGAGAAGGCTTTTGATACCCTCTCACACTCGGCTGTAAAGGCAAGCAAGCTGCAGAGTGATGCATGAAGGTTGCGTGAGTGGTAGATTTACCGTAAATACTGGTGTGAGGCAAGGTTGCATTTTATCCCCCCTGCTTTTCAACATAGTCTTTGACAACATCATGAATAAAGCAACCCGTGAAGAAAGGGGAATTTCATGGGGATTTCATAGAAGGCTTGAGGATCTCGACTATGCTGATGACAATTGTCTGCTTTCACATAACTACAACGATATGGCGGCAAAGATCACAGCAGTACAGAAAGAAGCAAAAAAAGCCGGTATGAAAATAAACATAGCAAAGACTAAGGTAATGCGCATCAACTCTTCAAACAACAGAACGTTTTCCATAAATGACATAGTGTTAGAAGATTTTTCCAAATTCACCTACCTGAGTAGTTTATTAACAACAACGGGTGGTTCCAGTAATGATATACAGAGTCGCATTAATCTTGGTAAGCGATCATTTGGTCTCTTAAATCCCATTTGGCGATCTCCTCACATGTCAAAAAGAACAAAAATTAACATTTTCAATTCTTGCATTAAATCCGTGCTTCTTTATGGATGCGAGTCTTGGAACGCAGCAGTCCGTGATATAAACTCATTGCAAGTGTTTATAAATCGATGTCTACGAAGAGTTCTAAGAATATTTTGGCCTCAAACAATTTCGAAAGAAAGGCTATGGAGAGAAACAAATGAAACCCCCATTAGTAATGAAATTCTTAGAAGAAAATGGCGTTGGATTGGTCATACCTTGCGAAGGCCACTGAATGATACCACAAGCAATGCTATTGAATGGAACCCTCAAGGTAGCCGAAGAAGAGGAAGACCATCACACACATGGCGTCGCCAAATTGAATTGGAAGCTGCCAGAATGTACAAGGGCTGGAACGAGATTAAGGCACTAGCGTTGGACAGAATTGAATGGAACAGATATGTTATGGCCCTATGCTCCTTATAGGAACGACGGGAATTTATTATTATTATTACTGTAGGTTCAGGGAACATCTGAGCAAAATAGGAATTGTAGCAAACCCTATGTGTAGATTCTGTGATGTAAAAGCCGAATCACCAGAGCACATACTTGGGCACTGTGGAGCGTTAATGCATACGACAAAAAAGCACCTAGGTTCATTCCAAATACTAAGTAGCAAAATAAAACAAGTAAGAAACTTATAGTGGGTCTAGACCTACCATACGATACCCTACACACTGGTTTAGAAACCCTATCTCTTCGGTCCAACTAACTGGATATAGAAAATAAGCAAAAACCAAATTTGAGTGGCATTTTGTGGCTGCAGATTAGAAAAATTCATATCGGGTGCCATATTTATATGTGGACTAGGTCAAAAAATGGACTGACTCTGACCATATTTGGTAAAGTTACTTATATTTTGAAAAAATATTTACAAACCAAATTTGAGAAAAATCTGTGCAATATTTTTGTTTCTTGATTGATTTAAGTGAAGATCGGCAAGCAGCTCTATATGGGGCCCATGACTAAGAATTGTCCAATAGAGATTATTTTTAGACTACTGATTAATGGATACAATAAACACATACAAACACAATTTTACTAAGATCTATATGATAATTTGGATCTTATGGCAATTTTTGTCGATTTCATCATCATTGTATGGGGACTAGGTCTGAACAAGGACCGATTTTCACTAATTTCAATAGCGTTCATTTTATGACCGATGAAAGCTTATATACCAAATGTCATCAAAATACATTCATATTTGCGATCTGTAGTTTGATTACAAGGTTTACAGGGACACACAGACGGACGGACGGACGGACATCGCTTAAACGACTCAGAAAGTGATTCCGAGCCGATCGGTATAATAAAAGATGGTTATAGATCAAATATTTTTGGTAGTTACAAACAGCAGCACAAAGTCATTATACCCAAACCACATAGTGGTATAGGGTATAATTACTAGAACAAACCAACATCTTCGAATTTCTAGTGGCTTCAGGGTTAGATTTTATAGGGACATCCTATTAGCAGAGGGCAGCACAATAGATCATTCGGTACTTCATACACCTCTTTTATACAATACAATACATGTTGAATAATCTGCACTGCTGCAAAGACAACAAAAATGTCCATCTTGAAAATGTTAATAGATGGTCAGTGGAAAATTGCCTAGGCATAAATCCTTTGAAATCAAAGTGTATTTTCATCTCAAAAAGTCAAATAACTTCAGATAGCGATATTACTTTAAAAATTAGCGACGCCGAAATAGAATTTTTTCAATCGCCAAGAAACCTTGGTATGACATACAACTCTCAGCTCTCCTGCAAAACTCATGTGAATTTTATGGATGGAAAAGTTCATGAAATGCTACGAAATTTGTGGTCTGTACAATCATCAACACCCCTTGCGATAAGAATGCTGTTTTTAAAACATACCTAATACCAGTTTCATTATATGGTTGTGAATTACTTGCAAACTGTTATTGTTCTGATAGACAGTAACTAAAAGTAGTCCAGAACAATATTGCAAGATATGTTTTTAATCGGGGTCCAAATAGCAGTATTTCTTTGTTTTCCTATCAGATACATAATATGAATCTGGTCGACCTAATGAAATACAAAAGCATTTTAATGATGCATAAAATTATTTATTCTTTGCAACCGGAATACTTATTTATTAAAATAAGGTTGGCCAAATATAGAAGAGAGAAAAAACTAATACAACCCAGATTTAAATGCCATATGTCCGAAAAACAATTTTTTATTTATTCATCCCGTCTTTGGTACGAATTACCTTCGTCTATTCAACTGCAAGGCATCACCTCTCAGTTTGAAAAGGAACTCGTAAATTTATACCATTTAAATTAAATATACCAAATTGCAACGTTTAATAGAAATGGAAATAAGAAAATAAATAATAATAATAAAACAAAAGAAAACCACCGAATATCTGCGCAAAATTATTCTATATTTGCACAATCGAGGCAAATCTTGTGCAGAGATATGAGAAATGATGCATTGAAGCATTCGGAGCATCGTTCAGCGTTTCAAGGGCGCCTCTACATTTAAAAGTGCAAAGCATACAGGTCGCCCTAGATCTTCAAGCAGCCGTGAATGCAGACAGCTAATTAAAAAATTCGAAGATAGTCCCAAAATATCCTCAACACAGATCGTTGCTGATACTAAACAAGAGTTTGGAATAATTGTTCATGCCATTATGGTCCGGAAAGTACTGCATGAGACGAACTGCAATTGTCATCCAGCTAGACGTAAACCTTTTATCTAATTAGTGAACCAAAAGACGCATTATGCAGAAAGCCTAATACAGAACTAGAATAGGTTCTAGAATTGAAACATTGGTTTAACTGTAAAACATCGTGGTGGAGGCGTGATTGTGTGGGTATGCATATCCGCTGCATTATGGTCAAAATATTTGTATATCAATATACTAAAAGAAAACTATAGGGCTTCCATACAATGTTTCGCATTTTCTACCACATTCGTCACAATCGCCAGATTTCAATCCGATGGAGCATAAATAGGAAGAGTTGGATAGACGAGTGAAAAAGTGAGCAATATGGAAAAGTATGAGCTGAAGTAGGCACTGGTCGAAGAGTGACACAAAAAAAAAATTGGTGAATTCCATGCAGGCAGTTATACAAAAACGGATTAGCAACTAAATATTTACTTTCGCATATAACCAATATTTTACAGTTTTTAATGAAGTGTGCCAATAGTTTTGTTCAACGAAGATGGGTATTTGAAAAAAAATTTTTTTTTATAACGTTTTATAACGGCAAACGTTGTTTTGCCCTCAATGAATATTTTATTTTAGTTAGAATCTGAATATACCTATATAAAAACAAGTAAGAAAATTATAGTCGGTCTAGACCGACTATACGATACCCTATACCATGCGTTTAGAAACCCTATCTCTTAGGCCCAACTAACTGGACATAGAAAATAAGCAAAAACCAAATTTGAGTGGGATTTTTATTAATTTTTTTGGCTGCAGATATGAAAAAGTTCATATCGGATGCTATATCTATATAGGGACTAGGTCCAAAAATGGACCGATCCTGATCATGTTTGGTAAAGTCTCTTGTATTTTGCAAAAATATATACAAACAAAATTTGAGAAGAATCAGTGCAATATTTTTGTTTTTTAATAGATTTAAGTGAAAATCGGGAAGCAGCTCTATATGGGGCCACAGGTATAATTTTTGGAGTACTCATTAATGGATGTAATGAACGCATATAAACCCAATTTGAGTAAGATCTATATGACAATTTGGATCTTATGACAATTTATGTCGATTTCATAGGGGTAATTTGTATGGAGGCTAGGTCTGATCATGGACCGTTTCTCACCAATTTCAATAGAGTTCATCCCATGGCCGATAGAAGCTTATATACAAAATTTCATCAAAATATATTCATATTTACGAGCTGCAGTTTGATTACAAGGTTTACATGGACACACAGACGGACGGACATTGTTAAATCAACTCAGAAAGTGATTCTGATTCGATCGGTATAATTAAAGATGGGTCTAGGTCAAATATTTTTGGTTGTTACAAACAGCAGCACAAAGTCATTATACCCAAACCACATAGTGGTATAGGGTATAATGAGAGCTCCACCAAAAAGTCTTTCATTGCTTTTCAAATCTTTTAAAGTTCTATGTAATGCTTCTAAGGAATGTTTGTGAGCGATGATACATTCATTTCAAATAATAATACTGCATTTTTGCAGAAATTTTGCCATACCGGAATGTTTTTTGATATTACATACGACATTCTCATTTTTTTGTACGTTTAACGGTGATTTGAGTGCTGAATGAGCTGTACGACCAGCATGCAATAATGTTGCGGCTATTCCGGACGAAGCAATAGCCAATGCAATTTTTCCTGTCTTTTTGGTTAGAATATTTATAGATAAAAACGTTTATGAATTTTGAAACTTATAAAATTTAAACAAATTTGACAACTCATTATTTTTCGAACGCCAGCGCCATGTACCGGGTCCAACAAAAAAATGTTTGGCATCGTCTAATATACATATATGTACATTCTTAGTTTCAGTAAAATCGCAACGTCATTAAGAATATTCGAAATAATTTTACCCCAGCGCCACCTATCGAGTCCATTTATACATACAAAAATTTCCTATGACGAAACATACATACATTCTGAATTGCAGTAAAATCGCACATAAGAATTTTGTGTATAACTTGACCCCAACGCCAGCTATAGGGTTAAAGTTTAAAAAACCACAGAAGAGCTCAAACCGAACCTATGGTGCATATCTTAGCTCGACAGCTTTTATGGTTCCGCAGATCATTCGTTACAAACAAATGCACCAACGTTTTTAATATATGGGGGTTTCATGTCAAGTGCACCAACTTTTGAAACCGATGTCTTCTTATCGGGATAAAATTTGCACCAAGGTTAGTCCTATTGGATAGTATTTCAGACACAATTTTTCAATAAGATCGGTCCATAGCTCTCTGAGTTAGAGGGGAACAAAATTTGACATTTTGGCCAAACAGGTGTTTCTTTTCATCCATGCAACTTATTACCTATTGTTCTTAGACAATTTTCTCCCAAAAGAGTTTAGATAGCTATTTCTTCAATATTTCGGAAAAAAATACTTAAAAAAAAAAAAAAAATTTTAGATTTTTTTTTTTGCTAAATTAAAGCATTTTTTGCCTATTTTTTCAAAAAGGGCATTTTTTTTTTTCTTTCATAAGAAAGCTTAGGATTTTTCCTTTAATAGCTTTTTGGTCGCTTAGTGGGATTGGGAGTGGGATATCTATCAAAATAAATGTTTTGTAACTCAAGACAACGGTTTTTCAATTTTTCACAAATGCACTATTTAGAATTTTTTCCTATTTGTGTGTAAAAACATACAAATAAAACTTATACTGAGAAACTAGACAAATTAACCTTTCCGAAGGTATGTAACATACCTCCATAACATAACAGAAGAGAATGGTTATCTGTAACCTGAAAGAGTTATTTGCAACATTTCAATCTGAACACGAGGATGTTAGAATTGGCTTCACGAAATTAACCCAAATGAGGCCAAAACATTGCGTTATGGCAGAAAGCAGCGGAACTCACACAGTATGCGTTTGCATTTACCATGAAAATGTTAAACTGATGTTGAAGGAAATCAACTTAAAGTATTTAACAGATTATTCGGCAGAAGATTTATACGATTACCGCAATTGCCTTAAATTGACTATGTGTCCTAATGCAACAACTTCTTGCCACTTAGGTGAATGTACCAATTGCCCGAAAAACACATTCATCAAAGAAAATTTAATCAACTCTTTAGATCGAGAATATATAGAGGAGGTCAAATTTGATTCTTGGATTCAGACTGACAGATGCACATTTAAAACAATCATTTTAAATGTGGATGATTTTGTGGAAGAAATGTGTACAGGATTGCTAAACTTGAGAACCCATGACTTTTAAGTCAAAGAGCAATGGTCATTCTTCAAGGATTTGAAGATACATTTGAAGTTTGGTGAATTCGTTATTTTATATGATTTCGCAGAAAACTATACAAGCATTCCACTTCAATAACGACCAAGCAACTATATTCACAGTAGTTATTTACTACATGAAAGATGAAAAACTGGAACACAAAAGTATGGCAATCATATCCGACGATTTAAAACATGATACCGTTGCAGTTTATGAGTACCAGAAGAGAATACTAAAATTTCTAAAATCTAAATTTACAGTAAAGAAGGTATACAACGTTTCGGACGGAGCTCGTCAACATTTTAAAAACAAAAGTAGCTTGGCAAATCTTATGGCCCATGAAAAAGATTTTGGAATGCCAGCTGAGTGGCATTTTCATCCTACTGCTCATGGTAAAGGAGCATGTGATGGTATTGGAGCAAACCTTAAAAGAAATGCAACGAAGTATAGCCTCCAGTGCTTTCATCAAGATCGCATCTTAGATGCGACTGCTTTATTCCATTGGGCAAAGAGTTATTGTAAAGAAACTAAAATAGTTCTTAGCAGCAAAGAGGATCATCAGGAAACATTGAAAACACTGAAGAGCAGATTCGATGCTGCCATAACAATCGATGGCACAGCTCAATACCATGCTTTTATACCGCTTGTCGATGGAAGACTCAAGTTGAAAAAGTTTTCTGCCTCTATTCAATGCGATTTCTTTCCAAAGACAACAAATAAACCAGCAGCGAAATCAACAGCTGAACCTAGTAACGCCAAGAAAGGATTGACAAAAAAACGCAGTAAATAAAGGAGACAAAAAAGCTGGATGAAAGACTGGGTATTTAAAAATTTACAAGACTTAAATACTCCATCAGCTACAATAAATTAAGTATAAAAATAGTTAAGATATAAATGGATCTAATGCAATTAAGATTAAATTTTATTAAATTATTTATCTTTTTATTTTTAATATTATTATTATTATACATTAATTTAATTATTATTAAAAATAAATAAAAAATAATAATTTTACAACATTTCTATAGAAAAAAAGCGACTTTTTTTTCCTGAGGTTAACATATTCTGGGTATTACAGTATCGAGGGTATAAAATTTTAGTTAGGTATGTTATATACCTTCGGAAAGTTTAGTTTGTCTAGTTTCTCAGTATAAGTTTTATTTGTAAGGTTTAAGGCACAAATAGGAAAAAATTCAAAATAGTGCATTTGTGAAAAATTGAAAAACCGTTGTCTTGAGTTACAAAACATTTATTTTGATAGATATCCCACTCCCATCCCACTAAGCGACCAAAAAGCTCTTAAAGGAAAAATCCTAAGCTTTCTTATGAAAAAAAATGACCATTTTTTTTTTAAGTATTTTTTTCCGAAGTAATGAAGAAATAGATATCTAAACTATTTGGGAGAAAATTGTCTAAGAACAATAGGTAATAAGTTACAGGGATGAGAAGAAACACCTGTTTGGCCAAAATGTCAAATTTTGATCCCCTCTAACTCAGAGAGATCTGGACCGATCTTATTGAAAAATTGCGTCTAAACTACCATTCAATAGAACTAACCTTGGTGCAAATTTCATCCCGATCGGAAGACATCGGTTTCAAAAGTTGGTGCACTTGACATGAAATCCCCCATATATACGTAGATAAATATTTTTAAATAAAATAAAAATACATTTGTTGATAACTTATCATTATATCTAGTAAACATTTTTCTTTATTAAAAAATAACTTTTGTAAGGCTATATAATAGAGGATGTGCAATTAAGTGGACCCAATTTCGGTTTGCACATCCTCTATTATATATGGTCCTTGACATGATCAAAGATGGGATTACAACTAACAATTTCATATTTTATTGGACCACTATGCTCTAATTTAAGATGTTTTAGCCGGCTTGCTACTCGACCATCTACACTTTGCTCAAAACACAACAGGTTGCAAATGAATTTTTTTCCATGTGAACATTTTTTCAACAATTTGTTCATCTACTTTATTGACTAACTTTATGTTTAGAATTTTTTTTTTATTTATAAAATCATTTTATACAAATTACAGTTCATATTCATTGTTTTTTTTTTCTTTTGTTTTCTTCTTCAAGAGCCACTATAAATCTTAAAGCTGTCAAACAATTTGTTCCCTTTATTATCATCAACATACTTGTTGAAGTTGAATTGTTTCCAATGTCAGGCACACAGCCGAAAATTGTATAATTTTTTCCCTCCCGTAAGATATAGTTGTGCTTTTTTCTTCCACTTCTTCTTTTTCTGCTTCTTCCTGAGAAGAAAACTAAAAAAAAGGTGTGTAAGTCTTATATTTTATTCATTTTTGGTTAAGTCATAAATTTAAATTTAATATAAATGGTAGTGAATACATTTCAATATAAAATACTGAAATTTGTTTAAAAACCTCAGAATATGAACAGGTTTTGCAGCTAAAGTCTTTAGTATTTTGTACTTTTAACGATTTAATATTAAAATAATAAAGAAAAATAATTTATATTCAGTTTATGTATTTTTTTTTTTCTATAAAAATAACAACAAACAATTTTATTTCCGATTTTTTATGATTTTTTTTATATATTTTTTATTTCTAACAATCATAAAAACTCATAAATTATTTGCCATTAATTTAATTATAAAAGAATCAAACTCACACATACACTTACATATATACGATTACATACTCGTACATAAATACTTGTACATGATGTCTGGTATCTTAGCATTTGGTTAATTTTCAGTTATTAATTATGTTCCGTCTATGGATTTTTTTATATTGTTTTAATGAAATTATAAGTAGGTGTGTCTTTTAATTTATCAGCTTAGTAGGTTTTAGTCGATTAATTTTAATTTACCTTTTTTACTTTTTAAAATCTATATCTTTTTATTTTATTCATAAATAGATGTGATACCCATTAGACATTGGAGTTTATTGAAAAGGTTATCTGTTGATGAAATCTTTAATGTATAAAATCATTTGTGTATTAAATAATTATAAATTAATATAACGTGTTATGATTTACTAAACATTTATTTTATTTATAATCAATGAATTTGTCAACGAATTTTTCTAAATATAAAACATGAAATTCTTTTAAAAGTAGTGAAATTTACTTAAATTTTAGAAAAACTTTACCTTAATTTAAGAACAAATAGTTTAAAATAAATTCTTTATCTGATAATATTTAAAAGATATAATTATAATTTCAATGCAATTTCTTTTTATTATGGTTGCCGTATCTTATCAAATAATCATCAGAAAAATTTTAAAAGAACGTCCTTTGCACAATTATACGGTCACTCAATTTTTTTTTTACTATATCTCCACAAAAACAAACTGTAAGGTAAGAATTCTTTTTAGACAGACAGCAAGAGATGAACTTTTTTCGACTAACGGTACATTTATAGAATAACAATAACAAAACTGCAAGCGTTTCACAATTATAAGGTCAATTACTAAAATCATAGTTGGCAGTGTCGTCAGTGTCTTTTCGTGTTTTTATTAGTTATTGCATATTTAAATTTTTTTTAAAGCCACGAGCTACGCAGCTGAATTTGAGCAATTATCCCTTTATATTATCGCTGAATAGCAATGAGAGAAAGAAATGGCCAAATTTATCATAGTCATTGAGTTGTACAAATTATTATAAATATTTATATAGGGTAAGTCTACCAGTAGTCGGCAGTTTAACTTTTTTTTCTTTTTCAAGCTCGTTCCATTACAAATGTGAAACTGCTGTTGGGATGTTATTTATTTATTACGATTTTGTAATTAGTTTTGTTTAATATTTATTTAACTATTTTCAAAAATAAAATTATTAAATATGAGTAATTTACGTATTTCTTAAAACCCATCGGTTTTCCCAGTGGTCGGGAAATATTTTCCTAAGCTCGGCATAAGATGGCCCTATTGTCGGCATTAAAATTAAAAAAAAAGCGAAACATTCAAGGTGTTTTTATTTAAAATTTAAGTTATTTACATTTTCAATGTTTATACTGATACGAGATCAGTTTTTATATCTAATAAAAACTAAAAAATATTTTTAAAATATGGGCACTTATTTAGCATTAAAAAAAGCGTTGGAATTAATTATAATTCTTATTATTAAGTACGGTAGGTATAATAGAAACTAAAAAAAGAAACAGAATTCAATTCAACAGGTACATATGTATGTATTTGCAAAGGTATGTGAGATCCTTAAACTTCAGAATCACTTACTACTTAAAAATTGTATTAGGTATATTAAATAACTTCAATCTGTTTGGTTTTACATGCTTCACACATAAAATCAATTTCGATAGCATCCTCGTAGGCTAATTCCTTTAAAATAGTGCATTTGAGGTGAAACCACTGACGACAATTATCGCATCCTACGTTTTTTAGAACGTTATCCTCAGCATCGGTATCCAAGTCTTCTTCGCATGTGCTACAAACTTGTTTTTTCTTTCCTGTTTTAACTTTTTTCGGCTTATTTTCATTTTTCTTTTTTGGCGTTGAAGTTTTCTTGACTTTATAGCTTCTGCTTTGGCTACTTTCTCCTTTTCTTTTGCCTCTATATTGTTCCTCCATGCAAGAGCTGATATTGCACTTGGAGCCTTGGGATTTGAAGCGAGTCTTGAGGATTTTGACAATTTTGAAAAATACAAATGTTTTTCGAATGTAGGTGACATGGAAATTGCTTTATTTTTAATTAGAGTAGCGCCTATAGGATGTTAATAATAGTTAAAATAACTATATACCTGGAATGCATGATAAATTAGATATAATTTGTAGGTACCTGTACTTGGAGAATAGCTAATGGAACTTGTTGGAGATAAACAGTGAACATGTACGGATGGTAAGGTAGGTTCTTTGTCTGCATTTCCAAAACCCCATTTTCATTAATTACATACGTTCCCGACTGTATAGTAACATCACCAAAAATTTCAACCGTTTGGTCATTTCTTGTTTGTTTTAAACCACAGATTTCTTCAATAATGATATCGGAATTAACAGCACGTTCTCGCAATTTCGTAGCTAGTTTGTTAGTAATTTTGATAGCTATAACACAATCTGTTCCCTGAAATGTTGTCTCGAATTCGTGTCGACCAGCGACCAATAACTCTGATTGATTTTGAACACATTTGGTGTAGTCGACATTCTCAGGGTTAAAAGGATATAACCCACACTTCCGAAATCCATTTTTAATTGATTTATGTTAGATAGAACCATACTGAGGAGCGGACAAAATGTTGACTTTGAAACCAGTTTGTTACTATTTTCCTGTTTCAACTGCCATTCCCTAACAGTTTTCTTCCACTCTGATTTCAACGGTTTCAATACGCTTACATACGCAGCTTGCATGATGTGTGTGGTGTTTGGAGGAAGGGCATATAAGATAATACCATTGCTCTCGCAAAACTTACTCAACTCCAACGTCATACGAGATTTAAGACCATCCACAAATAACAGAATTGGTCGCTGAATATTGTGCTCATTAAGCCAACTATGAACCCCATTGACGATATATTCAAAAAATGTCTCTGGATGGTAAATCCATCCGATTTCCGACTTACCTAAAAACCAATTCTCTGGAAGGCTATTTACGACATCTTTAGGTGGCCGCACATATGGAAAGACAACCATTGGGACCACTGTCTGGCCATTTGCTGAAAAAACCAACAGCACCGTAACGGTTTGTTTCTCGTTTCTTTTTTGAATGGTATAAACGTTTGTGTATCCTTTTGGTGCCAATACTTTTCCCGTTTTAGGGCATCAGCATCATCATCTTCAGCATCAGTTAGAACTGTTTGTGGACCCATTTTCCTGGCGCCATCAGCAATACGGCCATGGATTCTATTTTGTATAGTGGTACGCGGCACACCATATTTTTTACTTGCACCAGAGATAGAACTTATCCCTTTTCTTATTTCATTTAAAGCACTTTTCATCGACTCTTCAAAATATTGCTGCATCGGCCTTTTTCCTTTAGTGGACATATTTGAAAACAGAAAAATGTCTGCAATGTCATGAAGTACCTATTATTTCTACCGAATAATAAAACTTCATCCTGTTGTGAGATTCCCAGTTATTGAATTTAGCTTAGCAAGTTGCTGGCGACTTCGGAACACTTATGTCCTATACTCGGCAGGTCTTTCAATACTCAATATGAACTATGCCGACTACTGGGTAAACTTATTTTTTTTCATTTTTATTATACAATTTTTTCAATTTTTAGCTTAATCTGAGAAAAAACCAATTTACCAGTAGTCGTCACCCCCCCCTGCCGACCATTGGAAATCATAGAAGTTTTTGTTCCTAATGTCGGCAGCAATTAAAATGGACAAACAAATTTTTTTTACCGAATTTTTCACTTTAAAGACAATATTTAAATTGTTTTCTGTCTTAAGAAACACTTATTGTTAAAAAAAAAAATCACTCAATTAAATATCAATACTTACTTGTTTAAGGTGGCTTTGACACTAAAAAATTTCTAAAAAACTAACTCTACCGCACTTCTTGAAATACTGTCACTGAATGACGACAAAGATACATCAAATTAAGCATCCTACTCAAATTAACTCATTTCATAAAGAGAAAAAAGTATATTTCCAAGGAAAGCTAAATTTTATTTAGATATACATATAACCGCCGTTATTCTTATTTATTTACATTTTATATAAAAAAATGCCGACTACTGGTACATGCCGACATTAGGGACGTTTACCGTACGGTACAAACAAGCGCCCTGAAATCAAACGAAAACTTAGTCTCCGTACTGAAACGTGTATTTCCTGCAAATCAAACAACTAAATAACAAATAAATAAGCCTGAGTTAAATTTTAAACATCTACATACTTTAGGAAAAGGTAAGTTATACTTTCATTTTCTGTGCAGTGTTAGTTTATATTAAATCAAACCACTTTAGGTTATATTTTTTAAAAGAAAAAAGTGGAATTTGAATGGGCCATATGATTTTCGAGACTATTAGCATGATGTCCGAATGGAATCATTGCGTTTCACAAAATCTTATTTTGGTGGTGGAGGCAGTATGGGAAAACTTGATTTTTTTTTGATTTTACGAAAATTTCGTTCTATAGTTTAATTTTTCCGACAACTTCAACGTCGAATAAAAATTCGTCAAGAAATAGCAAATTGCCACTTTTGTGCCAAAAAAAACTAGGTCCTGAAATATGACGGAAATTTTTTCCACTTTAAGAAATTAATTAAAGCCATAATTTTTTTTTTGTCTCTATACCTATTAGCACTCAGATATGAATTATTGTTTTATTACCACGTTTTTAATCTATTGCGTTATGTGACAAAAGATGGAAAATTTTTTTAATAAAATTTTGAAAACTTCTTTTTTAAGTTTTACAAAATTTTCTTAAACAAAATTTCAAAAAGTCGATCTAGCACTTTAAGGTTTTTTTAAATACATGTTCGAGATTAACTATGTGAATTTTTAGGTAAATCCCTGTGCCACAATTTTTTTGACAAGGATTTTATTTTTGCGGATTTCGAGAAAATTGTGATTTTTTGAAATATTCTCTATATGTAATCTTTCCAAATTCCTTATATCAAAAATAAATCAGTTCTCTACGTTTAAATGCAAAATTTTATCCTAATAGCCTAGGGTTTCGGAAAAAAATAATATGACCCCATTAATCCTTTTGGAATTGGGGTCACATGTGACCCCAAGCTAATAAAAGACAATTTATTATAAAATTTCAAATATTTTGCAAATGCTGTTGAATTTTTAAAAGTGTTACGTAAAATATTATCACCAAATATACATATCTTCCGTTCCTAATATTGGGGATAAATCCGAGAACGTTAACCCATTAACGATGAAACCACTATTTAGAATTTAAGAAATACACTCCGGTTCACTTATTTAAAGGCACTAAAAATTCCTTATTAAGCAGCCTCTGTCTTTTGCAATTTTTAACCGATTGCAGAATTTTAAAATGGAAATGGAAGCTAGACATCTAGAGATATAAAAAAATTCATGACAATAGTGATTTCTGAACTAAAGAACTTTTTTGACCAATTTACAAAAAAAAGTCCAAAAATGTGCTATATTTTTTTAGGCGATGATTTTTCGTAGGGAGCGTTTGTTTATTACAACTTATCTTATATATTAAAAGAATTTATGAATAAACATTGCATTCAAGATTTTTTTCAATATTTTTCTTGCCTCAAACCTCTATAACTAGAGTTCTAATTAATGTAGGCTGTTGAAATAGGTCTAAGAACACTCAGTGGATCAAGCTCCTATTAACTGCTTAAATTCGTTGGGTTTGAGGAAAGTTATGCGTGGACAATCAACTTTACTTTTACTGTACGTTAACTTCTCTTGGCATATTTTGGCATTACTGTACGTTAACTTCTCTTGGCAAATTTTGGTATTATATTATAAAAACTTATATAATATAATATAATGCGGCGGAGCAGGGGGTCCTCTAGTTACATCTTAATCATTTTACGAATCAAAATGGCTAAACGAAAAATTTTAAATCTATCCGAAAAAACTAAAATCGATGTTTACCGTTCTGAAGGATATTCTAAAAAAATTGGACGAAGCTCAACAGTTGCAGATAATTACATCAAGAATCCCAAGGGGTATGGAAAAAACTTTAAAGGAAGGGTTTCATTGTCTTTCTCTACGTATGAGAACAAGAAAAATCATTAGAATTGCCGTATCCTTGTCAAAAATAAGAGCTCAAGCTAGAGTGCAAGCGAGCAAGTCATCATTACGCAGAGTAATTAAGAGCTGTGAGTATTTTAAATACCTGAAATGACAAAAAAGCCGCCATTTAATGCTCCTCGTAAGGAAAAGCGCCTTCAATTCGCAACATGGTATGGAATGTGCAGCAAAGAGGTCATGTAAATGAATGGAGAACCGTTGTATTTACGGATGAGAAGAAGTTCAATTTGGACGAGTCTGATGGCTACAACTATTATTTCCTTGATCTGCGCAAAAAAAGCGATTTTTGAACCGACATCACAGCCGATAGGGCGGCGTTATGGTGTAGGGCGCTATTACGTACTATGGCACCATCGATCTTGAATTTCAAAGCTATAAAGCGTTATTGGAATCGGCTTTTCCGAAGTTCAGTGAACTACTTGGTCCCATATCTTGGATATTGCAACAAGATAATGCCCCTATACACAACGCCAGAGTAGTAAAGGAGTTCATTGCAAGCCAAAATGTTTATATTTTTGACTGGCCACCCTATTCGCCAGATCTAAACATTATCGAAAATGTCTGGGGTTGGTTATCTCGTAAGGTCTATGAAGGAGGTAGACAATTTGATGACAAGCAGTCACTAATTCAGGCCATTAAGGATGCTGGGAATCAAATTTCATTGGATTACATAAATTCTCTTTATCTGTCAATGAAAACCCGTATATTTGAAGTTATTAAAAACAAAGGGGGTTGTACCCATTACGAATAGTTCTTAAATAAAGTAAAATAAATTAAAAAACACGAAAAACTGTTTTTCACTGCCTTTATTCAAGTGAACCAAAAAATAGCACATTTTTGGACTTTTTTTTTATAAATTGCTCAAAAAAAGTTCTTTAGTTCAGAAACCACTATTGTCATTTGTTTATATCTCAAGATGTCTAGCTTCCATTTCCATTTTAAAATTCTGCAATCGGTTTAAAATTGGAAAAGATACAGGCTGCTGAGTATGGAATTTTTAGTGCCTTTAAATAAATGAACCGGAGTGTATAATTCGGCTAGCTGTAGGCTCTAGTAATTATTTTTTTATCCAAGAAAATAGTTTCAAGAAAGATATAATTTTATTCACTGTGTAGGGAAATATTTCCGTTGCGTACACTTTCTACTAATGAGTACCTATACTTTTTCCAACATAAGTTTTTATATGAGGTTTATATTGTATTTTTAAACTATTTCATTTCTGTCTGTCTGTCGTGGGTCAACCCCATTCCCCCTTATCCAATTGATCTGAAACTTGGCCCATAGTCTTGTTGTGACTACAGACTAATTTTGGGATAGTCATGCACAGTCACGTATAGTCACGCACAGACACGGAGAAATTAAATCATCACCTCCCGTCATCCGATCGATCTGAAAAGTTGTCCGTAGACTTGTTGTTTCCAAAGATAAATTTTAAGATAGTCACACGCACTCTCGCACAGTCACGGAGATATTCACAACTCATATGCATAAGTAAAGAAAGAGTTTTAATAAAAACTTTGTTTTATGGGTTAAATTATTTACTTAAGGAGTTTTACCAACAAAAAATAACTGTACACAATATAGTATGTTACGATTTCAAAGCGATCATTATATGAAAAAATTTATTAAAAGCAAAAAAAAAAAAAATAAATAAACCCACTGCCCTCCTCCACAAATTCTATGAATCAATCCGTCACTGGCAAAATATTTCTTATTTACCTACAAAACACTTGTTCAGAAATTTACAGAACTCTTGTTTATATTTTGTGAATTCTTTGTTATCTTAACTTAGTTTAACATTAAATAGCAACTTTACTGGATAAGTATTATTATTATTAGTCGTCTATGTAGACATAAATCATTTTTATTAGACATTTCCACTGAAAACACAAACAGAGAAACACACATAAAGTTAATGTTTAAAACTCACGCAACACGCACAAACTTTTGTTTTAAAGAATTCATACGAAAACTAAACGTGAAAAACATAATTTCACTATTACAACGAAGAAGAAAATACAAATAAACCAAAAAATAATACATAAAGTAGAAACACAAAAAAAGAAACAATATATTACGCAAAATGCAGATAGAATGTATGTATGTAAGTGGAAAAGAAATAAAATTGTTGTTGCCAACTGCGTGGAGTTGGATATAAAAAATGAATTGAGAATGTAAGGAAGATATGATGGATCTTTGACAATATGACAAGTGCTGCTAAAGGCTTATTCAAGTGGAAATGGTAAACGAAAAATAACAACGAAGAAATAATATGACAAAAATGTAGAGGACAAAATTAAGATGTCATTTATTTTAAAGGATTTTTTTTTGTTTTTCAAATTGAACAACTTGAAAATGTCACAATTAATAACTATGAACTTCAGCTTCAACAATGTAAATTGATATAGATAAATGTCACCCTCCTGTATATGTTAGAATGAACACATGAGTATAAATATCCACATACACAATGGTTTCGTCATGAAAAAAAAACAACCCCACATTTGTTCCTATTAATTTTCTTTGTATATTTCTCCTAAAATCCTTGTTAAAAGAAAATGAAAAAACCTACATATATGGATTTTTTTGGAATTATTTTTTTTTTTTACAATTTTTGGGTCCCATTTTTTTTTTTTTTTGGTTGTGTTATACAATATGTATCCATTGTTTGAATGGTATGAGCCAAACAAGGATAACAAATATTAACAAGGATAAATGTGAACGTATTTCCAAGTATCTACACATATGCTTCATACATACTCGCACTCGTATATAGGATATGGTGGCTTTTTAAGTGCATTTTTTTTCCGTGAGGGTAGTTTTAGTAATATATAAACTACATAATGTAGTACATATATTCATATGGATGTGTGTATACCCACATGCTACTGATTATGGGTTTAGGGTAATAGTAGGCGTCTGATTTGGATTGTCTTCTCATTTTAGAATAAAGAATATAAAAAGCCAACTGTCTACCAAATTTTTGAATATAATTGTTTGAATATGAAAACAATTTTTGCTTTAAAACTTAAATCTCTTTGGATATGTGTTGTAGTTTATAACATTCGTTCTCAATATTTGTAGCAAAATCGAAACTTATTCAATTAATTTTATTATTTTTTATAAAAATAAAAAATCTTATTTTCGATCTTTATCATTTTAATGATTGAGTTTGAAATTATTCAGGCTCAAGATCAAATATTTTTACTTTAACCGTACGATTCATAACCAGCAAAACTCCTTTCATTTCATAACCAAGGTACCCGGGTACCCGAAGTAGGTTGTTTTGCGTTTATTGAAATAAAATAATATTTTCCTGTAAATATTTTTGTTGTTGATTATATTTTGCGTTCTCAACTGTACAAATTTGATATTTGGAAAAAAAACTGGTTTCTGTTCGTATACAAGTACCTAAAGCGACACAAGTAGGCAGAATGATTTTGATGGCTGGCACAAATCATTCTAATGACGAAAACGCAAGAGATTTGTGGACGTCACAGGCTCACCCAATATTCCGCGCCACCATGGGAATAAACAGGTTTTCGATTTGCTGCGTTTTATGCGGTTTGACGACCCCAGAACACGGGTAGAGCGGGAGCGTCAAGACAAAGCGGCGCCAATTCGCGATATTTGGATAATGCTCAATGCAAATCTTGCCAGATATTATGTGCCATCAGAATATTTGACCATTGATGAACAATTATATCCATACCGTGGTAGAACCAAATTCACCCAATATATACCCTCGAAGCCAGCAAAATATGGCATAAAAGTATGGTGGATTTGCGATGCCAAAAACTCATATCCACTTCATGGCCAAATATATACTGGCAAACAAGAAACTGGTCGTGAAGTTGGTGTTGGCGAAAGAGTGGTGAGAGATTTAGTTGGGCCATACTACGGTAGCGGACGAAATATAACAATGGATAATTTTTTTACGACGCTGCCGTTGGCTAGGCAACTAAAAGTAGAAAAGCTCAGCATTGTGGGTACACTCCGCCGCAACAAAGCTTACATCCCTGCGGAGATGAAAGAAGACAAAAAAAAAGACGTTGGTTCAAGTTTATTTGGCTTCTACGACAACGTCACACTGCTCTCATATAAGCAGCGGAAGTCCAACTCGGTCATCTTTCTTTCTAGTATGCATGATGATGCACAAATTGACGAGAATGGGAAACCAGAAATTATAAATTTTTATAACCAAACAAAAGGTGGGGTGGAAAAAAGGGACCAAACGCTCCAAGAATACACGACCCAGCGACAAACAAGAAGATGGCCGATGGCATTTTTCTATAACATCATTGATGTGAGCGCATTTGCATCACACATCAATTATTATGGAAATAATCCAACTGCACGATACACCACGACGCGCAGGAAGAATTTCCTGCGTCAACTGGCAGAAAACCTGTGCATTCCTGTTATAGAAAATAGAATTTCAAATGTGCAAAGCGTGCGCCAATTTTCAACAAAAAATGCAATTGAAAGCATCATCGGAAGGCCGTTGGAGAGTGTGCTTTGTGCTGCAGGTCCGTCAACATCTCCGTCAGCACGACAAAGGGGCAGAAAAGTACATACGGGTGTGTGCTACATGTGCAACCTTCTTCCAAATAAGCGCAGAAGAAAAACTAGAAAAAATTGCAGCATATGTAGCACGCCGATATGCGATGAGCACGCCATAACAATTACTAAATGCTACAATTGCCACAATAACAACGATAGTGATTCGGATGAATTATAATATAATATATATAAAATACGATGAAATAAATAAAAAAGACATTTATTTCCAATAAAAACAACACAAAAAAACGTTTTTTCATTTACATGTCAGGCATTTACATAGGAATTGCATTAGGGTACCCGGGGACCCCGGTTGTGTGTTTATGGGGGTAAAACATTTAAAATCATTTTTTAAAGAAAATATTGAAAATATTTTGAATTTTTTCGTATTTAAATCTTAGTTTAGCCAAAATCTCTAATGATTCGGAATTTTATGTCCATATCTCAAAAATTATAGGCACAGCAGCACTTTAAAGTCAAAAAAGGTACACGGGTACCCGGTTATGAATCGTAGGGTTAAATAAAGCAAAAACATTGGCACATTTGTTTCAAAAAATTGATCTATATTCTGCTTGACAGGTTAAATATTTGATCTTGAGCCTGAATAATTTCAAACTCAATCATTAAAATGATAAAGATCGAAAATAAGGTTTTTTTAATTTTATAAAAAATAATAAAATTAAAAATACGGAGGGCACGCCGTTAACGCTAAATGTAAGTTTAGCAAAAACGAATTGTTTTTCTTGTTCTTTTCAAGACAAAAACAAACATGTATATTGTAGTATACAATGTGTACTTGTATACAAAACATATTTGTTTCAAAGTTGTTCTATATTTTAGTTTCTTATATTGGAAGAGGCTTAAATAGTATAACTTTTGCTTGAATTCTCATTTGGTTGTTTTCAGCAAATATATATGAATTTAACTTTTTACCAAGCAAACTATCTACTGCTTTTGGTTACTGATAAGGGTTGGTGACTCTTACCGAAACAGCTGTATAACCTGTCATGCAGAATATAGATTAATTTTTTGAAACAAATGTGCCAATGTTTTTGCTTTATTTAAAGTAAAAATATTTGATCTTGAGACTGAATAATTTCAAACTTATTCAATTAAATTCAATGCTATACCATATCGGGCTTCGCACAGTGAAATATTTGACGGAGTCAAATACTTACAGTTGACTCAAAAAGTGATTAAAAAACAATATTTTTTTAACATAAACATATTTAAAACAATCCCAACTAAATTCAATATTCTCTTTAGTTATAACTTTATTTATGTGCGTTAATAATAATGTAACCCATAAAAACAAAGTTTTTATTAACTCTTTCTTTACTTATGCATATGAGTTGTGAACCTCTCCGTGACTGTGCGTGACTTTTTTAAAATTAATCTTTGGTCACAACAAGTCTATAGACCAAGTTTCAGATTGATTGGAAGAGGGGAAATGGTGGTTGTGTGTGACTACCTCAACATTAATCTTTGGCCACAACAAGTCTATAGACAAAGTTCCAGGTCGATCGGATGAGAGGAAGTGAGGTTTTAATCTCTCCATAACTGTGCGTAACTGCGTGACTATGCACAAGTTAACCTTTTATTACAGCAAGTTTATCGACCAAGTTTCAGATCGTTCGGATAAGGGAAAATTGGTTTTAAATCACTCCGTGACTACCCCAAAATTAGTCTATAGTCACAACAAGAGTATGGGCCAAATTTCAGATCAATTAAATGAGGGGGAATGGTATTGCCCCATGGCAGACAGAGAGTAGAGTTAAAAGAAAGAGTTTAAAAAAGAAGAGATTACAAAAGAATAACAGAAAACTGCTTAATTTGACCTTCAAAATATTAGTGGCCTTTTATTGCTTTCTTTCTTTTTGTCATTCCTGGGAATTATTAATAACATACTATTTTCAAATAATATTTTTATACCCAAACAACATAGTGGTTAGTACTATGTTGTTTGGGTATAATGACTTTTGCTGCTGTTTGTAACTACCAAAAATATTTGACCTAGACCCATCTCTTATTATACCGATCGACTCAGAATCACTTTCTGGGTCGATGAACTGTATTGAAATTGGTGAAATTCGGTCGATGTTCCGACCTAGTCCCCATACAAATGACCCCTATGAAATCGGTTTGTATTATTATATCCATTAATCAGTACTAAAAAAGTAATTCCAACAGGAAAATTCTTGGTGATAGTCCCGATATAGAGCTGCTTCCCGGTCTTCACTTAAAAAAACAAAAATTTTGCACAGATTTTTCTCAAATTTGGTTTGTAAATATTTTTTCAATGTCACTTTACCAAATATGGTCAATATCGGTCCATGTTTCGATCTAGTCCCCATATAAATATAGCATCCGATATGAACTTTTTCATATCTGCAGCCAAAAAAAATTAATAATAATGCCATTCAAATTTGGTTTATGCTTATTTTCTATATCTAATTAGTTGGACGAAGAGATAGGGTCTCTAAACAGTGGTATAGAGTATCGTATAGTCGGTCTAGACCGGCTATAATTTCTTACTAAATACGACAACTCCAATGAAGTGGAATGTATTTTCGGTAACATCTAAGTTATATAGAGTACATAAGCCTACTGAAGAATTTCTGAATCATCTTGCGTTGAGGTCTACTAATTCGCCTCTAGCCGTTATTATCAAATTTGTAAACCGTGGCGAAAAATTTGTAACCGAAAAAGGTTTCATACAATAATTTAATTGGGAATACAGGTCGTGGAGTTGAAAACCTCTTGTATCGGAAAGCAGATCACTAATTTCCTATCTTTTCAGTGAATCTATGAATGCTTACGAGTATTTACATGATGGAGTCAACATATTCTCAGGGACAAATTCAATGCTTGTGCATAGATTCGACCATCCTGCAGCCCAGTAAGTCTTATTTTCTATAATATTTCAGCTAAAGCACGAGGTAGTCTATGATTGGGTAAACGAAGAGCTCTGTTAATATAGTCAAAGTGAAGCTTAAAGATATCCAAATGTGAAGAGATCAGATTAGTTTACAAGTAGAGCATATATTTAGGAGTGTTTTTTTTTGGTAAGAGCGACATTTTTTTGAATTAAAATCGAAATAGTTTTTCAACATAATCAAATTTCGAAAAACCCCAAATCTGTGCTCTATAGAACATAGTAGATCTTGAAGCCGCATTGCAAATTTTTAATTTGTTATTATTTGTTATTAGAGGCACATCATAGCAAGATGTTCTGTTTAATGATGCTTTTTCATTGGATCCAAAGTCATGTTAACAATCTGTAATATTAATTGGCTAGGCGATTTCTTGTGACCGATGTTTTGTTCTACCGTTTTATCCCGATTTTGACCAAACATATATTACTTGAAAGGTATTTCTTTTTAGCCGTTTTGCAGATTTACAGATTTTTAAATTTTTTCCTTTAATTTGAGTAAATTGCACTTGAAGTTGCTACTAACACATACATAAAATTAAACAATGCTATGTGTGTGTTTATTAAATTTGTTAATGTGTTTGCAATAAAAATGAGTTTGTTTTTTGTGTTGAAAAAAATTAAATTAGCTAGAATTTGCACTCGAATTTCGAGGGCTGGAATCTGCCATTTTTAATCAAAATTTCTTATATCAATGGCAAGTGCAAAGAAATTTATATCGAAGAATACTTTTTTCTATGTGGTCGGGCTTTATTGAGTTTTAGTTTGCCAACAGCACAATTATTGCCGGAATACTTTGAAATTTTAAGAAGATAATGACGGAATGTGATGAAATATTTTTTTTTTGCAAAATAACACCGAACTTGAAGTACCAGCAGATTTTCACACATTTGTATAAAAAGTGGTTATTGTTTTCGAGTTGTTGGTCCAGAGCTAAATTTTTGCTCAAATTGCGTAATTTTTTAAATCAGTCATTTTGATTGAATATGGACAATTATGGGCAGCGATTTTTTAAAATTTTTTTTTTATTTTCTGTTTTTTGACGAGCTTCTCTATTTGGCGAAATGCTTTGAAATTTGAAAGAAGCAATTTCTTTATGTATACAGCTCTAATGAGTATAACTTTTTATTAAGTTTTTGTGGAATATTTTCTGAAAAATATTATGAAACTTAAAAGAAGAGCGTATTTTCACACAACTGTATAGACGCCACAAGTTTGGTCGGAATTGTCTAAAATTTTTGAAAATAAAAAGAAAAATGTATTTTAATACTTTTGAATGGAAAGTGACTGCTCTCTTTCGAGTAGTAATTAGTCCACTTCACAGTTTTTATCAGAATTCTTCAATATTTCAGGAGAGTAATCTATCAATATAACTGACTCGAAAATATTGTTACAAAAGACTGCGCTTTTATTATTAAAATTTTATATAATTTTATTCTTTAAATAAATTGGTTCCCGAGAGGTATTTATGGTATTTTTTTCTTTTGATTTTATAAAATTATATAACATCAGCTACCGGGCCACAGAATGTGCTGGTGAAATGATGATGATTTTTGTTTAGATCAGTTTTTGGTGCGATCACTGCTGCGATGACAGAATCTATGGAAGAAGCGTAAAAAAATTATTAGTAATTGTGCGGTGATGATTACTATGTCGACTTCTCTTATTAAAAGCCCAAACTTCACTGTTTTAATTTGGATTTTAAGGTGTCCCTCATCGCTGAATTTTGACCTTGTCTTCTCCTTGAAATCTAGTTATTAATTTATCTTATTTACAGATAAATTACCGAAATAATATTCAAGCACTTTTTTTTTTATTTGTTCGTATAAACTCTGTATTGTTTTATATCTCCTCATCTCTTTTCTTTTTCTTTCGCCAAAAACCAGTTCGATACTCGTTTGTTCAAGTTAAAGTAAACACATCGAATCGTGAAAGAGATGTAACACAGGGATGTTATAAAACGGTTATCGTTGCCGGTTTTGTTATCCATTTATAAAATCGTAACATTATTTGTGAAATCGTAACATTGCCCTCCGCTTAGACTCTAGTCACCTGACAGAGTTCACTGTTAAATTTAGCTAAACGATTTATGTGCACTACCTTATTGGTCCTTTTTCCAGGACTTCGAATACGGTAAATAAGTTCGGTAACTTTCTCCACAACCGTGGTAGGGCCAATCCAAATCGATTGAAGTTTCGGACATAATCCTTTCTTTCGGATGGGGGAATAGAACCACACTTGATCCCCAGGAGCAAATTCTTGTGCGTTGGACCTCATATCATAACGATGCTTGGTTGATTCGGCAGCGAGTTTAAGGTGTTTTCGTGCTATATCATGCACCTCCTCCAGACGGCTGCGAAAATCGCGTAAGTAGATAGCTTCATTTGTTACCTTCGTATCTGGCGTAGAAAATATAAGATCGGCCGGAAGACGTAGCTCACGACCAAATGTGAGCAATGCAGGACTAGAGTTCGTAGCTTCGTGTTCAGCAGAACGATATGCAAGTAGAGCGAGAGGCAGTAGTTGGTCCCAGTTACGTTGATTCCGTTCAACAAATTTGGCTAAGTAGTCCAGCAGTGTTCGGTTGAAGCGTTCAACCATCCCATCAGATTGTGGTCGCAGCGGAGTTGTACGAGTTTTTTCAACACCAAGCAGCTCCATACACTTCTGAAAGATATCAGATTCAAAATTACGGCCTTGGTCAGAATGTAAAACAAATGGAATGCCAAATCTGCAGAAAACTTCGCTAACAAGAGCAGTGGCTACCACTTCGGCTGTTTGATTTGGCGTTGCCAAGCATTCCGGCCACTTAGTAAAATAATCCATGCATACTACGATATACCGATTTCCAGATGGAGTAGTAGGAAGGGGGCCTAAGATGTCTATTGCCATTCGTTCGAAGGGCATTCCAACGATGCTTGGTTTAAGAGGACCTATGGTCCTTTTGGAGGGTCCCTTCCTTGCTGAGCAGATATGGCACTGGTTACACCATTCAATAACATCAGTAGTGCGACGATTCCAATAAAATCTAAGTTTTACTTTGCTTAACGTCTTTCTTTGACCCATATGACCTCCGGTTACTGATTGATGTAGCTGCGTCAGAACAGATGGTATTAAGCTTTTAGGTAAAACGACTACATTTTGTACGTTTCCGTTTGGAGCTATACGATGACAAACTAGAACATCATTTTCAATAAATAACTGATCCCACATATGCCAATATGCTTTCAAGTCAGACGATTCACCCCAAATATCAGATTTAGGCGGACGATTACGGTTCTGAATCCATGATCGTATTTGTTTAAGAACACCATCTTCTTTTTGAAATTTTGCCACATCTTCAGGAACAATTTGTACAGTCATTATATTACCCGTATCGCTTTCTTCAGCCCGAGAACAAGTTTTGCAATCTCCACATGGTCTACGAGAAAGAGCATCGGCGTTTCCGTGACTAGTGCCTTTTCGGTGTTGAATTTCCATGTCGTACTGCTGTAAGCGCTCCAGCCAGCGAGCAGTCTGTCCTTCTGGTTCCTTAAAGTTACAAAGCCACCTTAGGGAGGCGTGATCAGTTCTAAGAACAAAAGGGCGACCAATCAGATAATGATGAAAATGTTTAGTAGCAAGTATCACGGCAAGAAGTTCTTTACGCGTTACGCAGTAGTTTCGTTCTGCTTTTTGCAGCGTTTTACTAAAGTATTCCATAACCCTTTCTTGGCCGTTTTGAATTTGACTTAAAACTGCACCCACTCCACAATTGGATGCATCAGTATCTAATATGAAGGTATCACTTTCATTTGGAAATGCCAGGATAGGTGCTGACATCAATTTTTCTTTGAGTACTGTAAACGCCTGTTGGGCATCTTCGCTCCAGAAAAACTTTCTGCGCTGTTCTGTCAGTTCATGTAAAGGGCGAGCCACTGCGGAAAAATTCTCAACAAATTTACGATAGTATGAGCAAAGACTTTTATTTGTAGGTGTTGGCCATTCCTTTACGGCAGTAAGCTTCTGAGGATCGGCTTCTAGTCCCTCACGCCCGACTATGTGGCCAAGGTAGTGAACCCTGGGTTGGAAAAAATTGCACTTTTTCGGGCTTAACTTCAAGCCGGCTGATTTGAGTCGTCTAAAAACTTGAGACAGGTGTTCTATATGGTCTTCAATTGTGCGAGAATGCACGATGATATCATCTAAATAGACTAAAACGGAACGCCATGTCACGCCCGAGAATAGACCATCCATTAATCGCTCGAAAGTAGCGGGCGCATTAGTTAGTCCAAATGGCATTACATTAAACTCCCATAGACCAGACGAACAAGAAAATGCTGTTTTGGGTTTCGAAACTTCATCCATTTCGACCTGCCAGTAGCCGCTTTGAAGGTCCATTGTACTAAACCATTTAGAGCCATGTAAAGTCGACAAAATATCGTCCATACGAGGGAGAGGGTAGGAGTCCCTAATGGTCACATCATTGAGGCGGCGATAGTCCACACAAAAACGGGTGGAACCATCTTTTTTTCGCACTAATACTACAGGTGAAGACCAGGGACTTTGGGATGGTTGTATAACACCTCGAGCATGCATGTCGGTCACTAGTAGCTCCATTTCTCGCTTCTTTGCTAAGGGTACACGTCTTGTGGATTGTTTAATTGGCGTGGAACTTCCGGTGTCGATATTATGCCGGCAAAGATTAGTATGACCAAAATCCAGCGGTCCATTTGAAAACACATCTTTATATAGGCGCGTCATTTTAAAAAAATTAGCACGGTCATCGCCTTTAATTTCAGAAGACACATTTAGGTTAAGGTAAGTATTATCTTTGTTTAGTGGCTCCGGAGGTTGCTGGATATTTTCCAATGGAACCACATTTACCTCCTCAAGCTGACCAACAACTGTCATTGGTAAGATTTTCTTCTCCTCTTCATTAAGATTTATGAGACGTATGGGAAGGGTATCAGTTGTGGATGTTACTAGTGTCCTGCCTAATATAACACCTGACGGCAGCATGGACTCATCGCAGGTGTCTACCAAAGATTCTTCAAATGTATTTTTATAGACACATTTAGCACTTACACACAAATCGGATCTCGGCGGTAATGTAACTGCGTCCAAAAAGTAAATCATATTACGGGGTGTGAACTCGGGAAGATAGAGAGGAACTGAAACACGTTCCAAATCTAGTCGAAGTTCATTTATGTTGATAGAAGCCTTATTCTTACGCAGGAAATCAAAACCAAGAAGCGAAGGGGTTGGTCCGTGTACGACTAGGAACTCGTGAGATAATGGCACTTGTTTGAGATGGAATGAAAGTACAACAATGCTAGTTGCTTTAAAATTCTCACCACTAGGACCACGCAACGTAACATTGCAATCACGCATAGGGGCCGAAGGTGGAACGAGTTGAATATTAATAAGCGAAGCAGATGCACCTGTATCCACAATCATTTCATACGGTTTTTCTTCAATAAAA
This sequence comes from Cordilura impudica, assembly GCA_963682025.1. Lineage (NCBI taxonomy): Eukaryota > Metazoa > Arthropoda > Insecta > Diptera > Scathophagidae > Cordilura > Cordilura impudica. Next base: position 124,369,571 of record OY821519.1, read on the forward strand.
GCAACACATTGCAAACTTTGGTCTCCCCATGCGCCGATGTTTAAGGTTATCTCATTGTTATGTTTCTTATCATCTTTAAACTCCGTTTTGCCTTTGTAGTTCTTTACGTTGGAGGTAACGGCATCCGGTGATGTTGGAATATTGAAAGGTGGTTTATGTTGAGAAGCTCTTTGGTTTCTAATCATCGATCTGGGCTTCCTCAGGTCGACGCCTCTTCGTTTCCCGACCGGTTATTGCGTTTTTGGGAAGTCTGTAGTCGGCTATGGATTTGGTTAGCAACTTCAGGTTTTACTTCCAATTGATATATATTGCGCTGTTTAGAACGGTTCATCTGCGACTGCAAGTCCTGTGCAGTTCTTAAAGCATCTCTAATAGACATAGGTCGACTGGCCACAATTAGTCCCTGGAGCTGAGTGTCACGGAGGCCATCAATAAATTGGTGCATTACTATTTCAGTCACCATATCTTTTGGGGCACCGTTAAAGGCATTCAATGATAGACGTTCAAGTTCCGTAGCAAAGTCTTCAACTGACTCTTTAGGGCCTTGTACACACTGGCGGAAATACTGATAGCTAGCGTGGGCATCAAGGGAGAATCTATCGCGCATTAGCTGTCGCACTTGTTGATAAGTGGGAACAGGACTACTGGGGATGGTTCCATATAACCTTAAAGCCCGACCTCTCAAATTGGAGGTTACGGCCATCAACTTCTCTTCGTCGCTCCATTGATAAAAACGTGCGGCATCTTCGACTTGACGTTCATAATCGGACCAAGAAGTTGATCCATCGTAAGTCGACACATAATGAGGTTTGAAGCTAGACTTGTTAGAAAAAGCTAGTGGGTATCCATCACTTGGGTAAAACATCGAATGATAATTCGGTCCACGAGAGTGCTGGAAGTTGACCCATGGTGGTGGTGGAACGCTATTATTATATACTCCCACTGGAACGTGACGTTGATCGTGATGATTATTATTATCGGTGGGGTCTATGTCTTGACGATCAGAGGGAGATATTTGGGATGATCGTTGGGGCCCAAAGGCTACGGCACCACTAGGTGGTTCACCAGAACCAGGATCCATGGATCTAGAAGCAGGATCCATGGATCCACAAGCAGGTTCTATGGATCCACAAGCAAGATCTATGGATCCACAAGCAAGATCTATGGATCCAGAAGCAGGATCCACGACAGATCTAGTCTCATGCCGTGAATTTTCGCATGCAGCAACTTGTGGTGCGGGTTGTTCTATGGCATAGGCTGAGCTTGCAATGGTAGTAGATGTTCCAATCAAGGCACGTGTCTGCTGTTCTACCTCCGATAACCTATTAGTCATACTAAAATGTAAGTCCCTCATATTTTTGATCAATTCTTCATCGCGCCGTTTCTGACTTTCCATTAATTGGTCGATAGTCTCTTGCACCGTCTGTGTGACTGTGGCCAGGAAGCTGGAATTTCTTTTCCGATTTGGCATGGCAAGGTATTCAACAGAATTCCGAACGTAGACCCCACACCTGACACCAATGTTACAAAAGACTGCGCTTTTATTATTAAAATTTTATATAATTTTATTCTTTAAATAAATTGGTTCCCGAGAGGTATTTATGGTATTTTTTTTCTTTTGATTTTATAAAATTATATAACATCAGCTACCGGGCCACAGAATGTGCTGGTGAAATGATGATGATTTTTGTTTAGATCAGTTTTTGGTGCGATCACTGCTGCGATGACAGAATCTATGGAAGAAGCGTAAAAAAATTATTAGTAATTGTGCGGTGATGATTACTATGTCGACTTCTCTTATTAAAAGCCCAAACTTCACTGTTTTAATTTGGATTTTAAGGTGTCCCTCATCGCTGAATTTTGACCTTGTCTTCTCCTTGAAATCTAGTTATTAATTTATCTTATTTACAGATAAATTACCGAAATAATATTCAAGCACTTTTTTTTTTATTTGTTCGTATAAACTCTGTATTGTTTTATATCTCCTCATCTCTTTTCTTTTTCTTTCGCCAAAAACCAGTTCGATACTCGTTTGTTCAAGTTAAAGTAAACACATCGAATCGTGAAAGAGATGTAACACAGGGATGTTATAAAACGGTTATCGTTGCCGGTTTTGTTATCCATTTATAAAATCGTAACATTATTTGTGAAATCGTAACAATATTATATCATTTATTTTTGAAAATTATTTCGTAAATGATGTCAAACATCTATGGAGTGCATACTTTTATATATTTGTATCAAAAGTGGTCGAGTTTTTTGAGTAAGAGTAATACTTTGTAGGACAGTTTGATTCAAGTGAAATTTAAGTATATTATTCCTAGTACTTGTGCGATTCCAAAAAGTATGTATCTGTTATATTCAATACTTATATTTATATTTTGACATGCTTTCAAACATGAAAAATGTTAGCATTTACTATTCGTGCTACTTTTTCGGCTCGATTAAATCATTAGCTATCGAGCAGCTCGAAGCTCGAGCAATGGGAAGCTCAGTGTCTTCATATTGAGCCTGATTAATATCTAACCCAATTTCTGTTAAGTCAATATCAATTCTAGCTATTTAAATATCAATTATCCTCTTCCTAATATAATATACATACATATGTACATTAGGGTGTCCGTTATTTCTTAAAGTGGAAATATTTATTGTCTCACCCCTCAAAAAGTTGAGGCTTGATGCAAAAATGACTCTCCAAAAATTTCACGCCCCTGGGACCACGCCTTCCCGGCCCGACTTGCGTTTGAAAATTTCAAGTGTGTTTAGTATTAAATTATCCTTTCAAGAAGCTATAAAACTTGGAAATCGAATAAAACCGCCAAGAAATATCAAACGCCCCAGACCACTTTTGTGCCAAAAAAAAACTGGTGCCATTTCTTTCAACTCTGAGAAATTGATTAAAGCAATAATTTTTTTTTAGTATCTATACTTATAAGTACTCAGATATTAAGTATTGTTTTATTACCACGTTTTTAACCTATTGCGCATTGAGACCGAAAATGGGAAATTTTTTTGATAAAATTTTGAAAACTCCTTTTTCAAGTTTTAAAAAATTTTCTTAAACAAAATTTAAAAAAATGGATCTTGCGCCTTAAGGTTTCGTTGAATATATGTTATAGATTGACTGTGATAATTTTTAGGTAAATCGCTATGACAGAATTTTTTTGACAAGGATTTCATTTTTGCGGATTTCGAGAAAAATTAGATTTTTGTGAAATGTTCAGTAAATGTACTCTTTCTAAATACTTTGTATCAAAAATTAATCAATTTTCTACTTTTAAATGTTATATTTTGTCTTAATAGCCTAGGGTTCCGGAAAAAAAATAATATGACCTCATTAACCCTTTTGGAATTGGGGTCACATATGACCCCAAACTAATAAAAGACAACTTATTCAAAAAATGCAAATATTTTGTAAGTGCTGTCGAATTTGTAGATGTGACGCTTAAAATACAATAACCAAATGTGCAAGCCTTAAATGCTAAAAATTTGGAACAAATCGAACAACGCTAACCCATTCCTTGCCGAGGCCAAACTTTGAATTTTGTCATATTTAAAAAAAGTAAATACCTAAAGGTAATGTATTTTTCTAGTAAACTAGATGAAACCTTTACTATTGGTTGGATATTAAAATTGCGCTATATTTTGCGAAAACTTACCCTTATGTGCTCCTGAGGTTAATGTAATGTATCAAACTCCTTAATTACTTAACTGCTAATAGAAGTAATTAACGTAAATCTATACTTATTTCTGTTCTATTTTTACCATTGTATATTACTAAAATTATTTTCTTCAATGGATCATTTCGACCCTCATATTTAACCCAAGCCAATAAAAGACAATTTAGCCCAAAATTCAAATATTTTGTTGAATAAAAACAATTTATTTTTAGGTATTTACTTTTTTAAATATGAAAAAATTCAAATTTTGGCCCCGGCAAGGAATGAGATAGCGTTGTTTGCTTTATTCCAAATTTTTAGGGCGGAAGGCTTGTACATTTGGCTATTATATTGAATTATTTTGAATAAATTGTTTTTTATTAGCTTGGGGCCATATGTGACCCCAATCCAAAAGGGTTAATGGTCTCATATTACTTTTTTCTGAAACCCTAGGCTATTAGGATAAAATATAACATTTAAAAGTAGAAAAGTGAATAATTTTTGATACAAAGTATTTAGAAAGAGTACATTTACTGAACATTTCACAAAAATCTAATTTTTCTCCAAATCCGCAAAAATAAAATCCTTGTCAAAAAAATTCTGGCATACGGATTTACCTAAAGATTCACACAGTCAATCTCTAACATGTTTTTAACAAAACCTTAAAGCGCCAGATCCATTTTTTTAAATTTTGTTTAAGAAAATTTTTTAAAACTTGAAAAGGGAGTTTTCAAAATTTTGTAAAAAAAAATTTTCCCATCTTCGGTCTCAATGCGCAATAGGTTAACAACGTGGTAATAAAACAATACTTCATATCTGAGTACTTATAAGTATAGAGACCAAAAAGAAATTATGGCTTTAATCAATTTCTCAATGTTGAAAAAAATGTCATTTCATGACCTAGTTTTTTTTGGCACAAAAGTGGTCTGGGGCATTTGCTATTTCTTGGCGAGGTTTTATTCGATTTCGAAGTTTTATAGCTTTTTGAAAGGATAATTTAATACTGATCCCGAAGTATATAACAACTTGTCGGCATAATTAAACTATAGAACGAAATTTTCGTAAAATCTGAAAAAAGTCATATTTCCCCCATATAAACACACTAGAAATTTTCAAACGCAAGTAGGGCCCGGAAGGCGTGTACCCAGGGGAGTGAAATTTTTGGAGAGTCATTTTTGCTTCATGCCCCAACTTTTTGAGGGGTGAGACTTAAACATTTTCATAAGTAAAAATTGCCCATATAAATAACGGACACCCTACTGTACATACATATATGTTTCTTTGTACACATTTTAAAAGTATTTTGAATTTCTTGCTGCCAATTTGTAATTTCTAAAATTAAATTGGGTTTTCCCAATTTTTATTTCAAACAAATTAATATAATTACAAAGCTCATAAAAATTGTGCCAGAAATTCCGATCCCATTCAGTTCACACAATAAAAATAGCAGGCTGCAGGTTTCGTTAAAAAAAAAAGAAAAAGAAACGATTCGAATTTTAAAAATCAATTAAATCAAAATCGAATAGATAAATAAATTTTAAAAAAATATGTATTCGTATTAACATATATGAATCTAAGTGATGGCTATATAATAGGTTGTACATTTTTATACCCTGTACCACTATGTGGTCATAAGCTTTTAACGGCCATAGAATGACCACTAATGAAATTGGTGAAAATTGATGCATGTGCAGATCTAGTCCCCATACAAATAACCCTTATGAGATCGACTTAAATTGCCATAAAATCCAAATTGTCATATAAAGGGTGATTTTTTAGCTATTATCTTTTTGGTAACACTGGTTTAAACAGCTGACGCACGTTTCGTGTTTTGTTTCATTGTCCAACATCTTCAGTTTGGTCTATAATTTAACCATGAATCGTCTTACAAACGAACAACGCTTGCAAGTTATTGAATTTTATTATCAAAATGCGTGCTCTGTTAAGAAAGTTCATCGCGCGCTTCTTCCATTTTATGGTCAGTTTAATCGACCCACTGAAGCGGCTGTTCGGGCTATTGTGACTAAATTTCGCACCAAATTTACATTGTTGGACATTAAACCACCAACACGCTTACGTAGAGTGCGAACTGAAGAAAATATCGCAGCTGTATCGGCCAGTGTTAATGATGACCATCAATTATCGATTCGTCGCCGTTCGCAGCAATTGGGCCTCTGTTACTCAACAACGTGGTGTGAAGCCTTTCAAAATACAGCTGGTGCAAGAATTGAAGCCGAACGACCTACCGCCGAACGATCTACCGCGCAACAATGGACTTATCGAGAGGCGAGTTCGGTGCACATTTTATTTCACGTTCGGGACTGGTCAATTGGCCGCCTATATCGTGCGATTTAACGCCTTTAGACTATTTTTTGTGGGGCTATATTAAAGCTCATGTCTATACAGACAATGCCGCTTCAATTGACGCATTGGAAGACAACATTGAAGCATTTATTCGTGAGATACCGGCCGAAGTGTTTTAAAGAGTATGCCAAAATTGGACTAAGCGGATGGACCATTCGAGGCGCAGTCACGGTCAACATTTGCATGAAATAATCTTCAAACATTAAATTATATGGACCGTACTATCGACTCAAATAAAGATTTCATGCATTTTTCTGAATTTTATGTGTTTTATTTTTGGAAAACTTTCCTATAGCTCTTGAAAAATCACCCTTTAGATATCGGTAAAATTGGGTTTGTGTATGTTTATTACATCCAGTAATAAGTAATTCAGAAATACGCCCTATAAGCCCGCTCTTCACTAAAATTAATCAAAAACCAAAAATGTTGTGTAGATTATTCCCAAATTCGGTTTGTATATGTTTTTGCAAAGACTAAGTGACCTCACCAAATATGGTTAGGATCGGTCTATTTTCGACCCAGTCCCCATATAAATATAGCATCCGATATGAACTTTTTCATATCCGAAGGCAAAAAAAATTAATAACAGTGCCACTCAAATTTGGTTTATACTTATTTTCTGTATCTAATTTGTTGGACCTAAGAGATATGGTCTCTAAACATATTGTATAGGGTATCGTAACGTCGGTCTAGACCAACTAGGTGTAATTTTCTTACTTGGTTATAATTGTTATACATACATACATACTTAAACGTTTTAAATTATTCGAATAATTAAAATTTATTCGATTAATTTCAATTGCTTAATCCGGCATATTGCAATTTCTTATTCGAATTATTTGTTTTAATCGAACTAAGCAAAGTAGTAAATTTTAGTTTCATTTTACATATTATCTTCTTCTATTAGCACGTTTCATTCGCATTAGCGCAAATTTTCAAGATCAAGGTCGCTATATCAAATTAAACGTACATTTAGACTACTGTGTATGTACATACATATGTATATGTGTATATACGTTTAAATACAAGAATTTTATGACTTTATTTTTTTGTTTTCTTTTAATAATAACACAAAAAAGAAATACATGTGTACAAGTACTTCTACCACTACTACTAATGCAAAACTGCCGCCAACAATCACAAATAAATAACTATTCCACAAAATGATAAGAAATTTCAAGCAACAAAAAGAAAAAATAATTCGAAAAAAATTACTGTTAATAATAATATGATTTGCTAAGGTAAAATTTACAAAAGTTACAAAATTACAAATATATTATTAAAAAGAAATTTTGTCGAATTTGCAATTGCGTCAGATTCGATAGAATACAGACATGAAATCACGAACACCCTTTTCTTGATAGTTTTAGCAAAAAAAAAAAAAAAAATTTAAAAAAACTAAAAAACATGTGGTGCAGATAAGAATAACTTTTGCAACTTAACAAGTTGTTTGTAATGCAAAAACAAAATATGTATTAAAAATCAAATCAGAATTTGTATGAATTTAAAAACATTATCTTTTAGCTCGACTGTAGGTTTGTTCATAATTGTTTATATAAAAATGGTTATTTGAATGTTAGCATCTTTGCACTAGGTTGGCATTTATATTTAAAACTTGAAATCTGCGACAGGTTTTACAACGAAAGTATAAAGTAACAGCAACTAAACTGGTAGTAGCTTAATCGACTCAGAAACTACCGTAAGTTTTTTTTCTTTAGAGACTTTGAAATAAAATATGTAAAATTTTTTGGACTGTTTATAAAATGCTGTATAACAAACACGGATTAATATTTTTTGTAAATTTTAATGCCTTAAATTAATTATGGAGTACAATATCATTCATGTCCTGGGCATTCAGTTAACCCTTATCCTGTATTAATTTGTCAAAATTGCCCAAACCATTTTTGTTTCCTAATAATTTTGGAAGTTCTTAACATTGATTCGTGAAATTTTCTGACAATTAGTTTTTTGGTGTAAATTTGTTCTGTAAGTCCTCATTTAATTAAAGGCCCTTTTTGGTTAGGGCCTACAAGTAAAATTACGTATTCTGTATTTATAATAGCGAATTTGACACGTTTGTATCAAAATATTTGTGCTTTGTATTTCTTCAACAGAGAACAGTTGAGATGTAACGGGAATAAAATGATAGTATAAGTGAGAGAGAGAGACAGACCGCCACCGCATTTTCAACCATAAGAGTAAGAGTAACAACAATACGTGAGTAGTAATACGTGTGAATTGAGCGTGCGCTATTGAGCCACACAACCAAATGACTTTGTTTGTTGCTCAGAGTTGCAACAACACCTACATGTAATTGAACCATGAGTGTGTGCAAAAGAATTGTAACGGGAAAATATATGGAAACGAGTAAACTGAAGAGAATCAATGTAGTTTCCACTATTCTATTTCATTTGCAAAAAAGTAATCAACGTGTGTGTTTTAGAAGTGAATATTCGCGGTATGTCTCGTTTGAATACTAAAGAAATAGAGGATCTGTTAGATCAATCTGATTATGATGCAAGTCCAAGTGATTCTTCCAGCGAAGAGGAAGATTTTATTATATCTGATACCGGTTCAACTTATGAATTGAATAGATCAGATGGAGAAAGTGCTTCTAGTCAAAATGGATCCAGCATTAGTAACGAAACTCCTGTGTCATCAAGTTTTCTCTCCAGGGATGGAAAATATGTTTGGTTTGAGCACCCACCGAAGGAGAATGAAATAGGAAGACGTGCTGCAGAAAATGTTATGAATAGTGCTCCTGGTCCGACCCATTATGCAATCGCAAGAACAAGTGACATTGTATCGTCATTCGATTTGTTTATGACAAGTGAAGTATTAAAGATTATAATAGATATGACAAATTTAGAAGGTAATTATTTTTTACATTCGCTGGCGCATTTCGGTTAATATTAATATTTCAACCGGAAATATATCCTCGAGCGCATATTCCCCACAGTAATTCTGCCAAAGTAATCGTTCGCAGTTTACAATCTGATGCTACAAGAGAACTGAAAAAGACAAACCTTGGCCGTTGCTATGTATGTCCCAATCGCTCAGACAGTAACAAATATTCAAATAAGTGTTCCAAGTGTGCAAATTTTGTATGTAAAAATCATTCTGAAACCATAATTACTTGTAAAAACTGTCAAACTACTTAATAAAATTCAAATATACAATTAAATTTATATTGGGCAAAATTGACCCACAAATACAGTATGCGTCATTTTTTTTAAATACAGGATAAGGGTTAACAAAATGTTTCACTACATTTTCGGTGATTTTTAGAACTATCTCACGAAGACGCTGTTCAATATTGTGAACCATTGGGGATGGGGTCTTTCAAGTTTGCTTACTTGTGCGCAAAGCTCTCTCTCTGCCACCCACTTGGGGTCGCCCAATCAGCCGCTTTGTCCTAAAACTATACTATTAACGAAACCACAGCAAATATTGATTATAACCAACGGATGCCCATGATGACGACTTTGAGCACGAAAAAAAAATCTCGAATTGGAACATGGAACGTGCGCACACTCCTAGATTCATATAAACTGGCCCAAGAATGATTCTGCTTCTTTTAGGACTATGCGAAACTAGATGGCCAGAATCAGGAGAACTCAATACATCCGATAAGCTTAAAATCATGTACACCGAAAGTCAGGTAATCAACCAAGATCAAGCGGTGTCGGTTTTCTGCTATCGAAAGAAGCTTTCGATGCAATGATCAACTGGAAACCGTGTGGAGACAATATTATAAGAGCACGATTTCGTACAAGGGCCGGAAATCTTACCTGTGTGCAGCGCTATGCACCGACCGAAAATTCAGAAACATCACAAAAGGAAATGTTTTATAGCCACTTAAATAGAGTCCTATCCGCAATTCCCCGCGGTGACATCATTGTAATGATGGGCGACTTCAATGCACAGATAGGCCCCGACAACACAGGATGAGAACAAATAATGGGTAAAAACGTAACTGGTAGGATGATTGAAAACGGCAGGCTCTTCACTGAAGCATGCGGCAATGCCAATCTTGTGATAAAGGGAACCTTATTCTCTCACAAAAGAGTGCACAAAATAACATGGATATCGCCTGACAATGAGATAGAAAACCAAATCGACCACATAAATATTAGTAGGACCTGGCGCAGTAGCCTTCTGGATGTGCGATCTAAACGGGAGGCTGATTGCAATTCAGATCACCATCTAGTTGTTGGAAGCTTAGGATTAGGGCAGCTGCCATCCGCAAACCTAAATCTACAGCGCGAAAATTTGATATAGCTAAGTTGAAAAACCCGCAAACTCTTAGCAATTACAGAGAAGAACTAAAAGCCGGACTAGCTATACATCAATCTCATTCTTCCTCTAAGTAGTTAACAGTTCAAAGTAACTTCGTTGATGCTGCAAGGAATCAAATCAGTCAAAAAGTACCTAAGAAAACCCATTGGATGTCTGATGCCACCTGGAACCTCATTCTTGACAGGAAAGCCTTAAAGGAAAAATTAAACGCAGCCAAAACACTCGGTGAGAAATACTCTCTAAAAAATACATACGCACAACAAGACAAGCTGGTCAAGCGTAGCGCCGGAAATGATAAGAGAATGTGGTATAATAATCTTGCATCGGATGCACAAAAAGCTTCAGCGGAGCATAGATCCACGGATCTCTATAGCATCACCAAAAAACTGAATGGAAAAAACTTTTCGAATACCAGACCGCTGAGAAACGCTGAAGGCGAACTCACAACAATTACGAAAGACCAACTGGAAACATGGAAACAGCATTATTCTAATATGCTTTCTTTAACAGCTTCTAACTACCAAAATATATGTACCTGCCATTCCCACGAAATAAGGCACGATATCTCCATTGAATGCCCAGATATAGCAGAAGTTATAAATGCTGTAGATCATTTAATAACGAACAAGTCCCCTGGAGCCCACAACATATCGCCCGAGATGCTAAAAGCCGACTCCCATACTACAGCGAATATATTGCTTCCTCTTATTCAAAACTTCTGGCTCAAATATGTACTTGATCCAAATTTAAAAGAAGGTTTTATGGTAAATATCCCCAAAAAGGGTGACCTAACAAACTGCAAGAACTGGCGAGGCATCACGATACTTAGTGCAGTGAATAAGATCATAGCGCAAATCATTAATCGGAGAATATCCGACACCGTACTAAGGGATCTAAGGCCTGAGCAAGCTGGCTTCCGGCCCCAAAAATTCTGTTTAGACCACATCAATAGTCTGCGAATAATCATAGAGCAATCTACAGAACTTCGATCTCCGCTTTACCTGTTGTTTATCGACTTTGAAAAAGCATTTGAAATTCTGAACCAAAACGCAATATGGAGCGCTCTTGGTTGCAAGAGGTCCCACCCAAAATCATAAGTCTCATTCAAACTCTCTATCGTGATGTTAAATGTCGTGTAGTCCACAGTAAAACTCTGAGCAGTACTTTCGATGTTGTAACTGGTGTCCGCCAGGGCTGCGTGCTAACTCCCTGGCTTTTTAATATCGTCCTAGATGTTATAGTTCGTAATGCTACTACAGCTGATAGAGGTATCAACTGGGGTCTTAATCAATAACTCGAGAGCCTCGAGTATGCAGATGATATCTGCCTCCTCTTTCACAGCTATAAAGATATGACATCTAAACTTAAATGCATCGAAACAGAGGTCATGAACGCTGGTTTAAAAATAAACGTAAATAAGAGTAAGGTAATGCGCTGCAATACAGTAAACACCAACAAATTTGGCATAGATAACATTGAACTAGAAGAAGTCTCGTCATTTTGCTACCTATGCAGCATCTTAACAAACACAGGTGGCTCCAGCTAAAATTGCCATTGACTGGAACCCACAGGGTAGGACACGAAGAGTAGGCAGACCGTTACACACCTGGCGTCGGCAACTTAACATCGAAGTCAGTCGTAGTGATCTAAGCTGGAGAGAAGTCAAACTAATATTATCAAACCGAACCGAATGGAACAGATTCGTTGTGGCCCTTTGTTCCCAATAGGAACCACAGGACATAATATAAATATATTGAAACAGAATCAAAATTTGCATATTAATTACAGTGTTAATTGCAGTAAATCTGAAAAATTGCGTCAAATATAAAAACTGTTAAAAAAATTTTGCTTCAGAGCAACACCTGTAATGTAAAAAGTGCAATATGTACAATGTCCAAACCACAACTCTTAGGAAACTGAGAATAGTGGAAATTAGAAGTATAAATAAAGACTGCTTGTTTGGACAGAGTTGTATCTTTTGAGATTATTACGAAGAAATACTGTATGGTATGAAAGCTGATTCTTAACCACACTTTAGGTGAGTGTGTTAAAGTGCTGACCAAAAAGTATAAACGCAGGTTCAAACCTCACGGCCACCCTAAGCAGAAAAATTTCATTCAAATATAACATAACAATTATCACATGCTCAATCACTGATGAAGACTGAAATACCAGAAACCGGTCTGACTATGAATATAGAATAATAATTAGAAAAAAAATTTTGGACCCCATAAAATATATATATTTGTGATCCTTATAACAACCGGAGTTGATATAGCGATGTCCGTATGTCCGTCTGTCCGTCTGTCCGTCTGTGGAAATCACGATAACGGCATCAATCGGACAGCTAGGGTGCTCGTTGACATAAAAAATGATTGACTAACATCCTAAAAAGTTTGCTATTTAAAATCGTCCAAATCGATCGATTAGCGCCCGAGATTTGAATGAGGAACTAAAAGAAGTCTTGAAAAAATATAATTTTCTATGTTGTTCTTGTCACGATCATGCACTCCATAGGATAGCTAAGGTGATCATTTTCAGTGGGAATGATTAACCAAATTCATGGGAAGATTTCTATTTCAAAAATCACTGAAATCGGTGGAAGAGGTCCAGGGAAATCTCTGAAAAACTAAAAAAAAAAATGAAAAATATGATGTTTCTATATTGTTCTTGTTGTTATTCTAAATGTTGTATTGTTGTCATAGCTGGACTTGTTGTTTTGGTGGTCATTATGGTAATAATATAATAAAAACTAACCCTTTGTACATTTTTTTTATCAACTCTGGTAGAAAAATTTAAAAGTGTCCATTGCTTTGGCATCACTAAAAAATTTATTAGATCATTTCTGTCATTGCCACGAGCCTGCCTGCAAACTTTCAGATTGATTGGGTCACGGGAAAGGGGTTAAAATCGATCCAAAAGTTTTTCGACAAGCAGATACTACGTGTTAATATAAAGGGAGTAAAAATTAACTAGCATCTAAAGCAAATAATGCTAAAATACCTAGTTGTTAATATAAAAAAAAACAATGTAAATTTAGCAAAAAAAAATTTAAAGTATTAATTTATTTAAAGAGAAAAACTCAGAAATAAAGTTTGATGTTGTATCCATAATAACTGCATGTTAGAAATAAATCGGTATATTATTTTATTTACATAAATTTCTGCAATATGTTGTTGTGGGGAAAATACATTTCTTTTGTATTAACAGAGTGTCACTTCATTTTGCTCAGCGTGACTATGCCACAGTAGATGGCGCCACAATTTTTGTTCTAATTAGCTTTGCAATACATAGTTATTTCAATTTTAGCATGAATGTCAATATTTTCAAATAGATATTATACATAACAATGTTAAGAGTATACACGGGCTGGTCTTTTATTTCATACGGTTTTTCATTATTCTTTTACAAATATGAACATAAGTTTGGCATATTAACTTTTTGTTGACTTTACAAAATAGAGTTACCGAGTTATCAATGAGTTTTTTGCTTTCAAAAAAGTTCTACATAGTTATATAGAATTATTATTCTGCTTTACCTACAAAATATCTGATTGCGATTACATCTAATTTTTAAAAATTGTTTATAATTACTAAAGCATTATTATGCAGATAAATACAAAATTGCACTTTTTAAATTTTCCATTCAAATTTAAGAAAATATCAATTCTAAAAACTGGAATTAAAATTTCCAATTATAAATTAGAAAATATTAACTGAATTTCAGAAAATCATATCAAAACGTTGGAAATAATAATTTTAATTTTAGAAGACATCAATTGCATCTTTAATATATAAATTTTTTTCGTTAAACACAAATTGAAATTCCAAAAAAACACCAAATATGTTTACATTTAAAAAATGTTTACATTTAAAAAAAATGTTAGCATTGGCATAATAGCGTTTCAGTAACTTCTTTTAACGATAATCGAATCGTTAAAAAAAGAAAATAGCAAAATTATCAGTAAAATTTTTAAGCGATATTCGCTATTGTTAAAGTCAGCTGTTGTTGTTATCTAAACGACAACCATTTTTGTGTTGTTAATTCAATCGGTAAAAACTTAAATTTTTAGGTTGAAATGTCGGCATACATAAATAAAAATCATAAAATATTGAAAATATTTTGCTTCTATTAAAAATTTTTCATATAAATAAAAAAATTAAATAGCATATTCAATTATTATAACAGAAATATTAGTGAACAAAATAAAGATATTAAACATAAACATAAAATCATCCTGTCAAACACGAAGTAATTTGTTTTTATACCCTATACCACTATGTGGTTTGGGTATAATGACTTTGTGCTGCTGTTTGTAACAACCAAAAATATGTGACCTAGACCCATCTTTAATTATACCGATCGAATCCGAATCACTTTCTGAGTTGATTTAACAATGTCCGTCCGTCCGTCCGTCCGTCCGTCCGTCCGTCCGTCCGTCCGTCTGTGTGTCCATGTAAAGCTTGTAATCAAACTGCAGGTCGCAAATATGAATATATTTTGATGAAATTTGGTATATAAGCTTTTATCGGCTATGGGATGAACGCTATTGAAATTGGTGAGAATCGGTCCATGTTCAGACCTAGCCCCCATACAAATTACCCATATGAAATCGACATAAATTGCCATAAGATCCAAATTGTCATATAGATCTTACTCAAATTGGGTTTGTATGCGTTCATTACATCCACTAATGAGTAGTCCAAAAATGATCCCTTTGACCCCATATAGAGCTGCTTCCCGATCTTCACTTAAATCTATTAAAAAACAAAACAAGTAAGAAAATTATAGTCGGTCTAGACCGACTATACGATACCCTATACCATGCGTTTAGAAACCCTATCTCGTAGGCCCAACTAACTGGACATTGAAAATAAGCAAAAACCAAATTTGAGTGGGATTTTTATTAATTTTTTTGGCCGCAGATATGAAAAAGTTCATATCGGATGCTATATCTATAAAGGGACTAGGTCCAAAAGTGGACCGATCTTGATCATGTTTGGTAAAGTCTCTTGTATTTTGCAAAAATATGTACAAACAAAATTTGAAAAGAATCAGTGCAATATTTTTGTTTTTTAATAGATTTAAGTGAAGATCGGGAAGCAGCTCTATACGGGGTCAAAGGGATCATTTTTGGACTACACATTAGTGGATGTAATGAACGCATACAAACCCAATTTGAGTAAGATCTATATGACAATTTGGATCTTATGGCAATTTATGTCGATTTCATATGGGTAATTTGTATGGGGGCTAGGTCTGAACATGGACCGATTCTCACCAATTTCAATAGCGTTCATCCCATGGCCGATAAAAGCTTATATACCAAATTTCATCAAAATATATTCATATTTGCGACCTGCAGTTTGATTACAAGCTTTACATGGACACACAGACGGACGGACGGACGGACGGACGGACGGACGGACATTATTAAATCAACTCAAAAAGTGATTCTGATTCGATCGGTATAATTAAAGATGGGTCTAGTTCAGATATTTTTTGATGTTACAAACAGCAGCACAAAGTCATTATACCCAAACCACATAGTGGTATAGGGTATAAATATTGCACTGATTCTTCTCAAATTTTGTTTGTAGATATTTTTGCAAAATACAAGAGACTTTACCAAACATGATCAGGATCGGTCCATTTTTGGACCTAGTCCCTTTATAGATATAGCATCCGATATGAACTTTTTCATATCTGCAGCCAAAAAAATTAATAAAAATCCCACTCAAATTTGGTTTTTGCTTATTAACAATGTCCAGTTAGTTGGGCCTAAGACATAGGGTTTCTAAACGCATGGTATAGGGTATCGTATAGTCGGTCTAGACCGACTATAATTTTCTTACTTGTTTTCTATTCTTCTTTGTGTTTTTCGCTTATTTTGACAGAGATGCCACTCGTTTAAAATTTAAATAAATAGAAAAATAGAGATGTCGGTTGTCGTTAAGATGTCTGTACTTAATGAATCATTTAATCCTTAGTGCAAACAACAATAGCTGTCTATATATTATGCGATTGTGGGATCGTTGAAATTTACAGAATCGGACTACAAAAAACATTGATTTAAATTCAATGAATTTTAGAAAACCTCAAATGATATTTAAGAATTGCGAACACAAAATAAACGCAATTTGATGAGAATGTTATTTGTATATTATTTTTCACAATTTTTTTTGGATGAAAATTTGATGTTTTTCAGAAAATAAAGATAACAAATTATTTTATTTAAAATGTTTGGGACATTTGGTTTTTTGTGTGTGGCATCCCTAATTTGAGTATTTATTATAATTATAAATTTATTCTCTATGTTTTCCAAATATGGCAATATTTTAATATAAAAGTTGAGAGAGCTTTTTTATTGGTTATTATTTTGTTACTCCATCCGACCTATATGGCCGCAATGAAGAAATATTTGGCCAGTTAAAAGAAACTATACAGCCATCTCCAATTAGCACGATTTAATGCATATAGCCACCCTACACAACCATTACCTTTGCAATGGAGGTTAGGGCGAGCTATTTAATTAGCAAAAATTAATTAAACGAGAAGTTATGTCATATAACCGGAAACGCATGCATATAGCTATATAACCTAAATGCATGCCGATCAGCAACCACAATGACCAATAAGCAAACACCGAAATAAATCCGAAATAAAAGAAAAGACGAAAACCAACCCAAAGAATTTGCTGAAATAATTTGGTATTAAGTTTAACAAATTGTTTACTTTTTCGAATATTTTGTTTACATATATTATCAATACTCAAACCGTGGTGGAGGGTATCCAAGATTCGGCACAGCCTAATTTAACACTCTTGTTATTTTTAAAATTTGGTAATCTTCACAATAACGGTTTTATCGGTTTTATCCCCGAGTAATTTTTTGAAAACTCACACTTTCTTCTGAACAGCAGTATTTTTGCCTTTTTCGATTTTGGGCACATAGCAACCGAATGGCGTTACTACAATATGACTAATATTTATAAGCAAATAACAATTAATCATAACACACAAATACTAAAAAAAAAGAAAATCTAAAGCTGACTTAGCCGTTTGCTAAGTAATATGTTTCTTAATATTGCGGCTAAAATTATGCAAATTCATTTTTTGTTGTTTGTTTTTAAGTGCTTATTTAGACAAAAAACATATTTTTAAACTATAAATAAATAATATCTAAATATAATATACTGTCCCATATTCGGTTTTTCAAGTAATAATAGATTTTGATTGTTTTTTTTCAGAAATAATGACATAGTTAACAAATTTAACTAATGAAAAACCATTACAATAAGCAAATTGCTTATTGTAATGTTTAATGAACCACAAAAAAAAATATTTCTTTGAGGTATCCCTTATTAGTTTTTCGGACAGCATAAGCAGATATTTTCCATTTTTTTGGTGTAAGTGCTAGAAATCGCTAACCTGAGCATGCGTCTATAATTTTGCATCATAATGTAAATGGTCAAATTGAGATCGGGATATTAGATCTCAGTGTCTTGTAATAGAAGTATTTAATAAAATATGCTGCAAACAAGTGACAAGTAAATCGAAAAAAATCGCGGAACACACATACGCTTTAGGTTAACCTAAGATACTCGTATAATGATCAAATCATGTGTAGTGGGCTCAACTATCTTATACGTCAATTTAACTGAAATCTTTTGAACAAATCTACCGAATTTGGTTATGTTCAAGAGCAAAAACTATGATAATAAAATAACCTTTTAAATGACAAAAATATGTGTTGAAGTTGCCTGTGACAGTTATGATGCAGTCATTTGGGCAATCCACAACTGGTATTGTATTTTGTATGTCGTATTAAAATATACAATACAATCAGTTATTATAAAACGTCATATAGTAAAGAAGAAGAATTAAATTTATAGAAACAAAAACAACAAAATTAAAATAAAATGAAAAATAAAATTGAATAAGACAAATAATTTATTCTATTACGTGAAAAAGATAAATTCGATATGTTTGTGGTTTATTCAAGACAGTGACACATAATTTTTTGGTTCTCATTTCAAGAATAAGTCAAACAATAAATAAAGCTTAAACTTCAAGAAAATTTTAGGATGAGACTACTTCAACTTCTGGTACGCTGTAGAAGCGTTCATCTATGATTGCCTAAATCATTCATGTGGCAACATAAAGTATTAAAGAAATTTGTGGACAACATATATGACCATATGGTGCGTTTACGTCCAGCAGAATTCCACACATCCTACAGAAGCGCTTGTACTATACTTGAGCTATTGACTTCTAAAATAAAACGTAATGTTAGAATACATATCCATTGACAAAAACAGTCATTAATACTTACCTCGAATGCCCGATTTTTTATTAAAAAGTAAGTTATAGTCTTCTCCTGCCACTGACCTTTGCTCTTTTTTGTTGGGCTTAGGCGAATGCATTTTGGTTGTGACTTAAAGGGTGAAATACATATTACAAATTAATTAGACATAAGTTTTTATATAAATAAGCATACCGATGTATTTGCGTTATTAACCATTTTTTTTTTTTTAATTATCTATGTATGTTTACATGATTTTATTTATTTTTTTCTTCTTCTTAAAAATTGGCATTCATTTGCGACTGATATGTTATGATAAAACATACAACATTTATTAAACATAACAAATGAAGTTTTATAGTAATATCAGATTTTTAAGTGACAATTCTGTGGTTTTCTGGAATAACCGCATATGTCAATTTTTGTCAGTTTTGAGTTAGCGATGCCAAATATATTAAATTTTAACGCTCTTTACATGTGTTCATTTCTTTAAAAAAAAATATTGACCATTTCTGAGTTTTTTCTTTAAATAACGACGTAACTTAAATGTTTATTAAATTAATTTGCAACACTAACGACGTATGTCAATCTACGTTTGATCGCTGACAAATTATTTTCTCAGAAAACAACACATAGCGCCATACGTTGTTATTTATAAAAAAAAATTAAAAATAATTTAAGATTATTTTTCAGTTTATAGCCACTTATAAAAACTGTTGTGTTTATTTCTGTTATTTTTTGTCACCATTATTCTTGATACGTTGTTATATTCTCATCCTAAGTCCTGTTAACTTTTTGTTGACGAACAAAAAAATCCATTTTTCAAGCAACAACAACTTATGGCGACGTGGGTGGTTGCATTGGTAGTTTCCTTTTTCAAAGAAAACGACGTTTGTCGACATAAGCTGCACACACCTTAAGTGTAATTTACATATTGTTTTTTTCGTCCTTCTCCAGGATCTATTCCTCTGCAGATTTTTGACTCAAAATTTTATATAAAGTATTTACTCCCATACCTACTGTTAAATAAAAAGCTCAAAAATCTTTATATCAAGTATAACGTTTTTTGGCTCCCCTGAACATTTTGATTTTATGACATACGCGGTTGTTCTAGAAAACCACAGAATTACCATCAAATGTTTTACACTATTGAAAAGTAATACACCATACAATAGATACACCGATACAATACCCGTTGTGAATTACCCAATTGTTGTTCTACTGAATTATTAAAAAATATTATGAAGCCAACAACTTTTTAATAAATTGCTTTATATTTATAATCTAAACCACTATGGCTTTATCAGTTCGTGTTAATGTTTGTTATCGTCAAAAATAAATACTCCACCGCTTATTGTACTAAGTATCTCAGAATCATTCTCCGAGTCATTTCTAAAACAAATAGAACAGGTAGTCTTTTCGCATACCTTGAATTTATTTCTATTTGATTTGTCCACTTTCTGTGATAAATTAAAGTAAGAATAGTAATTTATTATACCCTGCAGTCCAGTGTGCAGTATGTAATAATCAGATAAAAAAAAATGTGGACCTACGATAACACTACGATAACACCCTCAGTAGCAACTGAGTTGCTAATTTTTAGTGAAGATGATTCATTGGCATCCTGAGCAGGTTGCTGTTTAAAATTATCAAAATCAGTTCAATACGTCCTGAGATTTCTATGAAAATGTAAATAAAAAACTATTTAAAAATAACGTGATTTTTCTATGTTGTTATTGTTAGTGTTGTTATTCTAAATTTTGTAATTTGTGTGTGGTAGCTGTTATTGTTGTTGTTGGTGTGGTTCTTGTGTTTGTAGCATTTGCTAATGAGTGTTTGGGCTGTTTTTAATGTTAACACGAGAGAAATATGTACCAAAAATCACCAGTATGAGAGAAAAAAAATGATAATTACATTATTAATAGGATAGGCGATTTCTTGTGACAGATGTTTTATTCTACCATTTTATCCCGATCTTGACCAAACGTATATTATATGAAAGGTACTTCTTTTTAGCCGATTTTCAGATTTACAGATTTTAAAATTTTTTCAATTATTTTGAGTAAATTGCATTTAAAGTTGCTACTAACACATACATAAAATTATACAATGCTATGAGTGTGTTTATTAAATTTATTAATGTTTTTGTAATAAAAATGAGTTTGTTTTTTGTGTTGATTTGTGAATAATTGTGAATAATAATATAATTGATTAGCATACTTTTAGCGTCTTCATTTAATAAAAAAATAAAATTTCCTAGAATTTGCGCTCAAATTTCGATGGCTGGCATCTGCTAGTAATAACAAAAAAGTACCGTTATTTTTTAAATAAAATTAATAAGTATTAGCAGATTCCAGCCCTCGAAATTCGAGTGCAAATTCTAGGAAATTTTATTTTTTCATTAAATAAAGACCCTAAGGGTATGTTAGTCAATTATAGCCAATTCACAAATCAATAAAAAAAAAACAAACTCATTTTTATTACAAATACATTAACAAATTTAATAAACACACACAGTATTCTATAATTTTATAAATCTGCAAAACGGCTAAAAAGAAATACCTTTAAAATAATATACGTCCGGTCAAAATCGGGATGGTAGTGATAGCGAAGTTGATGTCCGACAATTGAGACAAAAAATAATGTCCCCAAAATTAAGCAAAAAAAAACTCCTAACTGGACATAAACATCATGTGATGTTAAAATGTCTCAAACAATATTTCTTTTTAAACGATGAGCTCAATATGATCTCAGACCTGAATGGGAAATCACCAGTTGAAATTTTCGAAACTTTGTTTGACAGTTGAAGAATCAATGGTCCAACAATTCATCAGAGGTAAGCCAGTGAAAGGTGGCTTCAAAAATTGGATGCTGATGAGCTGCTGTGGTTATTTGCACCAGTTCGATACTTACTGTGGTGCCAAAGGTGTAAGCTCAGATAGATCGAAAATGCCACTTGGATCCAGAGTCGTGCTTGATTTTTGGACAATGTTCCTATGTTCCTAACCCTTCAGATCATGTTGTGTTTTTCGACAACTTTTTTACGTCATATGATCTCCTGGTTGAACTAAAAGAAAGAGGATTTCGAGCTATTGGGACTGTGCGTGATTGAAGAACAAAGAACTGTCCACTAAAGTCAAAAGCATTATTCAAAAAGGAAAAGAGATGATATTTTGAATTCAGATTTGACAAGACCAATAGAATAATGTTTGTGAAATGGAACGACAATAGTGCAGTAACCGTAGGGTCCAATTTCGAAAGTATCGAACCAATGCATATGGTGGTGTTTTACTGAAAAAGCTAAAATTAGTGTTAGCCAACCGAGGTTGATTGCAGAATATAATTCGAGAATGGGTGGCGTTGACCTTCACGATCAAGCTGTGAATAATTACCGTATAAAATTCCGAGGAAAGAAACGGTGGTAGCCGCTTTTTACAGCAATGCTGAGTTCTGCCATGGTACATGCATGGAAGTTATTTAAAACTGCAAACAAATCTTAAATGGACTTACTAGAGTTTCAACGCAATATTGTTCGCTTTTACTTACGAAATTATACCCAGAAAGTGTACACTTTCAAATGGTCACTGGCTTCTGGTGTTGCAACTACTGCTGGAAATCACTTTCCTAAAAGAATAAAAAATCAATTCCGATGCTTTGAATGCCATAACAGAATCAGATGGTTATGTGAACAATGTGATGTTGTACTTTGTGTTGAACAAGAATGCTTCAAAAAATTTCACACATTAAAATAAGCTAGGTGATTTTTGGTACCGATCTTTTGTTCTACCGTTTTATTCCGATTTTGATCATACGTATACTATATGAAAGGTATTTCTTTTTAGCTGTTCACCAGATTTTCAGATTTTTAAATTTTTTCCTTTATTTTGAGTAACTTGCATTTAAAGTTGCTACTAACACATACATAAAATTATACATGTGCTATGAGTGGGTTTATTACATTTTTAATGTGTTTCTTAATGAGTTCGTTATCTTCATTCACAATAATAATAAACCAAAAAACTGTTGGTTTTTGAATTGGCTAAGTTGAAAAATAAAGTTGCCTAGAAAATGCACTTGAATGTCGAGCGCTAGAATCTACTAGTAAGAAATTAAAGAATTATTTAATAATAACTGTACTCAATAAAAACATTAAACAAAAGTAATACAAAACAGAAATTTGTGCACTTTAGTTAGAAAATTAAAAAAAATAGCGCGTCAAAAAAAGAAAGAATCAAAGAAAAGGCAGCAGAACTTTATTAGAAAAAGTAAATGATTTTTTTTTCATATTTGGTCTATTTTCATTTGGCTTTAAGCACCTCATGTAGTCTTTGAGGCATCGACTTGACAAGTTTTTTGGTTATATCGGGGAGATTGTGCTCCATTCTTTCTTTAGAGCCTTCTTTAAGTTTGCCTTGCTTGAAATAGCCCTTCGACTTATTTTTCTATCAAGATTTTCCCACAGATGCTCGATCGTGTTAAGGTCCGGTGTCTGCGGCATACGATCAAGTCTAGACGTATTCTTTAGATCGTTGTCCTGTCGGAAGATCCAGTCTCCAGCCATGTCTTATTTCTCGACGCTAGGGCCAATATTGTTTTTTTTTCATAGTGGAGTAAAAGAAAAACAAGATTACCAATACCTGTTGCTTCCATATAACCCCAAATATCTGAAGGTTTCATTCTTAGGATGCGATATTTTTGGGGGAACTTTTGCTCTGAACAGTTCGAATTTTCTCTCATCTATATATGAGAAATTCATTAGCTTGCTCTGATTTGTCTTGGATGTGTATGGTTTCTGCACGGTATTCTTCCATATAGGAAATTTTTGTGGAGCGATCTCCTTAGTCTACTCGAACTTACTGTTTTGCCTGATGCCTGCGTCACGTTTTCTGATAATTTAACTCCACTTTAGGCTGGATATGTCTCTTACACAGCTCTAACTTCGATACCACTAGGCCGCTTTGGGCAACCAAATTCATTCATTCTGTTAAAGCTAAATTAATTTTCCGAATAGTTTCTTTTACTTCTTTTTACTTATTATAGGTACATCAACTTAAAATGATTTTTAGTAAAGTAAAACATGTGCTCAGTACAAACAATTTACAAAACGTTTATGTTGTTCCACTGTTTACTTATTTTTGACGCATTATTCTGATGCATTTTCACTTTCGAAAATTTGTGCAATATTTCCACTTGATTTGATATCATGTTTTATAGTAGACAATCCCTAAATGGTATACATTAGGGCGGGCCGATTTAAAAATGCCCAAGTGGCAAGGAAAATCGTATTCTAGGGATCAAAATAAGAAACTTTGCCCGAGGAACCATACCTCTAAAACGAATTCTGATGTAACGACTTTTGACCTGTCTGTCTATGTGTCTCACTTTGACCCATTTAGAGTGCCCTAATCGAGTCCAAATATATGATCGACCACCACTAACTTTGGAGGGCCGATCCACGCATGCCAGTGGCACATCCCCTGGTTCCCCATACAAACATTTCAAAAAATTACCAATTTTTTGTTTAGAATTGGTCTGACTATGTTTATGATTTAATATTAAAATTAACACTCATACGAATACGTATCTTCTACTCTGCTAATAAATAATAATCATACGCCTTGATGATGTTATGTTATTCAAAAAGATCGATCGGGTGGGGGTAAACAACTTTTAGATCACTCCGTGACTGTGCGTGACTATGCGTGACTCTGCGTGACTACCCCAAAATTAATCCGTAGTCACAACAAGACTGTGGGCCAAGTTTCAGATCAATTGCATGAGGAGGAATGCCCCATGGCAGACAGACAGACAGACAGACAGGTCGCGATATCAAAATTCTTTTTAGAGGTATGGTTCCATGGGCAAAGTTTCTTATTTTGATCCCTAGAATATGATTTTTCTTGTCGCTTGAGCGATTTTTTTGCATCCATAAAAATCGAACCCACCCTAGTATACATAGTAGTAAACTCTGTAATATTGCTTTAATATTACAATAATATCTTTGTTATAAGACAATTAAAGGTTAACAAGTAAGAAATTATAGTCGGTCTGGACCGACTATACGATATCCAATACCATGGTTTCGAGACCCTATCTCTTCGGTCCAACTAATTCGATATCGAAAATAAGCATAAACCAAATTTAAGTGGCATTGTTATCAATTTTTTTGGCTGCAGATATGTAAAAGTTTATATCGGATACTGAATTTATATGAGGACTAGGTCGAAATGTGGACCGATCCTGACCATATTTGGTAAAATCACTTACATTTTGCAAAAATATATACAAACCGAATTTGAGAAAAATCTGTGCAATATTGTTGTTTTTTGATAGATTTAAATGAAGATCGGGAAGCAGCTCTATATGGGGGGTTTATGATTAGGAATGGTCGTATAGGGATTATTTTTGGTCTACTGATTAACGGTTATAATAAACATATACAAACCTAAATCGACTGAGGTCTATATGATAACTTGGATCGTATGGCAATTTATGTCGATTTCATAGGGGTCATTTGTATGTGGACTAGGTCTGAACAAGGACCGAATTTCACCAATTTCAACGGCGTTTATCCGATGGCCGATGAAAGCTTATATACCAAATTTCATCATATTTGCGATCTGTAGTTTGATTACAAAGTTTACATGGACACACAGACGGACGGACGGACGGACGGGCGGACATCGCTAAATCGACTCAGAAAGTGATTCTGAGTCGATAGGTATAATAAAAGATGGGTCTAGGTCAAATATTTTTGGTAGTTACAAACAGCAGCACAAAGTCATTATACCCAAACCACATGGTGGTATAGGGTATAAAAATTGCTATTTATATTTTTTTTAAAAAAACAGAGTATGTATATTCACAGAGTTTCTTTAAAAATTTTATAAAATTTTCATAAATTTATGTCTATATAGAACATTGCGTTTCAATATTCATAAGAAATTTAAAAATTTAATAAATTTATCAAAAACCACTTACCTATGTATGTATGTATTTTTCTTTTAATTATTTTTTCCAAAGTGCCAAAAAAATAATAAAAAAAAAAACGGGTGGGTTTTAATTTTTAAAATTTTTTTTATGTTATTGATTCGTATAATTTTCTTTCTGTTACAAATACCAAAATAGGTTAGAAGTTTGGGTTTCTTTTGTTATAACCGAGATGTAATTCTAGATTCCAGCGCTCCAAATTCGAGTGCAATTGCTAAGCAACTTTATTTCTCAACTTACCCAATTCACAAACCAACACTTTTTTGGTTTATTATTATTGTGAATGAAGATAACTGACATAAACAAACACATTAACAAATTTAATAAACACACACATAGCACATGTTTAGTTTTATGTATGTGTTAGTAGCAACTTTAAATGCAATTTACTCAAAATAAAGGAGACAATTTAAAGATCAGTAAATCTGGTGAACAACTGAAGAGAAATACCATTCATATAATTTGCGCTTGGTCAAAATCGGGATAAAACGATAGAACAAAGCACCGGTAACAAGAAATCGCCTAGCCCATTAGTATTTTAAATATGTTGCAATAGCTAAATAAATATATTCGGTTTAAAATATGTTGTTATAATTAAAATAGTTATTCTAACCACCAATCTATAATATTAATAGGCTATGCGATTCCTTGTGACTGATGTTTTGTTCTATCGTTTTATTCCGATTTTGACCGAACGTATATTATTTGAAAGGTATTTCTTTTTAGCTGATTTGCAGATTTACAGATTTTTTAATTTTTTCCTATATTTAGAGTAAATTGCATTTAAAGTTGCTACTAGCACATACATAAAATTATACAATGCTATGTGTGTGTTTATTAAATTTGTAAATGTGTTTGTAATAAAAATGAGTTTGTTTTTTGTGTTGATTTGTGAATTGGCTATAATTGATTAGCATACTTTAAGGGTCTTTATTTAGTGAAAATATAAAATTTCGAGGGCTGGAATCTGCTAGTATTTACTATTAATGCGTGTTATACAGGATTATATTAGATTGCCTCAATTGAATCGGCTTAAATACTTTTATAAAGACTGCAAAATTATTTACGTTTGCTTACGATCGTTAGCTAACGTAATTAATTTTGCAGTTTTTGATAAAGTCAGTTTATAAGAATAATGTATATACATGTAAGAATAACCATTAAATAACTTATGGCCTTATTAAATTTGTTTGGTAGTACCCGATTTCCAACAAATATTTTTTCTGCGTGTATATTCTTTTAGTGCTTATTTCTTTATAAATTAATTTTAGTTTAGGACCATACACATATATTTTCGATTTTTTAGTGCATTTGAGACGCAGCCGTCATTATCAATATCTTCGGTTTATTTAAGTGCTCAACTCAAGGGCGACATCTGCAAATTTTTTTTTTTTTTTGCAATTGAGATTTGATTCGTTAAAGTTCTGTTTAAATTTTATCATTGTTTTTGACTTTTTTATATAAAACTCTATTTCGAATCAAATATCAGCATCAACAAATAAACAGCCAACAAACGAACCCAACCATCAACATTTAGAACAAACAACAGCAACAACGTCAGCAACGTATACAACAACTAAATGTATATAAAAAAAACAACCTGTTTCACATTTAATTCTAGTCACAATGTTTGCATTTAATATGATTATTGTTGGTGTTGTTGTTGCCATAGTAGTTGTTGCTGTTCTGTTCTGTTCTGTTCTTAAAGGCAGCTAGATAGAATTGAGTTTTATTTATTGTTGTTGTTGTTGTTTGAAAAATATGTACAGAAACGAATGTATATATTGTGCAAGTATATGGTTGTTGTATTTTGAAGGTCATTCTTAATTTTCGCGCGCATTTTTTAAAGGTTTTATTACTAGTGTTGTTGTTGTTATTATTAATTTACCAACAATCATTTAATTCCAACTACAAAACAAATATTAAAAAAACAAGAACAAGAACAAGAACAACAAAAGACAGAAGTAAAAGTATTGTGGTTTTTTGCAAAACCTATTTTTTGTTTTTATTTTTATTTTTTGGCGAAGCCTTTTTTATTTTGGCTTTTAGAAAAACTCATCTAGTTCATAAAATGATTGTAAAGACGGGTTTCAGCCAGCTATTAGAGATAAGTTCTTTCGTGGGAACAAAAACGGCTAGTCCTGAAAAATTTCAAGGATTTACAAGGTAAAATGTGTACACTCAACTGAAGCCGGAATAGTGCTAACAAAATTCCATAAGACATATCATTTTCTGTACGAAATTGTATAGGTATAACTAAATAGTGGATTTAGAAGATGACTGTCAATAATGTTTTTGTGCATACGAGTACATATAGTAGATCCCAAAATCAATATTGGTACAGTGTATCACATTTTATAAGATAAGATTAAGATACCTTCCATATTAAATTATTATAAAGAATAATTGGTTCATGATTTATTTACATATTTGTGGCAACAAATCAATTATAAATTAATAGTATCGAAACATGTTGTTCATATATATATCTATACATATAAAGTACATAAAAAAACTTTAAATTAGACCAACAGATTAGTTAGCTGTAAGTGAAAGTTCATTTTAACTGATGTTCGCTATAACGGAAGCGATTTATATGAAAACCATGAAAAAAACTACTGTGAAATTATTCTTTACATATATATGAGAAATTTTTACAACCGATTTTGCGTTATAAGTGACCTCCGCTGTAGTTTTGTTTCTAGATATTTACATTTTTATACCCTCATCTCCAGTGTGCAGAGGGTATATATAAGTTTGTCATTCCGTTTGTAATAATTAGAAAAAAAATTTGGAACCCATAAAACATATATATTTGTGATCCTTATAACAACCGGAGTTGATATAGCGATGTCCGTCTGTCCGTCTGTTGAAATCACGATAACGGCATCAGTCGGGCAGCTAGGGTGCTCGTAGACATAAAAAATGATTCAATAACATCCTGAAAACTCTGCTGTTTAAAATCGTCCAAATCGGAGAGAGATTTGAATGAAGAACTAAAAAAAGTCTTGAAAAAATAGAATTTTCTAAGTTGTTCTTGTCACGATCACGCCCTGAATAGTGCGGCTACAGTGATCATTTTTAGTGAGAATGATTCACCAAATTCATGGGAAGATTTCTGTTTCAAAAATCATTAAAATCGCTGGAACAGGTCCAGGGAAATCTCTGAAAAATTAAAAAAAAATTAAAAATATGATGTTTCTATATTGTTCTTGTTGTTATTCTAAATGTTGTGTTGTTGTCATAGCTGGACTTGTTGCTTTTGTGGTCGTTGTGGTAATAATATAATAACAATTAACCCTTTGTACATTTTTTTATTAACTCTGGTAGAAAAATTTAAAAGTTCCCATTGTTTTGGCATCACTCTAAAAATTTGGTTGATTATTTTTGTTATTACCACGAGCCTGCCTACAAAATTTCAGATCGAATGGCTCACGGGAAATTGGTTAAAATCGATCCAAAATTTTTTTGACAAGCAGACACTACAAGTTAAAATAAAGGGAGTAAAAATTAACCAACATCTAAAGCAAATAATGCTAAAATACCTAGCTGTTAATAAAAAAAAAACAATGTTAATATAGCAAAAAAAAAATTTATGTATAAATTTATTTATAAATTTATATAAACATATTAAATAATATAAATAATACAAATAATATACATATATTCTATATATGTATAACCATAATAACTGCATGTTAGAAATAAATCGGTATAATATTTTATTTACATAAAATTCTGCAATATATTGTTGTGGGGAAAATACATTTCTTTTGCATTAACCGAGTGTCACATCATTTTGCTCAGCGTGACTATGCCACAATAGATGGCGCCACAATTTTTGTTCTAATTAGCTTTGCAATAGTTATTTCTATTTTAACATGAATGTCAATATTTTCAACTAGATATCATACAGAACAATGTTAACAGTATACACGGGCTGGTCTTTTATTTCATACGTTTTTTCATTATTCTTTTACAAATATGAACATAAGTTTGGCATATTAACTTTTTGTTGTCTTTACAAAATAGAGTTACCGAGTTATCAATGAGTTTTTTCCTTTCAAAAAAGTTCTACATAGTTATATAGAATTATTATTCTGCTTTCCCTATAAAATATCTGATTGCGATTACATCTAATTTTTAAAAATTGTTTATAATTACTAAAGCATTATTATGCAAATGAATACAAAATTGCACTTTTTAAATTATCCATTCAAATTTAAGAAAATATCAATTCTAAAAACTGGAATTAAAATTGCCAATTATAAATTAGAAAATATTAACTGAATTTCAGAAAATCATATCAAAGCGTCGGAAATAATAATTTTAAATTTAGAAGACATCAATTGCATCTTTAATATACATATAAATTTTATTCGTTAAACACAAATTGAAATTCCAAAACAAACACCAAATATGTTTACATTTAAATAATGTTTACATTAAAAAAAAATATTGGCATTCAGGAGAAATTAAAAGCTTTTCAGTAACTTCTTTTGACGATTGTCGAATCGTTAAAAAAGAAAAGAAAAATTATCAGTAAAATTTTTAAACGATATTCGCTATTGTTAAAGTCAGCTGTTGCTGTTATCTAAACGACAACCATTTTTGTGTTGTTTATTCAATCGATAAAAACTTAAATTTTTAGGTTGAAATGTCGTCATACATACCTAAAAATCATAAAATAGTGAAAATATTTTGCCTTAATTAAAAAAACTTTTTTATATAAATAAAAAATATTAAATAGCATATTCAATTCATTATTTAATTTTCAAATAAATAAACAGAAATATTAGTAAAAAAATAAAGATATTAAACATAAAGATAAAATCATCCTGTCAAACACGAAGTAATTTGTTTTATTTTCTATTCTTCTTTGTATTTTTCGCTTAATTTGACAGAGATGCCACTCGTTTACAATTTAAATAAATAGAATAATAGAGATGTCGACTGTCGTTAAGATGTCTGTACTTAGTGAATCACTTAATCCTTAGTGCAAACGACAATAGCTGTCTATATATTTTGCGATTGTCGGATCGTTGAAATTTACAGAATCGGACTACAGAAAACATTAATTTAAATTCAATGAATTTTAGAAAATCTCAAATGATATTTAAGAATTGCGAACACAAAAATTGTTACATAAACAAACGCAATTTGATGAGAATGTTTTTTATATATTATTTTTCACAATTTTTTTGGATGAAAATTTTAAGTTTTTCAGAAAATAAAGATAACAAATAATTTTATTTAAAATGTTTGGGACATTTGGTTTTTTGCGTTTGGCATACCTAATTTGATTATTTATTATTATTATAAATTTATTCTCTATGTTTTCCAAATATGGCAATATTTTAATAAAAAAGTTGAGAGAGCTTTTTTTGGTTATTATTTTGTTACTCCATCCGACCTATATGGCCGCAATGAAGAAATATTTGGCCAGTTAAAAGAAACTTTACAGCCATCTCCAATTAGCACGATTTAATGCATGTAGCCACCCTACACAACCATTACCTTTGCAATGGAGGTTAGGGCGAGCTATTTAATTAGCAAAAACTAAA
Organism: Cordilura impudica; assembly: GCA_963682025.1. NCBI lineage: Eukaryota > Metazoa > Arthropoda > Insecta > Diptera > Scathophagidae > Cordilura > Cordilura impudica. Next base: position 124,400,750 of record OY821519.1, read on the forward strand.
TTAAACAGAAGTTATGTCATATAACCGGAAACGCATGCATATAGGTATATAACCTAAATGCATGCCGATCAGCAACCACAATGACCAAAAACCAAAGAATTTGCTGAAATAATCTGGTATTAAGTTTAACAAATTGTTTACTTTTTCCAATATTTTGTTTACATTTATTATCATTACTCAAACTGAGGTGGAGGGTATCAAAGATTCGGCACAGCCGAATTTAACACTCTTACTTGTTTTGATTTGATTTAATTTTTCTAACTTCACTATACCAATCTCTGATAAGGGTATAATGAGTTTGTGCTGATGTTTGTAACTATTACAAATATTTGACCTAAACCCTTTTTCTGTTATACCGATCGAGGTAGATTCATTTTCTAACACGATTTAGCGATTTCCGTCTGTCTGTCTGTCTATTTGTCTGTCTGTGTGTCTATGATAAACTTGTTGGCTGTAGCATGAACGATATTGAAATTGGTGAAAATGTTCAGGCCTAGCGCCCTTACATACACTGAGTGAAAATACAATGGAAACTTTTTATTTTTTTGACGACTTGAATGCTCCAAAAAATTGGGTAATAAATGGATAAAAATTTATATCATATATTTATTTAAGAATGGAAAAATATAAATTTAAATTAGCTTAGCTTCAGAAAGAAAATATCTAAATTCAAAATTATTCAATTTCATGCTGTTGACAAAGCACTGGAAACCTTTTCAATACAATAATTGATAACTTTCTCTCTACTTTTAATTTCAATATTTTTTTTCGGTATTCATTATTTTCTAGCACTGCTTCACAACGCCGAGGCTTGAAATTAATTAAATTGTTGATGATATCCATTGCAATTTTTTGTCACTCTTAATTAACTGCCTCTGTGAGATCTGCTTTGTTTGTATAATTTCGTGCCCATATTCTTCGAACTATAAATTCCCATAGAGTTTCTATGGGACTGGGATATGATGATTATGCTGACTATTCAAAAAGACTAACTGCATTAAATTATAGCCATTCGGTTACATCTTCGGAGCTGGGTTTTTGGACATTGCCATTTGGGAACCTTCAGACCAGGAGCATTTAGAATTTCCCTCTATCCAATTGCAGGTAGAATATGAGTTGTACCGATTCCTTGGCCCGAAAACAAACCCATGCTAAAGTATTGCCACCACTAAAATTAGTAGTTTTATTTGTATATTTTGGGGCTAGTCTTTCTCCCTTTGGTCGTCATACAAACGTATTTCCTCTTAAATTAAACTTGGGCGTAACTGAAAAGAAAACAGTATTACAATTCCGTCTTGACCCGTCCGTGTGCCCTATAGTACAATTTATGCGAACCACACTATTTTTCTCTAATATAAGTGATTTCACCATAGAACGATAACAACCAATATCAGCCTAAATTATGCGACGGTAAAAGTTCGAGCACATATTTCTAGTTTCAGATTAGATGCCATTTTGGACATTTTTAAAACTCTTTTGACTAGTTTTAGGGACCTGTCGCCTAAATGTTGAGTCGTCGCCGTACCTCTTTCACGATATTTCTTGATAATTTTTCCAAAACTTAAGGATTTATTGGTAGAATATTTCTCAAAAATTTTCTTTTGTTTAAGACCAGTAGTAAAATCATCTATTATTCTAGTTCTTAATTCTTCACGTTATAGAGTGATGAATCATAAGATTAAAACATTGAAAAACACAATTATGTTTAAAAAACTTAACGCGAAATTATTAAAAAACAAAATTGGAAAATTCAAAATTTATAAAAGTTTCCAATGTATTGTCACTCGTTATATGACCTTCATTAGATCGATGTAAATTGTGCTAAGATTCAAATTATCATATACATATATCTCCATTGAATTTGATTAATGTGTATTTATGGCTCCCATTAATCAGTAGTCCAAAAATAAAACCTGTAAGACTTTCTTAGTCAAATTCCCCAAATACAGCTGCTCCCGATCTTCTCTTAAATCTATTAAAAAAAAAACAAAAAAATTCACAGATTTTTCTCAAACTTGTTTTTGTGGAAAATAGCCGAATATGGCCATGATGGGTCTAGTTTTCGATTTAGTGGCAATATAATAAATGCATCCGATATGGACTTTTTGATTTCATAACAATGCCACTCAAACTTTATATTCTTATATTCTATATCCAATTATTTGGATCTAAGACCCTTTCTCGAAACTTATGGTTTAAGGTGTCGAATAGTGTTTTTTGTTGACCATGCTTAACAATATTTAATTTTGTTGGATAACACTTCAAGCTCTTAATAATTTCTTTCTCAATTGTAATCTTATAAGCGCTTTAAAGTTATCAATTTTTTTATTCACAATCAAAACTTTAAAATTTTTGTTTTACTCAGAATGATAAAAATATTGCTTTATGTATCAATTTAAAATGTTCTCATACCTAAGGAATCATTTTTTTTTTTTTTGCGAAAAAACGAATATTTTTTGTTGATGCAATTTTTAGATATAGTTATGTATTGCCTTTATGAAAGAAAGAGTATCATACTCGTATATGTATGTATTTTTAGGTAGCGTACACAGTGCTAACCCGAAATACGGTAGCTTGTGATTTTTATAAATAATTAAAAAAAAAACTTGGAACATGACATTCCTGTATTCGCTACGCACTTCTGGCGTGAAGCTCTAGATATAAACAAGAGAAAACTTTACTTTACGGTCGTAAATAACTAGTTTTTATTGGAACTGACAACGCTAATGTTCCGACCTTGTCTCTTTTTAGCGCGTCTACTGACTTCAATAATTTATGGACCCACTTAAAGTCTCGGACTTTATAGCACTCCATATATTTTACTTTTTCCCGATCCCACCCATTTTTCGAACAAATTCTCTAAGCCTAACGAACAATGAAAGAAATACCTTGTTTATAGTGAGACCCTGTTTATTGTTGGTAAAACTTTTACCGCCAAGCCAACAGAAGAGGAGTACGCTGTGCGATACAGCAAAATAGTGGTTGTGTGAACTGCAGTCTTTTTGATGTGTAAACATCTTACGCTCATGGAGGTAAAAATCTGTTTCACAACACAATCACAAAAACAGAGTAAGACAAAAGCGATGTGAGGTATGAGTGTATTGGTGCAAAGTTTATGATACTTTTTTCATTTCACTCTATTACACCAGTCAACAATTTTTTGCAAATCAAATTTAAGAACACTTTTTCCATAGATTTTGACCTCCTAAACACGAAAATGAATTTTAAAAAATTTTGAATGGTGCCGTTTTTGAGATAAAAATCTTTGAATTTTTTTTTTTAATTTTTGGAGGTGCACTTATTATTTTGGGTATATTTTGTGTCTCCCTTATCCGATCTTCATATATGATGACTCAAATTAAAGATAATAAAACTCTCCACAACTCATTCCTTGAAAGTTTTCAAATAAGTTATGTCGTGTCGATGCTAGCGATTTAAATAACTTGAAAAACGGAAATTTTTTTGTGAAACTTGGGGTGAAAATTTTATTTATTGTCGTTGGAAAAATAGAAAACGTAATGCAAACCAGATTTAGCATTTTTTACAAGTAGTTCACTCTTTTCCAAAGAAAGCAAGACCCCAGCCGTCAAAATCCATGGACAATTTAAAGAGTTATTAATTTTTTGGGGAAAGGCTAAAAATAAGGTTTTTAACGATTTTTAGTTTATTTGTGGTAGATTCGATTTCATGATGAAATATCTACATGTAGGTAGTTAAATTATGATAAATATTTTGCTGGACCTTTTTATGCGCCACGGCGCGCCGTCAGTGGTTCAGTAGGTAAAAAAATTGATAACTCCTCCTGTTACCGCCACTGCCAAATCGCTATAGTGAGCATCACTAATTTATCGATAACTTATTTCCTTCATCTTTAATTCATCTTCATTACTATTTAACAAATTTAACTCAATTTGGTTTCACGCGGTAAAACTTATAGTTTGTAGCCATCTTTTTTTTAATTAACTTATAGTTTGTAGCCATCTTTTTTTTAATTATTCAGTTTAATTGTTAAGGCAAACTTGCCCTGAATAGAAGCTACGTTCGAAGTTTCCAAACCAAAAAAGTAAGAAAATAATTTAATGTTTATTTTTTATGGTTTAGTTTCATTAACGAATGTATTTTATTTCATAGGAATTTTAACGTTTAAGTGTGTATAAATAAAATATTGTTTTTTGTAATAATATATACGCTGGCGTTTACAATCTTCATTGGGAACCGTGAACTTGGGTTGCTTCACCCAACACCTCCTTTGTTTTTGGTAGACATCATTGTCGGTGTGCCGTATAAGTGACCAAACGTAGTCACCCATCATTGCGGTGTTATAGAAGCCGTGATAGCGTCGTTCCATTTCCTTTAATTGCTGATGGAAACGCTCGCCATGTTCGTCGCTTACATCTCCTAAGTTCTCAGGGAAAAAATCCAAATGAGAGTCGAGAAAATGGATTTTCAATGACATGTGTATTCCTATCCAAAAATATAAAGCAAAAAGTTCAAAAACCGAACTCTAATACATATATAGTACCATATGTATAATAAATAAAACATACCCATAGCTTCGTAATTTTTGATTAGATCCTCAACTATTTGCTTAAAATTAGAGCTTTTATGGTTCCCCAAGAAATTTTGTACAACAAGCTTGAATGAGTTCCAAGCTGCTGATTCGATGGGTGATAATAGTGTAGGGAATCTTTCGTCCTTTAACAGCTTCTTTATTTCGGGACCAGCAAAGACTCCCTCCTTGATCTTGGCAAACGGAAGTTGAGGGAAAATCAAGCGTAAGTGCGCGAAAGCCTCTCCATTTTTGTTCAATTTTTTCGCAAAGTTTTTAATTAAACCCAATTTGATGTGCAGCGGTGGAAGAATAATATTTTCTTTTCTTACGATCGCATTCCGTTGAATATTGTCTTCGCCAACCACTAAATTTGTTCGCGGCGTCCATTCTTTTTGAATATAGTGTAGCTTGTCAGCGCGACTATTCCAAAGACAAAGAAAACAACAAAATCGCGTATATCCTCCTTGCAGTCCGCTCAAAATAGCCACAACTTTGAGGTCGGCGCAGATCTTCCACTCATACTTTTCATACTGAATGCATTTGAGTACCACTTCAAGTGCTCAAATTTGAATAGCACAGAGCACATAGCATGTTAGGTGTCCATGACTCAGTGAGATTCGGTAGAGCACCGAAATAATCTAAATAGTGTTGTTGTAGTGTTTTCACAAATGTGCGGCCTTGAGTTTTCTTCATATGATTCCCGCAAACATTGCAGAAATCGTTTGGATTATTTGAGCACTCAAACACACGACTTCTCTTAATCATTCTCACAACTAGAAGAAAGAAGGTAAAGTCATTAGCACAAATACAACAATTCAGATAGTTGTAAATTGTGAATCCGCTGATCGCTTTACTTTACATTACTTCTTGTACCATGAAAGAAATCTTTAATTTCAAAGAAATCTGTTTTTATTTAAATCAAAAAGCACTGAAATATATAGCATGGTGTGCTGCGGTTTTTGAAAGCAAAAATTTATTTAAATTCTTAAAAAATATTAAAATCGTTAAAAACCTTATTTTTAGCCTTTCCCCAAAAAATTAATAACTCTTTAAATTGTTCATGGATTTTGACGGCTGGGGTCTTGCTTTCTTTGGAAAAGAGTGAACTATTTGTAAAAAATGCTAAATTCTGGTTTGCATTACGTTTTCTATTTTTCCAACGACAATAAATAAAATTTTCACCCCAAGTTTCACAAAAAAATTTCCGTTTTTCAAGTTATTTAAATCGCTAGCATCGACACGACATAACTTATTTGAAAACTTTCAAGGAATGAGTTGTGGAGAGTTTTATTATCTTTAATTTGAGTCATCATATATGAAGATCGGATAAGGGAGACACAAAATATACCCAAAATAATAAGTGCTCCTCCAAAAATTAAAAAAAAAAATTTCAAAGATTTTTATCTCAAAAACGGCACCATTCAAAATTTTTTAAAATTCATTTTCGTGTTTAGGAGGTCAATATCTATGGAAAAAGTGTTCTTAAATTTAATTTGCAGAGAAAAAAGTAAAATTTGTGGGCTGGTGTTATCTGCACCTAAAACATGTAAAAACTTCTTAATCTAATATTTCCATTATAATTTTATTAAAAACGCTTAAATTTTTTGAAGAAAAAAGAAAATTAAACCTTTCGCGTCAACATTTCCTCATTCCCCCCTGAGCGTATAGATGTTAGCACATAAAAAATAAATAAATAAGTAAGAAATAAATTAAATAAATTAAAATATTGCAAAAAACTTTTTGACTGTAGAATTTTCTTGTTTTTGAGTAATAATCAATTAATGTTACTACTAACACGTACATAAAACATATACAACTACACAATGCTGTGTGTGTTTATTAAATTTGTTAATGTGTTCGCAAAAATTATATATCAAAGCCCTGTGTTGAATTGTCGATTGTTTAAAATTGCGTGTGTTCAACAAATCTTTATAATGAAATTTAATGAATTTTATTTAAAAATTCACAATTTATCGAATAGTCATAAAATAGTCATACATTTTTTGTATATTTATATATATATATATTTATATATATTTATATAAACAAATACTGAAAGAAAAAAATTTAATGAAGAAATAAAATTTCCTAGAATTTTCACTCGAATTTCGAGTGCTGGGCTCTGCTAGTTATTATTATTATTATTATTATAATTATTATTATTATTATTATTATTATTATTATTATTATTATTATTATTATTATTATTATTATTATTATTATTATTATTATTATTATTATTATTATTATTATTATTATTATTATTATTATTATTATTATTATTATTATTATTATTATTATTATTATTATTATTATTATTATTATTATTATTATTATTATTATTATTATTATTATTATTATTATTATTATTATTATTATTATTATTATTATTATTATTATTATTATTATTATTATTATTATTATTATTATTATTATTATTATTATTATTATTATTATTATTATTATTATTATTATTATTATTATTATTATTATTATTATTATTATTATTATTATTATTATTATTATTATTATTATTATTATTATTATTATTATTATTATTATTATTATTATTATTATTATTATTATTATTATTATTATTATTATTATTATTATTATTATTATTATTATTATTATTATTATTATTATTATTATTATTATTATTATTATTATTATTATTATTATTATTATTATTATTATTATTATTATTATTATTATTATTATTATTATTATTATTATTATTATTATTATTATTATTATTATTATTATTATTATTATTATTATTATTATTATTATTATTATTATTATTATTATTATTATTATTATTATTATTATTATTATTATTATTATTATTATTATTATTATTATTATTATTATTATTATTATTATTATTATTATTATTATTATTATTATTATTATTATTATTATTATTATTATTATTATTATTATTATTATTATTATTATTATTATTATTATTATTATTATTATTATTATTATTATTATTATTATTATTATTATTATTATTATTATTATTATTATTATTATTATTATTATTATTATTATTATTATTATTATTATTATTATTATTATTATTATTATTATTATTATTATTATTATTATTATTATTATTATTATTATTATTATTATTATTATTATTATTATTATTATTATTATTATTATTATTATTATTATTATTATTATTATTATTATTATTATTATTATTATTATTATTATTATTATTATTATTATTATTATTATTATTATTATTATTATTATTATTATTATTATTATTATTATTATTATTATTATTATTATTATTATTATTATTATTATTATTATTATTATTATTATTATTATTATTATTATTATTATTATTATTATTATTATTATTATTATTATTATTATTATTATTATTATTATTATTATTATTATTATTATTATTATTATTATTATTATTATTATTATTATTATTATTATTATTATTATTATTATTATTATTATTATTATTATTATTATTATTATTATTATTATTATTATTATTATTATTATTATTATTATTATTATTATTATTATTATTATTATTATTATTATTATTATTATTATTATTATTATTATTATTATTATTATTATTATTATTATTATTATTATTATTATTATTATTATTATTATTATTATTATTATTATTATTATTATTATTATTATTATTATTATTATTATTATTATTATTATTATTATTATTATTATTATTATTATTATTATTATTATTATTATTATTATTATTATTATTATTATTATTATTATTATTATTATTATTATTATTATTATTATTATTATTATTATTATTATTATTATTATTATTATTATTATTATTATTATTATTATTATTATTATTATTATTATTATTATTATTATTATTATTATTATTATTATTATTATTATTATTATTATTATTATTATTATTATTATTATTATTATTATTATTATTATTATTATTATTATTATTATTATTATTATTATTATTATTATTATTATTATTATTATTATTATTATTATTATTATTATTATTATTATTATTATTATTATTATTATTATTATTATTATTATTATTATTATTATTATTATTATTATTATTATTATTATTATTATTATTATTATTATTATTATTATTATTATTATTATTATTATTATTATTATTATTATTATTATTATTATTATTATTATTATTATTATTATTATTATTATTATTATTATTATTATTATTATTATTATTATTATTATTATTATTATTATTATTATTATTATTATTATTATTATTATTATTATTATTATTATTATTATTATTATTATTATTATTATTATTATTATTATTATTATTATTATTATTATTATTATTATTATTATTATTATTATTATTATTATTATTATTATTATTATTATTATTATTATTATTATTATTATTATTATTATTATTATTATTATTATTATTATTATTATTATTATTATTATTATTATTATTATTATTATTATTATTATTATTATTATTATTATTATTATTATTATTATTATTATTATTATTATTATTATTATTATTATTATTATTATTATTATTATTATTATTATTATTATTATTATTATTATTATTATTATTATTATTATTATTATTATTATTATTATTATTATTATTATTATTATTATTATTATTATTATTATTATTATTATTATTATTATTATTATTATTATTATTATTATTATTATTATTATTATTATTATTATTATTATTATTTTTACTATTATTATTATTTTTACTATTATTATTATTATTATTATTATTATTATTAGTATTATTATCTATAATATTAATAGGCAAGGCGATTTTTTGACCGATGTAAGTTTCACAGTTTTACCCCGATTTTGACAAAAAACTTATCATTTGAAAGGTATTTCTTTTTAGCTGTTACCCAGATTTACAGATTTTCATCGTCTGGAATATTTTTTTGTAGTTATGATCGTTTAAAGTTGCTACTAACACATACATAAAATTATACAATGCTATGTGTGTGTTTATTATATTTATTAATGTGTTTGTGTTAATGTGTTGAGTTTGTTTTCTTCATTTAAAATGAGTTGAATTGTGACGCATACTTTTAGGGTCTTTATTAAATGAAAAAATATAATTTCCTAGAATTTGCACTCGAATTTCGAGTGCTGGAATATGCTAGTTATATTATTATTATTATTATTATTATTATTATTATTATTATTATTATTATTATTATTATTATTATTATTATTATTATTATTATTATTATTATTATTATTATTATTATTATTATTATTATTATTATTATTATTATTATTATTATTATTATTATTATTATTATTATTATTATTATTATTATTATTATTATTATTATTATTATTATTATTATTATTATTATTATTATTATTATTATTATTATTATTATTATTATTATTATTATTATTATTATTATTATTATTATTATTATTATTATTATTATTATTATTATTATTATTATTATTATTATTATTATTATTATTATTATTATTATTATTATTATTATTATTATTATTATTATTATTATTATTATTATTATTATTATTATTATTATTATTATTATTATTATTATTATTATTATTATTATTATTATTATTATTATTATTATTATTATTATTATTATTATTATTATTATTATTATTATTATTATTATTATTATTATTATTATTATTATTATTATTATTATTATTATTATTATTATTATTATTATTATTATTATTATTATTATTATTATTATTATTATTATTATTATTATTATTATTATTATTATTATTATTATTATTATTATTATTATTATTATTATTATTATTATTATTATTATTATTATTATTATTATTATTATTATTATTATTATTATTATTATTATTATTATTATTATTATTATTATTATTATTATTATTATTATTATTATTATTATTATTATTATTATTATTATTATTATTATTATTATTATTATTATTATTATTATTATTATTATTATTATTATTATTATTATTATTATTATTATTATTATTATTATTATTATTATTATTATTATTATTATTATTATTATTATTATTATTATTATTATTATTATTATTATTATTATTATTATTATTATTATTATTATTATTATTATTATTATTATTATTATTATTATTATTATTATTATTATTATTATTATTATTATTATTATTATTATTATTATTATTATTGTTATTATTATTATTATTATTATTATTATTATTATTATTATTATTATTATTATTATTATTATTATTATTATTATTATTATTATTATTATTATTATTATTATTATTATTATTATTATTATTATTATTATTATTATTATTATTATTATTATTATTATTATTATTATTATTATTATTATTATTATTATTATTATTATTATTATTATTATTATTATTATTATTATTATTATTATTATTATTATTATTATTATTATTATTATTATTATTATTATTATTATTATTATTATTATTATTATTATTATTATTATTATTATTATTATTATTATTATTATTATTATTATTATTATTATTATTATTATTATTATTATTATTATTATTATTATTATTATTATTATTATTATTATTATTATTATTATTATTATTATTATTATTATTATTATTATTATTATTATTATTATTATTATTATTATTATTATTATTATTATTATTATTATTATTATTATTATTATTATTATTATTATTATTATTATTATTATTATTATTATTATTATTATTATTATTATTATTATTATTATTATTATTATTATTATTATTATTATTATTATTATTATTATTATTATTATTATTATTATTATTATTATTATTATTATTATTATTATTATTATTATTATTATTATTATTATTATTATTATTATTATTATTATTATTATTATTATTATTATTATTATTATTATTATTATTATTATTATTATTATTATTATTATTATTATTATTATTATTATTATTATTATTATTATTATTATTATTATTATTATTATTATTATTATTATTATTATTATTATTATTATTATTATTATTATTATTATTATTATTATTATTATTATTATTATTATTATTATTATTATTATTATTATTATTATTATTATTATTATTATTATTATTATTATTATTATTATTATTATTATTATTATTATTATTATTATTATTATTATTATTATTATTATTATTATTATTATTATTATTATTATTATTATTATTATTATTATTATTATTATTATTATTATTATTATTATTATTATTATTATTATTATTATTATTATTATTATTATTATTATTATTATTATTATTATTATTATTATTATTATTATTATTATTATTATTATTATTATTATTATTATTATTATTATTATTATTATTATTATTATTATTATTATTATTATTATTATTATTATTATTATTATTATTATTATTATTATTATTATTATTATTATTATTATTATTATTATTATTATTATTATTATTATTATTATTATTATTATTATTATTATTATTATTATTATTATTATTATTATTATTATTATTATTATTATTATTATTATTATTATTATTATTATTATTATTATTATTATTATTATTATTATTATTATTATTATTATTATTATTATTATTATTATTATTATTATTATTATTATTATTATTATTATTATTATTATTATTATTATTATTATTATTATTATTATTATTATTATTATTATTATTATTATTATTATTATTATTATTATTATTATTATTATTATTATTATTATTATTATTATTATTATTATTATTATTATTATTATTATTATTATTATTATTATTATTATTATTATTATTATTATTATTATTATTATTATTATTATTATTATTATTATTATTATTATTATTATTATTATTATTATTATTATTATTATTATTATTATTATTATTATTATTATTATTATTATTATTATTATTATTATTATTATTATTATTATTATTATTATTATTATTATTATTATTATTATTATTATTATTATTATTATTATTATTATTATTATTATTATTATTATTATTATTATTATTATTATTATTATTATTATTATTATTATTATTATTATTATTATTATTATTATTATTATTATTATTATTATTATTATTATTATTATTATTATTATTATTATTATTATTATTATTATTATTATTATTATTATTATTATTATTATTATTATTATTATTATTATTATTATTATTATTATTATTATTATTATTATTATTATTATTATTTTTATTATTATTATTATTATTATTATTATTATTATTATTATTATTATTATTATTATTATTATTATTATTATTACTATTATTATTATTATTATTATTATTATTATTATTATTATTATTAAAAATTGCTACCTTCTTATTATTTAAAAAAAATCCGTTGAAAGTACGAGTATTACCAAATAACCGAATATACCAGCATGTAGGTTCATATTCTGGTGTGTTCGTCTATATATTTTTTATGGCGTACACGTATAACAAGGTAGCAGTGTCTTATATATATATTATTATAAACATATAAAGTTTATATTATAAACGTACAATGGACATTGGACATACATACATATTACGAGTATAAACAGTATATATGAATGTTTATATTTTACCCTTATAGATTTGGTATTCACTTTTGTATAGATAAGTTTTGGTTTTTATTTTTTTTTTTCAAGTTTCTTGCCAAGTGCATGTGGGTTTCAAATATGAAAAAAAAAAATAATAATAATAACAACAAATTCCTCTAAATTGTATTATTATAAAATTTCCATTATAAAAATCATACAGATATATCTATTTTTTATTTAATACATCTCGTTGTTGCTGTTGCTGTTATTGTTATTATCATTGCTATTGTAAAGTCGAGGTTTAAACCTTTTGTCGGTGATTTATTATTCATATAAAAATCAATCATCTTAAGTGTTTTGCTATTCTTTAGGTACTATTCATACTTTGCATAGTACTTACATGATATTGTTCAATATATGTAGATATAACAATTTTCAATTCTACTCTACATATTTTGAATACCCTCTAGTGTAGGGTATATAGTACGTATTAGCTAAATAAATGCTCACGGTGCGCCTTAACTAAAATTAAATAAAAAAGTCACACCTAGAAAATTAGTAGAGATTCTGAATTTACAATCTCCACAGATTATTTGAGTTTTTTGATTTTTCTCATCTATGAACATTGTAAATTCAGAATCTCGACTAATTTTCTAGGTGTAAGCCTTTTTATTTAATTTTACTTATGCTTGTTTTTGATTTTTCTCATCTATGAACATTGTAAATTCAGAATCTCGACTAATTTTCTAGGTGTAAGCCTTTTTATTTAATTTTAGGTATGCTTGTTTTTACATTTAGTCTGACTGACAAACAAAAAAAGAGAATATATAAAATTTTAGGTGGATAAAATATGTGAACTACATCATTTCTATTTGTGTTTCAGAATAAATCAATTGGTTTTAAGAAATGATCAAATATATTTCAGAAAACATAAATAGATATACAAAAAATATCAAATGTAGTTTAGAAAGTATTAAATGAATTCTAGAAAATATCAAAATGTCATACAGTAAAATACTTAGAAAATATGTTTTTGAATAGCCTTCTATTTTTTATTTTTCTGAAATTCAATTTACATTTTCTGAGATACGAGTACATTTGATTATATGTAATATACATTTGATGTTTTCTGAAATACATAAAATATTTTCTGAAATACATTTGATAATTTCGGAAATACATTTGATAATCTCTGAAATATATTTGATAATTTCCAAATATCAATTGATGTTTTCTGAAATACAACTGATACTTTCTGAAAATCAATTGATGTTTTCTGAAGCACAATTGGAAAAGTTGTAGATAAAAATAATTAAGTGAAAACAAATTGGGGAAGGAACAAACCCATCATAGTTATTATTTTATAGAGTCGAAATACAAGCAGATTCCTTATTAAATTGATCTTAAAACGATGGAAAATTTGCGACTTTTTTTTTACCGAATTCGTGCTTATAGAGGGTTTTACTTATAGAAGATTCACCAAACAAAATTTTTTTTCAATTACTAATATGAAACAATCATTGGGGCATATCTGTTGTTTTCTGGAATAACCGCGTATGTCCATTTTTGTCAGTTTTGAATTAAATGATGCCAAATATATTATTTTTTAACGCTCTTTACATGTGTTAAACTAAAAAAAAAAATTATTGACCATTTCTGAGATTTTTCTTTAAATAACGACGTTACTTAAATGTTTATTTAATTAATTTGCAGCACTATCGACGTATGTCAACATACGTTTGATTGCTGACAAATTATTTTCTCAGAAAACGACACATAGCGACATACGTTGTTATTAATGGAAACAAATGCAAAATAATTTTGGATTAGTTTTCAGTTTATAACCACTTGTAAAAACTTGTGTGTTTATTTCTGTTATTTTTTGTCACTATTATTCTTGATTCGTTGTTATATTCTCATCCTAAGTCCCGTTAACTTTTTGTTGACGAACAAAAAAATCCATTTTTCAAGCAACAACAACTTATGCCTACATGGGTGGATGCAATGGTAGTTTTCTTTTTCAAAGAGAACGTCGTTTGTCGACATAAGTTATTTTATCTGCACACACTTTAAGTGTTATTTACATATTGGTTTTCGTCCTTCTCAAGGATCTATTCCTCTGAAGATTTTTGACTCAAAATTTTATATAAAGTATTTATTGCCCATATCTACAGGACTGTTAAAAAAAGCTCTCAAAACTTTATATCGAGCCCATAATTTCAAATATAACGTTTTTTGGCTCCCCTGAACATACGCGGTTATTCTAGAAAACCACAGATATATGTCCCATTGGTCATCAACGGTCATATTTGGAACAAGTACTTTACTTTGCTCAAGGCTGGTATGTTTTTTTAAATTCTTGAGTTATTTTATATCTTTTCTTTCGATTTCTTCATTTAGGGAGTGTTAAATTCCATACGAAATTATGCGTCGTTTTTCATAAATATTTTGGAATTTCTTAGTTGATATGGCTGGCAAGAATAAGGACCCCAGCGTCCAATATCAACAAGATATTATCTCACCAACATGGATAGCGTATCTAAAAATGATGTGTTTTTGTACAAAAAATAGTAAACGGACCCAACAGTCTTGTTGTTTTTGAATTTTTTTTTTTTATTTAAAATAAATTTGTTTTTTTTAGTAGGTATAATTTAAAACACAATAGATAAAATTTTATTATTTTTGTTACAATCAATGAAAAACATTAACAAAGAGAAAATATAAAAAAATAACTACTACCAAAAGATATCCTCTGTTTTTACCTTCCACGATCAATGGGACATATATGGCCCACTTTATATCACGCTCCTGCCGGAAACGGATTACACCAATTTTAAAAATCTTAATACTTTTGTAAACAAAAAGGATTGGTCCATGACATAGCAAAACTTTCGTAGAATTCGTAGATCTAAGAAGATAAGAGAAAACATTTGTCAGAAATAATGTCAAAACATATTAGCCTTTGGACAGACTACATTTGTTTAAATAACCCTCCGATTAGTAAGTCTCCAGATGGTCCTAAATAGTGAAAAATAGTGATGGGGGGTGTGTTTTGATGATTTTGATGGCTAATTTTATACTATATAAAGTAACAAAAAGGCATAAGAAATGTTTTTTTTTCGACAATTTCCGTGTTATGTAATATTAAAATACATAAGAAAATAATATAAATCACTGTTTTGATGCCTCTAGCTGATTTTCCAGTTCGAGTGTGGGAGGTATTGCAACGTTGCAGCAATGTTGAATGTTCAGCACAAACTTCTTTGTTGCAAGTAAAGCAATACGGTCTGTATTTACGCTGGCGTCCGTGCTCCACACGACATAACTAACATGACGGCCGATTTGATCGAGGCGTAAAAGAAGGTGCAGCTCCTGCTGTCAGTCTTGCTGGTACTACTCGTATCTACAAGGGCCAAAAATATTTGGTTTTTCCGCTTTTGTGTGTTTCAAAATTATTTTATTTTATCTTCACATTGAATGCTTCCATAGCGTTTCGAATCCTGGGATAGCTCGTTATACGTCCATTGGTGCCTGGTTCTTCAATATTAGGCAGTGCTAATCGAGTCGTGAGCAATTATAAATATCGCTTATTGGTTGTTTTACTTGCTTAATTTCCTTATATATGATAAATGCAGCTAATGCAGCAATTTCTACAATATTGTAGAATGTTGCACATGGCCAGCGGTTTATTGATCGTTTGTAAAAATATGTGCAAGTATCTGATCCATTGAATAATCATTGGCTTCCTTTTTTCAGTGTGTGTCGCAAGTATAGTGCATTGTAGACAGCAAAATTACCGCCTTATTCTTCTTCTTCTTCTTCTTCTACATATGAGCACTGTGATACATCGCCTTCTTCGTAGAAGCCAAACAATAAGCTGCAAAATGATGATTTTTCGGGAACTCACATGGTACAAATATTTTATTTGGGCATACTGTTCCAACATATTCAATTTTATGTCTCATCAATGTAAATTGTGTGTACTTTATTCACATATCTTTCCACTAATAGACACACCACGTTCTGCCCTTGATTTACCATACTCTCTTGACAGGTTAATTCCCAGAGTAAATCATTCCTTTGAGGGGATAAAATAATTTCGAATTGCCAGCCACCATACCTTTATTCCGTACTTGGCTGGCTTAGCTTGGCACGGTCAGCGAATAGTGCGGGATGTAAGCTGTCGCCAAATTGGCCTACAAATATCGTCAATAGCAACAGCAATACTACTGTTGATTAATCGCGTTATCAAAGCGAATGAATTTTTTGATGAGTATAAATCGATCGTATGATAATGCGGCTTTGTATATCGGAGCTTGGGTTGGGCCCCACAGTTCCTTAGCAGGCCTTCAATTGAAAAAAATACGAAATTAATAAAAAACAAGTAAGAAAATTATAGTCGGTCTAGACCGATTATACGATACCCTATACCATGCGTTTAGAGACCCTATCTCTCAGGCCCAACTAACTGGATATAGAAAATAAGCATAAATCAAATTTGAGTGGGATTTTTATTAATTTTTTTGGCTGCAGATATGAAAAAGTTCATATCGGATGATATATCTCTATGGGGACTATGCCCAAAAATGGACCGATCCTGACCATGTTTAGTAGAGTCTCTTGTATTTTGCAAAAATATATACAAACAAAATTTGAGAAGAATCAATATTTTTGTTTTTTGATAGATTTAGGTGAAGATCGGGAAGCAGCTCTATATGGGACCTATGACTAAGAGTTGTCGCATAGGGATCATTTTTGGACTACTGATTAATGGATGTAATAAACGCATACAAACCCAATTTGACTAAGATTTATATGATAATTTGGATCTTATGGCAATTTATGTTGATTTCATAGGGGTCATTTGTGAGCGGACTAGATCTGAACATGGACCGATTCGCACCAATTACCATAGCGTTCATCCTGTGGTCGACAAAAGCTTATGTGCCAAATTTTATTAAAATATATTCATATTTGCGACCTGCAGTTTGATTACAAGCTTTACATGGACACACAGACGGACGGACGGACGGACGGACATCGTAAAATCGAATCAGATAGTGATTCTGATTCGATCGGTATAATAAAAAATGGGTCTAGGTCAAATATTTTTGGTAGTTACAAACAGCAGCACAAAGTCATTATACCCAAACCACATAGTGGTATAGGGTATAAAAACCAAGGTTCAGAAAATACACACACGAAACACACAATGTTCTGTTCAAAAGCAGCCAACACATATCTTTATTTTCATATCAATTATGTGCGTTTCAAAATTTTCTACGGTGCCCAACACAAACATGACTGTGTTCGTTTTAATATTTCGTTATTTACACGAACATTTTTGTATCACATACTTTTTATTTCAATCACACATAAAGCACACATTTTTGAGTGTTGCTTTATTTGAAGTTCATGTTCTGCTACGTGTAATGAAAAAAAACACAGAACATGTACAATAAACAGGTTCGAGTTCAGTTATATTTTAAGTCGTGTTGTGGCTCGTGTAGTGAGAAAAAACACAACATGTACAATAAACAGGTTCGAGTTCAGTTATATTTTAAACACGACTTAAAATATAACTGAACTCGAACCTGTTTATTGTACATGTTGTGTTTTTTCTTACTACACGAGCCACAACACGACTTAAAATATAACTGAACTCGAACCTGTTTATTGTACATGTTGTGTTTTTTCTCACTACACGAGCCACAACACGACTTAAAATATAACTGAACTCGAACCTGTTTATTGTACATGTTCTGTGTTTTTTTTCATTACACGTAGCAGAACATGAACTTCAAATAAAGCAACACTCAAAAATGTGTGCTTTATGTGTGATTGAAAAAAAAAGTACGTGATAGAAAAATGTTCGTGTAAATAACGAAATATAAAAACGAACACAGTCATGGTTGTGTTGGGCACCGAAGAAAATTTAAAAACAAACATAATTGATATGAAAATAAAAATATGTGTGTGTTGGTCTAAGTTATGTTTGTTTACATATATGTACGAGTTTTTTATTCAGTGTGTGTTTTTTTCTGAACTCTGATAAAAACACAATTCAACAAAACTCATAACCGAATTCTTCTAACAATAGTACAAGATCCGTAGGGATCATTTTCACTAATCAACGTGCTAAACGTCTTCAACCCTCAGTGAAGTGTAAGCTATTGCTCTTATCACTTCAAACCCTGCCTTAATCGATTCAGAACATGTTTTCTTGGAATACGTGTAGGGCTCGGTTATTTAACACATACAACATTAAGGAGTTGTGAGAGTTTTAAAATCAAAAAAGTCCGCAGGGACCTTCTCACAAACCCTCCCCTCTCGATACTCATCGGTATAAATTTTGATGGAAAATTTATCAGATATAACAAAACACAAAAATGGACATATCTCAGCAAATGTTTAAAGCCAAAGTTCGTAGATAAATAAACACAACTCTGAGCTCGATATAGTAATTTTTTTGTGGAATTTTACATAAGTTAGTTATTTTTATCAATCGTCATTATTTTATTTTTGTAAAAAGTAAAACCACTATTTCGCACCCCAAATACAAAACAGTCACAACTCTAAATTTTCAGGAGAGGCAAAAAACTGTTTATGAAAAAATGATTATATTATTTAACAAGTTAGAGTGTTAAATTCGGCTGTGCCGAATCTTTAATACACTCCACTTCGGTTTGAGTATTGATAGTATATGTTAACAAAATATTGGAAAAAGTAAACAATTTGTTAGACTTAATACCAAATTATTTAAAAAAATTCTTTGGGTTGGTTTTCGTCTCTTCTATTATTTCGGATTTATTTCGGTGTTTGCTTTTTGGTCATCGTGGTTGCTGATCGCCATGCATTTAGGTTATATACCTATATGCATGCGTTTCCGGTTATATGACATAAATTCTCGTTTAATTTAGTTTTTGCTAATCAAATAGCTCGCCCTAACCTCCATTGCAAAGGTAATGGTTGTGTAGAGTGGCTATATGCATTAAATCCTGCTAATTGGAGATGGCTGTATAGTTTATTTTAACTGGCCAAATATTTCTTCATTGTGGCCATATAGGTCCGATGGAGTAACAAAATAATAACCAAAAAAAAAGCTCTCCCAACTTTTTTATTAAAATATTGCAATATTTGGAAAACATAGAGAATAAATTTATAATAATAAATATTCAAATTAGGGATACCAAACGCAAACAACCAAATGTCCCAAACATTTTAAATAAAATAATTTGTTCTCTTTATTTTCTGAAAAACTTCAAATTTTCATCCAAAAAAAATTGTGAAAATTTATATATAAATAAAATTCTCATCAAATTGCGTTTATTTATGTAACAGCTTTTATGTTCGCAATTCTTAAATATCATTTGACGTTTTCTAAAATTCATTGAATTTAATTAATGTTTTCTGTAGTGTTATTCTGTAAATTTCAACGATCCGACAATCGCAAAATATATCGACAGCCATTGTTGTTTGCACTAAGGATTAAGTGATTCACTAAGTAAATACATCTTAACGACAGTCGACAAATCTATTTTTCTATTTATTTAAATTGTAAACGAGTGGCATCTCTGTCAAAATAAGCGAAAAACACAAGGAATAGAAAAAACAAATTACTTCGTGTTTAACAGGATGATTTTATGTTTATGTGTAATATCTTTATTTTGTTTACTAATATTTCTATTTATTTATTTGAAAATGAAATAATGAATTGAATATGCTATTTAATTTTTTTATTTATATAAAAAAGTTTTTTAATAAAAGCAAAATATTTTGACTATTTTATATTTTTTATTTATGTATGACGACATTTCAACCTAAAAATTTAAGTTTTTATCGATTGAATAAACAACACAAAAATGGTTGTCGTTTAGATAACAACAACAGCTGACTTTAACAATAGCGAATATCGTTTTAAAATTTTACTGATAATTTTGCTATTTTCTTTTTTTTTAACGATTCGACTATCGTTAAAAGAAGTTACTGAATCGCGGTACTGAAAAGCTATTAATTTCTCTTGAATGTCAATATTTTTTTTAAATGTAAAAATTTTTTAAATGTAAACATAGGTAGGTATTTGGTGTTTTTTTTTTTTGGAATTTTAATTTGTGTTTAACGAATAAAATTTATATATTAGAGATGCAATTGATGTCTTCTAAATTTAAAATTATAATTTCCGACGTTTTGATATGATTTTCTGAAATTCAATTAATTGTGATTTATAATTGGAAATTTTTAATTCCAGTTTTTAGAATTGATATTTTCTTAAATTTGAATGGAAAATTTAAAAAAGCAATTTTGTATTTATGTGAATAATAATGCTTCAGTAATTATAAACAATTTTTAAAAATTAGATGTAATCGCAATCAGATATTTTGTAGGTAAAGCAGAATAATAATTATATATATCATGTAGAACTGTTTTGAAAGCAAAAAACTCATTGATGAACTCGGTAACTCTATTTTATAAAGACAACAAAAAGTTAATATGCCAAACCCATTTTTGTGTTTTTCTCTTTAAATAAATTTATACATAATATTTTTTTTTTGCTAAATTTGCATTGTTTTTTTTTATTAACAACTAGGTATTTTGGCATTATTTGCTCTAGATGTTGGTGAATTTTTACTCCCTTTATATTAACTCGTAGTGTCTGCTTGTCTGCTTGTAGTCAAAATTTTGGATCGATTTTAACCCCTTTCCCGTGACCCATTCGATCTGAAATTTTGCAGGCGGGCTCGTGGTAATAACAGAAATGACCTAACAAATTTTTTTAGTAGTGCCAAAACAATGGAAACTTTTAAATTTTTCTACCAGAGTTAATAAAAAAAATGTACAAAGGGTTAGTTTTTATTATATCATTACCACAACGACCACAAAAACAACAAGTCCAGCTATGACAACAACACAACATTTAGAATAACAACAAGAACAATATAGAAACATCATATTTTTAATTTTTTTTTTAATTTTTCAGAGATTTCCCTGGACCTGTTCCACCGATTTTAATAATTTTTGAAACAGAAATGTTCCCATGAATTTGGTGAGTCATTCCCACTAAAAATGATCACTGCAGCTGCACTATTGAGGGCGTGATCATGACAAGAACAACATAGAAAATTATATTTTTTCAAGATTTTTTTTGGTTCTTCATTCAAATCTCGGGTCCTAATCAACCGATTTGGACGATTTTAAACAGCAAAGTTTTCAGGATGTTAGTGAATCATTTTTTATATCAACGAGCACCCTAGCTGTCCGATTGATGCCGTCATCGTGATTTCCACAGACGGACAGACGGACATCGCTATATCAACTCCGGTTGTTATAAGGATCACAAATATATATATTTTATGGGGTCCAAAATTTTTTTTCTAATTATTACAAACGGAATGACAAACTTATATATACCCTCTGCACACTGGAGTGGAGGGTATAAAAAAATGTAGTTGCATTATGAGAAATGCTAATTTTGAGGAAAGTTTTGCTATACATTTTTTTCAATTTATTTTGTGTTTGTGGAAAAAAAATACAATTTTGAGTTATGACACTCTGACTGAAATTTTTTCATTTGGCTAGTGATATTATCTCAAGTTGTGCCCCCAGATATAACAGCATTTTTCCTGTTAAAGAAGTTAGTTATGACAAATAAATTTTTGCAATAGTTAGAATTGTGTAATGCGAATTAATTTATGGAAAAAAGTCAATTTTGGACAATTTTGAGTTGTGACTCTTTTGTATTTAAGGTGCGATATATTATTTAAATTATTGCTTTTATAACTTTAAATATCGCACTTACTATTGCCGAAAAAAGTGTATATGCCAAATTTTATATATTATCTTTGTTTATTGGCTTACTGGTCATATGGACGGACGGACATCTATAAATCGACTCAGAAAGTGATTCTAACTCGATTGGTATGAAAGTTATTAACACCAAGCTCATTGTACCCTATCTATAGAGCAATAAAGGATATAATAACAGCATGTTGCGTGCAGATCTAAGCTATTCCTTCTGACATACCCATGCTTCAAATGAAATTAAAAAAACATATTAACATTTTCGGATGATGTTTAGAAGAACGTTTCTTAGAAGTGAGAGATCAGTATATATTGACATTTAGTAAGCCGAAATAAAGTTTTTCCTATTTAATAACTTCATTGTCATGTCCTCGGTGGCTGTTGCTCATAAAAAACTTAATTGACAAAACTCAATTTGATAACGGCTTTTGGAAAGATATGAGTTCCACAAATTATAACTTGCTTCTTATTAACTCTGTAATTCTAAACAACAATATAATTATATATCAATTTAATTATATAAGTAATAGTCGTTCAATATAAAGTTTTGCTTGCAACAAAAATTAGTTGAATTCTCTAGACTTTCAGTCTAAAATAATTTATATTGTTGTGATTTAATTATTTTCAGTATATATTTATTTCATATATAATATTGCAATTCTTATCTGAAAGGGTTCTGATAAGAATGAGATAAGTCTTTCAATAGTATCGTAAAAGAAACAAAGAAAATATTGCACACAAATTTGCTAATTTTTAGCGAATCTAAAAGTTATAATAAAAAAATATTGGTTAATGATTTCGCAGTGATTATTTTAATCTATTTA
Organism: Cordilura impudica; assembly: GCA_963682025.1. Classification (NCBI taxonomy): domain Eukaryota; kingdom Metazoa; phylum Arthropoda; class Insecta; order Diptera; family Scathophagidae; genus Cordilura; species Cordilura impudica. The sequence continues at coordinate 124,424,605 of OY821519.1, forward strand.
GCAATACAATACAATTTATCAGTTTAAACTTAGTGTTCATTGATATTTTAGTTGTTTTTAAATTCTTAAAAGAAATGTCATAAAATTCATTCATTAAAGATTTTATATATTGGCCAACAAAAAAGAGCTTTGGAAGAAGGAATGTTGAATTTTCATCATGGGTTTGTCAGAAAATGTTGGTTGTGTTTTATAAATCACGTGAAGTACAAATTAACAAGTAAATCACTTCTTCTAAATCATATTTTATGAGTGCCTTATGATATTTTTATATGCTTATGCTTATATTTTCATTTCTCAACATAAATTATAATTAACTAAATATCAGTTCTGTCTATTTATATAAATTCAGTTATTATTATTATTTTAATTATTTTTTTAGTTTTGAATTATTAAATTTTTTTTTTTAAATATACCAGTTTGTCAATCCATTTGTAACTCATCAAAATAAATTCCGGAGTCACCACAAACAATATGTGACACGGAGCGTTAAAAGGGACCAATGATCAGAAAATGCGTTTTGGAGAAAAACGACTTTGAAATTAAGAAGTTGATTTTTGAATATGACGAATGTTACTTATTATCAAAAGTAGTTTTTTCGAATTGTGAAAGTAGTACTCTTTTAATGAGTAGGTTTTGATTTAAATATTTTTTAGTTCTATTTATCAGTTCTATTGTGATTTCGAAGTGTTATAAAAGTGAAAAAAAGAAAATATTAAAAATTTAAAAAAAAAGTTTTGTTTCAAAAGTGAGAGAACTGAATTAATAACTTTATTACTGCGCGCTTCGTTATCTACTCATTTCAAAATCTCGATTTTTGTAATTCGAAATTCGATTTACCGGTAAAATGTTTTCAGAAGATGAGTTTAAATAAGTGGAAAAACTGTATTTGTGTGAAAATGATAACAATTCGGAACATAATATTAGTGCTGTCAGTGATACAGATGATTTCATATCAAATGAAAAATGTTCACTTTAAATTCATAATCAACGACCGCAAAAAACAAATCTGATCAATTTTTAAAAAAACTAATCCGCCATATTGGATTCAACATTTTGGATTTTTAAAATATAATACCAGATTCGTAATCAGCGACCCCGCAAACCGCTGAGTGGCGCGTTTCAAGCAAATTAGACCAATCGCAAAAAAATTTGTCACATCGGGTTCTTTTTTACTTTTTTTTTTTAATCAAAAGTGTCTTTTTTGAAGCAAATTTATGACAAAGCTAATGCTGCGGTTTGCTGCATTAGAAAGAGCGTGTTCTCTACTATAAGAATCACCAAAAAAGTAAAAATCTATTTTTTCCCTTTTAACTTTCCCTGTCACATATATTCTTGATCATTATAAAGTAGAAGTCAATCTGGCGATGTCCGTATGTCTGTCTATTAAAAAATTCTCCTCTCCGCATGAGGTCGAGTAGGTCGCACTACATATTTAGGCTTAAAACGTTCGCTGCAACAGTTTGTTATTGAACTTGGAGCCCTAGAACAAACAGGTGAGGAATGACGTGCGAAAATATAAATACACCCCGACAAAACTCTAAAAGTAAGTATGAGAATATGTGCGTACATGTGTATCAGCGATGCACACATTTTTGTTTGCTCGTTGATTTTGTTATTTGTTTCCTACATGTGAACAAAAATGTATATGCATCGCTGATAAACGAACAAAAATTTAATTGTATAAATTTACATTTATTTACATTTTTAACTGCCGTATTAATTTTAAGCATCATTGTATGAAATCTAGCCGTTTTTGTCTCCTAGTGATGATGGGTGAGGGGTGTCAAAGATTTGGTATCTTTGAAAATTGTTAAAATGCACATGGCAGGAAGTTTAAAATTACTTCACTTTTTTATTGGATATTTAACGGGTTTCTCGTAGTCTCTTACAATTTATTTAAAATTGGTAGCACTTTATACATCCTAAGATATGGCGGCGTGAAAAGTACCAACAGTTGCAGTGTTGTTGGGAGGGTATTGGAATCGCTTTTTCTACGATGGCGATATATTTCGGAGAAATATATTTTGAAAACCAGTAGTTAAAATTATTTTTTAGAAATATACTAGCTGGACCCGGCAAACGTTGTTTTGCCCTCAATGAATTTTTATTTTAGTTAGAATCTGTATATACCTATATAAAATGTGTGACGAAGATCTCCAGATAATAAAATGAGAGCTTCACCAAAAAATCTTTCATTGCCTTTCAAATCTTTTATCAAATCAAATCACAATGTTTGTGAGCCATGGTACATTCATCCCAAATAAAAATACTGCATTTTTGCAGAACTTTTGCCATACCGGAATGTTTTTTGATATTACAGACGGCATTCTCATTTTTTTGTACGTTTAACGGTGATTTGAGTGCTGAATGAGCTGTGCGGCCACCATGCAATAATGTAGCGGCTTTTTCCTTCTTTTTCGTTAGAATATTTATATATAAAAACGTTTGTGAGTTTATTTATTAAAATTTATATAAATTTGACAACTCATTATTTTTCGAACGACAGCGCCATCTACCGGGTCCAATAAAAAAATGTTTCTAACATACATATATGTACATTCTTAGTTTCATTAAAATCACACCATAAATAAGAATATTCGAAATAACTTTACCCAGCGCCACCTATCGGGTCCATTTATACATACAAAAATTTCTTATGACGAAACATACGTTCATTCTGAATTGCAGTCAAATCGCGCTGAAAGTAAAAATTTTTGTTTTTAACTTGACCCCAACGCCAGCTAGAGGGTTAAAACTAAAAAAAAAAACACAGAAGAGCTCGAACCGAACCTATGCTGGAAATCCTACCTCGACAGCTCTTATGGTTCCGGAGATCATTCGTTACAATCAAATGCATCAAAGTTTTTATATATACGCCACGCCCCTTTGCCCACTAACAACTTTATATAGCTAAGGTCTTATTATTTCGCAAAAATATCCTTTTGTGAAAATTTCATGACAATCCTTCCAGTAGTTTAGAAGATATTACGATTTTTTATTTTTCTAAAAAGGGGCGTGGCCCCGCCCACTTTTCTTCTTGTATGTATTTCTATTCATGCTAATACCATATGTACCAAATATGACTGCTGTAGGTAAAAAAATTCCCGTGATATGACTTTTTCAAATTTTGGGTTATATGGGCGTGGCACCGCCCCTTTGTCCAATCAAAAATTTATATAGCATATTATTCCTTCCAGAGTCACAGTAACACGCTCTGAAAATTTCAGGAAGATCGGTTCTTTGGTTTGGCCTCCTATAAAGCACAAACAAACACACATTCATTTTTATATATATAGATAGATTGAAAGCAGAATAATTATGATTTAAGGTAAAATGGGGCGAAAAAGGGGGACTTGGTAATAAAAAAATGTATGGCTACCTTACCTGTAGATAAAAAGTGTATAAAACTTTAGATAAATACATATTACAAAAAAATTATTTTGTATAGCAAACATTGTTAGTGGTATAAGTAAAAAAAAGGGGGCGGTGAAATGGGCGTGGTTCATAGTTATATGGCGACGTTAACAGTATTAAGAGCAATATACTACCAAATAAAAAAATCCGTTGGAAGGAACAAATTTGTACAGAGAAAAAAAAGTTTAAAACTTTCAAACAAAATTTGGCGTGAAAAGGGGCGTGAAAGGGGGCGTGGCGTAAGAAATGTTTATTTCTACCTCGCCTGGAGTATAATGTGTATACAATTTGAAGTAAATCTGTTAAAAACTATATGGGAGCAATTACATAATTTTAAAAAAGTGGGCGTAAAAGTGGGCGTGGTCAAAAAAAAGTACCCTATTAATCATGCCAGAGTCCCAGTTAAATGCTGTGAAAATTTCAGGAAGATCGGTCCAGAGGTTTGGTCTCCTATAAGGTACACACAAACAAACAAATAAACAAACACACATTCAATTTTATATATATAGATATTAATGCCGATTATTTTTTTAGCTAAATTTTCCCATCACCATTATATTTTCATCATTCTGAAGAGTGAGAAATTCCAAGTCAGGGTGAAGGTACCAGTTTAGTAAAACAGCCAAAGAGCTTGGTGGTTTGAGGCCAAACTTTTTATGACCTTTTCTATTTTTTTCTTATCTTGATGTTTGCAGCAGGGCTGGCCCCAGGGTCCAGCCAGTAAGGCCAGGGCTCGGTGCGACTGGCAGATAGGGGCTCCATTTATAAAAAAAATGAAACCGTAATAACAAAAAAAAAAAACAAATATGTAAATAAATTTTAAATCATGATGAAATGTAAAAAAAAATATTTTCTTTTTGTTCTTTATTTTAAAGAAATTCATATGTATCATTTTGCATTTTACAATTTTTTTAATTTTTTTTTAATTCACAGACTCATAACTAAACAAACAATGACTGAGTCGTATGGGAGCTAGTTTTTGAAAACAACGAAATTCAGCAAATAAAAAGAAAATGATTTATTGAAAACTAGATATAACCCGGTCTGCCTCGCTACCCCCCTCCCCCCAACCCATCGTAATGAAAGGGCTCTCACAAGGCTCTCATTATTGCAGTACTGCAGATATATGACATTTATTATTTACTTTGTATGGGGGCTACCACGCCCCCTTGTCCGGTCCCGCCCTTTTCCGGCATAGCTACTAACATTAACAATAGATAACCTCACACAAAATTTCAAACCTATCATAGTACTCAAGATATATTATATTAAAAATTTATTTTGTGTTAAAGGTGCCACGCCCACTAAAAATATTGTAACAATTAAAGCCTATAGCACTTCCCATATCCCCGGTAAGACTCTGTGAAAGATCTGATGAGTAGTTTTGGAGATTACCTCCTACAAACAAATAAAGAAAGAAAGAAAAAAATTTAAAGAAATTTCCTAAAAAATGCACTCGAATTTCGAGTGCTGGGCTCTGCTAGTATGAATTAATGTGGTTGAAGTTTGACTGTTCCCTCCCTCCCAAATAAGGAAATATTTTGATAATGAATATGACATTTCTATAAAAAAAATTTGACATAATAATTAAAAAATGATAAAAAAAACCAAAAACCAAAAAATTCTACGTTGCCAAAATTTAAAACATAAAAGAAAAATGTTTGAAAAAGAAGAATAAGCGACAAAATACTTGCAAGGTGAAAATGATTCTCTGTTGGAAGTTCTGTGTTAGAAATGTTAGTCGCCGATAAAGTTTTATTTATTAAAATTAAAATAAATTTGTGACTTTAATATAAAAATAAAAATATTTTTTTAATAACATAATTTAGAATAAACAAAATAAAGTTTTTATGTCTTCCTTTTTAGTTGGTTAAAAAAAAGGGCTCGATTTTGACCTTAGGTCTAGGGGGCCACAAATACGCGGGACGTTGCTGTGTTTGTTTACTTAGTTTCTCAGCTATAACTCAAGGACCAATGATGATTTCTCAAAGCTATTGAACCCCTGTGAATTATATAATTGAATATGATAAAAAAAAAACTGTGGTCGGAAGCCTGTTGCACCAATTGTGCGTATTTAGTGAAATTTTTATACATCAAGCTCACAAGTGCATTAGCCTTTTGCAAGATTTTTACAATCTTCTTTGAACAATTTGGCATTTAATGTTGTTCGGATGTGACACTGTTGTTTGTAAACAGAGAAACGCGTTTTTAACGAATTTTTATTTTCACACCTTAGTAATTTTTTGCACACCTTTTTGCCTTCGCTGCTATTAGTTGAATGTTGTTGTAGTTATTTGCAACATTTAACACCTTTTAAGGTGTTGAACTGTTAAGAAATGAAATGAATTCTCTATTACAAAAAAGATTGTACCCGAAGCAGCGTATGAATATGGAAAAAGTATATTTTTTGGGCACGTGTAAAATTCACAAAAAAAGTAGACATAAATATTTACACATTGAAAAAAAGGCAATCGCCATCATATAGAGTGGTTGCAGTACTTACACCGCATTGCGGTACCGGGTGTTGTCTGTTTGTACTAATGTTTTGTAACATCAATTTGTTGTTTATGAAACTCAATTTATATGTATTAAGATGCTAAGCAATGTGGTTATTTTCTTTGAAATTGTATTGTATATGTTGTTAGAACATCTAAGTGGCCTTAACAATTATCCTCACAGTACAAACTATGATATAAACTTTACCTCTACCATATTCTCAGGAAACACAAACATTCAACTTCTAAAATGCCAATAGAATGTTGTTACAAATAAAATAATTGGAAACTACTTTGCATCAGTACTTTTAATTGCAATAAAATGTTAAATAAAGTAATAACAATATAAATTGGGATGTAACAAGAGAATTTCTGCTGTAGGTACCAACTTAACATTCAGAGTTGATCAAATGCTACGAAAACTGGAAAAACCTAAATTATGAACACACAGGACATCAAAAAGAAAAATAATACTCAGTTTGAATGATTCAGTTTTTTCTTACCCTATATATATATATACATATATACAGGGTGGACCAAATAAGACCGATCAATTGTGGTTGTTGGTGGTCTTGTGGTATGGGTTTTTCCAACGATCCTCTAATATCTTGATACCCTTGAAAACTACGATTCATTAAATTCTTCAAAGGAGGCCACCGTCTTTGATATGATTTCTTCAGTTGTGGAAAATCTCTTTCCCTGGAGCCATCTTTCCAAGTTTGGGAACATAAGTCTTTTGTGCTTAACGTGAACAGATACTATGCGTCCGCCCAAGGCCTTGGCATAAGATAGTTTGGAAACTAGGAGAAATGTGTTTAGCATAACTCCGTCATTTACTAAAGGATCGGGCCGATCCAAAGCCCTGTTGCTCTATGGGTCAAAACACCCGGTTGAATGCAACTCCAAATAGAGCTGTGTTCTTTCTGAGACTTTGGGTTACCACAACCATCACGAAACTCCCAGAGGGCCGTTTCCAAAAAAGCCATTTAAGGGCTTAACAGTTCATGCTCGATCATTAGCAGAACTTTCAAGAAAACACACCGTCTGACACTTCTTGACATTAAAACATTTATGTCTCCAACTAACCCTCAATGCTATCTTGCCACCGGCTCAATCACCCTCTTGGTGATTTTTTCTTGCTCTTAACACTCTTGCCTTCCACTCATTCTCAATACCTTTCGTCATTGTTAGCCGACTCAGCATTCTCCAATTTGTTTCCAACTTATGCCATCATTTGTCTACCTTGCCATCTACCTACCGTGATATCAATAGCAATGATAGCTTTCCGAATTCGTTTCCAACTCATGTATCTCCTTTCGACACTCTCGTCTATCACACTCATTCTTCGTGTTACCTCTATCATCCCTATGGCTTCGACTTCGATAGCATTCTGAACTCGTTTTTCAACTACTTGTTCACACTATCGTCTACAACATTCCTTCTTCCTGCTACGTCATTCATCCCCAATGTCTGTACATGCGAGATGACGTCGATAGCTCTCCGATTTCGTTTTTCAACTACCTGTCCATCTTATGTCTACTATGCTTGTTCTTACTAATTATCGCTGTTGTGCAGGTGTGATGCTATCGACAACATTCCGAACTCGCTTTTCAACTAGTTTCGTCTCATTTTCGACGCTGTATTGACATCTGTTGCCACCTCAAGCAACCTTGACTCGTCTTCGACCCAACACTCTTGCTTCCAACTTCTACGTAATGGTATCTTGTCAGGGGTGGCTGACTCACCCTTTCCCGGCCTTGTTTTCTTCTCATGTTCCATCAACTAAATCTTCAACTAATCGCAAGTAATCTTGTTAGAGCGGCAGCTGACGCAAAAATCATTGGAATTTGTTTTCCAACTTACATCATTCCCGACTACTTCACCCATTCTTCCTGCTGTCGATATCAGGATTTGGACTAACATCGATAACATTCCAAACTTCGTTTTTCAACTCATGGTGCATCGCTAACATCTTGGTATACCTTGACCATCGATCATACCGCATAATTATGGGATGTGAAAATCATTTCTCAGGTAGTTTTTGACACCTCCATTTTGGGTGACTTATTCGTTCCGCTTCTAATATGGAAAATTCTGTGAATCCTTCACGTAGGGCGTATAGCTTACTCGCGGTACTAATTTAGCGCCTTTGGTGAGGCTGCGTTAACAAGCCAGGCCCTGTTCCTCCCAGTTCCCCCAGACAGGGCGAGACTGGTGGCCACAAGTTTGACAACAAATAATGATCGCTGGGGGCCAGATCGGGAGAAGAAACTCCTAGCCCAAAGCAGATGAATGCGCCGCTGCATTGTCAGGATGGTACAAATTTTTTTTCTCATTTAAGTGGGGTAATTTTTCTTAATTTCTTCATCCAATCTGTCCAATAACTTAAAATAGTACTTGGCAGTTAATGTTTTTCCTTTCTTCAAAGGTACTGAACCAAAAAACACTACCGATTACCTTTACAGCCGACTGTTGAGTCTTTGGCCGCTTTGGTCGACTTTTGCACACTGCATATTGGAGACCGATGTTTAACAATGAATCCACGTCTCATCTAATGTTATAAAACGACGTAAAAATGCAGATGAATTCATTTCAAACATTTCCAAGGCATACTTAGAATCATAAACACGTTTCGTTATTTGTTCAACGGTACCCATCGAGCAGAAAGCTTCTTCATATTTAAATTATCATGTAATATATGGCGAACTCACTCTGTTGATATTTTTATATTGCCAGCAATTTCACTCACATCCTGATGCACTGCTCTTATGTTTTCTTCGGTAACTGCCTCATTTGGACGACAAGGACTATTTGTAATATTTGTGATCGTATGATCATGTTTAAATTCGGATTACCAGCTTTTAGCAATAATATTTAACAATCCATTCTTGCGCAGTATTTTTTCCCACCAAAAAACAATGTTTAATCAAAACACGAAACTTTTTGCAATAAATTTTTTCTCAAACTTTAAAAGCAGCATCACCATCAATTTTGATAGTAAAAAAGTAAGAAAATTATAGTCGGTCTAGACCGACTATACGATACCCTATACCATGCGTTCAGAGGCCCTATCTCTCAGGCCCAACTAACTGGATATAGAAAATAAGCATAAACCAAATTTGAGTAGCATTTTTATTAATTTTTTTTCTGCAGATATGAAAAAGTTCATATCGGATGCTATATCTATATGGGGACTAGGCCCCAAAATGGACCGATCCTGACAATGTTTGGTAAAGTCTCTTGTATTTTGCAAAAATATATACAAACAAAATTTGAGAAGAATCAGTGCAATATTTTTCTTTTTTGATAGATTTAAGTGAAGATCGGGAAACAGCTCTTAGGGGGCCTATGATAGGGACCGTTTTTGGACTACTGATTAATGCATGTAATAAATACATACAAACCCAATTTGACTAAGATTTATATGATAATTTGGATCTTATGGCAATTTATGTTGATTTCATAGGGGTCATTTGTATGGGGGCTAGGTCTGAACATGAACCCATTCTCACCAATTTCAGTAGCGTTTATCCTATGGCCGACAAAAGCTTATGTACCAAATTTCATCGAAACATATTCATATTTGCGACATGCAGTTCGATTACAAGCTTTACATGGACACACAGACGGACGGACGGACGGACATCGTTAAATCGAATCAGCTAGTGACTCTGATTCGATCGGTATAATAAAAGATGGGTCTGGGTCAAATATTTTTGGATGTTACAAACAGCAGCACAAAGTCATTATACCCAAACCACATAGTGGTATAGGGTATAAAAAGGGGTTTACTGAATTCCGTTGTGGTCACACCAGCACAAGTGAAGCCGAATTTTCATGTCGCTCAAAACAGCCAGTCACGCCAGAAATCGACATAAAATTCCCTAGAATGATAATGAACGCTTGGAGAATGGAAGCTCGGTAGTGGCAGAAATAACTTATACTCGACCATAATCGTAAGAGCCTGACCATTTTAAAGGAGTGTTTGACAATGTTCAACCACAATTCGTAATCGCAGATGAAACGTGGAGCCATATCAATACACCAGACACCTAGGAACAGTACACCAAAATAGGCCATGGTAGGTCTCCCGGCCAACAAGGTTATCGTGAAAATTTTTTTTCGTGATGCTTGCGGTGGCATTTACGATTGCCGGCAAATTCGACATTGATTTCAAACAAAATGCACCGCATTTGGTGAAGTAGAAATGTAGTCGCCATAATTTTAAAATAGTCACGCAAAGTCACGCACAGTCACGGAGAGATTAAAAACTCATATGCATAAGGAAAGAAAGAGTTTTAATAAAAACATTGTTTTTATGGGTTCTATTATTTAACATTTACTACCTGTATCCTGCTATGGCAGCGAACGTATGACCAACAATGTCTAATGGTTCTCCAATATAACCCAACTAACAATAATTTTGTTCACACTTAACAATATACTTTTTCATTGAAAATTGTCTAAAATGCCTTCCGCTTGATATTGACAATAGATTGGCATTTGAATATTGTTTCACCGCTTTATTGTGTAGGTTAACAGAGATTCGTATCTAACTTGGATTATTTCGTTCTCCATGTTACGTACTTGAAAGACATGTTCCTCTTCAAAGAAACGTGGAACAAAATCCAGAGAAAAGAACAGAACTTATGCTTAAGGTGTTAACAAGTATGCGAATTAAATAAGCAAGTTTAACGGGCATATGTTAAAATAACTTATGAATGTTTGATGACAACAACAACGTCGATAACCGCAAAAACATACAAAAAAAACTTTAACCAAAAAAAGAAAGAAAAAAACAAAACAACATCAGTATGCAGAAAGCGCAAAGCATATGAAGAACATTAAAATAATAAAAAAATAAATCATATTTTAATAAATTTTATTTAGAAATATCTCTCTCTACTCGTATATGTACGAGTATGATCGACTAATGTGCCATCATATTTTAGTCATCGTTATGGAATACAAAATTAATATATATTTTTGTTTTCATTTTGAAATTTTCAATATATTGGCACGTGTTGGACATAATATTCAAACACTACGCCAGAGATTATTTTAGTTAAAGCTGATGTTTATTATTACCGATTGATTCAGTAACACAGTACAGATGACTTAGCTCGAGCTATAATATCATTCATTCTACTGTCTTACTTGGATATAGAAATTTGTATTATCAACTAAAAGAACGGAAATGTAAAATTACTTAATTGCTATTCAATGTATGAGCTTTGTTTAGGGAGGAACTCTAATGAATTTCATAAGAAGTAATCAAGGTTTAAAACAAACTGGATCCTAGGGAAGCTTAAATGACTATGAAAATCATATATATTAGAGCGACTCACTCTGTATGGAGAGAAAAAAGTGAAAAAAGTGCCCCCCCTTAGAAATCTACCTTGGTCTGTTTTATAACGACTCCCAAAATATTTCTGGTCTAGCGTTAACCCATTCCGAGCTGGACCGTTTTTAGAAAAGTTATATTTTTTATTTTTTTGAAAATATTTTCATTTTTCCACATCAACATATCCAATATGAGTATGACATGATAGGTTTTAACAAGACGCGTTCAACGCTATATAGAACATGTCCAAGCATGTCCTAACTGTTGTGATATTCAATTAAATATGTAATTTTTGATGGGTTTTGTATGAAAATGAGTCAATTAGAAAATCAAATGAACATATTTTTAAACATCATTCGATTGAAAATAACGTTAATTTATTTATTTTCCCTAACATGTACTAGTTCGTGTTTTAACTAAAATCTAATGCCGTGAAAATAATGTTGTTAAACATAGGGAATATGGGAATCAAAATTTTTCTTTTCTCAAGTACACTTCAGTTCTGTGAAAAAAATATGGAATTTTGCTAATTTAATAAATGTTTCACGCTGCTTCGGAGAAAAGTTAAACAAGAGTGTGGAGTTTATTAAATTTAGAAGTGAATATAGTTTCTAAATGACTCCAGGATAAATTTCAGACCAAAAGAAAAAAAAAACACGAGACGCTTTCTTTAATGACCTGAATTTTTCCCGTTTAAAAAAATTTAATTATTCCAACTACATATATTCTTATTGTAATTTAAATGATATTCTATTTTCCTCCAAATTGAAATTTTGCTTAAAACTGGAATTTGAGCCTGATTCCATATTTCCAAAATCGCATTTATTGTTATTTTAAAATAATTCGATAGGCCAATCTGTTTATTTTGTGCTCTCATAAAAAAACAAATGCCCTTTTAATGCGCACTTCGTTGGTAGTTTAGTATTATCTAATTTGTGAGCAGCAAAATTTTTTTTAGCCATTTTTATACCCTATACCATATGGGGATTGGGTATAATGACTTTGTGCTGCTGTTTGTAACTACCAAAATTATTTGACCTAGACCCATCTTTTATTATATCGATCGAATCAGAATCATAAACTGATTCGATTTAATGATGTCCGTCCGTCCGTCTGTGTGTCCATGTAAACCTTTTAATCAAACTACAGGTCGCAAGTATGAATGCATTTTGATGAAATTCAGCATATAAGCTTCTGTCGGCCATAGGACGAACGCTATTGAAATTGGTGAGAATCGGTCTATGTTCAGACCTAGCCCCCATACAAATGACTACTATGAAATCGACATAAATTGTCATAAGATCCAAATTGTAATATAGATCTTACTCAAATTGGGTTTGTATGCGTTTATTACATCCATTAATGAGTAGTCCAAAACCGATTCCTATGGGACAACTCTTAATCATATGCCCCATATAGAGCTGCTTCCTGATCTTCACTTAAATCTATCAAAAGACAAAAATATTGCACTGATTCTTCTCAAATTTGTTTGTATATATTTTTGCAAAATCCAAGAGACTCTACCAAACATATTCAATGTCGGTCCATTTTTGGGCCTAGTCTCCATATAATATAGCATCCGATAGGAACTTTTTCATATCTGCAGCCAATAAAATTAATAAAAATCCCACTCAGATTTGGTTTATGCTCATTTTCTATGTCCAGTTAGTTGGTATCATATAGTCGGTCGATGAAAATTGTTTTTAAAATAACTAATTTATATTATTTTAATTTTTGTCAAACTCAAATGCCTCAAAATAAGTGCATGGTGCAACTTTGGATGACTAAAATAAGTAAATAAATAAATAAATAAATAAATAAATAAATAAAAAATGTTATTTTCAATTTCAAACCCCATCAAAAATTACATATTTTATTGAATGTCACAACACTTAGGACATGCTTGGACATGTTCTATATACCGTTGAACGCGTCTTGAGAAAATCTATCAACATTGGATATGTTGATCTGGAAAAAATGAAAATATTTAAAAAAAAACCTAAAAAAAAGAACTTTCCTAAAAACGGTCCAGCTCGAAATGGGTTAACGGTATACCAGAAATATTTTGGGAGTCGTTATAAAACAAACCAATATAATAAAGAGGTAATGTGTCTTTGTTTGTTTTTTCTGATCTTCCTGAAATTATCGCAGAGTCTTACTGCGGATATGGGAAGTGCTATAGGCTATAATTTTTTAAACGTTTTTATTGGGCGTGGCACCTCCCACACAAAAGTAAATTTTTAATATCATATACATATATTGAGTACTATGATAGGGAGAGCTTTGCAAATATGTGTGAGGTCACCTATTGTTAATATTAGTAGCTACGCCGGAAATGGGCGGGATCGGATAAGTGGGCGTGGTACCTCCCATACAAGTAATAGTTCAATATTATGTATCTCGAGTACTGTACTTTTAAAATGTGTCTGATGTCACCTATTATTAATGTGAGTAGTCGGACACAAAATGGGCAGTATCGGACCTTTAGGCGTGGCACCTGTCATACAAAGTAAATATAAAATGCCATATGTCTGGAGTACTGTAATAGTGAGAGTCTTGGGACTTTGTGGGAGCCCATAAGTTATTCCTGTGATTAGTTAGACAAAAAATGGGCGAGATCGGAGCAGTGGACGTGGCACCGCCCATACAAAATAGATATCTTATATCATATAACTGGAGTGCACGAGTCCATCAGATATTATTGTCAGTAGTTCAATTAAAAATTGCGCGGGATAGGATTAGTGGGCGTGGCACCTCCTATGTAAAAAATATGAAGTAGTACGGAAGCGACAGTCTTTTGAAAAGTTCATTAGTTATCAATGTGATTTGTCGTGGAAAATATATCACCAAAATCAAAAATCGCCAAACCCAAAAATCGCGAAAAATAAAAATCGCCCAAAACAAAAATCTTCAAAATCAACAATGGGCAAAATCAAAAATCGCTAGAAAGAAAAATTGCCAAATGATATTCTAAATTCGAGGCCAATAGTTAAGTGTTGCCAGATCTAATATGGATAACCCATCTTCCTCTGAGCTACGTACCTAATGAAAGAACAAAAAGCATTGTATATCAGCAAGCATTGAAATAAAAAAATCTATACTAATAATCTATACTAATATAAGAGAGTTAACTGGCAGATTCCAGCCCTCGAAATTCAAGGCCAAATTCTAGGAAATTTTAGTTTTTCATCAAATAAAGATTCTAAAGGTATGCTAATTCCCAAATCAACACAAAAAACAAACTCATTTTTATTACAAACACATTAACAAGTTTAATAAACGCACATATAGCATTGTATAATTTTATGTATGTGTTAGTAGCAACTTTAAATGCAATTTACTTAAAATAAAGGAAAAAATTTAAAAATCTGTAAATCTACAAAACGGCTAAAAAGAAATGCCTTTCAAATAATATACGTTTGGTCAAAATAGGGATAAAACGGTAGAACAAAACATCGGTCAAAAGAAATCGCCTAGCCTATTAATATTATAGATGTGTATTTGTTTGTTTGTTTGTTTGTAGGAGATATTCTCCGTAACTACTCATCTGATCTTCCTGAAATTTGCACAGAGTTTTACTGCGGATATGGGAAGTGCTACACGCTGTATTTTTTAAAATATTTTTAGTGGGCGTGGTACCTCCTATACAAAGTAAATTTTTAATATCGTATATATTAAGTATTATGAAAGAGAAAGCTTTGTAAATTTGTCTCAGGTAATCTATTATTAACGTGAGTAGTCAGACAAAAAAAATGGGCGGGATTAGACGAATGTGCGTGGGACTCTCACACAAACTTAATATTAAATGTGATATATCTGAATTACTGAAATAGTGAGAGCCTTGTAACTTAGCTGGAGCCCTTGAGGGGGGAGGGGTAGCGAAGCACACCGGGTTACATCTAGTATATATATATATCATAAACTTCTCGAAAGTTATAGTCTGTCGATTTTTCTTTAAAAAAAATTTTATTGGGTAGAATGATAAGTTAAAATTAATTTTGTTTCATTTCAAAATATTTATTATTTATTATTTATTTAATAAAAAAAGAAAAAAAAATCCCAATTCCGCTGAAAAAATGTATTCATTAAAAACTATAAAATATTGTTTATTTTCGAAAATTAAAAATCAGTTGCTAATAGTTTTTATTTCTTAACCGCCTCCAGTCATTTTGGCATAGAACTCCCCAACATTTTTGTGACCTCTACTCATTCCTTTTCGATATTGTTCACTTGTTCATGCGACACATAGTATGCAAGCCACGTACGCACAACATGAGACGAATCCTTCGGGAAAGTAAACGAGGCTGGTAAAGTTAACTTTTCGTTACTTTTTTCGAGGTTTTCTTTTAATATATTCATATACATCATTTTGTCCATAATGTCATCAATGAATACCAGCCTTGCAGCGGGCTTACATCCTTACACAATCACACCTCCACCACAATGTTTTATAGTTGAAGCAATGTTTCGTTTTTCTAGCCCTGTATTGGACTTTCTCTATACGGTTTGGTGACCATCAGTGCGAAATATATCGTACTTGTTTTCAAGCGAGAATAACACTTGGTCCCAAAAACCATTTGGCCTACGTAAATACTCCTTGGCATATGCTAAAGACGGCTTTTGGTTCAATAATTAAATAAAAGGGTTACATCTTGCAACACCGCAGTTATAGTTCACCTGATGTAGAGCTCTCTGGATGGTAATGGCATTAACAACTTTTCCAAACTTTTGTTTAATATAAGCAGCGATCAATGTTGAGGATATTTTGGGACGCACTTTCACTTTTTTGATTATGTGGCTGTATTCAATGTTGTTTAAAGATCTAGGGCGACCTGTATCCTTTGCACTTTCAAATGTTGAGGCTCACTTCAAACGCTGTGCGATGCTCCGAAAGTAGTAGCTTTTTGTACCCATCATTTGTTCTATCTCAGCATAAGATTTGCCTGGATTGTTCAAATATGGAATAATTATTGGTTTGGATTCGATGGTTTCTTTTTTGTTTGTTACCCATTTTTGATTAAATCAATTATATTTTATTAATTAATTGAAACATGGTATTTCTAAAAACAATTTTTTGTGCTGCATAGCTCACATCTTCTTCGTGTGTCGACAAAATTTGGACAATGTACATACACCGAGATTTCCTACTCAAACACCCTAACAAACTGATTCTGCTTTTCCTCGGCGTCTCTTAGAGGCTAAAACAGATCCTCTTTTGATGCTGAATTCAAACTTTTTCGATTTGTAGTTGGATTTCTCTGGGTCATCAATGCCATAGGAACAGATCGACTAAATTCCAGAAACGTTATGTTTTCTGACGAGTTGTTAAATGCTATCTTTAAATGATATCTCCAAGAGACCGCAGAAAGTTCGGTGCCGTCACTTTTTAGATTTTCGATCAAGGTCAACTCGACCGACAAATGAGTTAAAGTCTTTCTCAACTGTTGGGTAAGTTAAAACTTTCTAATTGCCCTTGCGGTCTCGCTTCGCTTCCATGAAGATTCTATGCCATAAAAAATTTCTTTGTTGTCCATTCACTTGCAGAGACTTATATCACTGCATGGCACTCTCAAGTTTCAATCTCTTTTCATCTTATGGTTACGAGTATTCAAACTTTTAGGGTTTCCTTTTCTATTAGAACGAATAGGTCGCATGCTAATGATTGTTCAGTTTTTAGTTTTTCAAGACGCCAAATTGATGTAAAACAGTTATTATAATAAATAATTTTATTGTTTCCCCACTCGTTTTCAGTCATTGACAAAATCACTCTTTCTCTAAACCAAAACCGGCAAATTTTAACTCTAAAGTTTCATCTTTGCTTTGATATATTGAACATTTTTTTGTGTAGCCATTCTGGTCAGCCAAACACCAAATTTTTTACCTCTTTTAATTGGCATGACATGACATGACATTCTGTCCTTTAGAAAATATCTACGGAAAGATTTTGAGTATCATGGTAAATTTGCTGAAACTTGTTATTCAACCCATCGATCATAGGCCGAAGTTTGAAGAGGCGATCATTGTTGTATATCGTAATCTTAGAATTGTCGCTCACATGAAGGTTGCTCAATATCTCATCATATATCTTATGGCTCATAGTTTTCCCAATTATCGGCAGTAGAAGTCGTCGCTTGTGCCCTAATGAACTTTCCAACTTGGAACTTTATGATACCCCATGCCGATAAAAGCATGAAACTCACTTTTTTCAAATTTAAATTTTTGTGCCTCTGGGTGGCGCATAAGTAGGTTTGGGATATAATATTTTCTGAAATGAAATAAAGTATTGCGTGGATGTAGCATTATCTTCAAAAATTCATGCTGCAGGTCATTCTGGCAAGAAGAAATCGGAAATACATTTCTCATGGTCCCTCAATTTTCAGTAGCGATTAGGCTCAATGCTTCGACGACTGCTTGGAATCATTTTCAGTATATTCCCATAACTTTCGTTTGCTTCAGCATTATTTTTAGCCTGTATTATCTCAATTTACCCAGGAACGTTGGGAAAATCATTTTCGACGAACAATTTCCGCAAATACCTGTTCATAATGTCGTCAATACTAGGCTCAATTTGGTCATCACACTCGTCATTGCTTTCAATATTGGTGTTTTCGGCATTTTCAATGGGAATTGATTCCAGAATTTCCAAAATATTATACCTATCATGATGTTTATTACAAATTCCAGCGATAGCGTTATCAATTGCAAAACATTGAAAATAAACTGTAATATCGCATACAAATCAACACTGACAGCCCAATGGTACTTATCGGTCCATTGCATATAGCCAGTTGCGTTTTAACCCCAAGGCACAAAAGGCACCTGCCTAAGGGCCCACAGCACTTGGGAGGGCTCACGGAAATTAGGAAAAAAAAAATTTTTTTTACATTAAAAAATTTTTCTTTTGTTTTTGACATTAAAAACATTTACGATTATTGAATTTTTGCTTTACTTTTCAAATAGTAGCTTTTTAATTGTATTCCCTTAAAATTTTAATAACGTACATACATATGTAGGTGAACTTTCAGTAAAATTGAAAAAAAAAATAATGTTGTAAAAATTTTTTAAGCGTTACTCCTTTTGTTGTTTTTACAATTTTTTGACTTTGTCTTCAGTTCCTAATAAGAATTTACTCAAGAATTTACATACGCTGCAAAATTATTATTAATTGTGAAAAACAATTTTTTTTTTAAATGTTTTTATAGAAATTGTTTCTGCAGTTGTAATAAGCAGCTGTTAAATTTTCGTAAAATTTAAGCAATACTCCTGTTATTGTTTTCACAACTTTTTGTTTTTCCATCATTCGCGAATTCCAATTTACTAAAGCAGGACGCAAAAAATTGCGAAAAGTTTTAAATATAAATATAAATTAGTGAAGAAATATTAGAATAAATCCTAATAATATGCTATTAAAAATAAATGTCAGATTATATTATTATTATTTTACTTAAGCTATTTGTACTTGTTTTACTTTTTATTTTTCTACTGTATTTGATTTTAATATTTGCTGCTGAAGTTATTTTCGGGACTTCTTCTGATTCCAATCTTTCAACATCGTAACGATCATTAGACTTCACTGATTTGATGATATATGGTCCAAAATATTTATTTTTCAGCTTAGCTTGAGTTGCAAATTGAGTGCGCTTAATTGCCACGATGTCACCAAGAATATTGGTGCACTAGAGATCCTAAAGAATGTCAACATTTTGAGTGTGATTTTTCTGCTTCAAAACGAAATTATAATGACGGTAAAAACCGATACTTACAAACTTAATGTTTTGTCGACAACATATAAGTGATATCAATATCAAAAGGGAGTGGCTAATGTATTCTCAATAAAAATATTTACTGTTTTGCACGTGTCTTGTTTGGAGATTCCCAGAAGAAAATTAAATTTGAGAGTGAATTTTCAGAGTGTTCATGGATAAATTGATTCCGCATTGGAGGTTCAATTCAAAAAAGAACAGAAATATTGGGTAAAAATATGCCATCGACTTGTGTCAGTTATAAAATTTGTTTCATCACGTGGATTAGCGCTTTGTGGACACGACGAAATTCTTGGTTCGCAACATAATGGCAGTTATTTGGGAATGTTAGAGCTAATAGCAATATATGATCCGTTTCTCGGTAGACATTGGGAAAAACATGGTAATCAAGGCAAGGGAAGACCATCGTATTTATCTGCAACTATTTGTGAAGAAATTATAGAAATTATGGGCGACAAAGTTTCGAACGCTATAGTTAATGATGTTATTGAAGCCAAGTATTTCTTATTTTCTAACATTCATTCCTATTGAAAGTCACAAAGGAGAAGACCTGGCTAAGACTTTTTTAACTTACTTAAAAAAGTTGAATATTGATATAATATATATAAGAGGCCATTCTTACGACAATGCTTCAAATTGACCGGTTATTATAATGGTCTTCATATAAGAAAATAAATAAGCTCACACACTACACACCGTGCGCATCACATTCACTTAATTTGGTTGGAGTACGTGCTGTGGAAAGCTGCGTAGGAGCAATCTCATTTTTCGGATTCTTGCAAGTACAGTGTAACTTCTTCTCGGGGTCCACTCATCGGTGGGGAACTTCAATATCTTACAGAAGATGCTAAAAAGAAAAATTGTTCGCCATTAGTGCTGCGAAAATGTCCTGACACAAGGTGGTGTGCAAGAGCTGACTCTACTAAGGCTTTATTACAAGGTTATGATGGCATAGAGCAAGAGTTACAATCGTTAATCAACGAACAGAATCAAAAAGCAGAAGCTGTTCACGAGGCTAGATGTCTTTACCGGAATTAAAAAAAGGATAATATTTTAATGTCTGCATGTTGGAGTATCATTCTGGATCGAATCAATGTTGTCAGTAAATCTTTGCAAAACAAAAAAATTAAAATACTTTCCGCTTTCAACCTTTTAAAATCGCTCTTATATTATTTGAACACAGAGAGAGAAAATTTTGAGAAATACATTATAAGAGTTGAGGAGATTACTGATACGCAATGGACTGATGAAAAGCAATGCAAAAGAAAACGTAAAATGAAGTTTGATGAAGGTACTGCGGAAAATGTTGTACTAAGAGGAAAATAAAAATTTAAAATAGAAACATATTCACCAGTTTTTGATATGCTTTGTGCAAAATTGAAGAGACGCCTAGAGGCATATGGTGAAATATGTGAATTATTTGGTTTTCTCACAAATTTCCTAACAAAATCTTATGAAGAGCTGAAAATTTCTTGCGAGGAGGTCAGAGTATATTATTCGAATGCCATTAAAAATATTCGCGGATGAAATGGTATATTTTGAATATTTCATTTTACAGTTAGGGGCTATTGAAAATGAAAACTTCGTGCCCGCGGAGAAATCATACAAAATAATTTTTTCAAATATGTCACAATCAACATTCCCCAACGTCATGACAGCACTAAAAATATATCGAAGCCTCATGATCACAAACGCTACAGGTGAACGCAGCTTTTCTAATTAAAATTAATTAAGCACTGTCATCGTTCATCCATGATCCAAAAGCGATTGTGTTGTCTTTCTATAATGTATATCGAACACGAAATTTTGAAAGACTTAACTTTTGATGATGTTTTAAATGATTTCATTAGTAAAAAAAATAAGAAAATTAAATATGTAAAGTCAACATGCGAAATAAAGAAAAGCTATTTAGTTTTAATTTAAAAAATACTACATTTCAGTTATATAAAGTATTATTCAAAATATCAAAAAATTAAATAAAATAAGTTTCAAACCTATACTTAGCAGTATTTTCTTTAATTTTGTATTTATGTACATAGGTGGCCCAGTGCCTAAGGGCCCATGGATGGCTTAAGACTTCACTGCATATAGCTAAAAAAAAAACCAAATAATACATACATATATATAATGTGGAAATATTTGTGCGTGTTCTAAGTTGATTAGTTCTGTATAATATTACACTTTTATTGATAAAATTGCTAAATTATTACCATTTTTTTAGATCGAAATAAATGACACAAAAGCTTATGCGAATAGCTAAACAACATTGCAAATTACCGTTAAAAATCCTGTTATAGTGTTATAGGTACTCCAACGTACCTACGGCCAAAAATATAAGATTTTATAAGTTAAACATTTTAGCTACCGTCGGTCGACAAGGGGTTAAAAAGAAAAACTAATATGTACTGTAGCATAAAAAAATGTTAGAAACTTGTTAATTTTTATACCCACCACACCACCCTCCACATAATCATATGATCCTTACATCAACTCTAGTCGATATAGTGATGTTCGTCCGTCTGTCTGTCTGTCTGTTTTTGAAATCAGATTGATTCACAAAATGTACCATTTTACTTGGTGAACTTAGAATAATATTATTTGCCATTATTTCGAGCAGCTTGTTATTGAAAATCGGTTAAATCGGACATCATTTTGCCAAGATATGACCAAAAATATGAACACACTTCTAAAAAATGTTAATAATTCAGTGAGTTTGTTGAACTATTATAAACAGTGAAATAGGTCTAGATATTACTGTAAACGTATAATCCAAGTGGAAGTTATCAAAGATTCCGAATAACGGAATTTAACACTTTTAAATTCATACAATTTTATATGCACCTAACTTGCATCCAAAAGTTTACTAAACATACATTAATTATAATATATTCGGGTTGTGTACCGTTTGAATTCGCTGTAAAAATACGCAACTACTACGAGGTATTGTCTATTTTCTTAGTACACAAATACTAAAAAGAGGTACGGTACGTATTATAAAAGCATTTTGCTTCCAAAATATTGGCATGGCAGTCATACAATTCTCGTATCTGTTCAGCTGCCCCATCCTGTAAGTAGTTCACATATTCTGCAAATTCATGTCTTCGGTTGCTCAGTCAGATAGCCCATTAGAACCTAAAAATCCCCTTTAGTTAGAGAACAGTAGTAGTTTAAATTAAATGAATAATCTGGAAAATCATGTACTTGCCCATAAAAATCTTAAGAAGTGAAATTAGTCTTTTAAGGCAGTATGCAAAAAAATTAGAGTGTACTTCAAGTAGACTTTATTGTAAGTTTTTCATACAAAATTTGTTGTAAAGTCTACTTGAAGTACACTTTAATTTTTTTTTGCATACGACCCTTACACTTTCGGTCTAGACTGACTATGAAATATCCTGTACCATGTTTTTAGAGCTCAAAGTAATTGGATATATTAAACAAGTAAGGAAATTATGGTCGGTCTAGACCGACTGTACGATACCCTATACCATGGTTTCTTCGGTCCAACTAATTGGATATAGAAAATAAGCATACACCAAATTTGAGTGTCATTGTTATTAATTTTTTTGGCTGCAGATATGAAAAAGTTCATACCGTTTGCTATATTTATATGGGGACTAGGTCGAAAAATGGGCCGATCCTGACCATATTGGGTAAAGTCACTTATATTTTGAAAAAATATATACAAACCATATTTGAGAAAAATCTGTGCAATGTTTTTTTTTTTGATAGATTTAAGTGAAAATCGGGAAGCAGCTCTATATGGGGATTTTTTTGGACTACTGTTTAATGGATACAATAAACACATACAAACCCATTTTAACAAAGATCTATGTGATAGTTTGGATCTTATGGCAATTTATGTCGATTTCATAGGGGTCACTTTTATGGGAACTAGGTCTGAACATGGACCGATTTTCACTAATTTCAATAGCGTTCATCCTATGGCGATAAAAGCTTATACACCAAATGTAATCAAAATATATTCATATTTACGACCTGTAGTTTGATTACAAGGTTTACATGGACATACAGACGGACGGATGGACGGACATCGCTAAAACGATTCAGAAAGTGATTCTGAGCTGATCGGTATAATAAAAGATGGATCTAGGTCAAATATTTTTGGTAGTTGCAAACAGCAACACAAAGTCATTATACCCAAACCACATAGTTGTATAGGGTATAACAAGCATAAACCAAATTTGAGTGACATTTTTATTTCTTTCTTTTTCTCCAGGTATGAAAAAGTCTATATCGGATTCTAAATTTATATGGGGACTCGTTCAAAAAATTTAACAATTCTGACCATATTTGGTAAAGTTAGTTATTTCTTGCAGAAAGTCATACTAAACAAATTTGGGAAAAATTTGTGCTATATTCTTGTTTTTTGATAGAACGGATAGCAGCTTTATTTTAGGGCTATGAGTAAGAATGAAGTTACAGCGCTTACTTTTGAACTGTTGATTAATGGTGTAGTAAAAAAACACAACCAAATTTAACAGAGATCTATATAATTCGAGCTCATAAGGATCATTTGTATGGGGATTAGGTCTGAACATATACCGATTTTCTGGATTTGAACAGCATACTTCCCATGAGCCAAATTTCATAAAGATATGTTAATATTTGCGATCTGTAGTTTGATTAAAAAGTTTACATGGACAGACAGACGGATGGACGGACATTGCTAAATCGATTCAGAGACTGCTTCTGAGTAGATCGGAATAATAATAGATATTGTTGGTAGTTACAAACATCCGCAAAAACTCATAATACACTAATCATGTAGTGGTATAGGGTATACAAATATTAGGGAGTTCATTACTCACTTCTATCGGTAATGAATGTCTCTAGACATTTTCTTCAAGCATTCGTTGGACAAAGCTTAAAGGCGTAAGCTTAAGCCTAACACATTAATGTATAGTTTCCCTTTGATAGAAATATCCGCCTTAATGCCTCCTTTTGATTATTTTGAGCCATCAGCCTAAGGAAATTTTCAACATTGGCCGTGTTTTCGTTTATCGAAAAAGGTCTTTTAAGGTTTTAAGGAATTTGTTGTTGCTGTTATCGCATGAGCGTTTCGACGACAATGTTGATAACGATGATGAGGCTTGTTTTTTCATATTTCTGAAAACAGTCAATGACCAACAGTAAAGAGCTACAGCAACGCGTACAGATGTATATTAGTATATACATATGTACATATGTACGTCTGTCTAGTTGTATATGGATAAATACAATATTAAAAAACAAGAAGAATAAAACGAAAAAAGGAGGAACAACAATAAAACCAAGAAATACGCCATATACATGTACTTACACACATAAGTATGTATATACTAACGAACAACAACAGCAGCAGTGGCAGCAACATTCTGCAACAGCCGCGAATACTACGAGTGTGCAAAAAAAACAAATATATAAATTAAAAAATAAAAAAAAAAACAAAAAAAATCGTAAACAGATCATCGAACTTACTTTTACAAAGTTGATGTCGTCGTTGTCTTCGTTGTTGACGATATTCATACACAAACAACGACAACAACAACAACTATAGCAGCAGCAACAAATGTGATGTTTATATTTTTCATTACTTGTACGAATAACCAAATAACGACCATACCGAGTCTGACTCTTCTAGTTTTGTTGTTGTCGTTGTTGTTGTTGTTGTTGTTAGATTGTTGACGGCATTCCCGATGTTGATGGTGGTGCTGATGGAGGGTTTACTGTTTGCGGCATATTGTTGACCTAACAAAAACAACACAAAAAGAAAAAAGAACTTCCAACGGACGACAATAACAATTTGTATGCATGAAATGGTGTTTTAGAGTTGCCATATGGAAATAATTAAAAAAATTTTTCATTTTAAACTTCTTAGCAAAAACTAAAAAACGGACCTTAAGAGGGGGTACCTGTTCTAGTTATTTTTAAAATACAGTTTTAGCTAAAATTGCCAGAAGAGTGAATCACAGAACAAGCCGAAATTTCGAAGCGAAAGTTATAGGTCATCACACCCAGTCGTTACGCCAATTTTGTTAGATAAAAATTACCTTGTAAAATTTAAACAAGTTTTTCTTAAAACCAAACCTTTCAAAAATTTGTAAACGTTTTAATTTTAATTTTTCATCTACGATAAATATTTGACCTAGACCCATTTTCTATTATACCGATGGACTCAGAATCACTTTCTGAGTCGACTTAACGACATCCGTGCATCCGTCCGTCTTTCTGTGTGTCCATGTAAACTTTGTAATCAAACTACAGACCGCAAATATGATTATATTTTGAAATTTGGTATATAAGCTTCTATCAGCCATAGGATGAGCGTTATTCAAATTGGTGAAAATCGGTTCATGTTCAAACCTAGTCCCCATACAAATGACCCCTATGAGAACGACTTAAATTGTCATAGTATTTAAAATATCATACAGATCTAGGCCAAATTAGGTTTGTATATGTTTATCATCCACTTATCAGTAGTGAAAAAATCAACTCTATTGCTCAATTCGTAGTCATAGCCCCCATATAAAACTGCTTCCCGATCTGCGCTTAAATCTATAAAAAAAAATATTGCACAGATTTTTCTCAAATCTGGTTTGTATATGTATTTAGAAAATGGTCAGATCCATTTTTCGACCTGACCCCATATAAATATAGCATACGATATTAATTTTTTCATATCCAAAACAAAAAAATTAATAAATAGGCCATTCAAATTTGGTTTGTGCTTATTTTCTATATCAAATTAGTTTGACCTAAAAGAAAGGGTATGTAGACGCATGCGGTCTCGTATAGTAGGTCTAGACCGACTATAATTTTCTTACTTGTTATAACCCTATAACACTATGTGGTTTGGGTATAATGACTTTGTGCTGCTGTTTGTAACTACCAAAAATATTTGACCTAGACCCATCTTTCATTATACCGATCGGCTCAGAATCACTTTCTGAGTCGTTTTAGCGATGTCCGTCCGTCCGTCTTTGTGTCCATGTAAACTTTCTAATCAAACTATAGGTCGCAAATATGAATATATTTTGATGAAATTTAGTATATAAGCTTTCATCGACCACAGCATGAACGTTTATTTAAATTGGTGAAAATCGGTCCATGTTCAGACCTAGTCCCCATACAAATAACCCCTATGAAATCAACATAAATTGCCATAAGATCCAAATTATCATATAGATCTCCGTCAAATTGGGCTCGTATATGTTTATTATATCCACTGATGAATAGTAATTCCTATAGGACAATTCTTAGTCATAGGCCCCATATAGCGCTGCTTCCCGATCTTCACATAAATCTATCAAAAAAAACAAAAATATTGGACAGATTTTTCTCAAATTTCGTTTGTGTATATTTTTTCAAAATATAAGTGACTTTGCCAAATATGGTCAGGATCGGTCCATTTTTTGACCTAGTCCACATATAAATATAGTACCCGATATGAACTTTTCCATATCTGCATGCAAAAAAATTAATAACAATGCACTCAAATTTGGTTTTTGCTTATTTTTCTATATCCAGTTAGTTGGGCCGAAGAGATAGAGTTTCTAAACCATGGTATAGGGTATCGTATAGTCGGTCTAGACCGACTATAATTTTCTTACTTGTTTCTTTTTCGATTTGTTTGTTTCATCGCTGGGAAAATTATTTTCAATATTATAATAAAAAATCAGAAATTTTAATTTTATTCTTATTTAAATTTTTTGAAAATTAGATACTCTATTCTCAATCCCACAGAAACTTTTAAACTTTTTACAAAATTACTTATGTTTCCTTTTTTGGAAAATCACTCTTTGGTTTTTTCTCTATTTTATTTGAGTGATGACAAAACAATGGACACCTTTAATTTTCTGTGCCAGTATTTATAGTCACTGACGTTTTCTTTCACCGGGTTTTAATCATAATTGTATTTTTCAATGCTTTAATCTTATAATTAATTATTATAAAATAATGGTAACAACAAAGTAGTTCGAAGAGTTAAAAACCACAGTAGTAGATGATTTTACTGTCATTAACAATCTGGTACTAAAAATATGTGCTCGAAGTGTTTCAGGCTAGTCTTTTTTTTATCGTGCTGTGAAGAAACGACTGATATCAGAGAAAAATCATCTGGCTCGCACAAAATTTGCGAAAGAACACTTGAACTGTTCAAGATGGAATTCAATACTATTTTGTTTTCAGTGAGTCCAAGTATAATTTAAGAGGCCATGATTGAAGATGGATGACCAAAGAGAAAAAGACTGGACCCAAAATATTCAAATCAATTTGTTAAGGTTGGCGGTGGGAATGTGTTTGTATGGGGTTGCTTTTGGGGCCAAGGAATTGGTCCAATTCATTTAGTATAATATCCTATAACTGGAATTTAATACAGGAAAATTTTAAATGACGCCATACGCGAAGGAAAATATGCCCGTGGTCTGGAAATTCCAAAATGACAATGACCTAAAACACACCTGCAAAGTTGTAACCGAATGGCTACAATTTTATGAAGTTAGTGTTTCGGAATGGCCAGCCCAATCAACAGATCTCAATCCCATAGAAAATCTATAATATTGTGGATCGAAAAATACGGACACGAAATTACAAAAAAGAAGACAGATCTCGTAGAGGCAGTTAATTCAGAGTGGCGAAAATTCCAATGGATATCATCAATAATTTAATGGCCTCTATGTCTCAGCGTTATGAAGCAGTACTAAAAATTATTGGATACCGAAAAAAAAATATTGACACCAAAAATAGAGGGAAAGTTTCAAATTATTGTATAGTAAGGGTTTCCATTGTTTTATCAAAACCATAAAAATGAATACTTTTAAATTTTGTAATTTTTTTCTAACGAACGCTAATAGGCGCAAGATTGGAAAGAAACTGAAACTGTAAAAAAATATTTTATTAATTTTCTTTTTGCACTTCTAATATAATTGTGCCAATTACGTTATAAAATTGTAATTTTGGAATCGTAGTACATATTTTTTAACAGCCTCTTCTCAAATGATTTTTTTGTTAACTACAACAATTTTTCATTTTGTTATCGGAATCTTTGTTAATTAACTTATAATTCTTGTTAGAAAATTTTGGTTTTACTGACGAATAAAAGAACCAATTATTCTCTCTTTAAATTTGGAGGGCAATTTTTAAAATAAGTACAATTTCGTTAAATTTAACGTCATATTTCAGACACATCTATAACATTAATAGGCAAGGCGATTTCTTGTGACCGATGATTTGTTTAATAGTTTTCTCCCAATTTTGATCAAACGTATCTTATTTGAAAGCTATTTCTTTTTAGCTGTCCACCAAGCTTACAGATTTTAAAATTTTTAAGTTTTGTTGAAGTTATGCTCATTGCTTCTAACTCATGCATAAAATTATACAATGTTATGTGTGTGTTTATTAAATTTGTTAATTGAAAAATTATTTTGGACATACCATACCTTTAGGGTCAATAATTTATTAAAAGAAAAAATAAAATTTCGTAGAATTTTGAGTGCTGGAATCAATTAATACTGTAATTAATATGCAAATTTTAATTTTGTTTCAATGGTGCGTGGTATTTCTAAAATTCATAGCTACCCTATATTCTTAATCAGAGCAGTTTCTGGCCTTCATCAGTGATTTTATTGAAAATTGTAATAATTGTTATGTTATAATTGATTAGATGGCTTCTATATGGAATTTTTCTACGTAGGGCAGCGGTGTGCAGCTGCTTTATCTCACATATACTCACTTCTAACCCTTTAACACACTCACCTAAAGTAGTCCTACGAGCAGTGTGGTCAAGAATCAGTTTTTAGACCATACAGCTTTTTACTTCCTGGTAATCCCAGAAGATACTACACTGTCAAATATGCAGTCATTTTTTTTATAATTTTCAATATTTATGCATTTATATTTTACTTTATAACATAAAGTTTTGTATTTAAAAGGCGCTAAAAGCACTAAAAACGAAAAACGATAAGCGAAAAAGCAAAAATATAAACATAAAATAGCAGGCGCTAAAGAAAAAATTTGCTTTTTGCAAAGTAAAAAGCTGCTAAATGTAGCAGATGAAGGGTTTGGTTGGTGGCGCTGCTATTTTATGTTAATAGTTTTTCTTTTTTAAATAAATAAAACCAACAGTTTACTAAAAGACTTTTTAATTTTATAATAAACTTATTGCTATTCACGTCGTCAAACCAAATATATAGTATTTGGTTTTATGCTTCCATTGTATTGCCACTCACTTCATGTGTATTGAATCATATTTTTAAAAATTGACACAAAAATGACATGAAAATCGGATAAAAATTATATAAAAAATACAAGTAAGAAGCAGATACACATAACTGGGTTCCCTTCTTAGGGTCAAATCTGACTCGTATAACAAAGTTAAACGAAATTTATTTGATTTGCATTGAATTCATTGATTTGTAAACCAAACTTATCTAAAAATACCAAAAATAAGAACATTTTCAAATGAAAATGGCTATTTTTGTAATTTATACTCTAAAAGTAACCTCTATTTATTACGCAATGCACACGTTGGCCGCACCGCGCCAGAATTTGTGAAAAATTGGTTCGAATGTTGTACCTTCGCCCACTAAGAAAATTACGAAAAAAAAATTGACCCTCTAGCTCCCAAAATGATTACCTCTAAAAGTAGTATAGCTAGAAGTCTAGTTGGTAAACGTCAAAGGAAAAATCGAATATAACAACGGTTTAAAAAAAATATGTATAATATTTTCTTCAGTTATGTTAAATTTATTAAGTAAGTTTTTATTGGATCCTGAGTTATAAATAAAAATTCAAATTTTTTTTTTGAGTTTTATATACAACTAGATGTAACCAGGTGTGCTTCGCTACCCCCTCCCCCCCCCCCCACCAATCGTAATGAAAGGGCTCAAAGTTCCAAGGCTCTCACTATTACAGTAATTCAGATATATCACATTTAATATTAAGCTTGTCTGATACTCACGTTAATAATGGATGACCTGAGACAAATTTGCAAAGCTTTCTCTATCATAGTACTTAATATATACGATATTAAAAATTTACCTTGTATAGGAGGAACCACACCCACTAAAAATATTTAAAAAAAAATACAGCCTGTAGCACTTCCCATATTCACAGTAAGACTCTGTGAAAATTTCAGGAAGATCAGATGAGTAGTTACGAAGATTATCTCCTACAAACAAACAAATACACATCTATAATATCAATAGGCTAGGCGATTTCTTGTGACCGATGTTTTGTTCTACCGTTTTATCCCTATTTTGACCAAACGTATATTATTTGAAAGGCATTTCTTTTTAGCCGTTTTGCAGATATACAGATTTTTTAATTTTTTCCTTTATTTTAAGTAAATTGCATTTAAAGTTGCTACTAACACATACATAAAATTATGCAATGCTCTGTGTGCGTTTATTTAACTTGTTAATGTATTTGTAATAAAAATGAGTTTGTTTTTTGTGTTGATTTGGGAATTAGCATACCTTTAGGATCTTTATTTAATGAAAAAATAAAATTTCCTAGAATTTGGCCTTGAATTTCGAGCGCTAGAATCCGTAGTTCTTCATATTTTTTACATAGGAGGTGCCACGCCCACTAATCCCATACCGCGCAATTTTTATTGGACTACTCACATTAATATCTGATGGACTCGTGCAAAATGTCGAGTCTTCCCTTTTATAGTACTCCAGTTATATGATATAAGATATCTACTTTGTATAAGATATCTTTTTTGTCTAACTAATCGCACGAATAACTTATGGGCTCCAACAAGGTCCCAATACTCTCACTATTACAGTACTCCAGACATATGGCATTTTATATTTACTTTGTATGGCAGGTGCCACGCCTATTGGTCCGATACTGACCATTTTATGTCCGACTACTCGCATTAATAATAGGTGACGTCAGAAAAATTTGAAAGGCTCTGTCTATCACATTACTCGAGATATATAATATTAAAATATTACTTGTATGGGAGGTACCACGCCCACTTATCCGATCCCGCCCATTTCCACGTAGCTATTTATATCAACAATAGGTGACCTCACACAAATTTGCAAAGCTCTCCCTATCATAGTACTCAATATATATGATATCAAAAATTTAATTTGTGTGGCAGGTGCCACGCCCACTAAAAATATTTAAAAAATTATAGCCTATAGCACTTCCCATATCCGCAGTAAGACTCTTTGTTAATTTCAGGAAGATCAGATGGGTAGTTACGGAGATTACATTCTACAAACAAACAAACAAACACACGTTACCTCTTCATTATATTAGTATAGATAACAAAATTTACGTTAATATAGTCATTTATAAAAAATACTTGTTGAAGCTCTATTCAAACGTAATTTTTCATTATTTGACTTTTATAAGTTGGAAATGGAAAGGCTACCAAAAATTGACTATGAAAAAGCGAACAGGGGAGTTTTTCGTAATTAACTTAATACCAATACCAACATTCCCAATTTGGGGAACATTGCTTCGGAAGAAAAGATAGATTTGGCAGTTATGAAATTTAAGAATCTAATTAATATGGCAATTGTCATAAGCATTCCAAAGAACCCCAATCTTCGCATACAAAGCCCCTGCCTACTTATTTGAAAACATTAATTCAACAAAGGAATACTTTTCGCAGAATCTGGCAAAGATTCTGCAATTTAACGGATATAAATAAAATGAAGACCCTTAGTAGAATTTTAAGTGACGAATTAGAAAAACTACGAAATATATACTGGAATAACTTACTGACTAAGTTGGATAAGGTTTCAACACCATTCTGGAATCTAACAAAGATAATTAGGGAAAAAAGAAACACTTATAATAACACTAGGTACACTAGTACGAGTAACATTGATAAATGTAATTTAATGGCTCAAACATTTGCATACAATCGCTCAAATTCTTTTAATATAGGTGGTCAGGAAACGTACAAGAAACAGAGCTGCTTCGTACTTTTAGGCTACGTACATTTAGCATTTCGAATGAAATGTTAGTAACCAATTCCCATTAAAATTCTTAAATAAAAAAAAAACTCCGGGCATCGACGGAATCAGTAACAAAGTTCTAAAGTATTTTCCTAAAAAATCGACCATATTCTTAACTGCTATTTTAATGCATGTCTAAAATTTTAAAATGGCAAAAGTTATTCCAATACGAAAGCCAATTAAATCTGCTGATAATCTTTCATCTTAGCGCCCAATAAGCCTATTGTCCTCTAAAAGTAAAATTTTTGAGAAAATATTTATCCTCAACATCAATATGGATTCCGAAGAGAACATAACAGAACAGAATCTTTAGTTCGAGTCAAAAACTTGGTAACGAAAAATTTTTGATCTTCCAAAAACGACGGGAAGAGTAGTACTGGACGTCAAACAGCTTTCGATTCTGTGTGGCACGATGGCTTGATTAGTTTTAATATCCCTAGTTTTTTGATAAAAATTAACGAAAGTTCTCTTAGTAAACGCTCATTTAAAGTTAATATTGGTTCATCTTGTTCTGAAAGCTCTGATATAGCGATTGGATGTCCCCGAGGCTTCTGTTTATCTCCCTCATTATACAACCTCTACACCTCAGATTTACCCGGACTAGAAAGTTTTACCTTACAGATTTTCGCTGATGATACTGCTATACTATGCTCCGACAGACTATCCTCAAATATTATATCTAATCTACAAAGTGCACTGGATACGTTGACGCAACTTCTTAATAAATGGAGAATTGACCTGAATGCGGAAAAGACAAAGGCAACATATTGTGCCTGAATACGGAAGTTCAATGGGAAGAGAAAGCAAAATATTTGGTTGTATTACTCGATCAAAATTGAAATTCAAAGACCATATACATTATGTTATAAACAAAGTAAACACTCTCACACGCATACTCTATCGTTTTGTTAACAAAAACTCAAGTCTTAGCATATGCAACCAACAAAATGCTTATTTTTAAATTAATTTTTCAGGTTGTAATATTTTATGCAGCTCCTATGTGGGCAAACAGTGCAGTTTGTCATATCAAAATACTTCGGGTTGCACAAAACAAATTATTGAAACTGATAGCCTTTCTTGGTTCTGTTCGACATCTAGTCTTCACTCTATTTCTAATATAAAACTTGTAAAATAGACTAAGTACAAATTTTTACTTCAGATGCTCTGGATCACCACATTCACATCTATAATATTAATAGTCAAGACGATTTCTTGTTACCGATGCTACTCTGTCTGTTTTAATCCTATTTTGACCACACATGCCTTAGTTAAAAGATATTTCTTTTTAGCTGTCCACCAGATTTATAGATTTTTAATTTTTTTTTGGAGTAAACTGCATTTAAAGTTGCTACTAACCCATACATAAAATTATACAATGCTACATCTGTGTTTTTCTAGGATAACCGCGTATGTCCATTTTTGTCAGTTTCGGGTTAACGATGCCAAATATATTAAATTTTAACGCTATTTTCATGTGTTAAAATTTTTTTAAAAAAAATATTGACCATTTCTGAGTTTTTTCTTAAAATAACGACGTAACTTTAATGTTTATTAAATTAAATTGCAGCACTATTGACGTAAGTCAACCCATGTTTGATCGCTGACAAATTATTTTTTCAGAAAGCGACACATAGCGACATACGTTGTTATTAATGAAAAAAAAATGCAAAATAATTTTGGATTATTTTTCAGTTTATAACTACTTATAAAAACTTGTGTGTTTAGTTCTGTCATTTTTTTTGTCACCATTATTCTTGATCCGTTGTTATATTCTCATCCTAAGTCCCGTTAACTTTTTGTTGACAAACAAAAAAATCAATTTTTCAAGCAACAACAACGTATGTCTACATGGGTTGCATTGGTAGTTTTCTTTTTCAAAGAAAACAACTTTTGTCGACATAAGTTGTTTTATTTGCACACACTTTAAGTATTATTTACATATTGTTTTTTCGTCCTTTTCTAGGATCTATTCCTCTGAAGATTTTTGACTCAAAATTGTATATAAAGTATTTATTGCCCATATATACAGGACTGTTAAATAAAGAGTTCTAAAAACTTTATATCGAGCCCATAATTTCAAATATAACGTTTTTTGGCTCCCCTGAACATTTTGATTTTATGACACACGCGGTTATTCTAGAAAACCACAGATATGTGTGTTTATTAAATATGTTAATGTGTTTGTAATAAAAATGTTTGTTCTTTATTTTGTGTGGATTTGTGAATTGGCTAAAATTAATTAGCATACCTTTAGCGTCTTTGTTTAATGAAAAAATAAAATTTCGTAAAATTTGCACTCGAATTTTGAAGGCTGGAATCTGCTAGTATTAATGAATTGTCTTCATCTTAGGTAGCTAGTAAGTAGATTATGTAGATAGTAAGCTGTTTTTATTAAAAATATATTTATTCAAATTTTGCCTCCAATATTATTATAAATGTATATAGTATACATATATTAAATGTTAAAATTCACTAATAATTTTTATGAAGAAAAAGTGGAGTACTTGTACTATTTATATTTAACTTAAAGAGAATTTGTAAACAAACATATCATCTGAATAAATTTAATTAAATTAAAAAATTAAGGTTCAACTCTAAAAGCTTACTTATTACCTCACCACAAGTGTATGGAAGACAATCAGCAGCAATATAAATTTTTTTAATGTCTTTAAACATATCAAGTTTTAAAATTTTGATCGTGTGATATTGACCTTTGACCTTTCGCAAACAAAATTTCAGCCCATGCCATTGTAAAGATGGTCTGAATACAGTTGAAATAAGACCTTCATGAGAGTTATATCTTCTGAAGAAGATAATTATCTTCTGAACTTGTTGATTACACGAGGGAACAAGATTTTTGTTGATTAAGAACTGAATGTTGTTTTTAAGGTTATTTGGGACGCTGACTCCAAATCTGCACATTATACCGTTGTATCCAAAATTAAGGCAATTCCACTACGTATACTGGAATAACTTGAAAACTGTTCACCATATTCAGTTAAAAAAAATCCAAAACTCCTCAGCAATATTATCTTTAAGCCGTGATTACATTGGTTTTAGATTTGCCTAGTAGTTTCAGAGATATGTGTGACGTTTGGACAAAAAGCAAAAATATGATTAGTAACTTAAAAATTGTGGAGAAAAATGGAGATTAGATTTAAAATCAGCGACCTCAAATAATTAAAAAATTGCAATAAAGTTACAGTCAATCCCAAAAAGTTCAATTTTGTTCCCTTGTGTTATTTTTTTTTTTATTTTTTTTGTATTTATTTATTAGTCTAAGGAAATGTTTCCTTACAAAATATAAAAGCATACATAACATTTGTAAACATACATATATAAATTCGATTAAACATGTTTAAAAACAATTTAAAATTAAAAAGCTAAATATTTATTACATATTAATAATAAATAGAACATCCATATTTCAAAAATAGAGGTTGGGATAAAAGTCATATTTTTAAATACTTTGTGTCAGTTAAAAAAAAAACTATTTGCGGAATTACCCAACTCCATGTGCTGGTCCCACAAATAACGATTGTTTCAAAATTGGCCCTTTAACTTTCAGAAATAAAAACTTTGCTTTCCATAACTCTGTTTCGATGGCTAGAACAAATTGATATTGACTTGATTTGTCGTTCTTGGACATATTTTAAAATTTCAGTCTTGCAATTGCTGATTTAATATTTCTAATAAGGTTTCGAAACATTCAAAAATTGAAAACATCGTTGACCGTAAGAACATTATATTAATATAAAAATAAAATCTTTATTTTAATTTAAAAAAATTATTTTTTCCTGAATATTAATTCCGTGGTCACAAGCATTAACCGCCTTAGTCGAAAATAAGATTTTGAGAAAAATAACTTTTTATATAAATGAAATGGGGCTTTATTACGACTTGGGGCAGAATGTTTTCATGAATAAATTTTTAATAAACCGTGTTAGAGAAATGGGGATTTCACGTAAATATAAAGCGGTTTTAGTATATGATAGGAAAGGTAACCTAAATCGTCGAATACCGTGCCTTCGAGAAAAATGACATTTTATATAAATGTAATGGGGCTTCATTACGACTTAGGTCAGTATGTTTTCAATTATAGCTATTTATTAAACAGTGTTAGAGAAATGGGGATTTCACGTGAATATGAAGCGTGTTTAGTAGAATACGATAGCATCCATAATGCAAATAGTTCTTAAGTTGACTTAGGCGGTAATCGCTTGTGACCACAGAATTATTAGAGCCACCCACAAAAAAAAAAAAAAATTAAAAAAGTGCCCCCTAGAAATCTACCTTGGTTTGTTCTATAACGATTCCCAAAATATTTCTGGTCTAGCGTTAACCCATTCCGAGCTGAACCGTTTTTAAAAGGTCTATTTTTTAGTGTTTTGAAAATATTTTCATTTTTCCAGATCAACATATCCAATATGGATATTACATGATCAGTTTTTTCAAGACGCGTTCAACGGTATATAAAACATGTCCAAGCATGTCCTTTCAGTTGTGATATTCAATAAAATATGTAATTTTTGATGGGTTTTGTATTAAAATGAGTCAATTAGAAAATCAAATGAACATATTTTTAAACATTACTCGATTGAAAATAACATTAATTTATTTATTTTTCTTTAATATTTACTAGTTCGCGTTTTAACTAAAATCTAAAGGCGTGGAAACAATGTGATTAAGCATAGGCAATATGGATATCAAAATTTTTCTTTTCTCAAGTACATTTCAGTTCTGTGAAAAAAAAATGGAATTTGCTAATTTAATAAATTTTTCACGCTGCTCCGGAGTAAGTTAAAACAAGAGTGTGGAGTTTATTAAATTTAGAAGTGAATTTAGTTTCTAAATGACAGCAGGATAAATTTCAAACCAAACGAAAAAAAAAAACACGAGACGTTTTCTTTAATGCCATGATTTTTTCACGTTTTCAAAAAAATAATTATTCCAGCTACATATATTCTTATTTGATATTCTACCTTCTTCCTCCAAATTGAAATTTTGCTTGAAACTGGAATTTGAGACTTATTCCATATTTCCAAAATCTCTTTTATTGTTAATTTGAAATAATTGGATAGACCAATCTATTTATTTTGTGCTCTCAAAAAAAACAAATGCCCTATTATTGCGCACTGCGTTGGTAGTTTAGTTTTATCTAATTTTTGATCAGAAAAATTTTTTGTAGCCATTTTTTTAATAAAATTTGTTTTTTAAATAATTTATATTATTATAATTTTTGTCAAACTGAAATGCCTCTAAATAAGTGCATGGTGCATAAATCAATTTTGGAAACTTTGGATGACATAAAGTTTATACAAGTAGAAAATAAATAAATTTATGTTATTTTCAATGTTGATTTAATTTTTTATCTGACTCATTTTAATACAAAACCCATTAAAAATTACATATTTTTTTGAATATCACAACAGTTAGGACATACTTGGAAATGTTTTATATACCGTTGAACGCGTCTTGAAAAAAATAAAATACAGTAGACGCTCGCAAATTAGAGCTTTCAGTAATTAGAACGTCCAGAAATTAGAATCAATGTTTGCAATACATTAAACGCTCTGAAATTCGAATTTAAAATTCTAATTTCTGAGCGTTTTTTTTTTTGTTATTTGAATACACAGGAAATCCACAATTTATTTTTATTCTGTTTGAATAAAGTAAAACTAAAAAGGGGAATCACCAAATTATATATGTTTTTCCCTATATGTTTTTTTTGTCGCATTTATGTACATTTTTGGGTAGTTTATTTGTGAAATTTGATACGCGTGTACATATTATTTGGCAGTCTCTATTAAATAGTGAAAGTGTATCATTTAAAATGTTAAATACACGTAAAAAAAACACTTTATCATTGGAAACTAAAGTCAAAATATTAGAAAAGCTTGACAAAGGCGTTCAAGGGAACCGGTTAGCCCTAGATTTTAATGTGACAACATCTTCAATCAGCTACATCAAATCACATAGAACAGCAATATTAAATGCTGTTTCAAACACATATCAGGAGGCAAACAATAAATCTTTGCACAGCGCTGAATATCCAAAAATGGAAAGTCGTCTGTATGAGTGGTTTTTAAATCAACGAGAAAAAAAGTGTACATTGACTGGGCCAATATTAAAAGAGAAAGCTAAACAAATATTTAGAGAGGAATATCCCGATAAAGATGAAAATGCATTCCGGGCAAGTGATGGATGGTTTACCAAATTTAAGAAGCGACACGGTATCCGTTTTTTAAAAATTTGTGGCGAGATTCTTTCCAGTGATGTTGCTTCAGTCACTCCTTTTATTCATCGATATCGTGCAAAGATCGCTGAGATGGGTTTAATGGAGTCACAAATATATAATGTCGACGAAACCGGATTATTTTTTCGTTGCCTACCAGACAGAACCTATGTCTCTGCTTTTGAAAAAAACGCCCCTGGACATAAAATTCAAAAAGACAGAATTTCAGTCCTACTTGGTGCAAACTCTGATGGATCACACAAATTAGTTCCATTGGTAATTGGAAAAGCAAAAAAACCCAGGCGTTTTAAAAATTTCAATAATCCTCTGCATTACAACTTTTCAAAAAATGCTTGGATGACTTCTCGGATTTTTCACGAATGGTTTCACGGAATATTTATTAAAGAGGTAAACAAAAATATTGATTTCAGGTTCAGTACATAATTTTAAAATTTTTTTCAATTGACAGGTGATCCGCTTTTCTCAGGAAAATAATTTGCCTCCGAAAGCTATTTTGCTTATAGATAATTGCTCCGCTCATACACCCATTGAGAAACTTAAAAGTGACGATGGAAACATAGTTGCCTTATTCTTTCCACCAAATGTGACAGCAGCTTTACAACCAATGGATCAAAACCCTATTAAGTTAACAAAGCTCAATTATAGAAGTATGTTTCTTTCTCAGTTAGTAATTGCTGAAGGAGGTGAACTGAAGAATCATTTGAAATCCCATTCGATCCGCAATGCTATATTATTACTGAAACAAGCTTGGGCTGCGGTACCACAAAGTGTTGTGAAGAAATCTTGGTCAAAGTTGTCCAATTGGGACTCGAACCAATACGACAGCGACGATGACGTGCCAATAGCACAATTGTTGCAAATAGATCAGGGCTGCAACGAAGTTATTCAGATGACTCAAGCTCTTTTAAAAGAAATAGCTCCCAACGATTGCATCGGTATAGAAGACATCGGCAGATGGAATGAAGATATGTTTGATGACGGGTCTGTTTATGTTCTCAGTAGCGATGGTGAGTCTTCAGATAGCAGCGAAGACGACGTTGTTGCAGTATCATCAGTTGTCTCTAATACTATAGCCATTGAAAGCGTAAATAATTTAATAAAATGGTGCAATAACAGTGAATTGTTTTCAACTAA
The DNA here is from genome assembly GCA_963682025.1 of Cordilura impudica. NCBI lineage: Eukaryota > Metazoa > Arthropoda > Insecta > Diptera > Scathophagidae > Cordilura > Cordilura impudica. The sequence continues at coordinate 124,463,991 of OY821519.1, forward strand.
GCACATTAGTAATCTTTTGGCTCTCCGACATGATATTTCGGATTTAAAGAAACCAAAAAAACAAACAAATATAACTGATTATATGTCAAACAAAGATTAGTTGTTAACTTAGCCATTGTTTAATTTTAATTGTTTATTTTTTTTTAAATACAGTTTTTTAGTTTTTAATTAAAAAAAATACATGTGATATAATTGGACTGCATTGCTATGTTTTGTTGCCATTCGTTTTTTTTATATTCATATTTTTAATTTAAAAAAATACATTTGATGTATTGGACTGAATTGTTGTGTTTTGTTTTCTTGTTTTTATCAAATAAAATTGAATTAAAAAATATTAAAAAGAGTTTTATTTAAGTTTTTGGAAGTAAATTTACTCAATTTTTTTCAAAAAAAAACGTCCAGAAATTAGAATAATTCAGAAATTAGAATTGCCTCAAAAACAAAGCGGTTCTAATTTGCGAGCGTCTACTGTATTTTCAAAAAACTAAAAAATATAACTTTTTTAAAAACGGTCCAGCTCGGAATGGGTTAACGCTAGACCAGAAATATTTTGGGAGTCGTTATAAAATAAACCAATGTAGATTTCTAAGGGGGGACTTTTTTCACTTTTTTTCTCTCCATACAGAGTGAGTCGCTCTATTAATTATATTTTCTACATTTTGCTAGATCTAAAATCAATGTCGCTGCTGATGATGATGTACATAGACATTTGATATTTTGCATAATTAAAAAATGTTACGCATATAATTTTATTCTTGTTTTTTCATCAATAAATATGTAGAGATTACCAAAAAATAAGATAATTTCAAAAACTTTTTCTTAAAAAAATATTTGACTATCAGAGTTAAAAAGAAAGTAAAAAATTCACGAATTTATTTTGTTGCTTCAGAAATTTGAATAATGCAACTCATAAAAACAAAGTTTTTATTAAAACTGTTTCTTTCCTTATGCATATGAGTTTTGAATCTCTCCGTGACTGTGCGTGATTGTGTGTGACGATCTTAAAATTAATCTTTGGCCACAACAAGTCTATGGACAAAGTTTCAGATCGATCGGATGAGGGGAAATGACGTTTAAATCACTCCGTGACTGTGCGTGACTATGCGTGACTGGGTGTGACTATCTTAAAATTAATATTTGGCCACATCAAGTCTATAGATAAAGTTTCAGATCGGTCGGATGAGGGGAAGTGAAATTTTGATCCCTCCGTGGCTGTGCGCAACAATGCGTGACTATGCGTGACTACCCCAAAATTAATATGTAGTCACAAAAAGACCAGGTTTCAGATCAATTGGATAAGGTGGAATGGGGTTGCCCCACGACAGACAAACAGACCGACACAGAGTATAATTTAAAAGAAAGAGTTAAAAAAAAATTTACTTAACTTCCAAAAATAATTTCATAGTTTAAAAAAAAATTTTTTTTCAGATTATTTCCGATTAAACTATTAAAATTAATCTATTTTTGATTTTAAACGAAGTTCGTTATATCTGTGGTCACAAGCGATAACCGCCTAAGTGGACTTAAGACCGATTTGAGTTATGTATGCTATCATATTCTACTAAAAACGTTTTATATTTACGTGAAATCCCCATTTCTCTAACACTGTTCAATAAAAAGTTTTGAATGAAAACATTCTGACCTAAGTCGTAATGAAGCCCTATTTCATTTATATCAAAAGTAATTTTTCTCGAAAGCATGGCATTCGACAGTTTGGGTTATCATAGCTATCATGTTGTATTAAAAACGTTTTATATTTACGTGAAATCCACATTTCTCTAACACTGTTCAACAAAAAGTTATTAATGAAAACATACTGACCTAAGTCGTAATGAAGCCCCATTACATTTCTATAAAAATTAATTTTTCTCAAAAGCATGATTTTCGACTTAGGCGGTTAATGCTTGTGACCACAGATATATTAACTTGACTGTATGTCCATAAATATTTGACCTTGCTAACTATGTATTTTTTGACTCAGAATATAAAAATGGCAATAACATAATATGTCCAACTAGATTTGAATTTGTTCCAAATTCAATACAAGTTCCATATCGAATGTAACCCGATTCCGAATACTGTCAATCGGGTTTGTCCTACTTTCAATAACGAACTAAGATTATAGGATATAGCCCTAATAAATATCAGTTCTATTAAACAAGAAATTTTCTGGAGGAATTTCGGATTTCAAATAAAAAACATATATACATCAAGTAACTGTTTTTAAATTTTCTATTTTTTATTTGCTAATGGAAATTTTGTTATTTCGAACGATGTATAAACAAATTTTACGAATAGAGAAAATATAAGTCTGATTCCCCAACAATTCATAATTTGAAACTGATGGAGCGATAATAAAAAATAAAAAAAATAAAATTCATTATGAATCATTTAAAAATATATTACGAACTGCCATAGAAACTTGTAAAATAACTCTATGGTTTATTTTGAACATAAAAAGAAAGTTTTATTAAATAATATTCAGTTTTTAAGAAATTGTGTCAGCCTAGACAATTAAATATAAATTATTTTTGGGGGATTTGATACATCCCACTTTTATATGAAGTAAAAAATACAACTGTTATTAAAGTTAGAAGTTAGAAATTCCAAATTAATAAAACACCTCAGGTGTCGAATTAAGGAACGCCCTTCATAAATTTATATTTTATTAAAATTAAATTAGCAATAATTGTTTTAAAATTAATTTTAGAAAAAGAGACATATGAAAATTAAAAACTTTAAACATATATGAATAATTAAAAGAAAACAAAAAATACTTAATAATAATAGCATCATTTTTTTAGCTTATATCGATAATACGGCCGTCTTGAAAGAACCTCTTTCTATATGGCCAAAACAACGTAGTATATTTATTTTACAAGTCATTGCCACTTTCAATTTTAATATGATAAACGCTTGCATGATATTAACATAACGTTTCGAAAAGTTAAAGGAAAAATATTTACAGTTCGCAAATTTAATGTTGTTTAAAAAATGCCGTCGCTAATTCGTTTCCGCATATTTTATGGCTGAAAGTAATATTTGAGCAATTATTTGGCAACACTGTTGATGTGAAGACACAAAAAAGAAAAACAACTCATATTTTGTTGATTAAAATTTCTCCAGTGCGACAAGTGTATGTTTATATATAGTATGACACATACACAAGCACATATTCGTACATACATAAACGCGCATAATAAATATTTATTCGTTGCGATACACACATATGTACATATTTATATATGTATGAAAACACTTGCAGAATAGTGTTAAAATAACTTTAGACATTCATTTGTATGTGTGTGTGTGTGTAGATGTGTTTTATTTATTAGAAATTAACGCGCGAAATTCTTAAAGTTGTAGGCAACCATAAACAAACAAACAAAAAAAAAAAAACATATGAAAAACGCTTAATCATGCGTAATGTCATAGCAATTTTCTTTTGGATGCTAAGCAGAGCAACAACAAAAAAATACAGCCTTTTTTTTATTGTTCTATGCCAAAAAAAATAAAAGATTTTTCTTGTTACTGTTGCGGTTAGTTTTTTCCATGCAGCTTTCACCTCCGCTGTATAAATTTTATACAAAAAAAAAAAAAAAAAAAAAAAACACAAAAAACAACACAACAAATTAAAATATGAAAAACCTAATACACCTCTCTAAATACAACAACAGCACATAAAATATCAAAAGTAAAAGCCTCCGCCACAAAGCTACAAAATATAAAATATCAACAACAACCACTAAGATTAAAGAAGATTGTTGTTTATTTAAAGTTTTTACTTAAGCTTTTTACAAAAAAAAAACCTATCGGTATTTGTAGTGCTGCTCTTTAGCTCAATTCGTTTACACTCGAATTTGAAATGTTGCTCATATAAAATTATATACTAAAGTATATACTTTCATTAAATAAATATAAATAATTCTCCAGAATTTTTAACATTTTCATTATCAGTTTATTTTCAGCTTTATTTAATTTTTACTCAAATTGTTTTATGTACATATATTTTTTTGTAAGTAATTAAACTTTGGGGGTTAGTAATATAGCAATGACAACCATACTAATAGCAAAAAAAAAAACACTCTACAGAATTTTCTTTTCTCACTCAATTGCATTTAAAATGCAGTTACACTTCTGCAAGAGCGCTCTCGCTCTCCAGTTCTGTTTTCAATGATATTTTTATATTAATCCACCACCATCTTTGCATTAATGGGGCTTGCTCACTAACTCAACTATGTGTTTATGGTAGAGTGTGTGTTTATGCCTGTAATCAGTCTGTTTTAGGAATGCCTTAATGTTAACAAAATGTTTATACGAATTTTTAGTCTTCTGACAGCCGTTGTCGCGTACACAACATATTATTTTAACGGTAAAAATACGTTAGAAAATTATTTTAAATATAAACGTGATTATTAAAAACAATTTATAGAATTAAAAAAAAAAAAAAAAACTTCAAACTAGAAAAAATTCAATTCAAAAATAACGGAGAAAAATATAGAATAAAAAACATAAAAAGAAAAAAAACAAGAAGACCGAATTTAATATCCTGTTTTCAAACTCCCCAAATAAAAAGACCGTTATTTGGTGTTAACAACATTATTTCTAATATTTTTGTGCACTTGTATTACTGGTTTAAAACAGAATTAAATAAACTGTCAATGTATTCGTACATGTGTGCGAGTGTGTTAATGTGTTTTTTGTTTGTATGTGTGTTTATCTGTGTGCCTATATGTATACATACATATATAGAATATCCGTTATGTATGGCCGTTCTGTTACGGCTATATGTGTGCTGCTGCTGCGACGGCTAATACTATTGCTGTTGTTTGTGCTGCTACAGCTTAGCTGGTCTAACTTCTGTTGCTGGTATTATGGAAGCTTGTCTTTTCGTTCCTTCTGTTAACTAATGTCAGTTGACTTTTTGCCTTTGCTGCTGCAACATATGCAGTTTTTATTTATTCCAACCAAAATATCTATCGCTAAAAACGCGTATACGACTCAAGTGTTGGCTAAGAAAAAAAAAAAAATTATATTCTCATGTAATTCAATCGCAAAAACTTGGCGTGTTCAATAGTTACATACTAAATTCAAGAAAAAAAGTTATGTTAAAGCAAAAAGCAACACTATTGCCAACAAAAAAAATTTTAAACAAATATCTACTGTGATATAACATACTTTTTGCACAATATCCTGCTGAGAATGCGGAATGAGCTTACAACGTGAATATATTTTCGAAAATTTACAATTTGCAAATCGCATTGTGATATCAAAGTTACACAAGAACAATTTCAGTATTTTCCTAAATTACTACAAATAATTAAAAGGAATCGAAACCATAAACAAATGACACGTTTCGAAAATTAATCAGTTTTACTTACCAAATCATAAAAGATAAAATGCTTTAATATAGCAAAAAAAAAAAAAAAGGAATATATAATTATAAAAATGCAATGGCCGTGTAGCCGAAAATTTTTCTCGTCACGATGTCTAATGTGTTGATTTCAGGTTCAGTATTAGATTCTTGTCTCTACTGACTTAAACATTTTCGCAATGCAATTCCCCAAATAATATATACCATATGTGAAGAGCCGGCTATTCTGAAGCTGCTAAAGGAACAGAGGGTTGATTGCAATTTATAAAACACGCAACTTTTTTGTACTTTAAAAAAGGCCAATTTTTGATGACCATAGCAAAACCTAACTTGCTTCAAAATTATCAATATATTTGGAAACACTCAACATATTTAAAGAAACAACTGTTTCGAGCGTATGGAAAAACAAAATTTTACTACCTTATGGAAATTTCAACAAATTCGAATATATACATTTTCAAAAAACAACTATTTTAGACAGTCAGAAAATTTTCGACAACACTCTTTGCAAACATCTCAGTAATTTCATGAAAAATTTTAAGAAAATCGTAAGTTTTTAATATAAATTTATTTTTAACTATAAAATATTTTTTATATTTATACCCTATACCACTATGTGGTTTGGGTATAATGACTTTGTGCTGCTGTTTGTAACTACCAAAATAATTAACCTAGACCCATCTTTTATATCGGCTCAGAATCACTTTCTGAGTCGTTTTAGCGATGTCCGTCCGTCTGTGTGTCCATGTAAACCTTGTAATCAAACTACAGTTCGCAAGTATGAATATATTTTGATGAAATTTGGTATATAAGCTTTTATCGGCCATAGGATGAACGCTATTGAAATTGGTGAAAATCGGTCCATGCGACCTAGTCCCCATACAAATGACCCCTATGAAATCGACATAAATTGCCATAAGATCCAAATTATCATATAGATCATAGTAAAATTGGGTTTGTATGTGTTTATTATATCCATTAATCAGTAGTCAAAAAAAATCCCCATTGGATAATTCTTAGTCATAGGCCCCATATAGAGTTGCTTCGCGATCTTCACTTAAATCTATTAAAAAAACAAAAATATTGCACAGATTTTTTTCAAATTTGGCTTGTATATATTTTTTCAAAATATAAGAGACTTTACCAAATATAGTCAGAATCGGTCCATTTTTTGACCTAGTTCACATATAAATATAGCACCCGATATGAACTTTTTCATATCTGCAGCCAAAAAATTAATAATAATGCCACTCAAATTTGGTTTTTGCTTATTTTCTATATCCAGTTAGTTGGACCGAAGAAATAGGTTTCTAAACCATGGTGTAGGTATGGTCGGTCTAGACCGACTATAATTTTCTTACTTGTTTTTTTTTTATCTCATTGTTAAACTCAATGTCTTTTTCGAGAAAAAAATTTTTTTTCCCGTTATTTGATCATTTTTGTAATACTTTTTGTAATACTAAAAACACAATTGTTTAAGCCAATAATTTTATTTCTATTTAAAAAAAATAATAATAAAAATCTATTACTTTTAACAGTGGACATTGCACGTTAGCAATTCGATTCGCAACAAATATTGTAGCCACAACGAATTGTTATTGACAAGTAGAAAAACATACGGCGATTAAAAATTTAATTAAATTATTCTACAAAAAAAAAAAAAAAATAGTAGATTACTGATACGAGATCCATATGAAAACTGATAAAATTCAAAAAATATATATATTTTTTTCAATATTTATATATTAGTTATCACGCCCACTTTAAAGGAAACGGCCAGACAGACATTTGTGCTAGAGTAAAACTTTTAACTTCTTTTTGTTGACTTTGTTCAACAATTAAAAAACACGTGGGTGCCATAAAAGCAATAAAATGTGATGCATGAATCAATGTTGAAATATAATTCCCAGATCGTATTCATGTTTTTTGTTTGGCGTCAAGTAATTAAGAACGCCCAATTTCAGATATTTTGCTTAATTATTTGTTTTCAAACAAATTCATTAAGAATTCAGCTTAATTTCTGTGTAATAGAGTTTAACATAGATGATATTAAATAAAATTTGTTGAAAGCCTTAGAGTGTTAAGCATATAGAAATTAAAATCAAATTCAATAATCTAAGAAAATAATATTTAACTGAGCTTATTCAAGCAAAGAAAATCCGCCATACCATTTGTTCAATTACGAAAAAAAAACTAAACTTTTTAAACTATTTGATGGTAAAAGCAGGTGTCTGAAACTGTGAGTTACTTAATGTTAAATTATTCTATATCTTTTATGACAATTTGTTGTATTTCCTATAAGTTAACTTTGTAAAGTAACATTTTTTATCGTGCTTAAAATCAAATGTTAACAGAACATGACAAAAGATACAGATTAAGCCAATGAGTAATTTTTAATAAATATCAAATCATTAAATTTTTAACGTTATTCGGCTTATATCTTTTGCTAAGCTAAATCTCAGTTTTTTTTTTTTTTGTTAAAAAGTTTAATTCACTAGAAACCATTTTACATTGACTGTGACGGCTCTGTCACCCTCATGCCTAATATATGTACATATGTATATATAATTGTAAATGAAATTTGATTTAAATTATGCTTTTTTCCGACGCCTACTACGAGAATATGTTATTTAAAGTCCCAAAATCTTCTATAGCGAATTTCTCAAAATTTTGAAAAAGATTTAAAAACCTAAAGCTAACATAAATCAACTTTTAGGCTTTTTAGATAGGCCAATCTGAAGAAATATTTTCATGGAATATTTTCAAATAAATCATAACTTTAAAATTACAAAGAATTGCAGCTCTAAATCAATTTGACATATTTCTTGAATATGAATTTATGAAAAAACTCTTATAGCAAAGCAAAAACAAAACTAAAAAAAAAAAAACAAAAATGGCCGTTTGTTTTTGCATCGAAATTGAAATGTGTATTTATACTTTTGAAAAGCGTTATAAAGTGATTAGTGTGATATAAAAATTTAAAAGAAAAATGTGTTCGTTTTGTATTTATTTTTCTTCTTCTGTTTTTTCAATTGCACTTATCAATGACTAAATTGTGTTATTTATTAATATTTTATTTGTTGTTTCATTCCATCCATCTATGCATATTGAAAATAGAACTTTTAATAACTTTGCCATAGCAACAGGTCTGACGATTCTATTCTATTATTCCATCTGCATGTTTTTAATTGCTTTTGAATATGAAAACAAAACTAATATGTTTTCGTTTTTAGATAATTTTCATTAACTATAATAATTTTTTTTTAGCCTGAGAACGTTAACAAAATAATTGCTTCAAATAAAATTTAGAAGATAAGTAAGTTGTTAATGATTTTTGATAAAAGAAATTAGTTTTAAAGAACTTTAACTTTAAAAGAATTTTAAAATAAATCTCTTTAAAGTAATTTGCGGTTATCACTACCATTTTTATAATATAAAAAGTAAACTTTTTAAATTGAAAATTGTTTTATATTATTAGAGCAATAATGATGGAAACAAACATACATATTATATATCATTTAGCAAGTAATCCATTAGTTATAAAAATTTATAAAATTTGCCTTAACTTTTATATAAATTTTGGATAATTTTTTTCACCATGGTTCAAATGGTTAAACTTATAGTATAATACTTAAAATAGACTTTGAACAGTACTTTTATACCCTAGGATTATCTAACATATCTTTCGAAAATATAAAAAAAAAACAAGCTTGGCTCTAGACATTATGGAAGGGCTTTGAAAAATATAATGATGTTTTCTTTTCTGACAAAATTAGGCTTTTATTTTAAAATGTTATAAATTATGCATAAATGGCAGTTTTGTAATAAAAATGCAATCGCTTTGTAAGAATATTGTCAGTCTTTTTAAGGGCCATTATTACAACTTGCCAACAGCTAAAGTTAGGATGATATCGGGCAGATTATTAGTCTTTCGTTATACAACTATACTTTAAGCTAAAAGTGACCGATAAGCTAAAGGGAAGATATTCAGCCCAATTCTAAACAAAAATTTCGCATGAAATATCTCACTTCTCCCTTTTCCCCTATTATGAATAAAAATTCCTTCGGAAAAAAAATTCGATGGGAAAAAAGTAGTTATTCTCAATGCACTTGGTTTTAGTTTTTTCCCTCAAAAAATTTCCCTTGCAAAACAGACGGGAGTTTACATAAAAATATAAAAAGTACTTTGATAAAACAAAATTTAAATAAAAAAAATTAATATTTTATTTTCTTGTAGGTTGAAGACCACAAATAAAGCACACCTTCAACTTTTGTTAACTTTAATGTAATCCAGTTCAGGCATTGATTGCGTTTTCCATAGATTCAGCCCGCAATTGACTTCTAGCAATCTTTTAGCTATTTAGTTGTTGTTATTGTACAACACAAATTCATTTTTTATTTAATTTTTCTTTAAAATAAATTTATAAAATTGAAAAATTTATTGTCAATAAGCAAACCAACTGGCTTCGAAATTCGATGATGCCACTTATTCATTTTTTTATTCACGTGGAATTTATAATTGGAGAATTTTTTTCTCGAGAAAAGTATTTTCCGTGAAAATGAAATTCCTTGAGAATATTCGTAATTGGGCTGATTGTTGCTTTAACTTTGAGGTTTATGTATTTAATGTTGCCACATATTCTGATCTATGAAGAAGAAATTCGCATCAATTTAGTTTTGGAAATAAATTTATTTACATATAATTAAATATATGCTTGTATATTTTTTAAAAAGTTTTTATAGTTTTTATTCTATTGTTTTTATTGTTTGTATGCTAACAAATAAAGGAACGTTGCCACTACGTATTTTTATAAAGCAACCCATTTGGTCAAAATTAATCTGTGTTTCCTTTGATGTTGCCACAATACAAAAATATTAATTTTATTTTACTGGGATGTTGTAATAACGAAAATAAGTTAAAGGTAACTTTATTGCTGACTTTAGTCAAAGTTACTTTTATCTAACATTTACTTTAAAGGCAAGTTGTAGTACTGGCCCTAAGTTCTCTCCCTGCCATGGAAAAACGCAGATTTTTTAAAATAAGAAAACATAAAAAATAAATTATTATTTACTTTAATTTAAATATAGACGGACTGACAGACAGACGTCTACCCAAATTTCACTTCGCTTGTTATAAGCAATCAAATTATATATTTTATTGGGTCCACATTTAATAACCAATTAATGCGAACGATATGACAAACCGACATACACCCTCTAAACAGTGATGAGGAGATTGTAACAAGTAAGAGAGGTGTAAGTAAGGCTATGCCAAGAGTTTCGGATAAGGCAAAGAAGAGGAAAATATCCAACCACACCAGGTGAGGTCATTAATGGTCATTACCAATAATTAATAAACAAATTAAAGTGAAGTTGTTCTGTTATTGTTGCCTGCAGATAAATAAAAATTCATAGCGGATGTGTTTAGTAAGTGGGGACTTGGTCCGACCATGACCATATTTTGGGAGGTCACTTGTGTGTCTGAAAACTATACACAAACAAAATTTTAGGAAAATAAGTCTGTTTAAAAGTTCGAAGACGTGTTAAGAAGACTGCAAAATCTAAAACAAATGGAAAATACTGGGACATAGTAGGACTAGATTTCAAGAAGTTCTGAGTATTAACGTGTAAATGGAAAGAATAAGTCGAATAATTAGATTTTTTTGATAAAGCCTGCTTAAATTTCTAACTCAATCATAAAAAAATAATTAAATAATTAATTTATTGGTTCTAAAAATTTTTTCAAAGTTTTGCCATTCATTAAACTTTAAAACAACAACACGATATTTTCAAAGTTATCTGATGCTGAAAAGAAGTGATAAGTAGAAATTTAACCGAATTTACTGCCAATTACAATGATATTGTCTTCACAGAAAGTTAGAAAATGATTAACTGATTAATTTTTTATGTTACTTCTTTTGGGCTATGATGGTCAGCTTATAAGTTTTAAATAAAATAAATTAAAACAAAATTTATTTCGTCTCTACTCTACGTTTCGTTGACGGGTTTTCAACTTCAACAGGAGTGTATAAAAATTTTTTTATTATTAATTTGATTAATCCAAACTTATATTGTCAGGTTATTATTATTTAATAAATTTAAAGATAAAAAACTGGACATCACGACACATATTTAATAAAATTAAATAAATTAATAAAAATAAATAATCAAAATAAATATAAAAAAAATCACAGTTTTAAACTTAACGACTAATTTTTGGTTTTTCGTTTTTTAGTTTTGAGGCGGCCATGTCTAAAATTTTTCTTAATTATTGAATTATTGAATTAGGGATGCAAAAGCAAACAATAAAACAAATTTTGTTCACAATACCTTTAATAATATGGATCATAGCACAATATAAGTTGATCTCATAGGAGACATTTGTAAGGGGGCCAGTTCTAAAATACACGGATTTTCAACGATTTTTCTAAGCTGTTAAAAGCCTAAATACCAAATTCTATCAAGGTTTTTATGAACACAGAGATAGACAGACTGACAGAAGAGCTAACAAACAGACAGACGTAAGAATATAATTCAAAAAAAAATTTTTTTTTTAACTTTAAATTGGTATAACAAAATTTATAGGATTTAACGTATAAAGTCTAAATGAATCTCAGTAAAATTTCAATCTCCATCTACAAATTCAGTTTCGTTAATGTCTTGCTTAAAAAATAAAAAAGATTTAAGTCACACCTTCTTTATTGTCCAGTCAAACATATACGATCAAAAAGGGTTGGCAAGATGATAAATAATCGCACCAATGGTTTTTGAAAACGATGACTTTGACAATACCCGTCTGCTATTATTAGTCGAATACACATATAAGTAATAAAATAAATCATGTAGAAAAAATAACAAACAAACAAATTTTATCAATAATTGTAAATTACATATGTTAAATCATATGAAAACTTTGGAATAGCAAGGGTCTAATACTACAAAATTACTGTTTGCCAATGCTTACAATAAACAAACAATTTTAAATTCGTTTAAATATCCTTGTTAGTTGCTAAAGTCTTAATTTTTCATAAACAGCTTAAAACTGTATGAAGGCTCTCTATAATAAAAAAAAAAACAATTTAAAGTAAGCAATTCATCTAAAAAAACTACATTGGCGTACAAGCGACGGCAATTTTGCTAACATGAGATGAGTATAATTTTTTTTTTTTGTTTATTTTAGCAAAGTACTAAATTAATTTTATATTTTCTTTTGATAAAGCGTAGTCAAAAATTTTTTTTTCAGTGTTATTACTTTTTAATTGAATCGACGATTTGATTCGATGCAGAGTCTGATATAAGTTGTTAGATTATATATCAGTAGAATTGAGTATTGAACTTCCACCTACTTGTGTCAGAGAATGAATTTATATAGTGGTGTGACCTATAATTTGCGTACAATGCTAATGCAAAGAAACAAAGGAGCTGCAGACGCACCTAAAAAAATAATAAATAAATAAATAAAAAATAAAAAAAAAGAACTCAGGAAGCAAATTTTATGAATTGTTAGATCTTGCCTTGGTGGCTTAGCTTAAAGTTAAAGTTCTTAAATTTTGAAATTTCAAAAATAATAAAAAAAAAATAAAAACTAAACGCCTCGTTTAAAAAAATTCTATAAAAGATATTATGTCTTATCATGATTGTAGTCGTCACAGTCATCAACATTGGCAAACAGCAACAGCAACAGCAATAGCAATAGCAATAGCAACAACAATATCATGAGCATCAAATTATCCATCCATCTTTCTGTTCAGTAATAGTGGCGTGTATAACGTTGTCGAGCTTATATGAAATTCTACCACGATGTCATTTAAGCTCAGTTCGGATTTAGCTATCGCTGAATGTGGTCATGCATACAGCAAAGAACATAACAATACAGAACATTTCAAAAGTTATTAAATCTCACATGAAAAAAAAAAACGCAAATTTGTGATAACATTTTTTTGTAACGACATTTTTGTTAAATATAAAGTTTTTTCAAATTTTTCGTTCCACTTTGTTGAGTGTAAAACGATAGAATAAAAATAATAATAATATTTATAGTTTAAAAATAACAGATATATAATACATATATGTTTGTACATATTTATATTTGTTTGTGTATTCATAAATATTTACCAAAACACAATATAAACAAAATAACATAAAGTTAAACAAAAAATGGGTGTGTTTCTAACTTCAAAAAAAGAAAAAAAAAAAAAAAAAGAAAACAAAAATTTTCAAAGAACCAAAAAATAAAATAAAATATGTAAAAGAAAAAAAATTTTTTTTTGTAAGATTATATTCTAAAGACTGTTCCTGACATGGCTATTACATATTACATAAAAAGCATATCAATTGTAACATTTCGAAATAAAAAAAAAAATATTGTTTTTTTGAATCACATTTATTTTAAATTTAATCAAACCAACCACTGGCTTAAGTCTTCATTTTGTATACAATTTGCATGAATCATTAGAAACTCAAATATTTGATGCACACTCACATCTTTTTAATACTCCACGCATTTCTGTGGCATCGAATGTTATTAGTTTGAGCTGATTATACATATGTTACCGATGAAATACAAATTTTTGATTGGCATAAAATTTGGCCTTCAAGCTAAGAAAGAACACTGTTAAAATCAATGATTTGTTTAAAGCTATGCCCCCTTCGAATGTTTCCACTTAATAGGACGTCCATTACCTATATACGGAAAATGAGTTTAGTGCATTACGTATGGTTATGTTAAGTCTCCGATTTTTTGAACTTTGTTTTCATTTAAAAATAACACCCGAAATGACTTTAAACATATCAGCATAAAAACACAATTATCTGTTATAGAACAATTTTTAGATTTAAGATATTCTCGATGAAGAAGAAGAAAACCCTTAACCTGGTTAAGCACAGATATCTTTTGTAAATAACTATTTTATTAACAAGTTTTTTTACTTTTATGCAAATCCATTCTAACGGGTGATTTTTTAAGAGCTTGATAACTTTTTTTTTAAAAAAAAACGCATAAAATTTGCAAAATCTCATCGGTTCTTTATTTGAAACGTTAGATTGGTCCATGACATTTACTTTTTGAAGATAATTTCATTTAAATGTTGACCGCGGCTGCGTCTTAGGTGGTCCATTCGGAAAGTCCAATTTTGGGCAACTTTTTCGAGCATTTCGGCCGGAATAGCCCGAATTTCTTCGGAAATGTTGTCTTCCAAAGCTGGAATAGTTGCTGGCTTATTTCTGTAGACTTTAGACTTGACGTAGCCCCACAAAAAATAGTCTAAAGGCGTCAAATCGCATGATCTTGGTGGCCAACTTACCGGTCCATTTCTTGAGATGAATTGTTCTCCGAAGTTTTCCCTCAAAATGGCCATAGAATCGCGAGCTGTGTGGCATGTAGCGCCATCTTGTTGAAACCACATGTCAACCAAGTTCAGTTCTTCCATTTTTGGCAACAAAAAGTTTGTTAGCATCGAACGATAGCGATCGCCATTCACCGTAACGTTGCGTCCAACAGCATCTTTGAAAAAATACGGTCCAATGATTCCACCAGCGTACAAACCACACCAAACAGTGCATTTTTCGGGATGCATGGGCAGTTCTTGAACGGCTTCTGGTTGCTCTTCACTCCAAATACGGCAATTTTGCTTATTTACGAAGCCATTCAACCAGAAATGAGCCTCATCGCTGAACAAAATTTGTCGATAAAAAAGCGGATTTTCTGCCAACTTTTCTAGGGCCCATTCACTGAAAATTAGACGTTGTGGCAGATCGTTCGGCTTCAGTTCTTGCACGAGCTGTATTTTATACGGTTTTACACCAAGATCTTTGCGTAAAATCTTCCATGTGGTCGAATAACACAAACCCAATTGCTGCGAACGGCGACGAATCGACATTTCACGGTCTTCAGTAACACTCTCAGAAACAGACGCAATATTCTCTTCTGTACGCACTGTACGCATTCGTGTGGTTGGTTTAATGTCCAATAAAGTAAACTGAGTGCGAAACTTGGTCACAATCGCATTAATTGTTTGCTCACTTGGTCGATTATGTAGACCATAAATCGGACGTAAAGCGCGAAACACATTTCGAACCGAACACTGATTTTGGTAATAAAATTCAATGATTTGCAAGCGTTGCTCGTTAGTAAGTCTATTCATGATGAAATGTCAAAGCATACTGAGCATCTTTCTCTTTGACACCATGTCTGAAATCCCACGTGATCTGTCAAATACTAATGCATGAAAATCCTAACCTCAAAAAAATCGTTAGAACAATTTTTAGATTTAAGATATTCTCGATGAAGAAGAAGAAAACCCTTAACCTGGTTAAGCAGAGATATCTTTTGTAAATAACTATTTTATTAACAAGTTGTTTTACTTTTATGCAAATCCATGCTACAAGTCAGCAGCCAAAAATGAAGTTTGATCGAATACTTTTCACAATAAAAAGATTTGCAATAATACGGTATAATTTTTTTGTTATTCCATATCGTCTTATAAATACATATTATTGGATACTAGCTGATTCCAGCTCTCGAAATTCGAGTGCAATTTCTAGGCAACTTTATTTTTCATCGTAGTCAATTCACAAACCAACACTAAACCAAACCAAACTCATTAACAAACACATTAACAAATTTAATAAACACACACATAGCGTATGTATAATTTTATGTATGTGTTAGTAGCAAATAAATAAAGAAAAAAAAAGAAAAGTCTGTAAATCTGGTGAATATCTAAAAAGAAATACCTTTCAAATAATATAGTTTGGTCAAAATTGCCATATAACGGTAGAACAAAACATCGGTAACAAGGAATCGCCTAGCCTATTAATATTATAGATATTGCTTTTAAGTGCATATTTTATGTATGTTTTGTAATCTTCATGATCCATTTTTGCATATTTTTAAATTTGCATTTGTTAAAATATATCTATTATGTTTGTACAAATGAAAATTAATTTAAATTTATATATAAAATTAATTTTAAAAATTTCATATCCCTTAATTTACAGTGGGCTGATTTTCAATATTTATTTATCTATAATATTAATAAGCTAGGCAATTTCTTGTGAATGATATTTTGTTCTGCCTTTTTATCCCGATTTTGATCATGCGTAGATTATTTGAATTGTATTTCTTTTTAGCCGTTTTGCAGATTTACAGATTTTTAAATTTTTCCCTTTATTTTGAGTAAATTGCGTTTAAAGTTGCTACTATCTCATACATAAAATTATACAATGCTATGTGTGTGTTTATTAAATATGTTAATGTGTTTGTAATAAAAATTAGTTTGTTTTTGTGTTGATTTGTGAATTGGCTATAATTGACTAGCATATCTTTAGGGTCTTTATTTAATGAAAAAATAAAATTTCCAAGAATTTGCACTCGAATTTCGTGGGCTGGAATCTGCTAGTATTTATAAATTTTTTTGAACTTAATTATATTTTAATAAATATGAGACTGTTAATGAGAATTCTAATGATAATGGTTTTCTTATAAATACAATTTGAATCATGTCTTTTATACCCTCCACCTGCGGTTCACGTTTACATTATTATCAATTCAACAAACACATTGAATTTTAATTTTTTTTTTGGGGGGTCTCCATATTTTAGGTCATACCTTGGCACAATGATGCCCAACACCAACCTGTTCGAAATAATGGCAAACAAATTTATCTAGATCAATAGTTTATTTTGGAATGAGCGTGATTTCAACAGCCAAGCGAACAGATGGACAGATGGACAGACGGATATTACTTTACCGACTCGAGTGAGTTACAAATGGAATGGCAAACCGATATGAATTCCTAAGGGCATATATTTGAGTTATTAGTGCATATTTCTTTTTAAATGATATTTTTTGTATATGCTCTCTATTTTATATTGTATGTTTTAAGCAGATATTTTCGAATTCTTAGTGCATGATAGTCGCAGTCCTGCTTAAAACATTTGCTGGGGATTGTCTTAGAATGATCAATCATATATATTTTCTTGCAATAGGAATGATAAGATTATCCCGTTTTTAATTCGTACATGCACTGGTAGAATTCTGTGGGCTCAAATTCGGTTGGGCATAAATTGACTTATTGAGATTACTTATCTCCACACTCCAATTGACTATCTTATAAAATTGCCTGTTTCTGCTTGAAAAATATGTACTTTATTGCAAGAAATCTAAATTCATGACTTTGCAATAAAAAGCCAACTTATCAAGTTTTAAATATACCCATTACTGAGTTAGATTTATACACTTTCTGGATTAACATTTTAACAGAATTACCAGATATTAGATAGCGATTTGAATTTTAAAATGCTCTTTTGAAACATTAAAAAAAACAGAGTTTTGTTGATATGCCCGCAAAATTTCTCCTTCTCGAAATTTTTCTTAAGAAAAATATAATATTGATAAATTGTTGAATAAATCAAATGGA
Organism: Cordilura impudica; assembly: GCA_963682025.1. Lineage (NCBI taxonomy): Eukaryota > Metazoa > Arthropoda > Insecta > Diptera > Scathophagidae > Cordilura > Cordilura impudica. The sequence goes on from OY821519.1 coordinate 124,481,784, forward strand.
ATTAACAAACAATTTGTTGTTTTATTACAAAATTAGAATAAACAAGTTAGAGTGCTAAATTCGGCTATGGCGCGTCCTTGATAACATCCAGCTGGTTTTAAGGTTTATAATAACACTAGCAGATTCCAGCCCTCGAAATTCGAGTGCAAATTCTAGGAAATTTAAATTTTGGACAATTCACAATTCAACACTTTTTTGGTTTTTGTGTCCAAAACAGTTTTTCAATTCAACACAATTATTACTGTGAATGAAGAAAACAAACTCATTGTTTTTTGCAAACACATTAACAAATTTAATAAGCGCACACATAGCATTGTTAAAATTTTATGCATGTTTTAGTATTTTAGATGAGCATAATCAAAAAAAAAAAAGTTAAAATTTAAAAATCTGTAATTCTGGTGGAGAGCTAAAAAGAATTACATTTCAAATCAGATATGTTTGGTCAATATCCGGAGAAAACTGTTTAACAAATCATCGGTCACAAAAATCGTCTTACCCATACTTGATTAACTTAGTATTAAATTTCTACAACAAACAGACTGAATTTATAGAATTTTTGAGGGGTGTCTCCATATTGTAGGCTGCCCGATTTACTCCTTTTGACACACAAACTTGCACGAAATAATGATATCAATATTGTTTTAAGTTTACCCAGGCAAACGGTTAATTTTGTGAATGAGCGTGATTTCCACAGACAGACGTACAGACAGACAGATGGACGAAAGGGCTGAATAGTGGCACGGTGGGTATAAAAATGTAACTTAGCCTTATGCATACGGAAGCGGAAATATTCATCATTCATTAGATTCTCACAAATTATATTATAGTGATTTTGATTAATGATCACTCAACTCGAAGGGGGCTGTATAACCTGTCCGGCAGAATATTGATACATTTTTTAAAACAAAGGTGCTAATGTTTTTGTTGTTTTTTATTTTTAGATTAATTAATTTCTAGCTCAATCATTACTTAGCCCGACAAAACAATATATTTCGCGATTTGCTTGACATTCGATGTCGCCGTACGTTGAGTTTTTAAGACGCTGCTTCCGCATCTATTTTCATATTTTTTCATCAGCCCGCCAGTCTTTAATTAGCAAAAGTGATTTTAGATCCTCAAGTTTTAACATGAATTGAAATCTATTTGGTGCGAGGATTCCAAAATTGGGTGACAACTTTAGTTCACTAGTATATTCCAAGAAAAAGTTTATATATCTTATATTTTGAATTTTTGCCCTAAATATAATGTCTCATATCTTGTAAGCAGAGCCGAAACGATAAAACAACGCTGGCTGCTATATTTGTATGGGTACTAGGTAGAAAAATGGACCGATTCTGATCATATTTGGTGAAGTCACTTCTTTTTTGCAAAAATATATACAAACCAAATTAGAGAAAAATCTGTGCAATATTTTTTTTTTTTTTTGATAGACTTAAGTGAAGATCGGGAAAAGGCTTTATATGAGGGCTGTGACAAAAAATTGTGTTATAGAATTTATTTTTGGACTACAGATTAATGCATGTAATAAATACATATAAGCCCAATTTGATCGAGATCTATATGATAATTTGGATCTTATGGCAATTTAAGTCTTTCTCATAGGGATCATAGGGTATTGGTTTGACGGCCAATAGAAGCTCATATACCACATTTCATCAAAATATCTCTGTATATTTGCGGCCTGAAGTTTGATAACAAAGTTTATATAGACACACGGATGGATTGACGGACGGGTAGACTTCGCTAAATCGGGACCGAAACTGATTCTGAGTCGAATGGTATTAAAAAAGATGAGTCTAGGTCAAATATTTGGGCTAATTACAAACATCAACACAAACTAAGTATTCTTTAAACATATAGTGGTACAGGGCATAAATACGCTTTATTGAACATAGCTATTTTGCTACACACTGTTGTATTTTTTATGTTAAGATCGTCTAAACAATTATTGAAATCTTGAAAGTTAGAAATTCAATTTATGTATATTTCTGGAATGTTTTACGTCTCAATCCATAAATTTTAGTTAATTTTTACTTGAAATATTTAATTACACTGTACAACAATTTTCAATAAAATTAAAATCCCGTAGAGTCTCATAATGATTTCGCAGTTGCTGAATCCGAATCCTTTTACTTTTTATATTTGTATTATATATACTAACAGATTCCAGCACTCGAAATTCGAATGCAATTTCTTGGCATCTTTATATTTCAACTTAGCCAATTCACAAACCAACACTGACGTTTCTTACTGTGAATGAAGATAACAAACTCATTAAGAAACATTAAAAAATTTAATAAACACACACATAGCATATGCATAATTTTATATATGTGTTAGTAGCAACTTTAAATGCAATTTACTCAAAATAAGAAAAAAAAAATTAAAAATCTGTAAATCTGGTGAACAGCTAAAAAGAAATACCTTTCAAATAATATAAGTTTGGTCAAAATCGGGATAAAACGGTTGAACAAAACATCGGTAACAAAAAATCGCTTAGCCATTCATATTAAAGATTTCTGGTTTCGCGTTCCAAAAAATATGACTTTTTCATTTTACAGATATTTTAATTGGGCCAAATATTCGAGATTTAATGAAAGATATTAGCTTCGAAAAGAAACTGAAAGCAAAGGAAGTGAAACCAGAAATATAATAGAAATATAATATAAATACAAAAGAAATATAATAGAAATATAATAAAAATAATATTACAGATATATTAACTATTTAACTGAATTAAAAAAAAAAATATATCTTTTATAAAGTTATACAAAAATCATTAAATTTGTAAGGAGTGTCCGGAAAGGATGGGTCACAATGAAAAAAAAATGCCTCTCCTTAGTTTAAAGTAGGGGATAGGACTTGCCGCCACTGTAGCACAAAAACCTGACGTGATCCGACTGACTTCAGATTTGGATTCAGCGGCTTTGAAAACATTAAAAACCTTAATGAAACCCTATGTGATTTATGTGCTGTTGTACAGTGGTATTATTAATAATAAAAGTGATAAACAGGAACTATAAAAAAGTGAAATAAAAAATAAAAGTGAATAAAAAATGTTATATACCTTATGTGATCATATAAAAAAAATTGGCTAGGAAAGAAGAGATCAAGGGTTTAAAGGTTAAATGAGTTAAGTTTCTAATTAGTTATTTTTAGCATCAGAAAACTTTGCAAATGTCATGTGTTTATTTTAAGTTTAATGATTCTTATGAAGCTTTCGCAAATGTAGATTTCTAATTATTTAATTAAATTCTAAGCCCTTTTTACATAGACACACGAACATTCACTCAATAATCCTTAGAACGTCGTAAAATCTAGTCCTGTTTTATCTCAGTTTTTTACTTATTTTCACGCTTCTTTTGATTTAAGTTTATTAGCTGCTGCAGTCATAAATTTATTTTACAGTTTCATTTTAAACAATAAACTTTGTTAAATCTATATCAGGCACAGTCTTTGGCTGGAAAACAAATTAAACTATTTTATCTGTCTTTCTTTTTTGTTGGCGTAAATATTTACCGATTATTATGTTGCTCTTATCTCTTTTTTTTTTACCAAATAAACAGAAATGCACTGCAGCAACATCATACGAGTAAAATACACTCATCAAAAATGTGTCTGTTAAAACGTTTCAAACTAAATGGTAAGTTGTTTTGTGTTTTTGTTTTTGTATGTTTTTCTTAGATTTGTTTCCATTCTTTTAATTTGAATAAATCTCTTTCTGTTGAGTTTCAAGTGTGATGAATTAACAATATGTTTGGTTACCACCATAAACGGGTACTTTAATAATTGTATAACTAAACGTCAAATTGTGTTCTGCCTGCCATGCCAACTGGTTTTTGCCATAAGCGAGGTATAGAGTTCCTACGTTATTATTTGCTATCAGTAGGAACTTCATACCGTGCTCTTGGAAAGCCATTAAACAACTTTCTAAATATGTTCCATGTACGTACGTACTGCCAATGCTCACATTCTTCTACAACGTTTTGTGTTTAAATATTATCTAAAAAAAAGTGTACGTGTGTGTTTATAAAAAACTATAGTTCGTATTTAAAAATAAGATTTTTTTTTATAAAATACCTTTCACATTATATATTTACTTCCAGTTTGTATCTTTAGAATCGCTTTAGCGGCGGATGTTTATTAATCATATCAAATAAATTGTTTCTTTGTGTCATATAGAAAACGAAGGCCAAAGTTTTGAGTCACGTAAGTGCTAAATGATAGAAATACGGCCCTATCATCAAAACAATAAAATAAAATGTAATGACAATTTACTAAAACTAAACTGAAGATATTTTTATACCCTCTACACAACTGTGCTGACGGTATATATCAGTTTGTCATTCCGTTTGCAACGCATCGAAAAATAAATTTGCACTCCCATAAAGTATATATATTCTTGATCCCTATAACAACTCGAGTCGATTTAGCGATGTCCGTCTGTCTGTTGAAATCACGGCCATTCACAAAATAAACAGTATACCTGTGTAAAGTTAAAATAGTTGGAGTTGAAAATGGAGTAAGTCAGGCGTCATTGTGCTGAGCTATGTCCAAAAAGATAAAGATAACTTCAAAAATTTTTAAAAATTCTGTGTGTTTGTTGTAATAATTTAGTATTAAGTTTATCAAGTTTTCAAATTGTTGCTTTTTAAAGTGTTTTTTTTTTCCATCCATAATATTAATAGGCAAGGCGATTTCTTGTGTCCGATGTAACTTTGTCAGTTTAAGTCATATTTTGACCAAACATCCCTCGTTTGAAAGGTATTTCTTTTTAGCTATCCACCAGATTTACAGATTTGCACAGTGTGGAAGATTTTTTTGTAGCAATGCTAATTTAAAGTTGCTACTAACACATGCATATAATTATACAATGCTCTGTGTGTGCTGATTTAATTTGTTAATGTGTTTGCAAAAATTGTATGTGAATAGCCCTGTGTTGAATTGAAAAATAATTTTGGACATAAGCCAATAACGACAATAACGCAATCGAATTTCATTATAGTAATTGCAAATCAAACGCCCTGTGTTGAGTTGTGAATTGACTACAATTAGCATATCTTTAGGTGGCATACAAGGTGGTTCAAATACCTTTAGGCTCTTACTTCTGTGTGTTCAACAATTATTTATATTGAAATAAATTTAATGAATTAAATAGTTTGAACAAAACATTTAAAGAAATAAATTGAATGAAAAATAAAATTTCATAGAATTTGCACTTGAATTTCGAGGGCTGGGGTCTGCTAGTTTGTTATAAATAGTGCAATAAGTCCGGATATTAATGTAAACGAAAAATCGATTAAGAGGGTACTAAAGATTCGGCACAGCGCAATTTAACACTCTTACCTGTTGTTATACCCTATACCACTATGTGGTTTGGGTATAATGACTTTGTGCTGCTGTTTGTAACTACCAAAAATATTTGACCTGGACCCATCTTTTATTATACCGATCGGATCAGAATCACTATCTGATTCGATTTAACGATGTCCGTCCGTCCGTCCGTCCGTCTGTGTGTCCATGTAAACCTTGTAATCAAACTGCAGGTCGCAAATATGAATATATTTTGATGAAATTTGGTATATAATCTTTTGTCGGCCATAGGATGAAGTTGAAATTGGTGAGAATCGGTCCATGTTCAGACCTAGTCCCCATACAAATGGCCCTACTCAAATTGATCTTACTCAAATTGGGTTTGTATGCGTTTATTACATCCATTAATGGGTAGTCCAAAAATGATCCCTATGGTAAAACTCTTAGTCATAGGCCCCATAAAGAGCTGCTTCCCGATCTTCAATTTTCGACTATAATTTTCTAATTTGTTTTTTTCTTACAATTGTTCGTGTTTTTGAATTAAACATAAAATTGTTTCTATATAAAATATATATATGTATATATTTTATGGCGGATCGTTTTTTTTTTCGACCAAATACCTATGATTTCCGTGTTCTATGGGTTATCTCAAGAAAATTTAACCGAAGAACTATACCTCCATCTTTAATATCGAGTCTGCTAGTTTTTGCGATTTCCTTCATTTTTTAATTTTTTTTTATGATTTTGGCCATTTTTTTTTTTTTTTTTGGCTGAATCCAAACTTTAATTCAAAGTACAATTAAAAACGAAGACTTTGAGCCAAAATTATTGAAATCGGTTGATTAGTTCATGACATATTGTTAAAACAGTGAAGACATAAAACAAATTTTTTTTATACTTTTTTGTCTTTTTATTTATTTTTTCTTTAAAAATTCAAATTAAGAGATAAGAAAGTATTAGAATTAAAAAAAGAATAAATAAAAATATTCATTGAGTAACAGCAAAAAAGTGAAATAAAATTATTTTTTTTTTTTCAAAGTATTGACTGTTTTCAAGTCTGGGTGTTTGCTACGGCTCTCTAATGTCGTCGCCATAGCACCTTCTACATACTTTCCTGTAACTCGTTTAGCGGTGGCAGCCAGCAATTGGACGTGTCTTTCCGTTTCTTGTATGTGTGACGGAATTTCTTTATCAGGGAACGGTGGATCATCGTAATATAAATATCCCTCCAAATGTTCATACGAATAACTTTGCGTAAACGGTGGTTCGAATAAAATGTTAAGTCCCTAATGTTTGTATAGTCCGTACAATTAAAGTATTTAAAAGGTTTTTTTATAAACTCTGGATCGGCCAGATCTTTTCGATAATGTAAAATCTTCTTTATAACAATGTTTCGTTTTTCCATTCTATCATCAAACAACTTATATAGCAAGATATTTTCTGAGTGTGCAAAATATGCATTATCTTGAATTATTTACAGCTTTACGTAAATTCGGTTGTAAAAAGTAATGTACTACCGTACACGACAGCGCTATAATACTTCATATTGAAATTCATTGGCGTATATTTATACTTTTATTATATAGTTTGCCAGAATTCTTAAATTTTGAGTTGGATTATTAGATGTCAGATACAACCGTAATAATCTATTGGCCTTGGTAAGCCAGCGAGAATGTGCAGTTCCTCCTGGTTTATTGTAAGAAAAATCCGCCGGAAGGCATACTCTCCAGTGCGATTTTCTCAAAATCGAGTACCACCTGAAAATAAAACATAAAAGCCGTAGAAAAAAAATAAAAAGATATAAAAGTATAAAAAAGTGTGTTTTATAAGTTCACTGTTTTAGCAATATCTCATGAACTAATCAGCCGATTTCAATATTTTTTGGCTCAAAATCTTCGTTTTTAATTGTAATTTGTAATAAAATTTGGACTCAGCCAAAAAATGGCCGTAAACGTAATTTTTTTGAACAAAATTTTGAAAAAAAATGAAAAAGCGAAGGAAATCGCAAAATTACCTACCCGCAGAAACTAGCAGACTTGATTCTAAAGATAGAGGTATGGTTTCTCGGGACAATTTTCTTGAAATAACCCATAGAACACGCGAATCATAGGTATTTGATCAATTTTTTTCACTACCCGCAAATCGATCAGCGCTAATATATATATATATATATGCATTATATTTGAATTTCGAAAGTATTAATAAATAACTAGAGGAGCCCTGCTGCTCCGCAGCATTATATTATGTTATATTAATTTTTATAATATAATACCAAAATTTGCCAAGAGAAGTCAACGTACAGTAAAAGCAAATTTTGTCAAGAGAAGTCAACGTACAGTAAAAGCAAAGTTGATTCTCCACGCATAACTTTCCTCAAACCCAACGAATTTAAGCAGTTAATAGCTCAAAAGAAGGAGCTTGATCCACTGAGTGTTCTTAGACCTATGTCAACAGCCTACGTAATTTAGAACTCTAGTTATAGAGGTTTGAGAGAAGAAAAATATTGAAAAAAATCTTGAATGCAAAGTTTGTTCATAAATTCTTTTAATATATAAGATGGGTAATATATAAAATTTTTTTGACGTCGGCTTTAAGCTTGCGGGTATACTTCAAAATCAAAATATATAACTTATGGCTATAAAATCGTTATTTTTGAAGCTGGAAGCATGAAATAGAAATAATAGTTTCAAGGGGTAAACTATTGGGACAAGGTACAAAAATCGTATAATCAAGAATATATTTGCAAACGTAATGTATGAAATAAAAACAAGTAAGAAAATTATGGTTGGTCTAGATCGCCTTTATGGTACCCTTTTTTATTTTTTTGGGAAAATCTTGCATAAGATCCTCGAACATTCCATTTTCGGGGTATGTCGTATTCCTACCGAATAAAAACCACCTCCCTTTCGTTCTTTTGCCCTGCGGGACTACCCGTTAAGCTATGTCGTCGCAGGACAAAATAGCCACAGCGACTTCCCACGTTTGTCTTCTTTATAACCCCTATTCCTTCAGGGTTGTCTCGCCATCAGGGCTTTTCGGACCTCATCTGCCATTCGCAATGCCTCGTGTATTATTTTAATGTATTTGTTAATTCCAATCCAGTTTCTATCCGACAGCAGCATCACATTCACAATGTTCTTGACAGTAGAGTTCGACTTGTGCTCGTTGGTCGTCAAACCGTGGGCACATCAATACTACATGCTCCAAATTTTCTTCGCAATCGGGTCAATGTGGGCAACTAGATGAGCTGTCGTGTCCAAATCCATATAGGCAGCTCCCGTAATCTCCATGTTCGGTTAGAAATTGTGTCAGATTATAGTTGACCTCTCCGTGACTACGGTTTATCCACCGACCGATGTTTGGGATCAATTTAAAGGTCCACCGACCTTTAGGTGAGTTTTCCCAACTTCCTTGTAATTTTTCTGTTGACATATCTCTTTTAACCATTAATATGGTTCGTCACAGGATGGAGGATGGAGGTTCTGTCCTTGCATCATGTATCTCTGAAAGCTCCTTTGCTATATCTATTGGGATGATCCCGGCTACGACATATGCAGCTTCCACAGATATCGTGCGATATCCGCAAAACATTCTTAAAGAGCTTGCCCTGAAGGTGGATACCATGTCCTAGTTAGCTGTATTCTGGATAGCTCTTTTCCATACTGGTAATATATAGAGTGGGATCGAGTTCGTCACCCGAGAGAGTAATATTCTTCAACTCTGACGAGGTCCTCCTAAGTTAGACGCCAACCTGGCCAAATCATTCGCGACACCGGTTGCCTTTCTGCATACGTAATTCATTGAAGTTCAGGCGGTCGTCGATCATAATTGCGAGGTACTTCATAGACTCCGTTGAGGTTATTTCGCTACTGCCGACTTGAATTCTTAGTATTTATCTCTTCCTTCTCCGCTTATTGATACAGCTTCGGTCTTGTGTTCCGCCAGTTTCAGGTTCATTGACTCCAGCCAGGTTTTCATCCTACGAATATCTTCATTTGCATACAATTGGATTTCTTCTAAATGTCTCGCTTCCATTACTATTGCGACGTTAACTGCAAAACCAACAATTGTCGCTTCCTCCCTTACTGTGGAGCATCATGTGCCTAGAGCCGAGCCCTGAGGAACTCCTGTCGTAATAACGTACGACTCTGTACCCCTGACAGTTTCGTATCATAGTGAGCTTAGAGAAAGGGTCTTAGGTCCAACTAATTTGATATCGAAAATAAGTGTAAACCAAATTTGTATGTCATTATTATAAATGTGTTGCTTGCCGTTATAAAAAAGATCATGTCGGATGCTTTCTTTCTATAGGGACTGGGTCGAAGAATGGACCGGTCCTGACCATATTTCGTAAAGTCAATTATCTTTCAAAAAAAAAAAAAACACACACAGACCGAATTTGAGAAAAGTCTTTGTAGTTGTTTTGATTTTAGGTAGATTTGAGTGCAAATCGGGAATCAGATTTTAATGGGGACTGTGACGAAAATGTTCCTACAGAGTTTTTTTCGGGTACTAGTTAATGGATGTAATAAACACATACAAACCTAATTTGAGGGAGAGTTGTATGATAACTTGGATCTTATTGCAATTTAAATCGTACTCATAGGGGTAATTTGTATGGGAACATGCACCGATTTTCACCATTTTCAATAGCGTTCGGCATTTAGCTGACGTAAGCTTATATACGAATTTGCATCGAAATATATACATATCTGCGACCTGTGGTTTGATTAAAAGTTTACATGAACACACAGTCGGATAGAACGACAGAAAGGCAGACCAGAGAGACAGGCGGACGAACATGGGCGCCAGATCTGAACATGGGCCGATTCTCACCAATTTCAATAGCGTTCATCCCATGGCCAATAAAAGCTTATGAACCAAATTTCATCAAAATATATTCATATTTGCGACCTGCAGTTTGATTAAAAGCTTTACATGGACACACAGACGGACGGACGGACGGACGGACGGACGGACGGACATCGTTAAATCGAATCAGATAGTGATTCTGATTCGATAGGTATAATAAAAGATGGGTCCAGGTCAAATATTTTTGGTAATTACAAACAGCAGCACAAAGTCATTATACCCAAACCACATAGTGGTATAGGGTATAATTAATTAAAAGTGCAGTTTTAATTACTACAATTATAAATATAAATCTAATTTCCATTGTATGAACAAAATTGAACAATTCAATCGAATTTACTTAAAACATCAATTTCTTGAACTACGTACCATTTTTCGGCAGTATTATTTACTAGTCAAAACAAAATAATATGACAGTGCATGACATTATATAAATACGGTTGACAACAAATTCGGTTGCCACAACGAATCCATTTTCTGTGTGTATCTGGGAAATATTTCAAAAATTTTTGGTTTTATGTTTAATATTAGTTTTTAAAAAAACTAGCGCATCCCGTTGAATTTGTATGGCGGTGTCACGTTCACTAACACCATAACCGCTCATATGTAGTACTCTATACACGCGGTGATAAATTTTCATGTTGTGTTGAAAGTTAAGATCGAAATCATACAAAGTATGGGACATCCCATGCCCAATAATCTCTGGAGAAGTAAATATATATAAAAAAAAACAGAAATGCTTGAACCGAACCTTTCATATAAACCTTTTCTCGACAGGTTTTATAGTTCTGGAGATCATTCGTTACAAACAAACGTAGTAATCTTCTCTATATATAAAATTGAAAGTCTGTGTGTTTGACGTTTATAGCAAGCTATACCTTTGTACCAATCTGCTTGAAATTGTTATAGGGTCAAGTGTAACTATAGAAAGTAACATCGGCTATATATATTATTTTTGTTTTTGGTAAATACAGTGGGCATGGAACCTCCCATAAAAAGAGAATTTTTAATATCAAATATCTTTAGTACTATAACAACAAAAGTCCTCATACTATGTTAGTGCTGTGCAGCATTGTTGCCATAATTTGAAATTGTAAAGGTGCTAAATTGCAAAAAACAAGATGCTAAAACGTGCTGGAGTCAAAAAAAAAAAAAAAAAAAAATGCCAATTTTTTTTCAAATTTTAATACCTTTTTATTATTTTATAAATAAATTTTTTGTTTTTTTTTTAAATGGAAAAATTAATATAAACCATAAGTTTCGATTAATATTTTTTAAATTTTAATTAAAAATTTTTTGAATTTCATCTGCAATTTTTTTTAACATCAAATTGAGTTTTTATCCCTATACCATCTTTTATTATACCGATCGACTCAGAATCACTTACTGAGTCGATTTAGCGATGTCCGCCCATCTGTGTGTCCATGTAAACCTTGTAATCAAACTACAGGTCGCAAATATAAATATATTTTGATGAAATTTGGTAAATAAGCTTCTATCGGCCATAGGTTGAACGCTATTGAAATTGGTGGAATTCGGTCCATGTTCAGACCTAGTCCCATACAATTGAGTCTAACGATGTCGACTTAAATTGCCATAAGCTCCAAATTATCATATAGATCTCAGTCAAATTGGGCTTGTATATGTTTATTATATCCACTGATGAGTAATAATTCCTATAGGACAATTCGTAGTCATAGGCCCCATATAGAGCTGCTTTCCGATCTTCACCTTAATCTCTCAAAAAACTAAAATATTGCACAGATTTTTCTCAACTTTGGTCAGTATAGGTCCATTTTTCGACTAAGTCCCCATATAAACATAGCACCCGATATGAACTTTTTCATATCTGCAGCTAAAAAAATTAATACCAAAAAATTAAACCATGGTATAGGGAATCATATAGTCGGTCTAGACCTATATATATACATGATCAAAATATACGAGTATATTATAATAATTGGTTTATGGAATATAATGTTTCTGTGATGTCTTCATCATCAAGTTCTACATGGCTCTGATATTTTCTGACGGTCGACTTTAATCAACGACATCGTTCGGTATATTCTAAATGTAATAGCACGCATTTTTCAATTACAAACCTTCTATTATCCATACTATAGAACATAACAACTCGGATTTTATGCAAATGTGAATAACTCTTCAAATGGATTTTCGCCAATAGAGTTTTTGTTATTAACTTCAATCCATAAGGAGGTTGTATTCAGTGTTGTATCCCAATATTGTTCTGCAATATAACTCCATTGGATTTGAATTTCTTCTGTTGCAGATGATCTAAATTTAAACAGTTCTAATATATTAGTTATCGGTTATTTTACCCGGTTTAATGTGTTTTGAATTGAAAATTTTGCTATTTTTTATACCCTATACCACTATGTGGTTTGGGTATAATGGCTTTGAGCTGCTGTTTGTAACTACCAAAAGTATTTGACCTAGACCCATCTTTTATTATAACGATCGGCTCAGAATCACTTTCTGAGTCGATTAAGCTATGTCCGTCCGTCCGTCTGTGTATCCATGTAAACCTTGTAATCAAACTACAGGTCGCAAATATGAATATATTTAATGGAATTTGGTATATAAGCTTTTATTGGCCATAGAATGAAAGCTGTTGAAATTGGGGAAATACAGTAATATTTTTTTGTAATCGACTTTTTAATTCATTAACAACTTTTATTGCTGTTTAAATACTTCTATTTCAAAAAATTTTGTTATATTTGTTGAAAGCAACGAGCAGAGTGGTAAAAAGAGTAGTACACAAAGTTCTCATGTTACACTATGTATGAGAAATTGAATCATATCAATACCATTAAATTTAAAATTGTATATTTTAAAAGTAATGAAAAAAATAAAAAAAATATGTTAAAACCAACTTTTTATTAATAAAATATGCTAAGTTAGCATCTAGCATCTTTTTATTATTCTTGGATGCTAAACGAGAAAAAGTTGGAAAATATAGCAACTAAAATGCTAACATGACAACACTGCTGTGTAGAAAATGGGTGGGATCGGACCAGTGAGCATATGTCTGGAGTGCGGTAGGTGAAACACATATATTCAAAATTTTTGTAAGTCATGTGATTTTATATATAATAAAATCCCCCAAAAACCCAGAATCCTAAATATACCAATATTAATACTTTAGTTTCTAAAATCCAAGTCCGGGGTTTTTTTGTTTAAATTGGAATTATTCCTAGTACATAAATAAAGAGTATGAATAGTGAAACCAAACCATTTTCTGTTTCCACTCAATTCTTTAGGTTTTGCCATATGCGTATCTTGTTGAATGAAAGGCGGACAGCAGGACGTTGGGTAAAAAGTTACTATTGCTTGCTTTGGTGCCGATTTACCACAAGAAGTCTAATCTGGATATTTCTCGGTCTATGGCACACTCTTAGGTTTGGGAAATTAAATAGCCTAAATATATTCGGCAATTGAGAATCCCAAATCCCTATTAATCTTGCGCAATTTCAATCCACAATCAAATACCATATTGTTATATATATAATATTATATATTTATATTGAAGTCGGTTGATTAGTTCATGAGATATTGCTAGAACAGGGAACACACTTTTTTGTACTATTTTGTCTTTACATATACATACATATATATATACATATCATTTTTTAATTTTTTTTTTTTTTTTTTTTTTTGAGTGGAACCTCTACACCAGAAATGTAGTACAGTCGCATTTAATTTCACTGAAAATTTTAAAGTTAATAATTGCATTTCTCCTTCAAATTGTTTTGAGAATTAAAAGCAGATGTTGTGAAAATCAAAAGTTATATTGAGAAATACAAACTTTATATTTGGAAACTAAATTCTCATTATTCACTTTATTTATTTTTCTGTTTTTCCATTTTTTATATCTCAATATTAAAGTTGCATTTCACAATATCGATATTTAATTTGTATACCCTATCTCACTATGTGGTAAGGCTATAATAGGTTTCTGTTTGTAACTAACAAAAATATTTGAACTAGACCCAATTTTTAATATACCACTCGGCTCAGAATCTATTCGTCCGTCTGTCTGTCCGTCTGTGTGTCCATGTAAACCTTGTAATTAAGCTACAAATCGCAAGTTGGATGGACGCTAGTGATATTGATAAAAATCGGTTCATATTTTTAGGCCTAGGCCTCGTACAAATAGTCCCTATCAGATGAATTATTATCGTAGGATGCAGAGTATCATATATATATATGTCGAAAAAATGTTGCATGTGCGTGTCTATTATAATCATTAAGTGGTCCGAAAATAATCCCCGTAAGAAAATTTCTCGTCATAGCTCGCATATAAAGCTGATTTTCACCTTCACTAAATTCTAGCAAAAAACAAAAATACTACATAGATTTCTTTCAATGGTGAATGGTAGAGAAGAAGAAAGTATATATTTCTAAAATACATAACAGCACTGTACCTTTAATCACACTAGTTTCATTTCAGCCCCCATCAGTGATTTTATTGAACATGTGATAATTGAATAGACTGTTTCCATATGAAATTTTTCTATTTAGGGCGGCCTAAATAGAACTTGCACTTTTTGGTTATGCACTTTAACACACTCACCTAAAGTCAGGCATACGAGTTTTAATTGACTTTAAGGGACTACCAAATATGGTTGGGCTCGGTCCATTTTTCGACCTAGTATTCATAAAAAAATAACATCAGATATGAACTTTTTCACTTTTGCACGCCACAAATTAATAACAATAGCGCTAAGTTCGGCTTATGCTTATTTTTTATATTAAGTTTTTGACTCTGAAAAGTTTTTTCTACCCTAAGCGTATGGTATAGGGTATCGTATATTCGTATAGAGTGGCTAAATTTTTTTTACTTGGTTAATATCAATTTGAGTTTTCTCCATTTCAATTATTATTTCAACATTTCTTTGCCCAAATATAATTTTTCATTGCTCAATATTACTTGTTAGTTCTCAGTATCAATTTGTGTTATCTCAAAAACTAATTGTAGTTTCTCTCGATTTCAATATACTTTGCAGAATTTTAAGTTATATTTTTCAATATATATTTTGAATGCTCATTTTTTGTTTGTATTTATCAGGGATGAAAATTTGGTAAACCCAAAGTATTCTCGTTTCTATGTACAAAAGATTTTTTAATTTTTTTTTTTTTTAGATTTCGGTACCATTTTTTCCATGAAATGAGCATACGAAATAAAAATTTGTTTACTTTTTTCCTCTTGTGTTTATTTATTTTTTTTTTCACAAAACCAGAAAAATCACTTCTGATGCCGTACAAATGATTAGACTAAAGAGAAATTTGATGACTTTGAAGCTAAAAATTCAGTATTTCCATAGTTCAAAAGTCAATGACTTAAGAAAAAACAAGTAAGAAAATTATAGTCGGTCTAGACCGATCATATGATACCCTATACCATGCGGTTAGAGATCATATCTCTTAGTTCCAACTAATTGGATATCGAAAATAAGCCTAAACCAAATTTGAGTGGAATTTTTATTAATTTTTGTGCCTTCGGATATGAAAAAGTTCATATCAGATGTTATATTTATATGGGGAACTAGGTCGAAAAATATATCGATCCTGACCATATTTGGTAAGGTCACTTATTTTTTACAAAAATATAAAAATCCCATATTTGAGAAAAATTTGTGCAACATTTTTGTTGTTTGATAGATCTGTGGTTTTCTAGAATAGCCGCGTATGTCATAAAATCAAGGGAGCCAAAAAACGTTACATTTGAAATTATGGGCTCGATATAAAGTTTTTAGAACTTTTTATTTAACAGTCCTGAAGATATCGTCGCCGCTATGCCAGAAGGTGCCATATCCACTTTTGCTCATTTTGAGAAAATTGCAAAATACTATTGAAAAGGCTAGCTAAAATTCAAATTATTTTGAAATGCAGTGATACTTTCAAATTATATGTAGTTAATACTTGCCTAAAATTATACATTGTCAGATGAAAACTTTACACCATCATTGGATTACTGTAAAAATTGGATATAGCACTTTTTGGCATATTATTGGTTTATTAATGTTATACAAAAGAATGGATATAGAACCCTGGTAATTCTCTAAAAACACACTTTTCAAATAACATTTATTTCAAAACAAGGAATGTTAAGGAAAAACAAATCTAGTAATATACTAATGAACAAAAGGTTGAAAAATTAGTTATCCTCTGATTCGGAATTCGATTCAACGGTTTCATTTCCAATTGGCAATGAGCTGAAAGAAAGCTTTTTTTAACTTTAGTTTTTGCACTAAATACTAAAAGACATGTTTCTCACTCAATCAAAGCATGGAATTCCTGTGGAATAAGCTTTTGAGCACATAATCTTTGCAAGTCCCGTTTTTTGGCTACTGTTATAGGCAGGAGATGTTCGTGAAGTAATGGCCAACTAATAGCTGGCCTTCCTCTGACTTTACGCACAAACTAAAAATAAAAACTATACTTGTAAATAAACTCACTGATTTATAAGCAAATGAATTGTTTTCGTACTTTATATTCTTGTTCATCATGGTTGTATTTAACACCAATTTGCCCAGGCATCGATTTGCAAAACATCAATTATTTTATATTCATCCAATTCAATTTTTCTCCGTCATTCAACACAATAACTTTCTGGCACTGACCAATTTTAAATCAATGAAATCACTATGTGACATTCGTACCACATGGTATGGATGCTTACGCCGAGCTTGACGAATAACGTTTGACCAATCATTCATGGAAAATAGAGAACAGTTTTTGGCCGAATGTTCAATAGCAGAATGCATACTGTCGACGTCCATTTGAGTGTGGCCCACTTCTAGCAAATTTTGTTTGATGATTTCAATGGGAGATTCTTGTATAACTGTATGTCTGATCTCATTGCAGCAAGGCTTAATTCTTTTCGTTTAATGTGTGCTTCGAAATCAGTTTTTTGTTCTTCTGATGGTTCAATGGCTGATTAAACAAGGGTACACGTAGCACATGAATCTTTTTTGGGCTTGTGAAAGGCCATGTTGTAATCCTGACCGAAAACTTGTTTGTACTTTCCATAACTGACTTTTGCAGAATCTGTTCCTGCTGCTTTTTCTTTGAAAAGATAAAAACATTTTCGAAATACTTAAACCACTGTTTAAATACAATCTTTTTGATGATTTTCGGCAATAGTGTGACTCTATTGGTGGGAAAGATTCAATATGATTCTTGATGGCAGCAATTACTTCTGGCTTCAATTTGTTGTTTTCCTCTTTGATCTTCGCCCAAAAATTCACCAGTGTTTGATCGATCTCTGTGTGCCAAAGCAATGGGCTTGTACGAAATTGCAAGGGTCGCACAGAAGAATTCACGGCACACTTTTAAATTTTCATTGTTTTTTGGTAAAACGTATTCATAAGCCAAATTCTTTCGGAAATTTACTTCATTTTCGGATCTTCTACTTTTCATTGGAATAGCTTTGGTAAATTTCAGGAGGAAGCTGCGTTTAGTTTTAAAGGTATCTCATTTTTTCCAATAATCATTGAATATTTCTAGACGATCTTCCTCTGTAAATAAACTGCACTTGTAATTCGTTGGTTCTATGTGAGAGTGATTTATCAAAGGATTCATCAACTTCGCCATTTTCATCTTTCCTTTTTCATCCAAATGCTTTTCACCCCGAGAACACGCCTTTTTTCTTAGATTCTTCTTCGATTCTTCAGGCTTCCGCTGCTTCCATCTTGCACGTTTTTTACTTGGACCGGGCACATCTACAAGGACAAGGACAGTTTAATTGACATAAACTACTGTTAATTTCAGAAAAGTTATACCTACCCTGATCACTTTCATTTAGCTGTCCTATGGCAGCTTCTTCTAACTCCATTTCTATTGATTCAGCTTCTTCTAACTCCATTCCTATTGATTCGTCACCTGTCAGATACAGAACAGAGATCTAAGCCGTCCTTAATTATCGGCGGCGGCGGCTCGACCGAAAAATTAATCGGCGGCGGCTTAAAACCGGCGTGCGCCGATTTTATTTTGTTTTTTAATTTTTCCAAATGAATTGTTATTGCGAAACCAAAAACCAAATAAAAAATTAATTTTGAGGAAAAACTTAAAACTATAAATTCTTAAAACAACGAATGATTTTGCCCGTTTTACCCGGTTTTACAATGCTTATGGCGATTTTCTTCTTCCAAAATTGGTATGGCAAAAAGTTCTACATCCACATACCACCTTTTGGCATACCAAGGAAGACAAAAAGGATATAGAACTTTGCTTGTTATGGAACCAAAAATTAAAAAAAGGATGGAGGGCTTTTTGGCAGAACACAGAAGGGTTTGTGAAACATTAATATACTAATAACTCTAATATTGTGAATTTTAGATGTAGCACCTTTTGGCATACCACCGACGATATGGGCAATAAATACTTTATATAAAATTCTGAGTCAAAAATCTTCAGAGGAATAGATCTTAGAAAAGGACGAAAAAATAATATGTAAATTACACTAAAAGTGTGTGCAGATAAAACAACTTATGTCGACAAACGTCGTTTTCTTTGAAAAAGAATACTACCAATGCAAACACCCATGTAGACATAAGTTGTTGTTGCTTGAAAATGGATTTTTTTGTTCATAAATAAAAGTTAACGGGACTTAGGATGAGAATATAACAATGTATCAAGAATAATAGTGACAAAAAATAACAGAAATAAACACACAAATTTTTATAAGTGGTTATAAACTGAAAACTAATCCAAAATTATTTTGCATTTTTTTTGTCATTAATAACAACGCATGTCGCTTTGTGTCGTTTTCTGAGAAAATAATTTGTCAGCGATCAAACGTAGGTTGACGTACGTCGTTAGTGCTGCCAATTAATTTAATAAACATTTAAGTTACGTCGTTATTTAAAGAAATAATTCAAAAATGGTCAATATTTAAAAAAAATAAATGTAACACATGTAAGAAACGTTAAAAATTAATATATTTGGCATCGTTAACTCAAAACTGACACAAATGGACATACGCGGTTATTCCAGAAAACCACAGTGATGTAAATGAAGATTGGGAAGCAGGCTTATATGGGGACTATGACTAAAAATTGTCCAATAGAGTTTACTTTCGGCTACTGTTGGGAACAATAAACATATAAAAACCCAATATGACTAAGATCTATGTGATAATTTGGACCTTATGACAATTTAAGTCGATTACAGAGGGGTCATTTTCACCAATTTGAACAGCGTTCAAGCTGTGGCCGGTAGAAGCTTATATGCAAAATCAAAATTTAGTCATATTTGCGACCTGTAGTTTGATTACAAGGTTTACATGGGTACACAGATGGACGCACGGATGGACATTGCTAAATCGATTCAGAAAGTGATTCTGATTCAAAAATATTTTTGGCCATAAGAGTGGCCTTTACGAGTGGCAATTTTAACAAAAAAGATATTTGTTGAAACCAAAATACCCCCCTTTCCAATTGTACTTCAGAAAATATCAATTGAATTTAAATTGTATTTCTGAAAACATCAATTGATTTTCAGAGAGAATCAGTTGTGTTTCAGAATGTAACAATTGGATTTCAGAAAATATCAAACATATTTCAGAAAACATGAAATGTATTTCAGAAATTTTCAAATGTATTTCCGAAAATATCAATTGAATTTCAGAAAATATCAATTGAATTTCAGAATTAAAAAAGTAATTTACCCTACAATACCGAGAAGCTCTTTTTGTTTCTATTAATGAATTGGAGTCAAAGAAAATATTTGCCAATATTTGGACTTAATTTTTATGCACTGGAAACTAAACAATCAAGTGTGGGCTCTTAAAGGTAAGAAGATGAGGACTTAATTTTTTAGTCAGGTACAATATAAACACCAGAACAGAAATCGGGAATAAAGTTTTGAATGCATCGTGATGACCGATTTTGTAGTCATAATTTTTAAAAAAATGCGTGTATAGTTTACAAGGAATGTTGCAAACCCAGTCTAATACTTAAAAAAATGTTTTTGTTTAGCGTTCTGATTATTTTTCTGAAATTCAATTAATATATTCTTAAATTCAATTGATATTTTCTGAAATACATTTGATACTTTATGAAATACATTTGAGGTTTTCTGAAACACATTTAATATTTTCTGAAATACATTTGGTACTTTATGAAATACAGTTGGTACTTTCTAAAATACAATTGATACTTTCTGAAATTCAATTGATGTGTTCTGAAATACAATTGATACTTTCTGAAAATCAATTGATGTTTTCTGAAATACAACTGATTCTTTTTGAAATTTAATTAATGTTTTCTGAAGTACAATTGGAAGAGGTGTAGTAAAATTACCGGATTTTATTTTTTTAACCCTTATCCTGTGTAAGTGGGTCAAAACCAAAAAAATGACTTTTATTTTGCTTTATCTTGAAAAGTTATTAATATATTTTCCTGAAACTTGGTGCCTTTTACTCATTCGAGAAGATGAATAGAATACAAAAAAAAAAAAAAACTAATCCTATCACCTAACAGAGCGTCCCCATAAAAAAAGTATCGTATAAGGTGTAAGTGGGTCAAAATTGCCCAATACAAATGATGATAATTCTTAGTTTTATATGTTTTCTACTTGTACATTCATTTATTTTATTTCAAATTATATGATATTTGAATTTTTGCAGTTTCGAATTTTTGATAAAACTAAGTAGCCAAAGGAATTTTTTTTCAATTCAAGGAAATAATTTTTTAAATATATTATTGAGAAACTTATGCCGTTTTCTTTTCTGACAAAAAATGTAGCCCTTTTTTGCCTTTTTTTCGAATAGTGTATTTTTTTTATATATTCTGAATTAAGAGCAAGCTTATCTTATACATCAATCGAAAGGTCTCAAAGTCGAGCCCTCGGAAATCAGAAAAAATTGCAGCCATTGACTTCTTCCCCTTTTCTGAATATTTTCACCCTATGACTTCCAAGAGCATAATAATACAATTTTTTTGCATTTATGAACACAGCACTTTGAGACCTTTCGATTGATATATAATATAAGGTTGCTCTTAATTCAGAATATATAAATAATTACACTTTTCTAAAAAAGGGCAGAAAAGGGCGACATTTTTTGTCAGAAAAGAAAACGGCATTAGTTTAGTATGAATTTTACTTTAGTCTGAATACAATTTCAAAACGTACGGTTGTTGTAAGAAAAATTTTAAAAATGTCGCGATTCAACGAAAATCAAATTCATGATTTGTTATGTGAATCAGATGATGAAATAGCTAACTATCTTTCAACAGATGAAGATGATGGTGTGATATCAGATTCCGTATATAATCAAAATTTTATCAGATTGGAGAGAAAGTGATGAAAGTAATGATAATGAAATCACAGAGAACTTCATCTCTAAGGACGGGAAATACGTGTGGACAGACCAGATTACAAATTTGGATAATACTGGAAGACGCGCAGCTGAAAACATTAAAGATACTAAACCTGGACCATCTCTTTACGCAATTACGACAATGATATCTATAGAACCATCTTTCGATTTGCTTATGCCCAGGGAGACCGTTAAAATTATCATAGATATGAGTAATTTAGAAGTTCATTTATAAATTTACATTGGACTATGTTTTTACAATTTAGGAGCTTCATATTTATTTTTGTAATTTGGCAGTTTCTGTTTATGACAAAAACTGGAAGCCAGTTGATGAGATATCAATGAAGGCGTATTTTGGTATTCTTTTGCTGGCTGGTGTATTTCGTTCTATGCCTCTTTATAGATTTCAAAACATAACAAGAGTTATCCGTTTTGATAAAAAAAGCGATAGAATTGAAAGACGCGCTAGCGATAAACTTGCTTCAATAAGAAACGTTTGGGATCGATCGGAATATAATTTGCGGAAACTGTATAATCCTGGTCCATGCGTAACAATTGATGAGCAATTAGTTACATTTCGAGGAAGATATCCCTTCAAACAATTTATACCATCAAAACCCGGCAAATATGGGTTAATAAGTTTACCGACCTAATAGGAAAACCTTAACACTACTCGCAATTATTTTTCCGTGTAACCAACAATACAACAATTGTGTCATATGTGCCAAAAAAGAATCGTTCTGTCATTTTATTGAGTACATTACATCATAGCGCTGAAATTGTTTCTGATATCAAGAAACCCGAAATGATCCATTTTTACAACGGAACGATGTCCGCATCTAGACTTGCAAGCGTCGCACAGTGGGGCCAAATGCATGAAAAGTGGCGATTAATTCATAGAAGTCATAATTTAAAAAAAAAAATATTTTTTATTAATGGATATTTATAAATACATAAAAAACCAACATTTAAAAAAAAAAACAGAGTGAAAAAACACATTTTTTAACCCTTTATGGGCCATTTTGTGTTCTGTAAAAAATCCTCTTTTTTCACATTTTGTGCTGTAACTTTGGAACGGTGCGCTATAAATTATTCAGTTAAATTGCAAATTAAAGCATACTAAATGTACTGTAAGAAAAATAAGTAATATTTTTAAAAATAATAAGGAATAAATATTTTATATGTATTTTTATTAGAAAATTTTTAAATTAAAATCATACCTTTTTTCTCGAAATTTTAAAATTTTGCTCAAAAATGAAACATTTGAGAATCTAATTGTTTTTTTATTGATAAATAACCATAAACACACTATTTAAAAAAAATTTAATTAAATTCGGTTATTCTATTTTTTTTTTTTTTTTTTTTGAAAACAACAATTTTTTATTATAATCATTATTACCTTCAATGTTAGTATTTACTTCACATTCAATTTCATAATCATAAATTAATTCGTTACAATAATCTTAATCTTCATCTCCATCTTCATCTTCATCTTCATCTTCATCTTCATCTTCATCTCCATCTTCATCTCCATCTTCATCTCCATCTTCATCATTGCTATTTTGATTGCTGGGAAGTACAAGCAACTCCAATGCAGATTTTGGCATTAGCTCTTTTTTCTTTTTAGAACTATTGTTCATGCTTGTTATAAACGGATCTGAACTTAAGAGAAATCTATTAAAGATATCTTCCATTGTTTTTTCTCGACTGCATTTACGGGCAAAATTCTCCCTATAACTTTTAAAATCTTTATTTCTGGCTTCCTGAGACTCTTCGGTTAGCTGACCAATTGGCAATGGCGATAATGATATAATTTCAGGCCCAGGAATAAAATATTTGTGAAGAGTAGGAGGCATATAGTACCATGGATATTTTTTCACAAATAGCCTGGCAGTGTTATTAGCGAAGTTTGTAAATTTTTCAATGTTGACCTCAATACCACTAGAAACTACAATTAATATTGTGTGCATATTTTTGATCAACTCTAAATCAATATTAGTAATTTCAGCAGATACTTCTGCATTCTTAAAAAAACGTCTTGCAGTATTCCCGTCATTAGAGTTACCAAAACCAGGTTTTGGTTGATCAATGATCAATCCCGTTCTCTTTTTAAATTCGCGTTGAATACGACTTTTAGTTTCAGCAATAATTTTTTTTTCTTCGTCACTTCTTGCCTGCCATTTTTGAATTGGAAGTTTATATGCCAAGTGAATAAGACATTCAAAAAATCTTATCCAGCCATGTAGGACAGACAAACCGAACTCCATGAAGTCTACGTTGGAATCTCTAGAAATCATTTGTTCAATATTGTTGAACTCCTTGCTGGTAGCGCCACATATGTAGCACTTTTGTGTGGACTTTGTGTCTGTAATCGCGTTACACACTTTACCGTCAATCATAACGAGAATTAGTTTGTGGTTCACTTTTATCTTTCTTTCTCCAACTGATATCACTGTATCGATAAGAGTATTTTTTTCTGTCTCCACTCTTTCTCTTTCTGTTTTAATACTGTTGACCGTTTCTTTCATAAATTCAATTTTTAATGGCCTGCAAAACCTAGTTGAAGACGGTCGAGGATTATGCCAAATGATTTTGTTTTTACAAACTAATTTTAATGGTACAATTGACGTAATAAATACAGAAGAATCAGATGCATTACTGTCATGAAAGGCTTGTTTGTAAGAACTATGCCCTGAACTTCCGTCAAAGCCCCACTTAGTGTATAAAGTAATTTTTTCGATTTCTTCGTTGTCTAACGAATTTAAATCTGCATTTTTAACCGACAAAAGGCGTTCAGTGGTATGATCCAATATTCCTTGTAGGCTAACTTGCGCTGATGTTTCAGAAATTTTCATTTGTTCTCCCTTTGGGTAACATTTTTTCTTAGCTCTTTGGACCAATTTATATGATGGAAATTTCTCAGGTGCAACCTTTCTAATAACATTATATTGGTGGCGACTTAGCTTCGCTTCTACCAAAACGGACAGAGCTTCATCCGGAGTTAACTGCTGTGGTGGTACCTGTTCTATACTTTTTCGGTATTTTTGGGCTTTTGTTGGAGATGATATTATTTCCTTAACAATTTTCGACTCATCTATTTTTCCAACAGCTCTCAAGCTCATTTGTGTGGCGTAAGCCAAAACAGGCAAAGAAATTTGATCTCTTATGTCTTTACATTTCTTAACTTTTGTTTTTTCTTTGCACTCTTCAAATGAGAGATCATTGCGACCTCTTTTTTGTTGTGGTTCTGGTGGTGGACTGAATGAGATTGAGGCATCCAGCCAATTCTTATTATTTTTTACAAAAATTTTATTCTTTCTATGACTTTTTTGCCACCGAATCTCATAGCTAGAGCAAAAATTATGAAACCTTGTCATAAAATCTACCATATCCGAAGGGTCGACACGTTTTATTACTTCCCATCTCAAAAGTTTAAATTTATCCTGAAGTGATTTAGGTTCTGCACTCCTCATAAAATTATGCAACTCATGACGAGGAATGAATATTGTTTTGGGACATGTTCCTAAAATTAATAAGATTTCTATTCGTTTAAAATTTGCAAAAAGTAATTCCTTTAACCCTGTACCGAATAATTTACACTTTCACAACACTTTAAATATGTAACATCACATCACAAAACATTGACAGCTAAAACAATAAATAAACGTGTCAGTACCGAATCAATAATACCCTACGGATGGATAGAAATTCTTAAAAATGTATTATCATTATATTAGTAGATTGATATCACCAGCTTAAAACAAAATTAAAACTTTACTCGTATGATGCATGTATATGACCAACAGTTATTATGTAGGACTCAAATAAATGACAATAATAAATAGGGATGGGAGCGTGACCTCCTTCAATTTTTCAAAATAGTGCACTTGTGCCATATACAATTTTCTAATAATTTAAAATTAACAAATGTTTAAGTAAAATTCATTGAAATATCATAAACACATGTAAAATAATTTAATTAGTTTTATTCATAGTAAATAAACCCAACATACGCAACCACGTGAGCATGCGTGAATTAAAGTTACTCACGCCCCCATCTCTAATAAACAACACATTTTTTAGCTACAATAACAACTACTATAACGAAAATAATGACAAAACAAAGTAAAAACACTTGATGTTTTTTTTTTTTTTTTTTTTTCATATTTGTGGATTTTTTCAAAAATCGCAAAAAATCGCAAAAAAATATTTTGGGGTTTATTAGTTGAGATCTGATATTATAACACTATATAGACGATTTTACGCAAGCTCACGAACAAAGTTGTTGAAACTCCATATATGAATCAAAAATAGCCCATTTTTGGGCTAATTTTATTTTATTAACATTTAATATTTTTAAAACATTTATTTAAACAAAAAAACATGTACTATATAGTAAACTACCTGAAGTTGACGGTTCCATTATAAAAATTTAACTTTTAGAAGTATTAATAGAAAAAATTATCAATTGAAATATCAAAATTTTCACTTTTTTTCAATATGCACAAAAAAAATAACAATTATTCAACTTTAAGTGCTCACTTCAACTAAACAACTTAAAAGTATAATTTTTGCAATTAGTGATGCAGAATTTTATCCACTTTCACCCGGTACCAAACACGATCATGAATTTTAAAGTTCATATTTTGAATTAATCGCCACTTTTCATTCATTTCGCCCCAATGTGCGTCGATCAAATCCTTATTTTACAACATTTTGGACATTTCCGCACATAATGCTTTTGTTATCTATACTGTCATTGACGCTGAATGGAACCACCAAAACGCTTTCGACGTCGTCTTTTTTTTGGAAGAATTAGGTAATGCCCTTGTCCACGATGAAATATCACGTCATTCCGTAATGCCGAGAAGCAGTTTTGCCAAGTCGACTGTACGAAGTTTGCAGAAGGAGGATAAAGCAGTTGAGAAGAGCGCTCTAAAGAGGGGCCGATGCTACATATGCCCCCAACGTTCATCCAGTACAAAATATTAAAATAAATGTACTAACAAAAGTACAAAAGCCATTCAAATGTAATATTTTCATGCGAAAACTGTAAAAATGATGCATAATTTAATATCTTTATATGGGTTAATGAAGTTTCAAAGGTATAAAGAAAAAAAAATTCTTTCAAAAATACATAATAGCTCAAATCCGGAATCAATGCCTGGTTCTTCGGCTCCGATAATTTTTGAAAGAGCACTTTGAAGTTTTTTCGATCATTCACAAACACTTTTGAAAATAAACCACAGTAAACTGAACCAACATTAAAATAACTTAAGGCAACAAAAAAAGTAAAAAGAACTGCCTTAGCAATATCTAATAAGAAAAATAAATAAACATTAAAGCGGCATAGATTTGATTTATGAGATGAAATTAAATAAATTTTTTTATAGTTTTTTATAAACCTAAGAAAATAAATACAAACAAAAACTGCATCTTAAACAATGGGTATGAATAAAGAAACATTTTCCGACACACAACCTTAATAGAAGTGAAAAATGCAGTCACTAATTTAATGGAAAATGGGGTTTTTTTTTATTATTAATATTGTACAACATAATTTTATTACACTACACGAACAACTATGGACAACATTCTTATATATTTTGTCATCATAATCAACATTTGTGGTGCCACGATATAAAAAAATATTTTTAATAACAATGAATTATCCTGCAATTTAAAACGCATGTGTATTTTAATAGCATTTTAGCACAAATGTCTGGAAGAGATTTTAAGGTTGTTGAATATTTTTATATATCGGTTACGTTAAATAACTTTAAATAATCTCTCAATTTCGGAAAATGTTTTATGGATTTTTCTGAAAGTAATTTGACCGTTGAGGCCATAGCTTCAGTTGTGAACAAATATTTTTGATAAATAAAAAGCTAATAAACGTTATTTCTCATGTATTAGTTTTTTTATAGAGATGTGGTTTATGGAAATAAATCAACTATTTGGTTTGTCCCGATTTTTATATTTCCCGAAATTTTTGAAATTTCAAATTTGGTTGAAAAAGTTAATTTTTAAAGTACAATACTAAATTGATTTGAAAACCATGCCTACACTGGATGTGGTGGTAAATTTTACCCACTCTTACTGTTTTTTTTTTTTTTTGTAAAAAAAAGGTTTGTTTTTAATTAACAATGTAGTAATTTAGTTTTAAAAAAGGAAATAAGTATCAAGAAATGTTTTTTATAAATATTTTGACCTCTATAGTTAAAGGTTAACTCTTGAATTTTTATTAGCTTTTTACGATATATTTTAGAAATAACTCGAATTTCTCAAATGGAGATGTAACGTGAAGAGTGAAATTACATAAAAAGCAAGTTAGAAAATTATAGTCGGTATAGACCGACTATGCGATACCCTATACCATGCGTTTAGAGAATCGGCCGTAGGTTCAACTAATTGAATATAGAAAAAAAATCATGTGAGTCCGATCACATGGAAGATGTGTAAACATCTAGTAATTAAAGATTTTTTTATGTAATTATTTAAAATCGAACAGAAAGCGTCATCTATGTATCACTTATAGCAAAAACTGTTTCAGCTAATTCAACAACCCTTTGCTGTAAAACCTTAAAAATATCCCAATATAAACGTATATAAAGGTTTGTTTACACTATGTGTATTTTCCATATGTAAATTCAGTTTAACGATCCATACGTAATCCCGTGTATGTGTCAAAATTGGCGTTTTACATACGACTCATAATTTTTGCGTTCAAACGTACATATGTATTTCCGTATGACATAACCTCTAAATGTAAATAACAGCTGATTTAATTTGTGAATTTACAAAAATTTATTGTTAAAAATAAAGTTATATATTTTATATACTTTTTAATGTTAATTAATATTAAACAATTTATTTTTCTTTCAATATTAATCTTTATAATTTACTCTGTTTTTCTTTCGACACAAGCAGTGTTGTATTTTCATATGTTTGTCTTGCCAAAATAGAACCTGCTCTAATTGAAAAATTTACATATGTCTTGCAAAATGTGTTGTTCGTAAACAATGTTTGAAAGGGTTCACACTATGTGTACAAATTACACGTGTTAAAAACTAAGAAAAACACAAGCGAAACACGTAGTGTGAACGCAGCTTAAGTGATACATAGATGACGATTTTAAAAAAGTGGCATAAAAAACAATGTTATATCACAATTTTTTTACCAATACAATCATAAGTCACACAGCGTTATGTGTCAGCACTCACCTATTACGCTTACACTGTTTTTTGTGATTGTATTGTGAAATAGAAATTTACCCCCCTGCGCGTATAGATGTTTACACATCAAAAAAGCATAAACCGTTTTTGGAGTTTTATTAATTACAAAAGAAATAATACCTCAATACCAGTTCTACTGACTTATAATGGTTTAACATCTAATACATTGTATGATTCGCTTAATCTTTTTGCCAAATATTTCCAGTCTAACTTAAATGATGATGTTTTTCCTATTTCTAATTTTGATATTAGAAGTGTTGATAGTTTTTTATAACCTCCACTCCAGTGTGCAGAGGGTATATATAAGTTTGTCATTCCGTTTGTAATAATTAGAAAAAAAATTTTGGACCCCATAAAATATATATATTTGTGATCCTTATAACAACCGGAGTTGATATAGCAATGTCCGTCTGTCCGTCTGTGGAAATCACGATGACGGCATCAATCGGGTAGCTAGGGTGCACGTTGGCATAAAAAATGATTCAATAATATCCTGAAAAGTTTGCTAATTAAAATCCTCTAAATCGGTCAATTAGGGCCCGAGATTTGAATGAAGAACTAAAAAAGTCTTGAAAAAATTTAATATTCTATGTTGTTCTTGTCACGATCACGCCTTCAATTGTGCAGCTATAGTGATTATTTTTAATGAGAATGATTCACCAAATCCATGGAAAGATTTCTATTTCAAAAATCATTGAAATCGGTGGAACAGGTCCAGGGAAGTCTCTGAAAAAGTAAAAAAAAAAATGAAAAATATGATGTTTCTGTATTGTTCTTGTTTCATTCTAAATGTTGTGTTGTTGTCATAGCTGGACTTGTTGTTTTTGTGGTCGTTGGCGTAATAGTATAATAAAAACTAACCCCTTGAACATTTTTTTTTATTAACTCTGTTAGAAAAATTTAAAAGTTTCCATTGTTTTGGCATCTCTAAAAAAATTTGTTAGAGCATTTCTGTCATTACCATGAGCCTGCCTGCAAAATTTCAGATCGAATGGGTCACGGGAAAGGGGTTAAAATCGATCCAAAATTTTTTCGACAAGCAGACACTACGAGTTAATATAAAGGGAGTAAAAATTCACCAATATCTAAAGCAAATAATGTTAAAATACCTAGTTGTTAATAAAAAAAAACAATGTAAATTTAACAAAAAAAAATTTTGTGTATAAATTTATTTAAAGAGAAAAACACAAAAATAACATTTGATGTTGTATTTTTGTTTGTAATATTTACATAAACATATTAAATAATACAAATAATATACATATATTCTATATATGTATATCCATAACAACTGCATGGTAGAAATAAATCGGTATATTATTTTATTAACATAAAATTCTGCAATATTTGGTTGTGGGGAAAATACATTTCTTTTGCATTAACAGAGTGTCACTTCATTTTGCTCAGCGTGACTATGCCGCAGTAGATGGCGCCACAATTTTTGTTCTAATTAGCTTTGCAATATTTATTTCTATTTTAACATGAATGTCAATATTTTCAACTAGATATCATACAGAACAATGTTAAGAGTATACACGGGCTGGTCTTTTATTTCATACGTTTTTTCATTATTCTTTTACAAATATGAACATAAGTTTGGCATGTTAACTTTTTGTTGTCTTTATAAAATAGAGTTACCGAGTTTATCAATGAGTTTTTTGCTTTCAAAACAGTTCTACATAGTTATATAAAATTATTATTCTGCTTCACCTACAAAATATCTGATTGCGATTACATCTAATTTTTAAAAATTGTTTAGCATTATTATTCACATAAATACAAAATTGCACTTTTTAAATTTTCCATTCAAATTTAAGAAAACATCAATTCTAAAAACTGGAATTAAAAATTTCCAATTATAAATTAAAATTAATTGAATTTCAGAAAATTATATCAAAACGTCGGAAATAAAAATTTTAAATTTAGAAGACATCAATTGCATTTTTAATAATAAATTTTATTCGTTAAACACAACTTGAAATTCAAAAAAAAAAAAAAAAAAACACCAAATACCTACGTTTTTAAAAATTTTAAAAAAATATTAACATTCAAGAGAAATTAATAGCGTTCAGTATCGCGATTCAAAAGCTTCTTTTAACGGACCGTTAAAAAAAGAAAATAGCAAAATTATCAGTAAAATTTTTAAATGATATTCGCTATTGGTTAATTTAGCTGTTGTTGTTGTCTAAACGACAACCATTTTTGTGTTGTTTATTCAATCGATAAAAACTTTTAGGTTGAAATATCGTCATACATAAATAAAAATCATATAATAGTGAAAATATTTTGCTTCTATTAAAAAACTTTTTTATATAAATAAAAAAATTAAGTAGCATATTCAATTCATTATTTCATTTTTAAATAAATAAACAGAAATATTATAAACATAAACATAAAATCATCTTGTCAAACACGAAGTAATTTGTTTTTTTCTATTCTTCTTTGTGTTTTTCGCTTATTTTGACAGAGATGCCACTCATTTACAATTTAAATAAATAGAAAAATAGATTGGTCGACTGTCGTTAAGATGTATGTACTTAGTGAATCACTTAATCCTTAGTGCAAACAACAAAAGCTGTCGATATATTTTGCGATCAGATCGTTGAATTTGAAATTTACAGAATCGCACTACAGAAAATATTAATTTAAATTCAATGAATTTAAGAAAACCTCAAATGATATTTAAGAATTGCTAACATAAAAATTGTTACATAAATAAACGCAATTTGATGTGAATGTTATTTATATATAAATTTTCACAATTGTTTTTGGATGAATATTTGAAGTTTTTCAGAAAATAAAGAGAACAAATTATTTTATTTAAAGTGTTTGGGACATTTGGTTTTTTGCGTTTGGCATACCTTATTTGATTAGTTATTATTATTATAAATTTATTCTCTATGTTTTCCAAGTATGGCAATATTTTAATAAAAAAATTGAGAATTTTTTTGGTTATTATTTTGTTACTCCATCCGACCTATATGGCCGCAATGAAGAAATATTTGGCCAGTTAAAAGAAACTATACAGCCATCTCCAATTAGCACGATTTAATACATATAGCCACCCTACACAACCATTACCTTTGCGATGGCGGGTAGGGAAACGCTATGCATATAGGTATATAACCTAAATGCATGCCCATCAGCAACCACGATGACCAAAAAGCAAACACCGAAATAAATCCGAAATAATAGAAAAGACGAAACCAACCCAAAGAATTTGCTGAAATAATTTGGTATTAAGTTTAACAAATTGTTTACTTTTTCATTTACATTTATTATCAAGACTCAAACCGAGGTGGAGGGTATCAAAGATTCGGCACAGCCGAATTTAACACTCTTACTTGTTTAATTTTTGGTCGTTGCCAGTTTCAGATGAAGATGTTGCATTCGGTATAGATAAGCTTTCTAATTCATTTAAATTGGATAATGATGGTCTTTCTGCTTTTCTATTGAAAAAAAAGTTTGTTTTCATTAATTTTACCTCTGAAGATAATTTTTAATAAATCATTAAGGGCTCTTTTTTTTTCATTAAAAAATGGAAATATACAACGATATTTCCAATATTGAAGTCTCGGAATAAAAATAATGTTGAGAATTACAGGCCTATTTCTAAATTGACTAATATTGCAAAAGTTTTTGAGCATATTGTGTACAGAAAACTTTTTTATCATTTAAAGCGTTACATTTGCGTATCTCAGCATGTATTTATGGCTGGGAGATCAACTACCACTAACCTAGCTGATTTCACAAATTTTGGTATGTCTTGTTTTGAAAAAGGTGTTCAAGTTGGATCAGTTTATATGGATTTTGCGAAAGCACATGATCGTGTTCCACATGAACTTCTTTTACTAAAGCTTTCAAAGATTGGTTTCCATTCGGAAATGCTTAGTTGGTTTCGTTATTATTCAACTGGGTTCTATATCTTTCATTTTCACATTTTCAGTCTGCATCATCTTCTACTGCTTCGATTTCTATGCTTTATGAGAGTAAGTGGGCTCTACTTTCAATGAAAACTTTGGAAGTTAGAAGAAAGATATTTTCTCTAAATATTTTACACGGTATTATTTGTGGTGAAATTGATTGCTCTGAATTGTTACAATTAATTAAAATTTATGTTCCTCCAAGAGTGTTTCGGAGAATTGATAAATTCTTTTATGTTGATATGCATAAAATAAATTATGCATTAAATGAACCGCTTACAAAGGCTTGTAGATTATTTAATAATTATTGCAATATTTTCGATATTACTATTCCCCATACCCAATTTAGACTTATTTTGAATAATGTGAAGTTCTCTTAACGCATTCATGCCCACTGTGACATATACGTAACGGTACTTAACCCGAGCTTAAATTCAAATTAAAGATTGCAGGAGCATGCTATTTTAATTTTGAATAATAAATCTTATAATCTAACGTCTATTGTACAAATATAAATAGTAATAGATTCAGTTGCACTCTTAGTGCCATTGTGTAAGGTTGATAAGTGAAGTGATAGTTTTGGTAAGTTGGAAAAATTCGGATATGGCGACACGCAAAAGGTAAGACTATTTATTAAGTGTGTTTAACAATATTTTAGAAAAAATATTTTTGTGTAAAATGATAAAGAAATAATCAAAGGCCGATACTAAATTGTAAAAAAAATATTCACTGGCTTCATGGTAATTTAGGAAGTGGACACTTAAGGCGTTACGTATATGTAACACTGGGCTATACTCAATACTTTTTGTCCCACTTTGCATTTATAGCAAATATAAAGCAGTGATGAACGTCTAAGTTATTTTTTTAAGTTAGTTCTACGAAAATCCAATTTTATATTTCAGATATGGATACTTGACATTAGAGGAAGCCACTAACATCCCTGAGGAACTGGTGTCCGATGACAGTCAAGATAATTTTATTAAGCAAGTAATAACCACTTGAACCGCCCAGTAGTCAAAACTTTAATTCTGTATAAGATTCTGGAAATGACGATGGTAGTGGGCTCCCTGAAAATTTACCTAATGCCGTTTTCTTTTCTGACAAAAAATGTCGCCCTTTTTTTGCCCTTTTTAGGAAAAGTGTAATTTTTTATATATTCTGAATTAAGAGCATCCTTAAATTATATATCAATCGAAAGGTCTCAAAGTGCTGTGTTTTTTGTGATTTACGAGGGTTCGACTTTGAGACCTTTCGATTGATGTATAAGATAAGGTTGCTTTTAATTCTTTTAATTTAATTAAAAGGGGGCAAAAACAGGACGACATTTTTTGTTAGAAAAGAAAACGGCATAAGACACTACTAACACAGCCCTGCGCAGTTGTTGTTCGCATATCTGGATCTAACTACACTCAAGATGTTGACGAGGAAGACAAGATGTTAAAGCAAGCGCTGGAAAATGTAATGAAGAATTCTATTACAAATTTGGATATGGATCATATCGGATCAACAGCTCCAACACCATCAGTTTTAAACTCGTCATTCAACTCGCGGGAACAGGAAATTTTAGATTCGCCGACTGAAAAAAGGATTCATAAAACGCCTTCTAAGGATCATGGTGCTAAATCTCTTGAAGCATCAACATCAAATTCGACACCAATTCCAAAAAAAAAAAGTGAAAACGCATGATATGTAGAAAAAGTAGGTACACGAAATCTCAATCTGATCCCTTTATCCAGTGGATGGAAGATGATGATATGGGGTGTCAGAGTATATTCCCTGAGCCTGATTATTCTGATTGCACCGACTTGCCCCCTCACAAGCAGGTTGAAAAATTTTTCGATGATAAATTGTTACAAATGATATGTGATGAAAGTAACAACTATGCGGTATATTGTGAACAAGTTAATCCAATGATAACAGTACAGGAGATGCGTGTTTTCATTGGAATCTTAATACTTACTGGTTACTCTTTTGTTCCTTCAAAGAGAGGTTATTAGTCAAATGAAAGTGATCTCCAGAATGCAATGGTATGGCGATGCTATGCGGTGAAATCGTTTTGACATAATATTTCGCAGCATACATTTTAATGATAATGCAAAACCGCAAGTCGATGACAAAATCTGTAAGCTACAGTCATATACTGATGCTCTAGAAATCGTTTTTTAAAACATTTTCATCCTGAAAGATGTTTGTCATATGACGAATCAATGGTTGAATATTATGGGCGACATGGATGCAAACAGATCACAAGAGGCAAACCACTTCGCTTCGGATATCAAATGTGGAGCCTAAATACTCCTTTAGTATACTTAATAAATTTTGAAATGTATCAAGGATCAAATCCGCGTATGAAAGCTGAATATTATACCAAATGGTGGACGAATTCAACGAACAAATCCAACATCTTTGGTTTTCATTCTATTTCGATAACTTATTTACGACTCCTGCTGCATTAGTGGGTCTAAAACATAGATGTGCAGCTAGTACTCTTTTGAGTCATCGTGTTTTCACACCGATAGTAGCTTGATCGTTTTTTCACACCAACATGTCCGAAAGCTTGCTGCTTGTTTACCGATTCAAAGTCAGTTGCTGTTCTGCATTTGACCAAGCAACACCGTATCGCTCTGCAAGCAAAATTATTTGTAATAAAAAACACTACACTTAAAAAAAAATTTTAATTGCCATGGACGAATATAAAGAAATTTTTATGTTTGTAAATGGCAAAAATAATGCCCAATGCCTGATTTGTGATAAAATCTTCACAAATTTAAGATTTTATAATTTAAAAAGACATTTCATATCCATTCATAAAAATATTAATGAATTGGATGAAGAAAAAAAATATGAAATGTTCAATTCCCTGCAACAAAAAAATGTCCCTTCTCTAAGTCTGTCAGTTGAAGAGAAAAAAAAACAACTAAAGAATGCTTCAATTGTCGCAGGGTTGATGTTAGCAAAACAATGTCGTCCTTTTGAGGATGGAGAATTTTTCAAGCAAATGGCACGAGAAATTTTCAACTGTTTTGGGGAAAAGGGAAAATCAGCCTACGAGCTGATAGAAAATATTCATCTTTCAAGATACACAATAGCTCGTAGAACTGAAAAAATTAGTAAATATATTTTTAAGTTTACGTTGCAAAGATTGAAAGACTGTGAATACTTTTCCATCTGCCTTGATGAGAGCACAGATATTACTAACATTAGTCAGTTGATTATATGCATTAGGTCAGTTGATAAAAATATGGAATGCTTTGAAGAATTTTTTAGTTGTTTTGCATTTCACGGCCATGTGAATGGCGAAACCATTTTTGATTGTATTAAAAATAATATTCTCTTAACCGAAAATGGTGATAAGCTAGCTTCCATATGTACAGACGGGGCAAAGGTAATGCTAGGAAAAGAAAAAGGTCTTAAGGGTCAATTGATGAAAAACAATATTCACATTCCTGATTTCCACTGCATAATACACCAGTCTGCACTTTTTGCAAAAAAAATTAAATATAGTGGAAACGATGGATACAGCTTGTAGAATAATAAATAAAATTAAAGGGGGCCATAACGCCCTCACGCATAGAAAATTTAAGAGTTTACTGGAAGAGCTACAGTCATGTTATGGAGACTTATTATTGTATACAGAAGTTCGGTGGTTGAGCCGCGGGAAAAGCTTGGAAAGGTTGTTCAATTTGAGAGATGAAGTACAACTGTTTTTAGAACAATCGGAAAAAAATGAGTTGAAAGAAATGGCGTCTTCTCTGAAAGATAAAAATTTTGTTTCCGATTTAGCTTTTTTGTGCGATTTAACGGAGATAATAAATGAATACAATCTGACTCTTCAAGGACGAAACAAAACTATATTCCACCTAACAGAGTGCTCCCACCGCTTTGAACGCAAAATTAAAATTATACTGTCTCAATTGCGCAACAATGATACCAGCAATCTTCCTAGAACCTTTGAAATTCTTGCGGAGTATCGTAATGACGAAAAAATAGCACAGTATACAGAAATAGTAGCTTCTTTGGTACAAAATTTTGCAGATAGATTCGAAGATTTCAAATCACTTAAAACTATGATTGATATTCACAACGACCCATTGACTGAAAAAAATGTTGATAATTTGGAATTAGCCGCTGAATTAGAAATAATGAAAAATGATATAAATTTACCGCTAGACACTGGAAAATCATTTTGGAAAAAAATAAACAAAGAGAAGTATCCTGTTATTAAGAAGGAAATACTTAAATTATACTCCATGTTCGGGTCCACGTACGACTGTGAAGCCGCTTTTAGTATTTTAAAATTAATTAAAAGTAAATATCGCAACAAATTAACGGATGAACACCTATGTGATTTATTAAGAATAAAACTTTACGAGGGGGAAATAATCATTGGAGATGTTGATATTTGATTTTTTTTTTAAGACTTAGTTTTAATTTTTAATTTTTTTAATTTTAATTTTTTACTCAGTGTAGTACTTTTGTTTTCTCTGCTTTTGTTCTGCTTGCTCGGTTCAACTTAACACAGTCGCAAAATTCGTAAAACTGATTTGAAATGCGTTTGTGTCAGTTTGCACATGTCTGGTCTAAAACAACGCGGTTGCCACAGAACCGGTATAATCTGCGAACATTTTATTCCAAAATCGTGTCCTGTGCCATCAAACGAGGAATTAAAAAAAAATAACGTGGTCATATTGAAAGCGCAAAAATGAAAGATACTGGAATAAAAATCACTAAGTGGGTGGACAATACGGTGGTAAGTGTAGCTTCTACCATACACAGTAAAATGCCTATCACAAAGGCTGGAAATTTCTATCGTACTGAAAGAAAAAGTATTATGGTTCCTTTATCATATTCAATATCAGAGTATAACCAACATATGGGAGGAACTGATAGAATTGATCAAAATGTAAATGCATATAGAATTGGCGCCCGCGGAAAAAATGGTGGTTTTCTATATTTACGTGGCTGATAGATGTTTCTATACAAAATGCATGGATTTTACACCGCAAAGATGGACGCAGCATGTCCCAATTAGATTTCCGTAGAGCGATTGCCAGTCGCTACTGTAAAACGTATGGCGAAACAAGACCTCCTCAAAGTTATCGCCGCTTAACTGCAGATGAATTTGAATACTCAAGTAGATATGATGGTGTAAATCACTTTGTGGTGGAAACAAAACAAAAGAAAAGACGACGATGCGCTGGTCTCAATTGCCAAGCCCATCCAACTTCGATGTGCAAAAAATGTAATGTCGGATTATGCATTAAATGCTTCGAAAGATATCATTATTTTTGGCAATAATTATGTAAATTTCTAAATATATGTATATGGGGGGTTTCATGTCAAGTGCACCAACTTTTGAAACCGATGTCTTCCGATCGGGATGAAATTTGCACCAAGGTTAGTCCTATTGGATAGTAGCTTAGACACAATTTTTCAATAAGAGCGGTCCAGATCTCTCTGAGTTAGAGGGGATTAAAATTTGACATTTTGGCCAAACAGGTGTTTTTTCTCATCCATGTAACTTATTACTTATTGTTCTTAGAAAATTTCCTCCCAAATAGTTTAGATAGCTATTTCTTCAATATTTCGGAAAAAAATACTTTAAAAAAAAAATTTTTTTAGACTTTTTTTTTGCTAAATTAACGCATTTTTTGCCTTTATTTTCAAAAAGGGCTTTTTTTTTCATAAGAAAGCTTAGGATTTTTCCTTTAAGAGCTTTTTGGTCGCTTAGTGGGATGGGAGTGGGATATCTATCAAAATAAATGTTTTGGAACTCAAGACAACAGTTTTTCAATTTTTCACAAATGTACTACATAACCTTACAAATAAAACTTATACTGAGAAACTAGACAAATTAACCTTTCCGAAGGTATGTAACATACCTTCATAACATAACAGAAGAGAATGGTTATCTGTAACCTGAAAGAGTTATTTGCAACATTTCAATCTGAACACGAGGATGTTAGAATTGGCTTCACGAAATTAACCCAAATGAGGCCAAAAAATTGCGTTTTGGCAGAAAGCAGCGTAACGCACACGGTATACGTTTGCATTTACCATGAAAATGTTGAACTGTTGTTGAAGGAAATCAACTTAAAGTATTTAACAGATGATTCGGCAGAAGATTTACACGATTACCGCGATTGCCTTAAATTGACTATGTGTCCTAATGAAACAACTTCTTGCCACTTAGGTGAATGTACCAATTGCCCGAAAACCACATTCATCAAAGAAAATTTAATCAACTCTTTAGATCAAGAATATATAGAGGAGGTCAAATTTGATTCTTGGATTCAGACTGACAGATGCACATTGAAAACAATCATTTTAAATGTGGATGATTTTGTGGAAGAAATGTATACAGGATTGCTAAACTTGAGAAACCATGACTTTCAAGGATTTGAACATAAATTTGAAGTCTGGTGAATTCGTTATTTCATATGATTTCGCAGAAAACTATAAATATGTTCTTCAGGATGCCATACAAGCATTCCACTTCAATAACGAACAAGCAACTATATTCACAGTAGTTATTTACTACATGAAAGATGAAAAACTGGAACACAAAAGTATGGCAATCATATCCGACGATTTAAAACATGATACCGTTGCAGTTTATGAGTACCAGAAGATAATACTAAAATATCTAAAATCTAAATTTACAGTAAAGAAGGTATAGTACGTTTCGGACGGAGCTCGTCAACATTTTAAAAACAAAAGTAGCTTGGCAAATCTTATGGCCCATGAAAAAGATTTTGGAATGCCAGCTGAGTGGCATTTTCATCCTACTGCTCATGGTAAGGGAGCATGTGATGGTATTGCAGCAAACTTTAAAAGAAATGCAGCGAAGTATAGCCTCCAGTGTTCTCATCAAGATCGCATCTTAGATGCGACTGCTTTATTCCATTGGGCAAAGAGTTATTGTAAAGAAACTAAAATAGTTTTTAGTAGCAAAGAGGATCATCAGGAAACATTGGAAACACTGAAGAGCAGATTCGATGCTGCGGTAACAATCGATGGCACCGCTCAATACCATGCTTTTATACCGCTTGTCGATGGAAGACTCAAGTTGAAAAAGTTTTCTGCCTCTTTTCAATGCGATTTCTTTCCAAAGACAACAAATAAACCAGCAGCGAAATCAACAGCTGAACCTAGTAACGCCAAGAAAGATTGACAAAAAAACGCAGTAAATAAAGGCGACAAAAAAGCTGGATGAAAGACTGGGTATTTAAAAATTTACAAGACTTAAATACTCCATCAGCTACAAAAAATTAAGTATACAAATAGTTATGATATAAATGGATCTAATGCAATTAAGATAAAATTTTATTAAATTAGTTATCTTTTTATTTTTAATATTATTATTATTATACATTAATTTAATTATTATTAAAAATAAATAAAAAATAATAATTTTTCAACATTTCTATAGAAAAAAAGCGATTTTTTTTCCTGAGGTTAACATATTCTGGGTATTACAGTATCGAGGGTATAAAATTTTAGTTAGGTATGTTATATACCTTCGGAAAGTTTAGTTTGTCTAGTTTCTCAGTATAAGTTTTATTTGTGAGGTTTTACACACAGATAGGAAAAAATTCAAAATAGTGCATTTGTGAAAAATTGAATAACCGTTGTCTTGAGTTACAAAACATTTATTTTGATAGATATCCCACTCCCATCCCACTAAGCGACCAAAAAGCTCTTAAAGGAAAAATCCTAAGCTTTCTTATGAAAAAAAAAAATGCCCTTTTTGAAAATAAAGGTAAAAAATGCTTTAATTTAGCAAAAAAAAAAAAAGTATACAAATTTTTTTTTTAAGTATTTTTTCCGAAATATTGAAGAAATAGCTATCTAAACTATTTGAGAGAAAATTTTTTAAGAACAATGGGTAATAAGTTACATGGATGAGAAAAATCACCTGTTTGGCCAAAATGTCAAATTTTGATCCCCTCTAACTCAGAGAGATCTGGACCGATCGTATTGAAAAATTGTGTCTAAACTACTATCCAATAGGACTAACCTTGGTGCAAATTTCATCCCGATCGGAAGACATCGGTTTCAAAAGTTGGTGCACTTGACATGAAATCCCCCATATATAAATATCAATGAATTAATTAAATTTTTTTTTTATAAGTGCATTAAATTTAAGTTTTAATTTCAATAAATTTAATGATTTCTTACGTTATTTTCATAAAACATATTGGTTTTAATAAAAAAGTTTCAGGTTCAAAAAGTACTGATAATAGCCCACTATTACGTATATGTAACAGCTTCCAAAGAACGATACAGGTAAGGTATTTAATTTTTTTTTTATTTTATTTTGTTTATATGTCATATGAGACCTACGTCTCAATATTTCTGCATTGTAAACGTTATAGATCGCTGTGGGCATTCATTATTTTTACGTTTTCTTGCTAGTCTGTAAGGATAATATTGTATCCATAGACCGAAAATAAATAAATAAATGAATAAATAAATAAATCAAATTTGAATGGCATTGGTATTAACTTTTTTTTGCCATTGGAAATGAAAAATTTCATATCGGATGCTATATTTATATGGAAACTAAGTCAAAAAATGGACCGATCCTGACCATATTTGGTAAGGTCACTTATTTTTTTTTGCAAAAAAAAAAGATGAGTAACAAATCTGAGAAAAATCTGTGCAATATATTTTTTTTATAGATTTAAATGAAAATCAAGAAGCAGCTTTATATGGGGGATATGACAAAGAATTGTCCTATAGGGTTTATTTTTGGACCACTGATTAATACGGGTAAAAAACATACACAAACCTAATTTGACCGTGATCTATGAAATATTTTGGAGTTTTTGACAATTTAAGTCGATTTCATGGGGCTCATATGTTTGAGGACTAGGTCTGAAAATCAAAAAATCAAAAGTCGATCGGTATTATAAAAGATGGGCCTAGGTTAAATATTTTTGATATTTACAAACATCAGCACAAAATCATTATACCACATATTGGTATAGGGTATAAAAAACACAAGTAAGAGTTATAAATTCGGCTGCACCAAATCTTTAGGACCCTCCACCAGTCTTTTACGTTTACATTATTACACTATTATGTATATTATATATACATATATTGCACTATACACAACAAATGTAAGCATGTCATATATAAATATTTTGATAAACTTAATATTAAAAAACTATTTAGAGGTGTCTCCATACTTTAGGCCATATCTTGGCGCAGTGATGCCTTGATTATCCTCTTCTAAAAGCAAACCTGCTCGAAACCATGACAAACAGTATTAATGTAAGTATTCCCAGGTAAATGTTTCATTTTGTGAATGAACGTGATTTTAACAGATAGACAGACAGACGCACAGACGGACGGAGGGAGAGGTGGACATTGCTCTATAGACTAGAAATGTAATAAGAATCAAGAATATATCTAGTTTATGGTG
The DNA here is from genome assembly GCA_963682025.1 of Cordilura impudica. Taxonomy (NCBI): domain Eukaryota; kingdom Metazoa; phylum Arthropoda; class Insecta; order Diptera; family Scathophagidae; genus Cordilura; species Cordilura impudica. The sequence continues at coordinate 124,523,904 of OY821519.1, forward strand.
TCGCAAAATCATTTTTAATGACAAACTGAGTTATGCCCTCTGTACAGTGATATGGAGGGTATGAAAATCGTAATAAACGTCCATAAAAATCTGTTTATAGAAATTTTAGACAGCCCACAATACTTAAACTGCGGTATTAAGTGAACATAACGATTTGTTCATAAATAATTTATCGGACTTGTATCTTTTCCAAATTAATTGTATACGTAACGATCATGAAGGGCTTTTAGATTTAATCTATGTTATATGAAGGTTTTCACATCTGCACATAGCCCTGAAATTTGGTTTATGCTTATTTGCTATATCCAGTTAGCTATATCCATGGTATAGAATATCGTGTAGTAGGTCTAGATCGACTATAAAGTTCTTTGTTTTATTGTTACATCTATCGTTTTGGAATAAGTTTAAGTGGTCATTTAAATTAAGAATTAATCACCTACTTTGTGATTTATAATAATGTTGTACCGGGTGACCCAATTGAAGTGATGGTATTTAAAAACGCTGTAATTATTTTTGTTTATTGTTAAATTTTATTTTGATTGTTGCAAATGATAGTCTATAATACATAGTTAATTTAAAAATTATTCAAATGGTATGTGACCGCCTTTTGCCTTCACCACCAGCCGCAATCGCTTCTGAAACGATATACACGATGCCCGCACGATGTTTTGACTTAAACGGTTCCATTCACGCGTCAAACCTTTTTTCAAACTTTCCAAGTTTCTGTATTTTGTTTTGCAAGCCTTCGCTTGTAACATTCCCCAAATTGAAAAATCCAACGGATTGAGATCTGGTGAATACGGAGGCCATTGTTGTGTTGAAATAAACTTCGGAACATTGATTTGTAACCATTCTTGAGTTTGTCGTGCTTTGTGTGAGGGTGCCGAGTCCTGTTGAAAGGTGAACGGGTTATTTTTGAAATGTTTCCTGGTCCATGGTATTAAAGCCTTATTTAAAATCTCCCTTTGATAAACGTCTGCATTGATTTTCGTGTTTGGTGGTAGAAAAACTAACGGTGAACGACCATTTTCAGTGACAGCCGCCCAAACCATTACCTGTGCTGCACCTTGTTTTCGTGTGACTTTTAAATGATCCGAATTATCATCGGAACGTCTCTTTAACCAAACACGATCATTTTGTTTGTTGAGAAATTGTTCTATGCAGAAGGTTTTCTCATCCGAAAATACCAAATTTGGAAACTCTCCGCTGGCGAGCATACGAAGTAACTCTTTTGATATTTCTAACCTAACTTTTTTTTTGATCGACAGTTAATTCTTGGCACTTTTGTTTTTTCAAAGCCTTTACTTTAAGCTTCTTTTTCAGGATTCGCTGAACACTTGCATTGCTTAGTTGCAGTACATTTTCTGCCACCGCCATAGCGTTTTTTATGCTACCAGTCTCGTTGAATCAATCGTTTAGTGGTACGATAGACCAAGAGGCTATTCAAATTCATGTTATTTAACTCCCTCCGAATTTCGATGTTTGATTTTCCAATCAAATGAAGTGCAACAATTGCATTTTGTTTAACTTCCATTATAAAAAACAAAAGAACGTGTCTTCTCACAATCAAAAAATTTTTAATAAAGACGGACATGATGGCAGTGCATAATTATGTCAAATTACAGTATTGCCAAATGAGCGTTTTACTTTGGATAGTGATTTGAATATGACCATCACTTCAATTGGGTCACCCGGTATATTGGTATATTTGAATAAACCAGCATAACTATTTATAAAGCAGATGATTTTTGCTATTTTACCTGTACAACAGTTGACGAGATTCTACATTCCAAATATTTCTCAAATTAAGGAAAATGACAATATTATTTCCTGTAATTAAATAATGAAATACATTTGTTTAGTCGAATGGTCCTTCGAACCATAATAAGGTCCACAGTAATCATCTATAGAATTTAAATCTTCAAAATAATGATGTACACACAAATATTATCAAGTATGCACATTGAACATTGTTGTACTGCATTAACAAATTGCGTGTTGAAAATTTCCAACTATATTATTTAGTTCTCCATCCAAATTTTTATGTTTATGGTAAAACTGTTATAAAAATGGAGATGAATAAATATAAATATGAGTATTGTAAACGTAAATTTAGCTATATTTTCTCACCACAAAAAATAGTTACCACGTTGCATAAAAAATGGGCTTATAAAAAATTGCATATAGAGTGTGTAGTTTTATCGTAGAGGTATTCACGTCAACGTACAAAATGGTTAATGCTAAACTTTTAACAATTGTACTGAATATATTTTTCAAAAAATATTGTGAAAGTTTGCCAAGTCATTTTGTATAAAAATGGTAAGCAGAGACAAGGGTTATAACCAGTACCTTCTGCTTGCGAATTATGACAAAAGCAGTAAAAACGCCAAATTAACTATTTTTTTAAACCCAAAGAATGGTCAAGTAAAACCCTATATAGTAATGGCTAAGGATTTGCTAGGTACTTATAACATTGGACGGTTGATAAGATGTCTGAAGAAAATGAAACTTAAAACCTATGGAAAATGCCGGAATGACATAATGTGCGTAAGTAAACTCAAGAGAAAATAAACACAGGTTGAAGGTAAGATTATTTGAATTTTGTAAGTATAACCAAAAAAAAAGGCCGCTAGTGTAGAAAATAAAAATTCTAAGAATCGAACTATAGGCTTAAACATGGTTGAAATCTTCATTTGGGGGTAATATGAGCTACCCCTTTTGTTATGAAAACTAATGATTATATCGCAAATATAGGTTGACATAAACGTGATATGTGTCGAAAAATATTAAGATTGCAGTTGCAGTTATGAAAAAATTCATGCTAGTTTTCGAATTGTTATTGATGGTTTCGAAGTGTGATTTTGTACATTAATATTAACTAGCAGATTCCAGGGCTTGAAATTTGAGTGCAATTTCTAGCAGCAACACAAACCAACACTTTTATGTTTATTGTTATTGTGAATGAAGATAACAAAATCATTAACAAACACATTAACAAATTTAATAAAACACACATAGCTTGCGTAAAATTCTATGTATGTGTCAGTAGTAACTTTAAATGCAATTTACTCAAAATAAAGGAAAAAATTTTAAAATCTGTAAATCTGCAAAACGGCTTAAAATAAATACCTTTCAAATAATATACGTTTGGTGAAAATCGGGATAAAACGATAGAACAAAACATCGGTCACAAGAAATCGCCTAGCCTATTAATATTATATATTACACTTATATAGCACGTTAAAAAAAGAAAAATTCAGATATTGGATTCAGAAAATATGCGACGAGCTGTAAAGTCTATTAAATATTTTCGAAAGGGGTTTTCACTGACAGAACAATTAACTATGAACAATCCACAGAATCTGGAAGCTCTCAAAGTGAATATCCAACAAGACAGCGACCACTTGTAACCGGAAGGTCTCTCCCGAACGATAAAAATTCGTTAAAAAAGTACAAATGATATATTCTCTATTGGAGGACAACAATGTTTAAATTGATTTTTGGAATAGACGGACTGCTTGGGAGCTTGTTCTACCTGTGCCAAACTCTTTATATAATTACAAAATAAGACTAAATTTGCAAAAAAGAATTAGTTTTTGTACATTGAACATTTTTTGTGCGGTAACCGTTTGGTATAACTTTCTATACCTACCACAATTTTGGCGCAAATATTATTTGTTTGTGTTTTAAATTATAGCCCTTAGCGCAATGTGAAGACGTTCCATTGGTTTAGAAAATTTTTCGTCTCATTGATGGTATCTTTGAAGATCTATAATATTATTGTTAAAATTAACCTGAGTTCAGAAAAAGACACCTGTACCTCTAAAGTGAGTCAACTCAAAATTTTTCAGTTTCACTTTTTGCAAGAAAGCGATACACAGTGGACATATCTATCCACTGTAAAAATCTTACATCGGGTTTTCTAGTCTTTCGCAAAAAAAAAAAAATACGGTTGTAACCCTTCTTGTGTTATAAGAGTAGCTTCATTAGAATCCACTAAAAAGACATATTTTGAGTTGCACCCAAAAAAATTGTTATATTGCTGATCACTGAAAAAATCGCAAAAACAACTACTGTTGTATACTTATTATTCGCAATTCTTTACAATGAAACAACTGCTTTTAAATTTTATAGTAAATATTAAAAAAAACCGTTTTTTGCCTCTACTGCAAATTTGTAAATTTTAAGATGACTCACTAGAGGTACAGGTGCGATATATGTAAACAAACATAGCTCAGACCAACAAACACATATTTTTGTTTTCATGTCAATAATGTATGTTTCTAAATTTTGTACGGTGCCCAACATAATCATGACTGTGTTTCGTTTTAATATTTTGTTATCTACACGAACATTTTTCTATCACGTATTTTTTGTTTCGAACACGCAGATTCGAGTGTAGCTTTATTTTAATTTCGTTTACTTGCACGTGTACTGCTAAAAATACAGAACATGTTCTTCAACGCGTACATCTAAAAATTAAAACATTATCCACTCGCAATTGGAAAAATCTGAAACACCCGTATAATAACGACAACAATTGTTTCAACCAAATTTATTTAAAAAAATCTAAAATAATTCAATAGCAATTATAAAAAAAGAAATAAAAAGATTATAATAAGAATAAAATAAATAAAAAGAAAAAAAGTTACGCGCTCCGGTAGGTGAGTAGGTAGCATGCTCGCCTATCACGCGGGGGTTGTGGGTTCGATTCCCACCAGAGGATTTGGTCTGTCGCAGCAAAAACTAGCCAAATGTTCTTTAGTAATAAAATAGAAAACAGAGAAATTTTATACGTTGTTTATGACTTAATTCAATTTTTTTGCGATCGCGAGTGGGTAATGTTTTAACTTTTAGATGTACGCGTTGAAGAACATGTTCTGTTTTTTTTAGCATAAAAAAAACAGAATCTGTGTGGTTAGTGTGTTCGAAACAAAAAATACATGATAGAAAAATGTTCGTGTAGATAACGAAATAATAAAACGAAGCACAGTCATGATTGTGTTCGGCACAAAATTTAGAAACACACATTATTGATATGAAAATAAAAATATGTGTTGGATGCTTTAGAACAGAACATTGTGTGTTTCATGTGCATATTTTTTGAACCTTGAAATTATCAAAAACCTTGAAAAACCACAAACATCTATTTTCAACTTTATCAATGAACGACTATAAGTTCAATTTAGAGTCCTACCCGCACTAATAAATCAAATACCAAAATAAGTTATGAAACACTTTTATATTATTTAATTTATGTACTTGAATGAACCTACTCTCATAAAATAAATTAAAATTTACTCTAAAATAACACGTCTCCAATCTTGAAGAATTATTTTTGGCAAATATTTTAAAAATTACATGGATTTTCATGCAATAATGGAAATAGCTGCAAAAAATCGCGAATCCGATTCAGGTATAAACACCGCGGCTCCGACTCCACATCCTTGTTTTTAGCTTTTAATATTTATTCCGAATTTACGAGTTGTGCAACCGACATTTCCCGCCCTTTTCAAGTTTTCTTTCTACTTTTATTTTAATTTCAATTAACCTTTAAAAAAAAATACTTTAAAATGGTGAACAATTTTTTTTTTAATATACAAATTATTTTATTTTGAATATCATTTTGAATATTAATATATTAGAAAACAATTTGGTTTATTTTGGAATTGAATTTCTAAAATTTTTCACTTATTGTGGTGCAGCTACCCTTTGATTCAACAAGAAGTTGAAAAGACTTAAATTTACCAATTGGGCAACTTTGCAAACATTGATGTGAATACAACTTATAAAACAGTAAACAGAATAGAAAAAACAAAAACAAAAATGAATTACAATTGCAACAAATGGAATGAATATAATCTGCAATAAGTTAGTAAGTACTATGTTATATATGTATGTAGTTATATATAAATATATGTATGTATACATGTACTCATATGTATGTGAATGTAATCATAAGTTTGGGTGTATATGCATGCATATGTAGCGTGAATTTGTGTGGTTTACTATGAGTTTATGTTGCTGCCGCTATTACTGTTGTTGTGCTACAATTGTTGGCAATGATTGACGTTATTTCTGCTTTTTTTTCTTTATGAAACGCAATCCATGCAATTCATGTTGTTGCATTTGATGTTTTTTTTCTATATTTTATTTTTTTGAAAGTAGTATAGTGCTTTTTTTTCTTGTTTTAATTAATAGTAGGTACCTACATACAACTAAATTATTTGTTATGATAACAATTAAATCAGTTATGCAGTTGGTATTTCAATAATTTGAGTGTTTTTGATAACCTAATAAACAATTTCTGTTTAAATAGACCTAGACTTTCGAATTATGAAAGCATATACATAAGTACAACGAAATATTTCTCATTGATAAGGATGAATAGTGATGTAGTTTTGTTAGATATAATATACGCTTGCCACGGATGATATAAAAAATAAATGTAAGCCAGATTTAGGTTTTAAATTTTGATATTATTTTTGACTAGATACTCGTATAACATTTATCCCATTACAGTTATGTATAACGGATTTATAACAAATTTTTTTCAAACCGGTACTTCCAATTTGATGTTTTCAAATAGGTATATAAAATTTCCTAAAAGTATGTCAGATTTCCATAAAAACACCATCCAAGCCATAGATTTAAGTGTAGTGAGGTGTCGTTTTAAATACATACTAGATAATTTGAAAAGCATTATGAATATAATTTCCAACAATATTATTTACAAAATATGCAAAAACTTAAAAAAAAAACAAGTAAGAGTGTTAATTAAAACCTTTGATACTCTCCACCTCGGTTTGAGTCTTGATAATAAATGTAAATGAAAAAGTCAACAATTTGTTAAACTTAATACCAAATTATTTCAGCAAATTCTTTGGATTGGTTTTCGTCTTTTCATCGTGGTTGCTGATCGGCATGCATTTAGGTTATATACCTCTATGCATGCGTTTCCGGTTATATGACATAACTTCTCGTTTAATTTAGTTTTTGCTAATTAAATAGCTCACTCTAACCTCCATTGCAAAGGTAATGGTTGTGTAGGGTGGCTATATGCACTAAATCGTGCTTATTGGAGGTGGCTGTATAGTTTCTTTTAACTGGCCAAATATTTCTTCATAGCGGCCATATAGGTCGGATGGAGTAACAAAATAATAACCAAAAAAATTCTCAATTTTTTTATTAAAATATTGCCATATTTGGAAAACATAGAGAATAAATTTATAATAATAAATATTCAAATTAGGGATGCCAAACGCAAAAAACCAAATGTCCCAAACACTTTAAATAAAATAATTTGTTCTCTTTATTTTCTGAAAAACTTCAAATTTTCATCCAAAAAAAATTGTGAAAATTTATATATAAAAAATAACATTCTCATCAAATTGCGTTTATCTGTGTAGCAGTTTTTATGTTCGCAATTCTTAAATATCATTTGACGTTTTCTAAAATTCATTGAATTTAAATTAATGTATATCGACAGCTATTGTTGTTTGCACTAAGGATTAAGTGATTCACTAAGTACATACATCTTAACGACAGTAATCAAATCTTTTTTTTGCGTATTTAAATTGTAAACGAGTGGCATCTCTGTCAAAATAAGCGAAAAACACAAAGAAGAATAGAAAAAAACAAATTACTTCGTGTTTGACAGGATGATTTTATGTTTATGTTTAATATCTTTATTTTTTTACTAATATTTCTGTGTATCTATTTGAAAATGAAATAATGATTTGAATATGCTATTTAATTTTTTATTTATATAAAAAAGTTTTTTAATTAAAGCAAAATATTTTCACTATTTTATGATTTTTATTTATGTATGACGACATTTCAACCTAAAAATTTAAGTTTTTATCGATTGAATAAACAACACAACAATGGTTGTCGTTTAGATAACAACAACAGCTGACTTTAACAATAGCGAATATCGTTTAAAAACTTTACTGATAATTTTGCAATTTTCTTTTTTTAACGATTCGACTATCGTTTAAAGAAGTTACTGAATCGCGATACTGAAAAGCTATTAATTTCTCCTGAATGTCAATATTTTTTTTAAATGTAAAGATTTTTTAAATGTAAACATAGGTATTTTGTGTTTTTTTTTTTTTTTTTTGGAATTTCAATTTGTGTTTAACGAATAAAATTTATATATTAAAGATGCAATTGATGCCTTAAATTATAATTTCCGACGTTTTGATATGATTTTCTGAAATTCAGTTAATTGTAATTTATAATTGGAAATTTTTAATTCCAGTTTTTAGAATTGATATTTTCTTAAATTTGAATGGAAAATTTAAAAAGTGCAATTTTGTATTTAAGTGTATAATAATGCTTTAGTAATTATAAACAATTTTTAAAAATTAGATGTAATCGCAATTAGATATTTTGTGGGTAAAGCAGAATAATAATTCTATATAACTATGTAGAATTGTTTTGAAAGCAAAAAACTCATTGATGATCTCGGTAACTCTATTTTGTAAAGATAACAAAAAGTTATTATGCTAAACTTATGTTCATATTTGTAAAAGAATAATGAAAATACGTATGAAATAAAAGACCACCCCGTGTATACTCTTAACATTATTCTGTATGATATCTAGTTGAAAATATTAACATTCATGTTAAAATAGAAATAACTATCGCAAAGCTAATTAGAACAAACAAAAATTGTGGCGCCATCTACTGTGGCATAGTCACGCTGAACAAAATGAAGTGACACTCTGTTAATGCAAAAGAAATGTATTTTCCCCACAACAAAATATTGCAGAATTTTATGTAAATAAAATAGTATACCGATTTATTTCTAACATGCAGTTGTTATGGATATACATATATAATATATGTATATTATTTGTATTATTTAATATGTTTATATAAATTTATAAATAAATTTATACATAAAATTTTTTTTGCTATATTTACATTATTTTTTTTTTTATTAACAACTAGCTATTTTAGCATTATTTGCTTAAGATGTAGGTGAATTTTTACTCCCTTTATATTAACTCGTAGTGTCTGCTTGTCGAAAAAATTTTGGATCGATTTTAACCAATTTCCCGTGAGCCATTCGGTCTGAAATTTTGCAGGCAGGTTCCTGGTAATAACAGAAATGATCTAACAAATTTTTAGAGTGATGCCAAAACAATGGAAGCTTTTAAATTTTTCTACCAGAGTTGATAAAAAAATGTACAAAGGGTTAGTTTTTATTATATTATTACCACAACGACCACAAAAACAACTAGTCCAGCTATGACAACAACACAACATTTAGAATAACAACAAGAATAATATAGAATCATCATATTTTTCATTTTTTTTTTTAATTTTTCAGAGATTTCCCGGGACCTGTTAAACGGATTTTAATGATTTTTGAAACAGAAAACTTCCCATGAATTTGGTGAATCATTCAGGGCGTGATCGTGACAAGAACAACTTAGAAAATTATATTTTTTCAAGACTTTTTTTAGTTCTTCATTCAAATCTCGGGCCCTAATCGACGGATTTGGACGATTTTAAATAGCAAACTTTTCAGGATGTTATTGAATCATTTTTTATATCAACGAGCACCCTACCTGCCCGATTGATGCCGTCATCGTGATTTCCACAGACGGACAGACGGACAGACGGACATCGCTATATCAACTCCGGCTGTTATAAGGATCACATATATATACATTTTATGGGGTCTAAAATTTTTTTCTAATTATTACAAACGGAATGACAAACTTATATATACCCTCTGCACACTGGAGTGGAAGGTATAAAAATTATATAATAAATAGATAATAATAAAAACAAGTAAGAAAATTATAGTCGGTCTAGACCGACTATACGATACCCTATACCATGCGTTTAGAAACCCTATCTCTTAGGCCCAACTAACTGGACATTGAAAATAAGCAAAAACCAAATTTGAGTGGGATTTTTATTAATTTTTTTGGCTGCAGATATGAAAAAATTCATATCGGATGCTATATCTATAAAGGGACTAGGTCCAAAAATGGACCGATCCTGATCATGTTTGGTAAAGTCTCTTGTATGTTGCAAAAATATGTACAAACAAAATTTGAGAAGAATCAGTTCAATATTTTTGTTTTTTAATAGATTTAAGTGAAGATCGGGAAGCAGCTCTATATGGGGTCAAAGGGATCATTTTTGGACTACTCATTAGTGGATGTAATGAACGCATACAAACCCAATTTGAGTAATATCTATATGACAATTTGGATCTTATGGCAATTTATGTCGATTTCATATGGGTAATTTGTATGGGGGCTAGGTCTGAACATGGACCGATTCTCACCAATTTCAATAGCGTTCATCCCATGGCCGATAAAAGCTTATGTACCAAATTTCATCAAAATATATTCATATTTGCGACCTGCAGTTTGATTACAAGCTTTACATGGACACACAGACGGACGGACGGACGGACGGACGGACGGACGGACATTGTTAAATCAACTCAGAAAGTGATTCTGATTCGATCGGTATAATTAAAGATGGGTCTAGGTCAAATATTTTTGGTTGTTACAAACAGCAGCACAAAGTCATTATACCCAAACCACATAGTGGTATAGGGTATAAAAACTACAGAATCCCATAGTTTATAAAATATTTATGTAATGTTTATATATAAAAAAGAAAAAATATGTAAAACTTTTTGTTGCAAGTTGCCTACAAGCTTCTATAAAGCCATATTTGACGCTATATTATATATTAGTTAATATTGTAAACAAAACCAATTATATAAAAGTACAACTAGTAGCACCAAACTGTTATCAAAATTTTAGGAATCGAAAAAGTTGCCTTTTTAAACTCTTTCTTTTAACTCATACTCTCTGTCTGTCTGTCCGTCCGCCATGGGTGGACCCCATTCTCCCATATCCAATTGATCTGAAACTTGGCCCATAGTCTTGTAGTGACTATAGATTAATTTTGGGGTAGTCACGCACAGTCACGCGTGGTCACGCACAGTCACGGACTGATCCAAATGTCATTTCCCCTCATCCGATCGATCTCAAACTTGGTCCATACACTTGCTGTGAAAAAAGATTAAATTTGATTTAGTCACGCACAGTCACGCGTGGTGACGCACAGTCGCGGAGTGATCTATATGTCATTTCCCCTCATCCGATCGATCTCAAACTTGGTCCATTCACTTGCTGTGAAAAAAAGATTAACTTTGAATTAGTCATGCGCAGTCACGCACAGTCACGGAGTGATCTAAATGTCATTTACCCTCATCCGATCGATCTGACGCTTGGTCGGTATACTTGCTGTGAAAAAAGATTAACTTGGACTTGGTCACGAACAGTCACGGAGAGATTAAAACCCACTTCCCCTCATCCGATGGACCTGAAATTTTGTTCATAGACTTGTTGTGGCCAAAGATTAATTTTAAGATAGTCAGAACTCATATACATAAGGAAAGAAGGAGTTTTACAAAAAACTTTGTTTTTATGGGTTAGATTATTTAAGAAATATTATAAAAAGAGACACAGTAATTGTTATTGGCAACATAAAAAAATGGTTGGTCGTAACTGTTAAAGTTAAATGTATGTATTTTTCTTTGTTGTTTTAACACTTATATTTAAGAAATAGTTTTTTCTTATCAATAAAATATATTAAGCAACAAATATTTTTTACGTTATTTAATAACGTTGTTGAACAATTAAAATGTAACTTATCGGATGAAAAATTAAGATCAATAATGTTTGTGAAGTTAAACAAAAGTTCATTTAGCTAAAAATAAATATAAAACAATAATTATTAAGAAGAATATTATACGTATACAGAATTCATTTTATAGTTTAATTTTTTATTGATTGTGTATACATATTTTGTTTTCATATTGCATAACCATGAATTAATAAAAGAATTTTGAAATATGAAATTTGTCTCTTATATTATAACAAATAAAAATATTTCTTATATGATAACTGTTATGACCTAACTCTTTTTATTTCTTATCCATAAGTTATATAAAAAGACGAATAAAATATTTATTGAAATGTAATTCTTATATATAAGAGACATATTTTTTCGTTGCCTATAACTGTTTCCAAACAAAGAAAAAAATATTAATTGGAATCAAATAAGAGTTACGTCCCAAGAAATGGCTCATAAAACTTATAAATTTTATGTCCTTGTCCTAACGGAACGAGATCAATACATATATATATATATATATAAATCAATATAACTGATTTTGGCACCAACTTAATAAATATTACAAATATCGAATTAAAGAACACCACCTCCAAAACGTACATAGATTATATATATACCAAGGTTCAGAAAATACACACATGAAACACACAATGTTCTGTTCAAAAGCAGCCAACACATATCTTTATTTTCATATCAATTATGTGCGTTTCTAAATTTTCTACGGTGCCCAACACAACCATGACTGTGTTCGTTTTAATATTTCGTTATTTACACGAACATTTTTGTATCACATACTTTTTGTTTCAATCACACATAAAGGACACATTTTTGAGTGTTGCTTTATTTGAAGTTCATGTTCTGGTACGTGTACTGAAAAAAAGCACAGAACATGTACAATAAACAGGTTCAAGTTCAGTTATATTTTAAGTCATGTTGTGGCTCGTGTAGTAAGAAAAAACAGAACATGTACAATAAACAGGTTCGAGTTCAGTTATATTTTAAGTCGTGTTTAAAATATAACTGAACTCGAACCTGTTAATTGTACATGTTCTGTTTTTTCGTACTACACGAGCCACAACACGACTTAAAATATAACTGATCTCGAACTTGTTTATTGTACATGTTCTGTTTTTTTTTTCAGTACACGTACCAGAACATGAACTTCAAATAAAGCAACACTCAAAAATGTGTGCTTTATGTGTGATTGAAACAAAAAGTATGTGCTACAAAAATGTTCGTGTAAATAACGAAATATTAAAACGAACACAGTCATGGTTGTGTTGGGCACCGAAGAAAATTTAAAAACAAACATAATTGGTATGAAAATAAAAATATGTGTGTGTTGGTCTAAGTTATGTTTGTTTACATATATGTACGAGTTTTTTATTCAGTGTGTGTTTTTTTCTGAACTCTGAAATATACATAGATTATAACTTCGCACACCATTCCATAGCAGGACTACATAAAAAATTGGTAATGAACACACTATCTCCAAATGGTCCGATTGTAACACTATATTTGGGGGGCAATTGTTGGAAACTACGAAAGCTTTCAAAATATTAAATATAAAGACACCTTGTTCTAATTAAGGGATATTTCTGGAAGCAAATTTGACTACTTCGAGATGATAAAGGTAATTAGAACTATTTCTGAATGAAATAGAACTGATATATAAATTTTGTAACGTTTTGAAATCTACATAAAAAGTTCAACAAACAAGTTATACTAAAATTTGGTTATACAGAATCTTTGACACTCTCCACTTGGGCTGTTATGATTTTAATAGTTGTAAGGCGTCTAAGCCTTGAAAAATTTATGAAAATACTTTCTTAAGAAAATTTTAGAACACATACATTCTTAAGAAATGGTACTATATTAAAACTAGTAAGAAAATTTTAGTGGGTCTAGACCGACTGTACGATACCCTATACCATGCGTTTAGAAACCCTATCTCTTAGGCCCAACTAACTGGACATAGAAAATAAGCAAAAACCAAATTGAATGGGATTTTTATAAATTTTTTTGGCTACAGATATGAAAAAGTTCATATCGGATGCTATATATATATAGGGACTAGGTCCAAAAATGGATCCTGATCATGTTTGGTAAAGTCTCTTGTATTTTGCAAAAATATATACAAACAAAATTTGAGAAGAATCAGTGCAATATTTTAGTTTTTTTAATAGATTTAAGTGAAGATCAGGAAGCAGCTCTATATGGGGTCAAAGGGATAATTTTTGGATTACTCATTAATGGATGTAATGAACGCATACAAACCCAATTTGAGTAAGATCTATATGACAATTTGGGTCTTATGGCAATTTATGTCGATTTCATATGGGTAATTTGTATGGGGGCTAGGTCTGAACATGGACCGATTCTCACCAATTTCAATAGCGTTCATCCCATGACCGACAAAAGCTTATAGACCAAACTTCATCAAAATATATTCATATTTGCGACCTGCAGTTTGATTAAAAGGTTTACATGAAATGGACGAACGGACGGACGGACATTGTTAAATCAACTCAGAAAGTGATTCTGATTCGATCGGTATTGTTAAAGATGGGTCTAGGTCAAATATTTTTGATTGTTACAAACAGCAGCACAAAGTCATTATACCCAAACCACATAGTGGTATAGGGTATAATATGGTGCTGTTTAATACATACATACATACATATATATTAGAGCGATTCACTCTGTACGGAGAGAAAAAAGTGAAAAATTGCCCCGCTACAAATCTACCTTGGTTTGTTTTATTTCTGGTCTAGCGTTAACCCATTCCGAGCTGGACCGTTTTCAACCCTACGGCCCATAACCGGGTACCCGGGTAAAAATTTGAACTTTAAAGTGCTGCTGTTCCTATAATATTGAAGATATCAACATGAATACAGGGTTCCATGACCAGGGTACCCGGGTACCGTAGTGCAGATTACCTTATATTTCAAAGAAAAACGTTTGTTTTATTTTTATTTTGTTTCATAATGTTTATTGACGTGTAAAATATGAAATGTAATTGTTTCTTAGTTGAATTATTTATATTTTATTCGTTTTAACTTATTTCTAATATTTGATGTCTTATGTTGAGTCATTGTTGAAACATGGAAAACATTTTTTGATATTGTTTTATGTTGATCGCAAACTGGTTTCTTGCAAACGCTGCAGACTTTTCTCGTCTTTTTTCTCCTTTTATTGGCTTCCTGCCATCAGTAGAAGCGGCCGTAGAAGTAGATGGTTGCTCGGTATAGGTTACCGTCCCCACTGGTCTTCCCAAAAAGCTCTGAATTGCTCTTTTGGTGGAAAAGTGGTGCTTTACTTGGCGATTGGTTACTCTTCTATTATTGGCACACACAAATCTTCAGCAAGTTTACGCAAAAAGCGTTTTCTCCGTGTTGTTTGGTATGGAACAGTTGTGTTATTCTCATAAAATATAGTGTATGCCGCGAAAGCACTAACAATGAGCATATTGTAGACAAACGACAAAGGCCACCTATTTGTGTGGCTCTGTGTGGTATACTCCCGAAGCGTCTGGTCCATAACATCCACGCCACCTTTTGTTTTGTTATACAAAATGACGATTTCTGGTTTGCCGTTTGCTTCTACATGCATAGTCGACAACATTATTACGGAATTTGTTTTCCTCTGTTTGTATTTAACCATAGTCACCTTCTCGTGGAAGCGAAATTTGCTTGTCCCAATGGTCCACCTCTTATCGTCTTTCATTTCTGTTGGTATATAGGCTTTGTTTCGCCGGATATCAGCTGCTTTGCCAGTGGCAGCGTCGTAAAAAAATTGTACATGATGATATTACATCCGCTACCGTGGTATGGCCCAACCAAATCTCTGACTACTCTTTCGCCTACACCAATTTCGCGACCACTGTCTTGTTTGCCAGTATATATTTGGCCATGAAGAGGATATGCATTTTTAGCATCGCATATCCACCATACCTTGATACCGTATTTCGCAGGCTTCGATGTAATATACTGGGTAAATTTTATTCTTCCGCGGTACGGATACAAACGTTCGTCGATTGTTATATTTGCTGTAGGCATATAATATTTTGCGAGATTGGCATTCACCATTATCTAAATATCTCGTACTGGAGCAGCTTTGTCTGTGCGCTGCCTCTCGTTTCTTGTTCTAGCGTCATCAAAACGTATAAAACGAATAAGATCCCAGAAGCGGTTTAATCCCATTATTGCGCGGAATAGAGGATGAGACAATTGCGTCCATAAGTCCCTTGAATTTTCATCATTGGAATGATTTGCGCATGCCATTATCAGCATTTCAATGAACGCGTATATTTCTGCCACTGTCGTATCCCTCCAGTTCAATTGACGCTTTGCTGGGTTTGCTGCATTGTAGGCATCATAAGTTGAATTGACTTTTTTGTTGGTATGACGCACGATTATATCGACCATTTCTATTGTAAAATAACTCTTGAAGCATTGCATACCAGTCATACTTTCCGTCATTCGTAATGGACCACTGCGAGTTCTAATGATGTTGTGACTCCTTATTTGTTGACAAACAAGTGTTGCTGGTTGCCATTGAGTACCATCACGTGCAATCATACTTTCTGTTGTGCTTGATATTGGTGCATTTTCTTCAGTCATATAAGTTTCATTGTCACTTTCATCTTCAAATACATCTTGTTCAATTTGCATTGGCGTGTCAATAGCGGCTGGAATTTCGTTGTCATTGTCCCAGTCTTCACTCTCTGATTGGCACTAAGGCGTCGTCATCCTCAGTCATATCATCAAGTAGAGACTCAATATATCTGTTTCTGGCTTCTTCACTCAAACGCTGATATTGTCTTTCAGATAAATATTCTATTTTGCGGTTCATTTTTCTTCAACTTCACAGTTCAGCTGTTCAACTTATAATGACGAAATAATTGAAATCTATTCTTTTTCTAGCGTAGCTGAACATTTGCTACCTAAAAACACAAACAATTCACAAGCAGGTACCAAAAACAAGCAAAAACCAAGCCTTATAAAACCAGTTCCTGTTTACTTTAATATGCCTGTTAGTTCGTTAGTTAGTTAGTTAGTTTAATGTCCCTGGTTATGGACTCCCGTTCATCCAGCTGGTTATGGAACGTAGGGTTAAAAAGGTATATATTTTAGTTTTTTGAAAATATTTTAATTTTTTTCTAGGTCAACATATCCAATATGGGTACAGCATGATAGGTGTTTTCAACGGTATATAGAACATGTCCAAATATGTCCTAACTGTTGTGATATTCAAAAAAATATGGAATTTTTAATGGGTTTTGTATTAAAATGAGTTAAGAGCATTTTTTAAGAAAATGTATTTTAACAAAAATTTACTTTTTTAATTTTTGTTAAAAAGGAACTTTTTTTTGAAAAGTTACTTTTTTAAGAAAGGATACTTTTTTAAGAAAAGTTCAACTTTAGGCCCATTTTTTTTTTTTTAACTTTTTAAGAAAGAAAAAACTTTAATAGAGATGTTTCATGTTACAAAGTAAAAAAGACATGTTTTTTAAGGAAATGGTACATATTTGTTAAGGAAATGTTTTTTAAGGATATTTAATTTCTTAAGAAAGGGTACTTTTTTTAAGAAAATTTACTTTTTATGTAGGGAAAGGATAAAATATTCATCAATTCCCTTATTTTTTATTAAACATGCCAATAGTATCAAAAGACTAGCGCTGAAAATATGCGCAAATATAATAGGGATAATTGCAAAAAAAAAAAAAACGGAGACATTATTCATCAGTATCTTAAATATGTATTTGTTCACATATTGTAAAAAACTAATATTTTTTAGACCTCTCCTACTAGCTGAAACTCTCGCAAATCGTATAGACATTGATTTAATTTTGTCGCATTCTTCTTTTAAGGCAATCCTCCATTGGTGCGTTTTGGTACATTGTGTTTCGGGCCGCATGCTTAGAATCACTGTCTTGAGTGAAGATATAATTATTGAGAGGCCCATTTTTTCGATACCTACCTGAAGATTTTTCCTGAGTATCTCAATATACATTTTAGCGTCCATTATGCTCTATACATAATGTAATTCAGGAACTGCTTTCGCGCTCATTCAGCAACAAACAAGATTCTCCAAACTGATCATATTAGGTTTTTTTCATGCATCACAGTTTTTGAATTTCGCCATAATTTAGCCTTTTCATACGAGTTTTTTTTAATTATTGACCAACACTCAGGGGATGCCCCTATTCTCTTTACCCCACTCGGGAATTGTTAACAAGTCTTGTTTGAGTGTGCCATTCGTTGTCCGCTCTTTTGCCACCTAACCTCCAAGAAGCTTGGGATACACTTAAAGGAAAATGAATGACAAATGCTGCTGTCATCTGAACAAGAGTAAAGAGAATTAAAAGTTTGACCAAGAAGTTTGTTCAGAAAGATAAGGAATGAAGAAGGAGAAAGAACGGTAAGACATGAAACTCATTAGATGAGACCCTATCAATAACAACACGTATTGTTCGGTCTCTGGGAAAACTCTACATAAATGAGAGAAGTCATTACCGACCCCAAATGCAATAAGCTTTGATATCAATGCACCATGTCACACGCGAATACCTTGGAAATATCTAGAGGAACTACTTTACATTTGCCAAAAATATGAATGGATCGACTCCAGCGCTCAGAAAGTGGAGCTAACTGGTCTCCCATGGAACGATTTCTACGGAGGCCATACTGTCAATCATTAAAAAGTGAGTTGGACTCTCTCCATCACCTATGAGAGCATAGAGCAGATTGCAATTGGACGGTAATTTTCAGGGTTATTACTAGCGTCCAAAACGCTGTTTCAGCACCGGTGCTGGTATACCATCCGGTCCCGGAGACTTATTTATGTTGAGATCTGAAAGAACGTTTTTAACTGCACGTGCTCGGTAGAATATTTTAGGCATAGTACAAGATAATCTTTCGAGTTGGGACGGTGGTTGATCGCTATCCGGCAAAAATTAATTTTTTGCAAAAGGTTTAGCTAAAAGGTTAGCATTATCAATCGGGTCAGTGAATATTTGGTCATTCATTATAAGAACTAGCATTATTCTGTACTCTATTAACAAATGATCAAAAGCTCTTGCTGCCCCTAGGAGCAGAAAGAAATTTAGCACGAATACGATGATCGTAAAGAATCTTTTCGCGCCTTAGTACTTTGGCACATTCGTTTCACGCCTATTTGCGAAGCAGTTCAGTGACGGAATTCTTATTTTCACGCCAAAGAAGTTAACCTTACTCTGGACCTCTCTCACAGCATAAACGTTTTTTCTTATATTTCTTCGATATAAGAGCCTCATGGAGCACAGAATAAACTGAAACCTGCTTACCATATTCTGAGTAAAATTCCGAATCTATTGTTGGCGCCGTTTGTTTGCGAGTCTTTTTGATTTTTCAGACGTAGGCTGATTTTTCGCGTTAAGTCAGTATGGATGGATGACCTGATCATGCTTTATTTGCATACTGCTTTATTTAAAGCAATGGTCTTTCTTTACAAACTTTATTTTTATGTCTCTCTCTTCTCTGATAGTTTCCTTTGTCTTTAGTTTCATATTCTATATTGTATAATTGTCTATAGTTTAGAAAAAAAAGAAACAAAATTATAAAAAATACTTTCCGGCATATTATATTTATTAATTAAATCGAATTCTTACTGATTCGAATACTGTTTCGTTGTGAAAACATAAATTCTCGATTATCACTTAAATCTATCAAAAAACATAAAAATTGCCCAGATTTTTCTCCAATTTGGTTCGCATTTGTTTTTACAAAAAAAAAATCATGTGAGTCACAAGGGAGATGTGTAAACATTTAATAATTAAAGAAAACATCAACATCATATTTTCCAGTGCATAAAAAATAAGTCGATTATGCTGTTTTCTGAAATTCAATTCATGTTTTCTGCAATACAATTAACGTTTTCAGCAATTCAAATGATGCTTTCTGAAATTCTATTGATGTTTTCTGAAATAAAATTAATGTTCTCAGCAATTCAAATAATGCTTTCTGAAATTCAATTGATGTTTTCTGGAATTCTATTTATGTTTTCGGAAATTCAAATGATGTTTTCTGAAATACAATTGATGTTTTCTGATATACAATTGATGTTTTCTGAAATTCTATTGATGTTTTCTGAAATTCAATTGATGTTTTCTGAAACTCAAATGATGTTTTCTGAAATTATATTGATGTTTTCTGAAATACTATTTATGTTTTCTGAAATTCAAATGATGTTTTCTGAAACTCGAATGATGTTTTCTGAAATTATATTGATGTTTTCTGAAATTCTATTTAAGTTTTCTGAAATTCAAATGATGTTTTCTGAAACTCGAATGATGTTTTCTGAAATTATATTGATGTTTTATGAAATTCTATTTATGTTTTCTGAAATTCAAATGATGTTTTCTGAAACTAGAATGATGTTTTCTGAAATACAATTGATGTTTTCTGAAATACAATTGATGTTTTCTGAAATTCTATTGATGTTTTCTGAAATTTTATTTATGTTTTCTGAAATTCAAATTATGTTTTGTGAAATACAATTGATGTTTTCTGAAATACAATTGATGTTTTCTGAAATTCTATTGATGTTTTCTGAAATTCAATTGATGTTTTCTGAAATTCGAATGATGTTTTCTGAAATTATATTGATGTTTTCTGAAATTATATTGATGTTTTCTGAAATTCTATTTATGTTTTCTGAAATTCAAATGATGTTTTCTGAAATTTTATTGATGTTTTCTGAAACACAGTTTATGTTTTTGAAATTCTATTTATATTTTCTGAAATGCAGTTTATTTTTTCTGAAATTATATTGATGTTTTCTGAAATCCAATTGATGTTTTCTGAAATTTTATTGATGTTTTCTGAAATACAGTTTATGTTTTCTGAAATTCTATTGATGTTTTCTGAAATTCAAATGATGTTTTCTGAAATTATATTGATGGTTTCTGAAATACAATTGATGTGTTCTGAAATTATGTTGATGTTTTCTGAAATTCTATTTATGTTTTCTGAAATTCAAATTAAGTTTTCTAAAATTATATTGATGGTTTCTGAAATACAATTGATGTTTTCTGAAATTCTATTGATGCTTTCTGCAATTCAATTGATGTTTTCTGAAACTCGAATGATGTTTTCTGAATTTTTTTGAAATTCAAATGCTGGTTTCTGAAATACAGTTGATGTTTTCTGAAATTCTACTGATGTTTTCTGAAATTCAATTGATGTTTTCTGAAACTCGAATGATGTTTTCTGAAATTTTTTGAAGTTCAAATGATGTTTTCTGAAATTATATTGATGGTTTCTGAAATACAATTGATGTTTTCTGAAATTCTACTGATGTTTTCTGAAATTCAATTGATGTTTTCTGAAACTCGAATGATGTTTTCTGAAATTATATTAATGGTTTCTGAAATACAATTGATGTTTTCTGAAATACAATTGAGGTTTTTTGAAAGGCAATTGGAAAATGTTTAGAAAAGAACATATCATAAGTTTTTCATAAATACAATCAGAAAAAGTCACACCGATTTACACTTCAGCTCACACCGATGTGTTACGCTGTTTTTGCCAATGTATTGTGAAATAGAAATTTACCCCCCTGCGCGTATAGATGTTTACACATCAAACAAAAAAAAAAAAAAAATGACCGTACCAAATACAGTCAGGGCCGGTCCATTTTTTGACCTAGTCCCCATACAAATATAGCATCCGATATGAACTTTTTCATATCCGAAGGCACAAAAATTAATAAAAAAAACTAGCAGATTCGAGCGTTCGAAATTCGAGTGCAATTTCCAGGCAACTTTCAACTTAGCCAGCACACAAACCAGCACTTTTTTTGGTTTATTATTATTGTGAATGAAGATGACAAAACACACACATAGCATATTTTAATTATACCCTATACCACTATGTGGTTTGGGTATAATGACTTTGTGCTGCTGTTTGTAACTACCAAAAATATTTGACCTAGACCCAACTGTTATTATACCGGTCGACTCAGAATCACTTTCTGAGTCGATTTAGCGTTGTCCGTTCGTCCGTCCGTCTGTGGGTCCATGTGAGCCTTGTAATCAAACTACAGGTCGCAAATATGAATATATTTTGATGAAATTTGGTATATAGGCGTCTATCATCCATAGAATGAACGCTGTTGAAAGTGGTAAAATGTTCAGACCTAGTCCCCATACAAATGACCCCTATGAAATCCACTTAAACTGCCATAAGATCCAAATTATTATATAGATCGCGGTCAAATTGGGTTTGTGTGTGTTTATTACATCCATTTATCAGTTGTCCGAAAATAAATCCCATATGGGAATTCTTTGTCATAGCCCCCATCTAAATTTGCTTCCCGATTTTCACTTAAATCTATCAAGAAACAAAAATATTGCACAGATTTTTCTCAAATTTGGTTTGTATATATTTTATCAAAATATAAATGACTTTCCCATATATGGTCATGATCGGTCGATTTTTCGAACTATTTCCCATATAAATATAGCATCTGATATGAACTTTTTCATATCTGCAGCCAAAAAAATTAATAACAATGTCACTCAAATTTGGTTTATGCTTATTTTCTATATCCAATTAGTTGGACCGAAGAGATAGGGCCTCTAAACCATAGTATGGGGTAACGTATAGTCGGTTTAGACCGACTATAATTTTCTTACTTGTTTTATGTATGTGTTAGTAGCAACTCTAAATGCAATTAACTCAATATAAAAGAAAGAATTTAAAAATCTGTAAGTCTGGTGAACACCTAAAAAGAAATACTTTCAAATACTATACGTTTGGCCAAAAGCGGGATAAAACGGTAGAACGAAAAATCGGTAACAAAAAATCGCATAGCCTATTAGTATTAAAGATTCCACTCAAATTTGGTTTATGCTTTTTTTCTATATCCAATTAGTTGGATCTAAGCAGCAGGGTTTCTAAGCGCATGGTATAGGGCATGACACCCGGTTTATATCGGCTATAATTTTCTTATTTGCTTTTTGTATTTCCTTCAGAGAAAACAAGATGCTTTCCCCAAATTTATAACTGATATTAATGGAACAGATATTTGAGATCATAATAAAATTTTTTTCTTTAATGACACTGAATACTTTGTCTCTTCGCTGTACCTCTTTGGGGGATTAAAACTAAAAATATTCTTATCGGCTTTTTTGGAGTACTAACTTATTGGTGTAGTAAACACGGACATACCAAAATTAACCGAGCACTATATTATAACTTGAATATAAGGGCAATTTAAATCGATCTTATAGTCATTGAGACAAATGCATACTTGGAAAGTTAGAGGAATCGTTTACAGCGAATTAATCCAACTATATTGCAAATAAAATTCAGTTTTGTCCACAAAAATATACCTTTGAATGAAAACTATAACGCGAACTTAACATGTTGATTAAAATGCATTTAAAATAATATATATGCATATACAAAGTACATAGTTTAATGATAATGTTATAAAATTACAAAACTTTATGATTCATATTTCTTGCTTTTGAGTTGCTAAATTGTGCGAAGGGAACATGTGTTTGGCTTTTCTTTGTTAACGTTTTAATACTAAGAATTCAAAATAAAATAAAATGTAATTAGTTCAAACTGCTTTATTTTAATACGAGTGCATTGTTTTATTAAGAGCCGTATACATTGGAAATTTAAGGTCTATCTAGTCTAAACCATAAGTAGCTTATTCAGAAGTAAGAATACAAGAAAATACAAAAACAAATGATTAAAATAACTTAAGTGCTTAAATTGATGAAGCCTTTCATATTAATTAGAACAAAGACAACAGAAATGATACTCGGAACCAACAACAGCAGCAATATTAAAAATAGAAATAATATCGGCAGCGGCAATAGAAAAACTGTAAATATTTGTACTTTGATGACCGAAGCTTAAATGAAATGTAAACAATAACAAAAACCCTTGCAGTATCATGTATTTTATAAGTAGGCAAATTGATAATTTACTAAAAAAATATATATTGAAATCGGAAAATTAAAAATAAACTTTTGTTAAATCCTCTATAAACAAATTTGATATTAAGGGCGTAAGTGGATCTGAATATATTTTATATTTTTGTCATAAAATAATGGAGTAGGGTTTATTACTAAATTTTGATAAGGGTAAATAGTTGTCAGACTATTGACTTTTCCATTAAAACGTCACAATAGAATATATTTGACTATCGCAAAAAATTTGCTAAAATAAAATGATGTTTAATGATCTGTAAGGAAATCTGATATTAAGACCGCAAGTGGACCTGAAAACATAAATGGCCACAAATTCACAGAACGTGAGGAAATTAGAGGATTTTGAAGTTCTCCTTATGAAGTAGTGCTTACTATTATTGAATTCTCATAAGGATAAATAAGTCTTACCGATCCGATCACTGACATTTCCATTCAAACTTCACTATCTATATTAATTATACCCTATACCACTATGTGGTTTGGGTATAATGACTTTGTGCTGCTGTTTGTAACTACCAAAAATATTTGACCTAGACCCATCTTTTATTATACCGATCAAATCAGAATCACTATCTGATTCGATTTAACGATGTCTGTCCGTCCGTCCGTCTGTGTGTCCATGTAAAATTTGTAATC
This sequence comes from Cordilura impudica, assembly GCA_963682025.1. Lineage (NCBI taxonomy): Eukaryota > Metazoa > Arthropoda > Insecta > Diptera > Scathophagidae > Cordilura > Cordilura impudica. The sequence continues at coordinate 124,548,211 of OY821519.1, forward strand.
AAACTGCAGGTCGCATATATGAATATATTTTGATGAAATTTGGTACATAAGCTTTTTTCGGCCATAGGATGAACGCTGTTGAAAAATCGGTATATGTTCAAATTTTGTTTGTATATATTTTTGCAACATACAAGAGACTTTACCAAACATGGTCAGGATCGGTCCATTTTTGTGCCTAGTCCCCATATAGATATATCATCCGGTATGAACTTTTTCATATCTTCTGCCAAAAAATTTAATAAAAATCCCACTCAAATTTGATTTATGCTTATTTTCTATTGCCAGTTAGTTGGGCCTGAGAGATAGGGTCTCTGAACGCATGGTATATGGTATCGTATAGTCGGTCTAGACCGACTATAATTTTCTTTCTTGTTTTTTTATTAATTTAATAAAGAGGAAATGTGTGTTTGTTTGCTTGTAGGTGGTAATCATCGTAACTACCCATCTGATTTTAAAAATTTTGCTTCAATATTTAGAATGGTCCTTAAGGACGCACAAATACTATAAATTTTGATATTTTTAGTGGACGTGGCACCTCCCATACAAAATGGACTTTTAATATCAAATATATTGAGTACTCTGACAGAGAGAGCTTTGCAAATTTGTGTGATGTCACCCATTATTTATGTAGTAGCCATACCGAAAATGGGCGGGATAGGATAAGTGGGCATGGCACCGCCTACACAAAGTATACATTCAAAATTATCTATCGAGTACTATGATAGATACAGTTTTGCAAATTTGTCTGAGGCCATTAATTATTAATGAAAGTAGTCCCGACCAATGGGCGTAGCAGCCCCTACACAAAGTAAGTATTAAATGTCATATAAATATTTGGATGACTGTAACAGTGAGAGTCTTTGGCCTTTACGTCAGCCCTTGTGTTATACGTGTGATTAGTCGAAAAAAAATGGGCGTTGTCGGAGCAGTAGGCGTGGTACCGCCCATACAAAGTAAGTATATAATATCACATAACTGGTGTACTATAAATGGGAAAGCGTCGACACTTAGCAAAATCTTGAAATTTTGACAAGTACATAATCAATGTCAGTATTCGTGGAAAATATGGGCAGAACCGCCAAAATCAAAAATCGGCAAAAGCAAAAAATCGCGATAAATGAAATTCGCCAAAAACAAAAATCGTCATAATCAAAAATGGACAAAAAAAAAAACCGCCAAAATCATAAAATCGCTAAAAGGGAAAATAGCCAAATGATATTTTAATTCAAGGCCACTAGGTAATTGTTGCCAGATTTATTTTGGAAAATCCATGCTCTTCTCAAGGGCAGCTATATGTACCTTGCTCCAGAGTAGGAACGCCCAAAAATTTGATAATTGTTGCTCCGAATGAAAAACAAAAAATATTGCATTGAAATAAAAAAAAATTTAAAACAAATGAAATAAAATATTTTAATTGCACAATACAAACTTCGTAGGAAAAATTATTATGAAATAAAACATGACAATAAGTCTCGGTAGGTCGTAGTAAAGCGCGACAGAGCATACTATTAGAATATGTTTGACTAACTCAAAACATTTGACAAAGGACTATTAAAAAAATCGAATATATAAAAATAAAATATTGTTCAATCATTTATAAAGAAATCTGATATTAAGACCGTAGCTGGACGTGAAAATTTATTTTGATAACGTACCTCCGAAAATATAAAGAGACAAAAATTCGCAGAACATGAGTAATCTAGAGGATGTTAAGGTTCTCCTTATGAAGTGCTCCGATTACTGACTGTTCCATTCAAACTTCACTATAGAATAAATTTGACGAATTCAACAAATTTTATAAACGACTATTAAAACATATATAATAAGTGGCTTACTGGAGAGTGCTATGCCCATTATCTAAAATAGTTTATTAAACTAAACGTCTACAAAATCGTTATTAATATAATGACAATTCATGCGTAAACTTATCAGCTTTATACAAAAATACTTCCTTATAACACTACTAAATAAAATAAGTTTTTTTCCTCTTGCGATACATTTTTTATTAAATACTAGATGTAACCCGGTGTGTTTCGCTACCCCCATCCCTCTCCGCATCGTAATGAAAGGGCTCACGCAAAGTCCCAAGGCTCTCACTATTAACGTACTGTCATTTTTGCATTTATTATTTACGTTGTATGGTGGTGTCACGCCCCTTTGTCCGATCCCGCCCATTTTTCGTATGACTACACACGTTAATAATAGGTAAACTAAGACAAATTTGCAAAGCTGTCTCTCTCATAGTACTCGAGATATATGATATTGGGCAATTACTTTGTATCTGAGGTACCCATCTATCCGATCCCACCCATTTCCGGCATAGCTACTAACACTAATAACATTAATAACACTTATATGTGACCTCACACAAATTTGCAAAGCTCTCCCTATTATAGTACTCAATGTATATTATATTAAAAATTTATTTTGTATGGGAGGTGCCACGCCCACTAAAAATATTTAAAAAATTATAGCCAAAAGCACTTCCCATATATGCAGTAATACTATGTGAAAATTTCAGGAAGATCAGATTAGTAACTACGGGGATTACCTCCTACAAACAAACACTCAAACAAACACACATTACCTCTTTCTTATATTACTCGTAATATAGATTATAATGGTGAATGCAAAACTTTTTAATCGATCTTTTAGCTTTTAAGCTAAATAGTCTTATCGATTTGTGGTGATTTCTTAGGATTTTCGCATTTAAGTTTCGAAATCAGAGAGATAGGTTTTTTTAGTATGGTTGACCTTTATAACATTCTAAGAAAAATATATTTTGAGTAGAATTGATTTATACTTCTCTAATAATTAAAAATTAATTAATTCAATAGAAGAGACAATTTAATATGATTCGTTGGTAGTGATTCATTGTTAATGACTATTTACAGCTTTAATTATAGCCACTTACAGTTATCATGAAACTGTGAAGGCTGCATGCTCGGAACTTGTGGTCATTTCCTGGGGGTTGCATTCTATTTGTAGGATTTTGCCTAAATAGTTGAGAACAAATGTTTAAAAATCATCAAAAAATCTCCAAAATAGAAACAAGATGTGATACCCTATACCATATTCTCTAGACCAGTGCTTCTCAAACTGTGAGCCGCGGCCCCCTAGGGGGCCGTAGAAGTTTTTTAAAGGAGCCGCAAAACATTTAAGTATTTCTACATTTATGTATTTAGTCTTTAAAATATTTTTTTTTATTTCATAAATTTCTTTGAAAATGGTGTATTCCTAAATTTAAAATCGTAAAATTTGTTCAAATTAAATTTCACAGTAGGCTTAGTTACACAGAAGCATATTTTTAAACTTTGTTAAATTTTATAAAATTTGATTTCGTAGTATGCTTAGCTACACAGAAGCAAATTTTTTAACTTCCTAGAATTTTATTAAATTGAAAAATTTATTTCCGCAGTAGGCTTAGTTAGTTTGCAAAAAGAAGCACATTTTTAAATTTTATCTTCATTTAGTGATGTGCTTTCAACATTGACGATTTTCGTAGTTTTTTTTTATGTAATATTAAAAAAGTTTAAAAAGTGAATATATTAAAGCAAAAAAAAGTATAATTAAATATTATAAAATAATTATATTTCTTTCTATATTCAAGGTAATTATTATTATTTCTTTTAATTAGGTGATAAATTTAACTATTATTTTCTTAAAATTTAACGATTTTAGTACGGGTTTAAAAATGGATAAGTGGCTAATAAAAATACCTAAAGAGCGAGAAAATTATGAAAGTGTACATGAATTAATAGAACTTACATCTGAAGAACCAGTAGAATTATCATCTTTACCAGGATCTTCTACTTCAACATCGAGATTAACAACTGGTGATAAGAGAAAAGTCGCCGCAGATAATATACCTCAATTGAAAAATCGTAAATATAATACTGATTATTTGAAATATGGATTTATTTCGTCAACATTTAATAATCAAGAAAGACCTATGTGTGTAATTTGTTTCACCCAACTATCAAACGATAGTATGAGGCCAGGAAAACTACTACGTCATTTAACTACTTTGCACCCAGAATATCAAAGTAAGCCACTCGAATTTTTTCAAACAAAAAACCTTATACGATAGGAGAAGATCTTATATTACCCGCAGCAATTAAAATTTGTGAAACTATATACAGTGAAAAAATTGCTAATCTTTTGAAGTCTATTCCTATCTCAAACGATACTATGAAAAGAAGAATTGATAGCATGGGATATAATATTAAAACCCAATTAATATCTCGTATTAAACAGAGCAACTTCTTCGCGATACAAATTGATGAATCTACTGATATAACAAATTACGCGCAGTTAATGGTTTTTGTAAGATATCAGTATAACTTCCAAATTCATGACGATTTACTTTTTTGTCCGGAGCTATTAACTTCAACAAGAGGTATTGATATTTTTGTAAAAGTAGATGAGTTCTTTTCAGAGAATAAACTTGAATGGTCAAAATGTGTAGGAGTGTGTACAGATGGTGCAGCAGCGATGACTGGGAGAATTTCTGGATTCAAAGCAGAAGTACAAAAAGTATCACCAGATGCGCAATATATTCACTGCGTAATACACAGAGAACATTTAGTTTATCGACGAATGTGTTACGAACTCAGTGAAATTTTGAGTGACATTACAACTATTGTTAATTTTGTAAAAAATCGTGCTGTAAACTCGAAATTGTTTAATGTTTTATGTAAGGAGATGGGATCAGTGCATGAGGTTTTGTTATATCATACTGAAGTAAGGTGGCTTTCACGTGGAAAAGTTTTAAATAGAATTTTAGAACTTAAAGATGAGTTAGATTATTTCTTTTAGATAAAAAACCAGATCTTGCTATGCACTTTAGTGATGAAAGTTGGATGTGCAGGGAAAATAAACCAATATTTCAGTTTTGAATACAAAAATTATTGCTTTTCAACAAAAACTTTGTTCATGGTCAAACTGTATTAACGAAGGAAATATGGAAATGTTCCTATGTCTGAATGACTTTGTTTGCACTAATGAAATATCAATATCAAATTCAATTAAAAAAACAATACTGAATCATATTGATGAATCTAAAAGATTTTTTGCTAAATATTTCCCAAACATGAACGATCATATTTCTTGGGTAGCTCAAGAAGAATTGATTGAAATTAGATCAGATAATTCTTTTGAATTAGAGTTTAACGAAAAAAGTTGTACAGAATTTTGGATAAGGCGACAGCAAGAATATACGACTATCGCAAAAGTGGCATTGCTAAAATTAATACCTTTTGCGACAACGTATCTTTGTGAAACATCTTTACCTTCATTACTAGTGCTTAAAAATAAACATAGATCGTGCCTTCAACGAGCTCTTTCGAACAAAACCTTCGAATTAGTATTTCTGAAATTTCACCCGATATTGATTATTTGTGTAATACTATGCAATCATATCCTTCTCATTATATTATTATATCGTAAAAATTAGATATTCTTTTTGTAAAAGTTTTTTTTATATAATATTATTTTTGAGTTTATTTTAAAAAGTTTTTGTTTAAATGGATTTATTATTTCTAATAAAAATATTACTTAAACAAAATTAATGATAAATAGTGTTTTAATAGTATTATTTTTTGGGTGGGGGGGGGGGAGGGGGGGGATATGAAACTTTTGTTTCGGAATTTAGGGAGCCGCGATATGAAAAAGTTTGAGAAGCACTGCTCTAGATGGTAAGAAAGTTACAGAAAATTACCACAGCTCAGATTTGAATAGCATTGTTAGTATTTTGTAACGGCAAATATAAATAAATCTGTATTCGATGCAATTTTTATATGCAAACTTGGTAGAAAAATGAACCGATCATAACTTTATTTAGTAAAGTAAATTTTTTCGCAAAAACATTTATATGAAACAGCTTTATATGGGGAATATGACAAAAAATAATTCTACTGGGTTTATTATTGGACTACTGTTTAACACATATTTGACTAATATCCATAAGATAATATGGATCTTACGGTAATTTAAGACGATCTCATAGGGGTTATTTGTATGGAGTCTGGGTTTCCGCATGCATAGATTTTCGCCAATTTCAATAGAGATCGGTCTTTTTCCTGCAAGAGCTTATGTACCTAATTTCACCAAAATATATTTATATTTTCAACCTGCAGTTTGATTCCAAAGTGAACACACAGACAGACAGGCAGACAGACTGGAGATCGCTAAAACGACTCAGATTTTAAATCTGAGTCAAATCAAAATTTCCCGCATATGATCCTCTTCATCTCTTTACTTGTCATTTTTGCAATTTGGACAAATGCCCCAACTAACGCTGATGATGGATGAAAGATTTAACACATGTTTCAGGTGGCGCTATCTTTTTTCAAATGGTGGGAACCTATTTGTGCACTTGATATAATAGCAATTTATTTTTTTTAGAATTTTATTAGTTTTATTAAGACTTTTAAAACTAAGACTAACAATTTTTTCTAGTTTTAAATAACCTTTTCTGTGCATAATCCCTTTCATTCTCCAAATGATTATGAAGTTGTTGCAATCACGGAATATTTTAAACAAATAAAGTTAATACTGGAAAAGTATACATGTAGTTGCCACCCATAATACCTGATATTACCTTAGAAATTTTAGCTTTCTAATCTTTTCTATATGAATAAAAATGAAATGGTGTTCATTGCTAAGCACCTTGTTTCTAATAGTCCAAATAAGGAATTTAGGAAAAGAAAAATTATCCACGCCCACTTTATCCGACATATCGAAAGTTTCTATATACCTAAATTCGCTCAATAAAAAAATTCCAAGAATATCGTAAAGTAGCTTTCGATTAGATACGCCCTCTACTTTGTTTGATACACAAATTTTTATGTGTTTTTAAGTTTCGCTTAAATTTGATATCGCTTAAATTTGATAAGTCGCTTTCTTTTGAAAAAATTGCGAATTCAAATATTAAATTGGCCTCGCATTAATTATTGTATTTGGACGAATAGAATTTTACTATTTTAAAATATTTTCAGAACAAATCTTGTGAAAATTTGATTACATGCTAGAAATCCCATAAAAAACTTTGTGCATATTTATTAATTAACTATTTTTACCCGGTCTTGCCCGGGATCCAAAGGCCTTTGACTTGAAAATTGGTTCACTATGCTTACCAGGCGCTGATTACTCAGTTCTCAATGAACAAATTCCTAAAAAAAAATGAACTTTCTCCCCAAAAATTTGTATGGGTTTCGGGAGTTTGTTCATGATGACAAAATTCTCCAATGTTTACGTTTTTTGGGTAGTAAATTCATTTTTTATTTCAATCTAAAATTTTCTGATTCTTTACATCAGAAGTTTTTTTATAAGACGCTACAGCAAAAATTCTTCAAAAATAAGCTGCGAAACCGCTTCAAGCTTTTTTTTAAGTTTATTTTGTTAACACCAAATATAGCGCAATCGTTTGTAAATTAGAGGAATCAGAACTTTTAAAAATTGAATTACTTAATTCAATAAGTCATCATCATTGAGCAGAGGCGTGAAATTTATAGAAGTTTCAAAAATGGAAAATGGATGCGTCGTTTAAAATTGTGCCGCAAGGTTGTTTTAAGCAACTGCTTATAGTATATGTTTGGCCTATTTCGATTAACAGGTAATTAATGCACATACGTAGATAAAATTTATCAAAGACTTTTCACTGAGCTATGTTCCGCGAGCGAACCGTGTACGCGCGTTTGTCAGCTACACGCGTTCTGCTGCGCAGTTAGCGTCAAAATATATTTATCAGATCATTGCTATATATTAGCTGAGATCAGATCATTCTGATATTTTTGCTGAGCTCTGTTCCGCGGGCGCGTCGCGTCGGCGTACGCGCCCCGCTTCCGCGCGTTTAGCAGCTACACCCGTGCTGCCGCGCAGTTGTCATCAACCGATTTTAATTGCCATATTATATTTTTCAGAACATCCGATATTTTAGCTAAGCTGTGTTCCGATAGCGCGTCACGTCCGTGCGTTTAGCAGCCACACCCGTGCTGCCGCGCAGTTGTTGTCGACTTATTTTAATTGCCAAAATACGGACGCGCGTCGCGTCCGTGTCCGCGCGCCGCTTCCGTTCTCCGAAATGATGCTATTGAAAAACTACAGATTTTATGTAAATTTTCACTTAAATAAATATTTAGCAAAATTCATGAAATAAAAATATGGAAAAATTTAAGGATGAATTTGGGGAGTAAGTCATTTTTTTATTTCGTTTTTAGAAAAATTGGGGAATTTGTTCATTTCTTTTGGGGACCTTTTTTAAATTTGGGGAATTTGTTCATCGTGAAGTTATTTCCGTGTGTACCAAATTTAAGAGAAATCAGTTGAAAAATTTAAAATCTGTGTAGCGAACAAATACAACAAACAACAGAAAATGAACTTTATATAAAAAGTGCGTAAAAGTAGGCGTGGCCGGTAAAAACCTTATGGTTGAATAGCAAACAAATATACCAATAAACAAAAAATTAATTTTATAGAAATAGTGGGCGTAAAAGTAGGCGTGGCCGATATGAAGCCTATGGCGATCTTGCCAGAGATTGTGAGTACCCAATTTCAGAGAAATCCGTTGAAAAATAAAAATTTATATAGTGAACAACTATACCAAAAAACAGAAAATGAATTATATAGAAAAAGTGGGCGTAAAAGTAGGCGTGGCCAGTAAAAAGCATATGCCGACCTTCCCTGGAGTATAGAGATTATGTGTACCAAACTTCAGAGAAATCCCTTGGAAAGTTAAAAATTGTGTAGCGAACAGATACACCAAAAAACTGAAAATGAATTGTATATAAGCAGTGGGCGTAGAAGTAGGCGCGGCCGATAGGAAGCATATGGTGACATTACCTGGAGTACAGAGATCGTGTGTACCAAACTTCAGAGAAAACCATTAACAAATAAAAATTTGTAGAGCGAACTAATATACCAAAAAACAGAAAGTGAATTTTATATCAAAAGTGGGCGTATAAGTAGGCATGGCCGACAAAAAGCATATGGCGACCTTAGAAAAAAAAACAATATGTAAATTACACTTAAAACGTGTGTTCTTTGAAAAAGAAAACTACCATAAGTTGTTGTTGCTTGAAAAAATGAATTTTTTCTTCGTCAACAATAAGTTAACGGGACTTAGGATGAGAATATAACAACGTATCAAGAATAATAGTGACAAAAAATAACAGAAGTAAACACACAAGTTTTTACAAGTTTATTTTGCATTTTTTTCATTAACAACAACGTATGACGCTATGTGTCGTTTTCTAGAAAAAAATTTTTCAGCGATCAAACGTAGGTTAACATACTTCGTTAGTGCTGCAAATTAATTTAATAAACATATAAGTTACGTCGTTATTTAAAGAAAAAACTCAGAAATGGTCAATATTAAAAAAAAAAAAAAAAAATTTAACACATGTAAAGAGCGTTAAAAATTAATATATTTGGCATCGTTAACTCAAAACTGACAAAAATGGACATACGCGGTTATTCCAGAAAACCGCAGATATACCGGGTGATCCAAGTAGAGATAGTTTTTTCAATAGCCTTTTTTTGACAGATCACGTATGAGTCGTGTCATGCTGTCATGTTATTTTTGTTTAGTATTGTTTGGCATTTCATCATGGAAAGACTTACACCTGAACAACGTTTACAAATCGTTCAATTTTATTACGAAAATTCACGTTCTGTGAAGAATGTGTTTCGTGCACTTCACCCAACTTATGGTAAACATAATCGGCCTTCAAAAATTATGCCGGTGAGAACGTAACCGTCAATGGCGACCGTTATCGTGCCATGATAACCAACTATTTGATAATTGAAGCTCGTGATCTCGGCGACATTTGGTTTCAGCAAGACGGCGCCACTTCCCACACAGCGCATCAATCAAGTGATTTATTGAGAGAACATTTCGGTGAGCAGATAATTTCACGTTTTGGGCCAGTCGATTGGCCACCAAGATCGTGTGATATCACACCGTTAGACATTTTCCTGTGGGGATATGTAAAGTCTAAAGTTTATGCTGTGATTCAGGCCTTGGAGCAAAACATCACGCGCGTCATTCGCCAGTTACCAGTCGAAATGCACGAATGAGTCATCGAAAATTGGACTCAACGGATGGACCATCTGAGACGTAGCCGCGGCCAACATTTGATAGACATAATCTTCAAAAAATAGATACCAAAGAATGTTCTTTTAAATGACAATAAACATTCCCCATTAAATTTGAACTTTCTGTGTTTTTTTTTTTCTTTTAAAAAGTATGGAACCTCGAAATGGATCACCCCTTACATTAGGCTTTTTTTGTTGTTTAAAAAACTCAAAGTTGTAGATTTTATCAATCAATATTAATGATTTCATTGTATTTAAATATTAAAAAATATCTTTAATATATTAAAAAGAATTAAATTTTTGGAAGGAAAAAGAATGTATTAGATCAAACTAAAATTTTTAAAATCATTTTAAATTTTATATAAAATAGATGGGTTTTTTTAAATAATTCTATTTAAGATTTTTTAGATCTTGTATTATAAATTTTTCAATATAAGTATATGTTTTCGTGACAGTTGCTTATTAGTAAAACATTTTTTACGCCTTGAATATGTTGTTATTCAAAAAGATCGATCGGATGAGGGTAAATAACATATTGATCACTCCGTGACTATGCGTGACTCTGCGTGACTACCACAAAATTAATCTGATTAATCTGTAGACACAACAAGACTATGGGCCAAGATTCAGATCAATTGCATGAGGGTGAATGGGGTTGCCCCATGGCAGACAGACAGAAAGGTCAAAAGTCGGGACATCAGAATTCGTTTAAGGGTATGGTTCCTTGGGCAAAGTTTCTTATTTTGATGCCTATATGATTTTCCTTGTCACTTGAGCGATTTTTTTGCCTCCCTACAAATAGACCCGCCCTAATACCCAAGCATATTAAGCTTGGAATATCCTTTTTTACATTTGTATTTGTCGATATTGGCTTTTGTTTTTAATTTAATTTATTAATGTCATTATGAAAATAATGAAAATGCCGTTTACATACGTCGAATAAGGCATTGGGGATTACCAAGCACTTTTATAATCATGAAAAATTTTTCGTGCATTGCTTTAAATTTTTTTCAGTGCATAAAAAAACATCAGCATACATCCGCTATACGTCTTCATTCGTCGCTGTTTCAGTGCTGACTATAAGCAGGAGCGTAAGAATAAATGTGAATTGAGATGAACAACTGTGCTATGAAATGAACATGCCTGATGTAAACCTTATAATCAATCTATCGCAAATATGATTGTGTCTTGACGAAATTTGGTACATAAGCTTCTATCGGCCATGGAACGAACATTATTAAAGTGGTGAAAATCGATGCATGCTCGGACCAAATCGCCATACAAATGGGGTCAAATTGGGTTTGTGTATGTTAATTACATCTATTTATCAGTAGCCCAAAAATAAACCCATAGAACAATTCTTAGTCATAGCCCCCATATAAAACTGCTTCCCGATCTTCACATATATCTATCAAAAAACAAAAATATTGCACAGATTTTCCTAAACTTTGATCTGTTTATGTTTTTGCAAAAAATAAGTGACTTTACCTAGTCCCCGTATAAAATAGCATTCGATATGAACTTTTTCTTATCCGCAGTCCACAAATTTATAACAATGCTTATATTTGGGATATGGTTATTTTCTATATATAATTGTGAAGATATAGGATATTGAGTTGTCAGTCTCGGCGGCTATTACTTGAATACTCTTTGAATTAGCTAGATTCTTTAAAATACTTTTAAATCTTACTTATTTTATTGAGTATTTTAAAAGTGTTATCAGAAAACTTTTAATTTATTTCCATCAATGATTATATGTATGTTATTCTGTATCTCAATGAAAATACTTTCACCATTTTTTTTACTTTATCGGTCTTTTTTTTAGGTAGCGAGAGTTTTTTGAGACAACTGTTCTAAATTTCATATTAACAATTCTTCTTCGAGAAAATTTCGCTCAAAATTCGTTGCATATCGTTTCACGACCACTATAGTTGCATGATTTAGAACCACGTAATTTCTGGATATTCAATAATCCTGTATTGAAGTAAAAGTAAAAGTAAAAGTAAAAGTATTGAAGTAAAAATAAAAATAAAAGTTTTTTGTAACAAGATTTATCGCATAACTGGAATTTATATTTCGATAAATAAATAAAAAATCGTTTGCCAGTACTTACAGTGGCACATGCATCAAACATCTAGCTTTGGAAATTCTCGAGCAAATAGTATTAAAGTATTTGGGACAGATGGAAAAATTATAAGACAATGTGACTAATGTGTCATATATGCAATTAATTATAAGAACTTTACATGACAAATACCTTATAAAAACAGAAATAGTAATAAAAAAAGCAAATAGGAAAACACACTTACATATGTCTGTCTTACAATATAATTCATAATCAATCGTGAAAGTATTGAAGACTTGAAGCATTTCTCGATGAATCTGTACTTCAAAGTTCGATGTCAACAGCTTACATAACTGAAATTATATATGAGTCATTCCAAGTTAAATCGTACTACATTTCGAAAAAACTGGCTTCGATGATTGCAATTTTTCTTTTGTTGAAAATTTTTTTAAGCATTCTATTGAACACTGTTTCGGGGAAAGAAATAGGAGAAAAAGGTTAGACCTCGTTTCACTGTTAACTGTTACAGAGTAAAATTATTCTTAGTATTTTATTTTGGAAAATAAAAAGCAACCCAGCAAATAAAAAATTTTTAATTTTATATTTATGTATGTGCAAAAAATCAAATATTTGGAAAATGCTGTTGAATTTTTAGATGTGACGCATAAAATGTAATAACCAAATGGTGGAGTCTTCCATGTTAAAAATTTGGAATAAATCGAACAACGTTAATCCATTCCTTGCCGAAGCTAAACTTTGAATTTTGGCATATTTAAAAAAAGTTTATTGTTTTAGTAAATTAGATGAAATAAAATTGAGCTTTATTTTACCGATTTTTATGATTTGATTATTATGATGATTTTATAATTTGACGTCATTAACCCATTTGGATAGCAAGATAGCATGTGACGATTAAGTCAAAAAATTCAAATATTTTGCAAATAATGCTTAATTTTGGACCATTTTAATACTAGGAGCACATAATGAAATTACTCAAAAAATTGAAATTACGGTAATTTAAACAGCCCTATAAGTATACAATGGTGTGTTAAATTTGTGCTTTAGGTATTTTATAGCTTATAATAGTCATTACTTGTTCTACTACCAGTAATGATATCTGCTTACAAAATACACCACCCTTTTGATATATTTGAAAGTAAGAATGTCAGTACAAAGAGGATGTAATTCATTTGTAACCTGGGTTTTTTATTATCATACCTTTTTATGCCTTTTTATTTTACCTAACGATGGACTAATACAAGTAGTAGAGAAAACACACACAGGTAATTCATTTATGTAGTAGGTTTTTTATATATCAAACAACAAAGCAAGATAAGGCTGGAAGACCACGCAAATCATTGGACAACTGGAGCGATAGATCTAAGAGGCGCAAACTTAAAAATGTTAACGATAAAATTAAATGTGCAAATATAATCGATTTACGATCACAGAAACAATTAACAAATGCGGATATCATTGAAAAAGTTGATAAAGCTAGTCCAGTGAGAACAAAACGGATTCTTAAAAGTATACCAACTCCAAGCGGTGCACAACAGTTCAGAAATAAAATTAAGAAAACAGCAATATATTCAGCTCAGATTGCGTGCGATTGAAAAAGGCTCAAATATGTACCCGGCATATCATTACATAACCGCTGCTAAAATGGACTGTTTGCCATCAAACGACGCCATCACAATCACACCATCACAATCACACCAAATTCGGCAAAGGTACAACACAATCTCTACTTGGTCACACAGCCGAACGCTTACTAAAATCAATAAAAGGATACGAGTTAAAGAAATATGGAAACACAAAGTTAATTCTTTTTTTAAGTGGGGCTCTTCGGGACAAAAACACTATAAACAAGTAGTAGGTGTAAATATTGCGGACTCAGATATGTTTATGGTATCATTTATACCATTGCGACTGAAAATGTTTTTGGAAGATTCAGAGCCTGCGACTAGTACAACGCAAACAAAAGATATTTGGAAAAATGAGACACCATCTTCTACAAAATACTACAGGCCAATCAAATTTGAATTCAAAAAAGAAACTTATGAAGCCATTAACAAAGTAGTTAATGATATCAAAAGCAAAGCAGCACTACATCAATTAAAATTACAGTTAGATTGCCAGCAAATTGAAGTAAGCTACCAATTAATGCTGGCAATTATAGATGGAAAAGTAGGCCAGGCTTTGACTAACACGAAGGCTGCATCCAGATGCGTCATATGACAAGAAAGATCAAGCCAATTAAATCAGGTCCCGGCAAAATCACTAGATCATACCGATGCTTATGAATATGGATTATCACCACTACATGCAAGAATTCGCCTTATGGAACACATACTAAAAATCAGATATGATTTGGACTTCGCTTCATCAGAATCAATAAGAAACAACGAAACCAAAGAGTTCAAAAATGAAAGAGTTCAAAAATGAAACATGTTCAAGATGAATATCGCAAATTTGGTTTGATTATAGATCAGCCAAAACAAGGGTAGGGCAATACAAATGATGGCAACACCGCAAGAAGATTATTTTCAAATCCAGAAACAGCATCTGAAATAACAGGAGTAGACTTAAACCTTATTTTCAGATTTGATATAATCCTAGAAGTATTTACGTGCAATGAAAAATTTACTCCAAAAAATTTGGAGATTATGCTAAGGAAAATACAAAAATGTATACAACCAAGTACCCATGGAGAAATATGTCTGCAACAGTTCACAAAACTCTTTATCATGCAAAAGATGTCATTACATATCATTTGGTGCCACTTGGAGATCTATCAGAGGAAGCTCAGGAAATAAGGTATAAGGATTACAGATTTTATAGAGAGCACAATACTAGAAAAATTTCACGAAATTCTACAAATGAAGATTTATATAATACTAGGTGTTTTTACCCGGTCTTTCCCGGGATCCAAAGGCCTTTGACTTGAAAAATGATTCACTGTGCTTACCAGGCGCTGAGTACTTAGTGCCCAATGTAGAAATTCCTCAAAAAACTTAACTTTCTCCCCAAAAATTTGGGATGGGGGAATATGTTCATGATGAAAAAAATTTCCCAATGTTTACGTTTTTTGGGGAGTAAATTCTTTTTTTATTTCAATTTAAAATTTTTTGATTTTTTAATTTAGAAGTTTTTTTTTTAAAGACGCTACTGGAAAAATACTTCAAAAGTAAGCTGCGAAACCGCTTGAAGTTTTTTTTTTTTTTTTGAAGTTTATTTATTTTGTAAACATCAAATATAACGGAATCGTTTGCATATTAAAGGAATCAGAAGTTTTAAAAATTGAATTACTTCATTCAGTAAATGATCAGCATTGAGCAGAGACGTTAAATTTATAGAAGTTTCAAAAATGGAAAATGAATGCGACGTTTAAAATTGTGCCGCAATTCTGCTTTAAGCAACTGCTTATAGTATGTATATGTTTGGCCTATTTTGATCAGCAGGTAATTATTGCACATACGTAGATAAAATATATCATAAGACTTGACACTTAGCTGAGTTCCGCGAGCGAGACGCGTCCGCGCGTTTGGCAGCCACACATTGCTGCCGCGCAGTTGTCGTCACCGAAATGATGCTATTGAGAAGAATACAGATATCAAATAAATTTGTTGTAGGACAGATATTGAGAGCAGTATGGAGAATTTGTTCATTTCTTTCGGGGACATTTATTAAATTTGGGGAATTTGTTCATCGTGAAGCTATTCCCCAATTTTTTGGGGGAATAAGTTAATTTTTTTTTGGGAATTTATGCATTGTGGACTAAGTACTTACCATTACAACTAACTATGTTTATGCAAAGTTACGAATTTTAGTTATTCTAGAGATTTGTGATATACAACATTTCTGTTTTTTCCATCTGGTGCATATACGAAAATATTATACTCAGGAGCAGGCGACATAAAATTTCTATAAGAAAAACATTCGGTTAAGGAGCTTCTGATTCCCTGGATTCAGTTTGTCTTAGCCGCTGGATTTCTAGACGCACTTGAGTAGATTCAGGCATTTCCGCTTCTCTTACAAAGCTTGCTGAGCTGCGTTCCGCGAGCGCGTCGAAATGGTGCTATTGAAAAGAATACTGATTTTAAATGCGTATATTGCAGGACAGATATTGAGACCAGTATGCAAATTTTCATTTAAATAAATATTTAACAAAATTCATTGAATAAAAATATGTAAAAATTTAAGAACGAATTTAAGGAGTAAGTTAATATTTTTATTTAGTTAAAAAAAAATGTGGAATTTGTTAATTTCTTTTGGGGACCTTTTTTTAAATTTGGGGAATTTGTTCATCGTGAAGTTGTTCCCGTGTGTACTAAATTTCAGAGAAATCCGTTGAAAAATATAAATTTGTATAGCGAACAAATGTACCAAAAACAGAAAATGAGTTTTATAAGGTAGGCGTGGCCAGAAAGATATATAATCCGACCTTCGCTGGAGTACGGAGATCTCTTGTACCAAATTTTAGAGAAAGCCGTTGAAAAATAAAAGTTTGTATATCAGTCAAACAAAGAAACAAATAAAAGGAAACAAAATAAATTTTATATACATAGAAGTAGGCACAAAATTAGGCGTGGCCGGTAAGAAGCACTAAATACTAAAAATATGTATTATTTTTCAACGGATTTCTCTGAAATTTGGTACGCACAATCTCTGTACTCCAGCCAACAAATATACCAACAAACAGAAAATGAAATGTATACAAGAAGTGGGCGTAAAAGCAGGCGTGGCCGGTAAAAATCAAGTGGCGACCTTTTCTAGGGTAAAGACATCGTGTGCACCAATTTGTAGAGAAATCTGTTGAAAAATAAAATTTTTTATAGCAAACAAATATACCAAAAAACAAAAAATTAATTTTTTTTATAAAAAGTGGGCTTAAAAATAGGCGTGGTCTTGCGGCGTGGTGACCTTGCCTGGAGTACAGAGATTGTGCGTACCAAATTTCAGTGAAATCCGTTGAAAAATAAAAATTTGTATAGCGAACAATTATACCAAAAACAAAAAATTAATTGTATACAAAAAGTGGGCGTAAAAGTAGTTGGGGCCGGTAAGAATCATATGGCGACTTTTCCTGGAGTACAGAGATCGTTTGTACCAGATATAAGAGAAATCCGTTGAAAAATAAAAATTTATATAACGGTCAAACAAACAAACAAACAGAAAATAAATTATATATATAGAGATATTATTGGCAACGTCAGATCCGTTCATCTTCAGTATTCGAAATCAATGGAAAGTGGAATATCGGGATTTAGATGAAGAAGTCAAATAACTACTAGAGAACACAGAACAAAATATGGAATATTTGCAATCAATATTGGAATCAAATTAATAATCTATAATGTTAATAGGCTAGGCGATTTCTTGTGAATGAATTATTATTTGAAAGGTATTTCTTTTTAGCCGTTTTGCAGATTTACAGATTTTAAAATTTTTTCCTTCACTTTCAGTAAATTGCATTTAAATTTGCTACTAACACATACATAAAGTTATACAATTCTATGTGAGTGTTTATTAAATTTGTTAATGAGTTTGTAATTAAAATGAGTTTGTTGTTTTTTGTTGAATTGTGAATTGGCTATAATTGATTAGCATACCTTTAGGGTCTTTATTTAATGAAAAATTAAAATTTCCTAGAATTTGCACTCGAGTTTCTGCTAATAATTATAATGCCTTTCACTGATATTTAAGTACGAAAAACACAGTATTAGTAAAAAAAAAAAGTAATAAACAGGAGCTTCATTGTTAGAAACCTTCATTGTTACAAATGCTATTAAAATCTATTGCAATTTTTGTTTTTAAAAGGTTTTCTTATCCACATATGTATGAAATGTTTTAATAAATAAGAAAGATTCAAAAAATAAAAACCCTTATTTTCATATCAAAATCAGAATCATTGCGCTAATGTTCAGCAGATTTATTTTGCAAAAATTAACAAATTCAACAGCAAAAAATGATATATTTTTCGTAGTAATAGCAAGACTTTTAGATAATATTGCTAAAGTTTTTTAAGTGTAAATATTCTTTGAGTGTAAACAAATTTTACAAATTTGACAGCAAACTATTTTTAATTTTTCAGTAGTAATAGCAAAATTACCAGTTGGTTTTACTTTTTTTTGATTGTACAAATTTTTTTGAGTATAAATATTAAAAAAATATCATTATTACAAAAAATGCTTACAATAATTATTAAAATTCAAATATGACATTTTTTATTAAATAAAAAACCCATATTTCACGCTAAAAGTTAAAAAAAAAATGAAAAGTTCAACTTTGACCTAGAACTTCTTGAAAAGTGCTCAAACAATTTTAATGAAATGATTAAAATATTTTGATCGGTTCAAAATTTACAGAATTTTTGCCAATGAAAAACAATTTTCAGCCACTGTGCGACGTCGATTTATTTAAAAAGTTTCCCGAAAACTGGCTAAACATGAAACAAAAGGAGTGCGAAATTTGTACGGATGACAGATAAGATAACCAACCTGCCTTTAAAGAATGAAGCAATTAACTTTATAATGAAAATATTAAATGGCTCATGTAATGCCCCAAGAGATGATTACAAAGATATTTTAAAACTAACTCTAATTTTGCTTGCGAAGTGCCCCAGGTGGTGTAAAATTTCAAAGTTCAGGAGCACTTCACCATGCACGTTGGATGTCAACACTTATACACGTCTTTAAAATATGTATGTTTTTAGAAACAATTAGAACTGCCAAATAGGAGATGCCTTATTTGAGTTTAGCTTATTTATTGCTTAATTTACGTCAAATACTGGATAATGCGCAATTTCTTGCGATGCTCCAGCTAATGACCTGAGTTTTATCAAAGGTTTAAAAATATACAAAGAAACGTCAAATGTTGTCTTTGAAAAAGGAACTGAAGCAATATATAGGCATTTGTGGTAGCTCAGTGAAGAGTTGGTTGTACTCGGACTGTTTTCAGACACTGTGTCTTTCGAAAACGGATGGAAAATGGTAAAACAACTTAAGGAATCATCACAGGAAGAAACAAAAAGATCAATTAGGCATGTCATCACCTATATCCAGTAATGGATTGGTAATAAAATGGTGTCATGCGAAAAATTATATAAGCGACAAGGGTTTAGAAAATTTTGTTGGTCCAGCGTACCATAATTTTTTTCGAATTCTCAAATTGGATTCTTCCTTTCTGGATATAAATGTAGAAGAAAGGAGTGAAAATCTCTTATTTCAAACCGCAAAAAAGGCAGGGAGTAATCTTAAGTTCGTGAATGATAATGCTGAGAGAGGAATTGCTTTAGCTACAATCTTCAATTCATCGCTAACAAAACAAGAGGATCAGAAGCAGTATATTTTCCAAGTAATCGAAATGTATCGCAAAATATTTTCAAAACCAAAGATAAGTGTTCCATTAAAGAAGCCAGTTTAAAAAAAACTAGCAGATTCCAGCCCTTGAAATTCGAGTGCAAATTCTAGGAAATTTTTTTTTTTCATTAAATAAAGACCCTAAAGGTATGCTAATCAATTATAGCCAATTCACAAATCAACACAAAAAACAAACTCATTTTTTCTCAAACACATTGACAAATTTAATAAAGACACACATAGTATTGTATAATTTTATGTTTGTGTTAGTAACAATTTTAAATAAATAAATTTTAAGATATGTAAATCTGCAAAACGGCTAAAAGGAAATACCTTTCAAATAAAATACGTTTGTTTAAAATCGGGATAAAATGGTAGAACAAAACATCGGTCGCAAGAAATCGCCTAGCCTATTATTATTATAGATAATATAAAATAAAAACTAAAAAAATTTTAAAAATATAAACTCGCTAGATCTATAATATTAATAGGCTAGGCGATTTCTTGTGAGCGATGTTCTACCGTTTTATCCTGATTTTGATCATGCACATATCATTTGAAAGGTATTTCTTTTTAGCCGTTTTGCAGATTTACAGATTTTTAAGTTTTTTCCCTTATTTGCATTTAAAGTTGCTACTAAGACATACATAAAATTATACATATGCTTTGTGTTTTTTACTAAATTTGTTAATGTGTTGGTTAATGAGTTTGTTATCTTCATTCACAATAATAATACACCATAAAAGTGTAGGTTTGTGAATAGGCTAAGTTGAAAAATAAAGCTGCCTGGAAATTGCACTCGAATTTCGAGCGATGGAATCTGCTAGTTTATATAATTGAGCCGAAATTTCAATGGCTTAGGAGTAGTTCTAAATATTATTTTCTTTTTTTTCAGTAGATTAGGTCGTCAAAAGGATCCAAAAAAGTTAAGTGCACTTTAATATTTTCCATTTTTATATTTTTGGACGACCCTGATGCATAGTTTATACATCTATACTAATATAATAAAGAGGTAATGTGTGTTTGTTTGTTTGTTTTTTTGTTTGTTTGTAGGAGGTAATCTTCGTAACTACCCATCTGATCTTCCTCAAATTTCCAAAGAGTCTTACTGCGGATATGGGAAGTGCTATAGGCTATAATTTTTTAAATATTTTTGGTGGGCGTGGCACCTCCCACACAAAGTAAATTTTTAATATCGTATACATATATTGAGTACTATGATAGGGAGAGCTTTGCAAATTTGTGTGAGGTCACCCATTGTTAATATAAGTAGCTACGCCGGAAATGGGCGCGATCGAATAAGTGGGCTTGTTACCTCAGATACAAGTAATAGTTCAATATTATGTATCTCGAGTAATGTGATAGAGAGGGCTTTTCAAAATTTTCTGATGTCACCTATTATTAGTGTGAGTAGTCGGATGCAAAATAGGCGGTATCGGACCAATGGGCGTGGCACCTGCCATACAAAGTAAATATAAAATGCCATATATCTGTAGTACTGTAATAGTGAGGGTCTTGGGACTTTGTTTGAGCCCATAAGTTACACATATGATTAGTTAGACAAAAAATGGGCGTGATCGGAGCAGTGGGCGTGACACCGCCCATACAAAGTAAATATATGATATCATATAACTGGTGTGCTAAAAAGGAAGCTTTGACACTTTTCACGAGCCTATCAGATCTTAGTATGAGTAGTCGAACAAAAAATTGGCGAGTTCACACCAATGGGCGTGGCACTCCCCATACAAAGTAACTATTTAATGTCATATATCTGGGGTACTGTAAAAGAGAGAGCTTTGTGGTTTTGCCTCAGCCCATAGGTTCTTTGTGTGATTAGTCGAACAAAAAAATGGGCGTGATCGGAGCAGTGGGCGTAGCACCGCCCATGCAAAGTAGATATCTAATATCATATAACTAGTGTACAGTCTATCAAATATTAATGTGAGTATTCCAATAAATATTGGGCGGGATGGGATTAGTGGGCGTGGCACCTCCTATGTAAATAATATTAAGCACTACGAAAGCGACAGTCTTTTGACAAGTTCATTAGTTATCAATGTGATTTGCCGTGGAAAATATATCGCCAAAATCAAAAATCGCCAAACGCAAAAATCGCGAAAAATAAAAATCGCCCAAAAACAAAAATCTTTAAAATCGAAAATGGGCAAAAGCAAAAAATCGATAAAAAGAAAAATTGCCAAATGATATTCTAAGTTCAAGACCAATAGTTAAGTGTTGCCAGATCTAATATGGATAATCCATCTTCTTCTCATGGGCAGCTACATGTACCTTGCTCCAGGGTAGGAACGCCGAAAAATCTGATAATTGTTCTACCGAATGAAAAAACAAAAAACAGTGTATATCAGCATCAGCAAGCATTGAAAAAAAAATCGATACTAATAATCTATACTAGCATAATAAAGAGGTAATGTGTGTTTGTTTTTTTGTAGGAGGTAATCTCCGCAACTACTCATCTGATCTTCCTGAAATTTTCACAGAATCTTACTGTGGATATGTAAGCGTGGCACCTCCCATACAAAATAAATTTTTAATATCATATATATTATTATTATATTATAGTACTATGATAGAGAAAGCTTTGAAAATTTGTCTCAGGTCATCTATTGCTAACGTGAGTAGTCAGACAAAAAAATGGGCGGGATTAGACAAATGCGCATGGTACCCCCACACAAACTTAATGAATGTGATATATCTGAATTACTGTATTAGTGAGAGACTTGGGACTTTGCGTGAGCCCTTTCATAACGATTCGGAAAGCGGGGGAGGGGGAGGGTGTAGCGAAGCACACCGGGTTACATCTAGTTCCTTATAAACATGTTGTGTCTGTTATGTAAAAACATTTTTCACTATTCTAAGTTTTTTTATGTGAAATTTTGTTGGAATATCCTTACATTTTCGTACGTCGTTCCTCGCCTGTTGTGCCTAGAGGCTTCAAATACAACACCACACTGCGGCAGATTATGAAGATCACTTTAGGCCTAAGCAGAGTGTCCTACTCGACCTATTGCGGACAGGAAAATATTTTGAACAGACAGACAGACGGACATCGCTACATCGACTTCTCCTTTTATAAGGATCAATAATATACATAGTTTATGGGGTTTCCGGAATTTATTTCGATGTGTTACAAATGGATTGACAAACTGCACACTAGTGTGGGGGGTAAAAAATATTTGTCAATTACAAATGCTTTTCGTCAATAAGATTTGCTCGTTCTGTTAAATAACATGATATATTGTACAGTTCAAAAAGCGAATAAATCATGTTATTAATGGTAGACGTACAAACAATATATTGTATAAATTAAATAAATATTTTATACAATATAATTTAAAATTGACTAAAAATAGAAACATTTCTCGTAGCCTTATTTGAGATTGAAACGAAAAAGGTAGGACGCACATAATAGATAATAATAAGCAATGATTGAGTTCTGATGCAGACGCCCCACGTTTTTCATTTTCAATTCTACATATGAGGCCAGAAGAAATTATCTCCTTTAGTTCACTTTATAATGCGATGTATAAGAATAATTATTTTAATAATTATTTAAATATTAAGACCATTTTTAAACATTTATTTGAGAATGGTGCGTTGTTTTTCCGGTTACTTGTACAGCGCGTTGCAGCGTTGTTGTTCCGTTACTTTTTAATTCAATTTTATTATTTCCTGTTAAATATTTGCAAAAATTATATCAAATCTGGCATATTTTTCAAAAATTAAAAAGAGTGAAGTGTAAAATTTGTTCTGTTTGATATAGAATTACTCAAATACCAAACTGAGACTGCCAGGCTCCCTTTTTTTTTTACAAATATGAACTTATCTACATCTGAAAGACTTTTTAGTACTCAGATTTGGATTGATTGCGATTTCAAAAATCAAAAGCATTTCGACAAATTGCTTTTAAAAAAATTTATCGTATTTTGCGATGCATTTAGACATTGATGAAGAATTTTATAATTTTACAGTTCCGACAGTTTGATGAAAAGGCGTAACTTTCATATGATTATTATTATACGCTTTAACGATGGAAATAACTTTAAAACTGTATATAAGATGTAAGTCATTATGATTGATGTGTATATACTTACATTTACATGTGTACCTACATACTTCTAGGTTGCTGTCAAGATATTTTTTGAAAGTTTCCGTCATATTTAATTTAAACATTTAATTCATAATATAATTCAAATTAATATATTCATATAATCTTGAATATATTAAGAGTTTAACACTTAAGTGGAAAAAGAATTTAGTAAGAATAGCATGACTGCACCCTACATGATATTATTTTGTTATTATTGTTTACTAAATTTCCGAAAGAGGAGGAAATAGAATTATAATCTGTCTTGGCCGACTCTACTATATGAGTTTTAGCAAGGAGTCTTAGATCCATAAATGGATACAAACTGGGCCAGGTTATTAATGAACATAAAAAAATGTATGCTGATTGTGTTCAATTGAAAATTTGAATTTAGTTCAACAACTGAAAACAAGTAAGAAAATTATAGTCGGTCTAGACCGACTATACGATACCCTATACCATGCGTTTAGAGACTCTATCTCTCAGGCCCAACTAATTGGATATAGAAAATAAGCATAAATCAAATTTGAGTGGGATTTTTATTAATTTTTTTTACTGCAGATATGAAAAAGTTCATTTCGGATGATATTCTATATGGAGACTAGATCCAAAAATGGACCGATCCTGATTATGTTCGGTAAAGTCTCTTGTATTTTGCAAAAATATATACAAACAAAATTTGAGAAGAATCAGTGCAATATTTTTGTTTTTTGATAGATTTATGTGAAGATCGGGAAGCAGCTCTATATGGGGCCTATGACTAAGAGTTGTCCCATAGAGATCATTTTTGGATTACTCATTATTGGATGTAATAAACGCATACAAACCCAATTTGAGTAAGATCTATATGACAATTTGGATCTTATGGCAATTTATGTCGATTTCATAGGGGTCATTTGTGTGGGGGCTAGGTCTGAACATGGACCGATTCTCATTAATTTCAATAGCGTTCATCCTATGGCCGGCAAAAGCTATCATACCGAATTTCGTCAAAATATATTCATATTTGCGATCTGCAGTTTGATTACAAAGTTTACATGAACACACAGACGGACGGACGGACGGACATCGTTAAATCGAATCAGTTAGTGATTCTCATTCGATCGGTATAGTAAAAGATAGTTATTATAGATGGTAGTTACAAACAGCAGCACAAAGTCATTATACCCAAGCCACATAGTGGTATAGGGTATAAATATTGCACTGATTCTTCTCAAATTTTGTTTTATATATTTTTGCAAAATAGAAGAGACTTTACCAAACATGGTCAGGATCGGTCCATTTTTGGTCCTAGTCCCCATATAGATGTATCATCCGATATGAACTTTTTCATATCTGCAGCCAAAAAAATTAATAAAAATCCCACTCAAATTTGATTTATGCTTATTTTCTATATCCAGTTAGTTGGGTCTGAGACATAAGGTCTCTAAACGCATGGTATAGGGATATCGTATAGTCGGTCTAGACGGACTATAATTTTCTTACTTGTTTAATATAGTTTTCTTTAAAAAAGAAATATGATTAAAATAAGTGACGAAATAAAAGATCGCGCTAAAATTAGTAAATAGTTTCAGCAAAATCCAACTTGGTCATACAACAGTGTCTGCCGTCAAACTGTTTCCAATGTTTTTAGAAACTACCAGGATAATTCGACCATTGATATAAAACATAGTTGGGGAAGAAAGACAGGTCCAAGCATATTGAAAAGGGCTCTAAACACATCCGGTAGTAAAGCAGCTCGGTTAGATCAGTGCTCGGACTATTTGGAGCGAAAAGTTAAAACGAATGCAGGTTTGAAAACACACAAAATTCAGAATGTTCCAAAAAAGAACGCTGCATAAGCTTTGAAGTCAGAGCACGGAAATTGAAATCATGTTTCTTAAAAGAACTCCTGCTGCATAATGGACGACGAGGCGTTTGTACTGGCACGTTTTTCGCAGCTTCCGGGTCAAAATTTTTACGTTACTATTACTCGAGGAATGTCGAATGAGGCAAAATTTCCAAAAAAGAAATTCCTGGTAGAAGCAAATAATTCGTTACAACGGGCTCCATATATACATATATCGAAATTTAATTTAATTGAAGAAAGACTCATTCCTTCCGTAAGCCATAAAAATTTGTCCACATATTTTTGGCCCAATTTGGCGTTCGGTAAAAAGTTTATGAGTGGTACAAGAAAAATAACTTGGTTTTTGTACCTAGGGAGGCAAATTCTCCAAGCTGTCCGGAGCATAGTCCAGTGGATTGATATTGGTCTCTTGGGAAAAAGGAATTGAAAATCAAAAAAAAAGAGCTGTGAAAGGTTTTAAGCGTAGACGGATACTACTTTTAAGCCCCTAACGGAAGGGTTTCCGGAAAAGAGGCACGAGTGAGTAGAACTATAAAAATTTTCTTTTTTGCATGAGTTGATATAATTTCAAACAAGTATAAAAATCATGGTTTTCAAATTATTACATTTTATATATGTTAATATTATTTCTATTAAGTTAGTACTTTACAATCTAAACTGTAGTTTCTGCCTATAAGCCATTTAAGTTGTACAATTTTCGATATAAAATTTATATATAAACTCCGATTCACTTATTTTAAGGCACTAAAAATTTCATATTCAGCAGCCTGTATCTTTTGCAAATTTTAACCGATTGCAGAATTTTAAAATGGAAAACATTTGACCTGGACCCATCTTTTATTATACCGATCGAATCATAATCACTATCTGATTCGATTTAACGATGTCCGTCCGTCCGTCCGTCCGTCTGTGTGTCCATGTAAAGCTTGTAATCATACTGCAGGTCGCAAATATGAATATATATTGATGAAATTTGGTATATGAGCTTTTACCGGCCATAGAATGAACGGTGTTGAAATTGGTGAGAATCGGTCCATGTTCAGACCTAGCCCCCATACAAATGACCCATTTGAAATCGACTTAAATTGCCATAAGATCCAAATTATCATATAAATCTTAGTCCAAATGGGTTTGTATGTAATTATTACATCCATTAATCAGTAGTCTAAAAATGATCCCTATGGGACAACTCTTAGTCATAGGCCCCATATAGAGCTGCTTACCGATCTTCACTTAAATCTATCAAAAAACAAAAATATTGCACTGATTCTTCTCAAATTTTGTTTGTATATATTTTTGTAAAATACAAAAGACCTTACCAAACATGGTCAGGATCGGTCAATTTTTGGGCCTAGTCCCCATATAGATATAACATCCGATATGAACTTTTTCATATCTGCAGCCAAAAAAATTAAAAAAAATCCCACTCAAATTTGGTTTATGCCTTTTTTTATATCCAGTTAGTAGCCTGAGAGATAGGGTCTCTAAACGCATGGTATAGGGTATCGTATAGTCGGTCTAGACCGACTATAATTTTCTTACTTGTTTTTTTGATTCACTTGAATAAAGGCACTTTATTATTTTTTTTATTATTTTTAAAGTAAGCGATGATTTTTTGTAGGGAGGGTTTATTTATTACCATTTATTAGATCTTAATCATTTTACGAGTCATTTTACGAGTAAACAAAAAATTTTAAAACTATCGGAAAAAACTAAAATCGATGTTTACCGTTCTGAAGGATATTCTAACCGCGCAATAGCTAAAAAAATTGGACGAAGCCCAACAGTTGTCGATAATTACATCAAGGGCCCCGAGGGGTATGGAAAAAATTTTAAAGGACGGGTTTCATTGTCTTTAGCTACGTATGAGAAAAGAAAAATCATTAGAATTGCTTCTAATTCTGCCTTATCCTTGCCAAAAACAAGAGCTCAAGCTGGAGTGCAAGCGAGCAAGTCATCATTACGCAGAGTATATAAGAGCTGTGAGTATATTAAATATTTGAAATTACAAAAAAAAACCGCCACTTAATGCTCCTCGTAAGGAAAAGCGGCTTCAATTCGCAATAGACTACATGGTATGGGATGTGCAACAAAGAAGTGATGTAAATGACTGGAGAACCGTCGTATTTATGAATGAGAAGAAGTTTAATTTGGATGGGCCTGATGGCTACAACTATTATTTCCATGACCTTCGCAAAGAAAAGCGATTTTTGAACCGACATCACGGCCGAGAGGGTGGCGTTATGGTGTGGGGTGCTAGTACGTACTATGGCACCATCGATCTTGAATTTCAAAGTGCAAAAATGACTGGTGCAAGCTATAAAACGTTATTGGAATCGGCTTTTCCGAAGTTCAGTGAACTATTTGGTCCCATATCTTGGATATTGCAACAGGATAATGCCCCTATACACAACGCCACAGTAGTAAAGTAGTTCATTGCAAGCCAAAATGTTAATATTCTTGACTGGCCACCCTATTCGCCGGATCTAAACATTATCGAAAATATCTGGGGTTGGTTATCTCGTAAGGTCTATGAAGAATGTAGACAATTTGATGACAAACAGTCACTAAGTCAAGCCATTAAGGATGCTTGGAATCAAATTCAAATATATTCTCTTTATCTGTCAATGAAAACCCGTATATTTGAAGTTATTAAAAACGAAGGAGGTTGTTGAGAGAGTAGGGTATACATAACGTAACCTCAAAAGTTTCCGGATTATTTATCGTGTGGTGAACTTAGCATATCTCATGTCAGCTGAAAATAGTTATGTAAAGTAATCGGAAAATTGTTTGGTTCCAAAAGCAACAAAAACGAATAAAGTTTACAAATTAATAAATTATATTTAGGGTGTTCTGAATGAATTAGTATATAAATAAACAAATATTAAAATGGTTATTGAAATAAATAAATTGATAATAAATTGATTAATTGGAATACTAACTCCATACATTTGCTGGTGGCATTTACATGTTTATAGTACGTTGCGCCCAATGATCAAGTACAGCCTTCACATCACAACCAATGGAGTCTAACCGCATGTATAAAAGTTTTCTGAAAAACCTTAAAAAAAACCCCGTTATCGTCAAAGTACCCAACTCCTGGTAATGTGAATGCTGGCGAGTTCAGTGAATTTTGGATTTGTTGGTCATGCCTCTGAATATTTTCCCATGGCCCCCATCAACTTTGTAGTTCATCGTATATAAATCGTGGAATAAGTTTCGTCCATCTAAAGCAGTGATCGAGGCTGTTGAGCTGTTGTAGGTTCTAATCAAATCGGGGATTTTTTCTTTCTAAAATTTATGTAATTAGTAATGAAATCGAGTTGAATCATTTCAATTATTCTGTAGTATATAAAGCATTTATTTGTAGATATACAGGGTGGGCCAAGTTTGACTGACTGATTTGAAATGCTTATAATTTTTGTATTTTTAATTTTTTTTATTTAATTTTTTTTTTTTTGCAAATTAAAGTATAAATTATAAATTTTTTTTAAGCTAAGTATTAAAAATTACATGTTTCAGATGGCGTCCATTTTCCTGTTGGCAGTTAATGGCTCTACTCAATACATTTTGCATTACGTTGCGCAACGTTTCCGACTGTAATTGAGCAATTTCTGTGCGAATATTCTGCTTTAGCTCCTGAATATTTTGTGGTTTGTTGACGTAAACTCGTTCCTTTAACAAACTCCACAAAAAAAATCTGGGGCCGTCAAATCTGGAGAACGAGGTGGCCACGCGAAATCTGCATTTTTTTAAATTATTCGGTCTTCGAAAAGTTCACGCAGAATTGCCATTGTGGCTCTTGCGGTACGAGCTGTAGCTCCATCTTGCTGGAACCATATGTTACGATTATTGAGAACTATCGGGCGTAAAAAATTTTCCAACATGGTCCGGTATACCACCCCAGAGACGGTTTGTGGCTCATTAAGTTCATTTTCAAAGAAATATGGACCAATAACTTTATCAGCCATGATTCCACACCAAACAGTGCATCTGACAGGGTGTAATTGTCGCTGATGCAATGCTCTCGGATTCTCTGTACCCCAAATACGGCAGTTCTGCTTATTCACATATC
This sequence comes from Cordilura impudica, assembly GCA_963682025.1. Classification (NCBI taxonomy): domain Eukaryota; kingdom Metazoa; phylum Arthropoda; class Insecta; order Diptera; family Scathophagidae; genus Cordilura; species Cordilura impudica. Next base: position 124,577,761 of record OY821519.1, read on the forward strand.
CATTTAAATGAAAATGTGCTTCATCGCTCATAATCAGATTATTCAAAAAATTCTGTTGCTAGCAAAACCAATCTATTGGCATATTGTAGCCGTTTTGGCAATAATTCTTGGGCCAATTGAATTTTATATGGAAACATCTTCAGATCAACTTTTAGAATATGTCGTAGTGATGTTCTGGAGATGTTCAATTGAGTAGCTCGTCGACGAGTATTGTATTAATTTATAATGCAAATCTTTTTCGATTTTAAATAAATATCAATGATTCCAATTTTAGTTAATTTTAAAAATTAAACCCTCAGGCCAAGTTTTAGCGAAAGTTTATGGCTCTTCAATATGGACTGGCTCTATGGTGCTGTATTTTTTTCTAAAGCAAAATTGATGCTCAGGTATAGAATTATTTTGCTTTACTGCTAGGTTTAATATGTTCATTGGCAGTCTTTTAAATAGATTTGACATATTCTATAACAGACTCGACTTTCATGTTATCTTTGTCCGGCTGGATTGCCATTGTTACAAATGCAACGTGCCATTATTCTTCTTATTTTATTGCTTATCTAATTCTGAATATAAGCGATAACATGCAAGTTTCCTTGAATTTATAAAAGTACTAAAATAGCAATTATTTACTTTTAATTTGAAGTAAAAAATACTTATAAAAAAAAAATTAACAATATAAAATTTATGTTATCGGTATTACATCGTGCGACACTTACCACTATCTGGTTTGGGTATCATGACTTTGTGGTGATATTAGGTTAGGTTTGGTTGGAAGTGGCTGCTAAACCAAAGGAAAAGCACACTTAGACTCTGGGTCCATTGTGATACCACGGGACGAATAGGCGTTCCCCTCAATCCCCACCGTATAACCAGTTTGAGCCCTTGATGAAGCCCCTGATATGTGAAATATCCACATTTGAGAGATCAGAGAGATCGTGAAGAAACGGCGATCCCAATGTGCGAAATCTCGTTCTGGAGAGCGCCGCGCAATAGCAAACGAAGTGTTCTATGCTCTCCACCTCCGCCACATCTTTGCAGCTATAACAGAAGTTATTTGACGAGACCCATAGGCATTCAGCGTGTCTCCCTGTTAGGCAGTGCCCAGTGATAACAGCAACTACTGTTGAAATCTCCCCACGGGGGAGTGATTGTAGCGCACTAGTGCGCTTATGATTCAGAGCCGGCCAGATTTGTCTCGTGATCCTGAACGTTGATCCATTAGCCCATCTGTTGTCCGTTATGCCAGCGGCGTGAAGCCGAAGTTCCAGCTTGCACGATTCCAGGGGTGTACCAACATATTCCAAGTCCGCCCGTAAGGTAGTGCAATGTCTTGCCAGCTCATCAGCTTTACAGTTTCCCGATATATTCCTGTGTCCTGGGACCCATCTCATTTAAAGACGTGCGGCAGCTAAGGGTGGTTCATGTTTTCAGGAACATTGGTTCCAAGGATTTTACCGTGGCCTGACAATCAGAGTAGATATTGACTGCGGTTGTAGACAGAATATTCCGACCCAAACAGTCAGCAACTTCCTTTATTCCCAGTACCTCTGCCTGATAAACACTGCAGTGGTCTGGCAACCAGCGAGCCAGATTTAGTCCAAGCTCTTGACCACACAATTTCGATCCGTCAGTATAGAAATTTATGGAACGCCTGATACCTGGAATCCTCCCTGACCAAGATTCCCTGGTCGTTATCAGAGTGTGGTATTATCATTCGAATACACTCCTCGGAGTAGTATAATCCACGTTCAATGGTAAGTTCCTGTTAGTCAGGACCACTCCATGGTCACAATTATGACCACGCCAACTGCTTTCCTAATATGTCCAACGTTATTATGTGTAAGAGGATGTTCAAGGCATCCGTAGGTGTAGTACGAAGAGCACCAGTGATACACATGTAAGCCATTATCTGTATCCTTGCAAGAAGGTTGGCATTGGAGGCCTTCTCTAGAGCAGGCCACCAAACGATGACCCCGTATAGCAGTATTGGGCGAACCACCGCTGTGTAGATCCAGTAAGCAATTTTCGGGCTGAAGCCCCACTGCTTACCGGTGGCGTTTTTGCAGGGGTGGTGATATATGTAACTACCAAAAATATTTAAACTAGACCCATCTTTTATTAAACCGATCGACTTAGAATCACTTTTTGAGTCCACTTAGCTATGTCCGTCTGTCGGTCGTACGTCCGTGTGTCCATGCAAATTTTGTCATTAAATTACAGGTTGAAAGTATGAATATATATTGATGAAATTCAGTATACATATAAGCTTTTACTGGCCATGGGAGGAACGCTGTTGAAATTGGTGAAATTCGGTTCAGGTTCAGACCTAGTCCCCGTAGAAATGGTCCCTGTGAGATGGACTTAAATTGTCCAAATTATCTCACAGATCTTGGTCACATTGGGATCATAACCCCCCATATGAAGTTGATGCCCGATCTTCATTTAATTCTATCAAAACAACAAAAATGTTGCACAAATTTGTCTCAAGCTATTTTTTTATATGTTTTTGCAAAAGTTAGGTGACGTTACCAAATATGGTCAGGATCGGTCCATTTTTCGACTTCGCCCCTTATAAATATGGCATCCGATATGAAATCAAATTGGTTTATGCTTATTTTATATATCTAATTAGTTGGACTAAAAGATAGGGTCTCTAAAGACATGGTATATATCAATTTTTCACTTTTGATCTTTTCTCCTTTTTAAGGGACTTCAAATTTTAGGGATATAAAATTTTCTAAATATTATTTAGATATTTCTACCAATTAGTTCACTTCAATATGGATATCAAATGAAAGAGGAAATACCCGGGGAATGAAAGAAATTTATGTCCTTTGTAAATAATGTCTTTTCGTATCCTTCAGAAATTTCAGTATAATTTTCTCAAAAATAAAAAATATATGTATGTTGAAACCTTATGCACACTTTACCATATACATCAAAAAGTAATATTATTAGTATAATATTACAACAAATTTTTTTTACGATAAAGCAATCTACGTTACAAAAATGCTGTACAGTTCTTGTTGGACTTGAACAATAATTATTAATAATTTCTGTTTAATTCTCCCAATTTCGAACATATTCGTTCAGAGTTCTTAAGCCTGTCTAATTTCTTATGTTTTCTTAGCCACGACATCTGCTTTCTTCCAGTGTCTCTTCTGCCTTCTATACTGCCTGGTAGAATTAATTGTAGCAACTTGGCTTTTTTACTTCCAACAATATGAGCAAGAGCGACAATTTTACATTATTTGACTAGTTTTAGTGTTTCTTGTTCCTTTTGTAATCTGTTTAGAACTTCTGTGTTTGACACTGGGTCAGTTCATGAAATTTTTAAAATTCTGCGATAGCATCACATTACAAGTGCTTCTAATTTATTAATGTTTGTTTTAGTGTCCAGAATTCGAGTATTAAAATTATACATCAAGAGTATTAAAATTATACATTTGTTCAAGCGGTTTATTATTAAAATACAGCGGTAACACTATATAAAATTTTTTAACTATATAAAAAAAAAGTGTAACTTATTGTTAGTGTAATGAAAAAGTACTTTAAATCAACCAATTTTAGTAAAAACTTCTTCTAAATAGCCTTGATTTTCATCTTCTAGAAGTTGTTTAGCTTCTTCGTCTAATTCAATAGAGGTAGTTTTCCATTTTTGACGAATGTTGGACATATATGGATCTGAAGTGCACAACAAAATAGTGATAAGGTCTTCATTAGTATTTACAACACCTGGACATTTTCCTTGTGTTGTGCTCGCGAAAGAATCTGTTGTCCTTGTTCCTTTTTTCTTGCGCTTCTTCAGATAGATCTCCTATTGGTAGCATATTGTTTTGAATTATTTGTTCCCCATGGTACAAAATTTTATGAACTGTGGATGGCATATATCTCCAAGAGTATTTTTCATTATAAAGTATAGCTGTTTTATTGGCGTACTCTCCAAATTTTTTTACATTTATCTTTTTGCTGCATGCTAGAACTTGTAATATGATTTTGAATCGTCTTATTAATTCATGATCTACACCTGTGATAGATGCAGCAGTTTCCGGATCGGAAAAAAATCTCCATGCAGTATTTCCATCATTTGTGTTTCCTTCCCCTTGTTTTGGTTGGTCGATTACGAGGCCTAGCTGTAGATATTTTTGTTGAATTTGTTTTTTTTTCTGCTTTCTTTTTTCTTCATTTTCTTTGTTTTTCTCACTGTTTTACCTAACGGACCAAATTCTAAATCATAACCCAATTTAAGCATATGCTCCATAAAACGTATTCTAGCATGAAGAGGGGACATTCCAAATTCGTAGGCTTCCTTAAAACTATCGTCTTCTGGTGGGGATTGGCTTAATTGACTTGATGTGTTTTGGCATATAATGCAGCTGGACGTTGACTTTGTTCTAGTTAAAGCTTGTGAAACTTTTCCATCAATCATTGTGAGACACATTTTAAAATATACTTCAATGTCTTGGTCATCAAATTTGAATATTACTGGTTGAAGTTCCTTAATTTGATCTTTTATTTTTTGAACTTCTTCAGTTATGACATCTTTGGTTTCCTTTTTGAATGCAAATTTTATTGGTCTGCAATACTTTGTTGAAGAAGGAATTTCATTTTTCCATATATCAATTTCTGTTGCTCTACTAGTTGACGGCTCTAAGACGCTATACCTTTTTGTTAAGCGCAATGGAACGAAAGATACCATAAATAAATTAGCATCTGATGAATTTTCGGCATTAAATTGCTTGTATTGTTTCTGACCAGAGGATCCATCACATCCCCATTTAGAAATTAAAGTAATGCTGCCATTACCAATTTTTTTTAAATGATCAGTATCAAGCGTAATTAGCAATCGTTCTGCAGTATGTTCAAGGATATCTTGCAATGCTATTTCTGCTGATGTTGAAGTGACACTAATAGCAGATTGTGAAGGTAAGCATTATTTTTTGGCAGAAACTAAATCTCGATACTCTGGAAAATTCCCACAATTCTTTTCATTGGTTCGCTTCCGCAATTCCTTATATTGATTTTTTGGTCAATTTCAAATCCAAAAATAGGGCGAACGCTTCTTCCGGCGTAAATTTCTTATCTTCAATTGGTGTAGGAATGCTTTTCAAAATCCTCTTTATGCGCCTTGGGCTCGCCTCTACTATTTTTTCAATTATTTCAATTTTATTTCTTTTATTTTGTGTTGGTTGAATTTGGTGCAAAAATGAATACTTAATAATTCTTTGAGAAATTTCTTCATTGATATTCTCCAGCTTGCGCCTTCGAGATCTTTCACTACATCCGTCAATTGGTTTTGCTGGTCGACCCTTTTTTCCACTTTCGTTGGCAGTTGTAGATGCACTCTCAAAAATAAGTTCCTTTATTAACCAGTCTTGGTAACGTTTGTACATCTTTGCCTTGCTATGAGAGCATTCAATGTACCGTCTTTTCAAATTCGATGTAAAATTAGTAATTTTTCCTTTGTGCATTTCAATGTCTTCTAGGTTACAATATTCTTAAAGAAGTCGTTGCTCACTACGTGCAAAATTACATCGTCTACATCATTTCGTTGAAAATAAATATCTGCCAGATCTCTGTAAGAGTACTTAGCCATTGCACAAATTGTAATGAATAATAATTGTGGAAACATTATTATAAATACTCTTTCTTGCAATTATGTAAAATAAAAATTTTTATCTTTTATTACCACTTTTAGAAGCATAAAAAACCCACACCCTAATCCCTTTTAAAAGGTGAAGCATACCTGATCATATCTTAAAGGGCTATGTCGCAATAGTTTTTTTTACCATTTACCTGTTATTTAAATTGTTTCCCATTTTGTCAGGTATTTAAACTATATAACTCTAAATCAGACTATTAATGTTTTTGAAAGATACCTATGTAAATGTACCTGTAACAATTAAGCGCATTATTTCTCAAACCTTTTTTATAAGTATATAACAACTCCTGACAACTCTACCGACATGCAAAAATACACCGCAGTGCACCGGTACGACCAAATTTTGTATTCATAACACTCAGACGGACGGACGGACATCGTTTAATCGACTCAGAAAGTGTTTTTGAGTCGACCCGTTTAATAAAAGATGGATAAAGGTCCAATATTTTTGGCAGTAACAAACATCTCCTCAAACTCAATATATCCCAACCACATAGTGGACAACTTTTGTATTCATAAATTTTGCAGAAAATATCTAACCTTGGGTCAGAAAAATTGTTCTGGTGCACACGGGCCGAAACTGGCGGGTGTATAATGTGGTATAGGAGTATAGGGGAGGGTTCGGACTATACAAGAGTGCAAGATTTTTTCTGACTGCTTTTGACTGGCAGGAGGTATGCTCTATTAAGTAGGAGGTTTTCGGAAAATTTGGACCGTTTTTAAAAAATTTTTTTTTTAATTTCGGAAGACTCGGTGATTTTGTGTTTTTCACATTAATAGTGTGGAAGCCACAAAATTATACAAAATTTATTTCAGTTCAAAATCTTGTAAATCAAAAAAGTTGCAGTCATTCGAAAATAAAAATTTACAAAGAAATTTTTAATTTTAGTAAAATACTGAGAAAGCCCATTTTCGAAGACCCTGTTCGCTGTGATAAAGTTGAGATAGAGTCGCAATTTTTTGGCTCCCGAGGTTTACTAGTATTTATTTTCAAATGAATAACCTAACTTTAAAATCGGTAACATAAAAAAAAATGATTTTTGGCCGCCTTCTCAAAATATGGTCCACTGTGCGGCGTTAAAAATAGAAAATATATTCATAAAGCTACACTGGGACAGCATCTTATTACTGATCTAGTCGATCCCTGGTATCTTTTTTTGATTTAATTCTGAAATATCCATTTTTAACTTCTCACATCTCAAACCTAAGTGGGGTAATTGTATTCTGCTGTGGTATAACTGGAGGTATTGAATATACATATTTAATATGAATACATTTTTCAAATGTCCTACAAATAGTTCTACTGTTTCTGTATAATTTCTTGTGGATTCTCATAATGGTTCGTTCGCCATAATAAGTCGTAGTTTTCAAGAAAATATTTTTGTGATGTGATTCCAGTTTCCAGTAATGTTCGTTGTTCTTTGAACATGCTCTTAATCGTGAGTTATAGAGGTCTGTGTTGTTCCCAATCTCTTCGTGCACTCGGTTTTTCATTTACAAAATTGTTTGTCAATAGCTTCGTTACACTGTTTATAGTAAAAAAAGGTCTACCTGATTCCACGTCCTCGTTTCTGACAAATCTTATTCGATCAGAGGGAGCTAAATCGTGCCAATAAGGCGCTTTCTGAAGCAATTCGAACTTTATTTATATTTAATTTTATTTTTTTTTTTTTTATGATGAAGCAACACTTTAATTTCCCCAAATGCGGCTTTTTTTTTAATTCATCCCCTAAACACTGCAAAATCTTTAACTGGAAACGATTCTCCCATTTCAGTCCACTGTTTTGATTATTCCATCGTATCAAGTATGAAGTGGTGGAACCATGTCTCATCCGTGGTTACGAACAATGTTAAAACTCCGCTTCATTGCAGTGAAGCATCGTCAAACACTCTATTGAATCATCTTCACTACGCTGTTTTTATGCTATTTTGAGCCAGCTCTCTCATTTATAAATCTTCAGTCAATATGCGAATTATAGCACTTCGAAATGTCTATAATTTCAGCTAGCTCACGCATCTTGATGATCATCTAATACTATTCTGTGGACTTTCGTAGCCGTATCTGGCATGACCACCTCTATTGGTCATCTACTACGGTTTCGTCTTGGTAATTCATACGCCCTCGTTTAAACTTTGCCACACAATATTTCATAGTCGAAGGTGTACTCTCCCTCAGCGTAGAATCTGGGGTGGCTTTAATATTGGTTGGACTGAGACCTTTCAAATAAAAGTATTAAAAGAATTACCTAACGGTAACCACTTTTTTCCATGTCCATAAATTCATTGAGATGGTTTACTTTTGATGGCTCAAAAAAAAAATAATAAATTCTAAACTATATTTTATAAGGTTGCCACGTTCCATCATAGCAAATTTTTTCAAACTACTGCCCCAATCTATACGTCAGGTCGGGTTGTTCTTGCACCGCCCTCGTAATATTGTATCTTGTGGATTTAGTACTTGAGGAGTAAGTTTGACATATACCTTGAAATTTTTATTCAACTTTGCAGATGACATTATCACCCCAGTTCTTGAAACCACTATCACAAAAAAAACTCGTAAATGAAAAAATTCTTAAATCTACGAGTTTTTTGCTGTTCTCTAATTTCAATAAGAATATTTTTTCTCGTTTTAATTCACATAGAAAAGGCTTTGTGAAATCAAAACAAATGCCCTTATTTTCTACAAAGCAGGTCTTAAGAGATAAAAAAACTAATTGATATTTAAACTCTAACATATTTTTTATTGAACCTTGTCATTATTTTAAAAAATTAGACATTAATTTTATGAAAAAAAAAACGATTTTTAAAAAAACCGTCTACATTTTGCTCTGATTTAAAAAAAAAACTCATAATAAGTGGTCGATGTTAATAAAACTCACTTTTTGCGATGATGCTGTTCTATAACTATAATAAAAACTTTTTATTTACACAATATATTTTCCATTATAATTTTTTCAATTATAACATAGATTCTTTATGCACTAATTATTGCAAATAAAGGAATTTAAAAAAAAATTTTTCATCAAATCACATATTTTTATTTTTTTTTTCATATGTTCGAAACAGTAGTAATGCCAGTCAAATCCAATTTATTTGAATATCGAAATTTTTTTTGGTGATGCCTAACTTTTTAAAAATAGAAAAGTCATTTCTAATTGAATGAAATTGAAGAACAAAAACAATTAAATGAACAAATAAGTTGTTATTTTAAAAGAAAATATTTTTCTTTATACTTTTTCTATAAACTTAAGAAAAAACATGCACAAAATACTTAAAATTTTTTTGTGAAGCTTTTATTCAGCTATAACCATATGGCACCTCGTTTTCTAAATAACATATGTTCTTAACTCAAACATATGGTTCTTAACTCAAACATATGTCTCCATTAAATAAATAAAAAAAGTGGTTTCAAGAAACCCAAAATTTCAATTTCATGTGATTTTCAATTCACTCTTATTCAAATAACAACGTTTCAAGAACAGGGCTGTATAAGTCAGTTTTGATTACTTCAGAAATAATGATACTTTCAGAAGCTATTGTCGGTCGAACTTAAAGAACTTTAATAAAATTCTTTTTTAACTTTTGTGGTTCCTTGGAATACGATTATAATCGAATTTTCTGTTTGCAAAGTCTATGAGTTAGCGCCGGCCTTGAATAAAAAACAACTTGAGTTCCATTCCACTAATAATTTTATATGGACTTGTAAAATTGCATGGAATATGTAATTTACAACTTGGATCTCTATCTGTGTTAAGCCATATTTTCTCCATTATTACATTCGGTCTCGACGTTGCTTTTATTGTTGGTAATAAAATGTTTGTAAGTCATTGAACGAACGATTCCCATCCGCTTCAATATGCGAAATCTGTGCGAGTATTTTTGCACTTTTTTTCTGAAAGTGTTGAAAAGTAATAAATGTTTCCAATAATATTTTATTAAGGATTTTTTTTTTGGTTTAATGTTGCTGTTCTTAATATGTTGTGCGTGTGTGTGTTTTTTACATTAACTTAACAAAATTTATACTTATATAATTTTCTTTGTATACTTTTATTTTGTGTTAATAAAATTTCCTCTCACTTCCAAAAATGAAAAAAAAAATTAAACAAAAAACTAATGTTTCCATCCATCAACTTTTTTTCTTATAGTTTTTTACTACACCCTACACTACAGGACACTTGACTTAACGATAATATATGTAACCTGTTATCTTCTCTGAAAAACTGTAGACACCTTAACGATACGCTCAGAATGTATCAATGAGTTTATGAAAATAGTCCGATTGTTTTCTACTCAAAAAAAGTTTGTTAATAAGTAAATGCTGGAATCGAATAGTTTTTGTTTTTGTTGAGAATTCTAAAATCGGTTCTTTGTGCCGAATTCCAATTGTCTACAGCTAATTATTTTTTAACAAATTGTTTAGGGCAACATATGGTTGGCCATGGCTGTCTGTAGTTGTTTCACTTGTTGCTGCTGATGTTGTTGTTATTGCTGGATATACATACATATGTTTGTAGTGATATATTGATAGCTATTTTAAGTGTTTAGTGATCTTCGCTGCTATCTTATATTTCTACATATCTAAACTAAACAAACGGAGAAATATTACTGGAAAGTAAGATGAGAAAATATTATGGTAAATGTTGTATCATGTCTTAAGAATGGCCCAAATAAATCACATTTGTTCAGCAAATAGTGCCAGAGCATATACATCACATTATTCGAATAAGGAAAAACACGTAATTTTCTTTAAACATATTTGAAAAATTTATGAAGATATCATTTTGTCATCTTTGAATGAGTCTTAAAGGCACATGGAGGATACTGAAAATTACTTTGCCCAAATAAAGCTAAAAAAAAAATTGAGTTAAAAAATCGACTTTGCAATTTAAACTTGGCGGATATAGAGATTTGGGCTAATAATAATTCTTGCAAGTTAGTAGTACTGTTTTTTACATCTGTGCCAAATTTCATATCAATATCTTCATTGGCTGAATAGTGACTCTCGTTTTAGTAAACAACTAAAACTGTATTTTCTCGATTTAGTTAGTTAGTTACTTGTTCTTTATTTTCAATTCATTTCATTAAATTACAAACTTAAATATTATAATATTATAATATTATAATTAAAACAAGTAAGAGTGTTAAATTCGGCTGTGACGAATCTTTGATACCCTCCACCACGGTTTGAGTATTGATAATAAATGTAAACAAAATACTGGAAAAATATGCATGCGTTTCCTATATACATGTGTTTCCGGTTATATGACATAACTTCTCGTTTAATTTAGTTATTGCTAATTAAATAGCTCGCCCTAACCTCCATTGCAAAGGTAATGGTTGTGTAGGGTGGCTATATGCATTAAATCGTGCTAAATGGAGATGGCTGTATAGTTTCTTTTAACTGGCGAAATATTTTTTCATTGCGGCCATATAGGTCGGATCGAGTAACAAAATAATAACCAAAAAAAAAGCTCTCTCAACTTTTTTATTAAAATATTGCCATATTTGGAAAACATAGAGAATAAATTTATAATAATAAATAATCAAAGAATGGATGCCAAACGCAATAAAATAATTTTTTATCTTTATTTTCTGAAAAACTTCAAACTTCAAACTTCATCCAAAAAAAATTGTGAGAATTTATATATAAATAACATTCTCATCAAATTGCGTTTATTTATGTAACTATTTTTACGTTCGCAATTCTTAAATATCATTTGAGGTTTTATAAAATTCATTGAATTTAAATTAATGTTTTCCGACAATCGCAAAATATATCGACAGCTATTGTTATTTGCACTAAGGATTAAATGATTCACTAAGTACATACATCTTAACGACAGTCGACAAATCTATTGTTTTATTTATTTAAATTGTAAACGAGTGGCATCTCTGTTAAAATAAGCAAAAACACAAAGAAGAATAGAAAAAACAAATTACATACTTCGTGTTTGACAGGATGATTTTATGTTTATGTTTAATATCTCTATCTTGTTTACTAATAGTTCTGTTTATTTATTTGAACATGAAATAATGAATTGATTTTTTTATTTATATAAAAAAGTTTTTTAATAGAAGCAAAATATTTTCACTATTTTATGATTTTTATTTATGTATTATTATTTATCGATTGAATGAATAAACAACACAAAAATGGTTGTCGTTTAGATAAACAACAACAGCTGACTTTAACAATAGCGAATATCGTTTAAAAATTTTACTGATAATTTTGCTTTTCTTTTTTTAACGATTCGACTATCGTTAAAAGAAGTTACTGAAAAGCTATTAATTTCTCCTGAATGCCAATATTTCTTTTTATACCCTATACCACTATGTGGTTTGGGTATAATGACTTTGTGCTGCTGTTTGTAACAACCAAAAATATTTGACCTAGACCCATCTTTAATTATACCGATCGAATCAGAATCACTTTCTGAGTTGATTTAACAATGTCCGTCCGTCCGTCCGTCCGTCCGTCCGTCCGTCCGTCCGTCCGTCCGTCCGTCCGTCCGTCCGTCTGTGTGTCCATGTAAAGCTTGTAATCAAACTGCAGGTCGCAAATATGAATATATTTTGATGAAATTTGGTATGTAAGCTTCTATCGGCCATGGGATGAACGCTATTGAAATTGGTGAGAATCGGTCCATGTTCAGACCTAGCCCCCATACAAATTACCCCTATGAAATCGACATAAATTGCCATAAGATCCAAATTGTCATATAGATCTTACTCAAATTGGGTTTGTATGCGGTCATTACATCCATTAATGGATAGTCCAAAAATAATCCCTTTGGCCCCATATAGTGCTGCTTCCCGATCTTCACTTAAATCTATTAAAAACAAAAATATTGCACTGATTCTTCTCAAATTTTGTTTGTATATATTTTTGCAAAATAAAAGAGACTTTACCAAACATGATCAGGATCGGTCCATTTTTGGACCTAGTCCCCATATAGATATATCATCCGATATGAACTTTTTCATATCTGAAGCCAAAAAAAAAATTAATAAAAATCCCACTCAAATTTGGTTTTTGCTTATTTTCTATGGCCAGTTAGTTGGGCCTAAGAGATAGAGTTTCTAAACGCATGGTATAGGGTATCGTATAGTCGGTCTAGACCGACTATAATTTTCTTACTTTTTATTTTTAATGTAAACATTTTTTAAATGTAAACATATTTGGTGTATTTTTTTGGAATTTGATGCAATTGATTGATGTCTTCTAAATTTAAAATTATTATTTCCGACGTTTTGATATGATTTTCTGAAATTCAATTAATATTTTATAATTTATAATTGGAAATTTTAATTTCAGTTTTAAGAATTGATATTTTCTTAAATTTGAATGGAAAATTTAAAAAGTGAAATTTTGTATTTTTGTGAATAATAATGCTTTAGTAATTATAAACAATTTTTAAAAATTAGATGTAATCGCAATCAGATATTTTGTAGGTAAAGAAGAATAATAGTTCTATATAACTATGTAGAACTTTTTTGAATGCAAAAAACTCATTGATAACTCGGTAACTCTATTTTGTAAAGGCAACAAAAAGTTAATATGCCAAACTTATGTTCATATTTGTAAAAGAATAATGAAAAAACGTATGAAATAAAAGACCAGCCCGTGTATACTCTTAACATTGTTATGTATAATATGTATTTTAAAACATTGACATTCATGTTAAAATAGAAATAATTATTTCACAGCAAATTAGAACAAAAATTGTGGCGCCATCTACTGTGGCATAGTCACGCTGAGCAAAATGATGTGACGCTCTGTTAGTGCCAAAGAAATGTATTTTCCCCACAACAAAATATTGCAGAATTTTATGTAAATAAAATAATATACCGATTTATTTCTAACATGCAGTTATTGTGGATATACATATGTAGAACATATGTATATTATTTGTACCTATTATTTAATATGTGTATATATGTATATGTAAATATTACACACAAAAAATACAACATCAAAGTTTATTTTTGTGTTTTTCTTTTTAAATAAATTAATACATAAAATTTTTTTTTTGCTAAATTTACATTGTTGTTTTTTATTAACAACTAGGTAATTTAGCATTATTTGCTTTAGATGCTGGTGAATTTTTACTCCCTTTACATATATTAACTCGTAGTGTCTGCTTGTCGAAAAAATTTTGGATCGATTTTAACCCCTTTCCCGTGACCCAATCGATCTGAAACTGTGCGGGCAGGCTCGTGGCAATGACAGAAATGATCTAGTAAATTTTTTTAGTGATGCCAAAACAATGGAAACTTTTGAATTTTTCTACCAGAGTTGATAAAAAAAATGTACAAAGGATTAGTTTTTATTATACTATTACCAAAACGACCACAAAAACAACAAGTCCAGCTATGACAACAACACAACATTTAGAATAACAACAAGAACAATATAGAAATATCATATTTTTCAATTTTCTTTTAATTTTTCAGAGATTTCCCTGGACCTGTTCCACCGATTTTAATGATTTTTGAAATAGAAATCTTCCCATAAATTTGGAGAATCATTCTCACTAAAAATGATTACCTTAGCTATCCTATTCAGGGCGTGATCGTGACAAGAACAACATAGAAAATTATATTTTTTCAAGACTTTTTTTAGTTCTTCATTCAAATCTCAGGCCCTGATCGACCGATTTGGACGATTTTAAACTGCAAACTTTTCAGGATGTTAGTGAATCATTTTTTATATCAGCGAGCACCCTAGCTGCCCGATTGATGCCGCCATCGTGATTTCCACAGACGGACAGACGGACATCGCTATATCAACTCCGGTTGTTATAAGGATCACAAATATATATATTTTATGGGGTCCAAAATTTTTTTTCTAATTATTACAAATGGAATGACAAACTTATATATACCCTCTGCACACTGGAGTGGAGGGTATAAATATGTTAGTAGAAAATAAATAGAACTTACGACTATGACTTATTGTCGTCAGTCGAAAAAAAGATATAGATGGTACATATGTATGATTTTATCGAGAATGTTTATGTTTGAGAAAAGTAATAAAATTAATAATTGTATTCATTGACTAACTCATTTCTATTACCAATCGCAATTACCATATTACGGCTTTAAAATTTTCTTTAGCATTATTTAAAATATCAATTAAATCAATTTCTCGTAAGATTGTCTTTTTAAAGTGATTTTATCTTATCTCACGCAGAACGAGGCAATGGGCCATGAAGTGAAGAATATTTTCTATTTCGTTCAAGTTACATAAAGAGCATATACGAGACCTTTGCTGTTTAAACCTGGTTCCATTGAGCTCGATAAAGTCACATCTGGCTTTGAAGATATAGCTTACTGCTCTCATATTGTTACTAAAATCAAAATAGCATTGTAGTTCTCTATAATTCAGTTTTGCATAAAACCGGTTTGTATTAGACGCATTCTCCAAGTAGAATTCCTTTTCTTTAGTTTTTAAGCCATTAATAATATCAATACGTAGTTGTTCCCAGTTTTCTTTTGTTGTGCATGCCGCAATTCGTATTGAATTAACATCTCTAGCTAAAGTTTCAATATCTTTATACCAATACAACTTTTTTTTTCTAAAATTAGTTTGTGAGCTGGTTTGGCAAGCGTTTCCCATTATATTGAAAAAGCGTTTTTAGTACGTATCGTAGATGTAAGTCTAGAATATATATGATTATTTTCACAGCCAGTTTCTAGCATCAGCGCGTATGTAGGTGTGAATTGTGGTAATTTAATAATCTTTTTTAAGAAAAACCTTTGGAGTTTATCGACTTCCTCGAATAATGAGAATCCCCATATTTGGGCTCCATATGACTGGATAGCTCGACATACTGATTTGAAAAGGATCCACTTCGTGTTTAATCCCATCTCTTTTTTAGATAAAAAATTTTTCCATGTTGCATTTATGCTATTTTTCGCTGATATGTTCTTCTTTTCGATATGTTTTTTAAAATTAATTTTTGCCGATAGTGTAACTCCAAGATATGTGTATTCATTTGAAATTCTAATTGATTCACCATTGAAAATCCAATTTTCTCTTTCTGCGAGTCTCCCTCCTTTTCTGAATATCATCATTTCCGATTTAGTTAGATTGACTTCTAGGTTCCATATATCGCAATATCTCTGCAGCTTGTTGATCATAGTCTGCATGGTAAGAATATCGTCTGCTAAAATTACTATATCATCAGCGTACATTAATAATCTGATATTTAGTGATCCCACATTAACTCCGCCTTCTAAATACTCATGTAAGTCATTTACCCCAGTACATGTTGCAAAATCTGTCGATTAAACTTCTCCATTCCAAACTGCAAAGTTGGTATGGCGGTATATGCTCTGAATCATTCTAGCGGGCTTTGCTGATAAACCAATGCTCTGGAGTTTGTAAAACAGAGCTTTTCTAGAGACTTTTTCAAAAGCTGCACGAAAATCTACAAAAAAAAAAACGTTTAGCTTTTTATTTTCATTACATTTAAGATGAGAAAGTGCTGCTAAGTTGTACAAATTATCTACAGTAGAATATCCTTCACGGAAGCCTGCTTGATAGTCACATATAATATTGTGTTTGTTTAGCCATAAATTTATCATTGTGTTTAAAATACCCATTTTTGCTATGACATTCATGAACGATATTCCACGATTGTTACTCGTTATACCCTTATCACCTTTTTTATATATAGGAAAAATTATACTTTTCGTAAATTTTTCATCTAGTTGGGCCGATTCATAAATTATATTATAAGAATATGCAAGTTCCTTGACTACCATATCTAGTGCATTTTTAAAAAATTCAGAGCTAACCCGATCTTCTCCAGGTGATTTATTGTTTTTATACCCTATACCACTATGTGGTTTGGGTATAATGACTTTGTGCTGCTGTTTGTAATAACCAAAAATATTTGACCTAGACCCATCTTTAAATATACCAATCGAATCAGAATCACTATCTGATTCGATTTAACGATGTCCGTCCGTCCGTCTGTGTGTCCATGTAAAGCTTGTAATCAAACTGCAGGTCGCAAATATGCATATATTTTGACTAAATTTGGCATTTGATCTTTTATCGGCCATGCGATGAACGCTGTTGAAATTGGTGAGAAGCGATCCATGTTGAGACCTAGCCCCCATACACATGACCCCTATGAAATCAAGATATATTGCCATAACATCCAAATTATCATACAAATCTTAGTCAAATTGGGTTTGTATGTATATATTACATCCATTAATCTGTAGTCCAAAAATGATCCCTATTGGACAACTCTTAGTCATAGGCCCCATATAGAGCTGCTTCCCGATCTTCACTTAAATCTATCAAAAACCAAAAATATTGCACTGATTCTTCTCAAATTTTGTTTGTATATATTTTTGCAAAATACAAGAGACTTTACCAAACATGGTCAGGATCGGTCCATTTTTGGGCCTAGTCCCCATATAGATATTGCATCCGATATGAACTTTTTCATATGTGCAGCCGAAAAAATTAATAAAAATCCCACTCAAATTTGGTTTATGCTTATTTTCTATAACCAGTTAGTTGGGCCTGAGAGATAGGGTCTCTAAACGCATGGTATAGGGTATTGTATGGTCGGTCTAGATCGACTATAATCTTCTTACTTGTTTGCTTTTGCTAATACCTTTTTTATTTCTGGTATTGTAATTGGGCGATCTAAATCATTGTCCATAAAGAACATTGGTGCATATTCAATGTTATCCGAAATTTGTTGGGGGTTTAGTAGTTCTAGGAAGTACTGTTTAAATTGATGTAGTGGTATTTCAGGGATTTGCTGTTTTTCTGTGCTTTTTAAAACTTTGATTAGGTTCCATCATTGTTTATTATTTTTTACTTGATTTAGTTTGTTTTCTATGACCTTGTAGTATTCAATTTTACGAGATTCGCATAACTCCTTGAATTTTGTATTCTCCACAATATAATTTAATCAATTATCTTCTGTAGGATTTTGTTTAAATTTTTGTTATGCTTTAAAGGATCTTTCCCTAGAGTTCAAAAACTTGAAATTAAACCACTTGTTTTCCTTTGAGATTTGTTGGTAAGCATTGTTTTTAAGTTTTAAAGGGTTGGCAGAATTTGTGGCTTCTATAAAGTCTTGTAAATCCAAAGTATCTTTTCGTTGCCTATATGAACTTATTTTATGATTCAGTTTTTGCTGGTATTCTCCTCGTTTTCTTTCATCCCATATTAGTTTTGGTAGCATATTCATTAGTTTATCAATGTTTCTTCCTTTTACTGTAACCGTTAAATCTATTGGCATATGATCAGACCATATTTTGTTTTCTACTTTAAAATTATCTACAATATTCAGGTTATCGTGTGCTGCTGCACATATATCTTTTACCGATTCTTCGACACCACTCACAAATGTAAATTGACCCAGTTCATCGCCTTTTGTGCATCCGTTAAGAATGTGTTATCCAAAATCTTGGCAGAGTTCTAAAAATAATTTGCCTTTTGAGTTTATTTCGGTATCGTTAGATTTTTCATTTCGTTACCAGCTTCAAAAGTAGCATTAATGAAATCATCTAGGTGTTGTTGTTGATGTCCAATACGGATTTTAAATCTCCATTAGTAAATAGGTTTTGTATATCTTCATTTGTTAAAAATCTTCTTAATATATCGAAATCGTCCTTTCAAGTGTCTGTTCTCATATATAGTGGCATTATATTGAATGATTTTGTGGATGTTCTAATGATTATTAGTTCTATCCCATCTCGTACACTAAATTCGTGCGTAATATTATATTTCCGCAAATCGTTTTTTACACCATAAACTTAGCCCGCAATAGCCCTTCCATATCTACAATTCTTGACAGCTGGCTTCCAATATGTATCATAACCGTTGAAAAACTTTTGAAATCTTTCTACCTTATCTGCAGTGATGTGAGTTTCTAATTTTCTCGATTTTAACATGGTCAAATTTTCTATAACAAGGAATTTCCATTAGATTTTGTTTGCGGAATGAAATTTTTGCACAAAACAGTTTGGGATGTTTTTAAAGACTTTTGGTGGTCAGGCTATATCGAAAAACAGAAAGCAGAGAAAGCATTAAAGAAACAAAGAGCGGCACAGAGGAGAATAAACATCAACTGGTGAGCAACACGTCCAGGTAAATGAAGATTTGGTGCTAAAAAATCTGCGAATGAGAATTGAAAATCTTGCTGGTACTATTTAAAAATTAAAAAAGTTTCAAATGGATAAGGTAATACTATTTTGAAAGATATTTTGGGCCTCATTGCAAAAACATAATTTTATTTTTCTAACGATCATTTGTTTTCTAAGCACCAGATTGAAATCCAAAGCATAATTATGGCCTGCGACGCCGAAATAACCGACTAATCAAATGAATATCGTGAAGCCAGACCAAGATTTTCGTGTCACAGTCCTTCAAAAATCAAGTTTATTTTAACAGTTTTCTTCGACTACACTATGCAACAAAAACAAAGATAACCGCTATATAGTTCTGATGGGTCATGATCCTCCAATAACAAAATCAGTCTAAGTTTGAAATTCTATGAATGATCTTTTTTTTAATTTTTTTCTAAAATTTGAGGAGCGTGCTCCACCGATTCTATCATAAGTGGATAACAACTTGACGAATTTTGTTATAAATAACGCCAACAAATTTTTATTTCAATTACATCTATTTTTATACCCTATACCACTATGTGGTTTGGGTATAATGACTTTGTGCTGCTGTTTGTAAAAACCAAAAATATTTGACCTAGACCCATCTTTAATTATACCGATCGAATCAGAATCACTTTCTGAGTTGATTTAACAATGTCCGTCCGTCCGTCCGTCCGTCTGTGTGTCCATGTAAAGTTTGTAATCAAACTGAAGTTCGCAAATATGAATATATTTTGATAAAATTTAGTACATAAGCTTTTGTCGGCCATATGATGAACGCTGTTGAAATTGGTGAGAATCGGTTCATGTTCAGAACTAGCCCCCATACAAATGATCCCTATGAAATCGACTTAAATTGCCATAAGATCCATATTATCATATAAATCTTAGTCAAATTGGGTTTGTATGTGTTTATTACATCCATTAATCATTGGTCCAAAAATGACACCTATGGGACAACTTTTAGTCATAGGCCCCATATAGAGCTGCTTCCCGATCTTCCCTTAAATCTATCAAAAAACCAAAATATTGCACTGATTCTTCTCAAATTTTGTTTGTATATACTTTTGCAAAATACAAGAGACCTTACCAAACATGGTCAGGATCGGTCCATTTTTGGGCCTAGTGCCCATATATTAGTTATAGCATCCGATGTGAACTTTTCCATATCTGCAGCCAAAAAAATTAATAAAAATCCCACTCAAATTTGAATTATGCTTATTTTTTTTATGCAGTTAGTTCGGCCTGAGAGATAGGGTTTAGAGGCATAGTATAGGGTATCGTATAGTCGGTCTAGACCGACTATAATTTTCTTACTTGTTTATATTCAGAATGAAATGATAAACAAAATTTTTTGTGCAAAATCTATAATATTAATAGGCTAGGCGATTTCTTTTTACTGATGTTTTGTTCTGCCGTTGTATCCCGATTTTAACCAAACGTATATTATTTGAATGTTATTTCTCTTAAGCTGTTCACCAGATTTACAGATTTTTAAATTTTTTCCTCTATTTTAAGGGAATTGCCTTTAAAATTGCCGCTAACACATACATAAAATTATACATATGCTATGAGTGTGTTTATTAGATTTTTAATGTGTTTCTTAATGAGTTTGTTATCTTCATTCACAATGATAATAAACTAAATAAAAAAAAAGTGTTGGTTTGTGAATTTGCTAAGTTGAGAAAGAAAGTTGACTAGAAATTGCACTCGAATTTCGAGCGCTGGAGTCTACTAGTATAAATAAATAAAAATAGATAATAATCGCAAATGGCAACACATGAACCTTTTTGGTAAATCATTAAGCTGCGTAGACTGCAAATGATAGGAGCCATATACTATGAAAATCTATAAGTAAATGTTTAATTTATTCTTAATAAAGTGACAGTACCTGGGTTGGACAAAATTGGCGAATTATTTAGTTTAGTTGGGAACTAGTCGAAAAATGGACCGATCCTGACCATATTTGGTAAGGTCATTTATTTTTGCAAAAACATATAGCAATCAAATTTGAGAAAAATCTGTGCAATATTTTTGTTTTTTGATATATTTAAATGAAGATCGCAAAGTAGCTTTAGTAGGGGCTATGGCTAAGAATAGTCCTATAGGGTTTATTTTTTGACCACTGATTAATGCGAGTAATGAACATACACAAACCCAATTTGACCGAAATCTATATGATAATTTGGATCATATGAAAATTTTGGTCAATTTCATAGGGGTCATTTGTCTGAGGACGCACCGATTTTCGCCAGTTTCAATAGCCTTCGGGCTATGGCTATAGAAGCTTACATACCAAATTTCAACAAAATATGTTCACACTTGCAACCTGTAGTTTGATTACAAGGTTTACATGGACACATAGACGGACAGACGGACGGACGGACGGACGTACGGACGGACGGACACCGTTAAATCAGCTCAGAAAGTGATTCTGAGTTGATCGGTATAATATAAGGTGGGTCTAGGTCAAACAGTATTGGTAGTTACAAACATCAGCACAAAGTCAAATTTACGCTGACCACATAGTGGTATAGGGTATAAAATCTATTACATTTATGTGTACTCATTGATTTTTTAATAGTTCTTAAGTAAGTCACGAATAATTTCTTGATAATCTGGACTTCGATTATTTTGTAAAAGGTTCCAAGCAATCAATTAAAATGACGTCCAGGCAGTTTTCTTATCAGGTGTTAATAATGTCTCATTTTGATAAGGGAAGCATGTTTAACATTGTGAAAGCCTACTGTGCTGTTCGTTTTTGTTGGCCAATCTTTCTTTACACAATGCATGTTTCGAGCCCGACTATCCACAAGACAAAGAAAATAGTAACTGTTTGTATAACCACCTTGTAGACTTGCCAATATAGCAATAACATTCAAGTCACAACACCATTTCCAAATTGACCATGGTTTCATATGATCCCTTCATATTTTGGTATTAATTACTTTTTATTTCCATTGTGCAGAATTTCTTTTGCTTTCAGAATTTCTTTGCTACTGTCGACAAATAATCTTCATTCACTTGCATCATTTGTTTGACCAAGCTTTTCAAGAAGTCCACTTATGTCGTAACAAAAGCGTATATTGTCTTTGGTTGTATATTAATCTGCAGATTAGGGTGGTCCTTCATCATATGGAGGGAAAAAAGTGTTCGAACTCTCGGTCAAACCCCCTAGAAATGTGCGAATAGCGAAAAAAAACGGAGAAATAGAAAGTTTTAGGCCAATCAAAAAACATTTAGTCGTGCCTCAACGCGATTGAAAATTTCAAGTGTGGAAAATATGACTTTTTTCACATTTTAGAAAAATTTCGATCTATAGCTTACCTTTTCCGGCAAGCTGTTATATAAGTCGGGATTACTATTAAATTATCCTTCCAAAAAGCTATAGCACTTCAAAATCGAATGAAACCTTGCCAAGAAATACCAAATGCTCCAGACCACTTTTGTGCTAAAAAAAACCTAGCTCATGGAATTTGATGGAATTTTTTTCAACTTTGGGAAATTATTTAAAGCCATAATTTATTTTAGGTCTTTATACTAATAGGTACTCAGATATGAAGTATTCTTTTATCACCACGTTGTTAACCTATTGTGCATTTAGACCGAAAATTGGAAATTTTTTGATAAAATTTTGAAAACTCCTTTTTCAAGTTTTAAAAAATTTTCTTAAACAGAATTTAAAAAAATGGATCCGAAGTTTTAAGGTTTTGTTAACCGCATGTTGCGGATTAACTGTGTGAATTTTTAAGTAAATCCTGATGCCAGAATTTTTTTGACAAGGACTTTATTTTTGCGGATTTCGAGAAAAATGGGATTTTAGAAAAATATTCTGTAAATGTACTCTTTCTAAATACTTTGTATCAAAAATTCATCACTTTTCTACTTTTAAATGTTATATTTTATCTTAATAGCCTAGTGTTTCGGAAAAAAATAATATGACCCCATTAACCCTTTTGGAATTGGGGTCACATATGACCCCAAACTAATAAAAGACAATTTATTCAAAAAATTCAAATATTTTGTAAGTGCTGTTAAAATTTTAGATGCGATGCTGGAAATATAATAACCAAATGCGTAGACCTTCCATTCCTAAAATTTGGAATAAATCGGAGAACGCTAACCCATTATTTGCCAAGGCAAACTTTGTATTTTAAAATATTTTCAAATAAAAATTACCGAAATCTAGTTTTTCTATTAAACTCGATGAATTAGAATTTAAGTAAAATAATTCGGTAAATTTTTATTTATTTAACCCTTCAGTGCTAATGGGATCAAAATAATCCATTGCGATATATCTTTGCGAATATAAATTAAACCAACTTTTAATCAATTTTGTTATAAAATTATTTTGTGTTTAAAAACAATCTATATTTTTCAAAATAAAATAAGAAGAGCCACAAATAACCCAAAGCTAATAAAAGACAATTTATTCAAAAGAATATGGAATATAAAATTGATTCATTTATTTTGGTGTATTTAAGGATGATTTAGTGTCCGATTCAAATTGTTTTCTGTAATCACTTACGACTTGCAATAAGTATTGCTTTTCTTTAATTTTATATTATTATATTAATTCTATATTTCATATTATTTTATTAGCTTTGTGTACTTTTTGGGTCTTCTTATTTTATTTAGAAAAATTTAGATACTTTTTATACATAAAATAAATTTATAACAAAATTCGTTAAAAGCTGTTTTAATTTATATTCGCGAGCAATAATCAGATAATTGCACCAAAGATATATCACAATGGATTATTTTGATCCCAAGAGCACTAAAGGGTATAATAAATAAAAATTAACCGAATTACTTTTCTTAAATTCTAAATAGTGGTTTCACCGAGTTCAATACAAAAACTGGCTTTCGGTAATTTTTATTTAAAAATATCTTAAAATCCGAGGCTGGCTTGGCAAATAATGGTTTAAAGTTCTCGGATTTATCCCAAATTTTAGGAGCGGAAGTTTTACACATTTCGCTATTATATGTTAAGTGTCACATCTAAAAATTCAACAGCACTTACAAAATATTTGAATTTTTTGGATAAATTGTCTTTTATTAGCTTGGGGACGTATGTGACCCCAATTCCAAAAAGGTTAATGGGGTCATATTATTTTTTTCCGAAGCCCTAGGCCATTAAGATAAAATATAACATCTAAAAGTAGAAAAGTGTTGAATTTTTGATACAAAGTATTTAGAAAGAGTACATTTACAGCATATTTTACAAAAATACCATTTTTCTCAAAATCCGCAAAAATAAACTCCTTGTCAAAAAAATTCTGGAAAAGGGATTTACTCAAAAATTCACAGATTAATCTGTAATATGTACTTAACAAAACATTAAGGTGTCAGGTCCATTTTTTTTAAAGTTTGTTTAAGAAAATTTTTTAAAACTTGAAAAAGGAGTTTTCAAAATTTTATCAAAAAAATTTCCCATTTTCGGTCTCAATGCGCAATAGGTTAACAACGTGATAATAAAGCAAGTACTTCATATCTGAGTCTTTACAAGTATAGAGAGCAAAAAGAAATTTTGGCTTTAATTAATTTCTCAAAGTTGAAAAAAATTCCATCAAATTCCATGAGCTAGGTTCTTTTAGCACAAAAGTGGTCTGGGGCATTTGCTATTTCTTGGCGACGTTTTATTCGATTTTGAAGTTTTATAGCTTTTTGAAAGGATAATTTAATACTGAGCCCGAATTATATAACAGCTTGTCGGAAAAGGTAAGCTATAGAACGAAAGTCATATTTTCCACTTGAAATTTTCAACCGCGTTGAGGCACGGCTAAATGTTTTCTGATTGGCCCAAAGCTTTGTATTTCTCAGTTTTTTTGCTATTCGCATATTTCCAGGGGGTTTGACCAAGAGTTTGAACACTTTTTTTTATTAAGGGCCACCCTAATGCAGATGGCTTATGCCGGTGATGGCAGACCATTGTTTTGCTCCTAAGCGAGCTGCAAGGAGACCTGATTTTCTTTAGTATCATTAGCACCACAGCACTTCTGGCCTTTTAATGAACTCAAAAATTCCGGGCAAACCGGAGAAGGAATACAATTCAGGAGATAAAGAATGTTTCGAGGATTCGAAAAAATATTTACGTATGTGCCCTGTAGGAGAGGGGGATGCCTTGGAAGCCGACGAAGTTGATTTGGAGGAGTAACTAATGAACTTTTATTTTATAACAAAATTCAGCTTTTCATTTGAATACAGAATTTTAATTTAAACTGAATACAAAAGTTTCCCTATTCATGCGAATTGTAGTATTGTATAAAATTATGTTCATCTTCCTAACATGAGTGAAAACAAAGTAGAAAATATGACTAGCAATTTTTGGGGCACAGCTTTTTTTACATCTTTCTTTTATTGAACCACAACGTGTTGATTGTGTCTTTCTTTATTTCCTTGGTGTTTTATCTATTTTTTTTTTTTTTGTTTTGTAAAAGATTTTGTTAAGCATGATGGTACCGCAAAACTTTATAAACAAATGCTGTGGATTAAAATGAAACCATTCAAAAAATTGTGTATAAATTAAGTACTTATGTTGGTTTTTTGTTGATGTTGAAATATTAGTTTATTTCTATTCATTTTGCATATTAAATGCAAAATATCATCCAATTGAGGAAATGATGTGTGCTTTTTTATTTTATAGTTTTGTCTTATCCATAACATTCGAAAATTTAAATATTTGATTAAATGAAAGTAAAGCCAAGACACCTGATATGCGGTCTTCATTTCAAATTAACTGAGGTGATGTTCCAGCGTTAACACTTGTGGTAATTTCCTCCTCATATTAATAATTCGGATACTCCTGATAATCCTATACGAGTATATTGGTTCCCTACTCACTTAGTTGTGCTTATATCTTCAAACAAGTCATATATAAGACGCCCTGAAATTTTGGAGAAAACTGATTTAAGAATTGTCCTTAAGGGAAAGATACTTTTTTAGGAAAACTTACTTTTTGAAGAAGAAAGACTTTTAGAAGAAAAGCTTCTTTTTAAAGGTTCTTGTTGATGAAAAAATACTTCTTTAAGGAAATGTAATTTTTGAAGGAACTTCTGTCGGAAAGAAAATTTACTTTTTAAGATATGGTGCTTTTTTAAGAAAATTCACTTTTTTATGATATGATACTTTTTTAAGAAAATCTTTTTGGAGAAATACACTTGTTTACGAAAAGGCTATTTTTGAGCAACCTTTTAAAAAATGGTCTTTCTTAAAAAAATTTACTTCTGTCAGATATGGTACTATTTTAAGGAAAGTTACTTTTTGAAGAAAAGCCACTTTTTTAATAAAGGTACTTGTATATCAACAGGTCTACTAAGAAAATTTAACAAAATGTGTTCTTAAGGAGGGTATTTTGTTAGCAACAGTTACTTTTTAAGTAAAGATAGTTTAAATTTCAAATAATTTTTATTTATTTTATTTGTTAGCCTGTATAACAAGACTGAAGTCTTAAGGACAAATATGATAATTTGACATTGCTTCTGATGAAAACAATAACAAAACTGTTAATAAGAGTCTCAGAAGATATTAATGCATTAAAATAATAAAAATTAAATTAAAAATAAAAAAATAAAAAATAACAATTACATATTAAATATTAAAAATTTTAAAATTAAGAATTAAAAACTAAAAATTAAAAATCAAAAATTAAACAATTAAAAATCAAAAGTTAAAAAGCAAAAGTATAAGATTAAAAATTAAAATTTAAAATTAAAAATAAAAATTAAAAATCAAAAATTAATAATTAAGAATTAAAAATAAAAAATATAATATAAAATGCATTAATTAAAATTTATATCAGTAAGTTTAGTTAAATAAACAAAAACAATATCGAAATTTTAAATAATAATAATAAATATTTTAAAAATACAAAAAATAGAAAAAAAAAAAACAATACATATATTACTTTTACGAGTATAGCTCAAATAATTTTTATAATTAATATAAAATTGCCATTCTGATATTAATCTATGATACCTGATTTGAATTATATTTTTGGTTAAATCTACTGAATTTTAACCTATTATATAGATAGTCAGGCTCTCGAGCGATAATAATTTTATTAACAAAGATTAAAATACGTATTTTCAATAGGTCGTCAAATTGTACACCATATAGTTTCTTCGAATACGATGAAATGCTGTCAAATCTCCGCAGTCCAAATACATACCTAGTAATGCTATTGTAAACAACGTTTAATCTTCGTTTACTTTCTGAGTCGCAACGGGAGAAAACCTCACATCCATACATCAGAATCGGTAACAAATATGTTTTCGCGAGTAAAATTCTAATTTTTATAGGTGTATAGCATTGTGTGGGCCCGAGTGTTCCAAGCATAGAATAAGTTCTGCCACATGCTGCATTTACATGATCAGACCAAGTAATCTTAATGTTGAAGATAACTCCTAAATTCTTTGCGCTTTCAACAATTTCAATCGGCTGATTATTTATAAGTATGTTTGGCCTAATTATAATTTTGCTAGTCCTTTTGCGTATAACAATACATTTCGATTTTCGTGGATTTAAACTTAATCCATTTGCTGATTCCAAAAGAAAAACTCTGTTATGATCCTCATTCAATTTTCTGGTACAGTCCTCAACACCTTCATTTCTGTTGCTTATATATAATTGTGCATCGTCAGCATACAAGCGAATCTTACTATGCAACAACTGGTTGGGAAGATCAATAGAGTAAATTGAAAAAAGAAAAGGTGCATTCTGTTTTTAAGATAAGATGACATTAAGCTGATCGATGTTGAAGAAAAATTCATAATTTCTGAATTAATATGTTGTGGTCTACAGTGTCAAATGCTTTGGAATGGTCCAACAATACTAACATGGTAGAAAAAACCATCATCAACTTCTTTTCTTAAATCTTCGGATACATCAGTAAGATGCAGCTATGCCCTGCCCGAAAACCAGATTGTCTGTTAGTAAGTAGCCGATTATCATTAACGTATGAAGTAATTTGATTATGTAGTATTTTTCCAATGCCTTAGAGAGGAATGGTAGGATTGCTATGGGTCGATATTCAGTGGGTGATTTTGGTATTGGTGGGTGATTAGTAATAATGTTATTAAAAATATAGGTAATTTGAGGCAAAAGTGACGGAAGTATCATCTTCAAAAACTTTGGATTTATACCATCAATGCCTGTAGCATTGGTTTTTATGGATATGCAACTTCTATATACATCGTTCTGTGTGACACAGTTAAAAGAAAAAAGGCGTGTTGGGAGAGAATTCACGTGGAAATCATCATAAAATTTAATATCCACTTCCTGCATATTTACATTGATAAATTTCTTGTTTAAATCGTCCGGACTTTTATTAATAATATTATTGCTATTTTTGTTTTTACCAATTCCAATCTCTTGTATTGATTTCCACTTTTTTTTGTGTCTGTAATGTTGCTGAATTTTTCGACGTATTAGTTAGATTTAGTATCTTTTATTTTTTTGGTTAATATACTCCTAGCTAAACGATAATTTTCATCTAACTCTGTAGTTTTATAGCGTTTCCACCGAGAACATGCAAAGTCACGTTGTTCTATTAGACGATTAAATGCTGGTGTGTACCATGGTTTTTGCCTTACGTTGATTATTTTCCTTTTCAAAGGAACAGTTATATTAAATAAGTTTGTTAGATGGTGCTCCAGGAAATTCATTTGTTCATCAACCGATACCATGTATTAAATGCAATTCCAGTCAATTTTCCTATATTCATCATGCAAAGTTATATATTCAATATTCTTGAAATCACGAAATGTATATGTTTTGTTTGAAATTTGTATTTGAAAATCATACACCATAAAGATGAGATCATGCTTAGAAAAGCAGGGAGCTGATATTTGATCATAAAATAAGAGATTCGATTCGTGAGATATAAAAAATAGATGTTAAGAACAGGTATTTTTTTTTTTAAACGTACTTAAAAAACAATTTTTCAGGACAAGGTAGTTTTTTCAGAAACGTTGTTTTTTGAAGAAAATCTAGTCTAGTTAAAAAAGGGTATCTATTTAGGGAAATATCCTGTGTTAAAAAATGTACCCTTTTATAAAATATACATTGAAAAAAGTTTCATATTAATGAAAAGTTTTCTTAAAAAATACTTTTAATAAAAAGTTGTTTTTTTTATAAAAGATACTTTTTTTTAAATAAAATTGAATTTTTAAGAAAAATGTACTTTGTTAGTAAAAGTTGCTGTTTAAGGAGAAATACTTTTTTAAGAAAATTTATTTTTATAAGAAAAGGTACTTCGTTAAGAAATGGTACTTTCCATTAGACAAGGTAATTTAAAAAAAGCAGCTTTTTACAGAAAAGAAAAATTCCTTTATTAAGAACATTTACTTCTTCTAAACTTTTTCTTTAAACTCATACTCTCTGTCTCTCTGTTTGTCTGCCTTGGCAACCCCATTCCCCCTCATCAAATTGATATGAAACTAGGCCCATAGTCTTGTTGTGACTATAGATTAATTTTGGGGTAGTCACGTACTGTCACGGAGTGATTTAAAACCCATTTCCCCTCATACGATCAGTCTGAATCTTGGTCGATAGACTTTCTGTCAAAGAAGATTAATTTTGACATAGTCACGCACAGTTACGGAGTGATTTAAACTAAAGATTAATTTTGAAATAGCCACACGCAGTCACGCATAGTCACGCACAGTCACGGAGTGATTTAAAACCCATTTCCCCTCATACGATCTGTCTGAAACTTGGTCGATAGACTTTCTGTCAAAAAAGCTTAATTTTGACATAATCACGCACAGTCCCGCATAGACACGGAGTTATTTACCAAAGCTTAATTCTGAAATAGCCACACGTAGTCACGCATAGTCACGCACAGTCACGGAGTGATCTAAACCACATTTCCCCTCATCCAATTAATCTGAAACTTGGTACACAGACGTGTTGTGACCAAAGATTAGTTTTAATATAGTCACGCAAAGTCAGGCGCAGTCACGGAGAGATTCAAAACTCATAAGCATAAGGAAAGAAAGAGTTTTAATGAAAACTTTGATTTTGTGTTTTAGATTATTATAAATTTTTCTTTAAAATGGCTGATTTTTAAGAAAATTTCCCTTTTTTTTAAAAAAATTACTTTTTATTTAAAGGTCTCTTATTTAGAAAATAAAATTCCCTTAAAAAAAGTGTTTTTTTATTAATGGGTACTTTTTAAGAAAATGTACTTTTCAGAAAGGAAATTTTTCAAACAAAATGAGCTTTGTTATTTTAAGATAGTAAGAAATGCTGCTTTAATAAAAAAGGTACTTGTTAAGAAATTAGAATTTGTATAAATGATACGTTTTTAAGCAAATTTTTCTTTACTAAAAATAGTACATTTTATTAAAAGATACTTTTTTAAGAAGAGGTACTTTTTTAGAGTAGCTGCTTTTATGACAAAATGGACTTATTAGGGAAAAGTTACTTGGTGCAAAAATGTACTTATTTTATTAAAAAATGTACTTTTTAAGAAAGGTTTTGTAAAAATATATTAACATTTTTTATAATATTAAGATGTAGGAGTCTTTTCCAAAAAAATAATCGTTGATTTAATGTTTTAATAATTTCATTTTATTTATTTATTAAATTCATTTTACTTATCTATTAAAACACTTTCATATTAATTTAGAAAATAATGTTTGCTTATTATTTATAACAGTACTGTACTGTCTTTTCTTTTAATTGTTCATGTACATATGTTAGTTATGAACTTCAATATTCAACGTTTGAAACAAGAATAATAATTGTATCAATGCTAGCAAAAAGCAAGTGTTAATTTTTTAATGATCTTAATGTTAATACATAATTGTAAGTACTTTGGTTTGGCCTAACGGTAAGAACTAGTTTTGTTTAAGCTGAGAGAAATAGATAATTCAATATGCAAATTATATGATAAGCAAATAGTTATAATGAAGATAGGTAACTTTAGTTAGGGTATCCAGTTCGGCTAAAGTTTGCATTTACGTTTGGGTAAAAAATGCCCAAACATTCTCCCCGCCAAAGAACTTCAGGTTTTGATTATTTAATTACTTGTCGATGGTGTCGGAAAGTTGAGGAACTGATGTAGAATCGTTAATGGGTAGCCAACATATTTTAGAGATTGGACGTTTGATATGTTTTCCATTGCAATAAATAGTTACAACTCTTACCAATCCGTCTGGTCCTGGATGAATGTCTTCAACTTTAGCCAGAGGCCACTGACCAGGAGAACTTTTTTCATGAAGTAAAATAACTAAATCACCTTTCTTTATGTTGCGCTTAATTTTGTTCCATTTAGGTCGAGCTTGAAGTCTACACATATATTCTTGCTTCCATCGATCCCAAAAATGTTGCTTCATACGTTCTACAAGTTTCCAGCGACTCAAACGGTCGATATTTGAATCAAGAAGATCTTCGTCTGGTATACAAGTGGTAGGCTCACCTATTAAGAAGTGTGCTGGCGTAAGAGCATTGTTGTCAGCTGGATCTGTTGAAATGGGACACAATGGGCGCGAATTCAAGCAGCTTTCAATTTGGGTAAGCAGGGTGCTGAGTTCTTCATATGTGAGATTTCTGTCTTTCATGATTCGACGAAGATGGTGTTTGGATGATTTCACCCCAGCCTCCCAGAGACCTCCAAAGTGAGGGGAAGCTGGCGGGATGAAGTGCCACTTAGTCCCTTTGTTAGCTAAAGTTTCAGCTAAATGTTCTGGAAGTGATGCCTTGTTACGTTGGTACAAAATCTGCAGCTCTTTGTTTGCGCCGACAAAATTGGTACCACAATCAGAATATAAATCGGTACACATACCTCTGCGTGCAGTAAAACGACGGAAGGCTGCTAGAAATGCATCCACATTAAGACTAGTAACTACTTCCAAATGAATTGCCTTTGTACACATGCAGATGAACAAACAGATGTATCCTTTCGAAGTGGTTGAATTTCGTAAAGTAGATTGTTTGATGTTTATAGGGCCAGCGTAATCTAATCCACTATGCTTGAATGCACGTACTGGTTCTAGTCTTACAGCTGGTAAATTACCCATTAACTGTTGGCAAGTTTTGGCTTGGTATTTAAAGCAGACCATACATTCACGTTGGACCTTTTTTGCAAGATCGCGACCAGAGGGAATCCAATAACGTCGCAAGACGTAAGATTGCATAAGCTGTATCCCACCATGTAAAGTCTTTAAGTGAGCATCTGAAAAGATTAATGTAGAAAGAGGATTTTTTTTCGTTAATAAAATTGGATGTTTTATGTTAAATGGCAGTTTTGCATTAAATAAACGCCCTCCAACCCTTAAGATATCCATTTCATCCAAAAATGTCGCTAATTGTCTAATTTTACTTTGATTTGGTATTGGTCTATCAAGTTTTAAACAAGTAATTTCTTGATGAAACGTTTCGTTTTGCGTGAAATTAATTAATTTATTCATAGCACGATAAAGTTCATAAGTTTTAAGAAAACCAGATTCTCTTTCTTTGTTGTACATTGTTTGCTTGAGGTTGAAGAAATAGCGAAGAAGGTATGCAGTCGCACGTATTATTGCCGTAAGCGAAGAATATTTTTTAATAAGGTCAGCTAATATAGAGTTGTGAGAATTTGTTTCAGTTGCTGTGTCATATGTTGTAGTATGTGCTGTAAGATTTACAGAAGATTCTTTTGGTTGAATGTTGACTTCAATAGGAGAAGTAGGCCAAGTATCAGATGAGCTCTTCAGCCAATGTGGACCTTGCCACCATAAGTGATGGTTTAATAATTCGCTGGGCAATAAGCCCCTAGACGCACAATCTGCTGGGTTTTCTCCGGAAGGAACGTATCTCCAGTTGCTGACGTCGCTGATATTTTTGATTTGTGAGACTCTGTTAGCCACGTATACTTCTAATTTCTTAGATTGATTCTTTAGCCATGCTAGTACTATGGTGCTGTCGGTCCAGTAGATAATACGACGAATATTAAATTCTACTTCATTTTTTATTTTGAAGACTAGCTTTGCTAGTAAAGTAGCTGCACATAATTCCAGACGGGGAATGGTTTCCTGTTTCAAGGGTGCAACTTTTGTTTTTGATTGTAGTAGGTTTATTAATATCTCACCAGATTCTGTTGTTATGCGTGAGTAAACTACAGCAGCATAAGCGATTTGTGAAGCGTCGCTAAAAGCGTGAATCTCCAAAGATAATGCTGGTTTATATCCTATCCATCTTGGTAGCTGAATCTTTTCAAGAACTTTTAATTCATTACGAAATCGGATCCACTCATCTTGTAGTTGTTCAGATAGTACATCGTTCCAATCAATATTAAATTTCCATAGTTTTTGAAACATGATTTTCGTAAGTATAGTCGTTGGTGCCAACCACCCTAATGGATCAAATAATTTCGCTGCATCTGAAAGCAAACCACTTTTAGTTACAGGATTAGAAAAAGTAAAATTTATAGAAAAACAAAATGAATCATTGCTGGTATCCCATGAAAGGCCTAAAGCTTTTGCCATTTTCGGTTGACGAATATGAAATGAGTCCGTTTTTTCACGGTCTTCTTCAGGTACATTTTTTATCAGCTGAGGCGAGTTTGAATTCCATTTCCTTAAACGAAAACCACCAGATTTGAGCAAAGAACGAAGTTGATTTTGTAACTGCAATGCTTCATCAAAGGTGTCAGCGCCAGATATTACATCATCCACATACGTGTCTGAACGAAGTGTTGCACAAGCTTGTGGATAATTGTTTTCCTCATCCGTTGAAAGTTGCTGTAACACTCGTATAGCTAAATAAGGGGCAGAGGTTGTTCCGTAGGTTACCGTACGAAGTTTGTAGACGCATATTTTGTTTGTTTTTTCATCCCTCCAAAGAATGCATTGAAAATTCTGGTGATCTTCACAAACCTGAATCTGTCGAAACATCTTTTCCAGATCCGATGTAAAACCAATGCTATATCTTCTCCACCGAGTTATGATAGTTGGTAAATCATTTTGAAGAGCTGGTCCGGCAGAAAGTTCTTCGTTTATAGAAGTTTGAGGAGGTCTGCGGCTTCCACCATCAAAAACTACACGTAACTTCGTCGTTGTACTGCTTTCTCTTAATACACCATGGTGAGGGAAGAAGTAAGCGTTTTTCGGAATAGCTTGCGGATATTCGCCCAATTTTAACATATGTTTAAGAGATTCATACTCATTCATTAATTTCTTGTATTCAAGAGCGAAAAGTTTCTTTGTTTGAAAGGAGGATTCAAGTTGCTTAAGTCTCTTTAAAGCCATATAATCTGTGTGTGTAAACTTTGGCAGTTCTTGGCCTTGAAGTAGCCGTTTAAATGGCAAGTGAACAGTGTATCTTCCATTTTTATCACGAAAACGAGTTTCTGAAAATAGTTTTTCACAAAGAATTTCTTCATTAACTTGCATCTTACCATCAAACAATTCTTCCTGTTCCCAAAATAAGCGAAGTTGATCATCTAAGGAGCAAACATTTATAGAAATTCCTGGGTTTACCACAGGCGGTCCAAGTCGGCCTGAGACCATCCAACCTAGTCGAGTTTCTTGTAGAAATATACTGCCTTCATATTTTATCATTCCATGTAGGAGTAGGTCACCAAAAACATCGTTTCCTAAAAGTAGGTCAATTTTTTCAGGAACTAAAAACTTTGGGTCTGCTAGGTTAAACTGATCCAAATTTGGAATGGCACGACTTTTATATTTGTTGGGGGCATATGATGTAACTGAGGGTACGATTAGTGCTAAAAGACATAATTCAAATTGTGGATCATAATTTGAGAAAATTGTAACATGAAGATATTTTTTGGAAGTTACACCAGAATTTCCTCCAATACCCGAAATGTTAACGTGGGTTTTGTACTTTGGTACTGACAATAGCTGCGATAGTTCTTCAGATACAAAAGACATTTGAGATCCTTGATCTACAAGACTTTTTACGTTAAAAGTGCCATTTGGCGTTTTTATAATTACCTTAGCGGTCGGCAATAGAGCTGGAATAAACTGGTTTGCATTGTAGCTGGAAAGATTTGTACTCACAGTAGTTGTATGTGGCGTTGAATTAGACGCTGGAGCATTTAACTGTTTATTTGTTGTATTTTGTGGTGAAGTAGATGGAAATGCTGGTTGTATCTGGTTTGCTGAAGTAAACTCGTTGTGGATTATGGTGTGGTGTGGTTCATGGCATAATTGGCATCGAGCATTTAACTTACATGATGATTGAAGGTGGCCAGTATTAAGACAGTTTCGACATAAACGTTTTTGATTTACCAAATTCTTCTTTTCATTGGATGCTAAAACAGAAAATCGAAAGCACTTATACAGTGGATGACGTTTGTTGCAGCAGGGGCAGTTATCATCCTGGCTGGTTGTGGCGTTATGAACACGAATTGTTCTATTTGGTTTAATTCGGTTTTCCTTAACAAAGAAAGAATTAGTTCTAACCAAATTGGCATGCGGTTTGCTTTCTCCTTCTATTGATTCCAAAGTCCTGAATGTAGTTTCTAGAAAAGAAAGCAGAGTTGACAGCGGCGGTATTGTTGTACTAGCATTAAGGGACTGTTCCCATTCTTTACGAGTCTGTATGTCTAGTTTTTGAGTCGTCATATAAATGAGGATAGCATCCCCTACAGAAATATTTACGTTCAAAGCTTTAAGTTGAGCCAGACAGTTCCTGGTGGTGTCTAATAGCTCTTTAACACTATTAAATGAACCGTTCGTTGACGGTATAGCAAATAAACGTTTTAAAATTTGTTCAACAAGTTTCCGTTCATTATGGAAACGCTTTTCTAAAGCTTCCCAAGCTAAATCGTAGCTAGAGTCTTGAGAAGGGTATTCGTTGATCATATTGAGCGGCGTTCCTGTGCAGGAACCCTTTAAATAATACAATTTTTGTACCTTTGACAAAGAGGTATTGTTGTGGACCAGTGACATAAACATGTCTCGGTAAGAAATCCATTCTATATAATTTCCAGAGAACACCGGAAGATTAATTTTTGGGAGCCGCGCTCCAGCGCTCCAGTGTTGCAATTTGGGCTTTGATATCACTAGCTTATTTGTTAATGGCATCATGAGTCTCTTTTTTGAATTCAAATTTGATTGGCCTGCAGTATTTCTTAGAATATGGTGTTTCATTTTTCCAAATATCCATTGTTTGCGTTGTACTAGTCGAAGGCTCTGAATCTTCCAAAATCTTTTTCAATCGCAATGGTACAAATGATACCATGAACATAGCTGAGTCCGAAATATTTTCACATACTACTTGTTTGTATTGTTTCTGTCCCGAAGAACTATCACATCCCCATTTACAAAAAAGAATTAACTTTGTGTTACCATATTTCTTTAACTCATTTCCTTTTATTGATTGAAGCAAGCGTTCGGCTGTGTGATCAAGTAGAGATTGTAGTTGTACCTCTGCCGAAATTGGTGTGATTGCAATAGTGTCCTTTGATGTCAAACAGTCCATTTTAGCAGCGGCTATGTGATGATATGCTGGATACATATTTGAACCTTTTTCAATCGGACGCAATCTGAACTGAATATATTGCTGTTTTGTTTATTTCAAATCTAGAAATAATGCTAATGTCTGCTCATTTCTGAACTGTTTTGCATCGCTCGTAGTTGGTATATTTTTATACCCTATACCACTATGTGGTTTGGGTATAATGACTTTGTGCTGCTGTTTGTAACAACCAAAAATATTTGACCTAGACCCATCTTTAATTATACCGATCGAATCAGAATCACTTTCTGAGTTGATTTAACAATGTCCGTCCGTCCGTCCGTCCGTCCGTCCGTCTGTGTGTCCATGTAAAGCTTGTAATCAAACTGCAGGTCGCAAATATGAATATATTTTAACGAAATTTGGTATATAAGCTTTTATCGGCCATGGGATGAACGCTATTGAAATTGGTGAGAATCGGTCCATGTTCAGACCTAGCCCCCATACAAATTACCCATAAGAAATCGACATAAATTGCCATAAGATCCATATTGTCATATAGATCTTACTCAAATTGGGTTTGTATGCGTTCATTACATCCACTAATGAGTAGTCCAAAAATGATCCCTTTGACCCCATATAGAGCTGCTTCCCGATCTTCACTTAAATCTATTAAAAAACAAAAATATTGCACTGATTCTTCTCAAATTTTGTTTGTACATATTTTTGCAAAATACAAGAGACTTTACCAAACATGATCAGGATCGGTCCATTTTTGGACCTAGTCCCTTTATAGATATAGCATCCGATATGAACTTTTTCATATCTGCAGCCAAAAAAATTAATAAAAACCCCACTCAAATTTGGTTATTGCTTATTTTCAATGTCCAGATAGTTGGGCCTAAGAGATAGGGTTTCTAAACGCATGGTATAGGGTATCGTATAGTCGGTCTAGACCGACTATAATTTTCTTACTTGTTAAGAATTCGTTTTGTTCTCACTGGACTAGCTTTAACAGCTTTTTCAAAGATATCCGCTTCTGTTAATTGGTTCTGTGATCGTAATTGATGTAGGAAAGATTCTTTTTTTTTTTTAATTAATCAACACTCAGGGGATGGCCCCTACAGATGCAGTGCATTGTGTTGATCACAGGAAAATAGGTTAAGGAGGAAAGAGGGAGTAGTGTGTTAATTTTTTTATTATTATTTTTTTTTTTGCAGCGACAGACCAAAGCCTCTGGTGGGAATCGAACCCACGACCCCTCGCATGATAGGCGAGCACGCTACCTACTCATCTACCGGGGCGCCCAATACCTAAAGCACAAATTTAATACACCATTGTATGCGAGTACTTATAGGGCTGTTTAAATTATTGTAATTTGAATTTTTTTAGAGTAATTTCATTAAAATGAAAAAAGTGTTCTACCCGCGGGTCGTCACGGGTGCAAAAGTATATATACGATTAAAGAGGACACTTTCACCTTTCTCCGGGTGGTATGCGTTTCTTGTTCGCTAGAAGTTCTATTCCACTAATGTTTAAATTTGAAAAAAATGTAGTAGTTTCATAAATATTTCATAACGCCCCTAATATTAAACGGCAGAGCTGTGACCACTTACAACAACTAAAGACTATAATCCTGCCAATATTATAAAAAAGACCGCAGGTCATCAGCGATGATAGCTTGTGAGTAGTAACCATTTATTTTTGATAAAAAAACAAAAAACTCACCTTTCTCTGATATTAAAAAACAGTTGAGTTTGACAGCATGCCACGCCCACAATTAGCAATAGTTTAATCTAATTTTTTGGATACCTTAATCTGGATACATAAGCTACAAAAAGGCGTTAAAATTTTAAAAATCGGTGACAAACAAAAATTAGACTTTTGGCCAATGAAATCAAAATTTCAGCCACAGTGCGTCGTTCCAGTTCAGTGGATCAGAAATGGGCGGGAAATGTAACTGTTTATTTTCTCGCCTATACTTAATTTCGGAGTACATATTAATTTTGGCATAGTTTATTTTAAGCTCTGTCGAGATGGGTCATGACGAGCATATATTTTGAACCAAAAAAGTAGTTTGTCATTACTTTAACTCGTCTCATATTGTTAACAATGAATTTTCTCTGAAGATAACGATTTTTTATAAACAATATAAAAGAAACAAGTACAAATTATTGTCGGTGTGGACCGACTATGCGATACCCTATGCCATGCGTTTCGAGAATTGGTCCAAGTTCCACCTAATAATGTATAAAAAATAAGCATAAAGCAAATCTGAGTGGAATTTTTTAAATTTTTGTTACATTCTTCAAAATATGTTCATACTTGCGACCTGGTGTTTTTGATTAGAAGGTTTAAATGGACACACAGACGGACATATTGACAGACAGACTGACGGCTGGACGGACGGATATCGCTAAATATATTCAGAAAGTGATTCTGGTGTTTACAAACATCAGCACAAAGTCATTATACTGCAACCATATAGTGGTATAGGGTGGTATAATTATGACAATTTAACTACCGATTTTTGTTGTACAAATATTACTAATTTAAAATCTATTTATACACATATATTTTATTTTCGTGTTCGAGAATCTCTCGAATTGTTTAACAACCACTGTAATACTTCCCTTATACCTTTGCCGGATTAGTTGAGTGGATATATGTGCAACATGTACGAGTACATATTGCGGACTCATATATTTTAAAATTCAAAATAATTTATTTATGTTTTATAATTTATTTGTCTTGTCGTTCTAATATTTTATATATTTCTTTTATGCATAAACATATGTATGTACAGTGTACACATACAAATTAAAGAACTTATTTCTGTTGAAGACAAATTTATAGATTTTTATATATTGTTAGAATATATATTAAGTTGAGAAAAAAAAATATTTTTTTTTTTTTGAATTATGAAAGCTGTCAACAAAAATGCCCCAAGCAACAAAATCTATGTCTATAAACTAAAACATATGTTAGCATTAATGAAATGAAATGTATAACAGACAACTTTATTTTCAAAAAAAAAGTGTGTTTTTAGTTTACTTATTTATTATAAAGTATTTTCATTTGTGCATAATACTAAATCTGATTGAAAATCAATTGTTTCGGTTAAATAGAACCAACGAAAATCGCGGTCAACCTTTTCGATTAAATAGAACCTTCGAAAATCCCAGTCAACCTACTCGGTCATGGATCGTTATGACTACCTAATGTTTTATATCTTAAATTATAAAAAGCTAAAATTTGGTGATAGAATGATATGAGGTCTGATCAATAAATCTGCGATTTTTTTAAAAACATATATTATTTACAAACATAGTCTCTAGCGCAACATACTTTGTTCCGGATTTCTCAAATTCCCCTTCTCTTCCATACAATAGAATTTTTCAAGGCACCTCGGACAAAATAGTTACTTGTTTGGCTAAATTTTTTTTTTGCGCCGACCCATTTCATTATGTTTAGAAATGGAAAACACATAATAATGGTATTGAATTCGGAGAAGTTGCATGAGCTGGAGGTTAATCACTATCTACACGAATTTTGACATGGCGACTATTCATGTGGGCAATCGTAAATGTAAAAGCATTTTAATCTCAATCAACTCCAATCGTTTTTTGAAATCATTGCTGATAGAGTTTATTGTTTTTACCTTAAATCAGCGTGTGTAATGCCGCAATATTACATTAAATCCACTGTAATAAAACTGTCAACAAACTCATCCGTAGTACAGCTGAAGAACGAGAAACACTCCAAGAAACAGAAACATCAACCATCTCGAGCACTTTCACTGTCCGACCGGTCAACATCATATCGTGAATTTTTTCTACATATTCGGGTGTAATGATCTCAATTGGCCGGCCAGAATGTTCGTCATCGCTAGAGCTTATGCGAGCACAATGAATCTCATTAAACCACTTAACTGCCTGTATTACTTACAGGGCAATTCCATATGTGACGGAATGACATTTTGAATTGAAGAATTGAAGTTAAGGCTATTCTACAAAGCTATTTTGAATTGAAAATTCATTCTTCAGTTTGAAAATGATTGTTCTTTTTTTTTTTTTTTTTTTTTATTATTAATCAACACTCAGGGGATGCCCCCTACAGATGCAGTGCATTGTGTTGATCTCAGGAAAGATATAGATATAGGAAAGAGGAAAGAGGGAATAGTGTGTTCATTTTTTTTATTATTTTTTTTTTTTTGCAGCGACAGACCAAAGCCTCTGGTGGGAATCGAACCCACGACCCCCGCATATAGGCGAGCACGCTACCTACTCACCTACCGGGGTGGTAGGTGATTAAGGGATTTAAAAAAAACTCAGAAACAATTTTTACACTATTGACATTTTTGCTACCATGACTCTGTCCTGGTATTAAAACCTGGGAACTTTTGTAAATTAAGAAGCAAGTCAGATTTTAAACTAATGCATATTTTACATATGATATATAAGCACTATAAAATTATAATTAACTGTCATTTGACGTGACGGAATGACTGTGACGGAATGACTAAAGTTTCTTAAACATGTATTAAAAGAAAATTGAGTAAACAAATAAATTTTATATTTATTTTATTATCTAGAATGCTTGTAAGGAATTACATTATGTAACTTGGAACATATTTTAATATATTTTTAAACTTACTTCATATAAATGAAAAAATATTTTTTTTCATAAAAGTTGACATTTTTATGGAATTGCCCTACAGCTATTCTTTGGTTCTAGTAATGGCTTTTTCCTTCATGGCATCTTATTTCCATTTAAGCTTAAGCATGCATTTTTATAGTATTTAGTATTGATTTTAATTAATTATGAAGGAAGTTCACGGAATAATGAACTCAGCTCGTATGTTACCACATTAACAATGTAGATTTAATGTTGTCTGTTTTTTGGCCTTAAGGCCAAGCTATTCAATAACAACTGTGCGATTATCGCTTTATTGTTATTATTATATATTAATTATTTATTATATTTAACCAATAATTCGGTTGCCTTTGTGAATATATATTACGAACTAAAAATAATTACAACGTTACTAAATTTAGTCAGTATGCCTGTCTTTATTGCACTCAATAATACAACACAGCCGAAGAAATATAATTTTTTAAAAGAAAATGTAGATATAAGTTAAAATTACTTTCGTTATAAATTCCTAACAGCTCTCCTTATACCCATGAAATTTTCGTAGATGATGCAAATGATCGGAAATGAAATGATGTATCATGTCACTTAAGTTAATATTGCTGTCATGGCTGACAGCCATACTGCCATTCTCGCTAAGTTCGACTATTCCTGAGAGCTTTCCGAATAGCTTGTGGTAACTAATGCTGGATTAGTATTGAGTACAGGAAACCCTACAACATTGCGGAGCGTTGCAAGAAATCGCGTTATACAAGACACTAACTCTATCAAATTTCTGAGTTTACTTATACCCTATACCACCAT
The DNA here is from genome assembly GCA_963682025.1 of Cordilura impudica. Classification (NCBI taxonomy): domain Eukaryota; kingdom Metazoa; phylum Arthropoda; class Insecta; order Diptera; family Scathophagidae; genus Cordilura; species Cordilura impudica. Next base: position 124,619,429 of record OY821519.1, read on the forward strand.
GTGGTTTGGGTATAATGACTTTGTGCTGCTGTTTGTAACTACCAAAAATATTTGACCTAGACCCATCTTTTATTATACCGATCGACTCAGAATCTCTTTCTGAGTTGATTTAGCAATGTCCGTCCGTCCGTCCGTCCGTCTGTCCGTCTGTGTGTCCATGTAAAGCTTGTAATCGAACTACAGGTCGCAAATATACATATATTTTGATGAAATTCGGTATATAAGCTTCTATCGCCCATAGGATGGACGCTGTTGAAATTGGTGAAATTTGGTCCATACTCAGACCTAGCCCCCATACAAATGGCCCTATGAAACCGACATGAAGTGCCATAAGATCCAAATTATATTATAGATCCCAGTCAAATTGGGTTTGTATATGTTTATTATAACCATTAATCAGTAGTCCAACAATAATCCCTATAGGACAATTCTTAGTCATATGTCCCATATAAGCTTCTTCCCATTCTTCACTTAAATCTATAAAAAAAAACAAAAATATTGCACAGATTTTTCTAAAATTTTTTCAAAATATAAGTGACTTTACCAAATAAGGTCAATATCGGTCCATTTTTCGACCTAGTCCACATATAAATATAGCACCCGATATGAACTTTTTCGTATTTGCAGCAAAAAAATTAATAACAATGACACTGAAATTTCGTTTATGCTTATTTTCTATATCGAATTAGTTGACCGAAAGATAGGGTCTATAATTCATGGTATAGGGTATCATATGGTCGGCCTAGACCGACTATAATTTTCTTACATGTTTTGTATTTATTTACTGAGTCATAACAACATAATTTGATAACACATCATTAATTGAAACAAAAACAAAACAAAATTGGAACTTAAAATCGACTTCACATGTTCGAGTTAAAAGATTTAATAAATCAAAATAAAAATAAAAGTACAACTTTCTACAATCTTGGTGCTCTTAATCATTTAGTATCATTTGTGTCTATTTCGAACAAAACGTTCGTGATCAGATTCGGTTACCCTTCCGAGGATAGCTGGTTTTAAAAAATGTGTTGATAGTACTCGTATTGCTGCTCTAAAAGGTATTCTACCAACCGCTTCACTATAATCAAAACTTTGTCGATAGTTTATAGTGAAAAGTTTTTATTTTCTCTATCGTAATGATCGCCAGAGATATCTCCAATCATCTCGCTTGTCAATGTAACTAATTCTGCTCTGCTTATTTCATCATTGTTATATCATCAACTCCATCGTCTATGGTTTTAGCAACAGTTTCCTGAAAGTTTAAAAGGTGTTCTTTTTTCATTTGATATTTTTAGGACTAAAATTACAATTAATAATTGATTTAAGCTATAAATACGGTTTAAAAGAAACCTAATGAGAGTGTAAGGTATTCACCTTGATTTTCGTAAATTTATTTTGTTGAAGAAAAAGCGATAGGCATATAAACATTCTCTTATATTCTTTAAATTGTCATATGAAATCCAAAAAGCCGTAAGTTACATTTACAAAATTTTACAGCAGAAGCAAAAAACTTTCCTAAATGAAAAATTAACAAAATTTGTTCAACATTTTTTCAGCTTAAGCTTATTTTTTATTACCGAATTAGTATTAAGATAAAAATTTCCATTTTTATATCGTCCACCCCAGTGTGCAGAGGTTATATATAAGTTTGTCATTCCGTTTGTAATAATGTAATACAACCGTTTTCTTTACTGACAAAAAATGTCGCATTTTATTTGCACTTTTTTCGAACATTGTATTTTTTATATATTCTGAATTAAGAGCAACCTTATCTTATATATTAATCATAAGCGCTCAAAGTTGAGCCCTCGTAAATAGTAATAGATTTCAGCTATTAACTTCTTTCAGGTCATAGTGTGAGAACATTCCCCATTGCTCCCTTTTTTTGACTTCAAAGAGGATAATAACCATTTTTTTTGCATTTTATGAACACAGCAATTCGACACCTTTCGGCTGATGTATAAGATAATGTTGCTCTTAATTCAGAATATATAAAAAAATAAATTTTTTGTAAAAAAAGTGCAAATAAAATGCGACATTCTTCGTCAGAAAAGGAAATGGCATAAGCTTAAAATAATTACTTTAGGCAGAAAAACTTTTGTCGGGTCAGCTATTATTTTTATAAAATAAAATTCTTTCACAAACTTTATATAATTCAAAATTTAATGATGTCATTCTTACGATTCCTTGTTGTGAATAAATGACATGAAAAAATTTCATTTCAATAACTTCTTTAATACTCTTATTTACGGAAAAAATTCTTTTTCTACCCTCCACACCTCAGTGGCAGAGCGTATATATAGGTTTGTCATTCCGTTTGTAACGCACCGAAATAAATTCCGGAGATCCCAAAACAATATATTGTCTTGATCATTATAACTAGGGAAGTTGATTTAGCGATGACCGTCTGTCCGTCTGTCTGTAGAAATCACGATCACGCCGTCAAAATCTAAGCTAGATCGTTCGTTTTTGTACAAAATCGTTTATTAACATCCCAAAGGAGTGGCTATTTAAAATCGTCACAATCGGTCAAAGGGGTCATGAGTTATAAATGAAATTTTGAAAAAACTCTTGAAAAAATACAACTTTTCAGTGTGTTTGTTGCTTTTCTTAAGATATGTTGTATATGTTGTAATTCTTCGTATTTTTGAACTTATTACAGTTGTGTGTATATTAATACACACACTGGCCTAAGCAATTAAAAATTAAAAAAAATTAAAAATAAAAATTAAATATTAAAACTTAAAAACTAAAAATGAAAAATGGAAAATTAAAAATTAAAAATGGAAAAGGAAAAATGGAAAATGGAAAATGAAAAATGAAAAACGAAAAGCGAAAAATGGAAAATGGAAAATGAAAAATTAAAAATGTAAAATGTAAAATGTAAAATGGAAAAATGAAAATTGAAAAATGAATAATAAAAAATTAAAAATGAAAATTGAAAATTTTTAATTTAAAAATTAAAGATTAAAAATTTAAAATAAAAAATTAAAAATTTAAAATTGAAAATTGAAAATTAAAAATTAAAAAACTAAATATTAAAAATTAAAAACTAAAAACTAAAAATGGAAAATTAAAAATGAAAAATTAACAAGTAAGAAAATTATAGTCGGTCTAGACCGACTATACGATACCCTGTACCATGCGTTTAGAAACTCTATCTCTTAGGCCCAACTAACTGGACATAGAAAATAAGTAAAAACCAAATTTGAGTGGGATTTTTATTAATTTTTTTTGGCTGCAGATATGAAAAAGTTCATATCGGATGATATATCTATATGGGGACTAGGTCCAAAAATGGACCGATCCTGATCATGTTTGGTAAAGTCTCTTTTATTTTGCAAAAATATATACAAACAAAATTTGAGATGAATCAGTGCAATATTTTTGTTTTTTAATAGATTTAAGTGAAGATCGGGAAGAAGCTCTATATGGGGCCAAAGGGATCATTTTTGGACTACTCATTAATGGATGTAATGAACGCATACAAACCCAATTTGAGTATGAGATATATGACAATTTGTATCTTATGGCAATTTATGTCGATTTCATAGGGGTAATTTGTATGGGGGCTAGGTCTGAACAAGGAACGATTCTCACCAATTTCAATAGCGTTCATCCCATGGCCGACAAAAGCTTATATACCAAATTTGATCAAAATATATTCATATTTGCGACCTGCAGTTTGATTACAAGCTTTACATGGACACACAGACGGACGGACGGACGGACGGACGGACATTGTTAAATCAACTCAGAAAGTGATTCTGATTCGATCGGTATAATTAAAGATGGGTCTAGGTCAAATATTTTTGGTTGTTACAAACAGCAGAACTTATAAAAATGGATAAGGGTAAATGAAAAATGAAAAATGAAAAATTAAAAATATAAAATGGAAAATAAAAAATGGAAAATGGAAAATGAAAAATGAAAAACGAAAAACGAAAAATGGAAAATGAAAAATATAAAATGGAAAAATGGAAATTGAAAAATGTATAATAAAAAATTAAAATTGAAAATATAAATTTAAAAACTAAAGATTAAAAATTAAAAATTTTAAATAAAAAAATAAAAATTTAAAATTTAAAATTGAAAATTAAAAATTAAAAATTAAATATTAAAAATTAAAAACTAAAAATGAAAAATGCAAAATGGAAAATTAAATATGAAAAATTAAAAATGGAAAACTAAAAATTAAAAATTAAAAATTAAAAATTAAAAATTAAAAATTAAAAATTAAAAATTAAAAATTAACAAGTAAGAAAATTATAGTCGGTCTAGACCGACTATACGATACCCTATACCATGCGTTTAGAAACCCTATCTCTTAGGCCCAACTAACTGGACATTGAAAATAAGCAAAAACCAAATTTGAGTGGGATTTTTATTAATTTTTTTGGCTGCAGATATGAAAAAGTTCATATCGGATGCTATATCTATAAAGGGACTAGGTCCAAAAATGGCCCGATCCTGATCATGTTTGGTAAAGTCTCTTGTATTTTGCAAAAATATGTACAAACAAAATTTGAGAAGAATCAGTGCAATATTTTTGTTTTTTAATAGATTTAAGTGAAGATCGGGAGCAGCTCTATATGGGGTCAAAGGGATCATTTTTGGACTACTCACTAGTGGATGTAATGAATGTATACAAACCCAATTTGAGTAAGATCTATATGACAATTTGGATCTTATGGCAATTTATGTCGATTTCATATGGGTAATTTGTATGGGGGCTAGGTCTGAACATGGACCGATTCTCACCAATTTCAACAGCGTTCATCCCATGGCCGACAAAAGCTTATATACCAAATTTCATCAAAATATATTCATATTTGCGACCTGCAGTTTGATTACAAGCTTTACATGGACACACAGACGGACGGACGGACGGACGGACGGACGGACATTGTTAAATCAACTCAGAAAGTGATTCTGATTCGATCGGTATAATTAAAGATGGGTCTAGGTCAAATATTTTTGGTTGTTACAAACAGCAGCACAAAGTCATTATACCCAAACCACATAGTGGTATAGGGTATAAAAATTAAAAATTAAAAATTAAAAATTAAAAATTAAAAATTAAAGATTAAAAATTAAAAATTTTAAATAAAAAATTAAAAATTTAAAATTGAAAATTAAAAATTAAAAATTAAAAATTAAAAATTAAAAATTAAAAATTAAAAATTAAGAATTAAAAATTAAAAATTAAAAATTAAAAATTAAAAATTAAAAATTAAAAATTAAAAATTAAAAATTAAAAATTAAAAATTAAAAATTAAAAATCAAAAATCAAAAATCAAAAATCAAAAATTAAAAATTAAAAATTAAAAATTAAAAATTAAAAATTAAAAATTAAAAATTAAAAATTAAAAATTAAAAATTAAAAATTAAAAATTAAAAATTAAAAATTAAAAATTATAAATTCAAAATTCAAAATTCAAAATTAAAAATTAAAAATTAAAAATTAAAAATTAAAAATTAAAAATTAAAAATTAAAAATTAAAAATTAAAAATTAAAAATTTAAAATTAGAAATTAAAAATTAAAAATTAAAAATTAAAAATTAAAAATTAAAAATTAAAAATTAAAAATTAAAAATTAAAAATTAAAAATTAAAAATTAAAAATTAAAAATTAAAAATTAAAAATTAAAAATTAAAAATTAAAAATTAAAAATTAAAAATTAAAAATTAAAAATTAAAAATTAAAAATTAAAAGTTAAAAATTGAAAATTAAAAATTAAAAATTAAAAATTAAAAATTAAAAATTAAAAATTAAAAATTAAAAATTAAAAATTAAAAATTAAAAATTAAAAATTAAAAATTAAAAATTAAAAATTAAAAATTAAAAATTAAAAATTAAAAATAAAAAATTAAAAATTAAATATTAAAAATTAAAAATTAAAAATTAAAATTAAAAATTAAAAATTAAAAATTAAAAATTAAAAATTAAAAATTAAAAATTAAAAATTAAAAATTAAAAATTAAAAATTAAAAATTAAAAATTAAAAATTAAAAATTAAAAATTAAAAATTAAAAATTAAAAATTAAAAATTAAAAATTAAAAATTAAAAATTAAAAATTAAAAATTAAAAATTAAAAATTAAAAATTAAAAATTAAAAATTAAAAATTAAAAATTAAAAATTAAAAATTAAAAATTAAAAATTAAAAATTAAAAATTAAAAATTAAAAATTAAAAATTAAAAATTAAAAATTAAAAATTAAAAATTAAAAATTAAAAATTAAAAATTAAAAATTAAAAATTAAAAATTAAAAATTAAAAATTAAAAATTAAAAATTAAAAATTAAAAATTAAAAATTGAAAATTAAAAATTAAGAATTAAAAATTAAACATTAAAAATAAAAATTTAAAATTAAAAATCAAAAATTAAAAATTAAAAATTAAAATTAAAAATTAAAAATTAAAATTTAAAAATTTTAAAATTAAAAATTAAGAATTAAAAATTAAAAATTAAAAATTAAAAATTAAAAATTAAAAATTAAAAATTAAAAATTAAAAATTAAAAATTAAAAATTAAAAATTAAAAATTAAAAATTAAAAATTAAAAATTAAAAATTAAAAATTAAAAATTAAAAATTAAAAATTAAAAATTAAAAATTAAAAATTAAAAGTTTTAGTTTCTTACCAGTTTTTATTATTTTTGTTTTGTTTTTTTTCTTTTTTTTGTATTAAATAAAATTATTTTAATATTTCCTTTTTTAAATTTTGAATTATCAGTATCGGTAACAGTGTTAAAGTGGTACCCATACCTAATATTGGGTGGAGGGTATCAAAAATTCGGCGCATCAGAATTTAACACTCTTACTTGTTTTGGATAAAATAGTAAATGTTAAAAAAAAATGCAATATAAGAAAATATCCGTAAAACTTGAATCGAAGGAGTACCGCAGGGTGGGAAATTTTCCACTTTTTGTGAACCACATTCTAGCGAAGTGGCATAATTTGCAGCACTAGCTTTAATTGCCCTCTCTATTCCAGTAGTAAGTAGTGAGCTAGTCCTTAATATGTTAATTTTTTGCCTTTTGTTGAAAGATTCGTAATAACTGAAGTCTTAGAACATTTACTCAATTATAGGTTCTTTAGAAGTTGGTTGCGCGAACTTCACTAATAGTTTTGTATATTTGATAAATATTTTAAAACGTGATAACCCATCATCAAGGTAGAGTGTTTAATATCAATTAACCTCGTCAAAAATAGCTCATTTGTTTGAAGAGTTTTCAAAATCGATATGTATTGTATTAAATTAATGTGATATGTACGATTAGTGATAGAGAAATGAGCGTTAAGTTACTTGTGAATTATGAGAATACTTAAGTACCTCTTGCAAAAAACAGCATTTCTCACCATGTGTTCCGGCAATACACATTCAATTATGTGGTCACATAATTTCCCATTACTTTGCCTTTGAATAAAAATTCTAATTGAATTGTTTTTCCAAACTAAGAGCATGTGAAGCTCTGCGTGAATGTGCAAATTAAATGCAATGACAAATGCATTTTACACAAAGTACTTATTGAACCCCGAAAAAAAGGAATTTCGTTTGGTTCAATTTATTTGAAATGTCCACAAACATGCAACACTTTTTTAATTATTAAAATTACTTTGTAAAAGAGTTGAAGGAAGGGTTAAACTGGATAGAAGGAAATGTCATCGAAATTAACAGCAGAGCCACAGGAAATGGAGTCAAACAACAAATGTCGATGCAAATGGTTATGAATGCATTGAACGATGACAATGACAACATGACAGACCGCCTTGGCAGTGCTAGCTGATTTTCAAAATGTGGATTTTATTTAATTGTTTTTTCTTCGATTGTTTTTTCATAATTCTCTTGCTGTTCTTTCTACATCAGACTGAGATATTAAATAACACTGCAAATGATATGAGTTGTCAACTTCAATAAGACTATGCTTAGAACACTTGGGACGATTTTGAAATATTTAACGTTTTTTTTTTATATTAAATTAAAAAAAAAAAATAAAAATTAAATGATTTTTATTTAAAATGACATGTGGACATTTTTATGTTTTTTGTTAAAATATTACAAAAACTATGTAGTTTTTTGTATAGAACCCTTAGCTCATTTACATATTGAATTGCTATTTCAACCCCCCTTCAATTCGAATATAATTTTGAAAATTATGTGGACGAAATTCTTTGAAAGAGTAGTGTTTGATTTTTGTTTCATTAAAGATCTGTTTATAATGATTTATGTAAAATAAAATTTAGCTCTCTCCTTATGTTTTAAATATGTATTTTTATGATTGAGTTAGAAATTAATCAAACTCAAGATAAAATGTTTTTTACATTAAATGAAGAAAGAACACTGTGTTATTTGCCTCAAAAATTTTTATATATTCTGCAAGGAAAGTTAAAAAGTTGTTTTGGGTTTAGTCTTCAAACCTCATCAGTAACAAAAGCAGTAAATAATTTAATTTTTGGTAAAAACTTAAATTCATATACCTTCGCTGAAACCAACCTAATGAGAATTAAAACAAGGAGTTTTACTATTTAACTATAATTCAAAACAACTTATTAATGTTTTCCATGTTATCATGTATTGACCAACTAAGAGTAACAAAAGAAAAGAAAATTAAAATTAAATAGAAATGAAAATAACACAGTGCAGTAGTGAAGAAATTACACTGACTTACAATATAGATACGATTCTACTATCAAAGGGTACTATTACCCTATAATCGGTTTGGCGAGTTTGGTGATTTAAAGATCCTGGACATCTGTGGGTCCATCAACAAAAGGTGTCAAAAGTTTTTTTCCCACAGCTAAGTCGAACATGGTGATACTGCTTAACTATATTTGGCAAACATGTAGCTAGCAACTCGCAGAAAAATTATATTCACATTTTGTGCATAGAAAATATTTTTTTCCTGCACTTTTTTTTAAATACAGGAAAAAATAATTTTTTGTTTTGTTTTGTTACTGCATAATTGACAGGGACTTTAAATTTTTCACTAAGAATATTTGACAAGATTTTAGCCACGGTAAAGCTGAACAACATTTGTAAACATATCAATACAATCTGAACGTGCCTACCCACCGCAAACAGCTCATAGAGACCACTTTGTACCATAAAATTTTAATTTTTCACTATGGTTGACGCTAAAACAATAATAAAAAAACAAGTAAGAGTGTTAAATTCGGCTGTGCCGAATGTTTTGATACCCTCCACCTGAGTCTTAAACTCTACATTACACCCAATGTTGAGTACGGCTACCACTTTAAACTTTTAAATCCGGATACCAAAATTCAAATGATTCTTGGCTAAAAATTATTATTATTCATTTTTCAATTTTCATTTTCAATTTTTCATTTTCCATTTTTCATTTTCAATTTTAATTTTCCATTTGCCATTTTTCATTTTCCATATTTCAATTTCCATTTTTCATTTTTAAATTTTCCATTTTTCATTTTAATTTTTCAATTTTCATTTTTCATTTTTCAGTTTTCATTTTCCGTTTTTCATTTTTCATTTTCCATTTTTCAGTTTTCACTTTCCGTTTTCCATTTTTTATTTTTCATTTTCCATTTTCCGTTTTTCATTTTTAAATTTTCATTTCTCATTTTCCATTTTCCATTTTTGATTTTTAATTTTAATTTTCCATTTGCCATTTTTCATTTTCCATATTTCAATTTCCATTTTTCATTTTTTAATTTTCCATTTTTCATTTTTCATTTTAATTTTTCATTTTTCATTTTTCAATTTTCATTTTCCATTTTTCATTTTTCAGTTTTCACTTTCCGTTTTCCATTTTTTATTTTTCATTTTCCATTTTGCGTGTTCCATTTTTCATTTTCCATTTTTCATTTTCTATTTTCTATTCTCCGTTTTTCATTTTCTATTCTCCATTTTACATTTTTCATTTTCCATTTTCCGTTTTTCATTTTCCATTTTCCATTCTCCATTTTTCATTTTCCATTTTTCTTTTTCCATTTTTCATTTTCGATTTTCTATTCTCCATTTTTCGTTTTCTATTTTACGTTTTCCATTTTACGTTTTTCATTTTCCATTTTCCAATTTTCATTTTCCATTCTCTATTTTCCATTTTCACTTTCCATTTTTCATTTTTCATTTTCCATTTTTGGTTTTCATTTTTTCTTTCATATTGGCGATTTTTTTTTTATAACGTGATAACGATAAAAAATATGTGGCAATACTACTAACATGAGCTATGTTATTGTGTTCTTGGTATTGTTAATATATGCATATTTTTTTATGTTGTTGTACAATTATTATGTTCAACCACTAAACTGTTACAACAAACACACTGGGTTTTATGTTTTTTTTAGAGGTATCTACATATTTTTGCTCGTTTCTAATCACAATGATGCCCGATGTAGCCCATTTTCAACACCAACCTGCTGGGAACTATGCCAAATGATACTATTGTAACCTTATCCAGTTAGATGGCTTTTTTGTGAATGAGCGTGATTTCAACCGACAGACGGACAGACGGACATCGCTAAATCGACCAGAGCTGTGATAAGGATCAAGAATGTTTATACCTTATGGGGTTGGAAATTAGTTTTTCGGTGCGTTACAAACGGAATTACAAACCTATATATACCGTCTGCCACTGACGTGTGGAGGGTATAAAAATATAATCAAATCCGTACTTTCCTGTAATATCGTGTTATATTGTATTATTTTGTTTGTTATATTTAAAACGTTTTTAAGACTTTTTATTTTCTTCAGTAAAGGTGCTATTACATGATGTGTTTTTTACATATGTACTGTCAAATTTTCCCACAACAAAAGTTGTACACATCGTGTGTTTATGTACAATACATGAGGAAAGTCACAAGTACATTTTTTAATTAGAACAGGTTCTATTTTTGCATGACAAACATATGAAAATACAACACTGCTTGTGGCGAAAGAAAAACAGAGTAAATTTTAAAGATTAATATTGAAAGAAAAATAAATTGTGTAGTATTAATTAACAATTAAAAAATATATAACTTTTTTTTAACAATAAATTTTTGTAAATTCACAAATTAAATCAGCTGTTGTTTACATTTAGAGGTTATGTCATACGGAAACACATATGCACGTGTGATAGCAAAAATTATGAATCGTATGTAAAAGACAATTTTGACAGACATGAGGAATTTCATATGGATAAAAAAAGTGACAGTACATATGTAAAAAACACTTCGTGTAATAGCACCTTAAGAAAACTGGACATATAAAATTCTCCGTAATAGTTTTATTTAAAATCATCTGCATCCACGTAATCCTCCATCTACTCCCATCTGCTTTGTCTTTTTTTTCGAATTCTGCTGCTTCAAATATATTGTTGCATCGCAGCAAATTTCTGTCATTGCGGCAATCAGGAGACCCCTTCTCTATCTGAATACAACCATGACAGTAATTGTAAAATTATATTGTATTACTTTAAAAATATGCTAAATTTTCTCATGTTTCTTTTGTGTTGGTGCGAGAATTATTGGAACACATGGTTTCTTGTTTATTTTATGTAAAAGCAAATATTTTAGACTCAGCTTTGAGCTGTCTTTAAGCAATTGCATATCATGGGATATGTGTGCAGTTTTCACAAGTTCCATAAGACTTTTTGTGTAATTACAGTATGCAAACGTTTTTATGCCACCAACAGTGAAGTGCCTTAATGCAGGTACCGATATGCTTTGTTCTTTAATAAATACGACAAGGTAGTGGACCAACGTTGCGAGAACTTCAATTTGAAAACAAAGAAATCAGGCCGGTCTTGCTTGATCAAGATTGGTCAACGTGATCATACTGAGAAACATTTTCCCATTCTTGGCCGTCGCACCTGAAATTTTTGGTAGTTTTGGTCTCTCTTTCGAAATAATCCCTTAATGTGTATTTTTATATACGTAGCAATGGATTGATCGTGACTATATTTTATAAGGTCACTTATTTTTTGCAAAAACATATTCAAACCAAATTTGGGAAAAATTTATGCAATTTATTCGCTTTATGGCAGATTTAAGTGAAGATCAGCTTAATATGGGGGGTATGAATAAGAATTGTCCTATAGGTTTTTTTTGGACTGCTTATTAGTGGGTGTAAGAAACACACACAAACCCAATTTGACCGAGATCTATATGATAATTTGGATCATATGGCGAATTAAGTCGATTTCATAGGTGTCATTTTTATGGGGACTATGTCTGAATATGCATCGATTTTCCCCAATTTAAACAGCGTTCATGCTATGGCTGATGGAAGCTTACGTACCAAATTTTATCAAGATATGTTCATATATACGACCTGCAGGTTGATTACAAAGTTTACATGGACACACAGACGGACAGACGGTATAATAAGAGGTGAGTATAGGTCAAATATTTTTGGTAGTTGCAAACATCAACAGAAAGTCATTATACCCTGACCACATAGTGGTATAGGGTATAAGAGAGAAAGTAACAAATAACAAAAAAAGTAACAAATTCTACTCTTTAAAAGTGTAGTGTAGTCCAAAACGACAATTTTTAATGTAGGGTGGATTATTAGATTTTGTTGAGGCACATAAAAAAATTGGTCGCCAAAGTCGTCAAACTGAGTATAGGGTTTTGCTACTCGGTGGTAGTATAATCGATCCTTTAGTATATAGTCCATGTATTTTTCAAAATGCATTTATTTGTCGCATTATATAATTAGTACTTCGCATGACCATTAATAGCAGCAACAGTCGCCTTCTCAAGGAATTTACTAGTTTTTGCACGAACTCCATTGGAATTCTGCTCCATTCCGCTAATATTATTACTTTCAGATCAGTTTTGTTTTTAAAGTGCGTCCTGGGACTTCTTTTTTTTTTTCAAGTAAACCCACAAGTTTTCGATTGAGTTTAGGTCTGGACTCTAGGCAGTTGTATTCAACAATGTCTTACAGTTATACAGAAGCCAAGACCATACCATATGCGCCTTTTAATTGGGGTCTTATCTTGACAAAATTTAATATGCGGCTTTCTTCACCAAAAAAATCAAATATATCTTCTTTGTTAATTACATGACACTTCAAAATATCTAAGCCATGTTGTGCATCCATGCTGTTCTCAATTAAATGAAACTCTGCTACTTCGTACTGGATATGTAGCATTTAAAATTCTGAAATTTTCACAGTTGGTTTTATTATTCGACTTTAGAATGCTTTAAATGGCTGTATCCCTACTCTACTGACCCCATTTTTATAGTAGAGCATCATTTCCATATCATCGCAGAATGAAAACTTCACTTGTTTTCAGTCTTGGAGAATGTCTATTGTAACAAAAGACAATCTCTTTTTTTTTATATTGTGTTGCAAGTAAATTTTTTTTTTGAGAAACTCTTGATGAATGCTCGATACCTTTCTAAACTTGTGGTGCTCCATCGTGCGACACATTTTTGAGTTTACTTGTAAGTGCCCTAGTGAAAGCATCGAGTTTTCATCTACCTTTGTTCGAAAATTGATTTCTACTCTCTGCTAATTCTTACGTGAACGCGCACTTGAAGGCTTTTGCTCGCGTCCACCTTTGTTTTTTGCATAACTTAAAACATGGTGAACCAACTGTTTTGTTAAAGAAAACATTTTGAATATATCTTGCAATGTTTTCTCGAAATTTTAGTTGTAGTAAGCCGACTGAATCACACCAAGAGACATTTAATTAAAATTCTATAAAATTCTCCTTTTTAGGATCATAGCACGGATAGTTTTAGTAATATTTTTAGTAATTATTGATTAGAACATACACTTGCTGGAAAAAGTTGTCGTACACCTAAAACAAAAGCGGTTATACTACAGAGAAATATGAACAAATTAACCGAGCTGAATTATTTTTTTGTAATAAATTTTTTTTTTTCTTTAATTTATTTAAGGCTTATTGCCTTTTCACAATTTTATGCAGGTTAACCACACAAAACAAAAGATTTGAATTAGCGATTTGTAGTTTTGAACGACGTTCTTCACTGAGGAGAGGCTTCTGCCTATGATCCGAGCTTTTTAAAGAAAAAATTTATCCCCATTTCTAAGCTTTACGATAATATTTTTTTCTTGTCCGCATCGATTTCTTTGATTTCTTTCAAGTTTGTCCTCTACTAAAATTAAATCTATGTAACCGACCTCTGCGTCGGTGCATAGTAAATAGAATTCCCCTTATATTTAATTCCGAAAGTTTTTTGAAAAACAAGCAAAATTCCCAAATCTTTTATTAATATTTACAATTTGAATTTTCAAATATACAGATACCATTTCCAGCAGGTATGGAAGTTATCAACGCTAAAAAAGGAAAGCCGTAGAGAGTGAAGGCATTTTGAAGGAATATCATTATTCAAAATAAAATTGTGCAAACGATTACTTGAAAACAAAATTTTGGTGTCTCTTTTCTTTTTATACCCTCCACTCCAGTGTGTAGAGGGTATATATAAGTTTGACATTTCGTTTGTAATAATTAGAAAAAAAATTTTGGACCCCATAAAATATATATATTTGTGATCCTTATAACAACCGGAGTTGATATATCGGTGTCCGTCTGTAGAAATCACGATGACGGCATCAATCGGGCAGCTACAGTAATCACTTTTAGTGAGAATGATTTACCAAATTTATGGGAAGATTTCTATTTCAAAAATCATTAAAATCGGTGGAACAGGTCCAGGGAAATTTCTGAAAAAGCAAAAAAAAAAAAAATGGTAAAAATATGATGTTTCTATATTGTTCTTGTTGTTATTCTAAATGTTGTGTTGTTGTCATAGCTGGCCTTGTTGTTTTTGTGGTCGTTGTGGTATTAATATAATAAAAACTAACCCTTTGTACATTTTTTTTATTAACTCTGGTAGAAAAATTTAAAAGTTTCCATTGTTTTGGCATCACTCAAGAAATATGTTAGATCATTTCTGTCATTGCCACGAGCCTGCCTGCAAAGTTACAGATCGATTGAGTCACGGGATAGGGGTTAAATCGAACCAAAATTTTTTCGACAAGCAGACACTACGAGTTAATATAAAGGGAGTAAAAATTCACCAACATCTAAAGCAAATAATGCTAAAATACCTAGTTGTTAATAAAAAAAAACAATGTAAATTTATCAAAAAAAAATTTTATGTATAAATTTATTTAAAGAGAAAAACACAAAAATGACGTTTGATGTTGTATATTTTGTGTGTAATATTTACATATATTTACATACATAAACATATTAAATAATGCAAATAATATACATATATTATATATATATATAATATATATAATATATAACAATATATAATATAATATAATATAATATATAATAATATATAATATAATATAATATATAATAATATATATAATATATACATATAGATATGTATATCCGTAACAACTGCATGTTAAAAAATAAATCGGTATTTTATTTTATTTACATAAAATTCTGCAATATTTTGTTGTAGGAAAATACATTTCCTTTGCATTAACAGAGTGTCACTTAATTTTGCTCAGCGTGACTATGCCACAATAGATGGCAACACAATTTTTGTTTGTTCTAATTAGCTTTGCAATAATTTTTATTTTAACATGAATGTTAATATTTTTAACTAGATATCATACAGAACAATGTTAGGAGTATACACGGGCTGGTCTTTTATTTCATACGTTTTTTCATTATTCTTTTACAAATATGACCATAAGTTTGGCATATTAACTTTTTGTTGTCTTTACAAAATAGAGTTACCGAGTTCATCAATGAGTTTTTGCTTTCAAAGCAGTTTACATAATTATATAGAATTATTATTCTGCTTTACCTACAAAATATCTGATTGCGATTACATCTAATTTTTAAAAATTGTTTATAATTACTAAAGCAGTGTTATTCACATAAATACAAAATTGCACTTTTTAAATTATCCATTCAAATTTAAGAAAATATCAATTCTAAAAACTGGAATTAAAAATTTCCAATTATAAATTACAATTATTTGAATTTCACAAAATCATATCAAAATGTCGGAAATTATAATTTTAAATTTAGAAGACATCAATTGCATCTTATATATATATATATTTTATTCGTTAAACACAAATTGAAATTCCAAAAAAAAAAAACACCAAATACCTATGTTTACGTTTAAAAAATATTTACATTAAAAAAAAAATATTGACATTCACGAGAAATTAATAGCTTTTCAGTACCGCGATTCAGTAACTTCTTTTAACGATAGTCAAATCGTTAAAAAAAAGCAAATAGCTAAATTATCAGTAAAATTTTTAAACGATATTTGCTATTGTTAAAGTCAGATGTTGTTGTTACCTAGACGACAACCATTTTTGTGTTGTTTATTCATTCGATAAAAACTTAAATTTTTAGGTTGAAATGTCGTCATACATAAATAAAAATCATAAAATAGTGAAAATATTTTGCTTTTATTAAAAAACTTTTTTATATAAATAAAAAAATTAAATAGCATATTCAATTCATTATTTCATTTTCAAATAAATACACAGAAATATTAGTAAAAAAAATAAAGATATTAAACATAAACATAAAATCATCCTGTCAAACACGAAGTAATTTGGTTTTTTCTAATCTTCTTTGTGTTTTTCGCTTATTTTGACAGAGATGCCACTCATTTACAATTTAAATAAATAGAAAAATAAATTGGTCGACTGTCGTTAAGATGTATGTACTGTCGATATATTTTGCGATTGTCGGATCATTTAAATTTACAAAATCGGACTACAGAAAACATTAATTTAAATTCAATGAATTTTAGAAAGCCTTAAATGATACTTAAGAATTGCGAACATAACAATTGTTACATAAATAAACGCAATTTGATGAGAATGTTATTTATATATAAATTTTCATAATTTTTTTGGATGAAAATTTGAAGTTTTTCAGAAAATTAAGATAACAAATTATTTTATTTAAAATGTTTGGGACATTTGGTTTTTTGCGTTTGGCATCCCTAAGTTGAATATTTATTATTATAAATTTATTCTCTATGTTTTCCAAATATGGCAATATTTTAATAAAAAAATTGAGAGAGCTTTTTTTTTGGTTATTATTTTGTTACTCCATCCGACCTAATACTCCATCCGGCCGCAATGAAAAAATATTTCGCCAGTTAAAAGAAACCATACAGCCATCTCCAATTAGCACGATTTAATATACAACGATCACCTTTGCAATGGAGGTTAGGGCGAGCTATTTAATTAGCAAAAACTAAATTAAACGAGAAGTTATGTCATATAACCGGAAACGCATGCATATAGGTATATAACCTAAATGCATGCCGATCAGCAACCACAATGACCAAAAAGCAAACACCGAAATAAATCCGAAATAATAGAAAAGACGAAAATCAACCCAAAGAATTCGCTGAAATAATTTGGTATTAAGTTTAACAAATTGTTTACTTTTTCCAATATTTTGTTTACATTTATTATCAATAATCAAACCGAGATGGAGGGTATCAAAGATTCGGCACAGCCGAATTTAACACTCTTACTTGTTTGTTCTATCTTTCCAAACATTTTTTTTTAAGAAATGGAGGCAAACAAGTAGGAGTGTTAAATTCGGCTGTAACGAATCTTTGATACCTTACACCTGCGTTTTAGACTCATTATTACAATGTTGGGTGTGGCTACCCCTTTAAAAATTTAAAGTTAGTTGCTTTTCTCATTGCCCAGTTATATTATAATTTCTTGTTATAAAAACCAATGAAGGAAGGAAAATGTAACTATTTTTCTTTTATTAGAGTAGAAAACCCATAAGTTCGCTAAATACTTCACAGAGCACCAATTAAATTCATTACTTAACTGTGTACCATATTTTGAGAATGGGGCTAAAAATAATTTTTTTTATTGTTACCGTGTTTGAAGTTACAAGCAGATTCCAGCCATCGAAATTCGTGTGCAAATTCTGGGAAATTTAATTTTTTGATTACATAAAGACTCTAAAGGTATGCTAATCAATTAAAGCTATTCACAAATCAACACAAAAAACAAGCTCAATTTTATTACAAACACATTAACAGATTTAATAAACACACACATAGCATTATATAATTTTATGTATGTGTTAGTAGCAACTGTAAATGCAATTTACTCAAAATAAAGGGAAAAACTTAAAAATCTGTAAATCTGATGTACAGCTAAATAGAAATACCTTTCAAATAATATACGTTTCGTCAAAATTGGGATAAAACGGTAGAAATAAACATCAGTCACAAGAAATCGCCTATCCTATTAATATTATAGATGTTATTCATTTGAAAGTAAATGCTAGTCAACCCTGGGAGCCAAAAAATGCAACTCTTTTTTAACTATATCACAGAGAACATGGTCTTCGAAAATGGATTTTCTCAGTATTTTGCTAATATTAAAAATTTCTTTGTAAATTTTAATTTGTTAACTGACTGTAACTTTTTTGTTTTAAAAGATTTTTAAGTATAGTATATTTTGTAACTCCTAAGTTATTATTGTCAGAAATATAAAGTCAACGAGTCGTTTAGAAATTAAAAAAATATGTTCAAATTTCCCGAAAATCTCCTACTTAATAGACCATATCTCTTGCCCATCAAAAGCCATAAAAAAAATCGTACATTCATCTGTAGTCCGTACCCTCCTCAACACTCATTTAGCCCATTGAATACCCGCCAGTTTTCGCCCGTGTGCACCCGAACAATTTTTCTGACCCAAGGTCAGATATTTTGTGCAAAATTTATGAATGCAAAAGATTGCCACTATGTGGTTAGGGTATAATGAGTTTGCCCTGATATTTGTAACTACCCAAAATATTGGGCCTGTAAGCAACTTTAATTATACGGATCGACTCAAAATCACTTTCTGAGTCGATTTAACGATGTCCGTCCATCTGTCTGTGTGTTATGTATACAAAAGTTGGTCGTACCGGTGTATTGGTTTTGAGTGAGTTTATTTATTTTTATACTGACAGAAAAAGGAAACGGTAGAGTTGACACGAGTTGTTATTGTTATATTATATTAAAGGGTAAAATCTTTTTTATTTTTGATATTTTGATTTGGATTGTCCCCTCGATTTATAGAGCATATTCTTAAATTGGGTTATGATTTGGAATTTGGTCAGTAGGCGAAAAGGTAAGAAAAAACAAAGAAAATGAAGAAAAAAGAAAGGAAAGAAAATAGCTTCAAGAAAAATTCTACAGCTAGCCTCAACGAAAACAAGGAGAAGGAAACTCAAATGATGGAAATACAGCAAGGAGATTTTTTTCCGATCCAGAAACTGCACCATCACAGGTGTAGATCATGAATTAATTAGACGATTCAAAATCATAGTACTAGTTCTAGCATGTAGCAGAAAGATAAATGGAAAAAAATTTGGAGTATACGCCAATAAAGCAGCTATACTGTATAATGAAAAATACTCTTGGAGATATATGCCACCCACAGTTCATAAAATTTTGTACCATGGGGAACAAATACTTCAAAACAATATGCTACCAATAGGAGATCTATCTGAAGAAGCGCAAGAAAAAAGGAACAAAGACTACAGATTCATTCGCGAGCACAACACAAGAAAGATATTCATTCAGATATTTTAACCTTTCAACACTTTAATTTTGTACTAATATTCAACTAAAAATGCAAATATATTTTAAACCCACCATAGCTTTTTTTTATTATCGGTCGATATTTACGTTTTATAGCAAAAACTAAAGGCTAAAATCCCACCTACCACACAAAAAAAAAATCGCATATTAAAAATATAGTTAAAAAAGGGAAAAAGGGAATTTTTAAAAATCGGTACTTTTATATAAAAGGGGTACTTTTATATAAAAACTGTATCTTTTAAAAAAAGATTGAGAGCAATTTCTATAAAGCGGTACTTTTTGAATAAAGGGTACTGTTTAAAAAAGTGTAAATTGTTCAAGAAAGGCCCTTTTTTAAAAAAAAGGTTACATTTTTTAAAAAAGGGTACTTGTTTAAAAAATTTCACTTTTTCAGGAAAACGGTACTTTAAAGAAGGTTCTTTTTTAAAAATGGGCTACTTCTTAAAATAAGGATACTTCTTTAAAAAAGAGTACTTAAAAAAAATACTTTTTAAAAAGGTGCCTTTTTAAATGAAGGTTAGTTTTTTTAAAAAGGATAACTATTTAAAATAAAGGGTAGTAAATCAACTTCTCATGTAATATGGATCTGAAGATATGTGGCTTATTTGGTCTCCGCAATTAATTTCGGTGCGTTACAAATGGAATGAAATACTGATATATACCCTCTGCACAGTGGTAAGCGGGGTATAAAAAGGAGAACTACATTTTAAATGTGTTAAAACCCATATTTACTTTTTTAATTTTAACGACTGTAATTTCATCAATGGGTTAATTAAATAAGTATTTTTCGTCTTATCAGGCCTTCCTTGTGATTGTTTTCTATGTTATTGTACTTAACACTTGTAGGTATTTACTTAGCAAAGTGTGAGCGTTTGTAATTATTGTTGGCATTTATAGTTTGTCTAAGTAGACATTCTGACGACGTTTGCAGTTCTTTTGTAGTTGTTTGAAATGTTGTATTTTGTCACTCATTCGCGCATTACCTCAATATACGTATATTTGACATATGGAAATACTTACACACACATACATATATGTACGTACATAAATATTTTCGTAGTCGTACAAACATTCCTAATGCCAAATAATATTGTTTGGTACTTTTTGAAAAGAAATAATAATAAAAACAAAAATATTTCTGCTAATCTCAGAGACACAAATGTGGGCTTATTCATTGACATGACAACAACTAATGAATTTATTTCAGATTTGTACAACCTAACGCACCATAGTAAAACCACCTAACATCTTCTAGATATATATCAATGTAATGGCGATCGTTTATTGTTTTAGTGATTGTTACAGGAGAAATTGGTCAGGTAGAAATAGTTCAGTGAACCAGCCCTTATTAGTATTTTATATTTGGATTTCGTTTAAAATAAACAAAGAGTTCATCGACTGAGAAAGAAGTTATAAATTGAATAAAACTGTTGTTTAATCAAAATTAAAAAAAAAGAACATCTAAAGAAGTAAAAGAGAATCTATACTAGTTATCCGATTGTGGTGAAAAATTTAATCAATTCCGATGAATTTAGCACAGATTTTATATTATACGGAAATTATCTTTTATGTATTCTGACAATTAACTTCGCAGTGCTCGTGAGCTTTCGAAAATTCCTTTGGTTGACGGAATGTCACGATATTGACAGTTTGGGAAGCTGCACTATGAAAGCAGTGCAAAAGTGATTCATTTAGAATGGCTTACATTTTTGTTATTAAGAAGTACTATTGAAATTTTTGGAGGCTGCTTCAAATTACTTCCAAAGGTAAAGAATTTACAGTCACATTGGAAGCAATGTCATATTGAATCTTTTGGAATGACTTTTTTTTTGCTGGGTAGCCTAAATAAACAACTGCCGAAAGTAGTAAATGTAGTTAATAAATCTTAAAAATTTTTGTATTTTTTTTTTTTTTTGGAAATACATTGCATGTCTATTGGTTGAACCGAACTACATTATTCGTATTCTGACTAAAAAGAGTTACGAGTATGTAATTAAATAATTGAAAAAATTAAGAACAAAAACAAGTAAGCAAATTATAGTTGTCCTAAACCGACTTTATGATATCCTATATTACGCATTTCGAGACAGGGTCTTGAATCAAAATTTTAGTGGTATTGTTATTGACTTTTGCATACAGATATAATAAAATTGATATCTGACGTTATTTGTATATGGGGACCAAGTAAAATAAAATTGACCTAACATGACCATGTTTACTAAAGTCACCTACTTTTCCTAAAAACATATAAATCAAGTTTTAAAATGATCTATGTGCACTATTTTGTTTTTTGCTAGTTTTAAGAGAAAATCGGGAATCAGCAATATATGGGAGCTATATTTAAAAATGGTAATCCGTAAAATTTTATTAGTTAATATATGATAATCTGCATTCTATATGTATGGGGACTAGGTCCGATGTACTCTTATAGACCAAATTTCATCAAACTAGAAATATATTTGCGACCTATAGTTTGATTAAAAGGTTTGTATGGACACACAGGTGGAAGGAGATACAGACAGATGAATGGCGGATGGCGAGGTAAGCGGACGAATATCGCTAAATAGATTCAGCAAGTGATTCGGTGTCTAGTGGGCACAAAGACGGATGGAAAGATGGATATCGCTAAATCGACTCAGAATGTGATTCTAAGTCTATCGGTATAATAAAAGTTGGGTTTAGGTCAAAAATTTTTGGTTTTTACAAACATCACAACAAACTCGTTATAATCTGAGAAACAGAGTGTTGTCAGAGTATAAATCGCACCTGTACCTCTAAAGTGGGTCAACTCAAAATATTTAAATTTTCACTTTTTGCAAGAAAACGATACACATTGGTCATATCCATCCACTGTAAAAATCTTATATAGGGTTTTCTAGTTTTCGCAAAAAAATACAGTTGTAACCCTCTTTGTGTTATAAGAGCAGCTTCTTTAGAATCCACTAAAAATACATATTTTGAGTTGCACCCAAAAAACTTGTTATTTTTGATGATCACTGAAAAAATCGCAAAAACAACTACTGTTGTATACTTATTACACTGTAGAACAAAATCAGGTTAGCAAAAGTTAGGACGATTCTGAGAGTGACGGGTGAAAATAGAGGCTCCATTAGAAGACCCGTATCGCGGCGTTTGTTTATGGTAGTTCGAATTTTGTTTTTAATCGACCTTCTAACTTTGCAGTCAAATGCCGATTTTCAGCATATTGTTTATATGGTTTTTTGGCTATAACTCGTCACCTAATTGATATTTTTTCAATCTGTAAAAGCCAAATTATTGCTAGAGACCTGTGCAAATTTTTTTATGGTGCTTACGAAGCAAAATTTTGGAAAAATTATTTTTTTCATGCTTTTTGAAAATATTTTCCACAAAACTAAGTCTTTTTTGCTTTCTGTTTGATCTATAATATGCTTCTCAGTTTCTTCAATAAATTTTATTTGAAAAGAAAATGGTCTTAGTCGATAATTTGCCTTAAAAATCCCAAAACCATTAAATAAATAGCGATTTAGGTAGAAGTAATTAAAAAGGAAAGTTCCAAGGATTAGGAATTAGTAAACAACTTTTTTGACGTAAACTATGCCCCTAAAAAAGTTTGCTTTAATTGCTATTCAACTCTTATGCAATGGAAAAGTGAAAAGAAGAAGGCTATGCTTTTTGGTATACCAATGATGTGTTTAGACAACAGCCCTCATCAATAAGAAAATTGCTGTGGATGTACTATTACCGCACTCAGAATTCGTTCCAGTACCAACAAACCGAAGTATTGATCTTCCAACAGATATCAGTACTACAAACGCCGCTGCTACATCCATGGATTTCTTCTCAGAATACGACCCTGGTGAAGGTACATCCTATGACACATCAAAGGACCCAATCCTAGTCCCACAAAACCAATTGGATGGAATTGTTGCAAATTTGTGTTTGACTCAGAAAAAAGCAGAACTAATGGCTTCAATTTTGAAAGGAAATAATTTGCTGGCGAAAGGTACCAAAGTAACAGCATATCGAAAACGCCAAAAAGAGTTAGAAAAGTTCTTCAATGTGAATGATACAAAAAATTTCGCTTATTGTAACGATATTGAAAAGTTAATGGAGACGATAGGGTTAACCTATAAAAAAGATGATTGGCGTTTATTCATCGATAGTTCACTAATCAGCTTAAAAGTTGTGCTTTTGCACAAGACAAATAGAATGCCTTCTATCCCGATTGCGTATAGCACTGACACTAGTAAAAATTTCGATAATTTGAAACACATTCTGGAAGTAGTCAAATATAATGAACACCAGTGGCGCATTTGCTGCGACCTCAAAATAGTTTCATTGATTACAGGCTTAACAGCATCTGGCCGTCCAAAATATCCGTGTTTTTTGTGCGATTGGGATTCACGATACGGAGAAGGTATTAAAGGAAAAACCAGCACAAGCAGCATAACTGGAATAGTCGCATTGGACGCAAATGGCCTAAAGACAATAGGCTACACGAAAGTCTTGTTCCTGAAATGAAAATTTTGTTGCCGTTGCTCCACATTAAACTTGGCATAGCTAAAAATTTTTTAAAATGTATCGCAAAAAGACCATCAGTATTCAACCGCTTAAAAGACATTTTTCCAAGACTAAGAAACGGCAAAATTCAGGAAAGAGTTGGTAATGGTCCCGACATATGGAAATTAATGAGTCGCCAAGATTTTGACCAAGTTCTGAGTCATTAAAGGACTTTTGGGTAAAAAACGCAAAGACAATTACAGGCAATCTGTTGCAAACATGTTAGCAGCTTTCGATGAAATTGGGGTTAATATGTCGTACAAAATTCATCTCTTTCATCAGCATCTTGATCAACTCGCTAAACAGTTGCCAACTGAATCTGATGAGCAAGGCGAACGTTATCACCAAACTTCGCTTACATTTGAAATAAGGTAACTATAGAGTGTGCATATTTTGAATTCCTAGATTTTTCTAATATCTTTGTCAGAGTGCACAATTTAAACATGTTAACGATTGAAAACTATTTTCGTTTCAGGTACAGAGGAAAGAAATCTCCAGATGCAATACTCGCTGAAATTTGTTGTTGGTATAAAAACACCTTTCAAGAAGAGGAAGGCGAGGAAAAAGAGGAAGAAGGGGAAGACAAAGATGAAATTCCAGAATATCTGTTGGACGAAATTATCGACCTTTCTGATGATGATGACGATGACCAAGATATTAGAGAGAGCAGTGATGTTGATCCACAGCCGCCTGCTAAACGGCAACTGGCCAAATTTAATTAATTTAATTTTTTTTGCTTAAAACTTTTCATATTTAATATTTCAAAAATATATTTTTTTCCATATTTTTATAATTTCTTTTTCAATGTTTCTTCAAAACCAACACTGAACAAAATTGGTACATAAAAAATGAGAAGTAAATTAATATTAAGCTGGAAAACGCAAGTTTTGTATTTTGATTGTTTTCTTTTCAAATGAAATTTATTGAAGAAACTGAGAAGCATACTATAGATAAAACAGAAAGCAAAAAAGACTTAGTTTTGTTGAAAAATATTTTCAAAAAGCTTGAAAAAAAAATAATTTTTCCAACATTTTGCTTCATAAGCACCACAAAGATTTTTTAAATCAATTTTTTTTAAATATTTTGATTGTTGCACAGGTCTCTAGCAATAATTTGGCTTTTAAAGATTGAGAAAATATCAATTAGTCGACGAGTTATAATCGGCATTTGACTGCAAAGTTCGAAGGTCGATTAAAAAAAAAAAATCGAACTAACATAAATTAATTTAGCCTCTATTCTCATCCCGCACTCTCAGAATCGACCTAACTTTTGCTAACCTGAATTTGTTCCACAGTGTTATTCCGAATTCTTTACTGTTTTTAAATTTTATAGTAAATATTAAAGAACCGTTTTTTGCCTCTACTGAAAAATTGTAAATTTTGAGTTGACTCACTTTAGAGGTACAGGTGCGAAATATTCCTTAAAGATATCTTAGTTATGATACTTGGAAAAGAATGACCAACATATTTTACATATCGTCTCTTTTAATAGTTTTATCTCGAAAAGTAACGGAGACTCTAGGTAATCGTATATTATTAAGAAATAATGAAATTCTAAGTTGATATTTCTTTTATATTTAATTCATTTTTTTTTATTTATATTTATTTAAGTATTTTATGTATTTATTTTTTGTGCTTTCCTGTATAACAAGAAAATTATTCTTTTAATTACAGTACAGGATTAATTAAATTTAAGGGTACAATGGGCTGATATAAATGAAATTAATTATATATATTAATTATTTATAAAATAAAAAATAAAAACAAAAGTATATTTCAAAGATTTTTCTATGCAAAATAATCAAACAATTAGTTTCTTAAAGTCTTGCGTTGCTTGTTAGTTGATAAGTTTGTGGAAGTGCATTCCAAGGACGAACTCCGTGCACAAAAAATTGCTGTTCTGAGACAAGTGTCCTATAAAAACGAATTATCAGCTTTCTTCCATTATCAGATCTGGCAAATTCCATATTTTCGAATAGATAGCTATGTTTTTTTGTGTAAATAATTTTGTGCGTAAAAATTAGAACTCCAATTTTTAAAAGATTATCCAAAGATACATCAAATAGTCTTACTGAGAAGGGTGTTATATGAGAACATCTTCTTAAACCAAAAACATAACGAATGATATTATTATATGCAACATCGATTTGCATTGCTCGGGGAGTCGCAATTAGCAAAAATTTCACAGCCGTACAAAAGGCCAGAAATAATGTACGTTTCGGTTAGTAAAATTCTTACTCTCAAAGGTGTGTAATATTGTGGTGACCAAAGAGATTACAGTTTAACGTAAGTTTGCTCAACAAAATTATTTTTATGATTTGACCACGATAGGGAGCCGTTAAAGAAAATACCTAGATTTTTGGCAGAAGAAACAGTAGGAATCTTTTGACCGTTAATTCTAACTAGCAGATTCCAGCGCTCGAAATTTGAGTGCAATATCTAGGCAACTTTATTTTTCAACTTATCCAATTCACAAACCAACACTTTTCTGGCTAATTATTATTGTGAATGAAGATAACAAACTCATTAACAAACACATTAACAAATTTAATAAACACATATATAGCATATGTATAAGTTTATGTATGTGTTAGTAGCAACTTTAAATGCAATTTTCTCAAAATAAAGGACAAAATTTAAAAATCTGTAAATCTGGAAAACAGCTAAAAAGAAATACCTTTCAAATAATATACGCTTGGGATAAAATGGTAGAACAAAACATTGGTCACAAGAAATCGCCCAGCCTATTAATATTATAGATATCAGGAACCATGGGTGGTTGTTTATATCGTTTACTTATCATGGATGTATCAACTAAACATTTAGATTTTAATGAGTTTGAAAAGAGCTGATTGGCCGTAGCCCAACGATGGATATTATTTAAGTCATCTTCGAGTTTCCTTATTTTGTGATAAATTGAAATAGTCGGACTACTTCAATATAATTGCACGTCATCGGCCTACAAATGAATATTGCAATGGAGAAGTTGAGAAGGCAGATTATTAGCATAGAGAGAAAAAAGCAAAGGCCCTA
This sequence comes from Cordilura impudica, assembly GCA_963682025.1. Classification (NCBI taxonomy): domain Eukaryota; kingdom Metazoa; phylum Arthropoda; class Insecta; order Diptera; family Scathophagidae; genus Cordilura; species Cordilura impudica. The sequence goes on from OY821519.1 coordinate 124,646,570, forward strand.
GGGTGGATCTCTGTGGCACTCCTCTCGTAATATTCAACGTTGTTGAGATATTATTTTTCACGTAAACGGATTGGATACAATCAGGTAGGCAGGATCGCAGCAGATTTACAAATGATGAAGAGAAATTAAAAAAAATGTTTCAGCTTATAACATAGCATTAAGTGGTCGACAGTATCCAAGGCCTTTGAATGGTCAAGTAGGACCAAAAAATTAACTTTATTATCATCCAGTTCCTGCCTTATGTGTTCAGTTACTTCAGTCAAAGCAGTAACACAACTTTGATTAGATCGAAAACCTGATTGTTTAATCGAGAACAAACCAATCTCATTTATGTATAGTGTTTCTTCTCGAGAATTTTTCCTCGAGAAATTCTCGATATAACTATAAAATTATAAAGTCACAATTCTCGAGAAATTTAGATATTTCTCGAAAAATATGCAAAAATTATAATTAAGTGAATTTTTTTAAAAAAATTTTGTTATATTGGGAAATTCTTAAACCTTTAATAATTTGCCGTTCTGTTCATTTTCTTAAGCGCTGTGTATACACAACGATTTTGCTTCGATTTTCATATAAAACAGAATCCATCCAATATTGAATCAATATCCACAAATTGAAGAAATTTGCGTTTACACACACCAATTTCCTTTCGATATTGATGCAAATCGTTGTGTCTAAACAGTGCTTTATTCATCACTGTCATACAATTTTTTTAAAAACATCGTTATTTTTCTATTTTGTTATTCCTAATTGTCTCAAACTTCAGTGGTTGTCGTTGTTTTATACTTAACAATTCGGGGAATTCCCGGTCAGCAATTACTGTAACTAATTGTATGTAAAAATATAAAAAAAAGGAAGTAACATATATGTAAGATAAACCTACATATAAATTTTGTTTTTAAAATAATTTTAATTAAAAAATAGAAACCAAAAAATACCCATAAAATGACCAAAATTTACCAGGACTGTTGGGAACATTTTAAAAAGTGTGAAAGGAATAAAGATTTGGCAATATGTAAGATATGTCTTAAATCACTTTCATGCAAAGGTTCGGCGACTATTGGTCTGCGTAGGCATCTTGAAAGTGTACATGAGTATAAAAGACAAGAAAACAATGATGGTGAAAATGCAAAAAGATACAGGTACGGAGATAATTCAGTAATTGAATCTCTCTTAAAACGAACAACTATGGGTGAATTAATTTCAAAGTTAGCAGCTGTTGATGGACTATCTTTTCACAGAATTACTAAAAGTGAATTCAATAGAACATCTATGAGTGGCAAAGGATTTAATTTACCACGAAACCCCACCAAAGTGATGCAATTAATGCTGAACTTTTATGAAGATATAAAACAACAGCTGATTAAAAAAATAATTAAACACAAAGATAATGGTAAAAAATTCAGTATATCCATTGATGAGTGGACCAGCATGAAAAACAAAAGATATATGGATGTACACTTTTACTATAATAACAAAGATTCAGTCAATTTAGGGATGGTGCCGGTCGTTTGTAATGTCCCTGCTGAAAAAGCATTGGATTTAGTAAAAGAAAAATTAAAATCGTTTAATATCATATTTAATGACGATATAGTAGCTACAAAGAGTGATGGTGCTACTGTAATGCAGAAATTTGGAAGATTATCTTCTCAATTTCACCAACTTTTTTGCAATAACGGGTTGCATTTGGCTGTTCTGAAAGTATTTTATACCAAAAAAGGCATCGTGATAACTTTTCTTGTATCGAGGAACTGGAAACTGATAACGCGTCTGATTTAGAAAATGAAAATAATAACTTTGATGATGATTCTGATATGAAGTTGTGGAAGACGTTGCAACCCCAAATCGGAAAAGCTATTAAATCCATTCGAAAAATCACAAAAATGTTTAAAAGCTCCCCCGTTAAAATGCTATATTACCAAAATATGTATTGGAAGAGGAGAAAAAGAGCTAATGGTAATCTTAGATTGTTCTACTAGATGGAATACAATTGAGGCTATGATAGAAAGTTTTGTAAGAATTAGCGGCCCAATCAAAAAAGCTTTGTTGATTGAATTAAATTTGGGTAGTTTGTGCAATGACGACTATGTTGAGGTTGCTAAAATAATATTAGCAACATTAAAACCACTCCGGATTACAATTGAAACTCTTAGCCGAGAAGAGTTTACACTATTATCTGCTGAAGGAGCTCTCAGGTTTTTGTTTACAACTTTGGAAAAATTAAACACTAATTTAAGTCGAGACCTCCTTAACGCAGTAAGGGAGGAAATATCTAAAAGGAGGGATTATACTTAAGTATCTGTTATTAGGCCCCTACAGAATCCGGATTGTATGTCACATAAAGAAAATGATAGTTTTTTTTGACATGGCACCAAGACAAGAGATATATAAATTGGTAAATTGGCTAAATGTATATCATCTAGAATTTTTGAAACTAAAAACAGTGATAACGATAATACTGAAGAAACTGGTGAAACTGAAAATATTGAAGAATGTCCAAATCGAGAAGAAGAAGCAAGTCTACACCAACAAATAAATTTTGCAATTACAAAAAGTTTAAAAGAATATGAAAGTCCGAATGCTGACAAATTTCAATCATTAACAAAGGAATTTAAAATATTTGAAGCAAACGGGAAGAGAACCTCAAATTTGCAGAATCTTTTGGATGCACTTCTGACCATTAAACCAACTTGTATGCAAAATGAGTGAAATTTTTCTATTGCAACAGATTATGTTACCAAAAAAAGAACAAGGATGGGAGATTCAACTTTGGATGCTCTGTGTTTCTTAAAACATTATTTTAAATCACAAAAATGATTAAATTTATTATATATTTTATAGAATACATTAGATTTTTATTTTAATAAGTTATTTTCTCAAGAAATCTCGAGAAAACTCGACAGAAAAAAATGTGTGTTTTCATTTCTCGAGAAATTAAAAAGGGTGAGAAATGTGAAACACTATTTATGTATGTGGTCATTTATTTGTGTAGGGGCATTTCGAGTACTTTTGAAAAGTAACACAGGATTGCTATGGGGCGGTATTCGTTTGTAGATTTAGAAACAGGAATTATATTGTTCCTAATCCTAAAATATTTATAAATAATTATATCACATTGTTTCTGAAATATGAACCATTTTCAGTAATTTAAAAAATGTACTATTCCAAGTTTATCGATATATGAGAGGATCGTTAGAAGCAGTGCATGACATCTCATGGAGATAATGTGAAAAAATAGAAATGATTTTTAATATTTAGCTTTTATTGTTAGGTAACAGGCTTTTAACCACAACGACACATAATGGTGAAAATAGCTGATTTGATATTTGATTATTGTTTTTGATGCAAATCTATAACGCAATTCCACAAATTGAAGATTTTCTAAATCTTTCTGCTTTGATTTATAATCTGGCAGCAAAATTTTTTTATCATGGATTTGAGACATTTATATATTCCTAAAAAAACTTCGGAGGACGATATTCGTAATTTAGTGATAGAGTTCGGATGCCCCATGTCAATGAAACTTCTAATACATACAATATTTCCATAACGCTTTAACGTATATAATATGGTAGAACATTTTATAAAAAATCTTGTTGCGAAATTCGGATTTAGTACAAAATACTACAATAGAAATCACTTTCAGATCACAGGTGGAATATCTTGCATCGTATTTTAAAATATTATAAAGATAACCTCCTGTTCATTACAAATTTCTAGCAAAAGCAATTTTAATTTTAGTGCATATTTTTAGTGTGTTTACATACTAAAGATAATGCATAATATATTTTGGCATGCTGATTGCAAATCTGAAGAAATTGTACATCAGATCAGGTATTTGCGAAGACATCTGAAACTACTACTATATCATTTCAATACAGTTCTTGCATTTTGTCAGATATCATATTTGTCCTCGAACAAATTATCAATTAAAACTTCCTTATTTTGGAATTTCATTTTAATATTAAAAAATAATAATAATAGTTATTGCTTACAAGACTTTCCTAAAATTTCTGAATGCCCTGAGCGCGGATTCGACCTATCCCAAGAAATGCAAACCTAAAAATGTTAGAAAATAAATATGGCAATCAGTACTTTTAAGAAATTTTGAATGTTAGGAACAATGCAATGCAAGACACTGGTTCTGAGGTCGGGTTTTTGCTGATGTTTGTATTTACCAATGTCTGAGTTAGACACTCGAATCTTTTTCTGAGCCGTCTTAATGATATCAGTCCATCCCTCCCTCTGTCTGTGTAAACTTTGTTAACATACTAGAGGTCAAAAATATTGCTGATAATCGTGCATGTTAAAACCTGTAAATGGCCTTAAGATTCAGAATTTCATATAGATCTCGGAGAAATTCGGTATGTTAGTATTATTTACTGCCACTAAAGGGTAGACGCTGTTGGACCATATTAAGTCACTTCCGCAATTTCACTTACTTCTATCAAAATAAATTTTCTTTCTTTTTCGAAAAACAAGTGACTTTACGTGATATCATAATAGCATTTTTCACTCTGCGGGTAACAGATTGAAATGAATGCCACTCAAATTTGGTTTTCGCTTATTCCTATATCCAATTAACTGGACCTAAGACCCTGTCTCGAAACTCATGGTATAGTGTATACTATAGTTGGTCTAGACCACCTATAATTTTTTTACTATTTCATTTGTGAAATAGATTGAAAAGAATACTTCATATAAAGTTCTTACCACGGACTTTTTGATCGAGAAGAAATAAGTTACCTGAAAAAGCGCTTTAAATGCGATGAGTACTACTTAACCGATTCTTGGTAAAAAATTCGGTTGAGTATTTCAAAACCAGTGTTGTTTTCAATTTCTGGTTTGGATTTCGTGACAGACCGATAACGTGCAGAAATTTAGACAAGGTTTCAGTTCGCTGGAGAACTTTAGAAAATTATGCTCTGTTTCCAGGTCTAGAAAAACGTGAGTCCGTGCAATTGTTAGTTTTAGATTCTTTTCCAGTACCAAGAACATTGTTTTTCGTTGGAACCTTATGGTCGCTTTATACCGACCCAACAGTGCCATACAGCAAGAGATTAGAAATCTTCTTATTGAGAAATTGTAAGTTCAAGGTTGACCTGGTCCTGGAGTCGTATTTAAATAATCTATACCTGCAACATTCTGATTTTAGTCCTTAACGTGTATTTTAAATTTTTAACATGATCTCCATTTAGCAAAACACATGTTTCTCAAATTTTTCGATTCTGCGATAACCTCATCGTTGGAGGCAGATTTGACAGATGATACTTGACTGAAACAAACTTGTACAAAAAGTACAAGTGGTGTGTTTTCGATCTTTAAAGTAATTTTAAGGCTGCCCTCTTATATATTACATGGTTTTTTTCTATTTTAGGGGCTTATTTTATTAAATGAAAAAATTTTAAAAATATTTCAGTGTATTGAATTTCTCATACAAATTTTAATCGTTTATTTACGTTTCGTTTAATAGCATGTATTCATTATTCAAATTATTTATTTGTGTTTATTATTACTAGCAGATTTCAGCGCTCAAATTTCTAGGCAACTTTATTTTTCAACTTAACCAATTCACAAACCAACAATTTTTTGGTTTATTATTATTTTGAATGAAGATAACAAACTCATTAACAATCACATTACAAAATTTAATAAAGACACACATAGCATCTGTATAATTTTATGTATGTGTTAGTAGCAACTTTAAATGCAATTTACTCAAAATAAAGGGAAAAACTTAAAAATCTGTAAATCTGGTGCACAGCTAAAAAGAAATACCTTTCAAATAATACACGTTTGGTCAAAATTGGTATAAATTGGTAGAACACAACACCGGTCACAAGAAATCACCTAGCCTATTAATTTTTATTTGAAATGTTAATAATGCTTTTATTATAGTTAAATGTTGCGGCAACATTTATCGCTATTTAGCTGAATGTTATTTTATAAAAATACTTAACCCAGATCCACTTTTTATTATACCGTTCATCCATTTGTCTGTCCATATAACCTTGTACATAAGCTAGAGGTCTCAAATGAAAATGTATATAAATGAAATTTACAATTTGTGAGCCATACAACAATATGACATATGTTCAGTTTAAGTTAAATTTTGGCTTAATATAAAACAGCCTCTCGAAATTCACTTGAATCTATCTCAAGTCTATGACATATTTTACTTCAATTTGGTGCGTTTATGTCTTTGGAACATCTTGCTAAATATGATCTTAATCAGACCATAATTAATCCACGTTAAATGTTATGTTTATCTTTATTTTTTAGGTTCATTAATGAATAGAACTAGTTTGGTTGGATGTAAATCTCTAAAAATTATCTTAAACAAAAAAAAATATGATAAACAAAAAAAAAAAATAGAGAATTACTAAAAATTTTATGTGAAAAAATTCCACTTTATATAGCAGCCGTAAAAGTCTACTGTTTTTAGATACTAAATTTAAAACTGTAGATTATCGCTTTGCAATTTTTACCAAGTTTGCCAAAATTGTAAAAACTCCACCTACTGATGTCAATATTAAAGAACAATTCCTACCCCTTTCTTAAGGATTAACATTTTTGAGTGTATACGTTTTAAGAATTGCCTAACGAATAAAAAATTCTTCCACATAAATTTCATATTTTTTTAAGATAAAAATTCCTTTCTTTTATTTACGTAATATTATGTAATATTTCTTCGTTTTACAACTGTTTTATGGAAAACAACACATAAATGTCAGGGGAATTCGTCAAATAGTTCATTCACCTTTTGCACAACTACTTTTGTTTTAACAGTGAATAGCAACAGATGACATGATTCTAAAAAAAAAAAAAAACAAACAAATACTTTAAGGACATGCGGAAATATATCGCTTGACCAACTGTTTTGTTTTTAAGGAATCCCACCAAGAAAAGTCAATGAACTTTTGAATTAAGTCAGCTTAAAAGAAACCTTGTAATGTTAAAAAATACGGGAAAACATTTTCTTTAAAAACAACTAAAAAAAAATTTTTGTTTACTATTAAGATTGTGGAGGTTCCTGTTAAAGCAGCTTGTCAGAACAGGTATTTCGATATGTTACTTTATAGAATTTAGTTAGATTAGTTATGTTTTATAATGATTATTATAGATCTTAAAGGGTTAAATTACTAACAAACCCGATTAAGCCAACAACTTATTTACAACTAAAGATGATTTTTACCAAACACACAATTCAAATTATTAAGTAGAAAATTATTATTGGCTTAACGAAAATATTTTGACATTAAATCACACATTTACATTTAACACAATAAAAATTAAATATTCATACAAATGATTTACAACTCAAAGCTTAACAAGCGAACCCCACACATCATCATAGCCATGAAATTGTATTGTAAAGTATCTTAAAGAAAAGAAATCAATCATGATTATGAATACATTGTTTGAAAAATCAAATGATAGCTGTATACTTAGTATGATTTAGAGAATGGCACTCTGGAACTTAAGTGTTTGCTGTTTAAGATATATAAACTTTACAGTATCTATAAAATTATACTTTGTATGAATTATATAATTTGCGGATACTTCCACAACTGGAGTTAGAAATTGATGCCATATTTTACACGATATATTATTGGCAATTATATGCCACTTTTCTAAGAGCATTCCCAAATTTCTCACTAAAATCAACGCTATTAACGTTGGCCCGTTAATGTAAAATGCATTTAAATAAAAATAGTTTTAAAATGTAAAAAATATTCTTAAATGCGGAGATTTCTCGTATAGCACTGAGTTCGTATTATTTTGTACTTTAAGTGCGGCTATTTATAAGCCACAGCGACTTTAGCTGAACTTTTGATTTCATTGGCCAAAAGTCAATTTTTTTGTCACCGATTTTTAAAATTTTAACGTCATTATATATACAATATATCCATATTAAGGTAGTCCAAAAATTATGTTAAATAATTGCTAATTGTGGGCGTGGCATGCTATCAAACTCAACTGTTTTTTTAATTTGTTTGTTTTTGACCTGCGGCTCTTTTTACAAGGTTGATAGGATTGTAGTCTTCAGTTGTTGTAAGTGGTCACAGCCCTACCGTTTAATATTAGGGTGTTATGTGACCGATGTTTTGTTCTACCGTTTTATTTCGATTTTGACCAAGCGTATATTATTTGAAAGGTATTTCTTTTTCGCCGTTTTGCATATTTACAGATTTTTAAATTTTTTCCTTTATTTTGGGTAAATTGCATTTAAAGCTGCTACTAACACATACATAAAATTATACAATGCTATATGTGTATTTATTAAATTTGTTAATGGGTTTGTAATAAAAATGAGTTTGTTTTTTTTTTGTGTTGATTTGTGAACTGGCTATAATTGTTTAGCATACCTTTAGTGCATTTATTTAATGAAAAATAAAATTTCCTAGAATTTGCACTCGAATTTCGAGGACTGGAATCTGCTAGTATTAATTAAACTACTATATTTTTGTAAAATTTCAAATTTAGTGGAATAGAACTTCTAGGGAACAAGCAACGTATTTCACCCAGAGAAAGGTGAAAGTATCCTCTTTAACCCTATGATGCTTTTGCACCAGTGATTATCCGCGGGTAGAACACTATTTTCATTTAAATGAAATTACTCAAAAAATTTCAAATTACGGTAATTTAACCAGCCCTATAAGTACACAAAACAAGTATACCGATGGACTGAGAATCACTATTTGAGTCGATTTAGCAATGCCCATCCGTTCGTCTGTCTCTGTGTCCATGTAAACCTTGTAATCAAACTACTGGTTGCAGATATGAATATATTTTGATGAAATTTGGTATATGAGCTTTAATCGGTCATTGGATGAACGCTATTGAAACTGCCTTATGATGCCATTTATCATATAGATCTCAGTCAAATTGGGTTTGTATGTGTTCATTACATCTGTTAATCAGTAGACCAAAAATAATCCCCATAGGACAATTCTTAGTCATAGGCCCCATATAGATCTGATTCCCGATCTTCATTTAAATCTATCAAAAAACAAAAAAATTTTGCTCGGATTTTTCTCAAATTGGGCTTGTATATTTTTTTTGAAAATATAAGTGACTTTGCCAAATATGGTCAGGCCCGGTCCATTTCTCGACCTAGTTACCATATAAATATAGCATCCGATATGAAGTTTTTCATATCTACAGCCAAAATAATTAATAAAAATGCCATTTAAATTTAGCTTATGCTTATTTTCTATATCCAATTAGTTGGACCTAAGAGATAGGGTCTCTAAACGCATGGTATAGGGTATCGTATAGTCGGTTTTGACCGACTATAATTTTCTTACTTGTTTTTAAAAAGGTTTTTTTACCCACATATGTATGAAATATTTTAATAAATTCAGATTCAAAAAATAAAAACCCTTATTTTCATATCAAAATCAGAATCATTGCGCTAATGTTCAGCAGATCTAGTTTGCTAAAATTAACAAATTTGACAACAAAAAATTATAAATTTTTCTGTAGCAATAGCGAGACTATTAGATAATATTATTAACGTTTTTTTAAGTTTAAATATTCTTTAAGTGTAAACAAATTTGCAAATTAGACAGCAAAAAATTTTTAATTTTTCAGTAGTAATGGCAAAATTTCCAGTTGATTTTCTTTTTTTTTTAGTGCAAAATTTTTTTTGAGTGTAAACTTTAAAAAAAAAATTCCATTATTAAAAACATGCTTGTAATTATTATTAAAATCCAAATATGACATTTTTCAATTACTAAAAAAGATAATGAACCCATATTTCACACTAAAAGTTAAAAAAATGAAAAGTTCAAATATTTTGATCGGTTCAAAAATTAGAGAATTTTGGCCAATAAAAAACAATTTTCAGCCACTCTGCTCCGGTGTTCTTAGTTATATGTGTCAAAAAATTCTTGGGAATATATACATATGTAGAATTTTATTTTCTTTAAAATGTATAACTTAGATTCTATTTGTTCATTAAACTGGGACCAAAAAAAATTTGTTGTTCGGTATATAAGCATACATAAGGATCAAAATGACCGGTTCGTTAAACGCGATGTTCGTAGAATCGAATGTTCGTTAAATTGGAAAACTACCGTAGTAATAATAACGACAAATAAAAAAGTTACAAATTCTTAATTTGGTCTTATTGCACTCTTTTCTTTATTGAATAAGCGGTTCGAGCAGCTTCAATGAATTGACTGTCGGAATACGATAACCAATACAAGTTTTTGGGCTCAGATAATTGATGACAAAAACTCCGAATTTGATCTCCACAGATATATATGTATGTATAACTATAACTCCATCAATGTTATTTTTAGCACAATAATAAAACGACAAAACGATAAATCATATTCGAGAGAAATCTTTCTTGCTTTAACAATTTGTCAGACTTTTCGTTTATCTACTGCATCTACGTCATCTACAGCGCCTTTGCCGTGTGAACTTTATATATAACTTTATCGAATATTCAGTGCTTACGGTTACGGACGCGACAAGTTTTAAACACCAATAAAATTTTTCAAGCAAATTCTTGGGAGCCAGTTAATAAATTTTCTTAAGTAACATGGTGAACGTCCTAAAAAACTGAAAGTTCTTTTCATTTGAAATACTTGTCCAATACAATCACTAATGTTTTTTGTATACGAACACGACATTTAGATTTAGAAAGAAACAAACTCAATAACTTTCTTTATTCGAACTATATATTTGCCTATTCAAATACCTAATGTAGTCATAATAGAAAATTTTTAAATTACAACAATATAATATTACTTAAAATAAGCTAAAGCCATAAAGAAAACAATTTGCTATAATATGTCGAAACACTCAGAAAAAATTGGATGCTTTTTACATATGTCTATTTCGGCTCAAAATTGAACAAAAATGAAAGTGCTTTTATATTAATAAAATGCTATCATATTCAAGCACCCGAAATTCGAGTGCAATTTCTAGGCAACTTTATGTTTCAACATAGCCAATTCACAAACCAACACTTTCACTTATTGTGAAGGAAGATAACAAACTCATTAGCAAACACATCAACAAATTTAATATACAAACCCATAGCATATGTATAATTTTATGTATGTGTTTAAACGCCATTTACTCAAAATAAAGGACAAAATTTAAAAATCAGTAAATTTGGTGAACAGTTAAAAAGAAATACCTTTCAAATAATATACGTTTGGTCAAAATCGGGATAAAATGGTAGAATAAAACATCGGTAACAAGAAATCGCCTAGACTATTAATACTATAGATACATATTTAAGCTTTATTATTAGATAATTAAACGTTTTTTGAGCAGCTTCAATTTTTCACTCGTAGTGGACATTTTTCGGGAGATACCCCTATGTTATTTTAAAAAAAATAATTGACTTTACCTAATATGGTCCTGATTGGGCCATTTTTGAACCTGGTCCCATATGAACTTTTTCATATCCGCATGCAATAAACTTATGTTATCTTATAGTCCGTATAGATGGACTATAATTTTTTTACTGGTTTACATCTTCATATTGATGCCTTTAGCAACTAGACGTGCATAGTCAGACTACTTCCAAAATATAACAAAATAATAAGATAAAAATTTTAATGAAAACTTCTCCATTAAACAAAATTTTATTGCGATTTTCAATTAAAATTAAGCAGTGGCACATAAAGTACAGACATTTTTTTTAAGTTTGTTACTTACCAGACCAACAAAAGAGCGCTAATTCCAGCAAGTGCTCTTTTGTTGGTCTGGTAAGTAACGCAATCATTCTTTCATCGAGTGTAGCTTTAATCTTAAAATCTCTAAGAAAAATGCAATTTAAACATACCTACTTATGTTGTTATTTACAACATTGTATTTACTTTTGGTATCTGCAACTAATAAAATTATTTCTTATTTGCTTTTATGTTTTGCACATATAGTTTCTATAACTGTAAGTAAAAATTTAACAAATCAATTTTTATGTTGCGAACTAGCTTTCGTATTTAACACTTTATTTTAGTGATTTGGCACATACCCTGCCTTAACCCATGTTGGACATGCGATATGTATATATTCCAGCTTTAAACTAAGTCTTCGTCTTTGCGATACTGATGTTAAAAAGTCAGTGAAGTTATTGTAAGTCACATGAAAACTGCGACAAAAATGAATCCGTAAATATGCTATACGAGAAAATAATTTTTATTACCTACTAAATAACTAAAATGTATTGAGGTAAGTCACAAAATTTAAATTTTTTAAATCCGTAGTCGATATATCATTAAACTATGCAAAGCTCGATTGGCAAAATGGCTGCTCGAAATAGTTACTGGCTACTTCCCATTTTATGAGCCAGCGTTAGGGTTTCATCGCGGTCAAAACGCAATAATTTTTTTTTTCTTGTTTTTGTTTCAATTTCGCAATACAATCACAAAAATAGAGTAAGATGTAAGACGTAAGACAGAATCGGTGTGACTAATGGTTGTATTCGTGAAAAAATTATGATATATAATAAACTTTTTGAAGTTGTTTTCTTCATATCTTCACTTATTATAAACTTTCGTAATTAATTTCCTGAATCGTTTTAAAATATTCTTAACGTTATAATTTATTCCACATAAATAACACAATGAACATTGCATTCAATATTAATGCTAATCAAACATAAATAAAAATAAAACAAGTAAGAAAATTATAGTCGGTCTAGACCGACTATACGATACCATATACCAGGCGTTTAGGGACCCTATCTCTTAGGCCAAACTAACGGGACATAGAAAATAAGATAAACCAAATTTGAGTGGGATTTTTATTAATTTTTTTGGCTGTAGATATGAAAAAGTTCATATCGGATGCTATATATATATCGGCACTAGGACTAAAATTGGACCGATCCTGATCATGTTTGGTAAAGTCTCTTGTATTTTGCAAAAATATGTACGAACAAAATTTGAAAAGAATCAGTGCACTATTTTTGTTTTTTGATAGATTTAAGTGCAGATCGGGAAGCAGCTCTACATGGGGCCTATGAGTAAGGGTTGTCCCAAAGGGATAATTTTTGGACTACTCATTAATGGATGTAATAAACGCATACAAACCCAATTTGAGTACGATCTATATGATAATTTGGATCTTATGGCAATTTATGTCGATTTCATAGGGCTCATTTGTATGGAGGCTAGGTCTGAACATGGACCGATTTCCACCAATTTCAATAGCGTGCATTCTATGGTCGATGAAATCTCATATGCCAAATTTCATCAAAATAGACTCATATTTGCGACCTGCAGTTTGATTACAAGGTTTACATGGACACACAGACGGACGGACACACGGACGGACATCGTTAAATCGAATCAGATAGTGATTCTGATTCGATCGGTATAATAAAAGATGGGTCTAGGTCAAATATTTTTGGTAGTTACAAGCAGCAGCGCAGTCATTATACCCAAACCACATAGTGGTGTAGGGTATAAAAATAAAAGAATGACAGTAAAAAGGAACTGTTTGGGAAGTATTTGGAGACAAAATGAAGGCACGATTTCATTAGGAAGTGTGTGGAGGTAAAATCAGGGAGGGAATAGCATTAGAAAAACGTTTAACTTCGGTATTCCATATAGAGTGTTGCTATTTTATTACACATTTCTTTTTATAAACATTTATAATTAATTTTTTCAATCATTTAAAATTATTCATAACATTACAATTTATTCCATATATATCAAACAATTATCACTGGATTTAATATTGTTATTAACAAATAAATGAAGTAATAAACACATGTCACCGGTGCAAGAGTTTAAAAAAGATTTTGAGCAAAATCACGCGATTTTGAACCAATTTCACACTTTATAAATATCTGCATATTTTTGATGTGTAAACATCTATGCGCACAGGGTGGTTCTTCACAATACAATCACAAAAACAGAGTAAGACAAAAACGGTGTGAGGTACGATTGTATTGGTGAAAAGATTAGGAAGTGTTTGGAGATAAAATGAAGGCGCGATTTTATTAGAAAGTGTTTGGAGCTAAAATGAAGGAGCGTTTTGAAAAATAAAAAATAAAAAATGAAAAATGAAATATAAATAATTTAACCCATAAAAACAAAGTTTTTATTAAAACTCTTTCTTAACATATACATATGAGGTTTGAATCTCTCCGTGACTGTGTGTGACTATGCGGGACTGTATGTGACTATCTTAAAATTAATCATTGCCCACAACAAGTCTATGGAAAATGTTCAGATCGATCGGATGAGGGGAAGTGAGGTTTTAATCTCTCCGTGACTATGCATGACTGTGCGTGACTGTGCGTGACTATGTCAAAGTTAATCTTGGTCAATCGACCAAGGTTCAGTTTGATCGTATAAGTGGAAATGGGTTTTAAATTATTACGTGACTGTGCGTAACTTTGTCCAAGTTAATCTTTCTTTACAGCAAGTATAACGGGAATTGGTACAAAATGGGTTATTATTGTTAGTTGGTTGGCGGACTGGGTTGGCTGCCTACAATATTCAATCGCTCATTCATGCTTTCGTCGTCTTTTTCCTGGCTAGTATTTTATACATTTATGGTTTACATACAACTTATTGCCAGCATGAATTAACCAACGTACTGCAAACAAAAAAAAAAAAAAAACAAGAAGACTTAATATGGAAATTATATGAAGTTACAAATAAAGCACGTACATTTTCCATACTTTTAAATTGTACACTATGAATAAAAAGTATTACGAATTCTGATTTAAAATGCCAACATTTATTACACTGTGCAACATATAAAATTCAAACTCATTCTCGTGTACGGCTTGCGAAGTACTTATCGAAACTAACAAAACCCCATTTGTGTGCTAATAAAACTCCATTTGTGTTTTGCTTGTTTAGCTGCTGCTCGGATTTTATGACCTCATGTATATAATGGCTAAAACTTGATTTTTCTGAAGAACATGCAATTATTCTGACGGAACCCAATTGCAATTTTGTAGCCATAGACTAGGAGAAAAAAGTGTAAAAAAAAACAAATTCGAAAAAACTGCATCTGATGCCTCAAAATTGCTAAAGTGTCGAAAATTTTTAATTATTTCTTTCCATCACCATACTTATTCTAAAAGACTACTGCTGCAGTTGTAATGCCGAAAAAATATTTCATTGCAGCAATACAAGAAAAACAAATCTATATGTGGGAAGGTTGTTTTTCGATAGCATAAATTACCTTAAGGATCTGGAAATTCGTGAAAGCCAGCACAGAGCGAGTTATCACTTTCGAACTAAACTAAACTGTTCTGTAGTACCGTAACAGCAAAATTTTCTTAAGATTGTATGTTTACAAAAATTTGTATGGCCACAGCCCTTCCGATATGAACTTTGACACTTGCTTAGACAGCGAATACATGACGATCTCACTCAAATGTGTTTATGCTGTTTTGTTATCCCGGAATAAAACGATGCTAACTTAGAAGGAGGTTTTTTAGTCAGCGTAAAGTTTCCTGCTACTGGCTTGTCTGCTTACATAAGACACGATTTTTGTATGCGTTCTCCAACTTGGTAGGTAAAATTCGCTTCTTGCTTAAATTAAAAACACATATCGCACCTGTACCTCCAAAGTGAGTGAACTCAGAATTTTTCAATTTTCACTTTTTGCAAGAAAACGATACACAGTGGTTATATCCATCCTCTGTAAAAATCTTACATCGGTTTTTCTAGTCTTTCGCAAAAAAAATTCAGTTGTAACCCTCTTTGTGTTATAAGAGTAGCATCTTTAGAATGCACTAAAAAGGCATATTTTGAGTTGCACCCAAAAATCTCGATATTTTTGATGCTCACTAAAAAAACCGCAAAAACAACTACTGTTGTGTACTTATTATTCGCAATTCTTTACAATGAAACAACTGTTTTTAAATTTTATAGAAAATATTTTTAAAAAAAACCGTTTTTTGCTTCTACTGAAAGTTTGTAAATTTGGAATTGACTCACTTTAGAAGTACAGGTGCGATATTTAAAATCGAAAAATCAATTTAAAAATTTCTGTTTATTAAAAATTGCAGAAAGTAAACGATGAGCCAAAAACGATAATATTTGATTTTCTTTACTTCAATAACCTCACCCAGAAAATATCGATCTGACTATATTTGAAACTCTGACTCTTACCATACTTATTATTCCTCATAGAACAAATATTATGCCCCCTTCAGAAGAAAGCAGAGATATTGGCACCTGGCGAGTGGTGCTACATTGCTGTAGAAGTCAGTAGTCGCAACGGACATGATTTATAGACGGGCGGCAAGAACAAGTAGACTACTCGCAAATGCTGCACTCGTTTTTTAAGCAAGCAACACTATCAACATATATGTTAGCACTATCAAAATACAACAGCTGTCAAAAATTGCTCACTAAAATTTCAGTCGCTTTATAAAAATAAAAAAAAACAAACAAAAATAAGAAAGTAAATAATTTAAACCATTAATATGGGTTTTGAATATCTCCGTGACTCTGTGAGACTATCTTAAAATTAATCTTTGGCCACAACAAGTCTATGGACAAAGTTTCAGATCGATCGGATGAGGGGAAATGAGGATTTAATCTATCCGCGAATGTGCGTGACTATTTCGAAGTTAACTTTTCTTTACAGCAAGTATACCAACCAAGTTTCGGAATGATTGGACGAGGCGAAATCCGTTTTAAGTCTCTCCGTGACTATGCGCGACTATGCGTGACTGTGCGTGACTGTCCCAAAATTAATATTTTTCACAACAATACTATGCGCCAAGTTTCAGATCAATTGTTTAAGGGGGAATGGGGTTGACCTACGACAGACAGACAGAGAGTATGAGTTAAAAGAAAGAATTTAAAAAAAGATTTCAAAATGAATAAACACACATTCCTACGCAGAGTAGCAAAACAAAAAGTGATAAAAAGGTATTTGAAAAGCGTAGTGAAGAAATGCCATGTGAAAACATAGAAGCGAAATTTTGTGAAAGCAATGTCACGTGCGAAAATGACAGTCAACCAGAAATTGAGTCGGAAATCTTGTTAAATTCTAAATTTCCCGAAAAACTGAAAACATGGTACATCGATAACAAACCCACAAAAATTTGTGTAGATAAATTGTTGGCAATTTTGAAAGAAGAAGGTCTTGATGTACCTTTATGTTTAGAAACGCTATTGGGAAGGCAACAACGTTCAGTAACAACACACGTAACTCCAGGTGTTTACTGCCATTTCGGCATCAAAAATCAGACTTAAAAAATGAATACATTACTGAAATCGTGATCGATATTAATATCGATGGCATTTCGGCTTTTAATAGTTAATCAGTGCACCTACGGCCCATTTTATTTAAAATTGTTAAAAGAAAAGAGAAAAGTTGGAGTCGTTTCCAATAAAGGATTTTTTTGGAAGGAGAAAGGCGAACATTGTTCATTAATTTTTAAGAGATTTTGTGGAAACAGTGAAGTATTTAGGTGATCTTTTAATAAATAATGAAAATAGATGTATTAATATAAAATCGTTATGTACATTTTTGAATTTTGAATACCCACAACCTACTGACGTGTGCTTTAATATAAAGGCGACTGGTGCAAAAGTACTCCTAAACTATGCACTACTGCCCCACTTCGAAAGCGATAGAAAAGCAAGTGCTTATTTTCTTATGACAGCCCAATGTTAAAATCGGGACTTGAAAGCATTAACGGGGAAATGAAGAGCGAGTACTTGCCATCGCTTGGCCAGTACTCGTAGAGTCCTCCTGCACTACCCATTTCTCCTGAAGGGGCTCTTAAAGATTATTACATTTTATAAGATGTCATGATTTACTATGAAGATGCATTGAGTGGTTCGTTCTCCTGGTCACTTTCAGGTTAGCAAAATTTTAGAAGCATTAAGGTATCCGTCACTGTTCATCTTTTTCCAAAGCTCTGGTATAAAAAATATTTTAAATCTCAGTCTTGTAAATCTTGGACATTTTGTAAGTATTATATGCTCTATAGATCAATTATTCTCTCACCAAATATTTCCATATATATGTTTGATCTGTTTAGTTATAGGGCTTCTCACAAGAATTTGTGGTCGTTTGGTTGTCTTTCCCCCCCCCCCCCCCCCAACAATATTCTGTTGATTATTTTCTTCTTAAATTGGGTATCTATGAAAGGGTGCTCACTTGTACATCTTCTAGTGCGTTATCTGAAAAAAGTTAACTTATTCAGTAATGATAGCGGGTTCAAGGCGTTTCGTCATTTAGCCATGGAAGTTAAAAGATTTCAGTGCTTTCACTACAACCTGAACATCTTATATTAAATTAATTTTAACTTGTTGGTTTTCTTTTCAAGTGTTTTCAAGTAGAAGTATTCAGTGCATGGAGCGAAAATGCTAATATTGGGGAAACTTTCATCGAGGGAAGATGGAGATTGCACCTCGTATTCCATCGGATTTATTCAACTCATCATATCAGTTTTGGGTGGCACCATGATAAATGGCCTATGAAAAATAGCTCAAATTTTGAGCTTATTTTAAACACAAAAAAACTCTCTAATATGAAATATGAATATTGGTCCCAATCCGACGTGAAAAAATGCTCCAAAAAAATTAAAGTTATTTCTATGAAAACTAAAATTTTACCCATAAAAATAAAGCCACAAATTGTAATTAATAATAATAATAAAATAATAATAAATAAATCAAGTTTTTAAACTATATTAAATTGATTTACTTTAATTCAAAAATATAAAGATTCAATAGGCGTAACAAGATATTGACTGTGCAACAGAAAAGGAAAAACTATAAAATTTAAAATTCAATAAAAAAAATCTTAAAAAATTTTTAGTACGATTAAAAAAGTAAATATACTAATCCATAAAAGCTAACTTCACTATAGTCCCTTTCTTTGTAAATTAAGTTTAACCTATCGTTTCAGTCTTACTCAACAATTGTAAATTCTATAGTCAAAAACATTTTTGTTTTCAATATTTTTTGCAAAAATTTTTTTTTGCAATATTTTCTTTCTACATCGCGTATATTGGATCACGGGGAAAAGGTTAAAAATCGATCCAAATTTTTTTCGACAAGTGGACAATACGAGTCAATATAAAGGGAGTAAAAACCGAAAAAATATAAATAAATAAAATTTAAGATTTTTATTTTAATAAAAAACAAGTAAGAGTGTTAAATTCGACTGTGCCGAATCTATGATACCCTCCACCTGCATCTTAAACTCAATATTACAACCAATATTGGGTACGGCTAAGACTTTAAAACTGTTGTCGGTACTGAAAATTATATTTCGAATACCAATTAAATTTAAAGTTAATTTCTTTTCTTTTTGGCCAGTTTCTATTATAATTCCTTGTTATAAAAAACAATGATCCTGTCTTCTATAGAAAGAATTGGTTAATATTTGAAAAACGGCATTATTTTTCTTTTACTAGAGCAGAAAACCCCTAATGAAATTCATTTTAAAACGCAGCAAGCGTTATAACACCCAAAGTTTGATCCCTATAAGAAAGTTTTCAGCTAATTCATGATAATTAAAAAAAAAATTAGCTGATTCTTGGCTAAAAATATTCAGATATTAAAAAGAAGCAAATATTAAAATATTTTTATCTGAATTAGCTAGTATTTTTGAATTTTTCATTTTTCGTTTTTCATTTTTTATTTTTTAAATTTGTAATTTTTAATAATTAACTTTTATTTTTATTTTTTTTATTTTTAATTTTTATTAATTTTTGGTTTTTAATACTTAATTTTAATGATAAAAAAAATATGTGATAAAACTTGCTTAGGCCAATGTGACACGTGCAGTATTTAATATACACAGAACTGTAATGATTTCAACAATACAAAGAATTACAACATATACAACATACATATCTTAAGAAAAACAACAAACACCCTGAAAAATTTTACTTTTTCAAGAGTTTTTTCAAATTTTCATTCATAACTCGTGACCCCTTTAACCGATTTTGACGATTTTAAACAGCAACTCTTTTGGGATGTTAGTAAACGATTTTGTATAAACACGAACGGTCTAGCTTCGACATATCGTGATTTAGACAGACAAACGGACAGACGGACAGACGGTCATCGATAAATCAACTTCCCTTGTTATAATGAACAATAAAATATATAGTTTCGGGGGGTCTCAGGAATTCATTTCGATGCGTTACAAACGGAATGACAAACGTATATATACCCTCTGCCACTGAGGTGTGGAGGGTATAAAAAAATAATTTTTGAAAATATGAAAACAATATTTTTGGGAGTTTTATTAAAAAAAAAATATTATATAGAATAATTAAAAATCTATTAGTTAGTTAGTTAGTTAATTGTTCTTTATTTTTTCAAAATAAGTGCTTTACAAAAATATAAAACTAAATATTAAATTTAATATTTCCAGATTTTTATAATTTTTAGATAAAAAAAGAAAAATATGAATAAAGTAAGAACTTACGACTTTGACATACTGTCGGATCATATCTGTAGTCAGTCTTCTATTACTTCATTGCAAAATGAAAAATTAAAAATCTATTATTTCAAGGATGATTCAAGTGGCTTTTTATTTTTTTTTGCTGTGCTAATACTTATACTTTAAAATTATATATACCTTATCTAAATACTCAGTATATATCTGTGGTCACAAGCGATAACCGACTAAGTCAACTTAAGAGTGATTTGAATTATGTATGCTGTCATATTTTACTAAAAACGCTTTATATTTACGTGAAATCCCCATTTCTCTAACACTTTTTATTAAAAAGTTATTAGTGAAAACATACTGACCTAAGTCGTAGCAAAGCCCCATTATTTTTATATAAACAGTTATTTTTCTCGAAAGCATGATTTTCGCCGATCTGAGATATGTATACTATCATATTCTACTAAAAAATCTTTATATTTTCGTGAAGTCCCCATTTCTCTAACACTGCTCAAAAGCAGGATTTTCGAATTAGGCGGTTATTGCTTGTGACCACAAATATTATTAAACGCTGCCTGAAACATCGTTGAGGCAAAATTTTAAAAGTGCCATGCCTCAAATATTTTCTATTGGATATAGGTCTGTGGACTTCATCGACGA
Source organism: Cordilura impudica (assembly GCA_963682025.1). NCBI lineage: Eukaryota > Metazoa > Arthropoda > Insecta > Diptera > Scathophagidae > Cordilura > Cordilura impudica. Next base: position 124,667,597 of record OY821519.1, read on the forward strand.
AAATATGTAGAAGGAGAAACTCACTTCTATGATACAAGCTATATAAAATGGCTTGGATTTTCCTCACATCTAGAGATACCAAAATTGGTCCGTACTTATTCTAGTTGAATAACGTCTTAAGCAGATTTTGGAAAAGAGACAAATGATTTGCTTACTAAATAACTACCACGCACCATTGAAACAAAATAAAAATATGCATATTAATTTCAGTATTAATTGCAATATGTCTGAAAAATGACGTCAAAGCTAACAAACTGTTAAAAAAATTTCGCTTCGGAGCATCATCTCAAATATATGTATATGTATATGTATATGTATATGTATATGTATATGTATATGTATATGTATATGTATATGTATATGTATATGTATATGTATATGTATATGTATATGTATATGTATATGTATATGTATATGTATATGTATATGTATATGTATATGTATATGTATATGTATATGTATATGTATATGTATATGTATATGTATATGTATATGTATATGTATATGTATATGTATATGTATATGTATATGTATATGTATATGTATATGTATATGTATATGTATATGTATATGTATATGTATATGTATATGTATATGTATATGTATATGTATATGTATATGTATATGTATATGTATATGTATATGTATATGTATATGTATATGTATATGTATATGTATATGTATATGTATATGTATATGTATATGTATATGTATATGTACATATGTATATGGGGGGTTTCATGTCGAGTACACCAACTTTTGAAACCGATGTCTTCCGATCGGGATGAAATTTGCACCAAGGTTAGTCCTATTGGATAGTAGTATAGACACAATTTTTCAATAAGATTGGTCCAGATCTCTCTGAGTTAGAGGGGATCAAAATTTGACATTTTGGCCAAACAGGTGTTTTTTCTCATCCATGTAACTTAATTACCTATTGTTCTTAGAAAATTTTCTCCCAAATAGTTTAGATACCTATTTCCTCAATATTTCGGAAAAAAATACTTAAAAAAAAAAAAATTTTTTTTTACTTTTTTTTTGCTAAATTAAAGCATTTTTTGCCTTTTTTTTCAAAAAGGGCATTTTTTTTTCATAAGAAAGCTTAGGATTTTTCCTTTAAGAGCTTTTTGGTCGCTTAGTGGGATGGGAGTGGGATATCTATCAAAATAAATGTTTTGTAACTCAAGACAATGGTTTTTCAATTTTTCACAAATGCACTATTTTGAATTTTTTCCTATTTGTGTGTAAAACCTTACAGATAAAACTTATACTGAGAAACTAGACAAATTAGCCTTTCCGAAGGTATGTAACATACCTTCATAACATAACAGAAGAGAATGGTTATCTGTAACCTGAAAGAGTTATTTGCAACATTTCAATCTGAACACGAGGATGTTAGAATTGGCACCACGAAATTAACCCAAATGAGGCCAAAACATTGCGTTTTGGCAGAAAGCAGCGGAACTCACACAGTATACGTTTGCATTTACCATGAAAATGTTAAACTGATGTTGAAGGAAATCAACTTAAAGTATTTAAAAGATGATTCGGCAGAAGATTTACACGATTACCGCGATTGCCTTAAATTGACTATGTGTCCTAATGCAACAACTTCTTGCCACTTAGATGAATGTACCAATTGCCCGAAAACCACATTCATCAAAGAAAATTTAATCAACTCCTTAGATCGAGAATATATAGAGGAGGTCAAATTTGATTCTTGGATTCAGACTGACAGATGCACATTGAAAACAATCATTTTAAATGTAGATGATTTTGTGGAAGAAATGTGTACATGATTGCTAAACTTGAGAAACCATGACTTTTTAGTCAAAGAGCAATGGTCATTCTTCAAGGATTTGAAGATACATTTGAAGTCTGGTGAATTCGTTATTTCATATGATTTCGCAGAAAACTGTTCTTCAGGATGCCATACAAGCATTCGACTTCAATAACGACTAAGCAACTATATTCACAGTAGTTATTTACTACATGAAAAATGAAAAACTGGAACACAAAAGTACGGCAATCATATCTGACGATTTAAAACATGATACCGTTGTAGTTTATGAGTACCAGAAGAGAATACTAAAATTTCTAAAATCTAAATTTACAGTAAAGAATGTATACTACGTCAACATTTTAAAAACAAAAGTACCTTGGCAAATCTTATGGCCCATGAAAAAGATTTTGGAATGCCAGCTGAGTGGCATTTTCATCCTACTGCTCATGGTAAAGGAGCATGTGATGGTATTGGAGCAAACCTTAAAGAAATGCAGCGAAGAATAGCCTCCAGTGCTCTCATCAGGATCGCATCTTAGATGCGACTGCTTTATTCAATTGGGCAAAGAGTTATTTTAAAGAAACTAAAATAGTTTTTAGTAGCAAAGAGGATCATCAGGATACATTGAAAACACTGAAGAGCAGATTTGATGCTGCGGTAACAATCGATGGCACCGCTCAATACCATGCTTTTATACCGCTTGTCGATGGAAGCCTCAAGTTGAAAAAGTTTTCTGCCTCTATTCAATGCGATTTCTTTCCAAAGCCAACAAATAAACCAGCAGCGAAATCAACAGTAGAACCTAGTAACGCTAAGAAAGGGTTGACAAAAAACGCAGTAAATAAAGGCGACAAAAAAGCTGGATGAAAGACTGGGTATTTAAAAATTTACAAGACTTAAATACTTCATCAGCTACAACAAATTAAGTATAAAAATAGTTATGATATAAATGGATCTAATGCAATTAAGATAAAATTTTATTAAATTATTTATCTTTTTATTTTTAATATTATTATTATTATACATTAATTTAATTATTATTAAAAATAAATAAAAAATAATAATTTTTCAACATTTCTATAGAAAAAAAGCGATTTTTTTCCTGAGGTTAACATATTCTGGGTATTACAGTATCGAGGGTATAAAATTTTAGTTAGTTATGTTATATACTTCGCAAATTTTAGTTTGTCTAGTTTCTCAGTATAAGTTTTATTTGTAAGGTTTTAGACACAAATAGGAAAAAATTCAAAATATGTAGTGCATTTGTGAAAAATTGAAAAACCGTTGTCTTGATTACAAAACATTTATTTTGATAGATATCCCACTCCCATCCCACTAAGGGACCAAAAAGCTCTTAAAGGAAAAATCATAAGCTTTCTTATGAAAAAAAAAATTAAAAAAAATGCCCTTTTTGAAAAAAAAGGCAAAAAATGCTTTAATTTAGTAAAAAAAAAAAGTTTAAAAAAATTTTTTTTTAAGTATTTTTTTCCGATATATTGAAGAAATAGCTATCTAAACTCTTTGGGAGAAAATTTTCTAAGAACAATAGGTAATAAGTTACATGGATGAGAAAAAACACCTGTTTGGCCAAAATGTCAAATTTTGATCCCCTCTAACTCAGAGAGATCTGGACCGATCTTGTTGAAAAATTGTGTCTGAACTACTATCCAATAGGACTAACTTTGGTGCAAATTTCATCCCGATCCGAAGACATCGGTTTCAAAAGTTGGTGCACTTGATATGAAATCCCCCATATGTATATATATGTTGTCAAAACGCCTTCACTATTTAATGCAGATGATATTGTTTGAATGGCAGATAAGAAAACCTTTCCAAAATATGAAAAAGAAGCTGAGAACTTAGTATGGCAAATGGAACATTGAAGTAAACATGCTGAACACACAAACCATGGTTTTCAGAACTAGGGAAAGATAACGTTGAATTTAGAAATGAAGAAATAAAATAGTTAACGAGTACAACTATCCAGGTGGCACTTTTGACTCTGAAAATGAGTTTTAAATGACATATTGAGAAAAGAAATTTGTCCTCTAAAAATAGCATAAACTCAGTATGGAACACTTTCTTCAATAAACCGCATATAAATCTAAAAACTAAATGGAAGCTTTTTCAAGCGGTATGCTGACCTATGCAAGCATATGCAGCTCCAATTTGGGGATACTGTTTGTCTGAAGAGGAATACTAAAACTACCAGATTTTACAACCAGCTTTGCTTTATTCTTAGAAGCAAAAGCAGAATGCAGCTATTTTTTTTTTTTTGTATACATCAACACTCACTAGATGTCCCATATTAATGCAGTGCACTGTGCTGATATCAGAAAAATATGTTATGGTAAGGAGGAAAGAAGGAGTAGTATTTATGCATATTTGGCTTGAATTTTTCTATATTGTGACAGGAAAGACCTCAGCGGGAAATTTGTTTCAAATATGGCTTGTGCGGCTAATGAACGAACTTTCGCGGTAATGCGTTTTGCGATCCACTGGACAATAGACTGCAGATGGATGTGATCTACTAAATGAGCGAGTGGTGCGTAGAAGAACATAGGCTCTACGGATCAGCGCCCCGGTAGGTGAGTAGGTAGCGTGCTCGCCTATCATGCGGGGGTCGTGGGTTCGATTCACACCAAAGGCTTTGGTCTGTCGCTGCAAAAAAAAAATAGCCAATTAGAATCTGCAGACAAGCCACTCGGCTTCGCGGAACTAGGCTTTAAAAAAAAAAAAAAAAGTTCACTTATCTTAGCAGAACACTTCCCATTGTAATATACATAAAACAGTGTAAACAACCAACATTCTAACGATGCTCCAATTTTTCAATACAGTTGGTTATCCTAAGCACCAACGTCCTCCTTTGCATACGGCCTCAGCCCCTATATGGGAGTTGTAAATAGATCAGATGGGGTGAAGTAGTTCTTACACCGATTTAGGAAACCTAGGCACTTGAAAACTTCTTTCGACAATTAAAAAATATGTTTATTCCATGCTCAGAATATCAAGATAGTCTGACTCGTCAATATCTATACCACCAATGGTTACAGCATTGGGTCTTATGAGCTTTAAAATCGACCCTTTCACTCGACCCCATGCAGAGATTGTCAAAAGGTCTTGATTGAGTGTGTCATTCAGATATTGTCTCATGCCCGCAATCTCCCTAAGGCTTGGCCTTTGATCGAACGAATATGAAAGACAAATATTGCTGTCGTCTGCAAACGAGTAGATATGATGGGCAGTTTGATATATAAGCTATTTTTATACGCTAAACTTACCTTTAAAATATAATATACTAGCTGGACCCGACAAACGTTGTTTTGCCCTCAATGAATATTTTATTTTATTTAGAATCTGTATACACCTATATAAAAAAAAACGTTTTTGCATTTGTTAATATTAATTGAAAACTGTTAAAGAAAAACCATGTTTTATTTATCAAAATGAAAATAAATATTTATTGTAACATACATATAAGAATGACCAATACCAATATGTTTAGCTTCATTATTCTGGCAGTAAATGAAAAAATTTGCTGGCTTTCGGACACGGGAACATGCCACATATAGTTGCTCGTGGGAAAAACAACTGTTTTCGAGGTCCAAACCATATATTGCCCAATCTGATCGGAAATTGCAATCTTTTGAATATTATCGCTGTGTGGGTAGGAATCACAGGAATTCTTGGCAGCAAAACATGTTCTCCTTTAAATTTTCCTCTGAGAATTGTGGCATTATTCCCTCAACAATTAACCTGGTTACATCAATAGTCTAGCGTTGACATTACGTAGCAAAATTATTGGAGAACCAACTTTTAATTTTAATAAATGTGGCGGTAGACCGGGCACATCAAGTGAATTCAAAATTCTGTTCACTTAACCAATCATGGTTACGATATTGATTTTGAATGTCGGGGAATACATTTTCAATTAATTCATCGCGTGACGATATAAATTGACAAAAATCTTGTGGATATTTTAATAGTTTGACTGTTTGGTTTAATATTGATTTTACCATTACCAAGATCAAGTAGTTGTTTTGAAAATTGGACAGCCGTTGGATCATTTTGTAATTGTACTCGCATGTTTGTTGTTAATTTTATAGTTTGAACGCAGGCATTTATTTCGTCTGCATAGGTCGATTTTGGTATGACTGGCAATGTTTGACGAAGATCTCCAGATAATAAAATGAGAGCTCCACCAAAAAGTCTTTCATTGCATTTCAAATCTTTTAAAGTTGTATGTAATGCTTCTGAGGAATGCTTGTGAGCCATGGTACATTGATCCCAAATAATAATATTGAATTTTTGCAGAACTTTTGAATATCGGAATGTTTTTTGATGTTACAGACGGCATTCTCATTTGTTTGTACGTTTAACGGTGATTTGAGTGCTGAATGAGCTGTACGACCACCATGCAATAATGTAGCGGCTATTCCGGACGAAGCAATAGCCAATGCAATTTTTCCTTACTTTTTGGTTAGAATGTTTATATATAAAAACGTTTGTGAATTTTGTAATTTAAACAAATTTAAATTTTATAAGTTACTAGATGTAACCCGGTGTGCTTCGCTACACCCTCCCCCTCCCCCGCCCTTCCGAATTGTTATGAAAAGGCTCACGCAAAGTCCCAAGGCTCTCACTAACACAGTTATTCAGATATATCACATTTAATATGAAGTTTGTAAAGGGTGCCATGCGCATTTGTCCAATCCCGCCCATTTTTTTGTCTGACTACTCACGTTAATAATAGATAACCTGAGATAAATTTTCAAAGCTCTCTCTATCATAGTACTTAATATATATGATATTAAAAATTTACTTTGTATGGGAGGTGCCACGTCCACTAAAAGTATTAAAAAAAATACAGCCTGTAGGACTTCCGATATACGCAGTAGGAATCAGTTAAAATTTCAGGAAGATCAGATAAGTCGTTACGGAGATTACCTCCTACAAACAAACAAACACATTAGCTCTTTATTATGCTAAGATCATTAATATAGATTCATTTATTTTGATACTTGCTGATATAAAATGTTTTTTGTTTTTTTTTAATTCAGTACAACAATTATCAGAATTTTCGGCATTCCTGCCCTGGAGGTACATGCAGCTGCCCATGAGAAGAACATGGATTTTCCAAATTGAATCTGGCACCACTCAACTATTGGCTTTGAACTTAAAATATCACTTGGCAATTTTTATTTTTTAGCGATTTTCGATTTTGCCCATTTTTGATTTTAAGATTTTTGTTTTTGGGCGATTTTTATTTTTCGCGGTTTTTGGGTTTGGCGATTTTCGATTTTGACGATATATTTTCCACGACAAATCACATTGATAACTAATGTACTTGTCAAAAGACTGTTGCTTTCATAGTACATCATATTTTTGATATAGGAGGTGCCACGCCCACTTATCCCATCCCGCCCAATTTTTATTGGACTACTCACATTAATATCTGATGGACTCGTGCAAAATGTCGAGCCTTTCCCAATTATATGATATTAGATATCTACTTTATATGGGCGGTGCTACGCCCACTGCTTCGATCACGCCCATTTTTTTGTTCGACTAATCACACAAAGAACCTATAACATTGAATTATTACTTGTATTGGAGGTACCACGCCCATTTCTCCGTTCCGGCCCATTTCCGGCGTGGCTACTAATATTAACAATAGGTGACCTCACACAAATTTGCAAAGCTCTTCCTATCATAATACTCAATAAATGTATATGATATTAAAAATTTACTTTGTGTGAGAGGTGCCACGCCCACTAAAAATATTAAAAAAATTATAGCCTATAGCACTTCCCATATCCGCAGTAAGACTCTGTGAAAATTTCAGGAAGATCAGATGGCAAGTTACGGAGATTACCCCCTACAAACAAACAAACACACATTACCTCTTTATTATATTAGTATAGATATAAAACACTGTTCCAATATGCACATAACAGGTTACCACACAAACTGTCTCTAATTGTATTAAGAGATAATATATTTTGGACTAAAGCAATTAGTGAAAAAAGCAGTGAATTTTGAGTTCGTTTTGAATATGAAAATGTTTCAGCACAGGAATTTATTACAAGGAGTACTGTGCTACTTCAACAATTAAAACAAAACAATTTTAACAATGTAACAACAAGCACAAAACAGTAGATCTAGATTTTAAAAAATTTTAGATCATACATGGATCATTTAGCCCACTCTGTCATTAACAATTTGTAAATTTCGGCACTTGGAAAATGGTAGTTTAGGAGTTTTTCTGCAAAATGTACATAGAATTTTTAATCATATATTGTAATTTCGAATTATAGCCAGACATAAATTTTAAGTATTTAGTAAAATTTGTTTAGTGCACGTTTAACCCGGACCTACAACTATGTTACAATATGAATTTTTATGGGTTGTTAAAATTTGGTCATAAACTGAAATGCAAAACAAAAAAAAACCAACTTAGAGCCCTAATTTCAAATTTTACACAAACCCCTTTAATGGTCAGTGAGTCGTTTGGACATTTTGCTACTTTAAAATTTGTAAGGGACTATAAAACAACACTGTTAGTTTAACTGTAAATTGTATAATTCATAACTTTATAACAACATTATTATTCTTGTTGTTGTTATTGGTTTTTCCTTCTTTGTGGTGAGTTGCGAAATCGAGTTGCTCTGTTTGTCGATAATCGCATGTAATTGCATTTTATCTACAACTTTCATCCTGACATGTTTGTAAACAAATAAAAGGTTGTAAAATGTTTTTATATATACACAACAGCAATAACAGCAACAACAACAACAATAACAACAACTACCAAAATTTGAACTCATATAACTAAATTAAGGTGTTGAATGCAAGTCAGTGAACACTAAACATTCACTTTCGGAACAGCACAGAGCACTCTTCATTTACCGTGTGGATACAACACGATACGACTCATTCTTTTCCGACTGCACAGAAGGTGTTTATTTTTGCATGTAGACCTTAATTCAATGATGTTAAAAAGATGACGATGGTGGTCAAAACATGTTGATGATGGTGATAATGATATTAAAAACTGATAACCGAAAGGGGTATTCCGATTGTATTCAAACGAAATGAGCAAAACATCAAATAAAAAACGAAGGGTTTTAGTTGGTAAAAATGCTTTAAGTTTGTTTTTTTCTCTTTTTTTTGGCAAATGTGTTTATTTTTGTCTTGATAAGTTTAAGGCGTAGAGGTCATCCATGTATTTTTTTTGGGCCATTATCAATTCTTACTTAGCGCTGCCAAATGCTTTTCAAAGTGGGATATTATAACCAAAAATATGCTTTTTAAGTATAATTATTTAACAACTTTTTCTAGGTTGCCCTAACCCCTTAAGGTATGTGTATGAATGGCTTTAATGGGTATGTAGTCAAATAACAATTTACGTGGTCATCGTCAGCTATTCCACGAGCTTCAATGAATTTTTCAGCAAGCGATTTATTTCAACTGATAGAAACAACGGTAAATTTTCGTGTTTGTACCTTAAACATTCATCAAGTGCAACCCCTTTTTGGTTTTGATCAATTTCGTTTAAAGGAAATTTTTAAAGTAAACACATTTTTCTCTTTTTCGTTAGCAAATACCTACTTATTATAAAATACAAATTTATATTGAAATATGTTCAGACATACATACATGTACAATTTAAATAAATTTTTGCCTTAATATCGCATGTTTATACTGAGCGATTAAACCAATACAAGCATAAGTATTCACGTATGTAGATACTCGCATGACTATCAATTTAACACTCGTGGAAAGTACGCAAGATTGCCTCCAAAGAAAAGGGGTGTTGTTCTGCGAATGACCACCACTTATCACTTGTACTTTCTTTTTAATCCTTAGTTCAATTCTCTTGTTGGCGATAGTCAGAGCGATAATCAGTCTTTTGTGTTAATTTGTATTTAAACATTTTGACAACTTTTTTAAAATAATATTTATTACTAAAAATACAATTAATTATGGTGTAAAATGTACACGACATTAGTCTAATTTTTTAAACACTTGGACTTTTTTGATACAAAAATAAGAAGAAGAAAAAATAGTTCACCAGGCTGATACAATTTTTTTCAAAACTAAAATTTATTCAATACAATTTTCTATTTTTAAATGTTCACAAAAAGGAAGCCGCCGTGATTAAGCGGAAAATACCCCAAAAGTGCTTTAAATCAACGAAGCTGTTTTTGATATTACCGAGAAGAAGATAATCTGGAATGAATATATTTGACAATTATGTACTGATTGCAGCCCATCAGGCATTGAAATTAGGTCGCAACAACCACTTAAAGGACTTTCAATCACTAAACAGTGGTGGAGCCAGCAATAATGTCCCTATGAGAAAAAAAAACTATGTGAGTCCGATCACAGGGGAGATGTGTAAACATCTAGTAATTAAAAATTTCTAAGTTGGAATTACTTATGCTTTCAGCATATTTTTTCAATTTGGAGTTGTTATGCATTTAGCCTAGTTCAATTAGCTGTTATACTTGTATATTGTGATATTATTGATTGTGTTATACATTTTGGTTGTTGAATCAGTTGTTATAATTTGATATTATTATATTTGTATGAGTGTTATTCTTGAGGGTTGCAATAATTTTATTGCACCAATACACTCATAACTCACACCGTTTTTGTCTTACTCTATTTTTGTGATTGTATTGTGAAATTGATTTTTACCCCCTGAGCGTATAAATGTTTACACATCAAAAATTGTTTTGTTTTCGATCAAATACAAATATGAGTTAAGAGCAGTACCAACAGAAAAAGAACACAACCAAAGGAAAAAGAACGCAACCAAAGAACAAAGATAATAATAAAATTTAAAGTGTTTTCAGCAACCAATTATCCAATGATAGCTCGTGGAATTCAGGTAGTTTTCCTACATAAAAATCAGAATTATTGTTTCTTTCATAAAGATCTTATTTATTAATGATTTTTGTCTCCGAATAACCAAAAGATTTTGCTAAGTTTTACCGTTAGATAAAACCTGAAATTGGTAATTTTGTAGAAAACAACCAAAGAGATCAGTGCTTCTTCTGAACATGAAAGCTTTTTACTGTAGAAATAACAACAGATTTTATTAAGTAAAAATTAGAAATATTATGATTATTCTATCGAAGCAAGTCTTTAAAACCTAAAATTTTTTATAAGAAGTACTATACTTAAATGAGTTTTGCTATAGAAATAAGCCATAAAATCCTAATCTTTCTTCTAGGGAAAAATTAAATTATTATGAGGCGTTTTTTTTATAGTCTTTAAAATTAACAAATCTTCACATGCAGAAGGTTACTTATGAAAACCCCTCATATTTCTTGAACTTATTGTATAGAATAAATTTTTCGAGATTTCATTTAAGTCTACTAGAGGACCCCTGCTGCTCCGCAGCATTATATTATATTATATTAATTTTTATAATAAATATAATACCAAAATTTGCCAAGAGAAGTTAACGTACAGTAAAAGTAAAGTTGATTCTCCACTCATAACTTTCCTCAAACCCAACGAATTTAAGCAGTTAATAGCTCAAAAGAAGGAGCTTGATCCACTGAGTGTTCTTAGACATATGTCAACAGCCTACGTTATAGAGGCTAGTTATAGAGGTTTGAGAGAAGAAAAATGTTGAAAATAATCTTGAATGCAAAGTTTCTTCAGAATATTCAGGCGGGTCACACTGTGAAGTTCGATTTTTGATTTTCGGTCTGTGGGCGGAGGGGCGTGGCAAAATCCAATTTTCATATTGTACCACAAATGACATATACATATATTTATTTTTTTTTCTTTTTTTATTTTATTTTATTTTTTTTTTAAGCCGTTGTCATGTTTTTCAAAACAAGATATCAAACTCTTTAATCGGTTATGTAGTTCCGAAGATATTTACAAAAAACATATGTTAATAATGATCCAATATCAAAATTTTAAAACTTTCGAAATGTTGCATTCAAAAATCCGAGTTTTCGGTTTATTTACAAAATATTTACATCGTTCGATAACACAAGATATTCCGCGATTACTAAGGTCCAACATTGTACAATAAGTTAAAAATCAATATATATAAAAATGAATGTGTTTGTTTGTGCTTTATAGGAGGCCAAACCCCTGAACCGATCTTTCTGAAATTTTCACAGCGTGTTACTGTGACTCTGGAAGGAATAATAGGATATATAAGTTTTTGATTGGACAAAGGGGCGGTGCCACGCCCATAAATCGCAAAATTTGAAATCGTCATATCTCGGGAATTTTTTGACCAACAGTGGTCATATTTGGTACATATGGTATGGGCATGAATAGAAATACATACCAGAAGAAAAGTGTGTGGGACCACACCCCTTTTTAGAAAAATAAAAAATCGTAGTATCTTCTAAACTACTAGAAAGATCATGATGAAATTTTCACAAGAAGATATTTTTACAAAATAATAAGTCCTTAGCTATATAAAGTTGTTACTGGGCAAAGGGGTGTGGTCCCGGACATATAAACCAAAATTTAAAATCGTCATATCTTGGCCATTTTTGAACCTACGGCGATGATATTTGGTATATATCGTATTGAAATTAATAGAAATAGTACTACAAGAAAACTTGGTGGGACCACGGCGTTTTTAGAAAAATTAAAATCCATAATAACTTGTATTAAGCCCTTGACTATATAAAGTTGTTAGTGCAATAACTAATTCTAAATTAAATAAATAATATATTGTTAATGTATAAATATTTTTTTTTTATTTTATTTTATTTTAATTTATAATGATGAGGGGTAGCGAAGCACACCGGGTTCAGCTAGTTTTTTCCATAGAACATGAGAGTCTGTGGAGTATTTTAAATAAAAAATCATGAGATTTTGAAGACTAGTTAATTTTAAAGACTATAGAAAAATACACAATTCCTTTACACTGACGGAAAAATGTTGTTGCAAAAGCGACAACGGTTGTGGTCAATATTGCACCCCTAAGTTGTCAAAATTTTTCACAACGCCTGGCATCAAATTGTGAACGAAAGTGTATGAATCGATATCATTATGTTTTCAAAATAGACGCGTGCGCCAAAAAATTTTAGTTTTTGATAGCGCATGTTTACAACTTGAGAACAAACGTGTTAAAATTTTCAACTTAGGTTGTCGAATTCTCTGCTAACGTCGAAATATTTAGTTTTTGATATCATATGTTAACAACTTGACAACGAACGTGTTCAAATTGAAAACGCAACGTTGTCAATTTCCCTGCTAACGCCGAAATTTTAGAGTTTTTCATTGTTTTGTGTTCGCCATTATCGTTTTAAATTAATTAATAAAATGGAACAAGGCCACGAAATTGAATTTTCTGAGGACCTAAATATAGTTGGTGATGTATTAGAAATAAATGGTGATATCGTAGTGGTCACCGATTCATGTTTTTCAAGGACCGATATCCAAGACAGTGGCGATGTGGAACTAAAGCAATTTTTAAAAAATATAAATATGGAATCAATTTTCCAATATTTGAAAAGTAAGTAATTCAATGTTTGAAAAAAACAGCGTAGAATGTACAGTAAGCACATTTTTTATGTGTTTTTTTTTTAGTATCTCAAGTAACCTTTAAAAGAAGATTAAAAGAAGGCAGTGCCACTACTTGCATGTGCAGTTCAGGGAAAAACTTTTTGCCTAAAAAAAAAAAGTGGAGGAAACGACTCTGATGACGCAATGGTTTGTTTATGTTTCGCTGAATTTTTAGTTAGGAATTGATGACGAGACAATGTCAGTACCATCCAAAGTGGGGCCACGTAACGAGAATAGCACCAACACACTGGTGTTTGCGAAATCAAGTTAACATTAAAAAGTTTGATTCTCATTTGGTTGGTTGGTTCATTAAAAATTATTTCTTATTTAATACCAATTTTAGATTTTATAACTCCTCCGTTTCATTTATATCCTATGAACAACGGAAACATTTACTTTTGAATTAAGTTGATTTAAGTTTTTTCAATGAATAAAATATGTTTATAAAACAAAAATATAATCAATTTTAATCTTTTTTATTACTTAAGTAGATTGTAAACGGTAGACTGAAAATGAAATGGGAAAGGAACGGTTGACATCATGAACGGTGTCAATTTAAAACCGACAAGGTGTCAATTTAAAACCGGCACGTTGTCACTTCGACACCGGTAGGGTGTCAATTTAATACCTACATGTTGTCACTTCGACACCGTTTCGGTGTCAATTTATACACATATGTTGTCGGTCTAACAACGATATCGTTGTCAATAATTCGTTTTCGAATTGACAACGGCGTGTACAATTTGACCACAAACGTGTTCTGTACACTATCGACAACGAATGTGGTCATTTTGTACACGGATGGAAACATTAGAGGAAACATTAGCATTCGAAGAACTGCTTCTATAGAAAAACCCTAATTGGAGTAAATCTTTTCATATAAAAAATCATGTGAGTCTGACCACAGTTCAAAATTTTCTTATGGCACATGATTTAAATCAAACACAAAGCGTCATCTATACATCACTTATAGCAAACAACTGCAGGGCCTCTGCTAATAAAAACATATTATTATTTATTATTTCAACTGGTTAGTTTTTAATTTTTCGTTTTTCATTTTTTATTTTTCATTTTTATTTCTTAATCTTTCATTGGGGTATGAACCCATACCACTATGTTGTTTGGGTATATAATTACTTTGTGCTGCTGTTTGTAACTACCAAAAATATTTGACATAGACCCATCTTTTATTATACCGATCGACTCTGAATCGATTTAGCGATGTCCGTCCGTCCGTCCGTCCGTCCGTCTGTGTGTCCATGTAAACTTTGTAATCAAACTACAGGTTGCAAGTATGAATATATTATGATGGAATTTGGTATATGAGATTTTATCGGCCATAGGATGAACGCTGTTGAAAGTGGTGAAATTCGGTCCTTGTTCAGAACTAGTCCCCATACAAATGACCCCAATGAAAACGACATAAATTGCCATAAGGGCCAAATTATCATATAGATCTCAGTCAACTTGGGTTTGTATGTGTTTATTATATCCATTGACCAGTAGTCCACAAATAATACCTATGGCAAAATTCTTAGTCATGGGCTGCATATAGAGCTGCTTCCCGATCTTCACCAAAATCTATCAAAAACCCAAAATATTGGACAGCTTTTTGCCAAATTTGGTTTGTATATATTTTTTCAAAATATAATTGACTTTACCAAATATGGTCAGGATCGGTCCATTTTTTGACCTAGTCCCAATATAAATATAGCGCCCTACATGATCTTTTTCATATCTGCAGCCAAAAAAATTAATAACAATGCCACTCAAGTTTGGTTTATACTTATTTTCTAAATTCAATTAGGTGGACCGAAGAGATAGGGTCTCTAAACCATGGTATAGGGTATCGTATAGTCGGTCTAGACCGACTATAATTTTCTTACTTTTTTATATAAAATTTTTCAGATTTAATTTTTTTTTTAAATTTTTATTTTTCATTTTTCAAATCATTTTCATAACGCTATTCGCTCCCTCATTCTATTTCCAAGCCCTTCCTAATGAAATCTTGCCTTCATTTTATCTCCAAACACTTCCCAATCTTTTCACCGATACAGTCGTACCTGACACAGTTTTTGTCTTACTCTTTTTTTGTGATTGTATTGTGAAAAAGACTTTTACCCCCTCAGGGCATAGATATTTTCACATCAAAAAGCATGCGGCTATGATGACTTATCTATTGAGTCATACCCTAAAAGTATTCTTTTAATATAATTCACATCATAATATGTGAGAAATGTAGGCCAGGGCAGTCGTTAAGCATTTTTTCTATAGACTTAATAGTTCAGAAATACAGAAATATACAGAGGGACGTTTTCTTATGCTTCATTGATTACGACAAACTAACGGCATAGTGCAGCATGATAAACTGATGGAAATTCTTATGTCGATTGGCTCCCAACAGCACACTTTAAACGCAGAACTGACAGAAAATATCATAATTTCCAGAGGAGTCAGGCAGGGTTGAAGACTGTTCCAATTATAATTTAATATCTACTCAGCAAGGATCCTCCAAGAATCAGTTTTAAACAAATACTTTGGTGAAAAGTGATAACTTTTAAGTTTCAAGGCGGCACGTTGCACTGTGTGATTTTGCTGGCAAAAAGTCCGCGTTTCGAGTGAAAAAAATGAAAAATTTGATAATGCAGTTTTGTAGAGAATTGTTTATATAAGAGAAATGCAACATAACTTTTTTTCTATAAATTCTTTTTTTCTCCAAAAATAACGCGGCAAAATCGCCTGAACGAAACTCTACAGTAACTGCCTCACATTTGAATGCATTTCAATGGTCCGGATAGATAATTTCTGTTTGTGAAATCTATTTGGTGTAAGTATATTTTAAAAATATGATATTTCAGCATTAATTTTGAAAACAATAATTGGATAATTATAATAAAGGGTGATTTGTAGCTATTATGTTTTTGGCAACACTGGTTTAAACAGCTGACGCACGTTTCGTGTTTTGTTTCATTGTCAAACATCTTCAGTTTGGTCTATAATTTAACCATGAATCGTCTTACAAACGAACAACGCTTGCAAGTTATTGAATTTTATTATCAAAATGCGTGCTCTGTTAAGAAAGTTCATCGCGCGCTTCTTCCATTTTATGGTCAGTTTAATCGACCCACTGAAGCGGCTATTCGGGCTATTGTGACTAAATTTCGCACCAAATTTACATTGTTGGACATTAAACCACCAACACGCTTACGTAGAGTGCGAACTGAAGAAAATATCGCAGCTGTATCGGCCAGTGTTAATAATGACCATCAATTATCGATTCGTCGCCGTATCGTAACGTAACTGTGAAACGTGAGCGAGACCAAGAGATGATATCCAACTTTTTTTTTGCCCAAAATACAAGAGCTTGACTTGCAGGACATGTGGATTCAACAAGACGGTGCCACATGCCACACAGCACGCGCAACAATGGACTTATTGAGAGGCGAGTTCGGTGAACATTTTATTTCACGTTTGGGACCTTTCAATTGGCCGCCTAGATCGTGCGATTTAACGCCTTTAGACTATTTTTTGTGGTACTATGTTAAAGCTCATGTCTATACAGGCAATCCCGCTTCAATTGACGCATTGAAAGACAACATTAAAGCATTTATTCGTGAGATACCGGCCGAAATGTTGGAAAGAGTATGCCAAAATTGGACTAAGCGGATGAACCATTTGAGGCGCAGTCACGGTCAACATTTGCATGAAATAATCTTCAAACATTAAATTATATGGAACGTACTATCGATTCAAATAAAGATTTTATGCATTTTTCTGAATTTTATGTGTTTTTTTTTGGAAAACTTTCCTATAGCTCTTAAAAAATCACCCTTTAGTTTAAAAAATATTCAGGATTTTATGATGGCACTCAAAAATCCAATGTTCTGAGTTTTTCTTGGAAAAAAAGTTAAGCTTTATCGACCTTTGTGTTCTGGTTGCAAAAAAAAAATTAAGGGTGAGAGTGTATTATTTTGATTTAATAAATAAATTTCTGAACAAACTTTTAAATTTTATACAAAAATTCGCACGAAATTTCATTTCAGTAATTCAAAGAAACGCGATATGAAATGATGAATACTTTGAGGCTGATGTGTTTTAAGAAGCTGAAGAAGCTCGAAATAAGGACTATAGAAGTTATAGAGGAATGTTCTTCAGAAAGTGCAACAGAGTCGCCAAAAATACTGATGTTTTCCATTACCTTCTTGCATCATCAGATCTTAACATTACTAGCATAAGACGTCAACCTCATAAGCATATTTTGGTAGTTGGTGATTTCATTAAAGAAATTATAGAAGATGAATAAAATTCTATATTTTCATACAAGTAAGAATATTTATCAGTCATTATATCGTTTATTTATTTCAGCTAGTTTTTTTCATGGAAATATATTGTTACTTATAGATATATATATATAGATTAGATTCTTTATTCATCCAAATTTTACAAGTATATATATCAAAGTAATATTAAAATGTATAATACAAAGAATTTATATGACTTGGTAGATTGGCCGTCAGCCGGAAGATTTGATTTAAATATAAAAGAATAAAAATATATAAAAAATATAAAATTTGTACTTATTTATACCAATATACTGATTTCATTAATTTTTATTTAATAATTGTTTTCTGTGATTAAAAACTGCCTATATTTCAAAGCATTACGAACATAATTATATAAGGGATTCCAATCTTCAAATGTAACACCGTTTAGAATATCAAAGATTTCATAATCTGTTAATCTTGAGTATCGGAGGAATCTGCATCTTATACGTTGTAGCACGGGTCACCTTCCCAAGAAATGTTGAATTGTTTCCTCTTCTTTTCAGTTGCACATTGAGCAAATTCTGGATTGTGCGATAGGTTTTTCGATGCTATATTTAGTTGCGTTTAAATACAAAAGATCACCACGGGTTTTCATTATCAACGAAATTTGTAGCTCTCATTACAATAAGTATTACCTTGGAGAAGTCCAAAAATTTATAAATTCTTCACTTTGTAATGCCCTCTCATAATTGCTACGATGGGATTGCATCTTCATTTGTTGGAGTAAAGCTCTACATGTATTGTTCCATACGTCTTTGCATTGGCTTATGTTGTCGGAATCTAAGTTGTAGTTATTTAGACGATCAATGTAGTCTTAATACCAATAAATATTTTTGGAGATTATTACTTTTGATAGTTTGTAGGGTAATCTTTCGTGATCATAGTCAAATAGTACTCTGGAAACATACTTCAAATGTAATCAATAAGTATAAAAATGTGTGTCTTCCTGACCAGTTTCTAAACTTAGAACGTAATTTCTGTGGTTTTCAGGAATAACCGCGTATATCAATTTTTGTCAGTTTTGAGATTGTAGTGTGTTTGACTAAGTCTTAGTTACCATGCCTTATGCATGTAACTAAATACTCACATTCCGCTGAGTTATTTGTCCACACACTCTATAGCTGGCTCACCTGTAAACCGCTGAGCCAGCTAAATCCCACGGTTATGTATTATTATAATTATCTATAGATATACGTGTGAATGTGTGAGTGAATGTAATATTTGTAGGTAGATTTAAGTTGAGTAATTAATAAAGAGTTTTCAGTTCAGTCCGGACAGCCAAACTGATGTGGTTTTATTATATGGCGACCGTGACGAAAAACAAAAAAAAACTTTAAATATAAAATAACAAGAACAAGTGTGTAACAATTAAAGTGATCTAAAAAAAAAGAATAACCAAAAGTGCAAACATGAAAAAAAGGAAAAAAAAACTACGACAAAGTTTAAATACAGGGAAAAATGATAATTTTTTTTTAAAGTAAACTTTTAACTTAAATAAATTAATAAAGTACAAACAAAATATAAGAAAACATTTGAACATTTAATTAAAAGAAAAAACACAAATGTACTCTTTTAAAACACAATCAAAAAAAAATACCGCTACCTATGAATATAATAAGGAAATATTGGTGCTGTGTTCAATTATATTCTTGGAGTTAATATTTTAAATAAATTTATAAAATAAAACAACAAAATACCTAAATTACAAAAAAAAAGCGGAAAACAAAATTTCAATTACGAAAAAAAATACAGTTAAAAAAAAAAAAAAGAATGTTGAAAAAAAAACACAAAATTAAACAAAATTCTTAACTTTGAAAAAAAAAAAAACAACAAAACCTACTACAAAAAGCAATCATATATTAATACAACGTCTATATAATCTCCAAGTGACAAATTAAGGAATCATCAATATTAATCTTTAACCTTATTGCCATAACAACATAACAACAACATAACAACGTTGACAACGATTATCAATACCAACAGCAGAAACAACGGCTAACGGAAAGTTAAACGAGTTAAGATTATCTTAAATTTTAAAATTTAGAATTCAAAATGTTATTTTGTAAGTGTTTGTATATAGAGTTCTTATTAAATTATTTATCAGCAATCACATTCATCAACTGTATTTTCATTCTTAACGTTTCATAACAATATATTTAGATGCTTTAATTTTTTTTTTTTTGAATAACTAACACCATTAAAATTGTTTTTATATATATATACTTTTTCTATAGGGAAAAGAAGAAAATGTAAAATTTTCCAAAACTAGTGTAAAAATTAAAATATAGATAAAAAAAATAATTCAATTTTAATTTCTTTTTTTTTCAAATATGTGTACTTAGTAAAGCAATTTAATTTTTATTGCGTTGAGGATATGTTAGATATATATTGAGGTAAATTTTTGTTAGGAGAAGTTTAAAGAATAAGAGATATAATTCATAGGTTACTAGGTAGATAATATGGGCAACCCAGAGTCAAAATTGGAGAAACCGAACGCGAACGTGATAACAAATGTAGAAGTTGTTGATCACACGGCGCGAATCGACTCATTATGGTTCCTACTCCTATGCATTACAGTAATGACTGGTGCAAATCTTTTACTTAAATTGTACCTACTCCATAAGAGATCACTGCGTAAGAAGTACGCAAGTAGGTCCGACAACTTAGACAAAATTTAGGTTTATGGAATCAGCATAACACAATTTGGCTTGATGAAAAGATAACTACAAAAATTTCGATTTTATATTAGATATTTTATATTTTTTTTTTGTGTTTTGAGTAAATGGCCTAATGAGCCAGGATGAATTTGTTTTTTATATACGGCGTCTCTGAGCGCAGATTCGTACTTCAATGATTATTGACTTTAAGCGCCAATATACATTTTTTTTCCTTCCTGTTTCATAATTTAATATATGGACTGGCCAACGATTTTGAGCCAGTGTAGGAATATTAGAGAGGAATTCGACAAATCCTACAAGTGCCTAAATACAGATAGACCGGCTAGGGAAGATACTGTCGAAAGACATATAAGAAACCTTTCCTTGCGGCTAGAAGAGATAAGGGTGGTACTTAACGTCCATTACGAACGACTTACGACTGCACATAAAGTTGCAGCCGAAGGGTTCTTCTTTGACGTGAGGAACAGACTTATTGCGGTAGCGGCAAGAAGGGGCATAGAGGTAAAATTGCCTCTAACACTCCATGAACGAGTGTCCTTGGAGGTTTTGGAACAGGAAATAGACCCTAGTAGAGACCCACAGTCATTGGGAGAAAATATAGACCAAAATAGGGAACCACAAATGATAATGGCGCCGACACCAGTTCAATTTTTAAATATAGCCTCGAAGTTAATACCTGACTTCGATGGCAAAGCGGAAAACTTAACGGCATTTCTAGATGCCATTGCATTAGTGGATTCGATAAAGGAGGCACATGATGCTCTAGCAGTTAGTCTAATTAAGACAAAACTAAAGGGTTCTGCCAGGAATATCTTGTCCACTGAGACCACGGTACAAGAAGTGGTCGCAAAACTGAAAACTTCTGTTAAAGGAGAATCAGTTGATGTATTGTCAGCAAAGCTGATGAACATCAGGCAAACTGGCAAGAGTGCGAATGCCTATGTAAAGGAAGTTGAAGACATCACCAAGGTATTGCAAGGTGCCTACATTTCGGACGGTCTATCGGCCGAAATTGCCAATAAATATTCGACACAATTGGCTGTAAAAGCCATTGTTAAAAATGCCCAAAATGACAGGGTTAGGCTCATAATAGAATCAGGACAGTTCGGGAACATGAACGAACTGGTGGCTAAATTCGTTAATAGCTGTACCGAGGCATACGGACAGCCTAATACAATTTTGTATACAAATAGCCGGGGACAGTGAAATTCCAATAGGGGAAACAACCGCGGTAGTTACCGTGGGAATTTTTACAATAATTCAAATAATCGAGGTAGAGGAAACTACCAAGTTAATAATAATAATAGTCAATATAGGAATAATGGAAATCGTGGTGCCAATGGTGTAAATGTCAGACTGATCAATGATCAATATGAGGTTCCGGGAAACGGGGACCAACCTCTGAGAGAATAATTAATAGAATATATAAGCTCAATCTCAGTCTAGGTGTATTTGTGAAACTTCATAACACAACAAACAAATTATTAACATTGCTTGTAGATACAGGAGCAGATATATCGCTGCTAAAAATTGAAAATGTAAACCACAACCATTTGAATTCAGGGGAAATAACAACCCTTAGCGGTATAGGTCGAGATACGGTCCAATCAATTGGCTGCACGCAAATTGACCTTAGAGTTGAAAATATACTAATAAAGCATAAATTTCATGCAGTACCGAATGATTTTCCCATACCATGCGATGGAATCATCGGTATAGATTTTCTTAAGGAATTCAATTGTAAACTCGACTTTATGGAAAATAAGGATTGGCTCGTTTTACGACCACACAATTTCCAACATTTTGCAATACCAATAAAAAACACCTGTATCAATAATTCGATCATGCTACCGGCAAGATCACAAGTGGTGCGAAAAATATACATTGACTCAGAGCATAAAGAATTGTTGATTCCTAATCAGGAAATTCAACCAGGCGTATATATTGCAAATACAATAGTTCAAGGCAATAACGCGTACGTAAGAATACTGAACTCTAACAACTACGATACGGCACTGAGTACAATGAATATAATGACGGAGGACCTATCAAATTATGATATTCTACAAACGACCAAAGAATTGGGGAAGCGATCGGGAAAAATTCTGGATAAACTTAGCAGAAATTTCCCAGATCAATTCAAAGAAAATTTAACGAAACTCTGTACCACATACAGCGACATATTCGCCCTTGAAACGGAAACAGTTTCTACAAATAATTTTTATAGGCAAAAACTTAGTCTGAGTGACAAAACACCGAGCTATATAAAGAACTATAGAATACCACACGCTCATAAAGCGGAAATCAATAGGCAGGTTGAAAAACTAGTAAATGATGGGGTAGTAGAACCATCAACTTCGGAATATAACAGCCCTTTATTGCTAGTTCCTAAGAAATCATTACCAGACTCAAAGGAGAAAAGGTGGCGATTGGTAATCGACTATCGCCAGGTAAATAAAAAGTTAATAGCGGACAAATTCCCCCTGCCAAGAATAGACGATATTCTTGACCAGTTAGGACGGGCAAAATATTTTTCCTGTCTAGATCTAATGTCTGGATTTCACCAGATAGAATTGCATGAGGATTCAAGGGACATAACATCCTTTTCCACCGTAAATGGCTCTTATCGTTTTAAACGACTCCCATACGGTCTTAAGATTGCTCCAAATTCTTTTCAACGCATGATGACCCTTGCATTTTCTGGTTTAACACCATCACAAGCATTTTTATACATGGATGATTTAGTAGTACTAGGATGTTCGGAAAAACATATGTTCAAAAATTTAACAGATGTTTTCGAACTATGCCGAAAGTACAATCTAAAACTGCATCCAGAGAAGTGCACATTTTTCATGCACGAGGTCACTTATCTCGGGCATAAATGTACTGACAAAGGTATCCTGCCGGATGACAGTAAGTACACAGCAATCAGAGACTATCCAGTCCCGACTAATGCAGACGAAGCCAGGAGATTCGTTGCTTTCTGCAACTATTATAGAAGGTTCATTCGGAATTTTTCTGATCATTCCCGTCACTTGTCAAGACTGACAAGGAAAAATGTTAAATTTCAATGAAACGAAGAATGCCAGGTGGCATTTAAATATCTCAAACAGGCGTTAATGAATCCGGGAATTCTACAATATCCTGACTTTGATAAACCTTTTTGCATCACAACGGATGCCAGTAAACACGCCTGTGGGGCGGTACTTAGTCAGGAGTATGAAGGCAAACAGCTTCCAGTTACTTACGCCTCAAAAACTTTCACTAAAGGGGAAAGTAATAAGTCCACAATTGAGCAAGAGCTCACGGCAATTCATTGGGCAATTACACATTTCAGGCCATATATATATGGTACACATTTTTTGATCAAAACAGATCATCGCCCCCTAACCTACCTGTTCTCCTTAAAGAACCCAAGTTCTAAATTAACCCGTATGAGATTAGATCTCGAAGAATATGATTTCACGGTGGTATATCTCAGAGGTAAGGAAAATGTCGTCGCGGATGCACTTTCAAGGATAACAATAGATGATTTGAGGGAAATGGATAGAACCATCTCAAGTATACTAAAGGTATCAACAAGGTCATCTACGGAACGGACAAATACGGACGAAAATCCCCTCAATCAGCAAAAGGATTACAAAAGGCCCAATTTATTGGAGGTCATAAATTACACTGATGGAAACATCCGAAATTAAGAATGACTCCAACCCAATGCTATTTGAAGCGTGGGGGAAAAATTATCCAAAGGATAATGATAGACGACCTGTTTGTTAATGGGAAAATTGACCTAGGACAATTCTTCCCAAGGCTGGAATCATTGGCCGGCAAACATGGTATTGTCAAAGTACAAATGTCACCCAGTGAACAAATTTTCGAATTTGTCACATTAGATGAATTTAAGGCCTTGGGCAATGAGAAATTAATAAATTTAAGAGTAGCGCTACTACCAGGGGTGACCAAGCTGAAAAATAAGGGTGATATAGTGAAAATTATTGAAAAATATCATGATGACCCAATTCAAGGGGGACACTGTGGTATTACAAGAACACTGAATAAGATAAAAAGATATTTCTATTGGCCAAAAATGATTAAAGATGTATCGAAATACGTCAAATCATGCCAGAAATGTCAGAAAGACAAGGTAACTCGGCATACGAGAACACCCATGACCTTGACGAAGACGCCTGCTAAAGCTTTTGAAACTGTATTAATAGATACTATTGGTCCGTTACCTCGGACGGAAAAGGGCAATGAATATGCGGTGACGCTTATATGTGATCTTACCAAATATTTGGTTGCTGTACCAGTACCAGACAAAAGCGCGAAGACCGTTGCGAAAGCTATATTTGAATCTCATATACTAACGTACGGTCCTATGATGACGATCATTACGGACATGGGTACGGAGTATAAAAATTCAATAATTAATGATTTGTGTAAGTACCTCAGAATAGAGATTATAACATCGACAGCTTACCATCATCAGACCCTTGGTACTGTGGAACGCAGTCATCGAACGTTCAATGAATACGTACGATCGTATTTATCAGTTGATAGAGATGACTGGGATGAATGGTTATTGTACTTTATGTACTGTTTCAATACAACCCCTTCGGTGGTACATGGATATTGTCCATACGAATTGGTGTTCGGGAAAATACCAAATGGGTTTGAGTTATTCAACACAGTCAATGACGTAACACCTCTCTATAACGTCGACGATTATTCGAAAGAGATTAGGTATAGATTAGAAATAGCCTATAAAAGGGTTAGACTTATGCTTGAGAGGGCAAAGTTAAGGCAAAAGGACTTCTATGACAGGAAAAGGAAGGAGATAATATTGAAGAAAAATGACTTGGTTCTGCTTAGAAATGAAGCAGGACACAAGTTAGAGAATAAATATTTAGGACCTTTTAAAGTAATAGAATTAGGTTACAACAATAATGTTGTTATAGACGATAATAAAAATAAAAGGCAAAATATACATAGAGATAGATTAAAAATTTATAATAAATAGGTAATAATTTTTATTTCTTTTTTTTTAGTCTTAAACATTACAATTGCACAATTATTTTATTCGTTTAGTTCGTTATTAGTTATTTTTAATTATTACTACATTTTTTTTTTTTTAAATATAATAAATTTTAATATTAATAAATTTAAAGGAAAAAAGAAAAAAGAAAATTAATTTTAAATTGAAATTCTCAACTAGAACTAAAGTTAACAATAATACAAAACTTAAATTTGAAATTTGGAAAATTAAAATTAAAAACTTTAGAATTAACATCAAACTTAAGAAAATAAACTTAATATTGAAAAAAAAATTTTTTATTAGATGTAATTTTACAGAAATTGTAATTATTTTTAAAAGAATGATCAACCAGTTATTGATCATTCTTTTTCTAAAAATGGGAGGTGTAGTGTGTTTGACTAAGTCTTAGTTACCATGCCTTATGCATGTAACTAAATACTCACATTCCGCTGAGTTATTTGTCCACACACTCTATAGCTGGCTCACCTGTAAACCGCTGAGCCAGCTAAATCCCACGGTTATGTATTATTATAATTATCTATAGATATACGTGTGAATGTGTGAGTGAATGTAATATTTGTAGGTAGATTTAAGTTGAGTAATTAATAAAGAGTTTTCAGTTCAGTCCGGACAGCCAAACTGATGTGGTTTTATCAAATGTAATCAATAAGTATAAAAATGTGTGTCTTCCTGACCAGTTTCTAAACTTAGAACGTAATTTCTGTGGTTTTCAGGAATAACCGCGTATATCAATTTTTGTCAGTTTTGAGATAACGATGCCAAATATATTAATTTTTAACGCTCTTTACATGTGTTAAATTTTTTTTTTTTTAATATTGACCATTTCTAAGTTTTTTCTTTAAATAACGACATAACTTAAATGTTTATTAAATTAATTTGCAGCACTAACGATGTATGTCAACCTACGTTTGATCGCTGACAAATTATTTTCTCAGAAAACAACACATAGCGACATACGTTGTTATTAATGAAAAAAATTAAAAATAATTTTGGATTAGTTTTCAGTTTATAACCACTTGTAAAAATTTTGTGTTTATTTCTGTTATTTTTTGTCACTATTATTCTTGATACGTTGTTATATTCTCATCCTAGGTCCCGTTAACTTATTGCTGACGAACAAAAAATTAATTTTTCAAGCAACAACAACTTATGGTAGTTTTATCTGCACACACTTTAAGTGTAATTTACATATTGTTTTTTCGTCCTTCTCTAGGATCTGTTCCTCTGAATATTTTTGACTCACAATTTTATATAAAGAATTTATTGCTCATATCTACAGGACTGGTAAATAAAAAGCTCTAAAATCTTTATATCGAGCCCATAATTTCAAATATAACGTTTGTTGGCTCCCCTGAACATTTTGATTTTATGACATACGCGGTTATTCTAGCAAACCACAGATTTGGCGTGTTATGTGGCAATTTTCGAATACAATTTGTGAAAAATCTCTGCAACTGATCAACATTTTCAAACATAGAGAGTCCCCACACTTGCGCTCCATAAGATAGAATTGACCTGCAAACGGCCTGAAATAATTTCCATTTAGCTTTTAATGACACATCCCTTTTTCCAATAAAACTTTTTCATGCTATGTTAGTGCAAACTTTTGCTGCATCATTTTTTGCACGCATATGGTTGGCGAAAGACATTCTGGGAGTCAGCAAAATACCTAGATTAGTTAAAAAATCATCAATCCAATCGTATGATTTTATAGCAATGTAATTGAAAGATTCCGGTAAAAATGTCCAAGAGACAGATGGTAAATTGAAATCACCAAAAACAAAAAAAAAACAATTAAGAAATTATAGTCGGTCTGGACCGACTATACCCTATACCATGGTTTAGAGACCCTATCTTTTCGGTCCAACTAATTGGATATAGAAAATAAGCATAAACCAAATTTGAATGCCATTGTTATTAATTTTTTTGGCTGCAGATATGAAAAAGTTCATATCAGGTGCAATATTTATATGGGGACTAGGTCGAAAAATGGACCGAAGTTGACCATACTTGGTAAAGTCACTTATATTTTGAAAAAATATACACAAACCAAATTTGAGAAAAGTCTGTGCAATATTTTTGTTTTTTGATAGATTTAAGTGAAGATCGGGAAGCAGCTCTATATGGGGCATATGACTAAGAATTGTCCTGTAGGGATTTTTTTGGACTACTGATTAATGGATATAATAAACACATACAAACCCAATTTGACTAAGATCTATGTAATATTTTGGATCTTATGGCAATTTATGGCGATTTCATAGGGGTCATTTGTATGGGGACTAGGTCTGAACACGGACCGATTTTCACCAATTTTAACAGCGTTCATTATATGGCCGATAGAAGCTTATGCCCAAAATTTCATCAAAATATGTTCATATTTGCGACCTGTAGTTTGATTACAAAGATTACATGGACACACGGACGGACGGACGGACATCGCTAAATCGACTCAGAAAGTGAGTCAGAAAGTGATTCTGGGTCGATCGGTATAATAAAAGATGGGTCTAAGTCAAATATTAGCACAACAAAGTCATTATACCCAAACCACATAGTGTTATAGGGTATAATATATCATCAGGGTTTGATAGATTTTATGGCATCAGTATGCTGCTGCATGTACATTTGTGGATCAGATCGTGAAGGGATATACGAACAGGAGACATAAATTTTTGTTATTCTTTAGTTTTATAAGGACTCCAATAAATTCAATATTATAAGAAGAATTAATTGTTATTTGTTCAGATGAAATTAGGCCAGAAAATGCAATTAGAACTCCAACCATCAGTACATAGTATTAGTATTCCTATCTAGTCTATAAAAAATATAACCATTATATAAAATCTCGGAGTTGATTTTATTTACAATTAGCCATGTTTCCGTTAGAATCATAACATGCTGATTAAAATTTGAAGTTTCAATGAATAAGTTGGAGTTCTTGGGAAAATTTTTTGTAAACTATAATTTTCAACGATTGAATAATAAGTTTTAGTATTGTCGCTCAATGCCGAATATTAGCTTTAAATATTTTTTTTTTCTATTTTCGCACAAGGGAGCACCAAATATAGGAAACGGGCAAACTGTGGGTTGAGCTAGAGGCAAAATGGCGAATAATTCACGGCGATTTTCATAATTTCATTCTGGATAACTCCGAAACTGTTAAGTATATGGGGGGTTTCATGTCAAGTGCACCAACTTTCGAAACCGATGTCTTCCGATCGGGATGAAATTTGCACCAAGGTTAGTCCTATTGGATAGTAGTTTAAACACAATTTTTCAACAAGATAGGTCCAGATCTCTCTGAGTTAGAGGGGATATAATATTTGACATTTTGGCCAAACAGGTGTTTTTTCTCATCCATGTAACTTATTACCTATTGTTCTTAGAAAATTTTCTCCCAAATAATTTAGATAGCTATTTCTTCAATATTTCGGAAAAAAATACTTAAAAAAAAAGAAAAAATTTTTTAGACTTTTTTTTTGCTAAATCAAAGCATTTTTTTCCTTTTTTTCAAACAGGGCATTTTTTTTTTTTTTTTTTTTCATAAGAAAGCTTAGAATTTTTCCTTTAAGAGCTTTTTGGTCGCTTAGTATGGTGGGAGTGGGATATCTATCAAAATAAATGTTTTGTAACTCAAGACAAGGGTTTTTAAATTTTTCACAATGCACTATTTTGAATTTTTTCCTATTTGTGTGTAAAACCTTAAAAATAAAACTTATACTGAGAAACTAGACAAACTAAACTTTCCGAAGGTATGTAACATACCTTCATAACATAACAGAAGAGAATGGTTATCTGTAACCTGAAAGAGTTATTTGCAACATTTCAATCTGAACACGAGGATGTTAGAATTGGCTTCACGAAATTAACCCAAATGAGGCCAAAACATTGCGTTTTGGCAGAAAGCAGCGGAACTCACACAGTATGCGTTTGCATTTACCATGAAAATGTTAAACTGATGTTGAAGGAAATCAACTTAAAGTATTTAACAGATGATTCGGCAGAAGATTTACACGATTACCGCGATTGCCTTAAATTGACTAGGTGTTCTAATGCAACAACTTCTTGCCACTTAGGTGAATGTACCAATTGCCCGAAAACCACATTCATCAAAGAAAATTTAATCAACTCTTTAGATCGAGAATATATAGAGGAGGTCAAATTTGATCCTTGGATTCAGACTGACAGATGCACATTGAAAACAATCATTTTAAATGTGGATGATTTTGTGGAAGAAATGTGTACAGGATTGCTAAACTTGAGAAACCATGACTTTTTAGTCAACGAGCAATGGTCATTCTTCAAGGATTTGAAGATACATTTGAAGTCTGGTGAATTCGTTATTTCATAACTATGATTTCGCAGAAAACTGTTCTTCAAGATGCCATACAAGCATTCGACTTCAATAACGACCAAGCAACTATATTCACAGTAGTTATTTACTACATGAAAGATGAAAAACTGGAACACAAAAGTATGGCAATCATATCCGACGATTTAAAACATGATACCGTTGCGGTTTATGAGTACCAGAAGACAATACTAAAATATCTAAAATCTAAATTTACAGTAAAGAAGGTATACTACGTTTCGGACGGAGCTCGTCAACATTTTAAAAACAAAAGTAGCTTGGCAAATTTTATGGCCCATGAAAAAGATTTTGGAACGCCAGCTGAGTGGCATTTTCATCCAACTACTCATGGTAAAGGAGCATGTGATGGTATTGGAGCAAACCTTAAAAGAAATCCAGCGAAGTATAGCCTCCAGTGCTTTCATCAAGATCGCATCTTAGATGCGACTGCTTTATTCCATTGGGCAAAGAGTTATTGTAACGAAACTAAAATAGTTCTTAGTAGCAAAGAGGATAATCAGGAAACATTGAAAACACTGAAGAGCAGATTCGATGCTGCGGTAACAATCGATGGCACCGCTCAATACCATGCTTTTATACCGCTTGTCGATGGAAGACTCAAGTTGAAAAAGTTTTCTGCCTCTTTTCAATGCGATTTCTATCCAAAGACAACAAATAAACCAGCAGCGAAATCAACAGCTGAACCTAGTAACGCAAAGAAAGGATTGACGAAAAAACGCAGTAAATAAAGGCGACAAAAGAGCAGGATGAAAGACTAGGTATTTAAAAATTTACAACACTTAAATACTTCATCAGCTACAATAAATTAAGTATAAAAATAGTTATGATATAAATGGATCTAATGCAATTAAGATTAAATTTTAATCTTTTTATTTTTAATATTATTATTATTATACATTAATTTAATTATTGTTAAAAATAAATAAAAAATAATAATTTTTCAACATTTCTATAGAAATAAAGCGATTTTTTTCCTGAGGTTAACATATTCTGGGTATTACAGTATCGAGGGTATAAAATTTTAGTTAGGTATGTTACATACCTTCGGAAAGGTAAATTTGTCTAGTTTCTCAGTATAAGTTTTATTTGTAAGGTTTTAGACACAAATCGGAAAAAATTCAAAATAGTGCATTTGTGAAAAATTGAAAAACCGTTGTCTTGAGTTACAAAACATTTATTTTGATAGATATCCCACTCCCATCCCACTAAGCGACCAAAAAGCTCTTAAAGGAAAAATCCTAAGCTTTCTTATGAAAAAAAAAAATAAATGCCCTTTTTGAAAAAAAGGCAAAAAATGCTTTAATTTAGCAAAAAAAAAAAGTCCAAAATATTTTTTTTTTTTAAGTATTTTTTTCCTAAATATTGAAGAAATAGCTATCTAAACTATTTGGGAGAAAATTTTCGAAGAACAATAGGTAATAATTTACATGGATGAGAAAAAACACCTGTTTGGCCAAAATGTCAAATTTCGATCCCCTCTAACTCAGAGAGAACTGGACCGAGCTTGTTGAAAAATTGTGCCTAAACTACTATGCAATAGGACTAACCTTTTTGCAAATTTCATCCCGATCGGAAGACATCGGTTTCAAAAGTTGGTGCACTTGACATGAAATCTCCCATATGGAAAATACACTTAACTCAAGCACTGTATCATTCAAATTTAGGTCAATTACAAAATTCTTACTGAAATATATATAGAGTAACGTGAGTGTAAGTTAAGGTTTACTCACGAGTCCACTTCCAATAAAAAACTAAGAGTGAACATTTTTTGTTGTCAGTGGTGACCTTATTGGTGAAAGTACGAGGCAGTATTGGATATTTGCTTTGGGTCTCCTGTGACATTTTTAACCAAATCTTTGTGGAGTTCAATGAATTTGTATTCAAGAAAGTTACGTTACGTTACGTGTTTTCCCGGATACGAAAGCAATATTGTTTTTTCGATACCATTGAAAAGTCAATCTACTTTAGGCATTTTCTGCATCGGCATCATTGTGTGGACCTTTATTTTACTTTTTTTTCACAATTGCTTAACATTTTTCTATTAGAGAGGTTAGGATTTTTCTTACGACGAAAAATCGTTTAATAGTCTTATGTTCATTGTGTATTTTAACAAGATGCGAAACCGTTTTTTCCGGCTTCTAGCTTCTTTAGCAATAGTTTTGTATGTAAGTATGACATAATTTTTTTTTATGAATTACAAAATTCTCCTCACACAAATGTTGTTCAGATTCCATTTTGAAACAAACTAATTATCCGATTGTTTTAATATTTTATATACTTTAAGATAATTCAATAAAAGAAAAAAAAAATGATTTTCTCACCAAAAAGTCTCATTTGATATGACTTTGTTTAAACCAGTGTAAAATAGATGTCAATCAACCTTTTTACTACAGCATAGCTTTACATGATTGGTCAGAGAGAATTGTCAGTTGCTCATAATGAATATTTAATTGTAATTTTATAAAATAAGTTGTTTGTGCTGCTTTCGCTTTTGCAAATTGCCCATCGTAATATGATTTCCATCTAGTCAAATGTCCACTCTGGAGAACTTTTACCGTCTTAATTTACAAACATGTACACATATACACACATATGTAGAACGAATGAATGACATTAAAAGTAATATTAGCTTAAGAATCACTTAATACAAATGAGATTTTCAATTTAATCATTTTGTTTGCGTATTAAATTTGCATCGATAACTGTCTGTATTTGACCAACAAACACATTCGACAGACAAAAAAAAAGAACAAATGAAACGGGAACTAACTGAATGTGCTGTCCATCTGTTTGGACGATTTAAAAGCTGAATTTTCAAGCAATTCATTTATTTCAACGTTTGTCAATGTACGAGTAAATAATAACATCAATACGAGCAAATATTCAAATATACAGATGTGGTAATGAAAGTAGGTGATTATTTGGGCTTTTGGCAAAAAATACCTAAAGTTGGGATCATCCTCCAAAATTTAGCCTGTTCGAGTTTTTAAGTTTCAAAAATTTTCAAAACAAAAAAAAAAAATTAATAATAGATTGAAATAAGAACTTGAAGTCGGAAAAAGGAGTTAACCAAGTTAATAAAAATGTATAAAAGAAGAATATACAGCGGCTTAGGGTCATAATGGACACAACATTATTAAACAGAAATTTAAACATATTTAAAACTAACTGCAGTCAATACAAAGCCACAAAATAAAAGGAAACGTTACGACCTCGCTAAACTCGCTGACCCTCCAGTGTTAAATGAGTATCTGTCTCTTTTGTCAGCCCAAGTCCCAAATCCAACGCCGCCAGAAGATGGGTTTGACGCCGAAACATATTGCGAGCGAGCAAAACATGCCCTTACTGAAGCAGCGCAACAAGGTGTCGGAATCTGTCAATGTCAAAGCAACCCATGGATTACTGGGCACACATGGAATCTTATAAAAGCGCGCAAAAAAGAAAAAGAAAAGGTTAATAGGGCAAGAACTCGTCAAGAAAAACAGCAGGCACAAGCAAATTACACAACTGCTAACCGCAGAGTAAAACGCAGCGCCAGAGCCGATAAACGAAGATGGCTCGACAACCTAGCAACAGAAGCTCAAAGAGCAAGCGAATCGCATAGACACAAAGACCTCTATAAGATCACCAAAACTATCGCTGGTCGTGTTCACGCGAACGCAAAGCCGATCAAAAATACCAGTGGTGAACTAGTGCATTCTATCAAAGATCAATTAAAAGTATGGGAAGACCACTACAGAAACCTCCTAACCGATACAAACACCAACTTTCAGCAGGAACTATGTAGTAGACACAATGAACACGCCCCACGCAATGACGTTAACATAGACGCTCCAAGCATCAGAGAAATTGAGGCAGCACTAGCACAGCTTAAATCGAATAAATCCGCTGGTCCAGACAACATCGCTCCCGAACTGCTTAAAGCAGACAAGGGTTCAGCTGCACTAATTCTAAAACCACTTGTAAACCATTTTTGGTCTCAAGAATCATTGCCTCCCAATATAAAAGACTGTATCATCATTAACCTACCAAAAAAAGGAAACCTCATGGAGTGCTCCAACTGGAGAAGCATAACTTTACTAAATGTTGCCTATAAAGTCATCGCTCAAATTTTACACAACCGTATATCGCCCGCCGTTGAGCCTCGCTTACGAGGTGAACAAGCTGGATTCAGGCCCCATCGTTCTTGCGCCGACCACATCAACAGCCTACTAATTATCGTAGAACAGTCTAGCGAGTGGCGATCTCCTGTGTATCACTTACTCATCGATTTTAAGCGTGCATTTGACACCCTTCTTCACATTGCCATCTGGACTGCTTTAGAATGTAAATAAGTTGATTAACCTGATAAAAGGCTTGTATTCTGACGCACATTGCTCGGTGCTCCACGCGGGCTGCCTCAGCGGCCAATTTCAAATTAAAACTGGCGTTAATCAAGGCTGTATCCTTTCACCATTGTTATTTAACATAGTCCTCGATGTGGTATTGTCGGAAGCCATGAGCGCAGATAATGGAATCTCATTTGGCCTTCAAAACAAACTAAGTGACGTTGACTACGCGGATGACATAAGCCTGCTAGCACAGAACTTTTCACAGATGCAAGAGACGCTGAACTATATTGCAAAGCGTGCACGGGCAGCTGGTCTGTCAATCAACATAATCGAAACTAAGTCTCTGCGTTTGAACAACAATAGCTCAGCGAATTTCCAGCTGGAGGGCGTATGCATTGAAAACGTGCAGAGTTTTTGCTATCTTGGAAGCTACATATCAAATAATGGAGGCAGCCAGCAAGACATCCAAAACAGGCTATTAAAAGCGAAGCAAGCATTTGGGATTCTCTACAAAATCTGGAGATCATCCAACATCTCATTACGCACAAAGCTACGTTTGTACAATTCAAATGTAAAGTCGACGTTACTCTATGAGTGTGAAAGCTGGAATATATCGGCATGGGATGCACAATATCTTCAAGCCTTTGCTAATCGCTGCCTACGTCGCATCCTTCACATATTCTGGCCTGAGACCATATCCAATAGCGAGCACTGGTTTAGAACGAATCAACCACTCATAACTGAAGAAATAATGGTTCGCAAATAAAGATTGCTTGGACATAATTTACGTAAACCTGCAGACGATATCGCAAGAAACGTCCTAGATTTCAACCCTCAAGGAAGCAGAAGACCGGGGCGCCCGCGCAATACTTGGAAAAGTCAAATTGAATCCGAACTAAGAAATGCAGGAAAGAGCTGGAGTGAAACAAAACGTTTAGCATTAGATAGAGTTCAATGGAAATTATTTGTTACGGCCCTATATTCCAGTTAGGAATAAAAGGATTAAATATATATATATAAACACATTTGGTAGATTTGCAAAATCAACGTTTTTTTACTTAAATAAAATGTATGAATCGAATTTTTAAAAACATTGTAAATATTAGCATTTCGTTAGTAGCTTTTTGAGAAAAAACAACAAAAGACAGGCAAAAATTAATAAATGAAGTTTAAAGTAAAAAATTTAACAATATTTTATTAAGATATATCTTAATTATTGGACAAAATGGCAATGGCAATGGCAGTGACTTAACCAACTTCCCACAATGAGAAGGTTAATTTTTGCCCGTTCCTCGATAAGAAAAGCTTTCGGTTGGTCACGGTTAGAAGTGTTGTGATTTTTTAATGTTTATTCAATATAACTCCATACATGATCTACGATGGTTAAGTCCGGAGCCTGAAGCTGCGTTTCAAAAAATTTGGGGACAATTATATATTAGCTAGTTACGAACACTGTCCGTCGAATTTGCCTCTAAAATATTTAAGTACACTGTTTATTCCATAATTCCTTGAATTATGTGTAGGTACCACAACTGAACCCACGCCGTGTTTCACAATAGCATTGTATTTACACACAGAAAATGGATTTGTTGTGGCAACTAAATTTGTTGCCAACCGAATTTTGATAGTCCCATGTACTATCACATTATTCTGTAGTGATTACTGAATAATATTATTGAAATAACCGTACGTAGTTTAGGGCAACTGATGTTTTAAGTAAATTCGATGGCACGAACTGTTAAATTTAGTTCATACAATGGAATTTAGATTTTCTTTATTGGTGGTTACAGCCATTTATTGGGGTTGCCCAATGCAGACCTACAGTAATTATAACTACACTTTAAAATAATTTTATATATAATTTATTGCTTTTATAGTTATAAATTAAGGATTAATACGTGTGTATGTGAAAAATTATGTTATATGGAATATGAAAAACCTTAGAAAATGGTATTAGTACGAAAATGCAGAATGGTTTTTTATAGATGTTGAAGTATCTAATTAAACTCTCATCATCACTAAAACCAGCTTGTGGAGGTTTGGGTCCGCCAGCACGTTTGGCCATAACAATTTGATCAATCTACAAGATTGTGTTGGCAGCACTAACAGCATATTTCACAGTCCAGTATTTTGTAAGAGATCGAACGCCTTCATGGTGGACATCAATAGTTTCGGGCTTATCAGCTTCAATATTGAAACCAATATTTTTACCAGACCCTCTTTATGAACAAAATATATCTGGTTAACCACTACAGTACCATTCACACCGGAATTTTCATCTAAAGCTTCAGGAAATGCTTCTAAAGCAGTGGTAAGTTGTCTACATGCACACTGTTCCAAACCATGTCAGGTATCGACAAAATCAGCAATTTGTATCGCCAATTCAATTTCAGTAGCACCAGCTATGGCCACATAATGGACGTCACGAGACAAACCTTTGTTATCGTTCAATATCGTCCAAATAATTATAAGTGGCACCGGCTATATCACAATATTTTGTCACAATAACCTAATTTTTCCTGACGGGGTAAGGTGATGCGTGGCAAAGCAGTACCATTGACTGCTCTAGCCAAATTTAAACTATATCTCAAATTTTGCCACCGCCAAACACAAATTTAGCGCCATTTTAACTCTCCAGCAAAATCTCTTCACCATCCGAGAAATTTATTAACTCATCTACGGGGCAGGAGGAGATAGCAATCTTAGCCTCCTCAGCAGAAGAAACATCACCTTCAACTAAACTTTTAAAAACCATGGCATGTACCACCTCAGAATTGGATAAACTACTGCCCAAGATTTTGCATACACGAATATTGCCAACATTGAAGGTACCCTTATCCGGCAAGATAGCAGCACAGGCTGTAGTAACTAAATACGTAAGGAAATCCTCTTGGCCATATTGTTTGGACATAATGATGGCGTATAAGCATTCCTTACTTGGGCAACATCAAGATAATCTTTAATTTATAGACATAGCAATTTTGGCAGAATATCTATCTTTTTCCATAACCGTCAGCTATATCTGAGCTAAATGTTCGTCGGCTTTCTCGAGCAGAGAACCGGCAAATAGCACTACGAAATTGGCGCATCTTCAACTTCAGTATCTTGCCATGGCCATGAGCTTAGCAGCCGCATTACGGAGCATCAGTGGCTACAAATTGTTTTTTCAAGATGTTTAATAATCATTTACTTGATGCCATTTGGACCGTTGGCTGAGCGCATGATTTTGGCAAACTCTTTGCAGGCAGTAATTTTACGATAAACTGCCTCTTACAAACCGCTATACATTCGGCCTCCATTCTTCATTATTTGGGCCATGCCGGGTGCCTTAGGTACAGATGGAGCCGTTTTTATGCACAGATATTTTTTTTTATCTATTTTTAGAAATTAATAACCGAGAAAATGAAAACTCTCAACAAAACAATTTTTTTAGTTGTTCTTTTTTATATTTAATTTTTCAAAAATGACAAATAAATTAAATTATTTGATTGGGCTTATTATCTGATTATATTTTTTGGTACCTACAATAGAATTTGATTCATGCAATTTCATTTCGGTTAAATCTACCAAACCTAATTTAATGAGTGGTTTTCTTTTCTTATAACCGAATTAAATAATTCTAATTACTAATTTGTTTCTATAATATTTACCGATAATTGGTTACAATATATGTAAATACATTTTCGGTTTAAAATATATTGTGTTAACAAAATTAGATGTTGTAATTACCAACATTTCAGAACGAGTCTTATTATAATAGGTTTAATTTAGTTCCCTCGATTGAATTAGCATAATAATTTTCATAACAACTTTGATTGGAAAATGGAACAAATTTTGTCTATTGAAGGTACTTAAATTTTCTGAGAATTATTATTCTATGGTAGATAACGAAAAAAATCTATTGCATTTGAAAATATTTACGAATTGCAATAAAAATTACTATTACCCGATTAAATTTTTTTATTGCTCATGGAATTCCAACAAATCTTATTTCTGTGTGTACATTCGTCCGTGAATGAAATTTGATTCAAAAACGAGAAGCTCATAGAACGATATTGTTTTGCAAAATCCATAGTTTTTTTATTTATTTTAGCCATGTACCATTTGTTTTTGGCAACTCGACCATTAAGACCACTATAAGCACTGTTTCGGGCTATCAACTTTTAAAAGACATTTTAATGTTTCTGCAGCAAATTTTGGAGCACTCAATTTGCTTAATTTGCCATACTAGCCACTGCTCGCCAGATCTGGAAAAGATTTTATTGTTGCTGGGTTTTGGCATATTTTCGAAATTTTTTTAATTTTCATAACCATTATTAACTATCATACATGACGCACGACCTATATATTCAACAATTTTGTGTACCGTTTTCATTCACCTAATATTTTTTTATACCCTATAACACTATGTGGCTTGGGTATAAAGACTTTGTGCTGCTGTTTGTAACTACCAAAAATATTTGACCAAGACCCATCTTTAATTATACCGATCGAATCAGAATCACTAACTGATTCGATTTAACGATGTCCGTCCGTGTGTCCGTCCGTCCGTCCGTAAACCTTGTAATCAAACTGCAGGTCGCAAATATGAATATATTTTGATGAAATTTGGCATGTAAGCTTTTATTGGCCATAGGATGAGCGCTATTGAAATTGGTGAGAATCGGTCCATGTTCAGATCTAGCCCCCATACAAATGACCCCTATGAAATCGACATAAATTGCCATAAGATCCATATTGTCATATAGATCTTACTCAAATTGGGTTTGTATGCGTTTATTACATCCATTAGTGAGTAGTCTAAAAATGATACCTGGGGCACCTCTTAGTCATAAGCCCCATATATAGCTGCTTCCCGATATTCACTTAAATCTATTAAAAAACAAAAATATTGCACTGAATCTTCTCAAATTTTGTTTGTATATATTTTTGCAAAATACAAGAGACCTTACCAGATATGGTCAGGATCGGTCCATTTTTGGGCCTAGTCCCCATCAAATATAAATATATAATTTTTTACAAAATGTATTCCGTTTTCTATTTCGTTACGATGGGTGTTGCGAGGCGCATGGGTTTACAGCTACAGGTTTTATAATTTGTGAAAAATTTTTGTTCGCCTTATAGCTCATACACGCATACTATCAGAGCTAAAGGATTTTTTGTTTGTTTAGTTAATTTAAGTACAAAATACGACTTTGAGCCACTGTGTATTTAAAATAAAATGTTTAAAATTATAAAATTTTTAAGAGGTAAATATAATAATGGTTCTTAAGTAACTGTTGAGGAGTTACTTATCACAGTTAAAATGTATATATTAGGATCAATAAAAGACAACGTCTATTTCATGATTTGTAAATAACACAAGCTTGTAAATCAAACTGCAGGTCGCAATTATGAGTATATTTTGAGGAAATTTGGTATTTGATCTTCCATCGGCCATGGGATGAACGTTATTGAAATTGGTGAGAATCGGTCCATGTTCAGACCTAGCCCCCATACAAATGACCCCTATGAAATCAACATATATTGCCATAAGATCCAAATTATCATACAGATCTTAGTCAAATTGGGTTTGTATGTATATATTACATCCATTAATCAGTAGTCCAAAAATAATCCCTATTGGACAACTCTTAGTCATAGTCCCCATATAGAGCTGCTTCCCGATCTTCACTTAAATCTATCAAAAAAGAAAGATATTGCACTGATTCTTCTCAAATTTTGTTTGTATATATTTTTGCAAAATACAAGAGACCTTACCAAACATGGTCAGTATCGGTCTATTATTGGGCCTAGTCCCCATATAGATATAGCATCCGATATGAAATTTTTCATATCTGCAGCCAAAAAAATTAAGAAAAATTTATGCTTATTTTCTATATCCAGTTAGTTGGGTCTGAGAGATATTGTCTCTGGTCACATGGTATAGGGTATCATAAAGTCGGTCTAGACCGACTATAATTTTCTTACTTGTTTTTTGTCTTCATTTTCTTGTTATTTATTGAAAGCCTTAAAACTAGTTTGTATCTTAAACTAACAAG
Organism: Cordilura impudica; assembly: GCA_963682025.1. Classification (NCBI taxonomy): domain Eukaryota; kingdom Metazoa; phylum Arthropoda; class Insecta; order Diptera; family Scathophagidae; genus Cordilura; species Cordilura impudica. The sequence continues at coordinate 124,707,742 of OY821519.1, forward strand.
TAATATTTTCCTTTTTGATAATAAAGTTAAATAATATTATATCTTCGGTGACTTTCTTTACTCTATATGTAGATCATCGTTTCTAAGATGCGAGAGTATTTTATTTTGAAATCGTTGTATTATTTCTATATCGGTCTTTGTTTCACGTGGTTATATATCAACAGTTTGTTTTCCAGTCATCCAGTTTTGTTTCTGTAGTTTTAATATAAGTTCAGTAAATTAATTTTAATGTACTCCTTTCATTTGTTTTTAGCGTCAAGCATCATAAGGGGCTAGAGTACTTGATATATATGTTGGTTTTATATATAAATTTTTTTTTTGTTAGTAAACTTGACATGCATCCACTAAGTTTCGTATAGTTTCAGCTTCCATGTAGCTGTCCACTCGACGATTGTATTTGTTGATTCATTTTTGTTACCACCAATAGCTAAAAATACACGTGTCATCAGCTAAAGGGTCAATTTAACTATTATTTGGTAAAGGTGTACCTGATTAATACAATAAATATAGTATTGGACACAGAATACTGCCTTGGCATGCCAGCTCCTATTATCATAATATCTGAGCAATTTTGTTTCTTTTTTGCTCAAAAAATCTAATATAGTTGTGTATTGTATTGGTAGTTGGGCTTTTAGCTCATATTTCAGGCCTTATATCGAATGCCTAAGCTACATTTAAGAAAATGAGGGACATACCTTTATCTGTTCCAATGCTTTTTCTATGATATGTGAATTCTATGCACTTGGTCTATTGTATAGTGTTTTTCTCGAAAGCCGAATTGGTGAGAGGGTTTTCGATTTTTATCGGGGCTGTGGAGTCGGAGTCGAAGTTGGGGAGTTAGAGTTGCGGTGTTTTCACGGGAGTCGGAATCGCTAAAATTGGCGACGTGTTATTTTAAAGATCACTATGAATAAGTAGATTTTAACTTAATTTATGAGAGTAAGGACATTCAAGTACTTAACTTAAATATAAAAGTGTTTCATAATTTAAATTATGTTATTTATGTTATGTTATGTTTTATTTATTAGTGAGGGCAAGAGCTTAAATTGCATTAGCACAACTTATACTCAGTTATTGATCAAGTTGAAAATAGATGTTTGTGGTTTTTTTAAGGTTTGTGGTTAATTTAATAAAATTTGAACAATATTCAGCATTAAATTAAAATTGATTTGTTTGGGTTATAAGCAATATTATAACAGCCAAAGTGGAGTTTATGTAAGTTGCATGAAAGTAGCGGAGGTACAGAAACTCCAATTGACTTTTACCAGACATCAGAGGTAGAGAAATTTTGGCGTTCTTCAAAGTTAGAAAAAAGTTGCAATTCCAAGGCACCCTGAGATTATTCATGGTGCTGCTCTGATCACTGCGGCGGTGCCACTGAAACAATTGTCCGCAGAATTATTATCTTCTGCACTCAGAATCGTCAGATCTGATTTGAGAGCATCAATGAAGCCAGATATTATTGAAGCGATGCTATTTTTAAAGACAAATGCAGATTTATTTTTATATGTGTTATACCGATCAACTCGGAATCACCTTCTGAGTCGATTTAGCGATGTCCGTCTGTCCGTCTGTATTCCATGTAAACTTTGTAATCAAACTACAGGTAGAAAAGATGAAATTTGATATGTAAGCTTCTATCCGCCATAGAACGAACGCTATTGAAATTAGTGAAAATCGGTGCATGTTCCCATACAAATGATCCGTATGAGATCGACTAAAATTGCCTTAAGATCCAAATTATCATATAGGTCTCGTTCAAATTGCGTACGTGTAGTTTAAAAATAAACACACTGGGATAATTCTTAATAACAGCCCTTATGTAAAGCTGTCTCCCGATCTTCACGTACACCTATCAAAAACTAAAATTGGACCGGATTATTCTCAAATTTGGTTTATATATTTTATTTTTTTTTTTTTTGCAAAAAACAAGTTACTTTACTAAGTACGGTTAGGATCGATCCAATTTTTCGTCCTGGTTTTGCTTATTTTTTATATCCAGTTAGTTGGAAAAATTCTCTAAACTGACTATAATTTTCTTACTTCTTTTGGGTTTAATTATTGGTGTACTCAATTAAGCTGTTTGTAGAATTTGGAAAATTACTTATTCAATTTCTTCTGCAATATCCTCTATACATAAAATCAGGTATATTTATTAATTTTCTATACCCAATTATGACCTAAGCCACGTTGGAAAGAAGATCCTAGTATTGAGTATCGTGTAGTTCTAACGTATTAATAAAATTGTATTCAATGACGAAAAAAATTAATTCAAGGCTTTTTGTTTTTAAAAATACAAACAAATACGTTGCACATTTAGAACTAAAAGTGATGGCTGTTGTTCTGAAATTTTAAATTTATTCACGTGGCATTTCGTACTTTTGCAAACAGATATTAGAAAATCACGAAACATAGTAACCGAAATGAGTAGAGCCGCATAATATCAAAGGTTGACAAATTCTGTCGAATTTTTCTACAGTTTTTCCTCATAATATGTCCAGCTTTCTATAATAATTATAAAGATTCTGATGGTTTTTCGTTGTCTTTTTTGTAATCTGCTATTTTTCTAGGCTCATCTGCAGATCATACATAAAATCGCAAAAGTGTTGCTGTCTATGGACATAGAATTGCAGCGGCAGCAGCAGTTCGTTGTCATTTTGGTGCATGATGACAATGATGATACGAGCAGTGTTGAGGTTCAAGACGATGGTGGCATGGAGTTGCACACACAGACTTAACACACCATGTTTGTCACCGTACCGTACCATACAAATACATTTGTTTTTCCTGCTGGCCCATATGGTAAATTGTGTATTTCTATTTGGCTTGACTTCTACAAACATGTACTTAAGTATAAATATGTTCTTATGTATGTACGAGTGTATGTGCCGTCGAATTCGTATGATATGATGGTAGGTTAGTTTTGTGGACATTGCCCGTTGGCTATAAAGTTTGTAATGGCATTTTGCACATGTTTGTACTATGTGACTGGCAGACTGGACACAAACACATTTTGCTTTGCGCATTTGAAATAAGCTTTTTTAAAAAAACATGAACTGCAAATTATTCTGTACATTTATCGTCTGTTATCAATGGTTGCGTGTATCTGTCACTGTTTGTATGATTTCATATGCGATACGATGACGATGATACGGCCTGATATGATACGAGTTACGATACGATACGATATGATATGCAATTGATTCAAGTTTCATTTACACTATTAGCTTTGCAAAAGGAAAGAGTAAAGGCAAGAACTAGTACGGGTATGTGGTAGAATGAAGTTTGAAAAATTCTGCGATACTACAATAATTTCCGTAGGTTGTTTGATAAGTATTAAATTGCAAGTGAAGGCTTTGAATGAAGGCTTTAAACAAAGTAAAACCAAATTTGCCATCAAGTTGGGTTCACGTTATAAGTTATCTCATCAATCTCTGTGAAATAGTGCAGAAGAGGAGTTATTCTTTCACCAGCTGGTATGATATCTAGCAATGAGGTTCATAATAACTGTGTGTACCCAAAAATATTATCCAAACAATTTCTTCTGGGGTCTCTAAAGAAACTATTGATTTAATAATCTAACCCATAAAAACAAAGTTTTTATTAAACCTCTTGCTTGCCTTATGGATATGAGATTTGAATCTCTCCGTGACTGTGCGTGATTTTCGTGACTATTTTAAAATTAACATTTGGTGACAACAAGTCCATGGACAAAGTTTCAGATCGATCGGATGAGGTGAAATGGGGTTTAAATCACTCCGTGACTATGCGTGAATGTGTGTGACTTTTTTAAAATTAATCTTTGGCCACAATAAGTCTATTGACAAAGTTTCAGATCGATCTGATAAGGGCAAATGGGTTTTAAATCACACCGTGACTGTTATTGACTATGTGTGACTGTGCGTAAATATGTCAAAGTTAATCTTTTATCACAGCAAGTCTATCGATCAAATTTCAGATCGATCGGATAAGGGGAAATGGGGTTTAAATTACACCGTGACTGTGCTTGACTATGGGTGACTGTGCGTGACTGTGTCAAAGTTAATCGTTTATCCTCAGAAAATGTCTGGACAAAGTTTCAGATCGATCGGATAAGTTGAAGTTGAGGTTTTAATCTCACCGTGACTGTGCGTGACTATGCGTGAGTGTGCATGACTATGTCAAAGTTAATCTTTTTTCACTGCAAGTTTATCGACCAAGTTTCAGTTCGATCGGATAAGGGGTAATGGGTTTTAAATCAATTCGTGACTGTGCGTGACTATGCGTGACTGTGCGTGAATAAGTTTAAGTTAATCTTTTTTCACAGCAATTGTATGGACCAAGTTTCAGATCGATCGGAGCAGTGGAAATGACATTTAGATCACTCCGTGACTGTGCGTGATTATGCGTGACTGTGCACAAAAACCCAGAAAAAAACTATGGGCCAGGTTTCAGATCAATATGGGGAATGGGGTTGTCCCACGACAGACAGAGAGATTGAGTTAAATGACAGATTTTAAAACTTATAAAATAAAGCATAAAGCTGAAATTTCAGATTTATTCTTGGTTTCCAAACTAGTCCAAACTATTCGTGTCGAAATGTTCGTTATAGGATGATTTAAAACAATGATTTTGCACATTTTGATCATCGAAGAAGTCAATCGCGTTTCTGTGTCTAGTAATTTATAGAATTTCCGTATCTGTATTCAAATACAGCGACTATAGCAGCAAATTTTGAGCCCACAGACTCTTTGAAACAAATTTTTTGCAAATATAGATATTGCTACTGATAAGGTGAAAGGGTGGCGTGAACGATATTGATCGAGTTTAAAGTTGATCATATTGTTCTAGAATCGGTTTCTTTAACAAGATGGCGGTAACAATTCCAGCAAATTTTTAAATGGGTGATACTATTTTGAAGTAGCTTTTATGAAAGTGAAGGCGGTAATAATTCCCACAATGTTATCTCTAGTAAAATGTTGTACTTTGGTAATAGCACCAATGTTCTTTCATTTGAAGTCCATTTTATTCTATTCACATCAAGTAACTGCTGCTGCCAATTTTTGTTTATCGAAGACCATGGACCTATTTTATTTCGATAACAGCAATATCGCTACCATTGCAGTGAATGAACTGAGTTGTTTACCGAATATTTTAAAATCCAAAGTTTTTTATATACATCTTGTCTAGGACAAATCGGTAGCCATACACAAAATAAATGGCTAAGATCGAACTTTATTACACCTAGGTTAAGTTTTTTGCTGGAAAGGACTGGGACTGAGGTGATACAACGGTGGGTATAACATCCGTGTCTTCACTAGTGACTCATAGATGAGTTGCCATGCTGCTATGTTAGCTGTATAGCGATTATGCTACACAGCTTTTTTAGGAACTACCGCGCGATTCTAGTGTCTTTCAGACAGAGATATTGGGAAGTTTATCGGATTTTTAACTCATATATGGTTCAACAAAATATAGGAAATTTTTTGTTGGCGGCACTTCTCTCCCTAAATTCTCACAATAGAACTGCCAAACTCAAAAAGGAATCATATGGGTCCCCGGTCATATAGAATTGTACGCCAATGCTGCTGACAAGGGCAACCCCTGCATTGACGGTTCTTACGTGGTGGAGACAGATTATCAACTCTTATGCGAGCGTAAATCTTTAGCAGTGATATATCGGACGTAGAACTAGGAAATCTTATACGTTATCCAATTTCTTTTGTCTGAATGTTGTGATTAATGTGCTGTCGAAAACGGAGTCACTTGACTTTAGTTGATGTTCACAGGATGTCAGCTGCCACTTTAATCAATTAATCAACCAAACAGGACTTCGGAATTATATCAGATAATGTTTCTCAATCGGAAATCTTTGGGCTAATTGCCATTGCCGCTGTAACGACTTATGGTCACAAGGACTAAATTATAGAGAAGTTATTGAAACTTTCTTCAAAGAATTAAAATCAAACAGATGTTCAAAAATTAATATTTCACGTTTTTTTAAAAATTACCTGATAATATTTCCTCACTGGAGATTTTAACGCAAATATTGGGAATGACAACCATGGCATATCCCAAATCATGGGAACACATGGCATGGGAACTAGAAACAAGAATAGTGAGTGGTTCATAGAATTCTGTCAGACTTTCCAATTAGTTATTGGTGGTTCAATCTTCCCACACAAAAACATACATAAATACACGTGGACATCCCCAAACGGTAACATTCAAAATCAAATACACCACATTTGCATTCGCCGTAAATGGAGAGGATCATTATTAGACGTGCGCACTAAAAGAGGTGCTGATATAGACAGTGACCACGAGCTAGTGGTGGCGACAATAAGAATTAAATTTAAAAAAAATTTACAAAAGAGTCACACAACAGATACGTAAACGTTTTGATGTTGGAAAACTACGGGACGAGGATAAAAATAATGAAATTGGAGAAGTTCTAAGAGAATGTATACCAGCAATCAACACAACATGGGAAGAAACATGCAACTCACTCAGAGCCATTGCAGAAGAGAAAATAGGTTACAAACAAAAAACAGAGAGAAAAAAATGGCTGTCAGACAACACCTGGAAAATAATTCAGGAAAGGAAAAATTTAAAACAACGGAAGAGTGATAACCCAAATTTCAATCCACAATATACCACCGCTGCGAAAGCCGTAAAGAAATCAGCCCGAAACGATAAAAGAAAATATATTGAACCAATGAAGTAGAAGCAGCTGCAGGCGCGAACAATATGAGAGATTTACACCAAATAATAGGTCGTCTCTCAAACCAAAATATGAATAGAAATCATTCAGTAAAAGATGTAATTGGTCAACTGCTTACGAACGTAGAAGAACAAACACAGAGATGGAGGCAGCATTTCGAAGAAATCAGCAACATTATCGATGATAACACAGAAAGCTCCTCACATACTGATGCGTCTACAACAACCAACGACACAATATCTACAGACCCCCCTAGCATTGAGGAAATTGCATACGCTGTACAAAACTGAAAAGAAACAAAGCGCCAGGTGCAGATGGTATACCCCCAGAGCTACTCCAAGCCAACCCAGCAATAGCCGCGGAAATCATCCATCCATATATACGTGATGCTTGGTTAAATGAACAGCTACCGAATACGTCGACAAAAGGTGAGATAGTGAAGCTTCCAAAAAAAAAAAAATTATCTGACTGAGTGTGATAATTGGAGAGGTATTACTCTGCTCAACACTGTATACAAGGTTATTGCTACCATAACAAATAACAGATTTCACAGTATCGAAAAATCACTACGGGATGAGCAAGCAGGCTTCCGACCACACCGTAACTGTTTGGATCAAGCCAATACACTCCGTGTAATAATAGAAAAATCGGTCGAATGGCGTACACCGCTTTATTTAGTATTTATAGACTTTAGAAAAGCATTTGACTCAATAAAACGTACTGAAATATGGGATGCACTAAAAGCAAAAGGTGTACCAACAAAATTGGTAAATTTGATTAAAACTATGTACCACAAGTAAGAAAATTATAGTCGGTCTAGACCGACTATACGATACCCTATACCATGCGTTTAGAAACCCAATCTCTTAGGCCCAACTAACTGGACATAGAAAATAAGCAAAAACCAAATTAGAGTGGGATTTTTATTAATTTTTTTGGCTGCAGATATGAAAAAGTTCATATCGGATGCTATATCTATATGGGGACTAGGTCCAAAAATGGACCGATCCTGATCATGTTTGGTAAAGTCTCTTGTATTTTGCAAAAATATATACAAACAAAATTTGAGAAGAATCTGTGCAATATTTTTGTTTTTTGATTGATTTAAGTGAAAATCGGGAAGCAGCTCTATACGGGGCCAAAGGGATCATTTCTGGACTACTCATTAATGGATGTAATGAACGCATATAAACCCAATTTGAGTAAGATCTATATGACAATTTGGATCTTATGACAATTTATGTCGATTTCATAGGGGTAATTTGTATGGGGGCTAGGTCTGAACATGGACCGATTCTCACCAATTTCAATAGCGTTCATCCAATGGCCCATAAAAGCTTACATACCAAATTTCATCAAAATATATTGATATTTGCGACCTGCAGTTTGATTACAAAGTTTACATGGACACACAGACGGACGGACGGACGGACATGGTTAAATCAACTCAGAAAGTGATTCTGATTCGATCGGTATAATTAAAGGTGGGTCTAGGTCAAATATTTTGGGTTGTTACAAACAGCAGCACAAAGTCATTATACCCAAACCACATAGTGGTATAGGGTATAACAATATCACACTCCAAGTTCGACATAATGGCATGATCAGCGAATCATTCATGACAAATGCCGGAGTTAAACAAGGTTGCCCTCTATCTCCATTATTGTTCGCCGTTGTTTTGGACAAGCTTATGACACAAGTATGCAGTAAAAGAAGGGGTATTGTCTGGGATCTCCAAAACCATCTAGAAGATTTGGATTTTGCTGACGATATTTGTCTCATATCGCACAAGTTTAACGATATGCGGAGCAAAATAAACGAATTGTTTGTGTTGGCAAATAGAGTGGGACTGCAAGTAAATATTGCCAAAACACATGCAATGCGTATAAATAACAGTACTGATAACCACTTTGTAGTACAACACCAACGCATAAAATATGTTAAATCCTTCTGTTATCTAGGATGCATGATGTCGATAGATGGAGGAGTGGAAGAACACGTGTCACACAGGTTAAATAAGGCAAGGTCCGCTTTTGGTCGGTTAAATAAAACGTGGAGATCCCCCCAAATCTCGAAAAATACGAAGATCCGTATTTTCAATGCCTGTGTGAAATCCACACTGCTGTATGGAAGCGAAACATGGCTTATGTCGAGTAATATAGCGAGAAGATTGCAAGTTTTCATAAACAAATGTTTGCGCATAATATGCCGCATCTTTTGGCATAACGTCGTCACCAACATTGAACTCTGGCGACTAACAAACGAAGAGCCTATAATTCGCCAAATAGCAAGACGAAAGTGGAAATGGATAGGCCACACTTTGCGAAGACCAATTGGAAGCATCACAAGGACTGCACTGGAATGGAATCCCCAAGGTAGCCGCCGCTCAGGCCGCCCGAAAAACACCTGGCGTAGAACAGTCCTACAAGAACTCAATAGCCAAAACAAATCGTTTGACGAATTAAAAGTTTTATGTAATGATAGGATAAGTTGGAATTTTCTTGTAAAAGCCCTATGTTTCCAAGTGGAATGAATAAAGGAGAAAAAAAAATAAAATTTCATCATTCTGAAACCGATTTCCAATATCTTGTTTATGAGCAGTTTTTGCAATTATTTCTCAATAATTTTTAAACCATCCTTGTAAGTACTGAATACGTGGTATATTTTGTTGGTAGATGGTGTGGCATGACATGGATGTGCAAATATTCAATTTATTTGGTGGCAGTAAAAATCACTCATTTCATTTGCTTAGCCAACTACTTACAACAACTCCACAGTGTACAAGTAAATTGTACTCGTGTATTCACAGCGTCGTCATTTGCCATTTTGTACTATACCGGCAGCTATTTATCGACATATTTACTGATAGATGACTGGCTGGCCGAAGAGGTAGATGGATGGTTGAAATGTTTGTTATATGATTGAATCAATCGCATTGAGTGTGTTTACACAAACACACAATCATGTGAATGCTTTTAGAATGTAAAGTAAACATTTTACTAAAGTTTACACATTGTTTTTTTTTCATTTAACTTCTTTTTGCAAAACATTCTTATTTTTTTTCTTTCTATTATTATCCCACATTAAACAAATAGAATTTTATGCTTCTGTATTTTCTAGTAGTAGTGATGATGACCATGGTGTGATCATTTGTGTTAGGGTATTCTGTATCAGTGATTTGATTTAACCTTTCAAAAATGTCATCAGTGTCAGACTATTCGCAAATAAAATTTAATTGATATTTTGAAATATTTGTTAATTATAATTAAATTATTTTGCCGGCGTTTTTTCAATTATTTTAATTATTTAGCTATTTAAGTTTTGCAAAACGAAGAAGAATAAGGAGGGAAAAATTTATTAAAATTATTAATTATATCATATACCATTATGATGTTTGTAACTACAAAAAAAAATATCTATCCTAGACTCACGTTTTACCGATCGACACGGAATAATTTTTTGTATCCATGAATTTAACGCATATATTTCTATAAAATTTGGTTTTTATGTGGCAGTTAGAAAATATGATTGTATTTTTAATTTGCAGTTGAAAATTTTTACTACCAGCGATAAAAGCGTTAACAAAAAATTACAGTTATTGCCGCCACAAGGACCTGACACATTATGTTTTTTTTTCGGAGTGGAAAACGCAACGCATAGCGCAAAATTATACTTAAACTTTAAAAGATATTTGAATCAAAAATTGAGAATTCTTTTACAGCATTACAGAGTCAATGGGTCAGCGATGACCGTAAATAATATATACAGAATGTACCATCATTTATGTAGGTATGGCAAAATTTAATAACTTTGAAATATTTTATCCGCCTGACTTAAAAACACATGTTTCATAAAATTTTTACCTTGCACCGTTTTGCACCAAAACAGGGCGCCGAAATAGTGACTTAGTACATTGAAAATAGTAGTTCAGTTGTCCTAACTCAACGTGAAAATCATCGAAAATATCATGGCCAAGAAGCCCCGTCTGATAGCACTATTCATCGTCCAAATAACGCTCATTAACGCCCAAAACGTTTCACTGAACTTGTTGAAGCGGTAAGAAAAAGTATTGCCGAGAACCTAAATGTGTTGTATCGTCATCGAGCGCAGCATTTTGGCAACAGCGGAACCACTTTGCGGCGCACTATGAATATTAATTTACATTTTTTCTATATATAGAGTGCAATCGGCTCGAATACAGCCAAACAGTCGATCGAATAGCTGACACTGATCCTGAAGGAAATTTTGATGACCGACGAGGTCCATTTCGAAATCTATGGCACCATTAATAAGCTAAATTGCTGTCTTTGGAGAATTAAGAATCACGAGATCCAGGAAATACTACTGTATTTGCAAAAAAAGAGAGTTCAGAAAAAAAAAAACACACACTGAATAAAAAACTCGTACATATATGTAAACAAACATCAGACCAACAAACACATATTTTTTTTCATATCAATTATGTGTTCTTCTAAATTTTGTACGGTGCCCAACACAATCATGTGTTTCGTTTTAGTATTTCGTTATCTACACGAAAATTTTTCTATCACGTATTATTTGTTTCGAATACACATAAACCACGCAGATTCGAGTGTAGCTTTATTTTAAGTTCGTTTTCTTGCACATGTACTGCTAAATAAACAGAATATGTTCCTAAAACATTATCCACTCGCGATCGGAAAAATCTGAAACACCTCTATAATAACGACAACAATTGTTTCAATCAAATTTATTACAAAAATCTTAAATCTAAAAATAAAAAGATAATAATAAAAATAAAAAAATAAATAAAAAGATAGTAATAAAGTAGGAAACAGAGAAATTTTATATGTTGTTTATGACCTAATTTCGTTTTTTTTCCAATCGCGAGTGGATACTGTTTTAATTTTTAGATGTACGCGTTGAAGAACATGTTCTGTTTTTAAGCAGTAATCATGCAAGAAAACGAAAGAAAACTATTTATACCCTATACCATTATGTGGTTTGGGTATATTGACTTTGTGCTGCAGTTTGTAACTACTAAATATATTTGACCTAAACCCATCTTTAATTATACCGATCGACTCAGAATCACTTTTTGTGTCGATTTAGCGATTTCCGATCATCCGTCTGTCTGCCCATCAAATATGAATATATTTTGTTGAAATTTGGTATATAAGCTTTTATTGGTGAAATTTGGTCCATATTCAGACCAGTCCCCATACAAATGACCCTTTTGAAATCTACATAAATTGCCATAAGGTCCAAATTATCATATAGATCTCAATCAAATTGGGTTTGTATGTGCTTATTATATTCATAAATCAGTAGTCCAAAAATAATCCCTATAGGACAATTCTTAGTCATAGGCCCCATATAGAGCTGCTTCTCGATCTTCACTTAAATCTATAAAAAAAAAAGTTTTAAGATTGTAGTTTTTCGACCTTTCAAATGTTGATAAATAAAAATTGTCCAGCTATAGTCCGTTTTACATAAAAACTATTAACACCGCATTGTTGACATCACGTCCTCTATTATTGCACTCATCTGCACTCAATAATAGATGACGAGATGTCAACAATGCAGTGCTTATAGTTTTAATGTAAACATTAAATATATTCCCCGAAGAATGTCGAAATATTGGAAAATAAATTAAAATATTTTTATAATTAAAACGGACCTCGAGTTCGAGAATTTTCATTTATCAAAAAACAAAAATTAATCTGAAAAGAAAAGTTTTAAAATGCTTTTCACTGCGTAAACAACTTGCGACACACGCTACACAAGCAATCTGTGAAACTTTTAATTTTAAAGTTAAAAGCGAAGAAGACAAAATGTGAAAATTCTGCGCTATGTTATTGCTTATTATAGTAATAAAAATAAAATAACAATTAATTATTCATATGCTTTAATTATTCATTTTACGTGCCATAATGCGGGCGATTCTTTGTATAATTCAAGAAATTCTGCCCAAAATATTTTTCCAGCTCATTTTTCGTTGTTAGCTCTTAAAAAACGCGACACAACTGAGCATTTTCACCATATACTACATAACCTGACTGTGCAGTTGTACAGACTTGTGCAAATATCAAAATCGTTTTGATATTTGTCCAGTTCACTGCACAACAAACACAAATACCCCACTACATTAAACAACTTGTACAGTGCCAGATTTGAGCAATGAACTTGTATGGTATATGGTGTATAAAAATACACTGCCTATGCCTAAGAGCTTTTACAAAAACAAGTGTGCATCGAGTACATAAGCCTTCGTCATATATGGTTTAGACCGATTTTGATGATATGAAAATCAACTAGTTTGGGACTTTATTGAACGATTTTGTGCAAAAACGAAGAGTATAAATTAATATAACACTTGTTAATTTTGTTTTAAAGAGAAGACTACGTCTTCTTTAACTTTATTTGATTAACTTTTATTATATAAAAAATAAAATATATTTATTTTAAAAGAGAAGACTGACTATGTCAATTATGTCTTTTTTATTATTTAGTTTAAATTACTGCCGGAAAACTATGTCTTCTTGTTCGGACTCTAGTTTTACAACTTAACATTTTTGTACTTATTATCTACTTAATATTATACCTGTCGAGTATCAACCATCACATTGAATGCAACGTGAGCTATTTTAGGTGCATTCAATGCAGACATGTCATCAGCACTTTTAGCAAATATTTTAAGAAAGGTAAATAATTAAATTTGGAACAACGGAAATGTGTTAGCAATTGGATTGCGACAGAGGGAATTGAATTTTAAAATAAATATGAGAAGTTGTGTCAGCAATTGGATTGCGACAGGGGAGATTGAACTTTTGTTAATATAAATTAATTAATTATTAACTCTTCCCCTCTTAAATTGATTGTCCTCAATCATTTAGAGAAATGGAATATTATTCAGTCTTGGTGGTTTGATGGGGGCTTCTAATGCTATTGGTTTAGGAGATTCAGCATAGCGTTGCAAGGTTATTGTCGCATGAGTCTCGTTATTAGTGTTTGGAGTTTGAGGTTCCCAAACGACAATTTTTTTGTTATTTTTAAAGAAAAAGTTTAAACATGCTATGGAAATGATAATTAGACTGAGGATAATGGAGATTGACCATCCTCCGATTCTCAAACGTTTCTGAATGGTTGAAATTACCTCCGTATTATTAATCTGTAATTCGTTAAGAGCTTCAAGTGATAGGAAATTAATATGGTCGCTTTCAAAAGGAGCGGGCTGCATTAATGCGGGAATGATTTGTAATGGTGAGGCCTCTATATTACTAAAAGTTCTGTCGCTAATTTTAATAGTGCTATTATGAAATTTTTTAAGAAGCGTTCCAGATATATTTCTCCGCGTATCATCAATATAAATGGATGTGTTACAATTATTTAGTAGGATAATGCCGGACTCGATTTCTTCGATTAAAGGGATATGATGATCGTTACTCGTTACACATGTAGAATTTTGACTACTTATAAGATTAGGGATACATTGGGTATTCGAGATATTCTTTATTTGGTTTTCTTTACAAATTATTATATTATTATATTTTTCACAATCATTTTTTATACCATATATAGTTTTTTCATTTTTTAAAATCTGCTTAAATTCTAGATTAATTACAGAGTTTTTCCTTTTTACCGGTCTTAAAATTACATTTTCATAGGTTTCCTTTTTCGTTAAGGGAATCTTAACTAAATAAAATATTTTTTTATTAGTATTGTATAAGATAGATACTTTGGCAAATTGGAGTGCCTCTTCGGGGCTTACGAAAACAATATTTTCTTCTCTAACTTTACTCGTAGCAATTTCAATTTCTTTTTTATTTAATATGGATGGGTTAATAATTCCAAGCCTTGCCCATTCAATTCCATTTTGGATATTTATTAGCTCTTCCTTAACTAGTCTTACTCTATTTTGTAAATTTATAACTATTTCGTTTTCTAATAATACATCTTTTTTTATTACATTTGAAATTTTATTTACTATATCTGTTAGGTTTTTTAATCTTTTATTAAAAGCTTCGTTCACGTACACTTGTCTATTATTATTTTTATTTAGATCATTTATATTATTAGCTACTATTTCAAAGTCGTCATGATCCGGAGATCCTGCGATATATTTCCAAATAGTACCTATGGTATTTATTGCTCTTTTATTTTTTATAGTGGGTGTTATATTTTCTAAAATACTTTCAGTAAGGCTTAATTCGTGGATAAGGATGGGATACAGGTTATGGTGATTTGGGATGTTTTGTTGGATGAATGTATGGGTATTGGATATGGATATTGCGTACTGTGCCAGATCTATCGAATGTAGAATAGTAAAAGTTCCTTGCTGAATTTTTGCTGTGCCTTTATTAATTGCCACAACATATGAAGAAGTGTAATCCAAAATTTGGACTTCAGTTTTGACAAGGGTTAGATAAAATCTGTAAAGATAATTTATTTTCTTTTAATATTACTTTTATACACAATTCTGCCTGTCATTGTTAAGACAGTGGAGTTTCTATCTTCTTTGACTATTTCCTTTTTATACCTTGGTGTTAGTTTTGAACCTAGTCTCTTGTTAATTCTGACATAAATTTCTTCTCCTGGTGAATAAATTTTTATTCCGTGCCTATTTTGGTTATGGTAGCTTAAGTCCTGTTTTTGTTTTTCTGTTAAACGATTGATGATTTCTTGTTTGTCCAAAATTGCTTTTCCTGGATCATTGCCTAAATTTTTGTAGAAAAATATATCTATCGGTTTTCTGCCGGTGGTAGAGTGAATTGACCTGTTATACTCGTATATTGCTCTGGTAAGTAAGTCATGAAAAGTGGTATGAAGTTTGTCTGGTTTTAAGCATCTCATAATCTCCGAAAGAGTAGAGTGAAATCTCTCCACTTGCCCATTAACAGAACTAGAGTAGGGTGGTGTAGTGTAGATTTCGACGCCAAATTGATCTTTAAGAAGAAAATTTATTGATACGGAATTTAAGGATTTTTCATTGTCTATGACTATGGACTTAGGGATACCAAAAGCTAAAATTATTTCTTTTAACGGTTCTTTAATATCTTCTATTGCCCTAGATTTTAAGATTTTTACTAAAGCGTATTTTGAGAATTTATCTATTGCTGTTAGTACAAGATTTCCTTCGGTGGAGTAAATGTCAATATGGATGATTTCTCCAGGATTTTGTGGAATTGGTGTGGGTTGGAATTGTGGTTTATCAGGGCGCCGATCATATTTTTGTTCTCTGCAAACTTGACAATTTTTAACAATTCTATTGGATTTTTCTGTCATTTTTGGGAAATAGTAATTTTTCTTTATTTGCTCTCTATTTTCCCTGGCATTTCTGTGGGCTCTTCTGTGTTCTTTGATTAAGACCTCTTCCTGTTCTACATTATCAGTTATTTCTTTGACTTGTGATTGTGTGAATCTTGTTTTATAATTCGTGAAATATTCAGAATAGAATTCCTGAATTATTCCCATAATTGGTTCAATGGTAAACAATCCATTAATTACGCTAGGATTAAGATATTTTTTTAGAATCGAAATTAATATGTCTTTGGTGTAGTACGGTTTTTTTATTATATGCCTGTGATAAGTTGGGAAGGGAATTTCAAATTTGTAGTTGTCTTGGTCGTCTATTAAAATATGAATTTGGTTTTTGAAGACGTTTATAGGACATTCTACTGCTGGTATTTTATTGTCTGATGAACTTTCGTCGCTATGCTGCGTTGCTGTCATTGAATTTATCTGAGGTGGCCTAGATAGTGCATCTGCTACTACGTTTGTTCGACCGGGCTGATATCTGAGTTCATAATCATATTCTTCTAAGATGGCTTTCCATCTCTTCATTTTGCTGTTAGTATTTTTACTACTAAGAGCATATGTTAACGGTTGGTGATCTGTGAATATGATTAGTTTTCGGGATCCGTACAAATAATTCCTCAGTGAATTTAATGCCCAAATTATAGCCAACATTTCTTTTTCATTTGTGGCATAATTTTCTTCGGTTTTACTTAACGTTCGGGAAAGAAAGGTTATAGGCTTTTTGTTTTGCGATAAGACTGCACCGATTGCGTAGTCGGAAGCATCAGTCGTTAACTCGAAACATTTTTCAAAGTCAGGATGAGAGAGAACTATATCACTAGAGGCTAAGGAGTTTTTCAATTTTTGAAATGCATCTAGCGCATTCTGGTCTAAAGATATTTTTTTATTTTTGGAGGCATTTTTCGAAATCCTGGATGAAGCGCCTATAGTAACCTGACATGCCTAGAAAACTTCTTAAATCTTTCAGAGTTTTTGGAGGTTGTAGTTGGGCTATCGCTTCTACTTTTCGTTTGTTAGCTTCTATTCCTTTGGTTCCTATAATAAATCCTAGAAATTCAATTTCTGTTTTTAAAAATTCACACTTGTCGAGCTGTATTTTGAAGTTTGCGGATTCTAATGTTTCAAATATTTTGTGTAGATTTTCAAAATGTTCTTTCTCGGTTTTGGAAAATATAATTATGTCATCTATGTAGACATAGCATCGCTTACCTATGTGATCTCTCAACACGTCATCTAAAGTACGTTGGAAAATTGATGGCGAGGTTTTTAATCCGAATGGAAGTCGGACGAATTCAAATTTTCCATTATTGACTGAAAATGCGGTTTTCTCTATATCGCGTTTCTCTAAAGGAATTTGGTGAAAACCACTTTTAAGGTCTACCACTGAGAAGTACTTGTTTTTTCCTAAATTTGCAAGCACTTCGTTAATCTCCGGAATGGGGTATCTATCGGCTACAGTGATCGCGTTCAGTTTTCTGTAGTCGATGACCATTCTGAATTTCTTCTCGCCGGATGCGTCCATTTTTTTCGGGACAATCCAGACGGGTGCATTGTAAGGAGATCTAGAAGGCCTGATTATACCATCGCTTAAAAGTTCATTTATTTGTTTTTCAACTTCATTTTTAAGCGCCATGGGATACGGATATGATTTACAATATACTGGTGAATCGGATGTGGTTCGAATCTCTCCCTTGATTCGAGAAGTAAATGTAAGTTTTTTATTAGGGTCTTTGAATAAATTGGGATGATTATTTATAATTTCTTCCAATTGAGATTTTTGAACTTCGTCCATATGACTAGTTCTAAATTCCATTTTGTTTACGGATTGGGAAATTTGTTGGTGAATTTTAACTTTAATTTTGTGATTTATTAACATGTATTTTTCCTTAATGTGAATTATTGCATTTAATTCCTGTAAACTGTCATGGCCTAAAATACCATGAAATGATTTTAGAGAAGGTAAAATATAAAGTTTTATAGGATGATCGGGTAAATTAAACAGATTCGCGAATATATGATGTGTGATTTTAATGTCGCCAGAAATTGAGTTGGCAAAAAAAGGTTTTTCGTTTTGTTTAGGATTGTTAACGAGAGATGATTGAATGTAATTTTTGTTAGATCCTGTGTCTATTAGGATTTTCAGAATTTGACCATTCTTCGCCTTACATTCAAAGTATGGGAGCGAAGAATACGTTAATCTAAAAAATGAATGTCGGTTAGATCTTGGGTAGGAGTTCCATATTGTTGGTCCTGTTTGTCCAAAGATTCAGCGTATTTTCCAATATCTTCGTTCTGCATTTGCTGATAGTAATTGTCTTCAAAATTTTCGGGTTGAAATTCTTCGGCTTCTACTATATTGTCAAAATTTTGATGTTCATTTTGTATATGAAAATTTCGTTGTTGTTTAAATGGTGGTGGAACGTGATTCATTGATGCGGGTCTTTTATTCTGGAATTGCATCATTTGACGGGGTCTGTTTTGGTAGTTAATATTTCTTGTTTGTACCGATTGATCAATTTCCATAGGTTGAGGTTTGGGTTCTGACGGTCTTGGCGTCTGAAATTGGAATTGTTGTCGCACTTGTTGATGCGGTTGAAACATTGGTTGAGGGTTATGGTAATGGAAGGGTTGTTGATTTTTAAATGCATTTTGTTGCATATTGTTCATAGGAGTATTATATTTGGTAGAGTGTTGAAATGTTAATTCTGGGTAAAATGGTCTATTATAATTTTGTGTGTTCAAATTACGCATTGGAGGAAGTGGTGGCTGTTGACGATGTTTATGGTTTTGATGTTTATTCGCGTATTCTGATCTATAATGTTGGTTTTCTAATTTCAAGCAAAGGTGTAGTGCTTGCGGGAGATCTGAAGGTTCACGAATGCCTAGGAGTCTCGGTAGATCTCCATTTAGCCCTCTTATAAAAGTATCGAGAGCTTTGTCTCGATATGTCTGAGTCAAAAGTCGCAAAGACTCTTGTCCCATTTCCATACAGCCAATTTTATTCAAAATCAAGGATAGGTGCGAATAGACTTGTTGATAAAAAATCTGGATAGTGTTTCTTCCCTGAATAAGTGAGGTCATTTGATATTCCAGGGTGCCTAAGTCACGTTTATCAGCGTAATGTAGGGTCAGACATCTTAATATACTATTCCAGTCCAATGGCGTATTGTACGATTCTAATGCAATGTCTGCATTCCCTATTATCTTATTCCTAATTACACTTAGGATTCCATAATATTTTGGAGTTCCCCTCATTGAGTTGTAGATTTGTAGTACCCTATCGACACTTTTCCTCCAGGAGTTGAATTCGGAAGGGTTTCCAGAAAACTCCCTCAAACTTCTTACTATGTCAGGTATTTTGTCCAAGTCGTTTAAATTTTCCCTGTATCTTTCCTCTATGGTTTGGTCATTTCCGTAATTTATGTCTGCGTTGGGGTTTATCATAGACTGCACAATATTCCTACATTGTTGTGCACAAATGGAAGCTATCCTATTTTCTAATTCGGCATTTATTTGAAAATTTTGTGGCCCTACTGGTGGGTTCGGGATTGGATTGTTAAGGACAGGTGGTCGTATTAGATTACTGGGATTAGCCATAATATTATTTAAAATTGGTTTTGATAGAAAATATAGATTTTACTTGTTTAATTTTTTATTATTCTTCTTTTTACGTTCTTTTTAACAACTAAATATTTTTGCTTAGGATATTTCTTAAAATTCAAATATAAATTAACATAATATTATTTTAACTTACAATATGATTAACATTGCCTTCATGTTTTAGCTGTTGCTTTACTGATGAAATTATTAATGTTGGTGCTGTCGTTGATTTTATTTTTAAGTAAGGATGGCTTTCAACGGGTTAGAGCTGATTAATCTTCTAATGGATGTCGGACTTCTGTGTTGAGTTTTGTGTTGATTTTTATGTTGATTTCTCTGTTGTTGGTTTTTATGCTGCTTTGTTGTAGTTTAAATTGTTTGTAAAGTTTTTCAATTGTTTAGTTATTTATTATAAGCTTTTATCAATTTCAAGTTTTTAATTAAAAAATTTTTTTTTTTTTTTTGTTTTTCACTGTGGTAGTTCCTATTTATTTGTTTAGTAACACTTATTACTAATTGCATTCATTTAATTAAGTCACTTAACTAGAACCGTTCCGATTGTACGAATTTTCTCCGTTTTACTTTTCGTTACTAAGGATTCGATGCAATTCTATAAACGAACGGGTGCCTGCGGACGGACACGTACAGGCTCAGGTTCCGTGGTATTCTTTTTTATACCAGGCTGCTCGGACGCCAATTAATATAACACTTGTTAATTTTGTTTTAAAGAGAAGACTACGTCTTCTTTAACTTTATTTGATTAACTTTTATTATATAAAAAATAAAATATATTTATTTTAAAAGAGAAGACTGACTATGTCAATTATGTCTTTTTTATTATTTAGTTTAAATTACTGCCGGAAAACTATGTCTTCTTGTTCGGACTCTATTTTTACAACTTAACATTTTTGTACTTATTATCTACTTAATATTATACCTGTCGAGTATCAACCATCACATTGAATGCAACGTGAGCTATTTTAGGTGCATTCAATGCAGACATGTCATCAGCACTTTTAGCAAATATTTTAAGAAAGGTAAATAATTAAATTTGGAACAACGGAAATGTGTTAGCAATTGGATTGCGACAGAGGGAATTGAATTTTAAAATAAATATGAGAAGTTGTGTCAGCAATTGGATTGCGACAGGGGAGATTGAACTTTTGTTAAAATAAATTTATTAATTATTAACTTATATAATCGTAATTTCCATAGACAGACGGACAGACGGTCAGCGCTAAGTCAACTTCCCTGTTATAAGGATCAAGAAAACATACGGTTTATGAGGCCAACAGAATTTATTTCGATGCGCTTCAAACGAAATGACAAACTTTGTGGTGAGGATGTTTCATATAATCACTGATGAAAGCTTCATGCGAGAAACCGGTCAGATAAAAAAGTGCGTGGAGTTGCTATGAAATTAGAAATTATATACTTTTTAAACTCCTTCTTTTAACTCATACTCTCTGTCTGTCTGTCTGTCTGCTATGGGTTGACCCCTTTCCCCCTTAATCAATTGATCTGAAACTTGGCCCTTAGTCTTGTCGTGACTACAGATTAATTTTGGGTTAGTCACGCACAGTTACGCGTGGTCACGGGGTGATCTAAATGTCATTTCCCCTCATCCAATCGATCTCAAACTTGGTCCATACATTTGCTGTGAAAAAAGATTAACTTTGACTTAGTCATGCACAGTCACGCGTGGTCACGCATAGTCACGGTGTGATCTAAATGTCATTTACCCTCATCCGACCGATCTGAAACTTGGTCCATACACTTGCTGTGAAAAAAAATTAAGTTTGACTTAGTCACGCGCAGTCGCACATGGTCACGCACAGTCACAGTGTGATCTAAATGTCAGTTACCCTCATCCGACCGATCTGAAACTTGGTCGATATACTTGCTGCAAAAAAAGATCAACTTCGACATAGTCACGCGCAGTCACGCACAGTCACGAAGAGATTAAAACCCCACTTCCCCTCATCCGATGGATCTGAAACTCTGTCCATAGACTTGTTGTGACCAAAGATTAATTTTAAGATAGTCACACAGAGTCACGCACAGTCACGAAGATATTCAAAACACATATGCATAAGGAAAGAAAGAGTTTTAATAGCAACTTTGTTTTTATGTGTTAGATTATTCTTCTCTAACTAAATTGAAAATAAATACACTTGCTAGCAGAAGTCTCCGTACACATAATATTAAGTTTGTCACATTACGAGAAAAAAAACAAGGAAAATAATAAATTATGAAGCTATTTATTATTACTAGCAGAGCTCAGCCCTAGAAAATTGAATGCAAATTCTAGAAAATTTTATTTTTTCATATAATATTTTTCATTTAATATTAAAGGTATACTTATCAATTTTAACCAATTCGCATTTCAACACAGGGCTTTTGACATTTAAAATAAACACACACACTGTGTGTGTTTTACGTATGCGTTAGTAGCAATTTTAAAAGGGCATTGCTCCACAAAAATGTTCCAGACGGTGCAAATCTGTAAGTCTGGTAGATAGCTGAACAGAAATACCTTTCAAATGAGATATGTTTTGTCAAAATCAGTTATTAACTACAATTTTGACATCGATCACAAAAATCGCCTTGAATTTGAATATTATAGATATTTTTCAAATATTTAAGGTTTGTTGAAATTAACAAACTTATTGTAGTAAAAAACATAAAAAAAATTTAGAAATTCATAAAAGAAAGTAGTTATTAATACAAGTTATTAATACAAAAATAAACTAAATTTATATAAAAGTAGCTGGACCCGGCAAACGTTGTTTTGCCCTCAATGTATATTTTATTTTATTTAGAGCCTGTATATACCTATATAAATAAACGTTTTTGCATTTGTTAATATTAATTGAAAACTGTT
Organism: Cordilura impudica; assembly: GCA_963682025.1. Lineage (NCBI taxonomy): Eukaryota > Metazoa > Arthropoda > Insecta > Diptera > Scathophagidae > Cordilura > Cordilura impudica. The sequence goes on from OY821519.1 coordinate 124,730,226, forward strand.
AAAGAAAAACCATGTTTTATTTATGAAAATGAAAATAAATATTTATTGTAACATACATATAAGAATGACCAATACCAATATTTTTAGCTTAATTATTCTGGCAGTAAATTAAAAAGTTTGCTGGCTTTCCGACACGGGAACATGCCACATATAGTTGCTCGTGGGAATAACAACTGTTTTCGAGGTCCAAACCACATATTTGCAATGATTTTCCTTGAGATTTATTAATGGTCATTGCGAAGCCCAATCTGATCGGAAATTGCAATCTTTTGAATATTATCGGTGTGTCGGTAGGAATCATAGGAATTCTTGGCAGCAAAACATGTTCTCCTTAAAATTTTCCTTTGAGAATTGTGGCCTCAATAACATTGGGCATTATTCTTTCAACAATTAACCTGGTTCCATTACATAGTCTCGGAGCGGGGAGCGGTTATTGGAGAACCAACTTTTAATTTTAATAAATGTGGCGGTAGACCGGGCACATCAAGTGAATTCAAAAATTCTGTTGCAGAATTGACTGCTTCATTTTCTTCAACAACACTATCCATAGATTTGAAAGAAAACGTTTCGGAATCAATCGTGTGCTGAATAACAACATGTTATCGACATCGACATTTTTTGCGGCTAAAATAGCTCTTTCACTTAACCAATCATGGTTACGATATTGGTGTTGAATGTCGGGGAATACATTTTCAATTAATTCATCACGTGGCGATATAAATTGACAAAAATCTTGTGGATATTTTAATAGTTTGACTGGTTGGGTTAATATTGATTTTACCATTACCAAGATCAAGTAGTTGTTTTGAAAATTGGTCAGCCGTTGGATCATTTTGAATCGTTCTCGCATATTTATTGTTAATTTGAGCGCTACTCCATAACATTGATTATTTTCAGCAGGTATTTATTTCGTCAGCATAGGTTGATTTTGGTATGACTGGCAATGTTTGACGAAATGAGAGCTCCACCAAAAAGTCTTTCATTGCCTTTCAAATCTTTTAAAGTTCTATGTAATGCTTCTAAGGAATGTTTGTGAGCCATGGTACATTCATCCCAAATAATAATACTATATTTTTGCAGAACTTTTGCCATACCGGAATGGTTTTTGAAATTACATACGGCATTCTCATTCGTTTGTTCGTTTAACGGTGATTTGAGTGCCGAGTGAGCTGTACGACGACCATGCATTAATATTGCGGCTATTCCGGACGAAGCAATAGCCAATGCAATTGTTCCTTACTTTTTGGTTAGAATGTTTATATATAAAAACTTTTGTGAATTTTGTAACTTAAACAAATTTTATAAGTTATAAAATCGTTGTGAATTTTGTAATTTAAATAAATTTAAATTTTATAAGTTACAAAATTCACAAACGTTTTTATATATAAATATTTTAACCAAAAAGGAAGGCTGTTGCTTCGTCCGGAACAACTCCTTATTTTTCGAACGGCAGCGCCATCCATCTGGTCCAATAAAAATATGATTGGCAACATCTAACATACATATATGTACATTCTTAGTGCCACCTATCGGGTCCGTTTATACCTACAAAAATTTATTATGACGAAACGTACATACATTCAGAATTGCAGTCAAATCGCACTGAAAATAAGTATTTTGTTTATAACTTGACCCCAACGCCAGCTAGAGGGTTAAAACTTAAAAAACACAGAAGAGCTCGAACCGAACCTATGCGCAAATCTTACCTAGACAGCTGTTATGGTTCCGGAGATCATTCGTTACAAACAAATGCACCAACGTTTTTATGGCGCTATGAATATGGGCCCCAGGAAAATGAACCCCAAAGTAAAAAATGAAAGTGAGCCCCAAATTTGGGGTTCATTTTCATAATGAAAATCAACCCCATTTCTAGAAATGAAAATGAGCCCCAAAAAATGAACTAGGGCCCCAAACTACGAATGAAAACGGGCCCTAAACTATTCTAGGGCTCATTTGCATAAACACTATTTGGGGCTCATTTTCATTTAAAGGATGCGGTACGATGAAGTATATGAAAATGGGCCCCAAAATGTGAAAATGGACCCCAATTTTTTTTCACTTGTTTTGTTGATTAACTTGTTTTGTCTGAAGAATTAGTGAAAAATTAGGTCGGCTCACTTAAATATAAAAGAATTGCATTTCTTAAAATTTTTTTTATATGCTTGGAAGTAGTATTTAAATTGAAAATAAAGATTTGTAAAACAATGTGACATTTGTTATACAAAAATATTTTTTTTAATTTTTAAACGAAAAAATTGCAATGAGATGTCGTAATGTGGTTTGAAAAATTTAACCGCTTGACTTAAATGATTCAGGAAATAGTAAAAAACGGTGGCATGACATAACGTCTAAGAGTGCCACTTTCATTTGTGACATAATGTCTATAGAAGCAATGACTTAAAGCCTACAGACATTATGGCACTTTTACGAGTGACATAATGTCTAAAGCATTTCAAATCTTGTAAACGTGGTAAAAGTGCCGTTATTTTCCCTTTTACAAAATGTTTAAATTAGATGTAAACATTCCGCAAAAGGGAATAATATTAATAATAATAATAACATTCTGTAATGTCTTCCCGGAGACACTTAAGTTAAGTATTGAAATCTGGCTTCGCATACAAAAGTTTTTCTGCGTGGCGGCCTGCGGCCGCGCTTAAGGGTTTTCTCCTCCAGTAGGACGCGAAGCCACCTGCGCTGAATAAAGTTTTCCTGCGTACGTCACAAGAATAAAAAAATGTCTTTTCCCTGCAAACATTTCAAAATTTGCTCAAGCTGTTTGGATATTTTGGAAAAAAAATCTCAAAGTAACAATTCGCCTTTGCTTTGTCCTTATTGCAAGCAAATTGTTGAAACAAATTTAAAAATATTTCAATAAATTGCTATTATTTGTATTCCATTTATAAAAATATTTTACTAAATTGTTATTATTTGCTCTAAAGTGTATTAAAGTTTAAAAAAATTTCAATAAATTGTTATTATTTGTATTCCATCCATAACAAAATGAATTGTTATTATTTCCATTGCATCAAATCAATATTTTAGAATTCTGAGCGTCATAGTGTCTATAGACATTATGTCGTTAGACGTTATATAACGCCACCGTAAAAAACTAGTCCGGCTCACTAAAATTATATTGAAGAAATTTGTCCCTACTGCCGTGCAAAGGTTGAAGATACACTTCAGATATATTCTTAAATACATATGTACATATACATTTGAAAATATGAAACTGAATTTGATAAATGAATAATAATAAATACTAACGTTACTAAATAAAACTGAATTCAAAAAAGAAAATATGATTTTTTTACATCATGGAAGTTTATAAAAGTTTATTAAAAAAAAAAAATGAAAATGAACCCTAAAATATGAAGTAAGGCCCCACCAATATATGATATTGGGCCCCAAAAATTATTTGGGGCCCTTTTTCATTTTCTTGTTTGGGGTCCATTTTCATTACGAAAATGCACCCCACATGAAGAAATGAAAAACGACCCCAAAATGGGAAAACAGGCCCCAAAATTTCGTGTTGTTGTTTTCCATACATTTTTTTGGCGCCCATTTTCATTTTTTTTTTTGGGGCCCATTTTCCTGGGGCCCATATTCATACCACCCGTTTTTATATATATAGATATTGCTTAAGATAGTAGATAGTAGAATATCCTTTGCGCTTTGTAGTTATTTTATGTTAACGGATTATGCGCTCATGAAAATCTCACTCTCTTAAGATCACGATCGTGTGATTGGGATGGTGTTTTCAATTGATGTTACATCAACCACAGCTGGACATTGTAAACCGTACATTTTGAACAATTATCCTGTTGTAATAAAAATCTTCTCCTAGGCCCAGTTGTTGTGCGCTTTGTTTTAAAATTTGACACTATAATTTTTCCGTTAATGGCGAATATCAAAAACTTGATTTTATCTGAAAATAAAGCACGTCTCCTAAATTCTGCAAAACCCATACGTCTTTTTCAATTGACATCGGAAACGAATATCTTTCTTCATGCTACAGCATAATGGTAGCCAGATTGCTTGAATGTTATCCGAATGACGCCAAGGTAATACGCATTTCAAGCTCAGTTAGTTTGGAAGGACGACCAGAACGAGGTTTCGACAAAATTGGATTTGTAGACTAGAACAACATACTGCACCGTAGAATGGCTTCTGTCTATGACTCGAGCTAATTCACGAAAAAGTTTACCCCTATTTCTTTTATTTTGGGACTCATCTAAAAAAACTGTTTCCAAAAGAAATATAATTAACTCAAATAAACAACTTTTTTTTTCTAATAAAATAAAAGCGATGTAACGTCATTACATAATTCGTGTTACTAATTGTTTCTGGCACTTCTAGTTGCTATACTGGGGTTTATGCGCTGTAAACGAAAAAGTTTAAGTAGAAACGATCCATACGTTTTTTGAAAAAAAAGTTAAAAAATATGTATCAATGTCAAAAAATTCATAATTCAAAATATTTTATAAAATTTTTTTATTGACATTTAAACTCTTCATGTTCAAGTCTATGGATACTTTTTCTAGCAAGTGTGCGTTTCCTGATAGAATATATATTATAAAATTTCCAACTATTTCTGCAAATTATTTACAAATTGAACCTCATTAAAATACAAGTGTTCTCTATGATAGTTACAGACTTTGAAAGTTAAATTTTGTAACTGGTAATTTTTATTTCTTAAAATTAAAATTAGTTTATAGTAGAAACAGCTAAAATTTTAGTAAATTTGCAGCTAAAAAAGTTTTATATATGTACTAACATTACAATTAATTTATATACTAATAATTGACGGCATAGTGACTCACTCCATTTATTACATGTATGATCCGACAGACTTGTATAACAATTCAGTTTTTGATAGCAACCATATATGCCCCTTATCTTTAAATATATAATGTAATTGCTTTTGTAATTCAGTTGTTACTAACGTTTATGACGACCTTATGCTAATAAAATTATAATTTTCCTATAGAAAATATACTCAACACATATTGTTATCGCAAAACACTAGCACACTTGTTTTAATAATCATTTAAAATAATTAACAATCTTCTGTTACTTACAATCTAAGTAGGTACATACAAACAGACGTAGACGATATTTTTAATGGCACATTCTTCCAGACTAAATGGCATTTTTAGGTAATTAGGTAATTGCTAATCTAAGCACAAAAAATAATAAAAAAAAAAAACAAACGACACGATTTTCTTTATTACTAATGTTGAAAATATTCCAGAAGTATTTAACTTTGTTTCTTATCCAAACAATGAAATATAAAGTAGTTTGGATAAAAAAAAAACAATTTTAAAACTTGCCATTGTTTTAACTAACTATACAACAAACTGCGCTACAGGCGGTGTTAAAAGTTTATTGTAACGTGTGTAGCAATTTGACAAAATGAGCGAATTTCCTTCTTTTTATGGGAAGAGATAAATAATAATTTCTTTGATAACACATCTAAATATATAGTACATATATAAAAATATATTTTTTAATTTATTAACCATTTTTCGTTGATCCATCAATCGGCCTAGGGTTACTATATACTCTAAATGGTTAGGTCTACCATTAGAGAATTGTCTTAATTGTGTTAATTATAAACGCGTTTTCACACAGATGTTTATATATGTAAGTACGAGCAACATATTTGACAGAAATATAAATTAAAAAACGGTAGGAATTTCTTTGTTTTAAATTGCTTATTAAATAGAATTCATTTAGAAACTAAAATTAGTCATTAGTTTCAAATGGGTAAACTGATAACAAAATAAAACAGATGTTTTCTGTTTTATAATTTCGTTTTAAAAATGAATGTTTTGAAACTGAAAAATATATAAAAACATTAGCATGATATCTCACCTGTTATACCAAGCATTACTTGATTCTCTAAGTAAAGTGAACGCAGCATTAGACAACCCCGGTTAGAACAGATAGTAAAGCCGTATTAAAATAATAGCAATCAAATCAAAATTGGGATTATATTCTCAACTACTAGCTTGTTAGAGGGAAAAGTGCAATGATTTCCATAATGCTGTGCCCAATGAAAAGATATCTTATCAATTTAAATTGCACAGACTTATTTATTTGAGCAAATACTGTTTGATTGGGTTGTAAATTAAATTTTCGCGATTTTAACAATCTCTGATATAATAAAACAAAGAAGATGGGAGTGTATTATTATACCCTTCACTCCAGTTTGCAGAGGGTATATATAAGTTTGTCATTCCGTTTGTAATAATTAGAAAAAAAATTTTGGACCCCATAAAATATATATATTTGTGATCCTTATAACAACCGGAGTTGATATAGCGATGTCCATCTGTCCGTCTGTCCGTCTGTGGAAATCAGATGACGGCATCAATCGGGCAGCCAGGGTGCTCGTTGACATAAAAGCGGATTCACTAACATCCTGAAAAGTTTGCTATTTAAAATCGTCGAAATCGGTCAATTAGGGCCCGAGATTTGAATGAAGGACTTAAAAAAGTCTTGAAAAAATATAATTTTCTATGTTGTTCTTGTCACGATCACGCCCTCAATAGTACAGCTACAGTGACCATTTTTAGTGACAATGATTCACGAAATTCATGGGAAGATTTCTGTTTCAAAAATCGTTAAAATCGGTGGAACAGGTCCAGGGAAATCTCTAAAAAATTAAAAAAAAAAATGTAAAATATGTTTCTATATTGTTCTTGTTGTTATTCTAAATGTTGTATTGTTGTCATAGCTGGACTTGTTATTTTTGTGGTCGCTGTGGTAATAATATAATAAAAACTAACCCTTTGTACATTTTTTTATTAACTCTGGTAGAAAATTTTAAAAGTTTCCATTGTTTTGGCATCACTAAAAAAATTTGTTAGATCATTTCTGTTATTACCACGAGCCTGACTGCAAAATTTCAGATCGAATGGGCCATGGGAAAGGGGTTAAAATCGATCTAAAATTTTTTCGACAAGCAGACACTACGAGTTAATATATGTAAAGGGAGTAAAAATTCACCAGCATCTAAAGCAAATAATGCTAAATTACCTAGTTGTTAATAAAAAAAACAATGTAAATTTAGCTAAAAAAAAAAATTATGTATAAAAATAAATAAGAGAAAAACACAAAAATAATGTTTGAAGTTGTATTTTTTGTGTGTAATATTTACATATCCATACATACACATATTAAATAATAAAAATAATATATGTACATATATTCTGTATATGCATGTAACGGGTGATTTTTTAAGAGCTTGATAACTTTTTTAAAAAAAAAACGCATAAAATTTGCAAAATCTCATCGGTTCTTTATTTGAAACGTTAGATTGGTCCATGACATTTACTTTTTGAAGATAATTTCATTTAAATGTTGACCGCGGCTGCGTCTTAGGTGGTCCATTCGGAAAGTCCAATTTTGGGCAACTTTTTCGAGCATTTCGGCCGGAATAGCCCGAATTTCTTCGGAAATGTTGTCTTCCAAAGCTGGAATAGTTGCTGGCTTATTTCTGTAGACTTTAGACTTGACGTAGCCCCACAAAAAATAGTCTAAAGGCGTAAAATCGCATGATCTTGGTGGCCAACTTACCGGTCCATTTCTTGAGATGAATTGTTCTCCGAAGTTTTCCCTCAAAATGGCCATAGAATCGCGAGCTGTGTGGCATGTAGCGCCATCTTGTTGAAACCACATGTCAACCAAGTTCAGTTCTTCCATTTTTGGCAACAAAAAGTTTGTTAGCATCGAACGATAGCGATCGCCATTCACCGTAACGTTGCGTCCAACAGCATCTTTGAAAAAATACGGTCCAATGATTCCACCAGCGTACAAACCACACCAAACAGTGCATTTTTCGGGATGCATGGGCAGTTCTTGAACGGCTTCTGGTTGCTCTTCACTCCAAATACGGCAATTTTGCTTATTTACGAAGCCATTCAACCAGAAATGAGCCTCATCGCTGAACAAAATTTGTCGATAAAAAAGCGGATTTTCTGCCAACTTTTCTAGGGCCCATTCACTGAAAATTAGACGTTGTGGCAGATCGTTCGGCTTCAGTTCTTGCACGAGCTGTATTTTATACGGTTTTACACCAAGATCTTTGCGTAAAATCTTCCATGTGGTCGAATAACACAAACCCAATTGCTGCGAACGGCGACGAATCGACATTTCACGGTCTTCAGTAACACTCTCAGAAACAGACGCAATATTCTCTTCTGTACGCACTGTACGCATTCGTGTGGTTGGTTTAATGTCCAATAAAGTAAACTGAGTGCGAAACTTGGTCACAATCGCATTAATTGTTTGCTCACTTGGTCGATTATGTAGACCATAAATCGGACGTAAAGCGCGAAACACATTTCGAACCGAACACTGATTTTGGTAATAAAATTCAATGATTTGCAAGCGTTGCTCGTTATTAAGTCTATTCATGATGAAATGTCAAAGCATACTGAGCATCTTTCTCTTTGACACCATGTCTGAAATCCCACGTGATCTGTCAAATACTAATGCATGAAAATCCTAACCTCAAAAAAATCACCCTTATATCCACAATAACTGCATGTTAGAAATAAATCGGTATATTATTTTATTTACATAAAATTCTGCAATATTTTGTTGTGGGGAAAATACATTTATTTTGCATTAACAGAGTGTCATTTCATTTTGCTCAGCGTGACTGTGCCACAGTAGATGGCGCCACAATTTTTGTTTGTTCTAATTAGGTTTGCAATAGTTATTTCCATTTTAACATGAATGTTAATATTTTCAACTAGATATCATAAAGAACAATGTTAAAAGTATACACGGGCTGGTCTTTTATTTCATACGTTTTTTCATTATTCTTTTACAAATATGAACATAATTTGGCATATTAACTTTTTTTGTCTTTACAAAATAGAGTTACCGAGTTCATCAATGAGTTTTTTGCTTTCAAAACAGTTCTACATAGTTATATATAATTATTATTCTGCTTTACCTTCAAAATATCTGATTGCGATTACATCTAATTTTTAAAAATCGTTTATAAAGCATTATTATTCACATAAATACAAAATTGCACTTTTTAAATTTTCCATTCAAATTTAAGAAAATATTTTTTTTTATTTTTTAATAATTTATTATTTTAAGCTAATTGGGCCTAACTTCGACGTACTACCGACAATATTTCTTTTGATTGGTACACCAAAGAAACGTGTTCAGGCAGAATAATGAATTATAATGCAACTCAGCCGAAAAATCAAATAATAAACACCGCAAAAAACCTTATTTATAGAGTACTAAATATTAGCGACAAAAAATATCACACAAATAATATACAAAAAATCACCAAAATATTAATAAACAACAGTTTCCCGAGGAAAATTACAAATACTATTTTAAATGATACACAAACACTATTAAACCACAACTCTAATCTTGAACATCAAAACATTAAAGAAAAAGACACAAAGAGTTTTTACAGTGTACAATTTATCCCGGGTTTAACAGATAATAAAAGTATTAGAACAACAATGGAAACAAAAAACATCAGATTTGCTTACAAACCACACACAACAATAAATACAATTTTTTCAAAAACAAAAACTCCAATAGAAAAGCTACAAAAAAGTAATGTTGTATACGAAGTCAAGTGTGAGGGTGATCAAAACAACAGCTGTGATCTTATTTATATAGGAACAACTAAAAGAACATTAGAAAAGAGATTAGGAGAACATCAAATGGACATCATAAAAGAGAGAGAAAGCACAGCGTTGTCAAAACATGTAATTACAACTGGACACAAAATAAATTTCAAGAACACGAAAATACTGGATGTAGAAAAAATAGAAAAAAAGCGGTACACAATTGAAAGCTTACGAATTCAAAAGAATATAAATACAACCATGAACCACAAAGAGGACACCCAAAATATTAGTACTAGTTACAGAGTCGCAATAGTTTAGAAACATTCTGTGATATTAATTTTAAGCTAAATGTAATTATACAAATTTGTGTTTTATGTTTGTAATTATGTGTTTTTATGTTTGCTGTGATTTATATTAATAATGTTGTAATGTGATAAAGTTTAAAATTCTTATTATTGTAAGTTTTTATTGTTCATATTTGTGCAATTATTGTGTGTTAATGTTGTGTTTTTATTTTATTTTATTTTATTTAAATAGGCGACCCTTGAAAAAGTAACCAAAAAAGTTACGAAACGTCGGGGAAATATGTGATAAAACTGAGTTTTATTTTACATTTACGAAGTTAGGCCCAATTAGCTTAAAATAATACATAATTAAAAAAGAATTAATACTTGGCCAAAAAATAAATAAATACGAGAAAATATCAATTCTAAAAACTAGAATTAAAAATTTCCAATTATAAATTACAATTAATTGAATTTCAGAAAATCATATCAAAACGTCGGAAATTATAATTTTAAATTTAGAAGACATCAATTGCATCTTTAATATATAAATTTTATTCGTTAAACACAAATTGAAATTTCAAAAAAAAAAAAAAAACACCAAATACCTATGTTTACACTTAAAAAATTTTTACATTTAAAAAAAAATATTGACATTCAGGAGAAATTAATAGCTTTTCAGTACCGCGATTCAGTAACTTCTTTTAACGATAGTCGAATAGTTAAAAAAAAGAAAATAGCAAAATTATCAGTAAAATTTTTGAACGATATTCGCTATTGTTAAAGTCAGCTGTTGTTGTTATCTAAACGACAACCATTTTTGTGTTGTTTATTCAATCGATAAAAACTTAAATTTTTAGGTTGAAATGTCGTCATACATAAATAAAAATCATAAAATAGTGAAAATATTTTGCTTTTATTAAAAAAAACTTTTTTATATAAATAAAAAAAATTAAATAGCATATTCAATTCATTATTTCATTTTCAATTAAATACACAGAAATATTAGTAAAAAAAATAAAGATGTTAAACATCAACATAAAATCATCCTGTCAAACACGAAGTAATTTGTTTTTTTCTATCCTTTGTGTTTTTCGCTTATTTTGACAGAGATGCCACTCTTTTACAATTTAAATAAATAGAAAAATAGATTTGTCGACTGTCGTTAAGATGTATATACTAAGTGAATCACTTAATCCTTAGTGCAAACAACAATAGCTGTCTATATATTTTGCGATTGTCGGATCGTTGAAATTTACAGAATCACACTACAGAAAACATTAATTTAAATACAATGAATTTTAGAAAACGTTAAATGATATTTAAGAATTGCGAACATAAAAACTGATACATAAATAACGCAATTTGATGAGAATGTTATTTATATAGATTTTCACAATTTTTTTGGATGAAAATTTGAAGTTTTTCAGAAAATAAAGATAACAAATTATTTTATTTAAAATGTTTGGGACATTTGGTTTTTTCCGTTTGGCATCCCTAAGTTGAATATTTATTATTATAAATTTATTCTCTATGTTTTCCAAATATGGCAATATTTTAATAAAGAAGTTGAGAGAGCTTTTTTTTTTGGTTATTATTTTGTTACTCCATCCGACCTACATGACCGCAATGAAAAAATATTTCGCCAGTTAAAAGAAGCTATGCAGCCATCTCCAATTAGCACGATTTAATGCATATAGCCACCCTACACAACCATTACCTTTGCAATGGAGGTTAGGGCGAGCTATTTAATTAGCAAAAATTAAATTAAAAGAGAAGTTATGTTATATAACCGGAAACGCATGCATATAGGTATATAACCTAAATGCATGCCGATCAGCAACCACAATGACCAAAAAGCAAACACCGAAATAAATCCGAAATAATAGAAAAGACGAAAACCAACCCAAAGAATTTGCTGAAATAATTTGGTATTAAGTTTAACAAATTGTTTACTTTTTCATTTACATTTATTATCAAGACTCAAACCGAGGCGGAGGGTATCAAAGATTCGGCACAGCCGAATTTAACACTCTTACTTGTTTTTATTAATATAAAAATAAAATACTATTGACCAAAGTTATGAATTTTTTAAAAAAAGGTCACACGAAATTTCATTTCAATAATTCAAAGAGACACTATATAAATGGTGAATACCTGTAGGTCCATGTATTTTAAGGAGCTGAAGAAGCTCGAAATAAGGACTATAGACATATGTTCTCCAGGAAATTCAACAGAGTCGCAATAAGACGTCAACCTCATAAAACATGTTTCGGAACTAGATGATGTTGTTAAAGAAATGATAGAAGATGAATAAAATTCTATATTTGTATATACGTAAAAATATTTATCAGTCATTATAACGTCTATCTTGTTTCAGCTAGTTCTTTTCGTGGATAAATATTGTTACTTATAGCTTTTAGGGCGAATTACAAAACATTTTCAGCTTGCTTCAAAAACGAAATTTTTAAATAAAAATTTTTTTTGGTTATATGGGTGATGGGCGTGGCATATTTCCACAAAACTTTACAATCTTTACTTTATATTACTGATAGATTGAGTCAATTTTTGAAGAAACAAAAATTCGGGTCCAAAAATTCACATTTGGGCATATGGGCTGTGGGCGATAGCCGAGGCCGATTTCCACGAAACTCTCCAGATATATCAACTTCATGCCAAGTTTCATGACTTATGGTGAGGAAATAAAAGTTTGGAACTAAAAATCTTTTCGCTTTATATGGGCGGGGGCCGATGGGCATGGTCAATTTTGATGAAACTTTTTGCCAACAAATGTGTGGAGCGATCTCACTGTGGGTCATGCCCAAAAAAGTTTTACAAATAGATCCAAGAAGGCAGAGAAGGGAAAAACACGTCATGAAATCAAAGGTTTGATGGTCGGTTGCTAACTACAGATCTTACTCATACACACAGAAAAAGGATTCGATGGAATTTGGTTACCACTGAAAACATTTAGTAAGGAATTAAATTTCTATTTCACAATACTATCACAAAAACAGCGTAATATGTGAGCTCACCTGTTACGCTGTGAGCCGTAAGACAAATCGGTGTGACTTAAGATTGTATTGGTGAAAAAGTTATGATATAAAATTGTTTCAGCTAATTCAACAACCCTTTGCTGTAAAACGACATAAACGTATAACATATACATAATACAACAACCCCACAAGTATAACCGGAGTCCCTGCAGTTGTTTACAATAAGTGATATATAGATGACGATTTCTGTTTGATTTTAAAAAAGTGACATAACAAATCTTTAATTACTTTATGTTTACACATCTCCCCTGTGATCGGACTCACATGATTTTTTTATTGTTCTTAATTAAATGCAATAGATTTTTTTCATTAACTACCATAAAAATAAAATTCATAATTAAAGTAATTACGATAATGAAATAAGTTCCCTTTACCAATCGTAATTTTTATACAATTAGTTCAATTAACACAATTAAATAAAATCCACAAACCACAAAAGTCCTAAATATTGGCGATTGCAATAACTTTCTCTGTTCTATTTTAAACGTGTAAGCAGATCTTAAAAGAAATTGTCGGTTAACATTATAAAAAATAATCTATATTTAGAATTTGTTTATAGCTTATAGGAGATTAAACCATTGGACCGATTTTCCTGAAACTTTTAAAGAGTCTTGCGGTGTATCTGGCAGGCAGAATGGGTTCTAAATATTTTGATATTTTTAGTGGGCGTAGCACCTCACATACAAACTGAAATTTTAATACCAAATATATTGAGTACTATGACAGGGATAGTTTTGCAAAGTTGTGTGAGGACACCTACTATAAATGTTAGTAGCTATGCCGAAAATGAGCATAATAAGATAAATGGGCGCCTCCCATACAAAGTAATTATTAAATATCACATGTATCGAGACAGCTTAGTAAAATTGCCTGGGGTTATATATTATTAATATGAGTAGTCCGAAAAAGTGGGTGGTTTCAGATCAATGGGCGTGGCGCAATAACATACAAAGCTTAATATTAAATGTCATATATTTGGAGTTCTGTAATATAGCGACTTGGTATTTTTTGCGAGTCCCTGTGATTAGTATATTAATAAATGGGCGTAATACGAGCAGTGGGTGGCAGGATAGGATAAGTGGGCGTGGCACCCCATGCAAAAAATATGAGGTATTATGAGAGTGACGGAAACTTTTGACAAGTATATTAATTACCAATGTGAGTAGTCGAGAGAATATGGGCGGAATCGCTAAATTCAAAAATCGCCAAAATTAAAGAACAACGAAATAGAAAATCGCTAAATGAAAAAAATGCCCAATCACCTATGCTTATATCAGATAATATGTTATTGGTAGCAGGAAAGAGGTAGTAATATTTGTGGGTATTTGACTTAAATTTATCCTCAGCGGGAAGTTTATTCCACATACGATCCACTCGAAAATAGACTGCAAGTGGATGTGACCTACTAGACGAGCGAGTGGTGCGTAGAAAATCATGGGATCTGATTTGAGTTCACTTATCGCAGCAGAATTATTCGCATTGTAATATCCATAATACAGTGTAACACAATCAAGGTTCCGACGATGATCCAATGTGTCAATAAAATTGGTTACCCTACTGTCCTGAAGCTTTAAAATAAATTGTGTGGCCCCTACCCAAATATGGGAGTTGTATTCCATTTTTGGTCCAAAATATGTGGTATAGATAGTAAAGAGCTCAGATGGAGTAAAGTATACAGTCGCTCACAGCTTATATGATGCAGTCAATAATTTCTTGAAAAAAAGTAAAAATGTCGAAATTTATTGCATTTTAGAGAAAAAACATAAACTCCATTTGAAAACATTTGTCTCATTATTATAATGGAAAAAAACAACAACCAAAACTAAATTCTTGAAGATATACATACCAACAAAACAATTACTGTTCCCATTAAAATTTGCTCACAGTTTAAATGATGCATTGTATAAAACCGTTATCTTAGAGAAAAACAACGGATCAATGTTATACATTTTTGGTGCACATCAATGACAAAAATCATTTTAAAGTGATATTTGAAAAGAAAGGTTTAAATTCAAAATATTTATCCGTATTTTTAAAGAATGGGAAAACGAACATTGAGTGAAAAGCGGGAGTAAGTAATTCGGCATTGCAAAGAGCGGAAAAGCCAACGAAAAATTGCTGAAATTGTTGCATTAAGTTCTTCAACGGCCCAGCACATCATTGAAAGGTTTCTCCACGAAAATAGAGTCGAAAACAAGGGTAGATCTGCACCAAACAAGATATATATATATATAGATATATATATATATATGTAGTTATAGATATAGAATGTTGATAAGCGATGGATCGTAAGGCAGGTAAAAGAAAAATTCGACCTTCGTGCACCAAAGTTAGCAGTTGAAGCTGAAAAGTAAAGTAAGCCCTCCGGAAACTATTCGAAGAGTTTTGCGAGAAGCCGATTTTCATGGGCGCACTGCCCGAAACAAGCCATTCATTAATGCCACTAATAAAAAACGTAGAATAGAGTTTTCTCGAGAACATTTAAACAAGGATAATAACTTTTAGAAAACGGTTATTTTTACTGATGAAAGCAAATTAACCTGTTTAGATCAGATGGCAATTCCTACGTTTGGAGAAAACCAAACACCTCCCTAAATCCACGTAATTTGCGCAGTACAGTTAAACACGGTGGAGGAAGTGTAATGGTGTGGGGCTGCATGTCGCACTCAGGAGTCGGAAATTTGACCTTCATTGAAGGAAACATGGACAAAAATATGTACCTAGATCTACTTAAAGACAATCTACTATAGACTGCAGAGAAACTTGGTATTAGGGATTCATTTAGATTCTACCAAGACAATGATCCCAAGCACACATCTGGTAATGTGAAGAATTGACTTATCTGGAACTCCCACATGTTGTACAGACACCTGCCCAAAGCCCAGACCTTAACATCATAGAGTATCTCTGGTCGGTGCTTGAAAATAAAATCCGAAATCACAATATTTCCAATGTTGTAGATCTGAAACGTGCGTTATGGAGAATTATGCGTCTTTTTATGGAGAATTATTTTCTCTCAATTTTTATACCCTATACCACTATGTGGTTTGGGTATAATGACTTTGTGCTGCTGTTTGTAACAACCAAAAATATTTGACCTAGACCCATCTTTAATTATACCGATCGAATCACAATCACTTTTTAAGTTGATTTAACAATGTCCGTCCGTCCGTCCGTCTGTGTGTCCATGTAAAGCTTGTAATCAAACTGCAGCTCGTAAATATGAATATATTTTGATGAAATTTGGTATGTGAGCTTTTATCAGCCATGGGATGAAATTGGTGAGAATCGGTCCATGTTCAGACCTAGCCCCCATACAAATTACCCCTATGAAAACGACATAAATTGCCATAAGATCCAAATTGTCATATAGATCTTACTCAAATTGGGTTTGTAAACGTTCATTACATCAAATAATGAGTAGTCCAAAAATGATCCCTTTGGCCCCATATAGACTGCTTCCCGATCTTCACTTAAATCTATTAAAAACAAAAATATTGCACTGATTCTTCTCAAATTTTGTTTGTATATATTTTTGCAAAATACAAGAGACTTTACCCAACATGATCAGGATTGGTCCATTTTTGGACCTAGTCCCCATATAGATATAGCATCCGATATGAACTTTTTCATATCTGCAGCCAATAAAATCCCACTCAAATTTGGTTTTTGCTTATTTTCTATGTCCAGTTAGTTGGGCCTAAGAGATAGGTTTTCTGAACGCATGGTATAGGGTATCGTATAGTCGGTCTAGACCGACTATAATTTTCTTACTTGTTGTTATTAATTTATTAGATATTTATTACAATTCAAATTATAATAAATCTTAAAGTTAAAGCACTAGCAACTTAGGCTATCGGCTTAATAATTTTTGTTAAATAAAATCTATAATTTAATAGTGTTATTGAATTAAATGTTCTTTCTTTCTTTTTGCAATAAAATGGAAAATATTTGAAATTGTTCATAAATTTTATGACTGCATCAAATAATCAGTGAGCGACTGTATGTTACACCGATTTAGGAAACCTAGGCACTTGAAAGCTTCTTTCGACAATTGAGAAATGTGTTTATTCCAACGAACATCACACTAAAATTTCATGCCCAGAATATCAACACTTCTGATCCATCAGTATCTATATCTAACAAATATTGCTGTCATCTGCAAAAGTGTAAATAGGACATAGAAGGTCATCGAGATAAGAAAAATGAAAGTAAAAGGAACAGAACCTTGCGGTATCCCTGCATCCCTTTGGATAACAACATCCATAACAACACATATAGTATGATCTCTGAGAAAACTCGATATAAATCGAGAGAAATCATTATCAATACCAAAAGCAATTAGTTTTGACAAGAGTGCGCTCTGCCACACATGATCGAAAGCCTTGGAAATATCCAGAACAACAACCTTACATTCTCCAAATCGGTGAATAAACTGACTACAACATTCCGAAAGAAGCGGCATCTTCGAAAGCCATTCTGTGTGTCGTTTAGCAATAAGTTGATCTCTAGGTAGTTCATAAGATAGCAATTCATCATGCTCTCTTTTACCTTTGTTAGCTGCATCTTTTTTTGGGATTGGCTGGATATTGGATATTCCATACGGTACGAAGCGTTAAATTGGTTTCCCAGCAAGAAAGAATTACTTGCGAATTGTTCAGCCAAAAGGGTCATTTTTTATAAGAGTTGGAATGGATGAACTAGCATCGTCCTTTACTCTTTTAACGAACAACCAGAAGGTCTTACACTATTCATAGGACACCTGTCTCAGAACAACAATTCTTTGTGCACGGAGTTCGTCTTTGGGATGCACTTCCACAAACTTATCAACTAATAAACAAAGCAAGGCTTTTTAGGAAACAAATTTTTGATTAATTTGTATAATAAAATCTTTGAAATTTTTTATTATTTTATTCTTCTTTTGTTATTTTAATTGATAAATTATTTATATATGTAATTAATATATGTACATATATTAAAAAAATTTATGAATATTAAAGCGAGTCCGTCTGGCCGTTCTGTTCGGCCAATTTCCTTCATTTTTTTTTTTAAATGAAAGGTATTTAGACACAGATATGTCATCAAACATTGAAACAACTCCCACCTTCCTCAAGTTATACCCAAACGCGATTCTTCCCTGTACATTTCTTATGGGACACATTCAATCAAGTAATTCGAATTCTCATGCCTCCTCTTCTAATAAATGGATTTTGATAACTTTACTCTAAGAACACTCAATAGATCAAGCTCTTTTCTTTGAGCTATTAACTGTTTAAAATCGTCCAGTTTGAGGAAAGTTATGCGTGCACAATCAACTTTGCATTATGCAACACGAAAGTTAACGTACAGATTAACTGTTTAACAATTGTATGTTGCTTTGTCTCGAGGAAGAACATGCAGAAATGTAAGGGTAGAAATTAAACCTAAGGGCCGACGCACAGCTAATATTGTGTGGAAGGAAGTACTATAAAATGATTTTATGTAATAATTACACCCTTTTATACATAGTCTAGCCTAATGCTGCGGAGCAGCACGGGTCCTTGAGGAGTTTTTCATGCTAAAGTGCAAGAGGACGGACAAAGTGCGGAAGGACTGACAAATAAATTGCAAATTTTTAAAAACCCCGGCTTAAAAAAGGGCAAAAAAAAGCGATTCGCAAAAAAACTAAAAGATTAAAAAAAAAAAAAATAATATAAATTATAAGCTCCGCAAGTTTTAAATCGCCAACCAAAAAAAAAAAAAAAACAAAAAATTATTAAAAACTATATATGTACGTATATAAAATATATATGTATGTAATAAAAAAAAATAAAAAAAAAATTTAAGTTTTAATTAAGAACCAAAAAAATTATTATACAAAATTATATAATATAATATAATGCTGCGGAGCAGTACCGGTCCTCTAGTATGTAATTAATTGTATTTGGACCCTTATAATTTATTAGTCCTGTACTGTAATTATAAGAATAGTTTTTCTTGTTGTACAGGAATGCACAATAAATAAATAAATAAAACTACACACAGAAAACAGATTCATTGTGGCTACCGAATTTATTGCCAACCGAATTGCGATGGTGCTAATAAACGAATTTCGGGTTTACTATGATTACAGATCTGTTGTCTTAACAGTAAACAAATTATCGTTATAGAATATTAGGAGATACTATTAAATTTCCGTTTTTATACTCGAAAATACAGTTGTTCGACGTTAGAACAATTCGGTTGGCGAAAATTTTTTCTGTGTGTAATAATCTGTCCGATAACATTCCAACATTAGCTTTTGGCAAGTTCTAATAATGGTCCTTAGCCTTGTTGTGCTAATTTAATATATAAATAATATAAACAAATAATGTGTTGCCACATACCGAGAGGATGCCCATCTAGTAAACTTGAAAGACATTGTGAATATAACTTCAAATGTTTTATTGAAGAGTTTTAAAGCATTGGGCATTATTTTTCTGCAGTTGATGTATTAATTTACAAAATTTCAGCTTAATAATTTTATTATTTCGAATAAATTTTATTCTCCTATTTTGTTGTGATATCGCACCTATACCTCTAAAGTGAGTCAACTCAAAATTTTTAATTTTTCACTTTTTGCAAGAAAACGATACACAGTGGTCATATCTATCCACTGTAAAAATCTTTTATTTTTCTAGTCTTTCGCAAAAAAAAAAAAAATTACAGCTGTAACCCTCTTTGTGTTATAAGAGTAGCTTCTTTAGAATCCACTAAAAAGACATATTTTAAGTTCAACCCAAAATAATTGTTATTTTTGGTGATCACTGAAAAAATCGGAAATACAACTACTGTTGTATACTTAGTATTCGCAATTCTTTACAATGAAACAATTGTTTTTACATTTTATAGTAAATATTAAAAAAAAAAACAGTTTTTTCCTCTGCTGAAAATTTGTTTATTTTGACTTGACTCACTTTAGAAGTACAGGTGCGATATGAGCTTTTGCTGCCATTAGCGAATGCCTCTCACTGTATGTATGTACATTTTTAAATGCTTGTAGAAATATATTTTTGGTGCGTTGTTTTATTTTTTTACTGATAATAATGTTAAAACATAAATTAAACTTGTTAAACATATTCAAATTAATATGATGACTATGTGACAAGCGTTTGTCACAGTCAGACAATCAGAGTCTAGCAACAGTTGCAATGGATTTATGTATGAGTTTGTAAATTAAAGCTGACAGTATCATTTTTTTTTTCTTTTTTTCATTTACAATATTTTGCAGTACAAACATATTATATAATTTTCTGTACATACACACACATATTTTCTTGTTTGTTTTTGCAAATATTGATAGTTTGTTTTATTCATAAATACTCGTATGGTACCTGAAATAATAACACAGTATTAAGTTCAAATACAATAATAACAATGGTAGAAAGTAATAGGAACCGAGTTACTATATGATTGAAAGTAAACAATTGACTCAAAGTTGCTAGTGTTAAGGTGCCAATTTGTGATTTGTGTTCAATTATGGATATAGAAAAACAAACAGTGTCTTTGCAATTTTTTTTTATTCATATTTGGTATTATCAAAATGATTGGCAACAAACATTGTGCAATTTAAAAAAAAATATGATTGAATGGAAAGGTTTCCGTTCAACAAGTTGTACTTAGGACATTAAAATATATTTGTACATATGAATGTGTGGTACTCATATACAATGTTTCCATTCTTTTTTTTTAATAGTACAGACAGTTTCTGTACTTATTATAGATGCAAGAGCATTTGGGGTCTGCGAATTTTTAAGTCATCGTATTCAACAGCTCTAGGATTGTTGTACAATATATATTGTGTCACTTTGAGAACGAAATATCCCGGACCAAACACTAATCGTCAAATAGGCCATACGAAATAATGAGAATAATTTAGCGGGTTCAGAACAACTAAATATATTATTTTTCTTACTCTTTCAAAATCTAACTTTATGATCAACTGTTGCAGTGAAAGGTCATGCGAACTTTTTTAACGATCGTGAAAGACTTATTTTTGTTTTCATATGGAAGGCAGTTTGTGTCTGTGACCCTTTGCACTTCCCTTTGTGAAATGTTTGAAAATTATTCATCAACGCATTTACGAAACATGCGAGTGACAAATGGGTCGATTCAAGTTTGGATCTATAGAAGCTCTGAAGCTGTTTTTGTATGCAAGTTCTGATACAAGAAGTTGTATTTGTATGCTTTATTGATTACTAAAAAGCTTCTGATAGAGTGGAACATGATAAATTAATTGACGTTTTAGAAGTTATTAATATATAGGGAATTCATAAGGTGTACTAAATTTGAAAGTTGTAACGAAATTCAAGACGTCATAGTATATAATTACATACATATACACATAGTAAATACTTATGTTCACATACAACAATTTGAAAAAAATAAATTTAATAAAAGCAAACTTTTTTTACACAAAAACTTAGATGAATCTAATTATTTCCTTAATTTTTATACATTTTTACCATTTTTGACACAATAACAATAAACGTACAAAAAATATTTGAAATAAACTACAAAAACTTATGATATACATATGTATGTAGTACTAAAAAAGAACAGCTGATCAACTATTTTTGCGACAATAGTTACACGAACGTAAAAAGCTGATTAAAAAGTAAACAAACAACAGCTGATCACATAGTGTACCGCAAAAACATACCTGCGAACGCATAATTTCTTGTATGGAGAATATCAACAACAATTATAACCTGTTGTACAATTTAAGCACATACGACTCATACAACAGTTAGGACACCTATATGAATACCTTAATAGACAGTAAAGAAACTAACTGTCACCAGGTCACTTTCGCTTGGTCACCTAGTTTCCTAGTTTCCATATTAACAGAGAAGTCCGTATGCAAAAGGCAAGTTCGAGGAAACCCAATGTCACATTGTACAAAGAGGGTTGAGGATTATATGTCAATTCTGGAGGGCAACAGGATTGAACATCAATCCAACGAAGACCACTACTGCACCATTTACCAGGAAAGGAAACTTCCAAGATGGAGGGCAATTCAAATTTTGGGAGAAGTCATTGAACCATAAGCAGAAGTGAAGTATCTGGGGATAGTACTGGACAACAAGTTAACATGGAAGGCACATGTCGACCACATCACTGAGAGAGCCAAGCGAGCTACAATGATTTGCAGAAGGGTAGCGGGTAAAAACTGGGGATGTAAACCCAGCATTTTACACTGTATGTACTCGATGATGGTCCGCCCAATAGTAACTTATGGAGCTGTAGTGTGGGCCAAAAGAACAGATCTGAAGTCGACTCAAATGCAGCTAAGTAAGATTAAAAGATTAGCGTGCATTGGGATAACGGATGCAATGAAGACGTGCCCAACGGCATCACTTGAAGCACTATTGGAACTGAGCCCACTACATATAGTGATGCAGAGGAAAGCTTTGACAACGGCAATCAGAATAAAGGGAGAGAAACCTATAACCAGGTTTTATGAAGGGCAATGGAACCGAATAAGCCAAGTTAATGATTACTCCTCCTAGATTGCCCCATGGACAGGGCTGAGAAGAAATATGATTTCAGGAAATACTTTACTACGGAACTTAGCAATAAGAGAGAATGGAGCGGTTTAAGTACAGCATATTCTCTATAAGCGAAGATACAATTAAATGGTACACAGACGGGTCAAAAACCGAAAGTGGAATAGGGGCGGGAGTCTTCGGGCCTAGAACCAAATACTTCGAGCCAATGGGAATACACACGAGCATTTTCCAAGCAGAGATTTACGCCATCGATAGATGTGCACAAATCAACTTGAATAGGAAGTACAAAAGAAGGAACATAACCATATTATAGACAGTCAAGCTGCTATTGAAGTAGACTCTAAGTTAGTATGGAACTGTGTACATAAGCTAAATGAGCTAGGTAAACACAACAAGGTTAGCCTTTGTTGGGTCCCGGGACACGTTGGGATTCAGGGTAATGAGCAAGCTGATGAACTTGCTAGAAGGGGAGCTTCCACAAAATTAATAGGGCCGGAACCATTTTGTGGAATAGGAAAAGGAGTATGGGAAGGAGTACTCAGGGAACATGAAAATTGTGTTAGACGGGAATTTTTCTCGAGCCACTTGGGCTTAAGCCAGTCCAAAATGTTGTTGGGTGGCTACAACAAGAAGAAATTTGGGTCGTGCATTGAATTGTCAAAGAACGGTCTGAGAATACTAACCGGGATTTTAACTGGACACTGCAGGCTCAGGGAACATATGAGCAGGTTGGGAACTGTAGCAAACCCTATGTGCAGATTCTGTGATGAGGAAGCCGAATCACCAGAGCACATACTTGGGAACTGTGGAGCGCTAATGCACAAAAGGAAACAGCATCTGGGTTCATTCCAGATACTATGTAGCGACTTAAAATTACTAGAACCAACCAACATCCTCGAATTCCTGAGGGCTTCAGGATTGGATAAGAGTTTATAGGGACGACCTATTAGCAGAAGGCAGTACAATAGATCACTTTGGTCGCAGTACTTCGAACACCTCTTTATACAATACAATACAATACAATGCTTTCCACACTTATTTTTAATATTTATGCGGAATAAATTTTTCATAAAGGATTGGCTCAAATAAATATTGGACTAATAACACAAGGGAACAAGATTTTTGTTCACTAAGATATGAATGTTGTTTTTAAGGCTATCTGGGACGCTGAATCCAAAACTGCACTTGTTTTTTTCTATTGCCACTACATACATTGGAATAACTTGAAAACGGTTCACCATATTCAGATTAAGAAAATCCAAAACTCGTCAACTCTTTAAGCCGTGCTTACATTGGTTTTAAATTTGCCAAGTAGTTTCAGAAATATTGCTGAAATTTTGAAAGAAAGGAAAAATTTGTTAAAACTTGAAAATACGAGCTGAAGGACAAAAATGGAGATTGGGTTTGAAATTAGCGACCTCAAAATACTAAAAAAAAATATATATTAACAATATTCGATAGACAGATGACACGACACTATTGGCAGACAACATGGTTCATCTCCAACAACTTTTAAATGCAGTGAACACAGCAGCAAATACGGGCTTTATTTTTTTTTCTGTTATTCGGTATTTCTATTGGCCTGACTATGAAAAAAAAAAATATTGGGAGATTGCTAACAGCTTCACCTTTTGAAATATCTGTGGTTTTCTAGAATAACCGCGTATGTTATAAAATCAAAATATTCAGGGGAGCCAAAAAACGTTATATTTGAAATTATGGGCTCGATATAAAGTTTTTAGAGCTTTTCATTTAACAGTCCTGTAGATATGGGCAATAAATACTTTATATAAAATTTTGAGTCAAAAATCTTCGGAGGAATAGATCCTAGAGAAGGACGAAGGAAACAAAATGTAAATAACACTTAAAGTTTGTGCAGATAAAACAACTTATGTCGACAAACGTCGTTTTCTTTGAAAAAGAAAACTACCAATGCAACCACCCATATAAATAGAAATAAGTTGTTGTTGCTTGAAAAATTGATTTTTTTGTTCGTCAACAAAAAGTTAACGGGGCTAAGGATGAGAATATAACAACGTATCAAGAATAATAGTGACAAAAAATAACAGAAATAAATACACAAGTTTTTTTAACTGCTTTTAAACTGAAAAATAATCCAAACTTATGTTGCATTTTTTTTCACTAATAACAACGTATTTCGCTATGTGTCGTTTTCTGAGAAAATAATTTGTCAGCGATCAAACATAGGTTGACATACGTCGATATTGCTGCAAATTAATTTTAAAAACATTTAAGTTACGTCGTTATTTTAAGAAAAAACTCAGAAATGGTCAATATTTTTTAAAAAAAAATTTAACACATGTAAAGAGCGTTAAAAATTAATATATTTGGCATCGTTAACTCAAAACTGACAAAAATTGACGTACGCGGTTATTCCAGAAAACCACAGATATACAGTTTTATTATTTTGACAAAAAAAAAATGCAAAAAAAATATTACATTATGCTAACAAAATTTTTATTGAACACTAGCAAATAATCTTTTATAAAATTTCGTTGCAAACTCCAACAGTTGTCTGCAATCATATGTGAGCACCACCGCCCCTGATGACGCTCTTCCATTGTCCGAAGATCCTGATGAAATCTCTCACCCTGCTTCTCAATGAAATCACCCAGTTTTTGTGGAAATTGGTATAAATGCGAGTACAAAAAGTGGATTTTTAGGTTCGTATTGTACCCTAGTTCCTGCAAGTTCGAAGGCATGCACTCAACAAGCTCGACATGGTCGTCTGATTTCGTTTTGCTTATGAAATTACTCATAACCAAAACAAATGAATTCCAAGCTTTGGATTAAACTGCAGTCATTGATCTGACAAAATTAGGATCTTTCACGAGTTGCCTAATCTGTGGACCATCAAATATACCGGCTTTCAATTTTTGTTTCAAGAGCCTTCCCCTACTGTTTCATTATGCCGAGTTTAATATGAAGTGGTGGAAGTATGACACGGTCTCGGCTAACTAGAGTCACGTTTGTAACATTTTTTGCACCAACTTTTAACTCTTCCCGCGCTGGCTAAACTTTTGTGACCAATGGTGTTATTTGTCACGACTGTCCCAGAAACACATGAAGAAGGGAACTTTGTGTACTCCCTTGTTGACCTAAAAGAAAGTTAACCATTTTCAGATCAATACAAATGACCCATTTGTGGTCTTGCTACTTAATGTTTTCCATAACCTTAGAAACATTTACGTAGTCTTCTTTTAAAGTATCGAATGTGCAATAGGTAAAGATCCGTACTTGTTACCGTTATGAAAAAAAAAACACACCTTTAACTTATTTTGCTGCTGTCTATGAAAAGACGCAAATAACTAGCTTGGTACTGCTTTAATCACATCTATTACAAAATACCACCAACATCCATAAATCCATCTCCGGTAAAATAAATCCTGTAACAGATTTTTTTTTTCTCGGATACGATAAAATGTTATGTTGGTTTCCAGAGTAAGAATTTTTAAACGAAATGCAAAAATTTAAGAATTTGTTTTTTGTAAGTTCAAATCTCTTACTAAGTCATTTAGTTCTTTCTGATTAAAGGTTGAGGTTCTGAAAGGCACCACTTGTAGTCTGAGTTAAAGTCTTCACTTGATGTGTTTCGTTCGGGTTTACAGAGATTTGGATTATCAGAAGATTTAGATATGCTGATTTGTACCTCTTGTGATTATACCCTATACCACTATGTGGTTTGGGTATAATGACTTTGTGCTTCTGTTTGTAACTACCAAAAAATTTGACCTAGACCCATCTTTTATTATACCGATCGAATCAGAATCACTAACTGATTCGATTTAACGGTGCACAGTGGCGCCATTTGCGTTTTTTCGTTGCAAAAATCATATCTTTTGAACCGAATAACATAATTGAACAGTTTAAACAGCATATGATAGATAACTGTTCAGCCTATGAAATGAACGTTTGGAAAGGGTGCTACGCTTTGTATGGGCCTACTTATGGGTTATCAAAGTTAAAATTTGTAGAAAAATCAATTTTATGGTAACTAAAAAAAATTATTTTTACATTTTTAGATTGTTTTTATTTTTTTTCTTTAGAGTTTTATGTTTTAAATTACTACCCAACAAATTAAAAAAAAATTTCTCCTCTTTAAAATTTATTTTTTAAATTTTCTGTAAAATATTCATCACAATTCGTAAGAGAAGGTATACCTAAAAGACTAATCATTTCTAAACT
The DNA here is from genome assembly GCA_963682025.1 of Cordilura impudica. Lineage (NCBI taxonomy): Eukaryota > Metazoa > Arthropoda > Insecta > Diptera > Scathophagidae > Cordilura > Cordilura impudica. The sequence continues at coordinate 124,756,919 of OY821519.1, forward strand.
ATAATTATTTTCTAACTCTATTCGTGACTTCACATGCCGCAGGGAAGAAATATGTGGATCGGAAGATGCTGCCAACATGTTGAAGAGTTCCTCATTTTGCCTTACCCTTGATGCTTTGAATGTGTTCTGCAATCTATATTTTTTATAAAATTTGTTAAGAGACTCCTGTGCTTCTTCAGAAAGCTCTCCAATTGGCAAAGACTGGTACTCAATTATATCTTTGCCATGCGCCAATATTTTATGGACGGTCGGGGTCAACTTCTTCTGTGGATACATTTCTGCTAAAAGAGATGCAGTTTTCGATGCATATTCTCCAGAATTGACATTTTCTTTGCAGTTTAAAACATTCAAGATCGTTCCCAATCTTTTCACGATTTGATTGTCAATTCCAGTGATTCTAGTTACTGCCTCATCATTTTCAAAAAATCTCCTAGAAGTGTTTCCATCGTTTGAGTTACCGTATCCGTGCTTGAGAGAGTCTACTTTTAGACCAACTTGTTTAAAAAAACCATCGTGTATTTGCTTCTTTCTGATCTTTTCCTTATCCTTTATTGATGTATTTTAATCGAAGTTTTCCTCCTCTTGTGGTAGGGTATACGCCAGTTTTAGCACCTTATCCTTGCGTGCAATGGTGACATTCCATATTCGTAATTCTCCTCGTTTGTAGAATCGTTTAAATTACCAAAGTTCTTCTGACTCTTTTTGCAAATCGGGTATGAAAATGTTGAAGTTGTTCCTGTCAGTTCGTTTACAACTTTTCCGTCAACCATGGTCAGGTGGAACTCGTAATTGCATTCAATATATTTTCCTTCTCCAATTTGCAGCTTTGTAGGCTTAATCCTGCTTATTTGTTCTTCAATGTCCTTCACCGTGGTCCTTATGAGTTCTGCCGGTTCCCTTGCAAACTGAAACATTATTGGTCGGCAATAATGCAGTGATGACGGACGTGGATTTTTCCAGTGTAGGGAAACATCAGATTTCAGCCGCAAAGGAACAACAGATGCCATAAACATATTTCCGTCCGATATTGTAGCGTCATCGGAAGATATCCTTTGCTTATAAACGCTTTATCCGGATGATCCATCGCAGCCCCATTAGCTGATCAATGTCAGTTTCTCAGGAAGAATTTTCACCTCACTTTCAGGAAGACTCTCCAACAACCGTTTTGCTGTATGGCCCATGATTTCCTGCAGATTGGCTTTCACAGAGACTTCCGTAAACTCCGTATGCAGTGGTCGTGAATTTATTTTGGCTTGCGTAATATGCTTGTATCCTGGTAAAACGTCAGCCCCGTGTCGCATCAAGGATGCCCGTAGTATCTCATATTTTTCTTTGGAAATTTGTAAGTCCATAAACAAGGCCAAGGCTTCTTCGGAACCATACTTTTTAATGTGTGCGTTTGTGGGCGTGGGAATGCTTTCCTTAATCCTTTTTAGTCGCAGTGGGCTTGCATCAGCAACAGATTTTGCAATCTGCGACCTAACTCTTTCACTATCCTTTGTATATTTAATAGACAGCGCGTCCGATAAATGCTTCGTGGTCAAGTCATTGGTGGCATCGGCAAGTTTCCTCTTTCTTGTGAAAATTGAACACTCCTCAATACTTTTTTTTTGCCTTCCTTTTGCTCCTCTGGTTGATGTGGCGAGTTTATCTACTGCCAATATATCCAGGATGGTGTCTTCATTAAGCCAGTCCTCGTATTTGGAGTTGAAGTTCTGAATGGTTCGATTAGATTTCACCCATTTTGCCTTAATATTTGCATATATCAGATAAAAATTATTTTTTATAATTTCGCTTCTCTCAATATTTCCGAATAAGCTGTCAAGTTCTTCTAAAGCAGCTTCCGTGAAAAATTTTGGTGTGGTTGACCTTCTAAACAGTTCAAATAATTTTAAATTGTTTAACGCCATGGTTTCAGTACTTGTTGCGCCAACTTTCAGTCGTAGACTTATCCAGGCATTATGCTTATTTTGCAATATATAGGCTTATGCTACCATGCCTAAAAATTTACCTGTTCCCTGCATACATATGGATTTAGGCTGAATTATACAATTTTGATATTACGCTCGTGTCTAAATAAGATTCGTGCCTACCTGGAGGGACCATAAGTCAATATTGTTCTTGACCATTTGTACCCCAAAGTAATTTTTAAGTGAGGTGCGTACCTGCGAATTTCAATGAGTAGTTTTTTGTGCATCCTGTGTCTGTAACAGAATATTGGGTGTAGACTTTGGCAGAGGCTCACAGGTAGACAACCGACTTAAAATGCAATTTTCAATCTATTAGATAAAACTACTGTCAGTCGAAACATGTAAAGGATGCACGCCATTCAATTTCTGCAACCGTGTCTTTTTAAACTTTTTTACCTCTAGAAGCCAAACGGGCACGTACGGGCAGATAAAACCTTTTGAATTTTGTAAAGAAATAATCAAAGAAGATGTTTTGCAAATATGGCAAATGTAGAAATATATAGATTTTTTTTATTTTCCGTCAAAGTTGAAAAATAGTGAAAAAACGGATAGTTTTTAAATAGTGATTGACCAGGAGAAACACAAAGCAAACAGTTAATTTTTTTTTTGTCATTATACATTTAATAAATACATCAATCAACGCAACCAAAAAATAAGGCGATTCGTTACCTATTTTTCGTGATATTACACCTGAAATCGCAACAAATTGACTAAAAATTGTGTGTTTTTTTGAAAACCGAAAGTCGGTCAAATTTGAACGGTTATATCTTCTAAACTAAAAATGTGATATTATTAAGAGTAGCATATTCGAAATATTTGGGTTTATTCAAAACTTCGTCGGCGCACATGAAAATTTTGATTTTTGCAATCTCGTTTGCTCTACGGGCACCGCTGTGCGGTATCCATGTAAAACTTGTAAACAAATGCCCCTATTAAATCGACATAAATTGCCATAAGATCCAGATTGTTACATAGATCTTACTGAAATTGGGTTTGTATGCGTTTATTACATCCATTAATGAGTAGTCCAAAAATTATCCCAATAGGGCAACTCTTAGTCATAGGCCCCATATAGAGCTGCTTCCCGATCTTCACTTAAATCTATCAAAAAACAAAAATATTGCACTGATTCTTCTCAAATTTTGTTTGTATATATTTTTGCAAAATACAAGAGACTTTACCAAACATAGTTAGGATCGGTCCATTTTTGGGACTAGTCCCCATATAGATATAGCATCCGATTTGAACTTTTTCATATCTGCAGCCAAAAAAATTAATAAAAATCCCACTCAAATTTGGTTTATGCTTATTTTCTATTTCCAGTTAGTTGGGCCTGAGAGATAGGGTCTCTAAACGCATGGTATAGGGTATCATATAGTCGCTCCAGACTGACTATAATTTTCTTACTTGTTTTAATTGAGGTCGCTGAGCAGAAGATAAGTTAGGATATGACCACTTACTTCGATTTAATTTAATTCCGTTTATTTTCACAACACAGAAGTTGCATTCGTCATGATTGTTTCGAGGTTCTCGCCAAATCATGGGTGTTTATTTATTTATTTATTTATATTAATTATAATACAAAGTAAATTTGTATTCTAATTTGGGTCCAGGGATAAGCCGGGTGACAAAGACCATTTGGCTGATTTTGGCAGCGACAGACCAAAGACTCTGGTGGGAATCGAACCCACGACCCCGCATGATAGGCGAGCACGCTACCTACTCACCTACCGGGGCGCTTATCATGGGTGCTAATTTCAGAAAATAAATCCAGAGTATTATTTTTTAGAAATTGTAAATCATTATCAATAAGTTTTATCGAAAACTCTTTCTTAGACGAATACAAGCCTTATAATAGGGAAATAAAATAAATTATAGATTAGTAATTAGTACTTGGATATTTCTCAGAAACTAGTAGTTTGGATTTCATGTACAGAAAATTTTATTGTGAATCCTTAAGGTAACTGTGAGGACCGGGAAGTTATAATTATATGTACCTACGCTTCAAGCTCAGAAAACGCCTTACGAACTGTGAGCACCGTAATATTGCCTATACTTCTTTTTATATTTCAACTACATATTTTGTTATTGTACATTATAAACTATATTTGTCTATTTAATTTGTAGTTTGCTTGCAGAATCATTTTCAATAATAATTGACTTATATAACTGTTCATACGTGTGGTATCTATGGTCAGTTAAATTCATGAGTATGTTTTTATTTTTTATTTTATTTGTATTTATTTTTTTTTATTTATTTTTTTTTTTGTTTTTGTTAATTTATAAATATTTTATTGTTGATTGAGTTTCTAATATTTTTCTTACTACTAAGTAATAATGAACCATAGCAGATAATATATGGATATCCATCCGCTTCTGATTTCATTGCCACTTATGAAATAACATTGCAGACCATTCGTGGCAATTGCAATCAGTATCACAGCATGTCTATTCCCAAACATATCACTGCTACCAGCTGCGTTGGGATATTTCTTTAATTTTAATGAATACTTTCAATTGAGTAGTCGCATACTCATATAGTTTGATTTCATCTTATAAGCATTGATTTTTGGTTAAACGAAATAAATGTGTGCAGTTCGTGATTGGTGTCTTGAATTGAATATCAAACACACAACAACAAAAACAAATGGTGTTTGGGGATTAATTATTTTTTGAAAAGTGCTTGGAAGTTTATATAAGTCAGGAGGAATAGTTTGTGATTAAATAAATACATACATTTTGTAAGTAATCAACTACCTTCATTTCGTCATCAAGTACGCTACAAGATTGGTTTAGTGTTTAAGATTCTACTTTTGAAAGGACTGTGACCTCTTTTGCGAATTAGTATATTAATGCTGAATGTCTGTTATAAGTAGGGAAGCACCAAGAAAAAAAAATCCCAGGAATTCTACTGGTTTTTCAGTTCATGATTCCAGGGAAGTTTTGGCAAAATACTAAGCAATTTAAAATTGCTGAAAAATTCAACATTGTACGTTATTAATAAGCAAAAAAAAAAAAGAAAAAACAAATAAAACTAATAAGAATTTATAATGTTTCATGCAACTGGTTCAAGAACAGCAAATCTCGATAACTTTTGTAAGGGGGCATCCGATTTAAATTTTTCAAATACCGATTTTTTTTCTTTTTACTAAAACCTATAGTACGAGTCAATTAAAAGAACGCGCCAAAATTTTAAAACGAAATATCAAAATATATTATCACAATCCTGCCTTAACGTCAGTTTTGTTAAACAAAAACTTTGCCTAACTATAAGTTCATTTGCCTTCCGAATATTTCTAGTTTACTGAATATCATCTGCGTAAGTGTAACAGTTGAAAATAAAGGGTGTCCCAACAAGAACGCAATTTTTAAATTTTAAATAAAACACAGATATTTTAAAAAAAATCGTGAAACTTTATTATATCGTAAAGTAGACAGAATGAGGTTATGTACGGAAAAATATATCGTGCAGATGGCCGCCGCGGCTTTGCTGTTATGCACGCAATCTTTTTATTTAAATTTTCAATGACCGTTTTGCATAAATGCTGCGGTATTTCATTAATGCAGCGTCCAATTTCCTCTTTTAAGGCTTGAGTCGTCGTCGGCTTATTCGCGTCAACCATCGACTTCAAAAAACCCCAAAGAAAAAAATCTAATGGTGTTAAATCGCACGATCTAGGCGGCCAATTCTGATCTCCAAAACGCGAAATAACACGACCGGGAAATGGCTGATGCAGCAATTGAATTGTATCTCTGGCTGTATGACATGTGGCGCCGTCTTGTTGGAACCACATGCCCTCCACATTCATTTCTTCAATTCGAGGCAAGAAAAAACTGCTTACCATTTCACGATACCGAACACCATTGATTGTTTGAGCTTGACCTGCCTCATTTTCATAAAAAAAAGGTGCAATGATTCCTCCAGCCCAAAAACCACACCACACAGTGACACGTTGAGGATGCATTTGCTTCTCGTGAATCACTCGAGGATTTTCCTCACTCCAAATGCGACAATTCTGCCTACTAACGAAGCCATCAAGATGGAAATGGGCCTCGTCACTGAAGATGATTTTAGCGGCAAAATCAGCATTTTCATGTTGTCTCTCCAATACCCAATTAGCGAACTCCCGTCGCTGTCCATGGTCAGCTGGCTTCAGTTCCTGAGTCAATTGAACTTTGTATGCATGAAGATGCAAATATTTCGTCAAAATTCGCTGCATAGTGGATTTGGAGACACCAATTTGCTGAGCTCGGTGTCGAATTGAGGTGGATGGAGTTTGAGCGACATCATCAGGTACAGCTGCGACATTTTCGGTCGATCGACCTGGTCGATGGAGCGTTGTTGTCTTTACATCACTAACAGACCCAGTTTCGGCAAATTTATCCATTAATCTCTTTACAGTTGACTCTTTTGGAGCATTATTGTGACCCCAAATTGATCGCAATTTGCGAACTGTAGCCGCAAAACTTTCACCATTTTGGTAAAACAATTTCACAATGAGAATGCGTTGTTCATTCTTGTAGCGCTTCATTTTTACTAACCTCGTACCTTCTGCTAGCAAACAATAACAATTGTTCAAATGTCAAACAATGACACTTCGAATGTTGCCAGATTTAAAACTTGCGTTCTTGTTGGGACACCCTTTAGAAAAATTATGATATATGGCATTAATGAACATCAACAAAATTAGTGAACCTAATGTTGATCCATGCGGAACACCCCCCTATAAATCCAATAAGCAAGAGTATCGACTATGTATTTGGACAAAATGAAAACAGTTGTTTAAAAAGGAAAACACAAGTTTTCGAAACAACAGATTAAAATTATATGGTTATATTGGTTTCCTTGCTAATAAATCCAAAAATATTTGCTAGATGTTTCCTTAGATGCCAACGAATACATTCTGGGATATCTAACATTAAAACAACATCGTAAAATGGTAATGGGACGAAAGTCTTCAAGAGAACTGGGACATTTGACCTTAGGAAGACGTACAGCTTGGTCCGCGTTCCATTGCGAAGGTAAAATGGATATTGTGATACATGAATTTTTTGTATTTGGGAGATGCGAAACAAATTCAGGAGAAACTAACTTTATACATTTCCGATTTAGGTTTAGACATAACATTAAATACTTCAAATTCAGTGAGATTTCTGAACATGAGACCACTGGTATCACTATACAAATACGGATTAAATGAAATTCAAGTTGCTCATATTATTGGCATTCTAGAATATTGATTAAAATCATCTGGCTCAATAACGACATTTGTCAGCTTTTCATTTACAGTAATAACTGATCGTAATTTTTTCAGAATTGTTTATTACAGTTTAAGAAAAAATTGAAACAGGGTCTTTTCTTCATATTCCGAATAACGGATTTAACCTTATTCTTGCAGTTACAGAAGGTTCTCACAGAAGATTCCCTTCTACAGGGTGGCCCAAAATTAACGAAGGGATTTGAATTCGTTATAACTTTTATTAAAGAAATAACTATAATTTTTTTTTTTTAATACAGTATATAAATGGGGAATATTTTTAGTTTAGTTATGAAAAATAATATCTCGCAAGTGGTGGCCATTTTCTGCTTCGCAGATTCGTGCTCTCTCCAACACATTTTCCATAACCTTTCGCAAAACTTCAGGTGTTATGTTGTTTATTTCGTCGCGTATATTTCTTTTTAATTGCTGGATGGTTCTAGGCTTATTAATGTAGACTTTTCGTTTCAAATAACCCCAAAGAAAACAGTCTGGAGCGGTTAAATCCGGTGAACGCGGAGGCCAATTAAAATCACTTGTACGCGAAATAATTCGTTCACCAAAGAAGTCCAGTAAAAGAGCCATTGTGTCTATTGCAGTGTGCGCTGTGGCTCCATCTTGTTGAAACCATACTTGCGGATGGTTTTACACGGCTGGCCTTAAAAATTTTTCCAAGATTGTCCGATATCTGACACCATTGACGGAAACGGCGATCCCGTGTTCATTTTCAAAAAATATGGACCAATTATCCTTTCCGCTGAAACACCGCACCAAACCGTACACTTAGCTGGGTGTAATTCTCGCTGTTGAACTACTCTCGGATTTTCCATAGCCCATATCCTGCAGTTTTGCTTATTAACGAACCCACTTAATTGGAAATGGGATTCGTCGCTCATAATTAAATTATGAATAAAATTATGATTTTCTTCTGCTTTTAGCCGGAAAAAACTGCATAATCAAGTCGTTGCTGGTAATCTGTCGGTTTCAACTGTTGGACAAGCTGAATCTTGTATGGAAACATTCCTATTGTGTGCAAAATTCTCTGCAGCAACGCTCGTGAGAGGCCAAGTTGTGTCGAACGTCTCCTGGTTGATGTTTCTCAATCTTCCCGAATACTCCTCCGTACCAGTTCAATATTGTCATCCGTGTGCACCGTTCGTCCTCTGCTAGCACCAGAAGGTTCCTTACTGCCCCTTGTTGTCGAAAATCTGCAACCAGACGGTTTATTGTTGACTCTGAGGGTCCAACCCGCACATTAAAATAACGACGATATGCACGCTGAGTCAAAACAATGGATCGTTGATTTGAAAAATAAAGCTCAACAATTTGGGGACGTTGTTCATTTGGGTACTGCTCCATTTTAAATTCCCCAAGTCTTCTTTACAAAATACTGAAAAGAAAAGAAAAAAAATTATAATAAAAAAGTTATAAGCAATTCAAACCACTTCGTTAATTTTGGGCCACCCTGTACTTCAACGCCTAGCTCGAAATGGCGAGTCTCTATTGATCAGGATGCTTCATCAAATTATCCGCGTTCCTTCCTTTCAACCTGCGTAGGGGAACATTATTTTCATAAAAACAACAATTCTCGTTGTATTTAAAAAATATGTTTGATCATCTCGTTGCGTACTGTCACAAATGGTTCAAAAACAGCAACATGTAATTGAGTGTAAAATGTGTAGTATATATCAGTGAATGAGTAGACTTTAACGCTGAAACTGAAAATGTCCTTTCCATTTATCATTTTCAAAATTGGGAGGAAGAAAATAATCGATAGATGTGTTGGTTGATTTTATGAACAGCAGAGATTGAAGAGTGGAAGAGACTACGAACTTCATCTTCTCTAGCCAATAAATCAACACTAAAATTCCCATAATAATGCAATTGACACTAGCAGATTCCAGCGCCTGAATTGCGAGTGCCAATTCTAGGCAATTTTTTTTCAACTTAGCCAATTCACAAACCAAACTTTTTGGTATATTATTATTGTGAATAAAGAAAACAAACTTAGAAACACATTAACAAATTTAATAAACACTCACATAGCATTGTCTAATTTTATGTATGTGTTAGTAGCAACTTAAATGCAATTTACTCAAAATAAAGGCAAAAATTTAAAATCTGTAAGTCTGGTGAACAGCTAAAAAGAAGTGCCTTTCAAAAAATATACGTTTTGTCAAAGTCGGGATAAAACGGTAGAACAAAATATCGGTCACAAGAAATTGCCTAGTCTATTAATATTAAAAATATTGTAAAGATATATGACTAAGTTCATCTCCCCAAACATTAAAATTTCGATGTGGCAGTACTAATAGTTATAGATTCTTCATTACCAATCATCACTTGCACAAAGAGACTTTCAAAAACGTCCTCACCAAGTCTATTATATATTTCAAGCGTTTTGAATCTGCTAGATATTTGTGGCACCGGTCATTGCCTCACACCAGTACCCAAAAGTAACCTGTAACATATTGCTAATGAAGCGCCGTTTTAAGCCAATAAAAAAATCTCCATCTTGTTCTTTTTCCATCAGCGACGCTACTATGCCATAAGTTTTTTCCCTGACATAAATTAAATCTAGTATCTTAACCACAATAAAAATATCCAAAATTAGAAATCATATTTTAAAATTAAACGCTTTTTATAATTTAATTAAATTGAATGTTACCCATTTATATAAAGGTTACCTATTTATATACACTAGAAGAGCCCAGCCCTCGAAATTCAAGTGCAAATCCCAGGAAATTTTATTTTCTCATTCAATTTATTTCTTCATATACAATTTTGGCAAACACATTAACAAATTCAAACAAGTAAATAAATTATAGTCGGTCTAGACCGACTATAATTCGATACCCTATAACATGCGTTTAGAGACCCTATCTTTTAGGCCCAACTAATTGGATATAGAAAATAAGCATAAACCAAATTTGAGTGGTATTTCTATTAATTTTTTTGGCTGCAGATATGAAAAAGTTCATATCGGATGCTATATCTCTATGGGGACTGGGTCCAAAAATGGACCGACCCTGACCATGGTTGGTAAAGTCTCTTGTATTTTGCAAAAATATATACAAACAAAATTTGAGTTGAATCAGTGCAATATTTTTGTTTTTTTTTTATAGATATAAGTGAAGATCGGGAAGCAGCTCTATATGGGGCCTACGACTAAGAGTTTTCCCATAGGAATCGTTTTTGGACTACACATTATTGGATGTAATAAACACATGCAAACCCAATTTGACTACGATCTATACGACAATTTGGATCTTATGGCAACTTATGTCGATTTCATAGAGGTCATTTGTATGGGGGCTAGGTCTTAACATGGAACGATTCTCACCAATTTCAATAGCGTTCATCCCATGGCCGACGAAAGCTTATATACCAAATTTCATAGATTTAAGAGAAGACCGGGAAGCAGCTTTATATGGGGGCTATGACTAAGAATTGTCCTATAGGGATTAGTTTTGGACTACTGATTAATTGGTATAATAAACACATACAAACCCAATTTGACTTGGATCTATATGATAATTTGGATCATATGGCAATTTATGTCGATTTCATAGGGGTCATTTGTATGGGGTTTAGGTCTGAACACGGACCGAATTTCACCAATTTCAATAGCGTTCATCACATGGCTGATAGAAGCTCATATACTAAATTTCATCGAAATATTTTCATTTTATTGTTTGTTAGATTTATAGTCATTTTTCAGACATATTGCAATTACTACTGTAATTAATATGCAATTTTTAATTTTGTTTAAATGGTGCGTGGTAAAGAAGAAGAAAGCATACATTTCAAAAATTCATAACTGCACTGTATTCTTAATCGGACCGGTTTCTGGCATTTCAGCCTGACTTTAGGTGAGTGTGTTAAAGCGCTGACCAAAAAGTGCAAGTACGAGTGTATGTGAAAGGTTCACGGTTCAAAACCTCACGGCCGCCCTAAGTAGAAAAAATTTTCATATAGAAACAACCTATTCAATTAAAACATAACAATTATCACATATTTTCATTTTATTTCGACCTGCAGTTTGATTACAAGGTTTACATGGACACACAGACGGACGGACGACGGACGGACGGACGGACATCGTTAAATTGAATCAGTTAGTGATTCTGATCAGATAGCGATTCTGATTCGATCGGTATAATAAAAGATGGGTCTAGGTCAAATATTTTTGGCAGTTACAAACAGCAGCACAAAGTCATTATACCCAAACCACATAGTGGTATAGGGTATAAAAATACACACACAGCATTGTATAATTATACCCTATACCACTATGTGGTTTGGGTATAATGACTTTGTGCTGCTGTTTGTAACTACCAAAAATATTTGACCTAGACCCATCTTTTATTATACCGATCGAATCAGAATAACTATCTGATCGAATCAGAATAACTATCTGATTCGATTTAACGATGTCCGTCCGTCCGTCTGTGTGTCCATGTAAAGCTTCTAATCAAACTGCAGGTCGCAAATATGAATATATTTTGATGAAAGTTGGCATTTGATCTTTTATCAGCCATGGCATGAACGCTGTTGAAATTGGTGAGAATCGGTCCATGTTCAGACTTAGCCCCCATACAAATGACCCCTATGAAATCATTATATATTGCCATAAGATCCAAATTGTCATACAAATCTTAGTCAAATTGGGGTTGTATGTATATATTACATCCATTAATCAGTAGTCCAAAAATGATCCCTATTGGACAACTCTTAGTCATAGGCCCCATATGCTGCTTCCCGATCTTCACTTAAATCTATAAAAAAAATAAAAATATTGCACTGATTCTTCTCAAATTTTGTTTGTATATATTTTTGCAAAATACAAGAGACTTTACCAAACATGGTCAGGATCGGTCCATTTTTGGGCCTAGTCCCCATATAGATATAGCATCCGATATGAACTTTTTCATATCTGCAGCCGAAAAAATTAATAAAAATCCCACTCAAATTTGGTTTATGCTTATTTTCTATATCCAGTTAGTTGGGCCTGAGAGATAGGGTCTCTAAACGCATGGTATAGGGTATCGTATAGTCGGTCTAGCCCGACTATAATTTTCTTACTTGTTTTATATATGTGTTAGTAGCAACTTTAAATGAATTTTACTAAAAAAAAAATTTCCAAGGGGGTTAATCTGTAAATCTGGTGGACAGCTAAAAAGAAATATCTTTCAAAAATTGGTTTAAATTTAACAAAGTTAAATCGGTCACAAGAAATCGCCTTGCATATTCATATTATAGATAAACAAACTCCGCCACCATTATATCAGTAATTTTACTCAGCAGATTAAGCGAAAACTATGTTGAAAGATTAAGTAATCATTTAAACCCTATTCTATTGCTCTTCTTGATGACAAAGAGGGAGTAAGATGTCTTAAAAAACTCCATTTTATGGCTAATTTTTCTCATTGCAATGTAATGGACAATAACAATCTTAATTGGGCGAAATTCTAATGCAGAATTTCTAAGAAAAGTTCAACACAATGACATATAACTTCCAAATGACTTCTAATATGGGACTGATTTAAATATTTAATATTAACAAAAACACTCTAGTCTGCAGTAACAAGAGGACAACTTTAACTAACAGAGTTCTTTTGCTTTCTTAGATAATCTGTCAATATTTTATATTTAATTTTAATGATATAAAAATATGAGTCATTGAATTTCCATATTCGAATTATGTGTAAAAATGGGCTTGTAACAGCTGCAACTATTCAGCTCCACATAAACAAAAAACATAACATGGCTCAATTTAAATTTTAAACATATTCTCTAAAGACTGAACTACTGTTTGTAACACAATCCATGAATGACACAATAATAACAAGCTAAAATAAAATAAGATCCTCTGGAATTGTCTGAACATAAAAATAAGAGTAATTTAACTCAAAGTTAGTATGATTAATAACAACATTTGTTTACTGAAATTTGAGAAAAGAAAAAAACTTAGAGGTTTTTCTTTAACAAATGTATTTAATATTAAAATTGTATGCACGTATGAAGCTTATGTGTGTGAATATTACATATTTTTTTTAAATGACTCATGCTGTGATTTCCTAACTCAAATTGACATGACTCTGACATGCTCGTATTGAACAATGTACGGTTTAACAGAGTTGCCTATAGTCTAGTATATGCAACAAATTTTTAATTTAAACAAGCTGACATCGTTCATGTGTCTTGAGAGGGGTATCTCACAAAGTCATTTAGACATTCAAAATTATATTCAAATGAATCCAAAATATTATGGCCGGCACATATAATAGCAGTGAGTTCCTTAAATGCTGAAATTTGAATAAGTAATACAGTACAACACATGGGACACATTTTGGGACTCAATTCTGACCATTACACCTAAAATTATGCAGTTTGAAGACGAAAGCACCGAAGATCAAGATGACACTGAAATTTGTGGATACAATGAAGAAATCATGCCCTTGAAAATTGTGTCTAACTCGGATGATGATGCAGACTCAGACCATGAATACGAACAACCTACGAAGAAAACAAGATCATCAGAACCACAAGCGTTAACTTCAATGGGGATGGATATTGATAATTGAATGGAAATTGTGTTTCCATGCATATATAACAAATAAAAATCTCATATTTTCTGTTTAAGAATAGCTGTAAAATGAATCGGAATTTTTATTCTCATGCAAAATAAAGTTTATAAAGAAAAAAAAACAGCATATTTGTGGATTTGTAATCCAGTTATTTAGGAAGAAAGGTGAAAATGGGGGGGGGGGGGGGGAAATGGGCATTTTTGCAATTTTTAAGGCACTGGATGCATTTCGGGTAAGTTTGTTCCGCTTTTTTTTCTCCTATTCAATATCTACAACTTTGTTTCGGACACAAAAGAGATATTCCGTACGATTACGGAGTTATAACTGTGTTAAAATATACAAAAAGTGATAAAAATCCAAAAAAATCATATGGCCATTAAATTATAATGGCAGCCAACTTGACAAAACTAATGGTGCAGAGGTTCTTATGTTTCGGGTTACTTTCAGTTGCAATTCTCAGAATTGAGTCCCAAATCAATGAACTGCAAAATGTTGTACTGTGTAAGTAAAGAAATAATGGTTTGATAGTAAATTTTCATTACACATTACATGTACCGGTAGTTTGCTGCAGTTGTACCGATTCCAGTCAAAAAATCTGTTAAATTATAAAACTCTTTTAAAAATAATTTTTTTGTTCATTGTTTATACGTTTTTGTAAAACATTTTGATGTGTAAACATCTATACGCGCAGGGGGGTAAATTTCTATTTCACAATACAATCACAAAAATAGCGTAACTCATATCGGTGTGAGCTGAAGCAGATAACGCTGTGTGACTTATGATTGTATTGGTGAAAAAAGTATGATATAACATTGTTTTTTTATGCCACGTTTTTAAAAGCGTCATCTATGTATCACTTATATACGTTTATATTGGGATATTTTTACGTTTTACAGCAAAGGGTTGTTGAATTAGCTGAAACACTTTTTGCTATAAGTGATACATTGGTGACGCTTTCTGTTTGATTTTAAAAAAAATTTAATTACTAGATGTTTACACATCTTCCCTGTGATCGGACTCACATGATTTTTTTTTCTTTAAATTTTTAATCAATACTAGTATGCCCTGTCGCGCTTCGCTACGACTTACCGAGACTTGATGATATGTTTTATGTCATAATCAATTTTTCCTTCGAAGTTTGTATGCGCAATTAAAATATTTTATTTAATTTATTTTAAATTTAATTTTTTTATTTTTTCATTCGGTGCAACAATTATATTTTTCGGCGTTCCTACTCTGGACCAAACAATTATATTTTTCGGCGTTCCTACTCTGGACCAAATTAAAATGACAGCACTTAACTATTGGCCTTGAAATTAGAATATCATTTGCTAATTATTCATTTTTATTCATTTTGATTTTTAGGGATTTCTGATTTTTTGCGATTTTTGATTTTTAGCGATTTTTGATTTTTAACAATTTTTGATTTTTAGCGATTTTTGGCCTTGTACATTTTTGATTTTGAAGATTTATGTTTTTGGCGATTTTTATTTTTACCGTTTTGGCGATTTTTGATTTCGACGATTTTTGAATTGGGCCATTTTTGATAATTAATGTACTTGTCAATAGTTTCAAGACTGTCGCTTACGTAGTATTTAATATTATTTATATGGGAGGCGCCACGCCCACAAATCCCATACCGCCCAATTTTTATCAGACTACTCACGTTAATATTTGATGAACTCGTTCAAAGTTCGAGGCTATGCTTTAAGTTATGAGCTACAACCACTGCTCCGCTCACGCTCATTTTTTGTCCGACTACTCACATTAATAAGCGATTACCGCAGAAAAATTTGACAAAGCTGTCTCTGTCATAGTACTCGAGATATGTAATTATTAATTTGTATGGAAGGTGTCAAGCCCACTTATCAGCTCCTGCCCATTTTCGGCATGGCTGCTAATACAAATAATAAGTGACATCACACAAATTTTCAAAGCTCTCTCTGTCATAGTACCCAATCTATATGATCTATAATATGGGCGAAAAACTTCATTTACTTGCAACATTCAAACCCATTTCGTCAGAAACACACAATAAGGGGAAATAAATAAAAAAGTATATATAAGCGCCATGGAATATCAACATATCTATAATATTAATAGGCTAGGCGATTTCTTGTGACTGATGTTTTTTTGTTCTACCGTTTTATCCCGATTTTGACCAAACATATATTATTTGAAAGGTATTTCTTTTAAGCCGATTTTCAGATTTACAGATTTTTAAATTTTTTCCTTTATTTTGAGTAAATCTCATTTAAAGTCGCTACTAACACATACATAAAATTATACAATGCTGTGTGTGTGTTTATTAAATTTGTTAATGTGTTTGTAATAAAAATGTGTTTGTTTTTTGTGTTGATTTGTGAATTGGCTATAATTGATTAACACACTTTAAGGGTCTTTATTTAATGAAAAAATAAAATTTCCTAGAATTTGCGTTCGAATTTCTAGGGTTGGAATCTGCTAGTATTAATAATTATTTTCTATGGGAGGTGCCATGCTCACTAAAAACATCAGAAAAATGTATAACCTATCTCCATTCCTAAGGAGCGTTCTAAATATTGGAACCAACATATTTAAAATCAGATGAGTAGTGTCGGAGATTAGCTCCTAAAAATAAACACACATTACCTCTTTATTATATTAGTATAGTCGTAGATAAATAAAAATTAATGTTATTCGTCGGTAAGCATACGATGTTCGTAACTGTCTGAATTAGATCCCTGTGGAAATAGCAATTTGCAAACTTCACCAGAAAATTGGCAAAACGATAAAAACTGAGAACTATATTTTGCATGCGATTTTTTGTTTGAGCTGAAGATAAGAATCCACGATTTAAATAATGGATAAGCGCAAGTCTATTTTTTTGTTTTTGTTCACTATGAAATAATTGGGCACTATACCTCCCATACAAAGTATATAAATATATCATCACATATCTAAAGCACTGCCATAACAAGTGTGTGTAAGTTTAAAGTGTGTGTGA
The DNA here is from genome assembly GCA_963682025.1 of Cordilura impudica. Lineage (NCBI taxonomy): Eukaryota > Metazoa > Arthropoda > Insecta > Diptera > Scathophagidae > Cordilura > Cordilura impudica. The sequence goes on from OY821519.1 coordinate 124,773,723, forward strand.
GTCTATAAGTTACAAATTTGCTAAGTCAAGACAAAAATGGCGGGTAACGGATTAGTGGACGTTCTTTTATCTCTATACATTTAGTCCATCGTTTTTCAAATAAGCATTTGTTTTGTGATGACCACTTCATTCGGATCAAATCTCTTACCGCCGATAAATTTCGTCAGTCTCGAAACAGGAAATTTCGACAAGGAGCTAAATCCGGATGGGCTAACAGTTTGTGGCCCAATTTATGGATTTTGGTGACTACACACGCACTTCCGTTCTCCGATCGTACAATATCATTCCATAGATTTTCTCGACAATTCCTGTCTATACGACCCCTTTTTTGGCTACCAGAACGTTCGACATCACAAGTGCTGGTACGACCACGACCGAGTTCAGTAAACGCCTTCTGGACCATTGAAATTGATGGTGTGGAGTCCCCAGAGCATTTACTAAGCTTTTGAGTGGTCTCCGATATGTTTTTTTTTTCCAGAAATATGTTTTAGCGACACTCGAAAATTTCTTTTTTAATATCGACTAAACGACTCCATAAGCTATGTAGTTCAAAAAAGAGTTTCAGATTCAAAAATGTTGGTAAGCACATTGGTTGAGTTCATTAATCGATAACGGAAATATAATTTAATTAACACTTTGAGCCCTACGCGCCCACCCGTGGTCATTTTTTTCTGTACCGGTGGACCGCGTGCTGACGAGTGGTTATTCCTTAGTTGACAAGCTGGGACCAAAATTTGGTTAATTAGTTTTATAGATTTTTTGCAATTGGTGTGGATTTGAGATATTTATTTTTGATAAACCAAATGTATTTTTGTTGTTTTTTCCTGTTTTTTTTTTTGTTTGTTTTTGTTTTCCTGTTTTATTTTTCACTAGCAGATTCCAGCGCTCGAAATTCGAGTGCAATTTCTAGGCAGCTTTATTTTTCAACTTAGCCAATTCACAAACCAACACTTTTATGGTTTATTATTAGTGTGAATGAAGACAACAAACTCATTAACATAAACAAATTCAATAAATGTGTTAGTAGCAAATTTAGATACAATTTACTCAAAATAAAGGTAAAAATTTAAAAATCTGTAAGTCTGGTGAACAGTTAAAAAGAAATAGCTTTCAAATAGTATATGTTTGGTCAAAATCGGGATAAAACGGTAGAACAAAACATCGGTCACAAGAAATCGCCTAGCCTATTAATGTTATCGATTTATTTGTTTTATAGATTTAATTTAATATGTCCGGATAACTTTCAACGCGTGATGAAATTGCTGAAGGGCTCGAAAAATGGAGTGAAGACGAAGTTACATGATTTTCAGATGTTTCGTTTGTTGATTCTGAGAGTTTTGATTCTGAATTTGATGCCGGGGATTTAGGCGATAGTGATGAAGACATTGCAATGGACTTGGATGAAGATCCTGACGAAGATTTTCCTCTTGCAAACTTGATAAATAGTCGAACATGGCGGCCTGTTGGTGGAGATCGATTGACATTTGTTGAGTCTCCGATGTGTACAGACGTGAATCCTGATATTGCTGCCGCTTTAACTGGAAAAACTCTTGCAGATTTTTTCAACTATTTTATATCCGAAGACATGGGAAATCTGTTTGTTACAGAAACTAACAGGTTTGCTAAGCAACATATTATTGCAGCCGAAAACTCCTCCAATAAGTCGCAGACAAAAAGGCTAGCAAAATGGGTTGATACCGATCCTCCGGAAATGCGTATAAAAATCAAATTCCTACATTTATGAGCAGAAATAGATTTGAATATTTATTGAGCATGTTTCATACTTCTGATAACGAAAGCCAAGCAAATCTTAATGATCATCTTCGCAAAATATCTGACGTTCTAAATATGCTCCAGTTCAGGTTCAAAAAGACATATACTTCAGAAAATATCATGTGTATTGACGAAAGTAACGTTCCATTCCATGGAAGGATAATTTTCCGGAAATACATACCTAATAAGCGGCATAGACACGTCATTAAAGTTTTTAAACTTTGTGTAGCAGGAGGTTACAGCTGGTCATTCAAAGTTTATACAGGCAAGGTGAAACAGGACGATACATCAGTTTCACAGACAGTCGTAACTGAGTTAATGAATGGACTCTTACATTCAGGAAGAACTCTCTTCACTGACAATTGGTATACAAGTGTTTCGTTAGCAGACAAGATGACTCAAAATAAGACCCATCTCGTTGGAACTCTAAGATTTAATCGAAAAAAGAATCCTCCAGAAGTAATAAAACCAACATTAAACAGGTAAGAAAATTATAGTCGGTCTAGACCGACTATACGATACCCGACCCTATACCATGGTTTAGAGACCCTATCGCTTCGGTCTAACTAATTGGCTACAGCAAATAAGCATAAACCAAATTTGAGGGGAATTGTTTTTAATTTTTTGGCTGCAGATATGGAAAACCTCATATCGTGTGCTATATTTATTTGGGGATTAGGTCGAAAAATAACGCGATCCAGACCATATTTGGTAGAGTCACTTATATTTTGAAAAAATATATACAAACCAAATTTGAGAAAAATGTGTGCAATATTTTTGTTTTTTTAATAGATTTAAGTGAAGATCAGGAAGCAGCTCTTTATGGGGCCTATGATTAAGAATTGTGCTATAGGGATTATTTTTGGACTACTGATTAATAGATATAATAAACACATACAAACCCAATTTGACTGAGATCTATACTTATGATAAATTGGATCTTATGGCAATTTATATCGATTCCATAGGGATCATTTGTATGGGGACTAGGTCTGAACATGGACCAAATTTCACGAGTTTCAACAGCTTTCATCCTATGGCCGACAAAAATCTTATGTACGAAATTTCACCAAAATATATTCATATTTGCGACCTGTAGTTTGATTACAAAGTTTACATAGACACATAGACGGACGGACGGACGGACATCGCTAAATCGCGTCAGAATGTGATTCTGAGTCGATCGGTATAATAAAAGATGGGTCTAGGTCGCATATTTTTGGTAGTTACAAACAGCAGCACAAAGTCATTATACTACCCAAACCACATAGTGGTATAGGTTATAAAAAGGCCGAAATAGTTCCCCGACAGAATGAAAATAAGACAGTAGTACCAAAGTGGAAAGACAAACGCGATGTACTAATGCTTACTACAAAACATGACAATTCGCTTAAAACTTTTTTGAAAAAAGAAAGAGAATGCATCAAACCAGCTGAAGTGGTAAACATAAATCGACTTATCAGATCAGATGGCAGCGTATGCTCCCTACTGTCGCTGCACAGTACAATGTACAATGGTATAAACGTTTACTGTTCCATCTAATAACTGATACCACAATTGTAAACGCCTTACATCTATTTAATACATTGAATGGAAAAAGGATGAATATAACGCGATTCAAGTAATTAATTGTTTCAGGCCTTTTAAATTCAGATGCGGATATGATGCAACCATCGGCGTCCTCGAGATCCCCAAAGACAAAAAGGAGTGACCAGAAAGAGATGTTTTACATGCTATAAAACAATGTCAAAGAAACACGACACTATTTGTGAGCAGTGTGAACAAGCAATGTGTTTAGTGTGTTTTCAAAATCATAGATAAATCATTATATAGATCTATTTATTTTTCTGAATAGTTTTGAAATAGTTATATTCAGTTGTACTTGCTTTCATTGAGAAAAACTGTTTTTTTTTTTTTTTTGTAATGATCTACAAGCAAAATAAAATATATCTTACTTTTTAAATGCTAAAATGAAGTTTTCTTATCTTAATTTAACTCACTATTTTTTTTAGGCATTGGCAGACCCAATTTCATAGTCCAAGTCAAATAAGTTTACGTCCTGGGACCGAACTAATTTTATTTCAATAGTAGATGTATGTATTATTTCAATGGTAGAACGTTTCCACTGGTAATCAGAATGTCGGGAAATGCCAAACGACGTGTGACCACGGGTGGTCACGATGTCCCATAAAGTAAATCCACCAACGACCACGGGTCCACCGGTTGGGCAAGTGGGGCTCAAAGTGTCAAATATGAATGAAGTTATTGGAGACTAACTCGAAGTTAATAAACAAAAAAAAAAAAAACTCCAACAAAGATCGTCCTAAAGCCAATCAAGTTCATGTTTTAAATTTCATAGGATTTGCTTGATATTATCAACTCAGCATTTTTTACAACTGACTAGCTTTTACAACTAAGAGGTATGTGGATGGAGCGATAAGTGCTTCTGTAACTACAGACTGCGGTTAATAACCCACTGTAAAAATTTTTGCAAGTTCAGTCATTAAGTTTATGTTTGGCATTTAAGAGCACAAAACATCGAGAATTTTAGCAAAATTAGAAAAAAGTGAATTTTGCGGAATAAATCGTCATTCAGACCAAAGAAAGGCTGATAAGTACTAAAGTACAAAACTGAATTACTGAGTTTCATTATGATCGGGCAAGTACTAGTGACGACGAACATTCTGGACAGCCAATTATGGGCACTACACTCTTAAATGTCGCACAAATATACGATGTGGTATTGAAAGACTAGAGAGTGACAGTGCGCGAAATTATTATTATTGCTCAGTTGTGTTTTATAAAGCTCTCGGAACGGTGGGTTGCTCACGAATGACCATTAACGCAGTCGTGTGACAAATTCAAAGGAGTGTTTGGATTTGTTCAACCGCAATTCAAATGAGTTCTGGCACCCTTTCATAACTGTGAATGAATCACTGATCTACTACAACATGCTGGAAGCCAAACAGCAGTCTGAACAACATACAATGTGGGCTTATCGGCCAACAAGGTTTGGGTAAAAGTTCTTTTGGATGTGCGCGGTTTAATCAGCAAAGAAAACTTTAATTGAACAAATAACAAAATTATAGTCGGTCTAGACCGACTATAAGATACCCTATACCATGCGTTTAGGTCCAACTAATTACATCCAGAAAATAAGCATAAACCAAATTTGAGTGGCACTGTTATTATTTTTTTAAGGCAGCAGATATGAAAAAGTTCATATCGGGTGCCATATATATATGGGGACTAGGTCGAAAAATGGACCGACCCTGACCATATTTGGCAAAGTCACTTATATTTTGAAAAAAATATATACAAACCAAATTTGAGAAAAATCTGTGCAATATTTTTGTTTTTTGATAGATTTTAGTGAAGATCGGGAAGCAGCTCTATATGGGGCCTATGAATAAGAATTGTCCTATAGTTATTATTTTTGGACTACTGATTAATGGATGTAATAAACATATAAAAACCCAATTTGACTAAGATCTATACGACTATTTAGATCCTATGGCAATTTATGTCGATTTTATAGGGGTCATTTGTATGCGGACTAGGTCTGAACATGGACCGAATTTCACCAATTTCAATAACTTGTATCCTATGGCAGATAAAAGCTAATACCAAATTTCATCAACATATATTCATATTTGCGACCTCTAGTTTGATTACAAAGTTTACATGGACACACAGACGGACGGACGGACGGACGGACAACTCTAAATTGACTCAGAAAGTGATTCTGAGTCGATCGGTATAATAAGAGATGGGTCTAGGTCAAATATTTTTGGTAGTTGCAAACAGCAGCACAAAGTCATTATTCCCAAACCACATAGTGGTATATGGTTTAAAAAAAACTTTGAAGAATATGCCAACTTATTGGACCGATTCAACGGTAACGTAGGAATATAATGATCGCATTTATCGAGGAAGGAGTGGAAAATGCACGGCTGTACACATGTTTAGTCGCCATGGCAACATTTCGTGAATTGGACTACGAATTACTACCTCATATGCCATATTGTCTGGATTTAGCCACCAGTGACTATTTTCTTTACCCTTACTTGAGGGGAAAAGATTTATCTCACACAATGAAATTATTATCCAAACAAATGCTTATTTTGGAGACCTTAAGAAATCTTATTATTTGAAAGGTAAATCATTTATGGAGAAATGTTAGACAAAGTATATTTAGCTAGAAGGATGCTATGGTGAGACAACAATGATGCTAATGATGTTTTAGGCGAATATGAAAAAATTACTACACCTTTTCCTATTGTATTTCAGAAAAGATCAATTGATTTTCAGAAAGTATCAAATGCATTTCAGAAATGATCAATTGTATTTCAAAAAGTATTAATTGTATTTCAGAAAGTATCAAATGTATTTCAGAAAACATAAAGTGTATTTCAGAAATTATGAAATGTACTTTAGAAAATATCAAATATATATCACAATATATCATTTGATTTTCAGAAAAATAGAAAAATAAGGCTATACAAAAACATATTATCATAAGTATTACACTTGGTTTGTAACATTTCTTGTAAACTATAAACGTTGTTTTTTTTTCAAAATTATGACTTAAAAATCGGGCATCACGATGCAGGCAAAACTTTATTCCCGATTCATGTATTGGTTTTTATATTATAGTTGATTAAAAAATGAAATTCTCATCTTACCACTAAGAGTCTGCCCTTGATATATATTTTCTGTAACGCACGAAAAACATTAGTCAAAAAGTGTTGCCTTAATATTGTATTTCAATGGAAGTTGTCAAACTAGTCAAAACTACTGGTCCGGTAATTCTAGTGTTTATGTTAAAAGATCAAAGAGCGGACTCGTTAACTTTACGAAACCCTCCACAGTTAAGTGTAGTTCATTTTAAATGCATTGTTATTTGAAAATACCTCAACTTTTTTATTATCCTGGGCAGTAAGCTAAAGGAAATCACCAAAATTAAACTCTATTGTACACAAAAGCACAACAATATTTTATCTGGCAACACTGTAATGAATCATTAAAAAATTGAATTTCATATTATGAACTTTTCGGAATCGTTTTTTAGCAAATATTTTTAATAGTTTTCTGTGAAACGGACGTGATTGCTTTGACTTTTTTCGTATTTATTTTATTTTAAAAAAAATATATTCTGCTGTGCTTTTTCTCTTGGCCTTCCAACTTTTAAATTTAACCAACGTTAAGCAGATCTATACTGCAGCTTGCAGTTTACAATTATTTTGAAAGTCCAGCACCAGCATCAGAATCAGCACAATCACCACCATCACTACCGCCACTACCGCATGCGCAAATCACTTTACAAAACGTTAGTTGAGAATATTTTATTTGGTTTGTGTTTCGTTCAAAATGTTTTGTTTGTCAATTTATTTTTTTTAAGTTCCATTTGTTTTCCCTGTTATTTTGTAGTAAAATCATGGTTTTTGATTGAAACCTTTCACTCCCGTTCACAGTTGGAATTGTGGTTATTCTATTCACGAAAAATAATACAAAAAAAAAATACACAATACTGTGGCATCGACTTTATATTTAGTACTTACAACTACTGTTGCTGTTGTTGCATTATACATATTTTACTTATTATTGGTGCTGTTTCAATGCAAAAAAAAAATTGAAATGCAAAATTTTTTATTGCATTCTGTGTTATATTTTGTTGTTGTATTTTAAAAATCAAATCAAAATAAACAAAAGTTGATGTCCCATTGTGTTCAATTTTTATATACTGTTAAGTAAATAATGGATTTTATTTATAACATGAACGCTAAACAATAAAAATTTAAATCATTGTCCAGCCCCCTCATTTGTTTTTATTCGTTTTCAAAAAAATGAATTCATATGATTGTATAGACATTCTATTCAATAAAGGAACTTATGAAAGAGTTAAATTAAAATCAGAGAATGTATAAAAAAAACTACCTCTCAGAAATTGTGCCATGTACAATGGAATAAATTGGATTTAGAATAAAGTATTTGAAAATGTTTTTAAAAAACGAACATGTTTTGTATTTATTCGCTTCAGGCGTTTAAAATATTGTTCGAAGAAACACTTAATTTAATTAACCGCGTCGGCATTATGATAATATTGGAGATTAATCACTTAAATCAGTAGAAACATTCATAAGTCTATCTTTACTCTTGTAATAATTTTTTATACCCTATACCACTATGTGGTTTGGGTATAATGACTTTGTGCTGCTGTTTGTAACAACCAAAAATAATTGACCTAGACCCATCTTTAATTATACCGATCGAATCAGAATCACTTTCTGAGTTGATTTAACAATGTCCGTCCGTCCGTCCGTCCGTCCGTCCGTCTGTGTGTCCATGTAAAGCTTGTAATCAAACTGCAGGTCGCAAATATGAATGTATTTTGATGAAATTATTACATAAGCTTTTATCGGCCATGGGATGAACGCTATTGAAATTGGTGAGAATCGGTCCATGTTCAGACCTAGCCCCCATACAAATTACCCATATGAAATCGAAATAAATTACCATAAGATGCAAATTGTCATATAGATCTTACTCAAATTGGGTTTGTATGCATTCATTACATCCATTAATGAGTAGTCCAAAAATGATCCCTTTGACCCCATATAGAGCTACTTCCCGATCTTCACTTAAATCTATTAAAAAACAAAAATATTGCACTGATTCTTCTCAAATTTTGTTTGTATATATTTTTGCAAAATACAAGAGACTTTACCAAACATGATCAGGATCGGTCCATTTTTGGACCAAGTCCCTATATAGATATAGCATCCGATATGAACTTTTTCATATCTGCAGCCAAAAAAATTAGTAAAAATCCCACTCAAATTTGGTTTTTGCTTATTTTCTATGTGCAGTTAGTTGGGCCTAACAGATAGGGTCTCTAAACGCATGGTATAGGGTATCGTATAGTCGGTCTAGACCGACTATAATTTTCTTAATTGTTTATATCTACATTAGGGCTATAAACATTTAAGATTAATTGTAAGTGTAAAAATACCCTTAATTTAATCATTTAATTATTTATTAATGGTTAATTTATGTGGAATTTTTTCTCTTTCAAAGAAAGTGTATATTGAGAAAATAAAATTTTATATTTTTGTATATTTTAAAATTCTTAAAGTAATAGTTATTATTATTCCTCATTCCAATATTTCTCGTAATATTCTATGGAAAATCATAACAAGAGGGATAAAGTAGAATTCGAGAACTATTTCACGACATTTTTGCGAACTGATGTTTGATATCATGGAAGCGCGGCAATCGCCAAGCAAAAATAAGTTCTTTCGGAATAATGGTTTAATTTTGGGGAGATTTCAAGTACTGTATTGAAAACGAAAACAAGGTTGAAAAAAGAGCAATAATATGTTAGTAGTCATTTAACTTTTTTCTTCAAGTGTTTTGTATTCTGACAATTCAGAAGACTCTGACTTCACAATCGAATTATATTATAAAGCTGCAAATATTTGCAATGTACACATTTTGCATAATTCTTACAATAGTGTACGAAAAACCAGTCACTTGTTTAACATTAGCCCACCGGCACTAAGATGTTATTAACGTTTCACTCAGGTCTGTTTGATAACCGTATATGCAACAGTGTTTTGCTTCATTAAATCGGTCAAGCTTTATTCACGATTCCGTTCGAATGTGAGAACGGTGATAGTTATTGAGTAACGTTCGAGCTCGGTTATTAAAAAGAACAATTTCAGAGTGACTGTTCTACACAGCGGCCTTGGCTGACCATCCTAGATAGATATACAATCAAGACACATACTAGCAATATCAAAATTTTTGAGAACTACAAATAATACAACCCTCATTGTACTTAAAAATAGGAAGAAACAACTATATTAGTAATAACTAGCAGATTCCAACACTCGAAATTCGAGTGCAACTTCTAGGCAGCTTCTAGGCGTGTAACCCACCATAAGAGGTAAATAGTTAATGTCATATATGCGGAGAACTGTAATAGTGAAAGTCTCGGAACATTGTCTGAGTTCATGAGTTATTAATGTGATTAGTCTGACAAAAAAAAAAATGGGCGGGATCAGACCAATGGGCGTGTCACGCTCATTACAAACTAAATATTTAATATATAAATCGAGTACTATAATTGAAAACTTTTGGCAAGTACATTACTTACCAATGTGAGTAGTCATGGAAAATACTGGCAGAATCGCCTAAATCAAAAATCGTCAAAACCGAAAATTGCGAATAGCAAAAATCGCCAAAATCAATAATCGTGAATAACAAAAATCGCACAAGACACAAATTGGCAAAATCCGAAATCGCTAACATCAAAAATCGCAAAATCGAAAATCGCAAAAACCAAAAATAACCAAAATAAAAAACAGCAAATAAACAAATATCGCCAAGTCCAAAATCGCCAAAATCAAAAATCCTAAAAAACAAAATTGCTAAAATCAAAAATCGCCAAAATCATAAATCGCCAAAACCGAAAATCGCGATTAATAAAAATCGCCAAAACCGAAAATCGCGAATAATAAAATTCACCAAAACCGAAAATAGCGAATAACAAAAGTCGCAAAAAACAAAAATCGTCAGACACATAAATTGAGCGAACCGAAACTCGCGAATAAGAAATATATAAAAAAAACAAAATCAAAAAGTAAGTAAATTATAGTCGGTCTAGACCGAGCATACGATACCTTATACCATAGTTTAGAGACCCTATCTTTCGGTCCAAGGAATTCGATATAGAAAATAAGCATAAATCAAATTTGGTGCCATTGTTATTAATTTTTTTGGCTGCAGATTTGAAAATGTTCATATCGGATGCTATATTTATAAGGGGACTAGGTCCAAAAATGCACCGATCCTGACCATATTTGGTAGAGTCACTTATATTTAGAACAAATATATACGAACCAAATTTGAAAAAAATCTGTGGAATATTTTTGTTTTTCGATAGATTTAAGTTAAGATCGGGAAGCAGCTCTATATGGGGCCTATGACTAAGAATTTTCTAATAGGGATTATTTTTGGACTACTGATTAATGGATATAATAAACACATACAAACCCAATTTGACTGAGATCTATACTTTAATTTGGATCTTATGGCAATATATTTCGATTTCATAGGGATAATTTGTGTGCGGACTAGGTCTGAACATGGACCGAATTTCGACAATTTCAATAGCGTTCATCCTTTGCCCGATAAAAGCTTATACACCAAATTTCATCAAAATATATTCATATTTGCGACCTGTAGTTTTATTACAAAGTTTACATGGACGTACAGACGGACGGACGGACGGTAATCGTTAAATCGATTCAGAAAGTGATTCTGAGTCGATCGGTATAATAAAAGATGGGTCAAGGTCAAATATTTTTGGTAGTTACAAACAGTAGCAAAAAGTCATTTTACCCATAGTGGTGTAGGGTATAAAAATTGGCAAAATCAAAACCGCGGATAGCAGAAATTGTCAAAATCAAAAATCGTGAAAAACAAAAATCGCTAAACCCAAAAATCGCCAAATCAAAAATCGCAAAAAACGAAATCGCCAAAATAAAAAATCGCCAAAACCGAAAATCGCGAATAATAGAAATCGCCAAAACCGAAAATCGCGAATAATAAAGATAGCCAAAATCGAAAATCGCGAATAATAAAATTCGTAAAAACAAAAAGCGCCATAATCAAAATTCGACAAAGCCGAAAATCGCGAATAAAAACATCGTCAAAATCAAAGATCGACAAAAACGAAAATCGGGAGTAACAAAAATCACCAAAATCAAAAATCCCAAAAAGCAGCAATCGCCAAAGTCAAAAATCGCTCAGATTAAAAACCGCCAAAATCTAAAATCACTAAAACAAAAACATTGGAATGTAGGATATGGGGGAAAAAATCCGCCTCGTCTATACTTTAGTGTGTTCGCAATCATCTCGACCGTTATTTGTGGGAGTCTTACAAATTATAAAATGTGCGAAATTTAGGTTATATGTATATGCTCATGTTTCCAACTTACGTATATAATTGACAACCACCGCTATAGGCCATATGAGCTGGTACATCCGTGTACGAAGCTGGCGGGTTTAATGAAGCCGACTATACGATGAGAACCACTGAAATCGTACTCTACATCCAAGTCATAATCCGAAGCAATAGTACGCCAATTACTGAGATAAGTTGGGAGACAGCGGTAGTATTTCAAGATGTTTGGAAAAGTTTCGGACACTCAGCCAGAAACTGGAGGTCGGCCACAGTAATTCTTATTTTCTTCTTTTCGGTCCTGGGTTGAGTAGCGGTGAATGTAACTCGCTGACGTAAAACAAATTTTACAGAATTTATAGCTCCTTTAATGGCCCGAAACATAGCCAGTAACGGGTATTGAGGATAATTCCAACACTTGCCAGATATGCTGCAGAAACAACAATATGATTTATTAAATTCCAAATTAAGGGGTTGTTTAACGCATGGATTTAAATTCAAGTCTACTGGAGAAATAATTTCCAAGGTCTATCCAATATGACTTTTATGGTCAAATGAACATGCCCAAATTCACCCTCAAAAGCGGAAGGCAGAGAAGGCGACAAAGTACAGTTGGTAATAAAATTTCGACAAATTTTATATTTTTATTTCAAAAAACTGAAAAACTACCAAAAATATTTGACCTAGACCCATCTTGTATTATACCGATCGACTCAGAATCACTTGCTGAATGGATTTAGCGATGTCCGTCCATCCGTCCGTCCGTCTGTGTGTGCATGTAAACCTTATAATCAAACTACAGCTCGAAAGTATGAATATATTTTGATGAAATATGGTATATAAGCTTTTATTCGCCATAGGATGAACGATGTGTAAATTGGTGAAATTCGGTCAATGTTCAGACCTAGTCCCCATACAAATGACCCCTATGAAATCGACATAAATTGTCATAAGATCCAAATTATCATATATATCTTAGTCAAATTGGGTTTGTATGTGTTTATTATATCCATTAAGCAGTAGTCCAAAAATAATTCCTATAGGACAATTCTTAGTTGTAGGTCCCATATAGAGCTGCTTCCCGATCTTCACTTAAATATATCAAAAAAACAAAAATATTGCACAGATTTTTCTCAAATTTGGTTTGTATGTACTTTTTGAAAATATAAGTGACTTTACCAAATATGGTCAGGCTCGGGTTATTTTTCGACCTAGTCCCCATATAAATATAGCACCCGATATGAACTTTTTCATATCTGCAGCCAAAAAAATTAAGAACAATTACCCTAAAATTTGTTTTATGATTATTTTCTACATCCAATTAGTTGGACCGAAGCGATAGGGTCTCTAAACCATGGTATAGGGTATCGTATAGTCGGTCTAGACCAACTTTAATTTTCTTATTTGTTTCTTCTGCCATTGGTTGCAAAAATGTTTTATAGCTGTACGCTTGCACACATTGTATTTTGTATATTTTTTTTTCTATTCAAGTGTCTGTTTTTTTGAATGAGTATGGTCGAGATAAGGTATTTGACGGTTGTATACGGCGGCTTCTGCAAACTTTTCCATACAGCGGTTTCGGCGTTTTGTTTCGCACAAAGGTCTTTCAACTAACTGTTCCATTTATGAGGGAGTCAGCCGAACTTTCGCCATTCGAGTGCATTAAGCTGCACGTTGTCCAACCGAAACCAGCCGCTCTTATTTTATCAAACCCAACCGAACTTGATCCGGCCAAACATATTGGCTAAAACGTTGTTTAACTGCAACCAAGCGACTATAAGTAACTGAAGATATGAGTTCGAGTATAAATAAGTACTAGAGTGTAAAATCAAGCTCGAGTAGTAAATGAGCTAGTCGAGTCGAAAAACTAAAATTTTTTATGTTTAAAAGTAAGTAACAAGCTAAATATAAGTAGTTGGTACAAGAAATTTATTCTTTTTATAATCATACAAGCATCAGTATCATTTGCCAAAAAGAAAAAAATCCATAAACACATCCACATTCTAAAAATTGTCGGCCTGTGTGACACTAATCTTCAGATGATTTTAAGCACTATTACTACTTTTACAATAATTTATAGATAATCATTATAATAACCTCAAAAAACTTTAAAACCATTTTACAAACTCAAGAACTGGCTTAATTTGGTAGTATTTTTTGTTTAAATTTTAATACTGTTGCCTAGTGGCAATATCGATATCGGTTTATTATTTGATTTACAACTAATTTATTTAAGTTACCGAGAGATTCCTGTCTTTTTATTTTAAGTCAGCTTCATTAAAGAGAGTAACATATCATTATATCGCAATCTAGTATTTAAAGTCTAGAAAAATTTACAAAAACAGGAATGGCGGTGGTAAGAAATATTCTTGTGCCGGTTTCGTACAACAGATAGTAAGGTGGTCACTTTGGTTTATCTTCAACTATTAATATTTTAACGTCAAGCAAATAATTAAGAAGAAAAAAAAACAAAAAAAAAATATTAAGTCTTTAAAGATATGCGAATAAATATGTCAATTCCATATTCCTAATAATGGGAAGTAATTGGACAACAGAATAAAAACTTAAGAAATGAAACTTCAGTTCGCTAAAATGTCGAATTTATTATAAAAAGCTACCAAATCAAAAGAAGATAAAATAAATGTAAACTAAATGATAAACCACCAGCCACAGAAAAGAAACAACGAAGTAACGAGCCTGATCAAGAGGCAACTTTAACTGAAACGAACTGAAGCTAAGTCAGCATGGAAAACAGTTAACACAAAAGTCCTTAAGCTCTAAACAAAGGCTCGAATCAAAACAAAAACTTGTTAAAGAGACTCTTACTAGATCAATAGTGAGCACAGCCTCCACCAGACAACAAATAAAACAAACAACCTGCAACACCATCATAATCGTCGTCTTAGTCGCCGTCATCGTCATCATCATACACATCTGTAAGCAGGTGTTACCAACAATTACTTTGCACACTGTCCTAACATCTCGGTAAACACGAGCAGAAGCAAAAATACTTAAATAAAAAATACTCTATTCAATTTAAATGTATGACTTAAAATAAACACCATCATCATCATCTCATTCAACCAGTGCCACCAGAAGATCGACCATTCAAAAAAAAAAAAACAAAAAACAAAAAACTGGCACAATCACTTTTGTGTACTACGAACTAGAAGTAACTAAGTAATGATGTAGTTGAATACTTGTATTCTGGTCTATAGTTCTTATGAATAGGAGCAACAATCAAACAGCCAACCTTACAAACTCGAAATATAATGTAGTTTTACAATTTAAAAGAACAAACTATTAAAAATAAATCATGACATAGTATCAAGATCATCAATATACTCATACACATACAAGTAGTACCTGTACCGTATACTTAGCTGTATCCCAGCAAAAAATAATTGTATATAACTTCCGTATATTGTTTGGTATCACAAATATCTCACTTTTTAAAACTTCGTCCTTTCAAAAGGAAAAAAAAATGACATATAAACTTAGACAACATAATTTTTTTAATGGTCATGACAGCTATTCATTTGTCATGACAATAAATCGGAATGAAAGATAGTGGAACTTCACGATTGCTTTTCCATGTAAAGGCCTGTATGCAGCTTGCTAAGAAATCAAAAACTTCATATAAAAAAACGCTTCAGAAATGCTTAAGGAATTTTTCTGTCAAAAAATTTCTGTTGATAGTCTGCAGCTTTTTAAAAAAGTAGTATTGTTTTTACTACTTTTTTTTGACGTAAATTAAGTTAGGCAACCCAGGCTTTGAGCAGGAATATCAAATTTTTCGTTCTGTCTGAACGGAATTTTGACAGGAGAGGTAGGCATAAACAAAATGTAATATGCTAAAAAAATTAAAAGTTATTTTTCAGTTGCAAACATGGAAAAAAACGAACAAAATTTGGCAAAGAAAAACAAGAAGCGGATGGGTAATTTTTAAAAAGCGTTTAGCAGGCCAAATAAAGCAGAATTGATTTGTTTTCAATTTCACAAGTCTTAATAATTGACAGAAAACAGCTGATTGCTAGCGTTGCACTGAAAGGTACTTTTGTGCTTTTTTTCTTTAAGAAATATATGAAAATTTTCTGTTAAGATTCCTTAACAAGCTGCGTACAGCTCTTAAGACGCAGTTCGGCTAACAGTAAATTCGGTAGCCGCTTTCAATCTCTTTTCTGTTTTTATACCCCCCAAACCAGTGTGCAAAGGATACATATAAGTTTGTCATTCCGTTTGTAATAATTAGAAAAAAAAGTTTGGAACCCATAAAATATATACATTTGTAATCGTTAGAACAAGCGGAGTTGATATAGCGATGTCCGTCTGTCCGGTTATGGAAATCGCGATGACGGCTTCAATCGGGTAGCAAGGGTGCTCTCTGGCATAAAAAAATGATTCACTATCATCCTGAAAAGTTTTCTGTTTAAAATCTTTCAAATCGGTTAATTAGGTCCCGAGAATTGAATGAAGAAGTAAAATTGTCTTGAAAAATATGATTGTCATGTTGTTCTTGTTATGATCACGCCCTCAATAGGATAACTGGGGCGCCCATTTCTAGTGAAAATAATTCACTAACATCTTGAGAAGGTTTCTGTTTGAAAAATTATGAAAATCGGTGTAATAGGTCCCGAGACATCACTGAAGAATTAAAAAAAAAATTGAAAAATATATAGGTGTCTGTATTGTTCTTGTTGTTATTCTAAATGTTGTATTGTTGTCATAGATGTACTTGTTTGTTTTGTGATTGTTGTGGCAATAATATAATGAAAAGAAAGTTACCCTTTGTACATTTTTTTTTTATCAACTCCGGTATAAAAATTTAAAAGTTTCCATTGTTTTGGCATCACTAAAAAAATTTGTTAAATCATATCTGTCATTGCCACGAGCTCGCCTGAAAAGTTTCAGGTCCATTGGGTCACGGGAAAGGGGTTAAAAATTTATCCAAATTGTTGTCGCCAAGCAGACAAGCAGACACTAATGCCGTTTTCTTTTCTGACAAAAAATGTCGCATTTTATTTGCACTTTTTTCGAAAAGTGTATTTTTTATATATTCTAAATTAAGAGCAACCTTATTTTATATATCAATCGAGAGGTCTCAAAGTCAGCGCTTGCAAATCGCAAAAAATTGTAGCCATTGACTTCTTTCAGGTCATAGTGTGAGAATATTTACATTGAATATTTTTGAATATTTTCACCCCATGACTTCAAAGAGGATAATAATCAAAAATTTTTGCATTTTATGAACACAGCACTTTGAGACGCTTCGATCGATGTATAAAATTAGGTTACTCTTAATTTATAATATACTAGATGTAACCCGGTGTGCTTCGCTACACCCTCCCCCCTCCGAATCGTTATGAAAGGGCTCACGCAAAGTCCCAAGGCTCTCACTAATACAGTAATTCAGATATATCACATTTAATATAAAGTTTGTGTGGGGGTACCACGCGCATTTATCTAATCCCGCCCATTTTTTTGTCTGACTACTCACGTTAATTATAGATGACCTGAGAAAAATTTGCAAAGCTTTCTCTATGATAGTACTTAATATATATGATATTAAAAATTTACTTTGTTTGGGAGGTGCCACGCCCACTAAAAATATTTAAGAAATTAAAGCCTGTAGCACTCCCATATCCGCAGTAAGACTATGTGAAAATTTCAGGAAGATCAGATGAGTTGTTACGGAGATTACCCCCTACAAAGAAACAAATATTACCTCTTTATTATGTTAGTAATAGATTAGTAGTATAGATTTTTCTATTTCAATGCTTGCTGATGCTGATATACAATGTTTTTTGTTTTTTCATTCGGTACAACAATTATCAGATTTTTGGGCGTTCCTACCCTGGAGCAAGGTACATGTAGCTGCCCATGAGAAGAAGATGGATTATTCATATTAGATCTGCCAACACTTAACTGTTGGCCTTGAACTTAGAATATCATTTGGCAATTTTTCTTTTGAGCGATTTTTGATTTTGCCCATTTTTTATTTTGTAGATTTTTTTTTTTTTTTTTTTGGGCAATTTTTATTTTTCGCGAATTTTGGGTTTGGCGATTTTTGATTTTGGCGATATATCTTCCACAACAAATCACATTGATAACTAATGAACTTGTCCAAAGACTGTCGCTTTCGTAGTGCTTCACATTTTTTACATAGGAGGTGCCACCCCCACTAATCCCATCCCGCCCAATTTTTATTGGACTACTCACATTAATATCTGATGGAGTCATGCAAAATGTCGAGTCTTTCCCTTTTATAGTACACCAGTTATATGATATTAGATATCTACTTTGCATGGGCGGTGCTACGCCCACTGCTCGGACCACGCCCATTTTTTTGTTCGACTAATCAGACAAAGAACCTATGGGCTCACGCAAATCCACAAAGCTCTCTCTTTTACAGTACTCCAGATATATGACATTAAATAGTTACTTTGCATGAATGTCAACATTTTCAATTAGATATCAAACACAACAATGTTAAAAGTATACACAGAGCTGAGTAAAGAAGAAGCAATGATTTTTTTTCCTTCAAAACATTTCTACATAGTTATATCAAATTATTATTATGTTTAACCTACAAAATATCTGATTGCGATTACTTATAATTTTTAAGAATTGTTTATATTCACATAAAAATTGTTATTATTCACAAAAATAAAAAATTGCATCTTTTAAATTTTCTATTCGTATTTAAGAAAATATCAATTCTAAAAACTGGAACTCAGATTTCCAATTATAAATTAGAAAATATCAATTGTATTTCAGAAAATCATATTAAAATGAAATTTAAAAAAAATTATATTGCGATTCAGGAGACATTTATAGCATTTGAGTATAAGAAAACATTTATCTAAATGCAATGAAGTTTAGTAAACCTCATATGATATTTAAAAATTGCGAACATAAAAATTGTTACATAAATAAAGCGCAATTTGATGAGAATATTATTTATATATCTGTGGTCACAAGCGATAACCGCCTAAGTCGACTTAAGGATGATTTGAGTTATGTATGCTATCATATTCTACTAAAAACGAAATCCCAATTTCTCTAACAATATTTATTAAAAAGATGTTCATAAAAATATACGGACCTAAGTCGTAATGAACCCCCATTAATTTATATAAAAAGTTATTTTTCTCAAAAGCATGATATTCGACTTAGGCGGTTAATGCTTGTGACCACAGATATTATTTTTCACATTTGTTTTGGATGAAAGTTTGAAGCTTTTCAGAAAATAAAGATAACAAATTATTTTATTTAAAATATTTTTGGTTTTTGGTGTTTAGCATCCCTAATGTGGACCAGTGTTCATGATGACTTCAAAATTTGACTTCAAAGTAAAACCCAAAAAATTTACGTTCGATAATAATTACCAGGTAGTAGTATTTTGAGTCAATAAATGAAAATATATGGGTTTGATTCTCCCTTTTAATATATAAAAAAAAAATTCTCTATGTTTTCTAAATATGGCAATATTTTAACCAAAAATTGAGTTTTTTTTTTTGTTATTTTGTTACTTACTCCAACAGACCTATATGGCTGCAATGAAGAAATATTTGGCCAGTTAAAAGAAACTATATAGCCATCTCCAATTAGCACGATCTCATGAATATAGCCACCATACTTTGTTTATTATATGTAGTAGATCACCATATATTTGAATTTTACACTAAAACAGACAATGGATTAGAACTATTCACTAAGACTTCAAGGTGGTTTTGCGCAGGTTTACATGAGTAAATTGATTACTACAATGAGTATAATTCGATTAATGTTTAAAGATTATTGTATATACTGCACATTTTAATTAAATTAAATTAAAACAAATTAGATAAATTTAGTTGGTCTAGAGCGACTAAACGATACCCTATACCATGGCTTTAGAGACCCTATCTCTTATGCCCAACTATTTAGACCTAAAAAATAAGCATAAACCGAATCTAAGTGGCATTGTTATTAGATTTTTTTCCTTTGGATATGAAAAAGTTAATATTGGGGACTGGGTCGAAAAACAGATCGATCACGACCATATTTGGTAAGGTCACTTACTTTTGCAAAAACATATACAAACATATGGCAACTTAAGTCGATCTCATAGGGGTCATTTATGTGGGAACTATGTCTGAACATGAACCAATTTTCACCAATTTCAATAGCGGTAATCCTACCGCTGATTGAAGCTTATACGCTATATTTCATCAAAAGATATTCATATTTGTGACCTGTAGTTTGATAACAAGGTTTACATAGACACACAGGCGGACGGACGGACATCGCTAAATCGATTCATGAAGAGATTCTGAGTCGATCGCTATAATAAAAGATGAGTCTAGGTCAAATATATTCGGTAGTTACAAACATCAGCACAAAGTCAATATACCCTGACCACATAGTGGTATGTAGTGATGGGACAAGGGTAAATACCCAAATAGTAAATTGGGTATTTAAATGTAAATACCCAGGTATACGGAACCATTACCTTTCAATTTGCAAAAACTTAAACTAAATTAAACGAGAGGTTATGTCATACACCGGAAACGCATGCATATAGGTATATAACCTAAATGCATGCCGATTAGCAACTACGATGACCAACAAGCAAACACCGAAACGTGTTTTCTTTTATCCGAAATAATAGAAATGACGAAAACGATATTTCCTCGTTGGAGAGCGAATTACTAATGTGAGAGAGCTTTATAGACCAACACTTGAAATAAACAATAATCATCTGTTAAGCGGGTCAACCGAAAGAATTTGCTGAAATAATTTGATATTAAGTTTAACAAATTGTTTACTTTTTCAAATATTTTGTTTAAATTTATTATCAATACTCAAACCTAGATGGAGGGTATGCAAGCTTCGGCACAGCCGAATTTAACACTCTTACTTGTTCAATATCACTTTGTCCAACGGAAAAATCTACAATAAAAAATATTGTAGATGCTGTTGAAATTTCAAAACGATCAGCCAACATCATTTTAAAAGATTTTTTTGGGACTTAAACGCATTAAGTCTCGATTAGTGCGAAATATACTGAAATTTTTTAAAAAGAGCTTCGCACTAATATTTCTGATACAATGCTTTCTGACTACCAGAATGATATAAAACAGACCATTGCCATCAATGTAATGTAAACAGTTTTCTTTGATTATCGTGGTGTGGTGCATTATGCTCTCGTTCTGCCGGGTCAAACTGTTTACAAGGGATATTATTTGAGTGTTGCGCGACGTTTGCATGAAGCTTTTCGCAAACAGAGGCCAAAATTATCGGCAGAAAACCCTTTTTTTCAGCACGATAATGACCATTTCGACTAATATTGTTCCAAACCCCCATGCGGCTTGTGGCTATGCAATAGACCCAAACCCCTCCGGGAACACCATCTTGAATCGACTGAAGAGGTGAAAGTTGAATCGATGGGTGCTTTGAACGCATTCCGTAAATACGACTTTAACAACTGCTTCGAGGATTCGAAAAAACATTGGCATAATATCGGAGGGGCACTACTTTGAATGCGATCGTTGGGAACATATATACCCTTTCCATTTTATAACAAAAGTAACATTTTAGCTGGATACAGATAAGAGAAATTGTCGAATTGGTTACGGAACACATGTGGTCAAAAATTAGGTGCTGAAAAGATCTCTTTATTCCCAAATATAATTTCCTACATCAATATGTTAAACATGTCGCCAACAAATCCTTAAAAGAAAATATAATTCTTCTTCTAGATGAAACATTTGTTTTGAACGAAATTCCATTACCTGAGCTGCACTTATTATTAGGTGTAGCAAATAAAGTTTTCGTATGTTTGGAAAAACGTTTGCAAATATTGCACTTGCACATTATACGTATTACTTTTTGCTGTGGATTTCACAGTTTCAATATTAAAAAAACACACACTGAATAAAAAACTCGTACATATATGTAAACAAACATAACTTAGACCAACACACACATATTTTTATTTTCATATCAATTATGTTTGTTTTTAAATTTTCTTCGGTGCCCAACACAACCATGACTGTGTTCGTTTTAATATTTCGTTATTTACACGAACATTTTTGTATCACGTACTTTTTGTTTCAATCACACATAAAGTACACATTTTTGAGTGTTGCTTTATTTGAAGTTCATGTTCTGGTACGTGTACTGAAAAAAAAAACAGAACATGTACAATAAACAGGTTCGAGTTCAGTTATATTTTAAGTCGTGTTGTGGCTCGTGTAGTAAGAAAAAGCAGAACATGTACAATAAACAGGTTTGAGTGCAGTTATATTTTAAGTCGTGTTTATGGTTTTTTCAAAAATTTCACAATGGCACCCAATTTTTTTAAACAAAAACATTGAATAATCCAACTTTTAAATTCGTCTACAGATTTTTGTTGCAAATGTTTTTTTTAATCATAAATATAGTGTTTTCAAATCCTATACTCACTTCTTGGCGACTTGTGTCAAGCGGTGTATGTAAGATGTGAATACAGGAAACAAAATAAAGCCTAAAAGTTAAACAAGTGACAAAAATCACATTTCCTCGAATTCCACTGAAACAAAAACGTTGCCCTCGATAAATATTGAAAACTATACCAATAATATTTGCTAAATTTCATTTCTTATATTTTCTCAATAAGAACTTAAAATCGAATCGCTAATTTCTTTTCGCAATTGCATAAACAAAATTTTATAAAAAAAGAAAATGTAAATTTTGTATATAATATTCATTTAGTATTTTTTGTAAGCTTGACTGAATCACCTGCCTCAGTTTCAGATATTTCACAAAAATTTTTTCACCAAAATGCCACTCTTCAGCTTTTCCGACTATTCTGGTAATATTTTGTATTATTATTTAATATTATCCGTTGGCTTATATAGTACCATACGAAGAAGAATACCTTTGATTTTCGACATACATTTTTTCATCTCAATTTTATATTGATCTTACAGTGCGACGACTGAATGTTAAGTATATACAGATATTACGGCAGAATGCTATAGTTTGCTGGGATATTAATTCGATACGAAAACTAGAATTTATGCGAAGAACAAAACCATGAACATAAAAGGGCTAAGATATAGAACATATTCATTTTATAGCGCCGTGGCGCAAAATAGTTGTATCAATAAATTTTGCATTCATGTTAAATAATTGCATTTTATAATAATGTTCTCATATCCGATGAATATTTTCTAAACAGGTTTATTATTTAAAATATTTCTTTCAATAGTTTTTTTTATAGACAAAAGAATTTTTGGTTGATAAAATTTGGAATTCATTATTTATTTGACACTGCAAGTATTTTTGAAATTATCAATTTATGTATAAAAAAAAAAGAACAAATAAATACCGCCACTATATTTCTATGATGTCAATAAGCTGAGCGTAGGTAGAATAAAAAAAGTGTAATTTCTTCCATATAAATAAGTTGAATAATTTAATCACAACTCATAAGTCAAAGCTCCGAACGGTTACCATCAAAAAGTAAAGTTACACTAGAAAGCACGACCACAAATAAATCACTACGTTAAGCTCTATTTACTTCCAATAAATTGTATTGTTGTAAATTATGTTATGTTAATTAAATCTAAGAATTTGATAATGAAAATCGAATGCATTACTCTTAACATTCTAATAGAAAATATAAATGTTCCTCAAACACTTATTTAAGAAAAACTGACTTACAGGAATATTAAATATATGGAATGCAATGTCATATATTAGAGTGATAAAGTGCTCATTCTAAGTGGCTTCGATTTTGAATACATGCTAAATTAATCAATTTTAAATTAGCTACAATTTAACAACTTCATTGTCTGTTATTTGAAATAAGTTCCAAAGATGTCAACATATAGTTTTTATCTTCGAAACTTTTCAATATTAATTAGAAATTGAGAATATCCAAATAAATATTGGGAACTACAAACTAAAATCCAAAGATATCTCTATATACTAGCAGATTCCAGCCCTCGAAATTCAAGCGCAAATTCTAGGAAATTTTATTTTTTCATTAAATAAAGACCCTAAAAGTATGCTAATCAATTATAGCCAATTCACAAATAAACACGAAAAAAAACAAACTCATTTTTATTACAAACACATTAACAATTTTAATAAACACACACATATCATTGTATAACTTTATGTATGTGTTACAAGCAAATTTAAATGCAATTTACTCAAAATAAAGGAAAAAATTAAACATCTGTAAATCTGCAAATCGGCTAAAAAGAAATACCTTTCAAATAATATACGTTTGGTCAAAATCGGGATAAAACGGTAGAACAAAACATAAGTCACAAGAAATCGCCTAGCCTATTAATATTATAGATAAAAACTTTGGTGCATTTGTTTGTAACGAATGATCTCCGGAACCATAACACCTGTCTAGGTAAGATTTGCGCCATAGGTTCGGTTCGAGCTCTTCTGTGTTTTTTTAAATTTTAACCCTCTAGCTGGCGTTGGGGTCAAGTTATAAACAAAATTCTTATTTTCAGTGCGATTTGAGTGCAATTCTGAATGTATGTACGTTTCGTCATAAGAAATTTTTTTATGTATAAATGGACGCGATAGGTGGCGCTGGGATAAAGTTATGTCCAATATTCTTATTTACGGTGCAATTTTAATGAAACTAAGAATGTACATTTATGTATGTTAGATGTTGCCAAATATATTTTTATTGGACCCGATAGATGGCGCTGGCGTTCGAAAAATAATGAGTTGTTCCGGACGAAGCAATAGCCAATGTAACTTTTCCTTCCTTTTTGGTTAAAATATTTATATATAAAAACGTTTGTGAATTCAGTAGCTTATAAAATTTAAATTTATTTAAATTACAAAATTCACAACGATTTTATAACTTATAAAATTAAAATTTGTTTAAATTACGAAATTCACAAACGTTTTTCCCACGAGCAGCTATATGTGGCATGTTCCCGTGTCAGAAAGACAGCAAATTTATTAATTTACTGCGACAATAATGAAACTAAAAATATTGTTCACTCTTTAACATTACAATAATATATCGCTCATTCTTATATCGCACCTGTACCTCTAAAGTGAGTCAACTCAAAATTTACAAATTTTCAGTACAGGCAAAAAACCTTTTTTTTTTTTTCTTAATCTATACCATAATTAATATAATAAAGAGGTAATGTGTGTTTGTTTGTTTGTTTGTAGGGGGTAATCTCCGTAACTAGCCATCTGCTCATCCCGAATTTTTCAAAGAGTCTTACTGCGGATATGGGAATAATTTTTTTAATATTTTTAGTGGGCGTGGCATCTCCCACACAAAGTAAATTTTTAATATCATATACATATATTGAGTACTATGACAGGCAGACCTTTGCAAATTTGTGTGAGGTCACATATTGTTAATATTTGTAGCCACGCCGGAAATGGGCCGGATCGGAGAAATGGGCGTGGTACCTCCCATACAAGTAATAATTCAATGTTATATATCTCGAGTAATATGATAGAGCGAGCTTTTCAAATTTGTCTGATGGCACCTATTATTAATGTGAGCAGTCGGACAAAAAATGGGCAGTATAGGACCAATAGGCGTGGCACCTGCCATACAAATAAAATATAAAATGCCATGTATCTGGAGTACTGTTATAGTGAGTGTCCTGGGACTTTGTGTGAACCCATAAGTTATTCATATGATTAGTTATACAAAAAATGGGCGTGATCGGAGCAGTGGGCGTGGCACCGCCCGTACAAAGTAAATATATGATATCATATAACTGGTGTACTAAAAGAGGGAAGCTTTGGCACTTTGCTCGACACCATCAGATCTTAGTATGAGTAGTCAGTAGGCGGGTTTACACCAATGGGCGTGGAACTCCCCATGTAAAGTAACTATTTAATGTCATATATTTGGAATACTGTTATAGAGAGAGCTTAGTGGCTTTGCGTGAGCCCATAGGTTCTTTGTGTGATTAGCCGAACAAAAAATGGGCGTGATCGAAGCAGTGGGCGTAGCACCGCCCATGCAAAGTAGATACCTAATATCATATAACTGGGAAAGGCTCGATATTTTGCACGAGTCAATCAGATATTAATGTGAGTAGTCCAAAAAAAATTGGGCGGGATTGGATAAGTGGGCGTGGCACCTCCTATATCAAAAATATGATGTACTACGAAAGCAACAGTCTTTTGACAAGTACATTAGTTATCAATGTGATTTGTCAATGTGATATCGCCAAAATCAAAAATCGCCAAACCCAAAAATCGCGAAAAATAAAAATCGCCCAAAAACAAAAATCGTCAAAATCAAAAATGGGCAAAATCAAAAATCGCTAAAAAATAATAATTGTCAAGTGATATTTTAAGTTCAAAGCCAATAGTTGAGTGGTGCCAGATCTAATTTGGAAAATCCATGTTCTTCTCATGGGCAGCTACATGTACCTCCAGGGCAGGAACGCCGAAAAATCTGATAATTGTTGTACCGAATTAAAAAAACAAAAAACATTTTATATCAGTAAGTATCAAAATAAAAGAATAATGATCTATACTTAGCATAATAAAGAGGTAATGTGTTTGTTTGTAGGAGGTTATCTCCGTAACTACTTATCTAATCTTCCTGATATTTTCACTGATTCTTACTGCGGATATCGGAAGTGCTACAGGCTGTATTTTTTTTTAATATTTTTAGTGGGCGTGGCACCTCCCATACAAAGTAAATTTTAATGTCATATATATTAAGTACTATGATAGAGAGAGCTTTGAAAATGTATCTCAGGTCATCTATTATTAACGTGAGTAGTCAGACAAAAAAATGGGCGGGATTGGACAAATGCGCATGGCACCCCTATAGAAACTTAATATTAAATGTGATATATCTGAATTACTGTGTTAGTGAGAGCCTTGGGACTTTGCGTGAGCCTTTTCATAACACTTCGGAGGGGGGGAGGGAAAGGGTGTAGCGAAGCACAACGGGTTACATCTAGTATTTACTATAAAACTTAAAAACAGTTGTTTCATTGTAAAGAATTGCGAATAATAAGTATACAGCAGTGGTTGTTTTTGCGATTTTTTCAGTGATCATCAAAAATAACAAGTTTTTGGGTGCAACTCAAAATATGTCCTTTTAGTGGATTCTAAAGAAGCTACTCTTATTACGGTAAAGAGGATTACAACTGTAAAGAAAGACTGAAAAATATTTTTACAGTGGATAGATATGACAACTGTATATCGTTTTCTTGCAAAAAGTGAAACTTGAAAAATTTCGAGTTGACTCACTTTAGAGGTACAGGTGCGATATGTTACAATAAATATTTATTTTCATTTTCATAAATAAAACATGGATTTTCTTTAACAGTTTTCAATTAATATTAACAAATACACAATCGTTTTGATGTGTAAACATCTATACGCGCAGGGGGGTAAATTTCTAATTCACAATACAATCACAAAAACAGCGTAATATGTGAGCGTAAGATCTTACGCGTTTAGCATTAGGACAAATCGGTGTGACATCCTCGAAAATAATGGCAGAAGTTTGTCAAAGGTGGGATCATGTGGTTCCGAGAGGGAAGGGTCGCCATAAAGTTGAAACAACACATTTCAACAACTAGTGCGTCCAACTGCAGTATGTTTTTTTTTTTGTATTTTCGGTCATTTTTTTCTCTTTTAGTCAATTTTATCCCTTTCAATTAATTATCGCTTCGGGTTTCCCCAAAATTAACCCAAAATACATTTAGCTTTAGTCTGGTATGATTTTTTTTATTTTTGTTGTTGCTCCCGACCCAGATTGGTTAAAAGAACCTCCCCATCCGACAAGCCATAGCCGCGCTCACGCAAGCAACAACCACGATCTGGCCACTTTAAGCATTTTTATTTAAAATTTCACCGAATTGACACGACAAATTATATTATATTTGTATTTGTATTTTGGGTTGATTTTGGGGAAACCCGAAGTGATAATTAATTGATAGGGATAAAATTGACTAAAAGGAAAAAATGACCGAAGATATAAAAAAAACATACTGTGAAAAAATTATGATATGTAATAACCGTTTTGTCGCTGTTTTCCGCATTTTATTTATTACCAGATGTTTACGCATCTCCCCTGTGATCGGACTCACATGATATTTTTTTTTATATAGATTCTAACTAAAATAAAAAATTCATTGTGGGCAAAACAACGTTTGCCGGGTCCAGCTAGAAAAATATTAACTTTTAAATTTATAAAAAATTATTCAGAAATACTTAATAACTTGGATTTATATTAAAAAGAAACGATTTATTAATTCCAAAAAATTTAGAATGTAATTTTCTAGCCCTGACTCAATTCTTTGAAAAATGCATTTTATTCAATACAAACTACCTTTTTCTTATGTAAAAAAAAGTTTTTTTTTTTAATTTCGTAATTTTTACGCCCTATATGCACAACTATGTAATAAGGAGTTTGTGCTGATGTTTATAGCTACTAGATATACTTGACCTTGACCCGCCGAATCACATTCATAGTCGATTGAGCTATGTCCGCTCGCCTGTCTCTCTGCCTGTGTGTCCATGTCATCTTTGTAATTGAACTATTATTATTATCCAAGTTAATCATGAGTTTTAAGGTGACCAGGGGAATAACCTGATGCACCAGATTCTGGACTGGGGCTGCCAGCTATGCTCCAGACTAGCGATGAAAGTACCAGCCACTCCTCAGGAATCAGACGCTGTTTGAGCCGCTCCTAACGTGGAGATCAGATGCTCGGTGTGCCTGTTGGTCCGCGGAAGCTATTTCACATCACTCCTACGACTCATATCTGAGGGGCGTTCCCCTATCCGCCACCTGGGGATGCGTCCTATAGGGGTTACAGATTCCCCCAAGAAAAATTAAACCATAGTTCGCTTCCTTTAGGGGCTACAGGTTCCCCCAAGGAAAATTAAACTGTAGATCGCAAATAACAATATATTTTGACAAAATTTAGTATATACGCTTCCATCGGCCATAGAACGAAATTGGTGAAAATCATCCATAACAATGCATAAATTTTGCTGTTCCAAAGGTTCATACACCTTTCTTCCTCTAGTTCTAATACTTCTGAGACTTTAAGCAGCTTGAATTTCTTTCGCGTCTTAAGCCACTCCTTCCGTTTCGTTCGCTCTGAATTTTTTAAACATCTCCGGTGAACATACCTCTGTCTTTGGTAATAACTTGAAAACTTATATTTTTTAAGTTTTTAGCCAATTTTTTGTAGTTTTTCGTCTCTTCCACGATACAGATAAGGTTTAAAAATCAGAACTTTCCATTTTTAAGTCTTTTGCAATAAAATTAACTGACCGGTTTGAAATTGCCTTTAATTTATCAAGAGATTTTGTTCTAACAACGATGGCTTTGGCGCTTCTTTAGTAGTATATTATCCACTTAATCGAACATTGTTTATCAGTCGAACTAACCGTATGTGGAATAAAGTCCCTTCACAGGTCTTTTCTGACAGTTACTATTTAATAAATAACCATACGGCTATATCTCGATCACCAATTGGAATTTTGATTTCTTGTCTTCGGCACAATTGTAGTTATGAACCAGGAGAAAAAAGGTAAAACAAACTGCCCGAAAAAACTGCACCCAGAGGCTCAAAATTGTTAAAATGTCGAAAAATTTTCATATACAATGATCTTTTATTTTAACTTTAGTTGCATCAAAATAAAAAAAAAATAATTTCTAGTATCTTACATCAATAATTCGAGATATGTATGAAATAAGAAGCTAAAGGTAAAACAAAACATGAATTAACGCGCTCTTGGTGAAGCCTGGTTTTATCATGACCGTTTGGATCTTTGACCCAGAATTTTTTTTTTAATTATGGAACACTCAAGAAATAACCCCTACAGATGCAGTGCATTGTGTTGATGTTATGCAAATAGGATATGGGAAGGAGGAAAGAGGGAGTAGTGTTTGTGGATATTTGACTTAAATTTTATTAGATTGTAATTGTGAGGAAATACCTGTGCGGGATCTAGTTCGACTGATAAACGAATTTTTTCTATAATGGTTTGTGCGGTCAACTAGATAATAAACTACAAACGTGTATGATCTCCTAAAGACGCGGGTATAATGAACTGAAACTCGAACACTTGGATGGCTTCCCTAATCTCAGAATAAGATTTCCCATAGTAGGATCTATGGAACAGTTCTACACAAACTGCATTCCGACGATGTTCCAACAAGTCAAAACAGTTGGAGACCCTACGTTCATCAACGATCATCAACGCCCTCCTTTGCGCACTCCAGTGCGATCGGTTATCAAGATATATGTAGCTATGAGAAAAACTGCATCTTCCTCGAAAAAATTAAGTTTTAGGCTAAATATACATGAGGCCATTAAATCGGAATGACAACCAAAGTAGCAAATCCCAAATCATATTTTGTTGGTTTCGATAAGTACTTCGAAAAACCGCACACGAGAAAGAATTTGCAGTCAATAACTTCAAAAATAATGCCTGTGTATTTTCCATTTAGTTTGTATGGATGGTGTTACCCCCATTTGCCTGATACCATCCAATTTTGGTTCGACTACATATATAAATAACTAATAACGAAACGTTACAAGATCAAACAAAACTTAAAACATAAAATGTGATTAGGTTTTTGCATCTGTTCCTTCGGAATAATTTGTATTGACCTATGGAGCTCAAAATATTCACGATAAATGAGTTTCTTTGATCATACGTCTTAAAGAGAGTATATCATTACATTTTCTTTACCAATATATCTCAGTAAAATGTCTATTCTGCTGCATTGATCTCACATAGTGAGAGACGGTAGCGATGCTTTGCGTCTAAGCAAGTTGGCATTCTTCAAAAAATGCATAAAGAATACTGTATCTGTAATTCTGTACAAGTTGCTATTAAAGAGCACATGTGTTACTGCAAAAATTCGCTGTATTATTTTGAATTCGTTTGGTTTCCGGCTGGGCTATTGTAAAAATAAAATATATGTTTTGTGCCTCTAAATAAATACTAACCAAGCACTGTTTTTCTAAACTCATATAAATGAAGATGTTCACTTAGATGTGTTTATGGCCGTAAAGAAATGACAGTGACTGAGTTATCCACGCAGAGTGTAGGCTTTCTAAAAAAAAGCTTAATTATTGCAAATGTTTCGTTGTTTTTCTGTTT
The DNA here is from genome assembly GCA_963682025.1 of Cordilura impudica. Lineage (NCBI taxonomy): Eukaryota > Metazoa > Arthropoda > Insecta > Diptera > Scathophagidae > Cordilura > Cordilura impudica. The sequence goes on from OY821519.1 coordinate 124,804,594, forward strand.
TTTCCGCGGCAGCCATAAACGAAATCTTTAAAGATCGTGTAAAGTGTTTCTTTAGTCTTATAAAGAACTGAGTTATTTTAATTTGTTTCTCGGTTTGATCCTTATAATTTTATTGTTATTTTATTACGTACACTTAACATCAACTTGTGTACAAGTACGTATTTAGATAAAAATAGTTGAAAGAATTTTGCGGACATTGACTGAATGCCAAGTTACCGGCTTGTTGACTTCAAGAACTGAATAGAGGAACAAAAATACAAGAAAGTGAATGCTGAGCAACCAGAAGCCGTAACAGCTCCTGCTGTTACTCCTTCCTGTTTTCATTTTTCTGTAAGTAAATGCAGTGCACTATGGGCTAAAATTAAGCATTATCATATAGATATATTTTCTGAAATTATTCTCCATAAAATTTTTTTTTTAACCTTTTTTGAGAATGTACATTAGCAACTCTCCTCGAAAAGACTTTTGTGGTAATACTCATCAAGCAATATTCGAATAATTTACTTGTTCAGAACTTCAAGATGCCGTTTGGATCAAAAAAACTGCGCGAAAGTTGTATTAATATTTTTGCTATAATAATCTCTACATAGCGAAAAATTTACTTTGACCAAATACACTACAGTAGCGAACTAAATGCGCTTGGAGGGACCTAAAGATTCCTTAAGTTTGTTTTTTTACTTTCCATATTTAGATCCGCAACACACACCGTTTGAGAGATATTACTACTCAAAATCAAAAAAGCCATTTCAACCGGATTGTATTTTCAACAAGGAGTGTATTTTCGAACAAAGAAACCCGAATAAAAAAAAATCATAATTTTTTAATAAATAGCATAAAAAAAATCCACCCATTAGCAGTATTTTTACATATACTTATTACTTAGTAAATATCTCTTAACACAATCGATAAATGTTGCGAGAACTTGAATCTCCCGTAATTTAACATGCAATTGGTTGTACTCCTGTGACCCAGCATAAGTACCACGTTGTTTAGTCAAATCAAGACGGCAGCCTATAGAATTCAAAGGCCATGCCTTTTCTAATTATTGACCAACACTGAGGGAATGCCAGCTGCAGGTGCAGGGTATTCTATAGATCTCAGTGAAATAGATTATGGGACGGAGGAAAGAGGGTGTAGTGTTTGTGGATATTTGATTTAAATAAATTTTATTAGATTGTAACTCTTAGGAAAGACCTGTGTGTAGAGTTTATTCCACGTACGGCATTTGGCGGTCAGCTGAAACACTGCCCATGGTAGTATCTATAGAACAGTGCTACACTATCCAGATACCGACGATGCTCCAACGAGTCAATAGAGTTTGATAACCTAGTGTCATTTGAAGCTCCTGCTTTATAAGGGAGTTGCATTTCATTCAGATGTAAGTGGTATATATTTTAAGGAGATCAGAAGGAATGAAAACCAAGACACTTGAAAAACATGCTCGTTCCAATGAACATCACACTGAATTGCCTTGCCCAGAAAATCAGTAGTGCCCGATTCCTCAATACTTAACTATATCACCCATATCACGCATTAAAATCAACACTATTCGTTTTACCCACTTGGCGGCTGTTAACAGGTTGTTTAAGGGTGTCATTTATTGTCCGCTTTTTGCCCCCAACCTCCAAAAGGCTTGGCCTAAAATTGAAGGAGAATGAATAACAACTGCTACTGTCACTTGCGAAAGAGTGTATATAATTGAAAGATTGATCAAGAAAGATAAGGAAAAGAGAAGGAGAAAGAACATAACCTTGGAGTACGCCTGAATTAAGCCGAAACTCATTGGATGAAACCCTATCAATAACAACACGTAGTGTGCGATCTCTAAGAAAACCCGATACAAATCGAGAGAAGTCTGTACCGACCCCAAATACAATAAGCTTTGATATCAATGCAACGTGCCATACGCCTCTAGATAGTTGACAAGATGGTAATTAATAATGCCCTCCATCACCTTTGAGAGCGCAGAGTAGATTGCAATTAGACGGTTATTTTCAGAGTTATTAGCCTCACCCTTTTTAGCGATTGGTTGAGCATTGGCAACCTTACAGTAAGTGGGAAAAACTCCCGCAGGGTTGAAAGGCTGAAAAGGTTGGCCAACGGACTAGCTGGCGTCGAAGAGCATTTTTTAAGCACCAGTGCTCGTGTTCCATCCGGCCCGGTCTTTTATTTGCGTTGAGATCCGAAAGAACCTTTTTATTTGCGCCTGCTCGAAAGAATATTTTAGGCATAGTACAGGATACCCTTTCGAGTTCGGGCAGTGGTGGATTGCTATCCGACAAAAATTAACTTTCTGTTTGTCTAATATTTCTAAATAGTTCCAAAGTAGAGTATCATATCGGTAGATTGAAAATAAGTTCGCAATCCTTATGTTGGCCTGATTTGAAGGGCTTCAGAGACCTGTTTCTCCTGAATCGATATATAGGACGACGGTAATTCGAACGTGAGCATATAAGTGAGCGATAAATGTAGGAAATATATGTAAAAACACAATAGGTTTTATATTCAAGTTTGTAAATTTTATGTTGTTAAATTCACTTTTTTATAAGAAATTATATTTGACAATTCAATAGATTTTTCAGTTTTTAGTGTGTACATAGTGTGCAAATAATAAAATATCCTTTCGCTGAATTTAAACGATTACAACTTGAATACGAATTATCTTAATTAGTTTAACAAATTCAACGTTTCTTCAACTTAACAACATGTGTTTGTTTTAGCTGATAGAAAATAAATGAATGCTCTTTAAAAATCATAATTTAGCGTCTTTGATGCGTCGTTAAATCGGCAACTTATCCCAAATTTAATTCCCTCTACCGTGGAAGTAAATTTGTTTTTGAATTTATATAGTATACCATTTCCAAATGAAATCTCTGCCTTAAATGTATTTATGTGTTCGTCGTAGAGCAATCTATGATTCAACACAACTCCTAGTATAATATAAACAACCATTTTATCATCTTCCTTTAAAGTATATAGTTTAAATCTTACGAATTTATTTTTCTTGGATTAATTGTAAGTCTGTTTCATCGGAAGACTTTTTTTATTTCTTTATTTATTATTCTATGGAAATATAATCCTTAGATTTAAATTTAACAAAAAATTAATCTAAAATTGGCTACGGCTAAAAATTAATTACATATTGCTTAAGGCCCATTTATATGATACCACTCAGTCGTATGATTTTTCGACATAAAAATTCGTGAAATTCATCGGACTGTGATAAAGTCCCTCCAACATTGTTTCTGAATACCTAGGTCATTTAAACCATCACACTCAAGTCGTATGAAAACAGCTGTTTAGAATAACGAACAAATTTGTTTTTACATTTTATTTCCACATTCTTTGTTTCTGTTTACCTTTATTTTTAATATTACCAAAAAAATAGCTCTGGTCCAATGAAAATTTCAGGTTCTTGGAAAAAGTATTACAAAGTGTAATAGTGTAAGCTGGCCTTAAGAAAAGGTATTATATCTATTTTGATCAATTCTAAACTTTTTTGGAAGTCAATGATATTATGTACAAAGTTGGTTAAATTCGATACAAACTTTACGAAACTGAAAATAGTGGAACTTAGAATACATAAATACTCAAAAAATTAAAAAAATAACGATTGTGTGTTTGAATTCAATTAAAACATAACAATTTATCACAATGTTCAATAAATCGCTCATGAAGGCTGAAATGCCAGAAACCGGTCCGATTAAGAATAAAGTGTAGTTATGAATTTTAGAAATATATACTTTTTTCTGCTCTACCACACACCATTGAAACTGACCAGAGTTAGCACAATCGGTGCGAAAGTATTTTACAATCAGGAACTGGAAAAACAGTGAAGTGTGCTGTGTAGTATTAATATTGATTCTGCTGAGGGGATATTGTGCATATAAATTACCATGAATCAAATAAAACTGAAAGGTTACATTTAACATTTTTCATCGATTTTGAATTGAAGGAAGGTTAATAAGAGCAAGTCGGCTTCTAACATAGGTTAATTGCATATTTGGATCCCAGGCAAGTCTGCGATGGCAAAACATTTAGAATTGTTTTTAAACCAATTAAATTGAGTAAGAATGCTTACTGTTATAGGATCCCACACTACAGATCCATATTCTAGAATAGGTCTTACTAGTGTAGTGAAAAGCGGTTTTGTAGTGTATGGATCAGAAAACCCTTTCTCCTAACGCTTAATAAATCCAAGTACATCAGATGCCTTGTCAGTTGTTGAGATATGTTTTCGGAAATCCAGACGCTTGTTCAATAAAACACCAAGATCGTTAAATGGTTGGGTCATTTATAATTGCCGTTAATGGGAAAAGATCTTGTAAACACAATATATTTACATTTTTTTACATTAAGGTCCATTAAGTTTACCAGCTGACCCTGCAAGCGTTGTTTTGCCATATAACTTAATTATAGTGAATGTTTTTGTTGTTAATTATGCTGATGTTTATTTATTAATCACCCATACATGCCACGCGGACTGGTTTGATCCTGCCCATTTTTCACATAACTTCTCACACTCATCATTCGTAAACTCACACCTAGTTTCAAGACTGTCGGGCTTATAGTACTCCAGATAACCTATTGTACGACTACTTACATTAAAAACCGTTTGACGCGCAGAAAGTTTCAAGATTCTGGCCACCATAGTACTGTAGATATATGATGATATTTATTTACCATGTATGGAGGTAACACGCTTTCTGGTTTGATCCCGCCCATTTTTCACATAGCTTCTCACACTTATTATTCGTTAACTCACACGTAGTTTCAAGTCTTTCGGATTTATATTACTCCATATAATTTTTTTGTATGGGAGGTTCCACGCCCACTAGCCCAATGCTCCCATTTTTGGTACGACTACTAACAGTAATAACCAATTGAAGTGCAGAAAGTTTCAAGACTCTGGCCGTCATAGTACTCTAGATATTTACCATGTGTGGAAGGCGTCACACTCACTGGTTTGATCCCGCCCATTTTTTCCAAGTGCAAACGTTGATAACTTATGAACTCAAACTTAGTCCCAAGACTTTATCTATTACAGTACTCTCGATATAAGACATTAAATATTTACTTTGTATGGTGGGTGCCACGCCCATTGGCCTTATCCCACCCATTTTTTTCGCAACTCTGCAAATTAGTTTAATATGTATATGTGTATAGTTATATAGTCAGAGCTCTTGCTGCCATCGTACTCCATATATTATATGTTGAAATGAGATGTTAAAAAATCTCTATTTATGGGGAGTGCCACGCCCACTTGAAAAATCCCAAAAAAAAAATATATAGCATATTTTCCCTTCCAGATAGGCAGTTACCTACTGTATAAATATCAGCACGATCTGTCCAGTGGTGTAGTCTCCTATAAAGGACAAAAACACGTACAAACATACATCAATTTTTATACCCTATGTTGTGCTGCTGTTTGTAACAACCAAAAATATTTGACCTAGACCCATCTTTTATTATACCGATCGAATCAGAATCACGTTTTGAATCGATTTAACTATGTCCGTCCGTCCGTCCGTCTGTGTGTCCATGTAAACCTTGTAATCAAACTGCAGGTCGCAAATATGAATATATTTTGATAAAATTTGGTATATAAGCTTTCATTGGCCGTGGGATGAACGCTATTGAAATTGGTGAGAAGCGGTCGATGGCCTGACCTAGCCCCCATACAAATGTCCCCTATTAAATCGACATAAATTGCCATAAGATCCAAATTGTCGTATAGATCTTAGTCAAATTGGGTTTGTATGTGTTTATTACATCCATTAATGAATAGTCCAAAAACGGTCCCTATGGGACAACTCTTGGTCATAGGCCCTGTATAGAGCTGCTTCCCGATCTTCACTTAAATCTATCAAAAAACAAAAATATTGCACATATATTTCTCAGATTTCGTTTATGGTCAGGATCGGTCCATGAATTTTTTGTGTACTCTCGAACAATTCGGATAGCTTCCTGGTTCTATTATTGCGTTTAATGTATCTGTGACAATTTCAGATATCAGTTGTTTCTTGAAGTATTCTTGGCGTTTCCTCAGTAGTATACTTGGCATTATATAGTCATAGCCAGGAATTTTATTTATGTTAAAATTATTGAAAACGCGTTCAATCTTTGCCTTTACTTCCTTCTAAGGAGCAAATATGATTATCTCTGTTATTAACGTATGAAAAAATGTTAATATCATCCCCAGGACCAATAATATAATTTGTTAACAACACCAAGGAAAAGAAATTTTAAACCACAAAATAAATAAAAAGTCTATTTTCATAAATTAAATAATTGAAAATTTTTTGGTATCTAACCACATGATTTTGTCAAATTTGGCCAACACGCCAAGTTTTTTTAAATGAAAATATCAATCTTACCATGGGCAAAGTCAAAGCATATTTTTTGAAGTGCTGGCCTATAGTGCACTGTGTAAATTGATCGTTCAGGTCTTAGCTTTTCATAGGGCTTTAGTTGCTATGAAATGAAATAAAATATTAAAAAATAAATTTGAAAAAATAAAAGGGGAACATGAACCAAGCAAGAATAGCAACTGCTAAAGGCTAGTTAAATTACACAGATGCAGTAGCAATAGTTAAACTACGTAGTCATTTAAACAAAACATATACATGTATGCATGAAAAGCTACACATACACTCAGGCACAATACAAAAAAAAAAAAAATTATAAACTAGATAAGTTGCTAGTTCAGTATGTTTCTGTTGTGGCTGATGCCACTGCCACTGCTAAACTAAACATTAATACACTGTGCGCCATCAGTGTTGTTTGTTGCAGGGTGCTCGTAATCAATAAATCTAAAAATAATTCGCAATACATGTCAAAGATGTAATAGGGAAACCATAAATTCGCTTATGTCCACTAAAGTCGTCCAGTCTTTTAATACATTTTCTTCTTTTTTTTTTTTTTTTTTGTGGCTACAAGTATTCCTATAAACATACATGTTTCCAACTAGCCAGCAGGCTTTTAGAGAACTACTACTTGTACTTGTTATGGTTAACAACAACAACGTTAAGTGACTATCATTTGGCAATTGCCCCGTTTGTTCATAGTTATTTTGTCCAACAGAACTATAAACTTATTTTCAGAGACTACTACTGCAGTTGGAATTGCATAAAAAGGATGTGTATTTTATACTGTGGCTACCATGCAAATGGCAATTTAACTACAAACCATTCGATGGTTTCGTCTTTAGATTTATTTGAACATCATATGTGTTGGTATATAATAAGGGCCTACACTCTACTCATACGAAAGAAGAAGAGAAGAAAAATAAAAATGAAAAACTATTCATTCAATTGAGAGTCACTAATACTTGTCATTATTTGACAAATTTGCTTAAAACCAGAATTGGCTATTGAAAGCAGTTTCTGTTGTTTTATGTGCAAATAAATTATAGTTGATGCCATGTTCTGCTTAATATGTTTAATAAATCATATAGAAAATTTACAGCAAATTATTTTGATAGTTTAGTCTAAAAGGACAAAAAAAAAATAATAATAAAACTAATTGGAATAAGATTGAAATTATAATAAAGTTATCCGCGACAAAAATTATATTTTAATTAACATTACTAATTGTTTTAAGCTACAAATTGCAAAGCGTAAAAAAAGCGTATAACTTGGAAAGATAAAACCGTCCGAAGAAGAAAAAATTCATTAAAAATAATGCAATTTAAAATTTTTATCCTTCATTGTCATTTATAATCTCCAATAATTTTTTTATGTTGAGGACTTCAATATGTACCTACTATCACATACATACTCATTAGCTAAATTTCCTTCCACAAACAAAAATTTAATAATTCAATAAAATTTTAAAAATTCCAAAAATCGAAAAGTTTGAAAAGAACATTCTTGATATCCTTCAGTCCTGATATGCAAATGGTGGTACCGTAGGACGAATATTGGTATACAGAGTGGACCATATAAGTTTCGCATTTTGATTTTGCTATAAATAAAAAACTCATAATTTATTTATAATTCGTTTTCTTTTTTTTGGAAAGTAAAATCCCTGCGGTTAATTTAGGAATACTAGTTCATCCAAATGACGTCCTCGGCTGACCATACAATCAAAACAATTTTCAAGCACATTTCCTTTAGTAGGTATCTGTGTTTTAACGATGACTGCACTAATTTTGCTTGTTGACGTAACCACCGAGCAGAGCGTTCTCTTCTTCTGAGCTTTCCGTAGCCCAACCAAAGAACCGAACACTTTTGAATGGTCGTGCGGCATCAGAACGGAGATCGTTGTGCAAAATTCGCATCAAATAAGAGCGTGAAATGTTCAATTCCTGACATCGATACCGAGTTGTGGTGCTTGGTTGTTCTTGCACAATCTGGGCAACAGCAGCAATGTTTTATTCTTACGCACTGTACGAGCACGAGAACATACCAGTTTATTCAATAACGATTCAGTTTTACGCACGCAGAGAAAAACGATCTGTCAGAACACGGTTACCACTAAAGAAATTTGACAAGGCAAATAGAATTTTTATTGTTATTCTTAAATATTTTAAGTTGCTATAAAATTTTTTCATTAACAACTATCTATATATAATGCATAAATAATCTAACACATAACAAGTAAGAGTATTAAATTCGGCTGTGCCGAATCTTTGATACCCTCCACCTCGGTTTGAGTATTGATAATAAATGTAATTTACCATCTATAATATGGAAAAATTCGCCTGATGCTCCGGATTTTATTCCAATTAAATCTAATAACTGTGATGATTTAATATTGAATTAGATAGTTGATCTTAGTCTTTACCAGATGAATGGCGTATTTAATGAATACGGTAAACTGCTAGATCTGGTATTTACAAATAATCCAGAAGATTGTATAATAACTCGCTCTGATCCTATCACCTTGCCGGAAGATCGCTTTCATCCAACTATTGCAATTAGCTGTGTTTTGCCTACTTTTGGTGGATCCAATATTCGTATTAATACAGATAAAGTTTTTTGTTTTAAACAAACCAACTATAGCAAATTGATTGATCTAATTTCTAACACTAACTGGAATCATTTGTTGTGCCATACTTCTATTGATTTAATGGTGGAGGTCTTTTATGAAACTATGTATTCTTTTATGGATGAATGCATCCCAAAGCGTTCCGTCTACAAACGAACTGGCCCGCCTTGGAACTCAAAACAACTATCAAGATTAAAAAATTTGAAGAACAAGTATTACAAAAAGTATAAAATTTTTGGTTCTCTTGTATTTTTTGAAAAATACTCCATTCATCGTGCCGAATATAATATTCTTAACAATTATTTATACAAAAACTATCTAAACAAAATGAAGGAAGATTTCAATCGTGATCCTAAAGCATTTTACAACTTTGTTAATTCAAAAAGAAAAACTACTGGTTATCCATCTGTAATGAAATTAAACGATATCGAATCTAGTGATGATACTATAATAAGTAACATGTTTGCAGACTTTTTTACTAGTACATACTCTGTTGCTCAATATTGTTCCAACAGCTATTCATATCCAATAAACACAAATCAAGCTATATCTTTTCCCCTAATTGATAAGGCAGAACTTGTTAATAGCCTGAAGAAACTTAAAGTTTCATTTACTCATGGACCTGATGGAGTACCTAGTTCTATTCTCAATTATTGTGCTACTTCCTTGGTAACACCACTGACTCTGTTGTTTAATGCCTCAATAAAAAACGGTTATTTTCCAAAATTTTGGAGAGCTTCTTACATCATTCCATTATTTAAATCTGGAAATAGATCGGATGTTTTTAATTACCGTGGTATTGCTAAACTTAGTGCAATCCCTAAGCTTTTCGAGAAATTTATTAAAAATTTTTTGTGCTATCACTCATCGTCAATTTTGTCACCATTTCAACACGGATTTCGGAAAGGATGCTCTACCGTTACAAATGTGCTTCATTTTACGACAATAATTAACGATGGTTTTGTCAAGAAAAAACAAACAGATGCAGTTTACACTGATTTTAGTAAGGCTTTCGATAAAGTAAACCATAACCTTCTACTGATCAAATTGGATTTATTAGGTTTAACACCATTAAGCCTTAAATGGATAAAATGATATCTTTCTGAGAGTACACAACGTGTAATGTATAATAATATGTCATCTAAAACTGTGACTTCTGGTGTTCCTCAAGGCAGCCATCTTGGACCAATTCTTTTCTCCCTTTTCATCAATGATCTTCCAAAAGTGATAAATTTTTGCAACGTTTTAATGTACGCTGATGATGTTAAAATTTTTTTAAGTTACTGTCAACATAATGATCATATTCATCTTCAATCAGATCTCAACAATTTCTTTTCGTGGTGTAACCGTAACCTAATGGAACTAAATTTGAAAAAATGTAAATGTATGCGTTTTTCTAGAAACAATGTTTTTCCTGCTAACTATTTTTTGGGCGGATATCAGCTTCAACTTGTTGATACTTTTCTGGATTTAGGGATTCTACTTGATCCTAAATTAAACTTTGTATCTCACGTCACCATGATAGTTAATAAAGCTAGAGGTACACTCGCCTTTATTAAAAGATGGGCAAAAGAATTAATTGATCCTTTCATAACCAAACAACTTTTTACATCTCTTGTAAGACCTATTTTAGAATATGGGTCAATAATATAGTATCCCTTCTATGACATTCTTATTCAACGAATCGTGTCTGTACAGAAAGAATTTCTACTCTTTTGCTTACGTGGCTTACCTTGGAATTCTGCAATTAATCTACCTTCATACGTTGATCGACTTAAATTAATAAAATTACCTACTTTGGAAAGCCGTAGGACTATGCTAAAAGTAACATTTATGATCAACCTAATTAATGGTGAAATCTGTTCTCACCTTCTTGTCAACAATATAACTTTTAATGTTCCTCAACGAGTATCACGCCAATTCCAACCACTCTTTGTTAATCTTTTCAAACCAACTATGCTCTAGCTGATCCTTTTAGATGAATTTGTTGTGATTATAATAATCTTTATCAATCAATTGCTTTTTGTTGAACACTGATGTAATTAAGCATAATATCATTATTTTCTTAAATTCCTAACTATTTGTTTTTATTTTTAAATCATTTAATTGTTTCAATGTATGTACATATGTAATTATATCATTTATACAGGTCTGTAAGGATTTATTCCATTGACCTAATAAATAAATAAATAAATATGCTTATAGAGGTCTATTATTTCAAATAAACCTTCTATAAGCATATAAATATTTTCAGATAGTATTTGAATTTATTAAATCATATAAAGGTTTTTTCCTCCCATTTTCCTTTAAAAATCATTAAAAATAATATAAAAACTATTTAATATCTTTAGATCCTATATATTATTTGTTGCAATATCTATATGTAAAGATAAGATCTCATATATAAACCAAATATTGGAAAAATATGCATGCGATTTCTATATGCATGCGTTTCCAGTTATATGACATAACTTCTCGTTTAATTTAGTTTTTGCTAATAAAATAGCTCGCCCTAACCTCCATTGCAAAGGTAATGGTTGTGTAGGGTGGCTATATGCATTAAATCGTGCTAATTGGAGATGGCTGTATAGTTTCTTTTAACTGGCGAAATATTTTTTCATTGCGGTCATGTAGGTCGGATGGAGTAACAAAATAATAACCAAAAAAAAGCTCTCTCAACTTTTTTATTTAAATATTGTCATATTTTGAAAACATAGAGAATAAATTTATAATAATAGGTCTGTTTCTCTACTTTTTGTGTAAAGTTTGTGCAAATGAGAGTAAGGGCTCTCAAATGCTAATGATTACTCTCATTTACACAAAAGTAAAGAAACGCAAAAAACCACATTTCTTACTCAAAAACAAATGTCAAAACAAAAAACATATGTTTGACAACAAGTGCATGTAAAACAAATTTTAATCTTTATACTATACCTAGGTATATTACTGCCTAGTTATACATATATTTGGAAATGAAATTGTTTACAAAAACTCAATATAGAATATATATATAAATATAAAATTACCCTGAGCTTTACTTAATTTCTTTTCTTTAGAATCTCATTACAAATAGCGTTTCTAACAGCGTTCCCCTTTGACGTTTCACCGTACTGCTCATTGTCAAGAATGCCGTCATCTTCAACTTCGCTTGTTGAGAACTGTAAATCATCTTCATTTGCTAGGTTGTGGAGAACGCAGCAACTTCTTATAAAGTGACAAAGCTTTATATTTCCTCTGAGCTTGCAGTAGTATAGCTGCCTGAAACGTTGCTTCAGTATCCCAAAAGTATGCTCAATTCCCACGCGTGCAGAGCTTAGCTTAATATTAAAATTTATTTGGTCCCTTGATAAACGGCCGTTATCTTTATATGAAGTCAATAAATATTGGGTACAACCATAAGCAGGATCACCCAACAAGTAGTAATCTATTGTAGAAAGTAAAAAATAAATATATGTATATGAATGCCAATTTTATTAAATGATCATATACCTCCACAAGCCGATGCCATCCTCTGACATAACGATGAATTTTGAAAAATCCAGCTATCATGGGATGATCCTGGATGCCCAATGAATACATCTATGAATTTTTTCTGTTCATTGCACACACCTTGCATGCAAACAGTAACATTGCCCTTGCGGTCAATGTAGTCATCCTTCCTATGTTTTGGAGGATCAATAACAATATGAGTTCCATCAATGCATCCTGTGTTAAAATTAAATTAGAATTGTTTTAACTGTTTTCAAAAGACACCACTTACCTATAGCTTTTGGAAATCCACATTTGTTAAAAAAGAATTTTGCAGATTCCATTTTTTTCTCTTCGTTAGGCCATTTTATGACATCTGAACTCAAACTGCTGATGAACATCGTCACCTTTTCAATAATACGACTGATAGTCGCAATGCATATATCGAAGCGATCGGCTAGATCCCGAAAACTCCACGCCTCGTGCCCAGCAAACCATAAGAAAACTGCCAAATATGTTGTTGCTGGCAGCCTCTTGTCGCTACGAAGTTTTTGGTGAAACTCAGCGTCGTTGATACGTTTAGACATATTTTTAAACAACACTTTGGATATCCGAAAATGTTGCTTTAACTCAATATCCGTGTATGTTGGCACAACGTCATCAATATAATTTTTAATGCTGTTCCTTTTTTTTGGCTTTAACGCCTCATAGCTCGATAGTAAGAGCTCATTTTCCTCGCTGCTTGACTCTTCGGCAATGAATTCCAACAGCTCATCATCACTTGATGAACTTGAGGAATCCATCAGTTCAGCTATTAAGTTACCAATCTCTTCAACCTCTGCCGGGCCAGAAAGATCCGCCTGTTAAAAAAGCAAATGTTATTTATATTTTTACTAACTCATGCACATTCACTTACTTCCATAAGAGTATCAGCAACTTAGCACCACCAAATATTTTCAAATTTGTAAAATTTTAAATTCACAAACAAAACATTTGTTTTCGATCAGCTGATTGATTGTTTGACACTTTACCCAAAGTTACTCAAAGAAAAAGTCTGTGTAAATTTGTGTAAAAGAGAAACGCATTTTGACGTTAAGAGAAAAAAAAATTCACTCTCTTTTACACAATTTAAAAGTAAAGAAACGCGTTTGAGTAACTTTGAGTAAGTTTGGGTAACTTTGGGTAAGTAAAGAAACAGACCTAATAAATAATCAAAGTAGGGATGCCAAACGCAAAAAACCAAATGTCCCAAACATTTTAAATAAAATAATTTGTTATCTTTATTTTCTGAAAAACTTCAAATATACACCCAAAAAAAATTGTGAAAATATATATAAAAAAATAACATTCTCATCAAATTGCGTTTATTTATGTAACAATTTTTATGTTCGCAATTCTTAAATATCATTTGAGATTTTCTTAAATTCATTGAATTTTAATCAATGTTTTCTGTAGTCCGATTCTGTAAATTTCAACGATCCGACAATCGCAAAATATATCGACAGCTATTGTTGTTTGCACTAAGGATTAAGTGATTCACTAAATACATACATCTTAACGACAGTCGACAAATCTATTTTTCTATTTATTTATATTGTAAACGAGTGGCATCTCTGTAAAAATGGGCGAGAAACACAAAAAAGAATAGACAAAAACAAATTAATTCGTGTTTAACAGGATGATTTTATGTTTATGTTTAATATCTCTATTTTTTTTTTACTAATATTTCTGTTTATTTATTTGAAAATGAAATAATGAATTGAATATGCTATTTAATTTTTTTTATTTATATAAAAAAGTTTTTTAATAGAAGCCAAATATTTTCACTATTGTATGATTTTTTTTATGTATGACGACATTTCAACCTAAAAATTTAATGCCCGATTCATAATAAAATTCTAGCAGTTGGCTAACTTTTTTTCATACGAAACTTTCAAAAGTTTTTATCGATTGAATAAACAACACAAAAATGGTTGTCGTTTAGATAACAACAGCGAATATCGTTTAAAATTTTACTGAAAATTTTGCTTTTCTTTTTTTAACGATTCGACCATCGTTAAAAGAAGTTACTGAAAAGCTATTAATTTCTCCTGAATCGCAATATTTTTTTTTTTTTTAATGAAAACATTTTTTTAATGTAAACATATTTGGTGTTTTTTTTTAATTTGATGCAATTGATGTCTTCTAAATTTAAAATTATTATTTCCGACGTTTTGATATGATTTTCTGAAATTCAATTAATATTTTCTAATTTATAATTGGAAATTTTAATTCCAGTTTTTAGAAATGAATTTTTATTATGGATATACATATATAGAATATAGAATATATGTATATTATTTGTATTATTTAATATGTGTATGTACATATGTATGTATATGTAAATATTACACACAAAAAATACAACATCAAACGTTATTTTTGGGTTTTTCTCTTAAAATAAATTAATACATAATTTTTTTGCAAAATTTACATTGTTTTTTTTTTATTAATAACTAGGTATTTTAGCATTATTTGCTTTAGGTGCTGGTGAATTTTTACTCCCTTTATATTAACTCGTAATGTCTGCTTGTCGAAAAAATTTTGGATCGACTTTACCCCCTTTCCCGTGACCCAATCGATCTGAAACTTAGCAGGCAAGCTCGTGGCAGTGACAGAAATGATCTAATAAATTTTTTAGTGATGCCAAAACAATGGAAACTTTTAATTTTTTTTTTTTTTGATATTACCACAGCGACCACAAAAACAACAAGTCCAGCTATGACAACAATACAACATTAAGAATAACAAGAAGAACAATATAGAAAATTTTTAATTTTTTTTTTAATTTTTCAGAGATTTCTCTGGACCTCTTCCACCGATTTTAATAATTTTTGAAATAGCAGTCTTCCCATGAATTTGATGAATCATCTCCACTAAAAATGATCACCTTAGCTATCCTATTGAGGGCGTGATCGTGACAAGAACAACATAGAAAATAATATTTTTTCAAGACTTTTTTTAGTTCTTCATTCAAATCTCTGGCCCTTATTGACCGATTTCGACGATTTTAAATAGCAAACTTCTCAGGATGTTATTGAATCATTTCTTATATCAACGAGCACCCTAGCTGCCCGATTGATGCCGTCATCGTGATGTCCACAGACGGGCAGACGGACATCGCTATATCAACTCCGATTGTTATAAGGATCACAAATATATATATTTTATGGGGTCCAAAATTTTTTTTGTAATTATTATAAACTGAATGACAAACTAATATATAGCCTCTGCACACTGGAGTGGAGGGTATAAAACAAAGTTTTCATTAAAACTCTTTCTTTCCTTATGCATATGAGTTTTGAATCTCTCTGTGACTGTGCGTGTCTTTGCGCGACTATTTGAAAATGAATCTTTGGGCACAATTCTATAGACAAAATTTCAAATCGATCGGATCGGGGGAAGTGAGGTTTTAATCTCTCCATGACTGTGCGTGAATATGCGTGACTGTGCGTGACTATCCCAAAATTAATCTGTAGTCACAACAAGAATATGGGCTAACTTTCAGATCAATTGGATAAGTGAGATTGGGGTTGACGCACGACAGACTGACAGACAGAGAGTATGAGTTAAAAGAGTTTAAAAATATAAGTAACTATTATAGCAAAATTAGTTCCATTTACTAATTAATATCTCCATACAAATTATGAAACTTAATCAATTTAGGTGACTAAGTTAAAAGCAGTATAACTTGTTACAATCTGCATGACTTGCTGTAACTGTTGCTGATTACAATGTCAAAATCTAGTATTACAAAATATTTTTAACAAAAATATGTTATAAATTTTTGGCCTAAATAATCTAAAAATTTGTATTTAGAAATATTTGTCGGTCATTATAAAAGAAAAGGAAAATTTTAGAAATTTTTGTATTTAGAACCGGACGATAATTGCATGATTCAAATTAACTTGTCAATAACAACAAGTAAGAAAACTATAGTCGATCTAGACCGACTATACGATACCCTATACCCTAGTTTAAAGACCGTATCTCTTCGGTCCAACTAATTCGATACAGAATATAAGCTTAAACCAAGTTTGAGTAGCATTCTAGTTAATTTTTTGGCTGCAGATATGGAAAATCTTTGCAATATTTTTGTTATACCCTCCACTCCAGTGTGCAGAGGGTATATATATCACGGTTCAGAAAATACACACATGAAACACACAATGTTCTGTTCAAAAGCAGCCAACACATATCTTTATTCTCATATCAAACATGTACAATAAACAGGTTCGAGTTCAGTTATATTTTAAGTCGTGTTTAAAATCGTGTCGTGTTTAAAATAAAACTGAACTCGAACCTGTTTATTGTACATGTTCTGTTTTTTCTTACTACACGAGCCACAATACGACTTAAAATATAACTGAACTCGAACCTGTTTATTGTACATGTTCTGTGTTTTTTTTCAGTACACGTACCAGAACATGAACTTCAAATAAAGCAACACTCAAAAATGTGTGCTTTATGTGTGATTGAAACAAAAAGTACGTGATAGAAAAATGTTCGTGTAAATAACGAAATATTAAAACGAACACAGTCATGGTTGTGTTGGGCACCGAAGAAAATTTAAAAACAAACATAATTGATATGAAAATAAAAATATGTGTGTGTTGGTCTAAGTTATGTTTGTTTACATATATGTACGAGATTTTTATTCAGTGTGTGTTTTTTTCTGAACTCTGATATATATGTTTGTCATTCCGTTTGTAATTAGAAAAAAAATTTTGGACACCATAACATATGTATATTTGTTATCCTTATAACAACCGGAGTTGATATAGCGATGTCCGTCTGTCCGTTTGTGGAAATCACGATGACGGCATCAATCGGACAGCTAGGGTGCTCGTTGGCATAAAAAAAAAGTTCGCTATTTAAAATAGTCCAAATCGGTCGATTAGGGCCCGAGATTTGAATGAAGAACTAAAAAAAGTTTTGAAAAATATAATTTTCTATGTTGTTCTTGTCACGATCACGCCCTCAGTAGGACAGCTAGGGTGATAATTTTTAGTGAGAATGATTTCCCAAATTCGTAGGAAGATTTCTACTTTAAAAATCATTAAAATCGGTGGAACAGGTCCAGGGAAATCTCTGAAAAAGTAATGAAAAGAATGAAAAACATGATGTTTCTATATTGTTCTTGTTGATATTCTAAATGTTGCATTGTTGTCATAGCTGGACTTGTTGTTTTTGTGGTCGTTGTGGTAATAATATAATAAAAACAAACCCTTTGTACATTTTTTTTTATCAACTCTGGTAGAAATATTTAAAAGTTTCCATTGTTTTGGCATCACTAAAAAATTTGTTAGATCATTTCTGTCATTGCCACGATCGATTGGGTCACGGGAAAGTGGCTGAAATCGATCCATAATTTGTTCGACAAGCAGACACTACGAGTTAGTATAAAGGGAGTAAAAATTTGCCAACATATAATGCAAATAATGCTAAAATACCTAGTTGTTAATAAAAAAATACAATGTAAATTTAGAAAAAAAAAAAAAATATGTATTAATTTATTTAAAGAGAAAAACACAAAAATAACGTTTACTCTTGTATTTTGTGTGTGTAATATTTACATATATGTATATACATACACATATTAAATAATACAAATAATTTACATATATTTTATATATGTATGTATATCCATAACAACTGCATGTTAGAAATAAATCGGTATATTATTTTAGTTACATAAAATTCTGCAATATTTTGTTGTGGGGAAAATACATTTCTTTTGCATTAACAGAGTGTCACTTCATTTTGCTCAGCGTGACTATGCCGCAGTAGATGGCGCGTCAATTTTTGTTCTAATTAGCTTTGCAATAGTTAATTCTATTTTAACATGAATGTCAACATTTTCAATTAGATATCAAACTTCATTTCGCTCAGTGTTGCTATGCCACAGTAGATGGCGCCGTAATTTTTGTTCTAATTAGCTTTGCACCAAAATATGTTCATATTTGCGACCTGTAGTTTGATTACAAGGTTTACATGTACACACTGAGGGACAGACGGACAGACGGATGGACGGACATCGCTAAAGTGATTCTCAGAAAGTGATTCTGAGTCGATCGGGATAACAAAACATCAGCACAAAGTAATTATACCCTGAGTAACGATGTCAGTCCGTCCGTCTGTCCATCTGTGTGTCCATGTAAACCTTGTAATCAAACTACACGTTGCAAATATGAATATATTTTAATGAAATTTGATATATACGCTTTCATCTGCCATAGCATGAACGCTGTTGAAATTGGTGAAATTCGGTCCATGTTCAGATCTTGCCCCCATACAAATGACCCCTATGAAATCGATATAAATTGCCATAAGATCCAAATTATCATATAGATCTCGGTCAAATTGGGTTGGTATGTGTTTATTATACCCATTTATCAGTTATCCAAAAATACAACTCATATGGCAATTCTTTATCACAGCCCCCATATAAAACTGCTTCCCGATTTTCACTTGCATATAAAAAAACAAAAATATTGCATAAATTTTGCTCAAATTTGGTTTGTATTTGCTTTTGCAAAAACTAAGTGACATTACCAAATATTGTCAGGATCGGTCCACTTTTCAACCTAGTCCCCATATAGATATATCATCCGATATGAAGTTTTTCGTATCTGCAGCCAAAAAAATTACAAACAATGCCACTCAAATTTACTTTATGCTTATTTTCTATATCCACTTAGTTGGACCGAAGAGAATGGATCTCTAAACCATGGTATAGGGTATCATATAGTCGGTCTAGACCGACTATAATTATCTCACTTTTTTTGTGTTTTTATTTTTGCAATAATTATTTTATGTAAATTCTAATGAACTTTTGAACATTTCGATGCACTTACTTTATTGTTGTGTTAAAGGAATATTATTAGGGAATAATGTTGTAAAGATAAGCAAATTTAAACCAAAAACAATTATCGTAGCTTTTTTATCAGTATTAATTTTTTTAGGAAAATTCGGGGCAATCTATGCAATTATTTCTTTACCATAAAATACAAGTAGTTTTCTGGCCAGTTCTTTGGTGCCTTTAGAGACCTGTACAAAGTGAAGTGGCGGGCAAGTAGAGATATCGCCTAGCGTGTTTATTCAATGAATTTGTTGTACGTTGGAGTACAGATTGTTAGCAGTACGGAAATTGATGTTGAAGTATATCATAAATACAAGCCATCTCCCCCTGTTGGCACTAAGGAATTTTCTATTTTCTTATTTTATGATGATTGTATTCTGTTTTTGAAAAATGAGAGCACTAATATCGATTTAATGCCTGAAATATTATCATGTGTTCCTATTCATATGAATTGTTATAATGATATTTTTTTTATTGTTAACATACAGTGGCTCACATCGTTAATTGGCAACTTTTTAAAAGAACTTTAACACCTTTTAAAAGAATAAACTTGGTATTTTCGGAAATATTTTGAACACATAAAGTAAAGCATTTAGTAAGGAAAATAAAAATAGCAAGTAACTATTTCAACTTTAAAACAAAAGAACCCAAAAAAAAAAAATAAATAATTGTATTAAATAAACCTTATAACTCTGCTCATTAGACCTCGCCTCAAAATTTTTTTTTCGAATTTTGCATTTGGGGATTGGTTAAATATGCGATTTGAAGTAAAAATTCATGTGGTAAAATTTGAAGTCGATCAGAGTGTGCCAACCCGTGCCACAATGAGGTCAAAGTTCAAAATATATAGAAAACAATCGTTTTTTCATTGATGACAAGTTTATTATAAACGATCAGACAAACTAACTGTAAATTGTAAGTGATGTGAAGCAGGATCTGCTTAAAAAGTTATAGTAAAAGTTAAGCAACAACGAAGTTAAATTCCACGTTATTATATTCTAAGAAAACTAACGGTATAGTACATTGTGACATTTTGCCACCAATTTCGTTTAGCTTTTATAGTTTGATTTTAGTATTTTTCCATTGCGAAATTGAGTGCGGTTGTGAAAAGTCGTTTATTAAAAGAATTAAAAATAGTACAATCAGTACAGATTTTTTATTATGGCGCTAAATAAATCTCTAAATCTTAGATCTGCTGACATATACGTGCATTTGATAGGAAAATGCGAAAAAAAAATAGTTGGATGTAAATTACCTTCAAAACTAAAATTGTACAATGATTTTTTTTATAATGTGCGGTGCGAAAAAAGACAATTAAAGAGAGTTCTGTATCAGCGGTAGAAGAAATATTGCCCTTCTGTGAAAGAGCTCGTATTCCAACGTTACATAAAAGAACATGTATTGGAAAATTAAACAAATTATATGATGAGTAGAGAAAGGTGCAAAGGTTTCTAAATTTAAATTTGCAAGTCGTAGAAAAATGGAAGAAGATTTCAAAGAACATTTGAAAAATTTATTCGATATTGCACATGTTGATGCCTTAGAAATAATTTCTATTCAGGAGGATAGAGATTTCTTAATTGTGACAAAGGGAACAAGGTCGTGTTGGCATAATGACTTCAATAGATCAAAACCTAACAAATAAAGAAAAGCATAAGGCGGAAAGAGAAGAAAAGGAAAATCGATGCAAAAAAAGCAGCAAAGAATTGAAAGCTCTGAAGGTTATATTAAAGTCAGCATGACTAATTTTTTTCTTTCAACTTATTTTGTTCAATAATTTTTACTTTAGTCTTGACTGTACAATTTGTTTCAAGTGATGAAAGTGAATGTGAATCTGAAAAGTCTACAGATTCGCCGACAATTGAACCAAAAAACATTAACCCGACAGAGAATCGTGTTAAGAAAAAATTCATAGATGACAGAATGTTGGCATGCATGGATGCTGGTAATATATCGACTCCACTCGCAATCCATTTTATTTCTGCGACAGCGAAAGCTTTAGATCACAATATTGAAGAGTTGGTTCTTAATTCTACAAGTTTGAGAAGATAACGCAAAGAATATCGTCAACGTCATGTCAAAGAAAATATTGAGAATTTCAAGGTAATCAAATATATTTTAAAATTGTTATGAATATTTCACAGAATTAACATTTTTCAGATTCCTGACACATTCGTTCTACATTGGGATGGTAAACTACTTCCTGCAATGGCTGGAACAGAAAAAGTTCACCGCCTAGCTATAGTTTTAACTGCAGAAATAATTGAAAAGTTAATTGCCATTCCAATTATTTAAATTGGATCTGGAGGAGCAATCGCACAATCAATATATGATTATTTAACGAAAATGAACATGATAAATTCATTAGAAATGGTGTGCTTTGACCCAACTGCTACCAACACTGGTCAACATAATGGGGCAGCAATGTTGCTGGAGAAAAAATAAGAACGGAGTTTGATGTGGTTACCGTGCAGGCATCATATTGCAGCAATCTTACTGTGAGCTGTTTTTGAGGTATATTTTGGAAAATCTAGCGGTCCAGAAGTTGTTATATTTCAACGTTTTTCACGGGAAGGGAACACTTTTAAGTTGGAAGATTTCAAAGTTGGTATTATGGATGAAGAAGTGCAACGTGCTGTAAGTGTCGAAGAATGTAACTTCAGCAAAGAGTTTTGTATTAAACATTTAGAAAAAGACCATATTCGACATGATTATAAGGAGTTATTACAACTTACGTATATTTTTCTTGGTGGCAGCATCCCAAATTTCGCATTTCGTGCACCTGGGTCAACATCCCATGCAAGATTCATGTCGAAAGCCATATATGCTTTAAAAATATATGCTTTACAAAAACAGTTTCAAATGTCTTCCAGCCAGTTGAATGGTTTGCGAAATATTTGTATATTTCTGGTACGCCTCACAGTGGCTGAAAATCATTTTTCATTGGCCAAAATTCTGTTACTTTTGAACCGATTAAAATATTTTAGTACTGTTTTTTTTAATAGATAGATAGATAGTTGATCTTGACTCAGTGTGAATTTCATTTAAATTGATTGAGTACTTTTTAAGGAATTCTAGGTCAAAGTTTAACTTTTGATTTTTTTTAACTTTTAGCGTGATATATGTTTTTTTTTATTTATTTTTATTTATTAGAAAGTGTCATATTTGGAGTTAAATAATTATTATAAACATTTTTTGTAATAATGAAATTTTTTTAATGCTTACACTCAAAAAAATTTTTACACTCAAAAAAATTTTTACACGCAACAAAATAGTAAAATTCACTAGAAATTTAACTAGTATTACTAAAAAATTAAAAATGTTTGCTATCAAATTTGCAATTTGCTTACACTCAAGGAATATTATTATTACTACAGAAAAATTTATTAGTGTTTGCTGCCTAATTTGTTACACTAGCTAAATAAATCTGCTAAACATTAGCGCAATGATTCTAATTTTTTTTTTAATTTTGATATGAAAATATGGGTTCTTATTTTTTGAATCTTTCTTATCTATTAAAACATTGCATTCATATGTGGGAAACCTTTTAAGAATAAAAACTGCAATAGATTTAAATAGCATTTGTAACAATGGTAGGTTCTGTTTATTATTATTTTTTACTAATACTATGTTTTTCGTACTTAAATAACAATGAAAGGCAATTATAATTATTATTCATTAGACTCAAATATTGATTGCAAATATTCCATATTTTGTTCTGTGCTATTTCTGTTCTTTAGTAGTTTTTTGGCTTCTTCATCTAAATCCCGATGTTCCACTTTCCATTGATTTCGAATACTGGAGATGAACGGATCTGACGTTGCCAATAATATATTAAATAGATCTTCATTTGTGGAATTTCGTGACATTTTTCTAGTATTGTGCTGTCTATAAAATCTGTAATCCTTGTTCCTTTTTTCCTGAGCCTCCTCTGATAGATCTCCAAGTGGCACCAAATGATATTTAATGACATCTTCTCCATGATAAAGGATTTTGTGGACTGTTGCAGACATATTTCTCCATGGGTAGTTGGTTGTATATATTTTTGCAGTTTCCTTAGCATAATCTCCAAATTTTCTAGAGTCAATTTCTTCATTGCACGCAAGTACTTCTAGGATTATTTTAAATCTGAAAATAAGGTTTAAATCCACTCCTGTTATTTCAGATGCTGTTTCTGGATCTGAAAAGAATCTTCTTGCGGTATTGCCATCATTTGTATTGCCTGACCCTTGTTTTGGCTGATCTATAATCAATCCAAATTTGCGATATTCATCTTGAACATGTTTCTTTTTTGAACTTCTTAACTCTTTGTTGGTTTCGTTGTTTCTTATTGATCCTGAAGGCCCGAAATCCAAATCATAACTGATTTTTAGTATGTGTTCCATAAGTCGTATTCTTGCATGTAGTGGTGATAATCCAAATTCGAAGGCATCGGTATTATCGAATGATTTTGTCGGGACTTGGTTTAATTGGCTTGATGTTGCTTGGCATATAATGCAGCTGGATGCAGCCTTCGTGTTAGTCAAAGCCTGACCTACTTTTCCATCTATCATTGTCAGCACTAATTGGTAGCTTACTTCAATTTGCTGCCCATCTAACTGTAATTGTAATGGCTGTAGTGTTGCTATTTGGGCCTTGATATCACTAACTTCTTTGTTAATGGCATCATGACTTTCTTTTTTGAATTCAAATTTGATTGGCCTGCAGTATTTCGTAGAAGATGGTGTCTCATTTTTCCAAATATCCATTGTTTGCGTTGTACTACTCGAAGGCTCCGAATCTTCCAAAATCTTTTTCAATCGCAATGGTACAAATGATACCATGAACATATCTGAGTCCGAAATATTTTCACATACAACTTATTTGTATTGTTTTTGTCCCGAAGAACCATCACATCCCCATTTACAAAATAGAATTAACTTTGTGTTTCCATATTTCTTTAACTCAGTTCCTGTTATTGATTGTAGCAAGCGTTTGGCTGTGTGATCAAGTAAAGATTGTAGTTGTACTTCTGCCGAAATTGGTGTGATTGTAATAGTGTCCTTTGATGGCAAACAGTCTATTTTAGCAGCTGTTATGTGATGATATGCTGGATACATATTTGAGCCTTTTTCAATCGCACGCAATCTGAGCTGAATATATTGGTGTTTTGTTAATTTCAAATCCAGAAATAATGCTAATGCCTCCTCATTTGTGAACTGTTTTGCATCGCTCGGAGTTGGTATACTTTTAAGAATTCGCTTTGTTCTCACTGGACTAGCATTACAAGTTTTTTCAATGATATCCACTTTTGTTAATTGGTTTTGTGCTCGTAATTGATGTAGAAAAGATTCTTTTATATTTGTAGAACCAATTTCCTCGTTAAAATTTTTAAGTTTCCGCCTCTTAGATCTATCGCTGCAGTTGTCCAATGATTTGCGTGGTCTTCCAGCCTTATCTAGCTTTGCTGTTTCTCCACCAACATTAAGTTGGCCTTCTAACCAGTTTGCACTTTTATTATAAAACTTTTGTTTACAGTAGTTAACTTCTTTCAATCGTTTTTTTAGTACTTTGACGAAATTAGATAATTGCTCTTGTATTTCGGTACTAGACGAATTTAAGTTTAATTTTATTTTAACGTAACTAAGAACATCTTCCTGGTTTTTGTTTCGAAAATACTCTTCGGCCAGTTCTTTATAACTAAAGTTCTCCATATTTTTCTCAATATTTTTATTTGCGTCTGTTATCACTTTTTTATCACTTTTTATCACTTGCGAATATACGTCCGTACACTTGAAGTATTAACTTATTATTGAGTAATCCCTTATAGAATCCGTCATTTTATACATTTTTAGGTACATGTTATTCACACATTGATCTTTAATTTCATAGCAGGTAGTACTTAAATTGAACAAAACTGCACTTGTTATCCAGACTTCAATATCAGGTAAAACTAATTAGTTTCTCGCCAATATGGGGTGGTTTTTTATCTTTAGTGGTTTAGTGCCGCGATTATTGACAAACTTATAAAATTGTTTATGACTTTGGTTGACCCTTAAATTTGACAACAGGTAAATTAAGAAGGAGATCATTTGTTTACTGTAGAACCTATTGTGATCATTTTATGACTTATTTTTTTGCTGATCAAAACAAAGCCAATAAACCCTTTCGCAGGTATTTTATTTAATTATTTTACTTTTACGTAGTCTAAAGAAAAAAAACAAAATTTTTTTTAGAGTAATTTTTTTAGAGTAATTTCATTAAAATGAAAAAAGTGTTCTACCGGGGGCTCGTGGGGGTGCAAAGGTATATATAGGGTTAAACAGGATACATTCGCCTTTCTCCGGGTGGTATACGTTTCTTGTTCCCTTACTTCCTTTAGAAGTTCTATTCCACTAAAGTTTAAATTTGAGAAAAATATAGTGGTTTCATAAATATTTCATAACGCCCCTAATATCAAACGTTAGAACTGTGACTACTTACAAAAACTAAAGACTATAATCCTACTAACATTATAAAAAAGACCGCAGGCCAATATCGATGATAGCTTGCGAGTAGTAACCATTTATTTTTGATAAAAAACAAAAAAAAAACACCTTTTGCTGAATTAAAAAAAAACAGTTGAGTTTGACAGCATGCCACGCCCACAATTATCAATAGTTTAACCTAATTTTTTGGCTACCTTAATCTGGATATATAAGCTACAAAAAGGAGTAAAAATTTTAAAAATCGATGACAAAAAAAAATTTGACTTTTGGCCAATGAAATCAAAATTTGAGCCACAGTGCGCCTGTATGTTCCGTACTGGTTCAGAACCACTTATGCTGTCGAAGCACCAAATAACGATTTACAGCTGTTTATAAAGATTGCAAGTTATATTGACCCAAACATATCAATACCATTATTAACAAAAATCCGAAACCACCTATGGTATTTATCGGTAGAGTTAGTTGCTCTTGCGTTTTTTGATTGCAACGTGGACTTTGACGTAAAAAGAAAAATGGCTGCGGCACTTGGAACTGAGATCGAAACTGAGGAAGACAATGTAATTTCACTACCTAAAAAAGTTTGCGCTAGTATTGAAGAATTAAAAGAAAATCAATCTAAAGATTTGAGTTGCTTTGTAACACATAAAACTAAAACCTTTTTTGCACGTTTGGAAATAGACACCAATTTTTTAAACTTTGATCCCTCAAATTGGCACGAAAGAGCAGAATACATTAAAGGCGTTCAAATTCTGAA
The DNA here is from genome assembly GCA_963682025.1 of Cordilura impudica. Classification (NCBI taxonomy): domain Eukaryota; kingdom Metazoa; phylum Arthropoda; class Insecta; order Diptera; family Scathophagidae; genus Cordilura; species Cordilura impudica. Next base: position 124,831,175 of record OY821519.1, read on the forward strand.
AAATATTAATGTTGTTAATGATGCTGCTGAGAGAAAAGTCAAACTTATTACAGATTTTAACCGGTCCTTAACACATAGCGAAGAAGACAAGCAGTACTTCCTTCATGTTGTTGAGAACTACCGAAAGGAATTCCCATCATATACTAAATCGTCGCTCTTATAATAATTTAATAATATTAATTCTCTTCTTTTTTTTATGAAATGTTTGAATATAAAAAATTGCAAATTAAGAAAACATTATATGAATTGCATGTTTTTTTTATAATAAATAACTTGGCATCGATGAAAAAACGATTGTTTTCTATATATTTTGAACTTTGACCTCATTGTGGCACGGGTTGGCACACTGATCGACTTCAAATTTTACCACATGAATTTTTACATCAAATCGCATATTTAACCAATCCCCAAATGCAAAATTCGAAAAAAAAAAAATTTCCATATAAGTGAGGCGAGGTCTAATGCTCATATTGAAAATCGGGCAGACTCTAAAACTTAATTTATATATATATTCCAATATTTTATTTTGTGGCGTAACCTTTTTGATTTTCTACAGCTTGCAGTCTTCTTGGAATAGAGTCAACTTAACTTATGCAGACATGCGGACTTATTTGATTTCATTCTGTAATGCAGCTGTTAGTTGTACTCTATTAGTTGTACTCTATTTTGCATTCGACGCTTAAGTTCATCCCACAAATGTTCGATTACATTTAGATCTGGGCTTTGGGTAGGCATTTTAATGACCTTAGGGCAATTATACAATAGCCAGTTTTTTACTAGAAATGATGTGTGCTTGGGATCATTGTCTTGATAAAATTTAAAATTATCAGAAATACCCAATTTGCGCTAACTTTTCTTTATACATTCTATAAAATAAAGGCTTCCGACAAGCTGCCATACAACTCCATACCTTTACAGATAAGCATCCGTGCATCACTGTTTTCTTTAAGTTTTTATGACAAAATTCCTCATTGTGCTTACACCCTATATAATGACGACTATCGGATTTAAAGAAGGTATTTGCTTTCGTCCTTTAAAATATTAAAATACCAATAGAAATATTTTATAAGATTTAAACCATGAAGAAAACCGTGCTGCAAAATGGTAAACGTGTGCAAAATCCAGGCGTTCTTTTCTATTTGTCTGGCTAATGTATAGTATCTTTCAAGCCACCATTCTGCATGAACATCATTTCCAAAAGTTTTGTACTTCACGAACTATGAATTTTTCGTTTCTCAGTTTAAGCTTCTTTTTTACTGTCGCACTTAACTTTTGTAAATTAAGGGAATATTCAAATATTCTGAGAACCATTTTCTGTAACGTCAATGGTAAAAGATCATTGAAAGTATTCTGATAAAACTTGAATTATTTTATCCGCTAGGAATTAATTATCTTCATGTTATTAGAATGAACTAGTCAGCCTAATATTTAAATATTTAAAATCTATGATTAACTTCATCTCAATTATTCTGTATTCTAAGTGCATTAATTTAAAGTGTGGTTAAGATCTGATATTTATTGCACCTACTATTAACATTCTTGCATCTTTCCCGAAACTTCATGTGTAGTGCGTCAACTAGACCGGCTTTTACCATTTTATTATCATTATATTTATTAAAACACCGCCACGTAATTAATTTAGTTATAAAAATAATAAACTTATATTTATTTCCAATTAAAAAAATATTTTGAAGCATTTGATTTTTCCAATTAGCTCTGTAAATTTAAATGCACATTAGATGTATTATAAATAAATAAGCACAAAGATTTTTCTTAATCCTCCAAATCTGTGAAATACCATATTTGTTGCAATTATAAAAAAAAAAATAAAAAATACAAAAATCGAGATGCCAAACGATATCCAAATAGTGGTGGATACGAATATCTGTGAAGGAAAGACAAACTAACCTGTTGCATTGAAACAAAAACACCATCTAATAACATTGGACTTTGTTGGGAGCCACAAACATAAAACCCAAAAAAAAAAAAAACACTAAAAAACTGCGGGCATAAATATCAAATTTCAATACTCTGGCTCTTAAGGTTGTGACAGTTGAAATGTTGATTGTAAATTGTAATTCAAGATTAATAAAATTGGTAAAGAAATTGTCATGATCACAAATGTTCGATAATAAAATTATACATATATATATAAGATACAAACAAACTAATGGATAAATATTAAGAAGGTCGTTTGTTAATTACTCAGTCCAACCAGTGACTGTTGTGATTGTTGTTTCTTCTGTAAAATCTAATCTTTATGAACTCGATTTATTATAACGTACAAAAAATTATCAGACTTAGGAACTGCCTATTTATACCCTATACCACTATGTGGTTTGGGTATAATGACTTTGTGCTGCTGTTTGTAACAACCAAAAATATTTCACCTAGACCCATCTTTAATTATACCGATCAAATCAGAATCACTTTCTGAATTGATTTAACAATGTCCGTCCGTCCGTCTGTGTGTCCATGTAAAGCTTGTAATCAAACTGCAGGTCGCAAATATGAATATATTTTGATGAAATTTGGTATATAAGCTTCCATCTGCCATGGGATGAACGCTGTTGAAATTGGTGAGAATCGGTCCATGTTGAGACCTAGCCCCCATACAAATTACCCATATGAAATCGACATAAATTGCCATAAGATCCAAATTGTCATATAGATCTTACTCAAATTGGGGTTTGTATGCGTTCATTAAGTCCATTAATGAGTAGTCCAAAAATGATCCCTTTGGCCCCATATAGAGCTGCTTCCCGATCTTCACTTAAATCTATTAAAAAACAAAAATATTGCACTGATTCTTCTCAGATTTTGTTTGTATGTATTTTTGCAAAATACAAGAGACTTTAGTAAACATAATCAGGATCGGTCCATTTTTGGACCTAGTCCCCATATAGATATAGCATCCGATATGAACTTTTTCATATCTTCAGCCAAAAAAATTAATAAAAATCAGACTCAAATTTGGTTTTTGCTTATTTTCTATGTCCAGTTAGTTGGGCCTAAGTGATAGGGCATGGTATAGGGTATCGTATAGTCGGTCTAGACCGACTATAATTTTCTTACTTGTTTCATAGTAAGATAGAGTTCTAAACCATCTGAAAAAATGTCACATTTGCCTTCAAAGTAATCTCCTTGTGACATAGTATACTTATGCTGGGGATTTTCTCATCCTGGAAACAGTTGTTAAAGACGATTTCCAGAATGGACTATAAAGCGCGAAGCGCCCCGGTGTGCTCATTTAAGTACATTGTATAGTCAGAAGTAACACGATGCCACATCTATATCAAGTGACTATGGAACGGTATGAGTCCAATTTCGTGAGAAAAGGGTTCAAGAACCAAAGCAGTGTGCGACGGTGCATAACAGTGTGGCCTCCTTTTTCGAATATCTTTACGTAAACGACGCACATTGGGATTAAATAGTCCCACAGTGGTGTTTAATTGAAATCTAGAAGTCAAGTTTTTATAATTAAAGTTGGCATCGAGTAAAAGTGGGTAAAATTCTGCATCAGCTAATGTCAAACTCAAACAACTGAGTTGTTTGTTTTTTTTTTGCAGTGATCTATCAACGTTAGCAAATTTTTGCCGTTATTGTGAAAAGTGAAGAAATTATTGTTATGCATTGTTGATCTGTATTGGAATAATTAGTCATTTATTGTTCGGTTTAAGATCATTTATATATTTTTCTAATGAAAGAAAGATAATAATTTTTGTAATGTAAGAGAAATATTAGAAAAAAATTGAAGACAGCGCTAGATGGAGTAGCTACTTGCGAACAAAGCGACTTGTTCATCGTCAGCATCCTTCTGCCTATTACTTCAACTCATGCTTAATCAACTACTTAACTCAACATTTGAAAGAAAAGAACATGAGAAATGTTTTTCTTTTTATATACGAGAGTTTGTATGAACAAGCTGAGCTTTTCCAATTTTTAGCTTTCTCTACATTAACATAGCCAGATCAATTACAAGTCTTGTAATGTGAACAGCTATTTGTTTTTGCCATTGTCCTCTAGATGGAACTGTAATGGCATGTGAAATCTTAACAGATTACACAAACGCATTGTACCTCATGTGTTGTATGTTATTGTTATGTATTGTTGATCTGTATTGAAGTGAAAAAATTAAAATTCATTATAATTCAAGCGCTTGTTTTTCTGTTAAATCTTTGAAAAGTAAAACATTTATGATGGAAACTCCAATTTCGGGTACTCTAATATAAAGTAAATACTTTTTTGTTTATAAAAATTATGTGTAATTATTTTTAGTAATTTTTTATGAATTGTCTTAAATTGCGACATTTTCCACATTTAATGATTCACTCTAATTAAGTTAGTTGGGATTAGTTTTAAAGGTTGAAAAATGTATAGGATTACAATTTGTATTTACAAAAACAGAGCCGAGACAATGCGTAGCCCTTTTGAAAGTTAGTCTGCGTGTCAAAATTCTGGTTATCTTTTATTGAACATGTGGTTAGGGTATAATGACTTCATACGGATGTTTGAAATCATTTTCTGAGTCTATTTAACGATGTCCGTCCGTTCATCTGTGTGTCCATGTAAACCTTGCAATCAAACTACAGGTCGCAAATGTGAACATATTTTGATGAAATTTGTTATGTAAACTTCCATTGGCCATCGAGCGCTGTTGAAATTGGTGAAAATCGGTGCATATTCAGACGTAGTCCCCATACAAATGACCCCTATGAGATCGACTTAAATTGCCATAAGATCAAAATTATTTTATAGATATCGTTCAAATTGGGTTTGTGTATTATGTAAATTACATCCATTAATCAGTAGTTCAAACATAAAATCTGCAGGACAATTCTTGACTGATTTTGATCATTTAAGCTCACGTTTACAAAAATTTATCACACACAATTTACTGTAGATAAAAATTATATTAGTACATTTAGCAGAATTCTTGGTTTACGGTACGCTCACGATTTTATGCTCATGTGCTAAAATTTTCATAACCAAAAGTGGATCTTTGTGGTTACGAGATTCGTTTGGAAAATTTTCGTAGATTTGCATATATTTTTTTGTTGCCAATAGGAATTATTGGAAAAAGGAAATGTCCAATGCCGATATTTCTAAAAGGTTTCCTCTGAGTTCTGACCATTTAAATCTAGCATAAGCAAGCAAATGTGAGCAGAACGGAGTGTATAGTTTATCAACTTCGGAATTAGAGTTATTAGTTTTGTTAGATATTTCTTATAAGAATTATGATAAAGATGACGATGATCTATACGATGATAATGATTATATCATTAATCAAAATTAATGAGTTTTTTGAGATAAATTTTCACATTCACTGAATTCAGTGGAAAACAAAAACCAGATTTAAATTGCATTTATACTCATACGAATACACATTGTGTAGTTATTCCTTTAATTCTTGTCGATTTCACAGCGGAAATTGTAGATCATGTCATTTTCCGAAAGCAAAAACGATTAAAAAATGTTTTCTTTCAATTTTTTTTTTACAAAATCCTGAGTTTTTATGTGCTTATGATTATTCATTAATAAAAATAATATCTCTTAAAACTAGGGTTACCCTAAGTTGATCAACACTTTGGGTGCTATCGACGCTTTGCACTTAAATAACGTTAATTAATAACAGTTTGAGTAATTTGACAAATGGTAATATTCCCATTGGTGGGCTGAATTCGAATCTGTAATTGGTTTTTCTCTATCGCATCAGTTTTTCGAGATACAATTTATATGGGTCGAAAAACTGATTGACGTGACCATATTCTGTAAAGTAACTTATTTTCTGTGAGACCAAATTTGGGATTTTTGATAGATTTAAGTGAAGATCGAGAAGCAGCTTCATATGGGGGCTATTACTGAGAATTGTCGTATATATATAATAATTTTAATATTATCATAATTTAAGTCATTTGAAGAAATGCAATTCTTTTATATTTAAGTGAGCCGACCTAATTTTTCACTAATTCTTCAGACAAAACAAGTTAATCAACAAAACAAGTGAAAAAAATATTGGGGTCCGTTTTCACATTTTGGGGCCCATTTTCATATACTTCATCGTACCGCATCCTTTAAATGAAAATGAGCCCCAAATAGTGTTTATGCAAATGAGCCCTAGAATAGTTTAGGGCCCGTTTTCATTCGTGGTTTGGGGCCCTAGTTCATTTTTTGGGGCTCATTTTCATTTCTAGAAATGGGGTCGACTTTCATTATGAAAATGAACCACAAATTTGGGGCCCACTTTCATTTTTTACTTTGGGGTCCATTTTCCTGGGGCCCATATTCATAGCGCCAGCTGTTATGATGGGCATTTAAAAACTGATGTTCCTTAAATATTGACCGAAAATTTTGAGATGAGAAAGATGTCCGCAAGGTGGGTGCCGTGTTTGCTGACAATTTAACAAAAACAACGCTGTGATGATGTTTCAATAGAGTGCGTGGCAATTTTCCACCGCAATAAAGCACAGTTTTTGTGTCGATTCATAACCATAGGTGAGACAAAGAAACAGTCAAAAGAGCAGACTGAGAGAGGAGAATCGTGTCCATAGAAGACGAAGACCGTTCCATCTGCAAGCAAATTTTTTTGGTTGTATTAATTTTTATTCATTATCTTCAAAAAGGAAAAACAATCAACGGTAATTATTGCAGCTTTTATGTGATGCAGTTAGGGTGATAAAATTGATTGAAAAAGCCGCATTTTGCGAAAGAGGAAACGTTTTTTCATGAAGACAATGCACCAATTCACACATCCATTATTTCGATGGCCAAAATGCATGAATTAAGTTACGAACTGTTTCATCACGCAATTTATTCGCCAAAGTTAGATCCCTCGTACTATTTTCTATCTCCAAACTTGCAAAACCGAAACTACTAAATATCGCTGGGAAAAGTGTAGCAAGTTAACATCGCTAGATAAGCACAACATCATCCCAACTGTTAAATTTTTAAAAACGTCGGTAATTATTTGGGGGTGTATCTCAATTCGAGGCGTCAAAGACCTAACTTTTATAGAATAAAGAGTGGATGCTCAACAATATTAAGACATTTCAAGGAACCATTTGATAAGCAGTGCTAGAAAATTCGGGTTCATCAGTGACAATTAAATTTTATCAGGATAACGACCCGAAGCATAAGTCGCATATGGTGCGTATATGGCTTCCTTATAACTGCGGCAAAGTTATAGATACTCCTGCCTGAAGTCCCGACTTGAACCCTATCGAGAATTTGTGGGTATACTTGAAGAGACAAGTCGCTAAACGTCAACCACAAAATATGATGGCACTAAAAACTGGAATGTTGCGAGAGTGGCAGAAGATACCAACCAATTATGGCCTAAAAAAGTTGCTTAATTCCATGAAAAAACGCTTGCAATGTATGGTAGATGCAAAGGGTGGTCATACCTAATATTAAAAGTACAAAATAATATATTTCTTAAAAGCTACATACAATGTAAACACATATCTTAACTCTTATGAAAAATAATTGACAACGCGGAAATTTAATTATATATTTTTTTTTGTATTTTTGATTATCTTGCACTAAAATTTCATTTTATATTTGTTAAACTGTTGTAAGTACTGCCTATTGTTAAAACAAATGAAGAAAATTTATGTTGAAAACAATAAATTTAATTTTATATCAAATGAAGTTGAAAAAGGTTATTTAATTTTTATGTTTAAACTCATTCTTGACACACTGTATCTCTTTGAAAAGCTATATAACTTTAAAATCGAATAAAAACTCGCCAAGAAATTGCAACCACTTTTGTGCCAAAAAACTAGGTCGATAAATTTGACGGAAATTTGTTCAACTTTAAGAAATTAATTAAAGCCATTATTTTTTCTTTGGTCTATGCCTATGAGTACTCAGACATGAAGTAATATTTTATTATCACGTTTTTAACCTATTTTTTTTGAAAACTGCTTTTTAAGTTTTAAAAAATTCTCTTAAATAAAATGTAAAAAAATGGATCTGGCACATTAAAGTTTTGTTAAATATATTTAGAGATTGACTGCGTGAATTTTTAAGTAAATTTCTATGCCAGAATTTTTTTTACAAGAAATTCTTTTTGCGGATTTGGAGAAAATGTATTCTTTCTAAATACTTTATTTAAAAAACTTATCAGTTTTCTACTTTTAAATGTTATAATTTATTTTAATAGCCTACGGTTTCGGAAAAAAAATATATGGCCCCGTTATCCCTTTTGAACTTGGGGTCACATATGGTAATAAAAGACAATTTATTAAAAAAAATGTAAGTGCTGTTGAATTTTTTGATGTGACGCTTAGAATATAATAACCAAATATACAAGTCTTCCATGTTAAAAATTTGGCATACATCGTACAAAGCTAATCCGCTCCTTTCCGAGGCCAAACTTCGAATTTTGGCATAATTCAACAAGTAAGAAAATTATATTCGGTCTAGACCGACTATAGGATACCCTACACCATGCGTTTAGAGACCCTACCCCATAGGCCCAACTAACTGGACATATAAAATAAGCATAAACAAAATTTTAGTGGGATTTTCATAAATTTTTTTGTCTGCAGTTATGAAAAAGTTCATATCGGATGCTATATCTATATGGGGACTAGGCCCAAAAATGGGCCGATCCTGACCATGTTTGGTAAGGTCTCTTGTATTTTGCAAAAATATATACAAACAAAATTTGAGAAGAATCAGTGCAATATTTTTGTTTTTTGATAGATTTAAGTGAAGATCGGGAAGCAGCTCTAATTGGGGCCTATGGCTAATAGTTGTCCAATAGGGATCATTTTTGGACTGCTGATTAATTGATGTAATATATACATACAAACCCGATTTGACTAAGATTTGTATGATAATTTGGATCTTATGGCAATATAAGTTGATTTCATAGGGGTCATTTGTATGAGGGCTAGGTCTGAACATGAACCGATTTTCACCAATTTCAATAGCGTCCATCCATGGCAGATAGAAGCTTATATGCTTAATTTCATTAATTATTTCATTCATATTTGCGATCTGTAGTTTGATTTTAAGGTTTACATGGACATACAGACGGACGAACGACGGACAGACGGACGCACGGACGGACAGGAGGATGTTTGATAGTTACAAACATCAGCAGAAAGTCATTTTACCCTGACCATGTAATCGTATAGAGTATAGTATATGAGTTTGTATTTCTCTAAGAAGTTGTTGACAAAAATTTAAAAACAAAATAAACAAAAATCTTGCAATTGAAATTATATTGAAAAGCAAAAAAATTTGAATTTTCTTTGGCATTTAACAATTAACGTTTTTCCTCGGGTTTAACGTGGTACCCATACATTTAAACATTTTTTTCAAATTTTTTACTCTGATTTTACCAAACTTTATTCGTAACACAAGTAAGAGTGTTAAATTCGGATGTGCCGAATTTTTTGATACCCTCCACCTGAGTCTTAAACTCTATATAACACCCAATGTTGAGAACGGCTACCACTTTTAAACTTTTGCCGATACTGAAACATTAAATCTGAATACCAAAATTCAAATGATTCTTATTATTAATTTTTTATTTTTCATTTTCCAATTTTATTTTCAATTTAAATTTTCCATTTTTCAATTTTCAATTTCCGTTTTTCATTTTCAAATTTTCATTTTCCATTTTTCGTTTCTCATTTTTCAATTTTCATTTTCCATTTTTCAATTTTCATTTTCCATTCTTCATTTTTCCATTTTCCATATTTCAATTCTCATTTTCCATTTTCCATTTTGCATTTTCCATATTCAATTTTTCGATTTTAATTTTCATTTTCCATTTTCCATTTTATAATTTAATTTTCCATTTTACATTTTTCATTTTTAATTTTTCATTTTTCAATTTTCCATTTTTCATTTTCCATTTTGCGTTTTCCATTTCCCATTTTTCATTTCTCATTTTCCATTTTCCATTTTTCAATTTTCATATTCCATTCCCCATTTTTCATTTTCCATTTTGCGTTTTCCAATTCCCATTTTTCAATTTTCAATTTTCATTTTCCATTTTCCATTTTCCATTTTTCATTTTTCATTTTCCATTTTACGTTTTCCATTTTCCATTTTTCATTTTTCATTTTTCAATTTTCATTTTTCAATTTAACTTTCTACTTTCCATTTTGCATTTTTCATTTTTCATTTTTCAATTTTCTTTTTTCATTTTCCATTTTTCATTTTCTATTTTCTATTCTCCATTTTTCATTTTCTATTTTCCATTTTACGTTTTTCATTTTCCATTTACCGTTTTTCATTTTCAATTTTTCATTTTCCATTCTCCATTTTTCGTTTTTATTTTCCATTTTACATTTTTCATTTTCCATTTTTATTTTTCATTTTTCAATTTTCTTTTTCATTTTCCATTTTTCATATTCGATTTTCTATTCTCCAGTTTTTATTTTCTATTTTACATTGTCCACTTTACGTTTTTCATTTTCCATTTTTCATTTTCAAATTTTCATTTTCCATTTTTCGTTTTTCATTTTTCAATTTTCTTTTTTTACATTTTTCAATTTTCATTTTCCATTTTCCATTTTTCATTTTCCATTTTCTGTTTTTCATTTTTAAATTTTCATTTTCCATTTCTCATTTTTCAATTTTTATTTTCCATTTTTTAATTTTATTATTTTTTATAAAAATAAAAAATCTTATTTTCGATCTTTATCAATTTAATGATTGAGTTTGAAATTGTTCAGGCTCAAGATCAAATGTTTTTACTTTAAATAAAGTAAAAGCATTAGCACATTTGTTTCAAAAATTGATCTATGTATATTCTGCATGACAGGTTATACAGCTGTTTCGGGAAGAGTCACCAACCCTCATCAGTAACCAAAAGCAGTAGATAGTTTGTTTGGTAAAAAGTTAAATTCATATATATTTGCTGAAAACAACCAAATGAGAATTCAAGCAAAAGTTATACTATTTAAGCCTCTTCCAATATAACAAACTAAAAATAGAACAACTTTGAAACAAATATGATTGTATACGAGTACACATTGCATACTACAATATACATGTTTGTTTTTGTCTTGAAAAAACAAGAAAAACAATTTGTTTTTGCTAAACTTACATTTAGCGTTAACGGCGTGCCCTCCGTATTTTTAATTTTATTATTTTTTTTTTTTATTTATTTTCCATTTTCCATTTTTTTATTTTTCAATTTTCATTTTCCATTTTCCATTCTTCATTTTTCCATTTTCCATACTTCAATTCTCATTTTCCATTTTCCATTTTGCATATTCCATATTCAATATTTCGATTTTCATTTTCATTTTCAATTTTATAATTTTCATTTTCCATTTTACATTTTTCATTTTTAATTTTTCATTTTTCAATTTTCCATTTTACATTTTTCATTTTCCATTTTGCGTTTTCCATTTCCCATTTTTCATTTCTCATTTTCCATTTTTCAATTTTCATTTTCCATTCCCCATATTTCATTTTCCATTTTGCGTTTTCCATTTCCCATTTTTCAATTTTCATTTTCCATTTTTCATTTTCCATTTTTGATTTTCCATTTTGCGTTTTACATTTTCCATTTTCCATTTTTCATTTTTCAATTTAATTTTCCACTTTCCATTTTGCATTTTGCATCTTTCATTTTTCATTTTTCAATTTTCTTTTTTCATTTTCCATTTTTCAATTTCTATTTTCTATTCTCCATTTTTCATTTTCTATTTTCCATTTTACGTTTTACATTTTCCATTTTACGTTTTTCATTTTCCATTTTTCATTTTCCATTTTCCATTTTTCGTTTCCATTTTGTCTTTCATATTGGCGGTTTTTTTTATTATAACGTGAAAACGATAAAAAAAATATGTGGCAATACTACTAACATGAGCTATGTTATTGTGTTCTTGGTATTGTTAATATATGCATATTTTTTTTTGTGGCATTTTTTATGTTGTTGTACAATTATTATTTTCAACCACTAAACTGTTACAACAAACACACTGGGTTTAATGATTTTTTTTAGAGGTATCTTCATATTTTTGCTCGTATCTAATCACAATGATGCCCGATGTAGCCCATTTTCAATATCAACCTGCTGGGGAATATGGCAAATGATATTATTGTAACCTTATCCAGTTGGATGGCTTTTTTTGTGAATGAGCGTGATTGCAACAGACAGACGAACAGACGGACAGACGGACATCGCTATATCGACTCGAGCTGTGATAAGGAATATATTTATATACTTTATGGGGTCGGAAATTAGTTTTTCGATGCGTTACAAACGGAATGATAAACCTATATATACCCTCTGCCACTGACGTGTGGAGGGTATAAAAAGGATCAAACCATGTTTAAAACTTCATCAACAATATAAATATTTGAAATTTTCTAATGAAATTTTAATGATTTTATTTAAAAAATTATTCATGTCAATTTATTTTAATTTCAATTTATTAGAGATATTATTTAAACATCGCGTGAAATTTCTCCTTAATATTAATAAATGGATCTGAATTTTTCTACAATCTATTGCAAAGAACGTAGTTACTTTTACCAGCCGAAATTAAATTTTATATAAAATTTCAATTAAACCCTGAATATATTTCTTTTAAGTTAAATAATTTAAGAGGATAATTCACTAAAAAAATTATCCTCTATAGAGGCTCAACATTTAACAAGAAACCCTTGTACATAAAGACCTGATTAACAGAAATTTTAGAATGGATATCATTTGAAATCTCTTTAAAGTATTTTATATGATCAACAAGAAACCCACTTGTTTGCTAAACAAAAATTAAAACGACTTGTTTTTACAAGTGTCTATTTGAAAATCAGTTTAAGAAATAATAAAGTATTAAATTTAATCATCGTTTGTTAAAGTTGAAAAACCTTTTAAAATTCGTATGCTGAGAGTAATTTCGACCATTGCTAGTTTATCATATTTTACTATGACATATATGCGTTTTTTTTTTTGCCATATTTATGGGATATCCGTATAATTCAAAATTGATTTTGACGCAAATAGTTTCGTTAAGACATATTTTGTCACATTTCTGTTACGTCTGTGTGTGTTCTGAGCTGATTAAAGCTGGTATAATTAAAAATAATTTAAGCAGATATTAGAATGGCGTTAAAAAATGACAGTTGAGATAATACAATTTACTGGCAAATGATTACCTATTATTTATGGCATTACGGCACTGTTTGGTATCTGCTTACCCACAGATACCTAACGACTTTTAATTTTATTTCAAATACCATTTTGACTTTTAGTTAAACTCTCAAAAAATTATATATTTTGATTCTACTCCACTCTGGGGTCAGAATCTAAGTTTGTGATGATTGGGAATTAAGAAGATTGTACTCAGAATAAAATATTGCAGTCAGAATAGATACAAGACTGTGTATGAACAAGAAAATTTGTTTGTAGCAGTTTTTTATTTGACAACTTTGTTTATTTAAATTTATTTTCAGTTGATTAATTTCTCTTGAATTGTAAAGTCACAAGTTTTATAAATTTGATTTTTATACCCTATACCACTATGTGGTTCAGGTATAATGACTTTGTGCTGCTGTTTGTAACTACCAAAAATATTTGACCTAGACTCATATTTTATTACAACGATCGACTCAGAATCACTTTCAAAATAAAATATTAATATTAAAAGAAGTAAGACTATACATACTTGTCTAAAGTGCTTGAAAGGTTATTGCATCAGCAAATTGGAAAACATGTCAAGAATATGGGCCTACTCTCAGACAGACAATCAGGCTTTCGTCCTAAACATAGCTGCATAACTGCACTCATTGATGTGTCTGAAGATATTCGTGGGTATATTGATAGTGGTAACATTGCATTTCTAGTGCTCTTAGATCATTCGAAGGCATTTGATACTGTGAATCATGAAATACTCTGCATGAAGTTAAGAACTTTTTTTGGTTTCTCTCCTTCCGCAACTCGTCTTATATCGTCTTATTTAGAAAATCGACAACAATACGTTAACGCCAATAATAAAATATCAAATGTGCTTCCAGTAAAAAAAGGCGTTCCGCAAAGGTTCGATTCTAGGACCACTTCTTTTCACTATATATATAAATGATTTGCCTAGACAACTTTCGTATTGTAAAGTTCATATGTATGCTGATGATGTGCAACTTTATGTTTGTAGGCGTTTCGATGAACTAAATAACTGTGTTGCGAACCTAAATGTGGATCTTAATCGAATTTACTTATGGGCTCTGGCAAATGGGCTATGTCTCAATCCTTCAAAGTCTAAATGCATCGTTATTACTCGAAGATCAGTGCCTTCCCTTGTTATACCAGATATTATGCTTAACCGTCAAATTATTGAAATTACACAAAAAACCAAAAATCTTGGAATTATTTTCAATAAAACTCTCACCTGGTCTGATCATATAAATGTCGCTTCGGGAAAAACGTATTCAATGCTTCGATCATTGTGGAAAACTCAACATCTTACACCAGTCCATGTACGAGTTCTACTTGCAAAAACCTATCTAATTCCAACTTTGTTGTACGGATGTGAACTATTTGCTAGCTGTGATTCTAGTAGCTCTAGGAAATTAACAACTACGTTTTATTCTATATTGAGATACGTCTACAATTTGAAAAGATCATCCCACATAACACCGTATGCACGAAAACTTTACGGTGTGAATTTTTGCGATCTCTTGAAGATACGATCATTGATACTGATGCATAAGATTATATTTACACGTGAGCCTACATATCTTTTTAATCGAATATCCTTTTCTAATTCAAGAAGAAATAATTCTATAATTCAAATAAGACATAAAAGTTTGGTCTCTGAATGGCAGTTCTATATACACTGCATACGTCTTTGGAACTTGCTACCGCCAACATTACAATATTTAAGCAACGCAGGACATTTTAGGAAACAAGTTTTCCAATTTTTCAATACCATTTAAATATTGTTTAAACTTTGCTTTGTTTTGAATATATGTATGTAAAATAATTTTTGTTATCTCATTTTATTCAAATTATAAACTATGTTATATTTTCATTAAATACTGTATCACATTATACCGATCCTGTACTTTAATTATAAGACTCTTAGTCTTGTTGTGCAGGAAACCAAATAAATAAATAAATAAATAAAATACGATACCCTATACCATGGTTTAGAGACCCCATCGCTTCGGTCCAACTAATTCGATATAGAAAATAGGCATAAACCAAATTTGAGTGGTATTGTTATTAATTTTTTTGGCTGCAGATATGAAAAAGTTAATATCTGATGCTATATTTATATGGGGAGTTGATCGAAACATGGACCGATCCTGACCATATGCGGTAAAATCGCTTCGAAAAAATATATTCAAACCAAATTTGAGAAAAATCTGAAGATCGGAAAGCAGCTCTATATGGGGCTATGACTAAGAATTGTCCTATTGGTATTATTCTTGGACTACTGATTAATGGATATAATAAACTAATAAACACATACAAACCCAATTTGACTGAGATCTATATGATAATTTGGATGTTATGGCAATTCATGTCGATTTCATATGGGTCATTTGTATGGGGACTAGGTCTGAACATGGACCGAATTTCACCAATTTCAACTTATACATATGACTAATAAAATCCTATGTACCGAATGTCATTAAAATATATTGATGGTTGCGACCTGTAGTTTGATTAAAAAGTTTACATGGACACACAGACACACAGACGGACAGACGGACGGACGGACATCGCTTAATCGACTCAGAAAGTGATTAAGAAAGTGATTCTGAGTCCATCGTTAATATAAAAGATGGGTCTAGGTGAAATATTTTGGTAGTTACAAACAGCAGCACAGTATCATTATACCCAAACCACATAGTGGTATAATAAAAACAATAGCCAAAATACGATACCCTACACCGTAAGTTCGAGTATTTATTTTAGGTCCATTGCAATCTAGTTTATAAATGAACATATAAAATAAGTACAAATCAAATTTGGACGAGATTCTTATGAACTTGAAGACTTGATATGGTTTTATATCGGACGAAGCTATTTAATGGAGCCTATACCCAAAAACGATTCTACCATGAGTTTGTTAAAAAAAAATTAAATTGAATTATTTATATAACTAGCTGAGGCCGGTCCGCAGTGTCGGACAAATGTAATGCACGAACTCCCCGAAGGATTTAGCAGATATCTAGGTAAAATATTAAAATTTGGTTTTGGTTACCAACCAAAAAACAAAAATCACAGTGTCACCCGATAGGTAGTTTTGAGGATTCCCTGATAATTTCATTAAAATCGGTCCATCCATATTCGTATATTTATATGCCATTAGTGGTACAACATTAAAAATTTATTTTGCTACGCCTCTCCGCCCACAGAGAAAAAATCAGATTATACAGTGTCACCCGCCAGGCTATTCTGAAGATTCCATGAAAATTTCTTCAAGATCGGTTTAACCATTTTGGACTCCATATGAAACATACACACATACATATGTACATCCATTTTTATGTACATATATAGATATTCGAATATTTTCAGATATGTGAATGTGATTTAACATGGTCCTACATGATGGGGCAGACATTAAAGGTTTTCGGCATTAATAGAATCTAGAGATCCTAAACTAAGTTTTTTGTAATATTTTAAAGAAAAAAATTTTAGCATCATATAAAGGGCGTTTTTTTGTGCTTAAATAGAACTTGTGAAAGAGTTAGTTGTCAAACGAACACTCATACTGCGCACGCTTTTTGACATTTATGATATTATACTCCGGCAAATCATCATAAATATATTTACGCTTGAACAACGCTATAAAATTATTCAAATGTACTTTAAAAATCAAACACCGATTCGCTTAACTTATGGACGAATTCTGGTCAAGCCGTCTGTCAAACTGTGGTTAGATTTCTCAGCACATACTCTCTAAATGCGTATTGCACACTGGGGATTTTGTGGAAAAAAGTCAAATTGTCAATATACTCTTCATGCAATATGCAGTGATATTTTGAAATTTAAGACTAAATGGTACAATCAAATCAAAAAGAATTACTCCGATCTGACTGCTAGTTTTTTTTTATAGCGTCTCAAACTCAGTACTTGTATGTTTTACCGAACCAACTTAATTTAAACCTAAGAATTTCAAAACGAATATTATTTTATTATGTGAGCTAACGTTTTTCTTTTTATTTTTTTGTTTAAAGTAGGATATTTTGGTATACTAAAATTGAAAAAATAAACTCTGCAGAGACTTAAGTTTTTTTTGTTTGTTTATTTTTATGAACATATAACAAAAATCCCTTTTTTCTCCAAACATTTGGACCTGCAATTTTAGCACTACTTTTCCCCAGTTGGAAATCACTACTAATACATTGTCTGACATCTGTTTTTACATTTTTATCAATTTCAAGTGCCCCTATGTGCCCCCTTTCAATTTGTTGCATTACACAGCACAACATTTTTCAGCTGATTGATTCGGGACTCAATTCTGATAAGGCTCTTTTGTTTAACATAACTCGAGAACCCCTAGTCGGATTTTGCTGAATCAAATTTAGAAAATCAAGAAATACAATTACTTTCATCTGTTCACATAATATTTCGCTACATAAGCAACAGTTTCGCAGTTATAAATAAATGTATGAAGAAAAAAAAATATTTTTTGCCTAAAAAATTGATTTTTTTTTTAATTCATAAAAAATCCATTCTGAAAAATTTGTATGGGCGCTAGGTCCAAACATGTACCGATGTTCACCATTTTCAATAGGGTTCGTCCTTGGCCCAATATAAATGTATGTTCCAAATTTCATCCAGTAATCTCTTAAATGCGACCTATATCGTTTTTTTCATCACCCCCATACAAAAATTCCCAGTGTGCGTCGTAGGAATGTGCGTACTGAATATTGAGTATTGAATACTGAAAGTACCGCCGCTGTAAATGGCAATGTGAAAAAAGATCAAGATTTGTCGATTCAATCACAGAAATTGGGGCTCTGTCTGTCCGATTGGCCTCATCGGACCTTATTTCTTCAAAAATGAAGCCGAAGCTCACGTTACGATAAATGGAGGTCATTACCGCATCACGATCATTCAATTTTTGTTTGAAAATGTGGATGACATTGATTCGGGCGAGATGTGTTTTCAACAGGATGGAGCAATGTGCCATACTGCGACCAACCATCGATTTATTAAAATAAAAAATTGGCGATAAATTGATACCTCATGATTATGTCATGTGGGGCTACGTGAAGCCAGGCTGAAGTTTATGCTGATAAACTTACTACAACTGGCACTATGAAGGTCAAAATGTTCATGTTATTCGTGAAATACGGCCAGCAATTCTCCAAAAAGTGGTCTAAACTTTGACGAAGAGAATGCGCTTCGTGAAGAGCAGCCGCGGTGGTAATATGCCTGAAATCACTTTGAAATGTAAATGCCAGTATTGGTCTTTCGAAAAAAAATTTTTTTTGACTAAAATTAAATTCTCTCTGTTATTTTTTACAATTGCTATCGGGCTTACCTTTATATACCTGGATGTTCAATTTTGATTTGAAATGGTGAGATGGGTTTTAGTAACCATGTCACAAAGTCGCCAGAAAAATTGACGTAGTTTAACAGCATCAGTATTTGCACCGCTTTATAACGGTGGCTGACACACGTGAACATTACAACAAACCGGAGACCAAGCAGTAACCTAAACAATGGGTTCCGCCGTGCGAATCTGCGCAATTAAGGCCAAGGGTGGGTTTATGATCTAATATGTTCCTGACGAATTTTTCTTGGGCAAGATAAAAACAAATATTGTGCATCAAGACATGCACATGAATAAAAAAATTATTGGCTAAATTTATTACACCATATACCACTATGTGGTTTGTGTATAATGACTTTGTGCTGCTGTTTGTAACAACCAAAAATATTTGACCTACACCCATCTTTAATTATACCGATCGAATCAGAATCACTATCTGATTCGATTTAACGATGTCCGTCCGTCCGTCCGTCCGTCTGTGTGTCCATGTAAAGTTTGTAATCAAACTGCAGCTCGCAAATATGAATATATTTTGATGAAATTTGGTATTTGATCTTCTGTCGGCCATGGGATGAACGCTGTTGAAATTGGTGAGAATCGGTCGATGTTCAGACCTAGCCCCATACAAATGACCCTATGATATCAACATATATTGCCATAAGATCCAAATTATCATACAAATCTTAGTCAAATTGGGTTTGTATGTATATATTACATCCATTAATCAGTAGTCCAAAAATGATCCCTATTGGACCACTCTTAGTCATAGGCCCCATATAGAGCTGCTTCCCGATCTTCACTTAAATCTATCAAAAAACAAAAATATTGCACTGATTCCTCTCAAATTTTGTTTGTATATATTTTTGCAAAATACAAGAGACTTTACCAAACATGGTCAGGATCGGTCCATTTTTGGGCCTAGTCCCCATGTAGATATAGCATCCAATATGAACTTTTTCATATCTGCATTCAAAAAAATTAATAAAAATCAAACTAAAATTTGGTTTATGCTTATTTTCTATATCCAGTTAGTTGGGCCTGAGAGATAGAGTCTCTAATTATACCCTATACCACTATGTGGCTTTGGTATAATGACTTTGTGCTGCTGTTTGTAACTACCAAAAATATTTGACCTAGACCCATCTTTAATTATACTGGTCGAATCAGAATCACTAACTGATTCGATTTAACGATGTCCGTCCGTCCGTCTGTGTGTCCATGGAAACCTTTTAATCAAACTGCAGGTCGCAAATATGAATATATCTTCATGAGATTTGGTATGTGAGGTTTCATTGGCTATAGGATGAAATCTTTTGAAATTTGTGAGAATCGGTACATTTTCAGACCTAGCCCCCATATAAATGACCCCTATGAAATCGATATAAATTGCCATAAGATCCAAATTGTCATATAGATCTTACTCAAATTGGGTATGTATGCGTTTATTACATCCATTAATGAGTAGTCTAAAAATGATTCCTGGGACAACTCTTAGTCATAGTCCCCATATAGAGCTGCTTCCCGATCTTCACTTAAATCTATCAAAAAACAAAAATATTGCACTGATTCTTCTCAAATTTTGTTTGTATATATTTTTGCAAAATACAAGAGACTTTACCAAACATGGTCAGGATCGGTCCATTTTTGGGCCTAGTCCCCATATAGATATAACATCCGATATGAACTTTTTCATATCTGCAGCCGAAAAAATTAATAAAAATCCAACTCAAATTTGGTTTATGCTTATTTTCTATATCCAGTTAGTTGGGCCTAAGGGATAGGGTCTCTAAACGCATGGTATAGGGTATCATATAGTCGGTCTCGACCGACTATAATTTTCTTACTTGTTCTTTTTAGGTTGGAAATACTGTTTTTCTGCGATGGCTGTTGAACGAAGATGTTTTCCGAAATAAATTTTAATAGCTGTAACATTGGTTATGTTGCAGAAGACCGTCGGTAACCAGGCAATGTGGAAAAAAGTGCCTCCATATGTATTTAATCGTAAATCGAAACACGTAAAGGAAATCAAAAATTTGGTGCAGAAAAATTGTCTGCAGAAACGAAGCATATTTTATAACTAATCTGGTTGCGAATCTGGCTATCGCGTCTTATTAATTTTTTATCGCATGCTGGCAATACTGCAAAACAGTCAATACTGACACTACAATTTCGCAATTATTAATATGACATTCTAAATCTTCATGATAGTAGTGTTAAGCATGTCTGGGAGATCGTGTGTTACTGATTCGAGCTAGATTTGCTTTGTGTGTGGTAAATATTTGGTTGGAAAAAAAGAATATGCACTATCAGAATCATTAAAATATGCATATTTATATTATTTTGGTTTTGCTGTTAGAAATTTGGACGAACTGTGACACAGACAATGTTTTGTAATAGTTGCAGAACTGTTTTCTGCAAGTGGTCAAATGGCAAGATGATCTATTTCAATTTTTCGATTCCAGTACTTTGGAGAGAGTCAAGTAACCACCAAACCGATTGTTATTTCTGTTTAACAAAAGTTGCTGTATTCTATATGAAAAATCGGAAAAATATTACTTGCGCGAATGTCCCATCCGTTTCCAAACCAGTTCAACGTCTACCAAATAATCCATTACCAGTCATTCCCCGTGCTACGAGCAGTGAGTTTTTCACCCGCAGTGGTAGTATGTATGAGACTGATGATGATCGGCATTTAGTGACTTAAGCTGAGCTGAATTATCTAACTCGAGATTTAAATTTAACGAAGTAAGACGCGGAATTACTAGCTTCACGCATGCATCAGTGGATACATCTTGCAGTTGGGACAAAAGTTACAAGCTATACAGGCACGAGCTTGGAATGGCTGCATATTTTGAAAAGAAACACTCTGTTCTATACTGTTGATAGTTTATTTCAAAAAATGAACCAGCCAAATGACAAAACTGAATGGAGATTATTTATTGATGGCTCTAAGTATAGTTTAAAGGCTCTTCTTTTGCGTAATAGAAATGAAAACAATCCATACCAATTGGTCATGCCATTAATACAAAGGACTGAAATTTTGAAATTACTCAAATACAACGATTATAAATGGAAGATCTGCGGTGACCTTAAGGTATGTGATTTAAATTTTGATTCAAACTGTAAATTATCTGTTTCAGATCATCGGTTTGTTGACTGGTGTGCAAGAAGGGTTCACAAAATATTATTGTTTCGTTTGTCTATGGGATGGTCGCGCTACATGTCATCATTACTCAGAACAGAGTGGCCAAAAAGAACTGAGTATTCACCAGGAAAATAAAACCGTTCAAATAAACCATTAATTGATCCAAGTGATGTTCTTCTTCCGCCGCTGCACATAAAATTGGGCCTTTAAGAACTTTGTCAAAGATGTTACAGCATTTAAATATCTGTTAGCGAGTTTTCCAAAAATTTCATATCCTAAAACCAAAGAAGGCATATTTGTTGGCCCGCAGATCAGAAAGCTGTTGAATAATGACAATTTTTCACAATGTCATTTGGAGAAAGAATATGCAGCCTGGAAATCTAACGAAAACGAATAAAAACATAATTTTTGTATCTCGAAAACCAGACGTGATAGAGAAAAACCAATTACAGATTCGAATTCAGCAAACCAAATTACCCTAGGAAAGATATTTGGTTGCTCCAGTCCAAAACGTTGTTGGCTAGTATTATTTGGGATCTTATTATTATAGTTGAAATTGCAAAACATCAGCCAAGATATTTTTGGTCTCAAATGCGTAAAATCTTTTTAAGATTGACGCATAAAAATTTCAGAATCAATTCTTTCTGTCTACCGGAACGAAATGAATTTCATCATTATGGGAGATGAAACTTAAATCTGTGCCTTCTCATTTGCATGGGGACTAGGTCTGATTTCGTCCTATCACCGACAGAATCCTATATATCGAATTTCAATAATCTATAATATTAATAGGCTAGGCGATTTTTTGTGACCGGTATTTGTTCTACCGTTTTATCCTCATTTTGACGAAACGTATATTATTTGAAAGGTATTTCTTTTTCGCCGTTTTTTACAGATTTTTAAATTTTTTCCTTTATTTTGAGTAAATTGCATTTAAAGTTGCTGCTAACACATACATAAAATTATACATATGCTATGTGTATTTTATTTAATTTGTTAATATGTTTGTAATAAAAATGAGTTTGTTTTTTGTGTTGATTTGTGAATTGGCTATAATTGATAAGCATACTTTTAGGGTCTTTATTTAATGAAAAAATTAAATTTCCTAGAATTTGCGCTCGAATTTCGAGGGCTGGAATCTGCTAATATATATTATTATTTGCGAACTGTTGTTCGACAACAAAGTTTACATGGACACAAAGGCGGACAGATGGATGGACTTCGCTAAATCTTTTAAGAAAGTAATTCTGAATCAACCGGTGTAATAGAAGATGGGCCTAGGTTTCTTGGTAGTTACAAACATCAGCACAAACTCATTGTATCCTGACTTATGTGTTAGTATAGAGTATAAAAAGCGATTTATATACATATTTTTTATTTATTTTATTTATTTATTTATTTATTTATTTATTCAGTCTATGGAATCATCCTTACAGACTACTTAAAGTATACATTTATATTATAATTTATATATATATTTAAACATTTAACAAAATTGATATATAACATTTATTTAATTCAGTTAATTTATGCATTTAAGTATAATATAATATCTCTTCTCAGAATATCCAAACTTTTATTAAAATCAATAAACTGATGCAGCATATTAAACTCATCACAAATTCTACGAAGTGGATATGTGTGATATTTCGTGCATTTCCAGTATCACGAGACTTCAGCACGAATGTTTAACAATGGCCCGACTCTTGTTGGCATACACTTTGCTTTTCAAATACCCCCATAAATACTGATCATTCTTCAAAATGCGCCTTAAAGTGTTTCCACTCATTTGAATTCTCGGTAACGCTTTCTTTTAAAACTTCCACCAATTCATTGGAATGTCTTGGGCATTGATGGATGATTTATGGACGACCTCCCACTGTACCATGGTCATCAAAGTTCGACGAATGGTGTTGTTAGATGGTTATCACAACTGAACGACTATTTTCATTCTTTTCATGTAAAGCGATACATGGTTAAAATTACACTGAACTGAAGATTCAGAAAAATTTTTTCTCAAGTTATAAAAACAATGGGCTCTTATGCCATACCGACATAAACGTTATCGCAACTTGCACATATGCATAAATTAAATAAAAAAAACTTACGTTATTTGTACAGCAGTCTTAATTACACAATAAATAGATGATCCTCAAATAGAATTTTCTTCCAACGATTCGTGATTTTTTTTAAACTCTTTCTTTTAAATCAGACTGTCTGTCTGTCTGACGTGTGGCAACCCCATTCCCCCTTATACAATTGATCTGAAAGTTGGTCCACAGTCTTGGTGTGACTACAGATTAATTTTGGGGTAGTCACGCACAGTCACGCATAGTCACGCACAGTCACTGAGAGATTTAAAACGGATTTCCCCTCACCCAATCAATCTAAAAGTGGGTCGATATACTTGCTGTAAAGAAAGATTAACTTCGACATAGTCACGCACAGGCACGCTTAGTCACGCACAGTCACGAAGTGATTTAAAACCCATTTCCTCTCATCCAAACTTGGTCCATAGACCAAAGAGTAATTTTAAAATAGTCACTCAAAGTCACGCACAGACTCGGAGAGATTAAAAACTCATACGCATAAGGAAAGAAAGAATTTTAATAAAAACTTTGTTTTTATTGATTATATTATTATATATAATATTTAAAATTTTTATGATCAATTGTAAGAATATGCATACATAGAATTTAAGTAATTTAATAGACCATTCTTCAATTTATTATTAAATTTTGGGTACTAAAATTGCCTTTAGTGATGTTTTTTGATGTGTAAACATCTATACGCGCAGGGGGGTAAATTTCAAAAACAGCGTAACATGTAAGCGTAACACTTGAGCGTAACATGTGAGTCGTAAGACAAACTGTGATTGTATTGGTGAAAAAATTATGATATTATGATAAACTGTTTGAAAATTAAAAATGAAAAATAAAAAATTAAAAAAAATATGAAAAATAAAATATGAAAGATGAAAAATGAAAAAAAAAAATGAAAATGAAAAATTAAAAATGAAAAACGAAAAATTAAAAATGACAAATAAAAAATGAAAAATTAAAAATGAAAAATAAAAAATGAGCAATGAAAAATTTAAAATTAAAAATGAAAAATAAAAAATGAAAAATAAAAAATGAAAAATGAAAAACGAAAAATTTAAAAATGAATAAGAAAAATAAAAAAATTAAAAATAAAAAAATGAAAAATAAAAAATGAAAAAAAAAATTAAAAATGAAAAATAAAAAACAAACAATAAAAAACGAAAAATGAAAAATGAAAAATAAAAATGAAAAACGAAAAATAAAAAATGAAAATGAAAAATGAAAAAAAAAACTAAAAATTAAAAAAAAAAATTTAGAATAAAAATGAAAAATAAAAAATTAAAAAAAAATAAGGAAAAATGAAAAATAAAAAATAAAAAATGAATAATAAAAAATTAAAGCTAAAAAATGGAAAATAAAAAACGAAACATGAAAAATAAGAAATCAAAAATGAAAAACTAAATTTAAAAATGAATAATGAAAAATGAAAAATAAAAAATTAAAAAAAAAAATTAAATATAAAAAAGAAAAGTTAACAAGTAAGAAAATTATAGTTTGTTTTGTTTTTATGGATTATATTATTATATATAATATTTAAAATTTTTATGATCAATTGTAAGAATATGCATACATAGAATTTAAGTAATTTAATAGACCATTCTTCAATTTATTATTAAATTTTGGGTACTAAAATTGCCTTTAGTGATGTTTTTTGATGTGTAAACATCTATACGCGCAGGGGGGTAAATTTCAAAAACAGCGTAACATGTAAGCGTAACACTTGAGCGTAACATGTGAGTCGTAAGACAAACTGTGATTGTATTGGTGAAAAAATTATGATATTATGATAACCTGTTTGAAAATTAAAAATTAAAAATAAAAAATTAAAAAAAATATGAAAAATAAAATATGAAAGATGAAAAATGAAAAAAAAAATGAAAATGAAAAATTAAAAATGAAAAACGAAAAATTAAAAATGACAAATAAAAAATGAAAAATTAAAAATGAAAAATAAAAAATGAGCAATGAAAAATTTAAAATTAAAAATGAAAAATAAAAAATGAAAAATAAAAAATGAAAAATGAAAAACGAAAAATTTAAAAATGAATAAGAAAAACAAGTAAGATACCCTATACCATGCGTTTAGAAACCCTATCTCTTAGGCCCAACTAACTGGAAATAGAAAATAAGCAAAAACCAAATTTGAGTGGGATTTTTATTAATTTTTTTGGCTGCAGATATGAAAAAGTTCATATCGGATGCTATATCTATATAGGGACTAGGTCCAAAAATGGACCGATCCTGATCATGTTTGGTAAAGTCTCTTGCATTTTGCAAAAATATATACAAACAAAATTTGAGAAGAATCAGTGCAATATTTTTGTTTTTTAATAGATTTAAGTGAAGATCGGGAAGCAGCTCTATATGGGGTCAAAGGGATCATTTTTGGACTACTCATTAGCGGATGTAATGAACGCATACAAACCCAATTTGAGTAAGATCTGTATGACAATTTGGATCTTATGGCAATGTATGTCGATTTCATGTGGGTAATTTGTATGGGGGCTAGGTCTGAACATGGACCGATTATCACTAATTTCAACAGCGTTCATCCCATGGCCGATGAAAGCTTATATACCAAATTTCATGAAAATATATTCATATTTGCGACCTGCAGTTTGATTACAAGGTTTACATGGACACACAGACGGACGGACGGACGGACGGACGGACATTGTTAAATCAACTCAGAAAGTGATTCTGATTCGATCGGTATAATTAAAGATGGGTCTAGGTCAAATATTTTTGGTTGTTACAAACAGCAGCACAAAGTCATTATACCCAAACCACATAGTGGTATAGGGTATAAAAATGAAAAAGCGCCCCGGTAGGTGAGTAGGCTTTGGTCTGTCGCTGCGAAAAACCAACCAAATGGTCTACGTCACCCGGCTTATCCCTGGACCCAAATTAGAATACAAATTTACTTTGTATTGTAATTAATATAAATAAATAAATAAATAAATAAATAAAAAATTAAAAATAAAAAATGAATTTTGAAAAATAAAAAATGAAAAATTAAAAAAGAAAAATAAAAATTGGAAAATGAAAAATGAAGAAAAAAAATTAAAAATTAAAAGTGAAAAATGAATAATAAAAAATTAAAAAATTAAAAATAAAAAATGAAAAATTTAAAAAAAAAATGAAAAATGAAAAATAAAAAACGAAAAATTAAGAATTAGCCGGTAAAAATAATAAATAATAATAAATATTTTTATATTAACAGAGCCCCTGCAGTTGATTGCTATAAGTGATACGCTCTCTGTTTGATTTTAAGAAAGTGATATAAAAAATCTTTATTACTAGATGTTTACACATCTCCCCTGCGATCGGACTCACATGATTTTTTTTTTTTTTGAAGGTTGTTAACTAAATTTTTTATAGTAATAGGGAACATAAATAGATCTCCCTTTTATCGTCGTAATTTATGGATCATTGTAATAAAGTAATTTCCTTAACAATTTTAAGTGTAATTGTACACTACAGAGCTAAGTCTCTATACAAGTGAGATTCAAATATCTTTGATCGAGAGATACAATTTTATATTGTATCGATCGCGTTTTAATTGCGAATATTGAATACAATCGCTTTAATTGGCTTAAGGACGACCGCTATTTCAATTAAATAGAACCAGATCCAGATCCCACGTAAATCTTCCCAAGTTAAGCAAAAATATCACGCATAAGGAAATCAGTCTTTTTTTTAAAGTTATTCACTATTCATATACCGAAATGAAAGATGGCGCACCCTGTATATAAAAGGGGTTTATTTATTGTGACAGACAAGTACCATATATTATGCAACTGCAGTGTATTTATTGGCTTTATTTTATAGTCTACAGTTAGAGAGCCAATTTATTCGTAGACGTTTGTGTTGTATTTTACAAATAAAAATTCAGCATTTGCTATTTACCGTACACGCTTAATGAACATGAGTATACAACGGGAGGCACTCAACTTCAAGTTCGTATTCAAAGAGGTTCGAACAAAAAACGCATGGTACATTATTTAAATGGTAGGCAATGCTATACGAGTAAAAGTTCAAAAGGGCCACAAAACATTAGCAGTCATTCCAGGCTCAAGCCATAACATTTTCCTGTACACTGCCGGTTAGCAACATGCACTATTGTTGTGAGCATTAGTTTTTGTTGCTTGCATGTATGAAAATACATATACATATACTGTTGTTTGATCTTTTGATCGTTGTTTGCTTGTCCATCAGATGCATACAAAATACTTTTTAGCTGGTGCTTAGTTTCTCCTATTTTATAGAGTAAATAAGTAATAACTAAAGAAAAAAAAATATTTTAGATAAAAATCAAACCGTTTGTTGCAACGGTATTTAGGAAACGAAAATAGAAGAAAAAATGTTAAAAGTTTTTTTCTTGTGTGTTTTTATTATTTTAAATAGATCAAGTTAAATAATTACTACATATTTAAACAATTTAATAATTATTTTTAAAAATAAGAGTTTAATAAAGCATACATTGTTGCTAAACTTATAAGCAACAATCATTTTTAAAATCAGTTTCATTTAAAAGCACATTTTCTGTTCACTTACAGTGATGATAAAAACAATATAAATTCCACTAGAACTCTGTCAAGGCGCAGAGTTTCGAGCAAGGACTATACTTAGCTTTAATGATTGAGTTTGAAAATATTCAGGCTCAAGATCAAATGTTTTTACTTTAAATAAAGCAAAAGCATTAGCACATTTGTTTCAAAAATTTCGGGAAGAGTCACCAACCCTCATCAGTAACCAAAAGCAGTAGATAGTTTGTTTGGTAAAAAGTTAAATTCATATATATTTGCTGAAAACAACCAAATGAGAATTCAAGCAAAAGTTATACTATTTAAGCCTCTTCCAATATAACAAACTAAAAATAGAACAACTTTGAAACAAAAATGATTGTATACGAGTACACATTGCATACTACAATATACATGTTTGTTTTTGTCTTGAAAAAACAAGAAAAACAATTTGTTTTTGCTAAACTTACATTTAGCGTTAACGGCGTGCCCTCCGTATTTTTAATTTTATTATTTTTTTATAAAAATAAAAAATCTTATTTTCGATCTTTATCAATTTAATGATTGAGTTTGAAATTGTTCAGGCTCAAGATCAAATGTTTTTACTTTAAATAAAGCAAAAGCATTAGCACATTTGTTTCAAAAATTTTTATTTTTATAAAAAAATAATAAAATTAAAAATACGGAGGGCACGCCGTTAACGCTAAATGTAAGTTTAGCAAAAACAAATTGTTTTTCTTGTTTTTTCAAGACAAAAACAAACATGTATATTGTAGTATGCAATGTGTACTCGTATACAATCATTTTTGTTTCAAAGTTGTTCTATTTTTAGTTTGTTATATTGGAAGAGGCTTAAATAGTATAACTTTTGCTTGAATTCTCATTTGGTTGTTTTCAGCAAATATATATGAATTTAACTTTTTACCAAACAAACTATCTACTGCTTTTGGTTACTGATGAGGGTTGGTGACTCTTCCCGAAACAGCTGTATAACCTGTCATGCAGAATATACATAGATCAATTTTTGAAACAAATGTGCTAATGCTTTTGCTTTATTTAAAGTAAAAACATTTGATCTTGAGCCTGAACAATTTCCAACTCAATCATTAAATTGATAAAGATCGAAAATAAGATTTTTTATTTTTATAAAAAAATAATAAAATTATACTTAGCTTTCTTTAAAAAATATTTTAAAATTTATAGATGAAAAACAATTGGTGGCCGTTGAATACTTAAGCTAAATTTTACCACAGGTGCGTAAATGTCTTAGTAAAAGTTTTCGTAAGAAGTGGTCATTCAAAGAAAATAATAAACCATAAATTACCCACTATTTTCAACATGACTGCATGTTTTATCTTGTAAAATTTCATAGAGACAACAATGTAGTAAAATATGATTAAGTAATAATTGTCTTGTTTCAATAAATATATTGTATTGAGATTCCATGTAAATCGTGATTAATTTAATACTGCTATTCATGCCTGTCGCAATCATTTATCTTGTATTTATATGTGGGCCATATTGATATACACAAGTGCATGGTAACATCAATTGTGGGTTGGTTAAATCTTATGCATTATAGATCTGTATAAGACAGTTACTTGCGCTTCTAATCGTAATAAGGTGCTCTCCTCTTATATCGATCCAAGGCAGCTATAAAACTGACCTATTTTCCAAGTATATGGAAGGCGGTTGAAATCATTATGATATTAAAACGGGGAAGTAGGCTCCTAAGGAACAATTCCGTTATTGCCATTAATAGGTAAACTGTTCGAGAAATTAATTAGTAAGAGATTATAATCTATTATTCATAATAAAGAACTGACACCTTGTCACCAATTTGGATTTTGCGAGAAACACTCACCAATAGAACAAACATATAGAATAACCCGTACGATATAAATCTCTCTAGAAAAGAAAGAGATATGTTCCGCCGTATTCTTAGATTTTGAAAAAGCATTTGATGGTGTTTGGCAAGATGGACTAATTTACAAGCTAGATATGTTATTGCCTAAACATTATAAATAGTAAACTTCTGGAATCACATTTAAGAGACAGATTCTTTCGAGTAAAGCATAACGATGAGTATTCCAGTCTTCGCGCTATCAAATCGGGTCTAACACAGGGTAGTATTCTAGGCCCTATTTTGTACCCTTTTTTTATCTGTAACCTTTATTAAATATTGTAATTGGAACTAAACTATTAGTTAGTTTATATAGACTAGTCGTAGTATTAAGTGAAGTAAATATGAAAAAAAATTTTTAAGGCGGTGCCAGAACAACCGGACCTGACAACGAAAACGCAACAAATGTGGGGAAAGTTTTTCTTTAATTCTCAACAGAATCTGTTTCAAGCTCGATACGATATTCAATAGCTACCCTATATAAACTACCTCCTTAAAATATTTATTAACTATTGACTCTACCTCTTCATTGTTGCTAAATCTTTTACCACCACGCCACTTTTTAAACTTTTGAAATTTTGTTGCTATCAGGATAATAGGTTATGGGAAGGAGGAAAGAGTTATTAGTGTTTGTGGATATTTGATTTACATTTTATTAGATTGTAACTGTAGGGAAAGACTTGTGCGCGGTTTAGTTCCACGGATAAATGAACTTTCTCTGTAATGCGTTATGCGTTAAACTCGACAATAGACTACAAAGGGATGTGATCTACTAGAGAAGCGGGTAGACCGAACTAAAGCTCGGGCTCCAAGAATGAGTTCGCTAATCTCAGAACAACATTTGCCATAGTAGTATCTATAGAACAGTGTTAAACCAGCACACATTTCGACGATGTTCCAACGATTCAATAGAGTTGGATACCCTACTGTCATTAATGATCATCAATGCCCTCCTTTGTACATGGTCCAGCAGCTCCGAAATTGACTTAGAGGTTCCTACCCATATATGGGAGTTGTATTCCATTTTCGGTCGGAATACCTTTCGACAATTGAAAAACATGCTTGTTCCAACGAACATCGCATTTAATTCTCATACTTAGAACATAAGGAGTATCCGATTCCTCAATACCTATACCACCCATACATACAGATGGCATTGTTGAATCCATGGCCCTATGGGTCAACAAATAACATTGGATCTTCAACGCATTAAAATCAATCCTATTCGCTTTAACCCACTCGGAGATTGTTAGCAAGATTTAATTGAGTGTGTCATTCATAGTCCACCTGAATGACAAATGTTGCTGTCATCTGCGAAAGAGTATACAGAATTGAAGACTTGACCAAGAACGTCGTTTAGAAAGATTAGGAAAAGAGAAGGAGGAAGAACAGAATCTTGGAGTACACCTGAATTCAGCTGAAACTCATTAGATGAGGCCCCATCAATAACAACACGTATTGTGCGGTCTCTGGAAAAACTCGATATAAATTGAGATACGTATATGCCGACTCCAAATGCAATAAGATTTGATATCAATGCACCGTGCCACACCCGATCGAATGCCTTGGAAATATCTACAGCAATCACTTTACTTTCACCAAAACAGTTCTTCCGTAAATATATGGGCAATTCACAACGGGTATTGTATCATTGTTTCTGTTGGGTCGTGTATTACTTTACAATAGTGTAAAACTGTTGCTGTTAATTTTTAATTAAAAAAATTTGATGCAACAATACAACTTCATTTGCTATGTTTAATAAATGTTGTATGTTGTAACATAATATATAAGTTCCAAGTGAATGCCAATTTTTAAGAAGAAGAAAACGTAAATAAAATTTTACGAACATAGATAATTAAAAAATAAAAAAATTGCAAATAACGCAAATACACGTTTTATGTTTAATTAATGTGTAATACGTATTTTCTCTTTTCAGTCTCAACCAAAACGCATTCGCCTAAACCCAACAAAAAAGTCGCTAGTGGCAGAAGAAATCTTAAATTGACTTTTAAATGAAAAATCGGAAATTCGATGTATCTACATTGCGGTTTATTTTGGAAACCAATATCTCAAGTGTTTTACAAGCGCTTCTGTAGGATGTGTGAGAATTCTGCTGGACGTTATATCGCTCCATATGGTTATATTTATTGTCCACAAAGCTTTTTAATACGTCTTGTTGCCACACGAATGATTTAGGCAATCATAAATGAACGATTCTATGGCGCGTCAGAAGGTGAATCAATTTCACAATAAAATTTTCTTGAAGTTTCTCCTCTTGCTCATCGTCAAAAATTGATTCATTTTTAAAATAAAAACCAAAAAATTATGTTTCACTGACTTGAATAAACCATTAACATATCGAAGTTATGTTTCTCATATAAAGCAATAAATTATTTGTCTTATTCACTTTTATTTTTCACTTTATTTTTATTTTTGTGTTCTTGTTTCCATAAATTCAATTATTCTCCTTTACTATTTACAATATGACGTTTTACAATATGTAAAATACAACAAGTGGTTGTATCGTATATTTTAATACATACAAACAACAAATAACAGTTGTGAATTGCCCAATAGTCTTGTATAAATATTTTTATATATGACAAATATAAAAACAAAATGTGCTTTACCCTTTAGTAAATGGTAAATAAATATATTAATTTTATATCACACTAGCTGTTACCCGATGCGCGTCGCTACCCCGCCCCCCAATGTTATGAAAGGAAACCAAAAGTTTACAGAAAAAAAATTTTTTTTTAAATAACGAATTATTTATTGCAAAGCTCTTATTTATTATGATTACAATTCAATATTTGAAATTCGATTATAAACTATATATTTTTTTAAAATTATAATTATAATGTTTTTTTTGTTATTGTATCTTTA
The DNA here is from genome assembly GCA_963682025.1 of Cordilura impudica. Classification (NCBI taxonomy): domain Eukaryota; kingdom Metazoa; phylum Arthropoda; class Insecta; order Diptera; family Scathophagidae; genus Cordilura; species Cordilura impudica. The sequence continues at coordinate 124,864,225 of OY821519.1, forward strand.
AATTTATAAGTGACTCAGAGCTTCTCTATATACAATGTTATACGTAGAGTTGCTTTTTGGTAGCAAAATGAACTGTTTCTCTGGAGTTCCAACTCGTGATAATCCAACATATAGTTGGCCATGGGAAAAACATTCTTTTCGTAGATCGATTCCAACCAAAGAAAAGGTTTGTCCCTGTGACTTATTAATCGTCATCGCAAACGAAGTTTTGACAGGAAATTGTAGTCGTTTGAATGATATCGGCAAGTCTGAAGGAATCATTGGAATCCTCGGAATGTGTGCTAACTGGCCAGCTGCAGGGCCAGTGAGGATGGTCGCCACAATTAAGTTGTCTTTTAAGTCTTTAATAAGTAGTCTTGTGCCGTTGCACATATTAGGTGGGTTTAAATTTCTTAAAAGCATGATAGGTGTACCGACTTTTAATGGTAGATCGTGAGATGGCAAGCCAGAAGGATTAAGCGAATTTAAAAATTCTTGCGGGTAGTTGACTGCATCCTCGATATCGGTGACTGTATCAATCGACTTATAGTGTTTGATTTGACCGGGAACTTTTTGCATAATAAGATTATTAATTTCATTGACCGTGTCGTTCCTAGGTGATACTATTGCCCTTGAATATAGCCAATGGAAGTCTTTTTCTAGTAAATGTTCAAGATTAGGATATACTGCATTTATAAGATCCTCTAAATTGTAGAGTATCCTACCCAGTGTCTCATTGAGAACGATTTCAGAACACTTAGTGCTTAAATTCGGAGTGGGAAAAACTCCTTCCCCTAGTTTGAGCAATTGTTGTGGGAAATCTTTATGCGTGTCTCCACTAAGATGGGCTCTCATGTTAGTTCGTAAGTTCAATTTTTGAATGGAGCTCCATAAAGGAGATGATTTAAGGCATGCTTTAATAATATCTGCACGCGTCCCTTTTGCCGAAAATCACCAGCAAACACAAATGTTACTCCCCCCATAGTGGCGCTCGAGTTTCTAAGGTCCTTTAATGTTCGGTCAACGGCTTCAACATGGGCTCTGTGACTCATGGTACATTCGTCCCACATTATAAGCGACGCCTCCTACAACAATTTGCCAAGTGGCCCGTCTTTGCGTATGGAGCATACGGATTGTTGCTCCAGAGATACTGACAACGGGAGTTTGAATGCGGAATGTGCAGTTTTACCATCGTTTAATAGAGTAGCAGCAATCCCTGAAGAGGCGACTGCCAGGGCTATTTTTCCAGATTGTAGTACATGTGCTAGTAGTAAGTTAATAAAGAAAGTCTTTCCTGTGCCTCCTGGGGCATCCAAAAAAAATATTTTGCCTCTTGTATTCGTCACACTGTCAATTATTGCATCAAATGCCCGCAATTGATCTGTGACTAATTTTGGTACATTTTCGTTTATAAAATCTCTTAGCTCACTGGTGTTGTATTGACGTACCAGCATTGTACCCATCGCCTCATTTTGTGAACGAATAGGAGAGGGTAATCCGAAATCATTTAAACTTTTGTCGCTTAATTCAAATAGTTTATTTTCTATTTGGACCAAGTCTTCATTGTAGATATCGTCATTAAAAGGCAAAGAAAAATTCTGATTTTGCTGTCGGACTCTGTGTCTAATATCTTCGCAAAAACTTTCTTTGAAGTTGTTCCATAATTTTAATGGTTCAGATGGCTGACAAAATAGTAGAATGACTACCAACAACTCCCTCAGCTCAAATGGGCATTGCAACATCGCAGCTTCTCTCAAAGTATTTTCCCAATAATCTGATTTAAAAAGAGGGGTTACCTTACGGGCTATTTTGGTCAATAATCTGTTTTTATGTGTAAATAAAAATCAATTAAATATCATGTTTCTGCTCGACGTTTCGTTTGCTTTATTCAAACTTCCTCAGGAGCGTAAATTTATTATAAAATCTGGCGACATATACAAATTAACATTATTAATAATTTCTAATTAAATATCTTAAATACTACATCACAGTTTAACTTACGATTCTTTGTTACATCGTCAGGGAATATAATTTGTAAAATTTATTTGTAAATAAAAAACTGGACATTACTACACAGAATTTTAAAAAATATAAATAAATTTAATAAATATTGACAACACAGTACACGCAAAATCACAGGTCTAACTTAATATAGTATCACAGAACTTTAACTAATTTCTAAAATATTGCAATAATAATCATCAGTTTGTAGCAAACCTCTATCTCGGCAAGCTGCTTGGTACGTTTCTTTAACAACTCCATTTACAGTTTTTAAGTTTTCGAATGAGGTTGGACCGCGTACGTGATGCAGTAACATTCTAAGAAAAAAACACTCCGATTGAGAAGGATGTACACCATATATTCCTCCTAAAGCAGTGTCTTTCTTTATGCCTGGATGGCCAGTTACTTTTTGACCGCGAAATCTTCCTGAAAATTTATTATTAGCCCATGTATAATAGTGTGGAACTTCGTGGTACAATAAAGTTTTTGCAAATTCGTCAGAGTTGCAGAGCTCGAAGAAAGCTATAAGTGTGGTTTTGCGAGGGTTTTGTGCAACTTGATGTGCTGTTCCTGATGTAAAGTACACCCTTTGACAGTTTTCTAAATGTACTGCCAAATGCACGACAGTAGGGTACCGATCGTGGATCGGAAATTCTAATATTCTCCATACAGATTCTGATGTACTTATGTACCGACCATTAAAATAGCTTTCAACCTCGTCATGCGGATTTCTGACGCTGAAAGTAGCTTGGTCCGATCCTTTATTTATATATTTACATATATATTTAATTGCCTGAACTGAATGGCAGTATTCCATGTTAATATGGGCGTTGAATGATCGACACAATATTGGGGAATACGGGACAATCCACCTATTGTCTATGATAATCTGTCTTCCTCTAATGTTCAAGATAGCATTTCGACCCCCACTTTCCGTGTCGCGACGACGATATACTGGATAACCATCCTCTCCAGTCTGGGTTTCGTTGACAAAACGCCGGGGGTATTTTTTCGAAAAAATACCATTTTTCATACATGGTGACGTTGAATTTTGATCTCCGCATGGTCCATGCACCATATTTCTGGTCACAATATCGAACAATACGGGATCTTCATCGTTATCTGGTAATTCGGCAACTATTATGCTGTCAATTTCATCTGATTGTATTTTTTTTTTCAAACCAAAACAATATATGACAATGAGGAAGACCTCGTTTTTGCCACTCAACACTGAACATATGGCACTTAACTTTGCCAAATATTTCGTCTTTTGTGAATAAGTTTATAATTTTCTTCATTTTTAAATAGAATACCCTTGAAATTATGTCATGACGATCATGTGATAGCTCTTCCTTAATTTCGGGCCATTCCGGGTTGCACGTAAATGTCACAAATAGATCGGGTCTCCCGTAGATTCGGACATACGTCATTGCGTCCTGAGTTTTTTCGTGCATATAACGTGGGGATCCCGTGAAAGTTGAAGGCAAGATGATGTGTTGTCCAATATTTGCAGGGTTTGCATTAGCATCCTGATTTAAGGCATCTCGTAGATGTATATAGTCATCAGCTCTCAATTGTTGTTGATTTTGACGTATGTAATTTAGTCTTTCTGATATAATTTTAGCCATCATGTCGACACATTATTGACTGAACAAATCTCTGTAATAATGTAAGGGATTAAAACAGTCAGCTCTGACCATCAGCCTATATGCATAAAACTGCATACATGAAACAGTTTTGTTCCTCGCTGAATTTTGTTGAGGGATTGTCAAATACTAACCATTTTCGCCTTTTACAAACATTAGAGGGTATTGCAGAGGATCGTACGTACGATGCAATTCTGACACTTTTTTTAGTTGCCCATCTCTACAATTAATAACTATATCCCTAGGACCTTTGTCTTCGTCAACTAATAAGACTGCTACTTCGTTTACTGTAGGAGAATTATATCTTCCTTGATGTTGATCTTGTGGAGTGTGGTCGGCGTTGATTATCAATTTCAAGTTGTTTGATGAAAAGTTATGCTCTAAGTTGTATTTGAAACTGCGAATGTATGGATTATGGCTGCATAAAACAGATGTTAACTCGTTGATTAATCCTTTTCTTAGATTGTTAGCAATACTAAATCGCAATGATAATTGATCGGCATCAGATATAAAATAAATCTGCAGAAACTGGGGACTTTGACCTGAAGGTGGTATGAGACTACCAATCCTATGGTACACCTGCCCTTCTATCTTAAATGTAGGCATAAAGTTTCCTTCGCGAATTTCTTTACCACCGAATGACGTCATCTGAAATAATGTATTGTACCTGCGTATGTTATTTAAGAAATGCGCCGATAGTGGATGAGAACCTGAAAGAAGATCTTTTACTGGTTGTGGTGGTTCCTGTATATTAGGGAGAACCACTTTGCCTCCAGCACAGCACATACCATTGGGTTCATCACTCCATTTTTTAGCAAAGCACGTAGGGCAAATGTTGTTCATTTGTCCAACTTTTACACTATTTTGTATCGCATAATCTATATTTGGATCATAATTGAAAGCTGATCTATTCTCATGAGCGACAATTCGACTACGCGCTCTAGTCGTAGATATCCGTAGTCTTTTTGCTGCAAGCTGCTGCGTACGTTCAGTACTGGACTCCCTAGCACGGGCCTGCATTGTTCTTATATTTTGGCTATCGAGGCGCTGCGAACGTTCGGTGCAGGACTCCCTAGCACGCGCCTGGGTTGTCTTTATAAATTGGATATCGAGGCGTTGCGAGCGTTCAGTACAGGACTCCTTAGCACGGGCCTGCGTTGTTCTTATATTTTGGCTATCGAGGCGCTGCGAACGTTCAGTAGAGGACTCCGTAGCACGGGCCTGCGTTGTTTTTATATTTCGGCTATCGAGGCGCTGTGAGCGTTCACTACAGGACTCCTTAGCACGGGCCTGCGTTGTTCTTATATTTTGGCTATCGAGGCGCTGCGAACGTTCAGTAGAGGACTCCGTAGCACGGACTTGCGTTGTTTTTATATTTTGGATATCGAGGCGCTGTGAGCGTTCACTACAGGACTCCCTAGCACGGGCCTCCGTTGTTCGCATATTTTGGCTATCGAGGCGCTGCGAGCGTTCAGTGCAGGACTCCGTAGCATGCGCTTTTGACATTAACTCTTTACTACTCAAGAGACGCTCCGCAGTTTCAGAAGAGGACTCTTCAGCACGCCGTATTTTAGCTGCTCTTGTCATAGATATTTTTCGTGACAGATTGGTTTTTTTTCGGCATTTTATTGTTGTTTCACAGTAATTGAAGAAAAGTATGGTTGCAACAAATTTCTTTACATCATATATTTAAGCAATTTTGCTAAAATGCAGGAAAAATAAAAATGTAGTTGAGAAAATAACTTTGCATTAAACTCACCCACGTGGAATTCAGCTTCTAACTGCAGAAATTGTCATTAAAATACTACAAATATTACATATTATTATTTTTAATCAATTCTCCCCAAGAAGTATTGTGCAATTAAAATATTTTATTTTATTTTATATTTTCTTTATTTCAATGCCTGCTGATATAAAAATTTTTTGGTTTTTTCCACTCAGTGCAATAATTATAAAATTTTTTGGCATTCCTACTCTGAAGCAAGCTAAATTTAGGTGCCCATGGAAGAACGTGGATTTTCAAAATGAAATCCGGCAACACTTAACTATTAGCCTTCAATTTCGAATATCATTTGGCAATTTTTCATTCTCGCGATTTTTGATTTCGCCCATTTTTATACCAGGGTATAATGACTTTGTCCTGATGTTTGTATTTTCCCAAAATATCTAATCTAGACTCATCTTTTATTACACTGATCGACTCAGAATCACTTTCAGACTCAGAATCACTTTCTGAGTCGATTTAGCGATGTCCGTCCGTCCGTCTGTGTGTTCATTTAAACTTTGTAATCAAACTACAGGTGGCAAATATGAACATATTTTGATAAAGTTTTGTACGCAAACTTCCATCGATCACAGGAAAAACATTATTGAAATTGATGAAAATCGGTTCATGTTCAAACCTATTCCCCATACAAATGATCCCTATGAGATAGATTTAAATTGCCATAATATCAAAATTGTCATATATATATTTCGGTCAAATTGCGTTTGTTTATTTTTATTACATCCATTTATCAGTAGTCATAGCCCCCTTAAAACTTTCAAAAAAGCAAAAATATTGCACAGATTTTTCTCAAATTTAGTTTGTATATGGTTTGTATGTGTTTTTCGACCGAGTCCTCATATAAATGTAGCATCCGATATGAACCTTTTTTTATCCGAAGGCAAAAAAATTAATAACAATGCCACTCAAATTTAATTTATAATTATTTTCTTTATCTAATTAGTTGGTCATGAGAGATAGGCAGACGGTATCGTATAGTCGGTATAGACCCACAATAATTTTTCTACTTGTTGATCTTGAAGATTTTTGTTGTTTGTGATTTTCGGGATTGGTTAGCCTCACATTTGATTTTTGACTATGGCGACTTTTAAATTTGGCGATTCCGCCCATAATTTCCATGACCTCTCACACTGCTAGTTAATGTACTTGTCAAAATTTTCAAGATCGTTGCTTTCATAGTACTTTATATTTTTTGTAATGGAGGTGCCACGCCCACTAATCCTATCCCGCACATTTTTTGTCAGACTACTCACATTAATATTTGATGGACTCGTGCAAAATGTCAAGTCTTCCCCTTTTATAGTACACCAATTATATGATATTAGATATATACTTTACATGGGCGGTGCCACGCCCACTGCTCCGATCACGCCCATGTTTTTGTCTAACTAATCACATGATTACTTTATGGGCTCACACAAAGTCCCAAGACTCTCACTATTACAGTACTACAGATGTATGGTATTTTATATTTAATTTGTATGGCAGGCGCCACGCCTATTGGTCCAATACTGCCTATTTTTTTCCGACAACTCACATTAATAATAGGTGACATCAGAAAAATTTGAAAAGCTCTCTCTATCACTGTACTCGAGATATATAATATTGAATTATTACTTGTATGGGAGGCCACGCCCACTTATCCGATCGCGCCCATTTCGGGCGTAGCTACTAATATTAACAATAGGTGACCTTACACAAATTTGCAAAGCTCTCCTTATCATAGTACTCAATATATGTGTATGATATTAAATATTTACTTTGTGTGGGAGGTGCCACGCCCACTAAAAATATTTAAAAAAATTATGGCCTATAGCACTTCCCATATCCGCACTAAGGCTCTGTGAAAATTTCAGGAAGATCAGATATGTAGTTACGGAGATTACCTCCTACAAACAAACAAACAAACAAACAAACACACATTACCTCTTTATAATATTAGTATAGATTATAAACATGATGCGTATTAAATTAAAAGATTAATAAAGAAAAAATAGCAATATGAATTAAACGATTATTACCAGTGTTAATTAACACATTTAAGTAAAAAGCTGGGGGCAAATCGTCGCATTCGATATCGAGTAAATGCCAATAGCTAAAGTTAGGATGTTATCGGGCAGATTATTAGTTTTTCGTTATTACAACTAAACTTTAAGCTAAAAGTGGCCGATAAGCTAAAGGGAAGATATTGTTGCCTTTAACTTTTAATGTGAGGTTTATGTATTTAATATTGCCACATTTTCTGATCTATAAAGAAGAAATTCACACCAATTTAGTTTTGGAAATAAATTTATTTGCATATACTTAAATATATGCTTGTATATTAGTTTAAAAGTTTTATTACACATTTACATCAATTATGCAACAAATAAAAGAACGTTGCCACTACGTATATTATAACGCAATTCATTTGGTCAAAAGTAATCGGTTTTTCCTTTGGTGTTGCCAAAACACCAAAAATATTAATTTTATTTTACTGGGAAGTTGAAATAACGAAAAAAGTTAAATGTAACTTTATTGCTCACTTTAGCTAAAGTTACCTTTAAGTGACATTTACTTTAAATGTAAGTTGTAATAATGGCCCTTAGTATTTTATTTTGAAAAATAAAAAAATAATTTCCATCGAAAAATTTCGACAACGAATGCGACGATTCGACCCCTGTTGTTTTAAAAAAAAGTATAAGTGGATGTACTAACAACGACTGTGTGACATTAATATGCAGAGCAATTAAATATAACATTCCTTAAATTGACTTCTATAATTTTCCGACTGTTTTTTTTTTATTTTATTTAAATTACCCAAAGATTTTAATATAAATTACAATTTAAATGAATTAATATCTTGCATCGCTGCTGCTGTTCGTATTAACTTACAGTTTACATAAATGTAATAATAAATTTTAATATGAAAATAAAAAAATACACTAAAAACGTAATTTTTATTATACTCATTAAATTCATTATCTGTGGCAAAATATCAAAAACAACATTAAACATAAACTAAGTAAAATTGTTTATTTTAATGAAATAAATTGTTAGGTTTTGTTTTTCATCTGGCTGATTTGATATTTTAGATACGAGCAAACTAACCCACCGACTGACTGTAACTAACAACTTAATTATATTTAAGATACGAGGTAAGCTGAACTTTAGCTATAATAATATTAACTGTATTTTTTTTTTTTTTTAATATCAAGCAATTATTTTAGAGTCAAAGTTTAAAATTACAATTTTAAGAAGTGTGGTTGCTAATTTTTTACTATTCGAATATATTAAATTACATACATATATTATTCGGTAATGCGTAACGATGGAAAGGAATATTCTACGCATTTTAATTTTTTCATGAAAGCAGACTTATTTCGAAATATTACAGAAAAATTCTCGAGTTAGAAACAACCAATATATGTCTAATAAAAAGACCACAAACAACTGATAATTTAATAAAATATAATAATTTACATATAAAATCATAATTTAATGGCAATAAGTATTTTTTTTGCTCAAGGTGGATTTTTATCACATTTTGTATATTTCAACACGATTATAACTCGGTAACTGTACGGAATATCTCTTTTGTGTCTGAAACAAAGTTGTAGATACTGAATAGGAGAAAAACACCGGAACAAACCAAGCCGAAACAAGTGCATCCAGTTCCATAAAAATCGCAAAAATGCCCATTTCACCCCCCATTTTTCTCCATTTTGAACTTTTGTTGCTAAATATCTGGAATATCTCTTTTGTGTCTGAAAAAAGTTGTAGATATTGAATAGGAGAAGAAAACAAGCGGTACAAACCTATCCGAAAAAAGTGCATCCAGAGCCTTCAAAGTCGCAAAAATGCCCATTTTTCCCCATTTTCACCTTTTTGGCTAAATAACTTGTCCACTCGTGTCTATGCCATCTCGCTGTACACGGTTCTTTCCTAAAACTCCTTTAAAATTAGATGCATTGCTTGCGGAGGTTTGTGGGCGGAATCCTAAAATTATGCTGTTTGAATTTGAAGGCACCGAAGGTGAAGATGACAATGAAATTGATGGACACACTAAAGAAAACATGCCCTTGTATGTTATGCCTAACTCGGATGATGATGCACAATCAGACCATGAATATGAACAACCTACGATGAAAACAAGATCATCAAAACCACAAACGTCAACTTCAACCATAGATAACAAATAAAAATCTGATATTTTCTGTGTAGGAATACCTGTAATATGAATCGGAATTTTTATTTTCATGCAAAATAAAATGTCTAAAGAAAAACCAGCATATTTGTGGATTCGTAATCCAGTTATTTAGCAAAAAAGGTGCAAATGGGGAAAAATATGGGAAATAGGGATTTTTCGGATTGTTCCGCTTTTTTTCTCCTATTCAATATCTACAACTTTATTTCAGACACAAATGAGATATTCCGTACGGTTACCAAGTTATAATCGTGTTAAAATATAGAAAAAGTGATAAAAATCCACCTTGACCATAAAAATTCGTATGGCCATTAAATTATAATGGCAGCCAACTTGGTAAAACTAATGAGGCAGGAGTTCTTATCTTTCGGGTTAGTTTCAGTTTCAATTCTCAGAATTGAGTCCCAAATCAATGAGCTGAAAAATAATGTACGGTGTTATGCAATAATAGCTCTCGAAATACAACCAGGAAAGCAATATTTCTTAAGGCAGCCACTTATGGTGATTCGTTGGATAATAAGAAAGCGTAGGGCATAAATAATTGACAATGAAATAGTCGTTAATATTAGTATTCTATATTTTGAAAAAATTTGGTATATGAGCCATATATAAAGTAGGTTCCCGATAATAACTTGAATTTATCTAATATTCTGCAGGCATAATATATTTAATTGAAATTTGGTTTGATGATTTTTTTGGAATACGCCATTGTGACTCGTTTTAATGAAGTCTCTTAGATAGATTTAATGGTGCTATTACACGATGTGTTTTTCACATATAATAATAATAAATTCCCGTCGTTCCTATAAGGAGCATAGGGCCATAACATATCTGTTCCATTCAATTCTGTCCAACGCTAGTGCCTTAATCTCGTTCCAGCTCTTGTTCATTCTGGCAGCTTCCAATTCAATTTGGCGACACCATGTATGTGATGGTCTTCCTCTTCTTCGGCTACCTTGAGGGTTCCATTCAATAGCATTTCTTGTGGTATCATTCAGTGGCCTTCGCAAGGTATGACCAATCCAACGCCATTTCCTTCTAAGAATTTCATTACTAATGGGGGTTTGATTTGTTTCTCTCCATAGCCTTTCGTTCGAAATTGTTTGAGGCCAAAATATTCTTAGAACTCTTCGTAGACATCGATTTATAAACACTTGCAATGAGTTTATATCACGAACTGCTGCGTTCCAAGACTCGCATCCATAAAGAAGCACGGATTTAATGCAAGAATTGAAAATGTTAATTTTTGTTCTTTTTGATATGTGAGGAGATCGCCAAATGGGATTTAAGAGACCAAATGATCGCTTACCAAGATTAATGCGACTCTGTATATCATTACTGGAACCACCCGTTGTTGTTAATAAACTAGCCAGGTAGGTGAATTTGGAAACATCTTCTAACACTATATCATTTCTGGAAAACGTTCTGTTGTTTGAAGAGTTGATGCGCATTACCTTGGTCTTTGCTATGTTTATTTTCATACCGTCTTTTTCTGCTTCTTTCTGTACTGCTGTGATCTTTGCTGCCATGTCGTTGTAGTTATGTGAAAGCAGACAAATGTCATCAGCATAGTCGAGATCCTCAAGCCTTCTATGAAATCTCCATGAAATTCCTCTTTCTTCACGGGTTGCTTTATTCATGTTGTTGTCTAAGACTATGTTGAAAAGCAGGGGGGGATAAAATGCAACCTTGCCTCACGCCAGTATTTACGGTAAATCTATAACTCACGCAACTTTCTTGCATCACTCTGCAGCACACATTATTATAGAGGGCTTGAATCAATGATATAATCTTGGTGGGTGTGCCTTTACATGCGAGGGCATTCCAAATAGCCGAGTGTGAGAGGGTATCAAAGGCCTTCTCGAAGTCTATGAAAACGAGGTACAAAGGGGATCTCCACTCGACGGACTGTTCTATTATAATCCGGAGGCTGTTCACATGGTCTATGCAGGATTTTTGGGGTCGAAAGCCAGCTTGTTCATTGCGAAGATTTGAAACGAATGCGGCTGAGAGACGTTTGTTTATAATCTGTGTTATAACTTTGTTTGCTATGTTGATGAGTGTGATACCACGCCAATTTCTACATTGAGGTAAGTCTCCTTTTTTTGGGATGTTAATGATTAACCCTTCCTTAAGTTCATCGCATAGTTGATTAGTCCTCCAAAATTCCTTAATAATTTTATACATAAAACGGGCGCTTGTTTGTGGTGCTGTTTTGAAAAGCTCGGGTGAGATGTTATCTATACCTGGGGACTTGTTGTTCTTCACATATGAACTGTCATTTTTTTTATCCATATGAAATTCCGCATGTCTGCCAAAATTATCTTTTATATACGATTCATAATTTTTGCTATCACACGTGCATGTGTATTTCCGTATGACATATATAACCTCTAAATGTAAACAAGAGCTCATTCAATTTGTGAATTTACAAAAATTTATTTTATATATTTTTTAATTGTTAATTAATATTAAACAATTTATTTTTCTTTCAATATCAATCTTTATAATTTACACTGTTTTTCTTTCGCCACAAGCATTGTTGTATTTTCATATATTTGTCATATCAAAATAGAACCTGTTCTAATTAAAAAATGTACATGCGACTTTCCTCATGTATTGTACATAAACAATGTTCCATAAGTATCACACGATGTGTACAACTTTTGTTGTGGAAAAATTTGACAGTACATATGTAAAAAAACACATCGTTTAATAGCACCTTAAGTAAATTAGCATAACCCAGCACTCAAAATTCGAGTGTTTATTCTAGGAAATTTAATTTCTTTCAATGTTTTTTTAAATCTATATATATAGGGGGTTTCATGTCAAGTGCACCAACTTTTGAAACCGATGTCTTCCGATCGGGATGAAATTTGCACCAAGGTTAGTCCTATTAGATAGTAGTTTAAATACAATTTTTCAACAAGATCGGTCCAGATCTCTCTGAGTTAGAGGGGATCAAAATTTGACATTTTAGCCAAACAGGTGGTTTTTCTCATCCATGTAACTTATTAACTATTGTTCTTAGAAAATTTTCTCCCAAATAGCTTAGATAGCTATTTCTTCAATATTTCGGAAAAAATACTTAAAAAAAAAAAAAAAAATTTTTAGACTTTTTTCTGCTAAATCATAGCATTTTTTGCCTTTTTTCAAAAAGGGCATTTTTTTTTTTTTTTTCATAAGAAAGCTTAGGATTTTTCCTTTAAGAGCTTTTTGGTCGCTAAGTGGGATGGGAGTGGGATATCTATCAAAATAAATGTTTTGTAACTCAAGACAACGGTTTTTCAATTTTTCACAAATGCACTATTCTAAATTTTTTCCTATTTGTGTGTAAAACAAATAAAACTTATACTGAGAAACTAGACAAATTAACCTTTCCGAAGGTATGTAACATACCTAACTAAAATTTCATACCCTCGATACTGTAATACCCAGAATATGTTAACCTCAGGAAAAAAAAATCAATTTTTTTCTATAGAAATAGAAGATTATAGATTATTTTTTATTTATTTGTAATAATAATTAAATTAATAAATAATAATAATAATAATAAAAATAAAAAGATAAATAATTTAATAAAATTTAATCATAATTACGTTAGATCCATTTATATCATAACTATTTTTATACTTAATTTATTGTAGCTGATGAAGTATTTAAGTCTTGTAAATTTTTAAATACCCAGTCTTTCATCCAGCTTTTTTGTCGCCTTTATTTATCTACTGTGTTTTTTTGTCAACCCTTTCTTGGCGTTACTAGATTCTGCTGTTGATTTCGCTGCTGGTTTATTTGTTGGCTTTGGAAAGAAATCGCATTGAATAGAGGCAGAAAACTTTTTCAACTTGAGTCTTCCATCGACAAGCGGTATAAAAGCATGGTATTGAGCGGTGCCATCGATTGTTACCGCAGCATCGAATCTGCTCTTCAGTGTTTTTAATGTTTCCTGATGATCCTCTTTGCTACTAAAAACTATTTTAGTTTCTTTACAATAATTCTTTGCCCAATGGAATAAAGCAGTCGCATCTAAGATGAGATGAGAGCACTGGAGGCTATACTTCGCCTCATTTCTTTTAAGGTTTGCTGCAGTACCATCACATGCTCCTCTGCGATGAGCTGACATTTCAAAATCTTTTTCATGACCCATAAGATTTGCGAAGCTACTTTTGTTTTTAAAATGTTGACGAGCTCCGTCCGAAACGTAGTAAACCTTCTTTACTTTAAATTTAGATTTTAGATATTTTAGTATTATCTTCTGGTACTCATAAACTGCAGCGGTATCATGTTTTAAATCGTCGGATATGATTGCCATACTTTTGTGTTCCAGTTTTTCATCTTTCATGTAGTAAATAACTACTGTGAATATAGTTGCTTGGTCGTTATTGAAGTGAAATGCTTGTATAGCATCCTGAAGAACATATTTATAGTTTTCTGCGAAATCATATGAAATAACGAATTCACCAGACATTAAATGTATCTTCAAATCCTTGAAGAATGACCATTGCTCTTTGACAAAAAAGTCATGGGTTCTCAAGTTTAGCAATCCTGTACACATTTCTTCCACAAAATCATCCACATTTAAAATGATTGTTTTCAATGTGCATCGGTCAGTCTGAATCCAGGAATCAAATTTGACATCTTCTATATATTCTCGATATAAGGAGTTGATTAAATTTTCTTTGATGAATGTGGTTTTCGGGCAATTGGTAAATTCACCTAAGTGGCAAGAAGTTGTTGCTTTAGGACAAATAGTCAATTTAAGGAACCGCGGTAATCGTGTAAATCTTCTGCCGAATCATCTGTTAAATACATTAAGTATATTTCCTTCAACAACAGTTTAACATTTTCATGATAAATGCAAACGCATACTGTATGAGTTCCGCTGCTTCCTGCCAAAACGCAATGTTTTGGCCTCACTTGGGTAAATTTCGTGAAGCCAATGTTAACATCCTCGTGTTCAGATTGAAATGTTGCAAATAACTCTTTCAGGTTACAGAGAACCATTCCCTTCTGTTATGTTATAAAGGTATGTTACATACCTTCCGAAAGGTTAATTTGTCTAGTTTCTCAGTATAAGTTTTATTTGTAAGGTTTTACACAGGAAAAAATTCAAAATAGTGCATTTGTGAAAAATTTAAAAACCGTTGTCTTGAGTTACAAACCATTTATTTTGATAGATATCCCACTCCCATCCCACTAAGCGACCAAAAAGCTCTTAAAGGAAAAATCCTAAGCTTTCTCATGAAAAAAAAATGCCCTTTTTGAAAAAAGGCAAAAAATGCTTTGATTTAGCAAAAAAAAGTCTAAAAAATTTTTTCTTTTTTTTAAGTATTTTTTTCTGAAATATTGAAGAAATAGCTATCTTAACTATTTGGGAGAAAGTTTTGTAAGAACAATAGGTAATAAGTTACATGGATGAGAAAAAACACTTGTTTGGCCAAAATGTCAAATTTTGATCCCCTCTAACTCAGATAGATCTGGACCGATCTTGCTGAAAAATTGTGTTTAAACTACAATCAAATAGTACTAACCTTGGTGCAAATTTCATCCTGATCGGAAGACATCCGTTTCAAAAGTTGGTGCACTTGACATGAAACCCCATATATATATAAAACACTTAAATAAGAGCACAAAGATATGCTTATCAATTTTAGGCAATATAGAAATCAAGTCAGAGCGTGTGATATACAATTATAATGAAATTCGATGAATCGTGAATTGGCTAAAACTGATATTTTATTTTATTTAATTTAATATATTTTTAACACATATTAAAAATAAATTTTAAAACTCTGCACTTCTCCTCCATATGAGCTATAACTATGACAATTTCCATACGCCCCCGTGCCCGCCTTATGCATAAAAAGGGATGAGAAAATTTTCCTTCACATATTAATATATATATATCGGAAGGCTGCCTTTACCTTATACTATTGGCGTAATGAGCTATCAATATAATAGACACTCGAAAACTAAATTTAATCACGATATCTACATTAGTTTGGCTCCTAGGATAATAAGGTTCGATACCAGAGGGGAATCTCGTACGGGGGCTAGGTCTGAACATCCATCGCTTTTCACCAATTATAATATGTGGCTAATTAATGCCTAAAAAATAATTTCATCAAAAAAATTTATGTTTGTGAACTGGAGTTTGCGAAAAATATTTCGAAATATCCACAGATCTTCTGCTGTGTATAATATCTTGATGCAGGTTTTGCTTGAAAAACAAATGCTTGAATAATAAAAAGTCTTAATTTGATATGAAAACAATGTATCCATCAATATTGGTTGTTTTTAGCCCAAGGTGTAGAAAAACATTTCAAAAAAATTTTTTTATTGCGATCTTCGTGTTACTTAAGAAATAAATAGCTACAATGTGGAATTTTATTTATTTTAATTATTTTTTTTTTATCAAGTTACCTTTGAAAAATATGTTAGTTATTATGCTTAATGGCAATCTTTTTCATTTGTTGTTAATTTGGTTAAAATGAGTTAGGAAATAAAAACGTGTTAAAATTATTAAACATTTTCAATAAAATCCAACGCGGTCCTCAAAAAAGTGGGCCAAAGAATCAAATGTCTACCTTCAAACTGTGTGAAGTATTATTAGAAATTACTAGGGGAATTTGGCCATTGACAAGGAACAAGGTTCGGGAAGAAAGAAGGGTTCACATGATGTAAAGCATATTGATATAAGCTCCCATCAGTAGAAAAGCAGCCATCCAGTAGAAAAGCAGCCGATATATAAAAATTACAAAAAGTTCCAGACAGGAACGCTGTAAAATATTTGGAGGCCAAAAACAAAGCACGGAAATTGAAATCATGTTTCATAAAAAAAATATTCTTGCTGCATAACGGAAGACGAAACGGAACTAATGACAGATCTTTCGCATTTTCTGGGTCAAAATTTTTATGTAGCTAATGCTCGAGGCAATGTCGAGTAGAAGCTTAGGATCAAAAAGCAGACAAACTGTTCACAAAATTTCCTGGTGCAGCAAGCAATATACAGTCGGAGCAAAATGAGCAAGTCATTTATTATAACAGGTAAGCAGAGATTGCAAAAAGGACTATTTTTTACAACAAAACTTTGGAAGATTTTAACACTCTTTCGGACTCTACTAATTTCAGGTAACTGCAAAAATATACAAGCAATTATTTTTGAAACTAGTAGAAATATAAAATTTAAGTGCTATAGCATTCACGTCATTTTACATCACTATAAAAATTAATGCTATGGCATTCACGTCCGCGAACGCGTTTTACAGAGACGGAACCATTATAAAATCCCTAATGGAATGTATTGCATAGTGCCGCCAAATTTCTTTGTCTCAAAAATCTGTGTTGATTTCTTTTTTTGAATTATGACGGCGGTCCCAGAACAATCCAACATGACATACAGATGGCAGCAGTAGCTTGAAAAAAAATATACTTTTTAAGTTTATAAAACGTACTTTTTAAGTTTAATTTTTTAGAATTTTTTTTTTTTTGAGCCATTAAAAGTAAGAAACACTCGGTGAATTTGTAACCATGGAAAAAATTGGTCGCAGTAATGCAATTCAATACCTTCATTTTAAAGATCTCAGTCCAACAAATATTAAAGCCGAGCTAGATTTTAATCTGGGGGTGTCGGTTCTTCCAATCAAAACTTTAAAATATTTGGTGGCAGAGGTTGAACGAGGCCGTACGAACTGCCAAGATGATGGTGCGTGAGCTAGCTGTTATGATGGGCATTTAAAAAAGTGATGTTCCTTAAATATTGACCGAAAAATTTGAGATGAGAAAGATGTCCGCAAGTTGGGTGCCGCGTTTGCTGATAATTTAACAAAAACAACGCTGTGATGCTGTTTCAATAGAGTGCGTGGGAATTTTCCGCCGCAATAAAGCACAGTTTTTGTGTCGATTCATAACCATAGGTGAGACAAACAAACAGTCAAAAGAGTGGACTGAGAGAGGAGAATCGTGTCCATAGAAGGCGAAGACAGTTCCATCTGCAAGCAAGGTTATGGCATCAAATTTTTTTGGTTGTATTAATTTTTATTCATTATCTTCAAAATGGAAAAACAATCAACGGCAATTATTGCAGCTTTTATGTGATGGAGTAAGGGTGATAAAATTGATTGAAAAAGCCGCATTTTGCGAAAAAGGAAATGTTTTTTCATGAAGACAATGCACCAATTCACAAATCCATTATTTCGATGGCCAAAATGCATGAATTAAGGTACGAATTGTTTCATCAGGTAATTTATTCGCCAAAGTTAGATCCCCCGTATTATTTTCTATTTCCAAACTTGCAAAACCGATGCTACTAAATATAGCAAGTTAACATCGCTGGATAAGCACAACATCATCCCAACTGTTAAATTTTTAAAAATGTTGGTAATTATTTGGGGGTGTATCTCAATTCGAGGCGTCAGAGACCTAGCTTTTATAGAATAAACAGTGGACGCTCATCAATATTAAGACATTTTAAGGAACCATTTGATAAGCAGTACCAGAAAATTCGGGTTCATCAGCGACAATAAAGCACAATTTAAATTTTATCAGTATAACGACCGGAAGCATAAGTCGCATATGGTGCGTATATGGCTTCCTTATAACTGCGGCAAAGTTATAGATACTCCTGCCTAAAGTCCCGACTTGAACCCTATCGAGAATTTGTGGGTATACTTGAAGAGACAAGTCGCTAAACGTCAACCACAAAATATGATGGCACGAAAAACTGGAATGTTGCGAGAGTGGCAGAAGATACCAACCAATTATGCCCTAAAAGTTGGTTAACTCCATGAAAAACGCTTGCAATGTACGGTAGCAAAGGGTGGTCATACCAAATATTAAAAGTACAAAATAATATATTTGTTAAAAGCAACATATAATATCAACACACATCTTAACTCTTATGAAAAGAGTTAATTGACAATGCGGAAATTTAATTATATTTATTATTTTTTTTTTTCGATTATCTTGCATTAAAATTGCATTTTATTTTTGTTAAATGGTTGTAAGTACTGCCTATTGTTAAAACAAATGAAGAAAATTTATGTTGAAAAACAATAAATTTAATTTTATATCAAATGAAGTTGAAAAAGCTTATTTAAGTTTAATGTTTAAGCTCATTCTCTTTAAAAAGCTATATAACTTTAAAATCGAATAAAAACTCGCCAAGAAATAGCAAATGCCCCAGACCACTTTTGTGCCAAAAAAAAAACTAGGTCGTGAAATTTGACGGAAATTTTTTCAACTTTAAGAAATTAATTAAAGCCATAATTTTTTCTTTGGTCTACGCTTATGAGCAGTCAGACATGAAGTATTATTTTATTATCACGTTTTGAACCTATTTCGCAATGAGACCAAAGATGGAAATTTTTATACCCTATAACACTATGTGGTTTGGGTATAATGATTTTGCCCTGCTGTTTGTAACTACCAAAAATATTTGACCTAGACCCATCTTTTATTATACCGATCGAATCAGAATCACTATCTGATTCGATTTAACGATGTCCGTCCGTCCGTCCGTCCGTCCGTATGTGTCTCCACGTAAAGCTTTTAATCAAACTGCAGGTCGCAAATATGAATATATTTTGATGAAATTTGGTAAATAAGCTTTTATCGGCCATAGGATGAACGCTATTGAAATTGGTGAGAAGCGGTCCATGTTCAGACCTAGCCCCCATACAAATGACCCCTATGAAATCGACATAAATTGCCATAAGCTCCAAATTGTCATATAGATCTTACACAAATTGAGTTTGTATGCGTTTATTACATCTATATAGAGCTGCTTCCCCATCTTCACTTATATCTATCAAAAAACAAAAATATTGCACTGATTCTTCTCAAATTTTGTTTGTATATATTTTTGCATAAACCAAATTTGGTTTATGCTTATTTTCTATATCCAGTTAGTTGGGTCGAAGAGATAGGGTCTCTAAACCCATGGTGTAGGGTATCATATAGTCGGTCTAGACCGACTATAATTTTCTTACTTGTTTTTATATAAAATTTTGAAAACTCCTTTTTTAAGTTTTAAAAAATTCTCTTAAACAAAATTTTAAAAAATTGATCTGGCACTTTAAAGTTTTGTTAAATATATTTAGAGATTAACTGTGTGAATGTTAAAGTGAATTCCTCTGCCAGAATTTTTTTTACAAGAAATTTTTTTTGCGGATTTGGAGAAATTGTACTCTTTCTAAATACTTTGTTTAAAAAACTTATCAGTTTTCTTCTTTAAAATGTTATATTTTATTGTGAAACTAATTGAATTTGCTGGATCAGTGGTTGGTTAGGTAATTATAGTTCCACATTACAATATAAGTTATATTTTATTTTAATACCCTAGGTATTCGGAAAAAAATATATGACCCCAGTATTCCTTTTGAACATGGGGTCACATATGGTAATAAAAGACAATTTATTGAAGAAAATGTAAGTGCTGTTGAATTTTTTGATGTGACGCTTAGAATATAATAACTAAATGTACAAGTTTTCCATGTTAAAAATTTGGAATAAATCATACAAAGCTAATCCACTCCTTGCCAAGGCCAAACTTTGAATTTCGGCATAATTCAAAAAACTAATTGATCTAGTAAACTAGATGAAACCCCTTGCTATGGATTGGGAAATAAAATTGTGCTATATTTTACAAAAACTTATCCTTATGTGCTCGTAGGGTTAAAATGATGCAAAATTCAGCAGTATTTGCAAAATATTTGAATTTTTTGACTTAATCGTCCTATACTAGCTTGGGGTCATTTGTGGTGCCAAGTCCAAATGGGTTAATGGCGTCAAATTATAAAATCATCATAATCATCAAATCACAAAAATCGGTATTTTGTATTTTAATTGTCTATTTCATCTATTTTAAATAAACTTAACATAACATTTTTTTCTCCTCACATTCATCCTGACCAAACAAAACGGGATATACACATACATTAAATACACATTTTTTTTTACTATTTTTTTAAAGAAAAAAATTAATAAAATTACGGGCTATACGATATCTCTTAGGTCAAACTAATTAGACATAGAAAATATACATAAACCAAATTTGTGTAGCATTGTTATTATTTTTTTCTGTCTTCGGATATGAAAAAGTTCATATCGGATGATATATTTATATGGAAACTGGGTGGAAAAATGGACCGATCCTGCCATATTTGGTAAGGACACTTGGTTTTTGCAAAAACATATACAAGCCAATTACGGACAGACGGAAGCACAGGCGGACGGACGGACATTAGAATGTGATTCTGAGTACATCGGTATAATGCAATATGAGTTTAGGCCAAATATTTTTTGTAGTTACAAACATCAGCACAACATCATTATATCCTGACCACATAGTGGTATACACTCCTACGGTGTCAAATGAAGATAACGAAAATTTCATAAATAATTTATCGGACTTGTGTCTTTTTCAAATTAATGGTGTTCATAATGATCATGAAAGGATTTTAGACTTAATTTATGTTAATGAGCCAATAAACTACTCTTTATCTCGCGCAGATCCAGAAGATCGTTACCATCCTACCATTGAAATAAACTTGAATTTGCCATTTGTTTCAAAGTGTAAATCAAATAACTTAAAAGTTTTTTGTTTCAAAAGAGCAAATTACAACGATTTAAATTATTACTTCAGTAATACTGATTGGCTCCAATTAATATCTATTACATCTGGTTCTCCCACATCAATCGATACAACGATCAAGTTATTCTACGAAACTGTTCTATTTTATATGAATGAATGTGTGGCAGCAACCCTGCACAGAACACTGGCATTATTAGTTTTTGTATTATAATATTTATTCTTGCATCGACGCTTACGTCAGTAAGACTTGACACGTTTTGTAAAAAGGGAAAAAATAAAATAAATACATAATTGTTGGATAGATAAATTATCCGAACTTTAAAACTTCTCTTCTCATTATTAATGGTTACGCCAAAGGCAATAACCACATTGGTGACCCCGACGACAAGCAGATAAGTCTTAGCCGTCAAAAGAAAAAAACAAAAAAAAAAAAAAAAAAGAAGAAAAAACGTAGGGCGTATTATATCGGAAACGATTAGCGTAGATACACAACATGGAGAACGATAAAAAGCAGCAGTCTGACGAGGAGGATGAATTTCAGGATCCATTAACTAACGTAAGCGAATCGGAAAAATACAACGCACGAGGTGGTCGTGAGGTATTCCGAGTGGGTGTCAAGCCACCGACATTTTGCAAAGAACAGCCGGACATTTACTTTATACAAATGGAGTCACAATTCGCTGTTGCCGGGATAAAACTTGACGACACCATGTATCACCACGTAATTTCATCGCTAGAACCACAATATCTAATACAAGTAGCGGACATCATAAGAAAACCACCAACAAATGGAAAATACGATGCCGTGAAGAAGTCGCTAATTGCCGAATACACCGATTCGGACCATCGAAAGCTGAGAAAGTTGATAAAAGAAATTGAACTTGGCGATCTTAAACCTTCCCAGCTGTTGAGAAGGATGAAAGACTTGGCTGGTGACAAAATTTCTGACGATGCATTAAAATCATTATGGATGGAACGTTTGCCAGAAACGGTGCGCTCAATTGTGACAGTTGTTGATGGTGCTTCTGCACAAATGGCTCTTCAAGCCGATAAGTTGATGGAGGTACAAAACTACCCTACTATTTCAACTGTCCAACAAAACTCTACTCTAAAAGCTGAAATAGAGGAACTCAGAAACCAAATCAAGGACATGCAGACAAATCAGCACAATAGAAGCCGTTCAAATGACCGCAATCATCAACGTAACCAAAAAAAATCAAGATCAAAGGTACGTTTTCCTTTTTGCAAATTTCATTATAGGTTTGGGGACAAGGCCTGGAGATGCGAGGAACCTTGTCAATTCAAAAAACTCAAACCGGAAAACTAAATGCAGCTCTGTCTTCGGCGGCAAACAGAGAGGAAGCTGCAGAAAGCCGTCGCTTATTTGTGACCGACCAAAAAACAAAAATGCGGTATTTAATAGACACCGGCGCAGATTTCTCCGTGCTGCCTCCAACAAACCGCGATGTACCACAGCCATACAATCTATACGCAGCAAATGGTACAAAAATAAAAACTTACGGTAGGAAAGTCATATCAGTCGACTTCGGCCTACGAAGAAAAATGGACTGGGAATTTCTCATTGCCGATGTTACAAAACCTATCATAGGCGTGGATTTTTTACATGCGTACGATCTTTTAGTTGACGTACGGAAGAAGAAGCTAATTGACAACAAAACGAAGCTCATGGTGAATATCATTTTAGCAAAGAGCTGCCATGAACAAATTTACACGATTTCGCCAGCAACAAATGGTTGGGTAAAACAGCTTCTAGATAAATATCGGGACTTAACACAACCGTTTAAGTACACACCAAGTTCCGAAAATTCTAAAGTTCACCACCATATCATAACTGAGGGACCGCCAACATTCTCAAAGGCTAGACGGCTCAATCCGGAAAAACTGGCTCTCGCAAAAAGGGAATTTGAATACATGTTAAAGCAAGGTATATGCAGTCCGAGCAGCAGCCAGTGGTCCAGCCCACTACACATGGCACCAAAGAAAACCTCGGGTGAGTGGAGACCATGCGGTGACTACAGACGTTTGAATACGGTAACCAAACCGGACAGGTACCCCATTCCTCACGTCCACGATATATCACAAGCACTACACAACAAATCCATATTTACTACTCTCGATTTGGAACGGGCTTATCATCAAATACCCATCGCACCAGAGGACCGCGATAAGACAGCCATAATTACACCATTTGGTTTATACCAATTCAACGTTATGACATTTGGTCTTCGAAATGCCAGCCAAACATTTCAACGTTATATGGATAACATTTTTCGTGATTTGGCTTTTGTAATCGTTTACATCGACGATATATGTGTAGCATCGTCGAGTGAAGAAGAACATGTACAACATTTAAATATTGTTTTTGAACGCCTTCAACAGCAGGGTCTAAAAATAAAGATTTCGAAATGTGTTTTTGGACAAAACGAAATAAATTTTCTAGGCCACCATATTACAAAAGATGGTGTTTCACCAACTAAAGAAAAAGTAGAAGCAATTTTAAATTTCAACAAACCAACACTCACATGTGACTTGAGACGATTTATAGCTTTGTTAAACTTCTACAGACGATTTCTTCCTAATGCTGCATTTAAACAAAGCAAGCTACAGAAGCTCATTAAAACAAACAAGAAAAATGACAAAACGCCAGTAGAGTGGGATGATGATGCAACAACAGCTTTTGAAGAATGTAGAAACAGCCTCGCGGAAGCAGCTCTACTTGTTCATCCCTCTTTAAATGCTAAATTGGTTCTCCATGTTGATGCCAGCAATTTCTGTGTTGGAGCAGCGATCCATGAGATAGCAGACGGTAATCTTCGACCACTTGGTTTTTTCTCAAAGCGTATGACCGACACTCAAAAAAGGTACAGCACTTTTGACAGGGAACTATTGGCAGTCTACCAGGCAGTTAAATATTTCAAACACATGATTGATGGTCGCGATTGTACAATTTTAACCGACCACAAACCGCTTACATTCGTTTTTCAACAAAATCCAGAAAAGGCTACCCCTAAACAGATACGCCAACTTAGCTTCATTAGTGAATTTACAACCAACATTCAACATATTTCCGGCAGAAATAACATCGTTGCCGATACGTTATCGCGGATAGAGGCCATGTTTAACGCCGACCAAATAAATTTCGAGGAACTTGCATTAAGCCAGCAGAATGATGACGAAATAAGAGATGCCGAACAAAACTCCTCACTACAACTAAAACTCATACAACTACAAAATACCAAAGAATCATTATGGTGTGATGTTTCAACAACAAGAGTTCGTCCTTATATTACTCTATCGTTCAGAAGACAAGTATTCAATTCAATCCACAACATATCACATTCTGGAAAACGTTCAACAGTAAAGCTGATAACCGAACGATTCGTCTGGAAAAATATGAAAAATGACATCGCTAAAATGGTTAATTCCTGCCTTGAATGCCAAAAAAACAAGGTAAATAAACATAATCGAAGTGCTCTACAACAATTCAATGTTCCAGATCAACGCTTTCGACATGTAAACATTGACTTAGTGGGACCATTGCCTATATCAGATGACTTCAGATACTGTTTGACCTGCATAGACCGATTCAGCCGTTGGCCAGTCGCTATCCCTATTAAAGACATAACAGCCGAGACAGTTGCACGGGCATTTTTAAACGGATGGATATCACAATACGGTATGCCGAGCGCCATAACCACCGACCAAGGAAGGCAATTTGAATCAAATTTATTCAAAGAGCTAACCCAACTGACTGGTTCAAAACATCTTCGAACAACCGCTTATCATCCACAGGCAAATGGCCTAGTGGAACGCATGCACCGTACTCTCAAGTGTGCCATTAAATGCCATACATCTACAAATTGGACTGATAGCCTACCCATAGTATTGTTGGGCCTGAGAACAACTTTCAAACCAGATTTAAATGCATCAGCAGCCGAAATGATTTACGGATCTACGATCAGACTGCCAGGAGAATTTTTTGAAAAACCAACAGATGAGTACATCGAAAGCGATTTTATAAAAAATCTTCGAAAGGTAATTGGCAATCTAAAACCGGTTCCAACTTCCAATCATACATCGCAAAATGTTTTTATACAAAACGAGCTTAAAACCTGCACTCACGTTTTCTTACGTGACGATACAGTTCGTGCACCATTAAAATCACCCTACGACGGTCCGTACGAAATCATAAATCGTAACGATAAAAACCTCGACATCAGAAAAGGTGGTAAAATAATCAAAGTAAGCATAGATAGAGTAAAAGCAGCATTCATAGTCAACGAAGACGAACAACAATCTTCACCAGATACTTGTGTACGAAGTGAACCTGTAAATCAAACACAAAAGATAACACCAGTACAGCAACAACCAACGGAAAACGTATTTAACCCTCCAGAAACATCACGCTCTGGAAGAGCAATAAACGTACCGAGAAGATTCGTACAATTTGTTGCATAGCAAACATATTTGGAAGGGGAGTGGTGTGGCAGCAACCCTGCACAGAACACTGGCATTATTAGTTTTTGTATTATAATATTTATTCTTGCATCGACGCTTACGTCAGTAAGACTTGACACGTTTTGTAAAAAGGGAAAAAATAAAATAAATACATAATTGTTGGATAGATAAATTATCCGAACTTTAAAACTTCTCTTCTCATTATTAATGGTTACGCCAAAGGCAATAACCACAAATGTATCCCGAAGTTTACTGTTTTCAACCACTCTGGCCCTCCTTGGAGCACAAAACAATTGTCGAGTCTTAAAAACTTAAAAAATAAACGACACAAAAAATATAAAGTGTCTGGTCTTTTATCTGATTATACGAAATATTCAGTTACACATGCGGAGTATAATATTCTAAATACAAAACTTTATAAGAATTACATGGAAACTATGAAAATAAATTTGAAGAGAGATCCAAAATCATTTTATAAATTTGTAAACTCTAAAAGGAAACCTACTGGATATCCAACTGAAATGAAGTATCTTAATCGTGAATCCCGTGATGATGTAGTTATTAGCGATATGTTTGCTGATTTTTTTAGCACAACTTCCTCTGATGTTCAATATGACATTTCAAACATATATCCATTTCCAGTTATGGAACATCAATCAATTTCGTTTCCTTTTATAAAGACTTCGGATATCAAAAATAACTTAAAAACATACAAGAATTCAACTAACGGAGGACCTGACGGTATTCCTAGCTGCATTTTAATCAACTGCGCCCAAACTTTGGCTGTTCCATTATGCATTTTATTTAATTCATCCATTAAACATGGGCATTTTCCTACATTATGGAAAGATTCATATATTATTCCTTTATTTAAGTCTGGAAACAAATCGAATGTAGCTAACTATAGAGGAATAGCTAAGCTTTGCGCTATTCCCAAACTATTTGAAAAATGTTTAACGGATAATCTCTGTCATCAGGTTTCTTCTCTAATATCACACTCACAACATGGTTTTCGTAAGGGGTGCTCTATTTCAACTTATATTTTACAACTTACAACTTTGGTAAATCGGGGTTTCGTCAATGGGCTACATACCGACGTTATTTATACTGACTTCAGTAAAGCTTTCGATAAAGTAAATCATGATCAAATCAACGTGTTTATTTTAATAATACTACTTCAAAGAATATTATAGTTAAATCTGGTGTGCCTCAAGGAAGTCATCTTGGACCAATTTTATTTACTCTTTTTATAAATGATCTACCAAGTATAATAAAAGCCTCAAATGTTCTTATGTATGCTGATGATGTCAAGATTTTCTTAAGCTATAAGAATTATTGTGAACAAATTCACCTACAACATGATCTAAATAATTTTTATAGATGGTGCCACATAAATTAAATGGAATTAAATTTAAAAAAATGCAAACACATGCACTTTACCAGAAAATTAGGTGAATTTGGTTGTTACAAATTTGGAGATTACCAGTTGGAGCAAGTAAATAAAATCCTGGATCTGGGTGTTCTTTTAGATGCCAAATTAGAGTTTGTTCAACACATTTCGATGATAATTATTAAAGCACGTGGTGTACTGGCCTTCATTAAAAGATGGGCAAAGGAATTCAATGACCCTACAGTTACCAAACAACTATACATCTCCCTAGTAAGACCAATTTTAGAATTCGGGTCTGTTATTTGGGATCCACTATCTAATATTCGCATTGCCAAAATTGAATCGGTCAAGAAGCAATTTCTCCTTCTCTGCTTAAGACGTTCTTATTCAAGTTTTGTTAATCTGCCATCATATACAATTAGACTTTCTCAAATTAAACTGCCGTCTTTAAAAAGCCGAAGAACAATGCTTAATGTTATGTTTTTATTTAACTTAATTCGAGGCGACATATGCTCAAACTTTCTTATGGACAACATCTCCATGAACGTTCCGGCACGGTCAACACGTTTTTACACTCCACTGTTTATCCCAATCTGTCGTCAAAAGTTTTCCGATGCTGATCCATTTAGAAGAATTTGCCATGATTTCAATGATCTATACAATTTAATTGATTTTTCTTTAAATGATGATATTATTAAACGCAATATTATATTATTTTTAAATACATAATCTCAAATTTTTGATTTAAGGATTTGTATATATTATATTTTTTTTTCTGTATTATACTTAACAGTCTGTGAGGTTTACCATAGACTTAATAAATAAATAAAATAAAAAAAATAAAAAATAAAAAAGTGTTCTTCAGGACACCACAGCTGAAGAAGAAATTTAATTATTTATGATTCTTTGTTTATGTCTATATTGGGTGGTGTGATCAATATCCTAATTTTAAGTATAATATTGTTGTGTTTATTCCAAATTTATTTATTACGCCATACCAAAATGACACCAACATTACTAAATAACTATTAGTATGTAACCAATATTTGGAAAGCCGCTGTGAATAAAAGTATCTCCCAATCCTGTGAAAAACATCATTGAACAAATAATTAAAATAAAAACCAAATAACTACATTTAAAATAAACACATGTTACAATTACCGGTAAATTTTAATTAAAATGTATTTACAAATAATTGCTCGGCACTTGCATGGCATTGCACTTGCACTCGTACAGCCATCGCATCGAAACCAAACATTAACCACCCTCTCACATCACCAAACATTAAAGAGAATTACATGATGGATGAACATGTGTATTATCCAATCGACTTAAATATGTAATAAAAAAAAAATAATAATAAGTTAAACAGTTAACCAATAAATACGGTATCGAAGAAATACATCCGGTTCAGCTATAATGTATTTGCGTTCTTTTATGCATTAATTTATTTTCATTTGTTTACACCATATAAAGCCGCATGATGCAAAAAAAAGTATATTAAAATGCATTAATTTGTTAATAAAGTGTGTAAACACAACTCATAATCATAATATCACTATAACGGTATTATGGTTTGAGCCACAACGAAAGCACCAATTATAAAGGAACTTTTTCACTGTGTTCATTAAACACTTTGCTGCACAATGCGGTCTAATTAGGGCGCGAAACATCGTTCGAGCAGAGTTACAACAAAAGTTGAGCTTTACAGAAAAAAATTTTTAACATGCGTTTCGAGATAAGGTCTTGAACTCAACTATGCTGGGGCACTGAATATAGAAAGTAAGCCTAAACCGAAGTTTAGTGGTATAGATATTAATTTGTAGCTTTATATATGATAAACTCTATATCTGATATAATTTTCGTAGGAGACTAAGTCAAAAAAATGGACCGATAATAACCTTATTTACTGAAGTCACTAACTTTCCTCAAATAGATATATAAATCAAATTCGAAAGTAATTTAGAATATTTTTTTATAGAGATATAAGTGAAGATCGGACATAAACTTTATATAGGGACTATGACTAAAAATTGTACCACAGGGTTTATACAGACACATATATGTCAAATTTTTTCGATATACAGACAGGACCATTTTAGTCAGTCTTATAGGGGTAATTTGGATGGGGCCTAGGTCCGATTGTCACCAATTTCAATAGCAGTAACCTAATGGCAAATGTTATCTTACACACTAAATTTCGTCAAAATCTTTTCATAAGTGTGATGTGTAGGTTGTAGGTCCACATGACAAATACAATCGAACGGACCGACAGACGGAAGGAAGGACAGACATCGTTACATTCGTATTAATATAATAAAAGATGGGTCTAGGTCAACTATTTTTTCGTATTTACAAACATCAGAACAAGCTTATACCCTGGCGACAGTGATCTAGGGTATAAAAAAACTTAGT
This sequence comes from Cordilura impudica, assembly GCA_963682025.1. NCBI lineage: Eukaryota > Metazoa > Arthropoda > Insecta > Diptera > Scathophagidae > Cordilura > Cordilura impudica. The sequence goes on from OY821519.1 coordinate 124,893,700, forward strand.
AAGGAGTGTTTCTTTTAGGGGTAATAAAATTCAAAGTAGGCTATGGAACATATATAATGTCATGTTACTTCTTATACCCTGTGGTCAGGGTATATGAGGTCAGGGTATAATAACCTTGTGCTGATGTTTGTAACACTAAAAATGTTTGACTTAGACACATCTTTTATTATATCGATCAAATCACTTTCTGGGTCGATTTAGCGATGTCCGTCCGTCCGTCCGTCTGCCTGTGTGTCTATGTAAACTTTGTAAGCAAACTACAGATCGCAAATATGAATATGTTTCGATGAAATTTGGTATATAAGCTTCCTTCGGCGATTGCATGAATACTGTTGAAATTGATGAAAATCGACGCATGTTCAGACCTAGTCCTCATACAAATATGACCCATCTGAAATCTACTTAAATTGTCATAATATTATCTTTTAGATTTCGGTCAAATTGGGTTTGTGTATGTTTATTACTCCCATCAATCAGTAGTCTAAAAATAAACCCTATAGGTCAACTCTTGGTCATAGCCCCCATATAAAGCTGCTTCCCGATCTTCACTTAAATCTATCAAAAAACTATCTTATATATATATTAAAAAAATTTATGAAAACTAAAGTCAGTCCGTCTGGCCGTTCTATCCGTCCGATTTCCTTAATTTTTTTAAAGAAAGGTATTTAGACACAGATATGTCGTCAATAATTGAAATTTACTCAACTCCCATCGTACTCAAGTTATACTCAAACGCGATTCTTCCCTGTACATTTCTTATAGGACACATTCACTCAAGCAATTCGAATTCTCATAGGTCCACTTCTATTGGATGGATTTTGATCGTTTCACTCTCAGAACACTCAGTGGATCAAGCTCTTTCTTTTGAGTTATTAACGCTTAAATTCGTTGAGTTTGAGGAAAGTTATGCGTGCACAAACAACTTAATATTAACGTTTGTAATACCATCACGACAAGAAAAAGTGTTGAATTGTGAATTAGCATACCTTTGGGTCTTATAAAATAATTTATTAAATAAAAAAAATTTGCACTCGAATTCCGAGGGCTGGGATCTTCTAGTTATATTGAACAGTATTTTCTCAAATTTGGTATTTTTATATTTTTTTTGCAAAAAATAAGTGAGCTTACCAAATATAGGCAGAATCGGTGCATTTTTCGACCTAGTCCCCATATCCGAAGACAACAAAATTAATAACAATGCCACTCAAATTTGGTTTATGCTTATTTTCTATATCCAATTAGTTGGGCCTAAGAAATAGGATCTCTAAACGCATGGTGTAAGGTGTCGTATAGTCGGTCTAGACGAATTATAATTTTCTTAGTTGTTTTCTATTATCTATATATAAAAAAAATTCGTATTTGTTTTCGTACTCTTCCGAAACGGCTTGACCGATTTTTATGAAATTCTTTGTGTGTATTTGGTAGGTACGAGAGTAGCTCGTCATGTATATTGCATACCGCTAGGTGTTTAAGCATGGCACCTCCAATATAAAGTGAGCACTGTGACAAGGAGATCCTTGCAAATTTGTCTGAGGTCACCTATTATATATGTGAGCAATTGGGCGGAATCGAACTAACGGGCATGGCAGCTTCCATGAAAAGTAAATTTTATATGCCAAATACCTGGAGTACTGTAATAGTGAAAGCCTTGAGATTCTGCGTGACCCCACAAGTTATTCATATGATCAGTCGAACAAAAATGGCCATGATCGGAGTAGTGGGTGTGGCGCCGCCCACATAAAGTATTTATATAATATTATATAACTGAAGTACTATAAAAGGAAAGCCCTGACACTTTGTAAGATGTTAATTTGTGTAATCGCACAAAAAAATATCTTCTAAAATCCTTCAAAAATAATGCCTTAAAAGGATTTCTAAAAATTCGAATTACATAATTTTTGGAGTTACAGAGCTGTACATATATTTTCACGACAATATAGAAAATTCTTGAAATAAAACTTTAAATGCGTTTATCTCGAAATCACTTTTTTCAAATTAAGTTGTCGTTTTTCTCGAGAACCAGAAGTCGTATCGAAATGCGGCGGGCGGTCATCAAAAAATATTGTATATCAGCTTCCATTGAAATAAATATAATACAAAATAAAATTTTTTAATTATACATTACAAACTTCGTATGAAAGATTGATTATGAAAATACAGATGTCAATAAGTCTCGGTAAGTCGTTATTTAAACAAAAATAATATCAATTATATTATCGTGGCCACTCCGTTCTCTGCTTTTTTCTGGATTTCTTTCATTAAGCTTTTTACAGTGCAATTCCATTTTCTTTATTTCTTTTATGTTACCGGCAGTCTGTTTATTCTTTTTCCAATTGAAGCCAGAAATATTTCAATTAGGGCGCTTGGAGGATTGATGTCTTTTATAGAAAAGTCAATATTGTTTTTCCAGAACACATTTAAATTTGCGACAGCATAATGATCCGAAGCTAATTCAGGTCAATGAACATACCAAACTATAAAATCAGGTATTTGAGGTCTTTTGTCTTCTTAAAATTGTTCCAATAATTACATATAAGTAAAGTTTGTATTATCCCAAGTAGACATCTTGATGATAAAATCTTTCATTAAAATAGAGAGTACAAATTTTTTATTTATTGTTCTTTTTAAAAAATTATTAAGCCTATCAACAATAAATATTTTAACACATAAATACATATGTGTGTTCACAATGATGACAGACAGAAAGGTCGACCAAATTATGATGTTTTAAATTTTGTGCCTAAAGGCTCGACCAAATTATGATGTTTTAAATTTTGTGCCTAAAGGCTCCCAAAACCGGAATTTTGGGGTTTGGTGAGTTCCCAAAACTATTAGCCTAGGTCATTCCGAATGACATCGCTGCATAAAATTTACCAAAAACCCAATACCGTACAAGATAGAGACTGTTAATAAATGACTTAATCTTGGGAAAATCAATACCTAAAAAAATTTTATGAAACTAACGTGATAACTCGAAAAAGTAATGAGGCAGTTAGACTAGGACCCGATTGAGGATGGAACCAATTATGTTGCGCATGTCTTCTTCGAAAAAATTTGCAAACTGAAATAAATATCATTATCGGTTTGCTTTCTTGGGAATCTCAGCCATGGACATTTTTCAACCATTCAATCAATATTTTTTGAGCTTCTTTCTATTTTCTGAATATGCATCTAATATTTTTTGCACGCTAGCCATTTCTATATAGTTTTGTCTTCAAACTTACCCAATAAATTTTTAAAGCTCTTAGTTGGGACCACTTTGAAATTTAAAGATTTTAATTGTAGGCGAAAACCCCAAATCGGGCCAGAAAATTTTTCATCTAGCGCATGGTGCTTCTACTTTATGTAACTCTGTGGTCAGGGTGCAATGAGTTTGTGCTGAAGTTTGTAAGTACAAAAAATATCTGACTGGTACCCATATAATCGACTCAGATTCACTTTTTCTTTCTCGCAATATTCGTCTTTCTGTCTGTATTCCTATGTAAACTTATTAATCAAGTTACAGGTCCAAATATTTTGATGAAATTCAGGATCAGTCCATTTTTCGACCTGGGCCCATATAAATATTGTAGCCGATATGAACTTTTTAATATTCAAAGGCAAAAAATTAATAAAAATGCCACCCAAATTTGGTTTGTGTTTATTTTCTATGTCCAGGTTCAGAGATAGCGTCTCTAACCGCGTGGTATAGGGGATCCTATAGTCGGTTTAGACCAGCTATAATATTTTCACTTGTTTTCCATTTTTAGTGACTATACAATGTGAGTGTTGTGATTGTTGTTTACTTTTTTCAATTCAAAATTCAAAAATGTTTTTATTGATCGATCGATTGAACAAGTTTTATAAATTTTTCGATAATCGATCAAATAACAAATAAATAGAAAATTTTTAAAATATTCCAAAAATATTTTTATATTTAAAAATTGAAAAATATTTCTATGAAATAAGCATCTTCCATACTATAATAAATTAAGTGTTTTCTCATTAAAATTCATTTATTTAAAACGTGAATTAGTTTAATTTTGTAAAAAAATCTTTTAACCCTTTATGTCCAGCATATTTTTTATACGCTATGAACAATGTTAGTTGATTCGATTAACAATTTTTAAAAGTTAATGAAGAAGAAATATACCAGTCCTTACCATGTACAAAAATAAAAAAACATTTATATTTGCTTAGGTTTTTGATTTATTTTTTAATATAATCACTTGCTGTTCTTCTTCAGTCTTAGCTAGGAAAAAGTATAAATATTAGTAAAAACGACTAACATTGGGCATCCAGGGTTAAAATCTTATTAACGGTTTTGCCTTTAACTGAAATTGGGTTTTTGTTTTTATAACGTTTCAGAGAAATTTCTTTTACATATAGTGGAGGTATCTGGCTTATTTGCTCCTTTTTGGAATTTTTTAACTGATCTACTAGTTAGTAAGTAAAAATTGTTTTATTGAGTTTTTATAAATTGATAATTTTTCAGAAATTGAACAATGTTTTTAATTTTGAATGCACTTTAAAATTTTTTTTTTCGTATAATCGCGACAAATCGATCGCATTATTTGTTGGTCGAAGATTCCCATTTTTGGGTTGTTAGATCAAATTATTTTTTTATTTGATCAATTAATCGAGCAATTCCTAACCGGTTGATAACCCTAACGAAGGCCGGTCAATATATCTGTGACTTTTGGAATGAAAGAGAGTTTTTTAATAAAAAAAAGGAGAAAAACTCAACATAGTCTAACCCAAGCTCAATGTACATTGTCGAACTTTTCTCTAATCTTCCTTTCTCAAGGTCCTCAAAATCGGCACTTCTTTGTTCAAAGATTTTATCGTTGAAGCTAAATAATAAGAATATGGCAGATAAAAGCAATTCTTGTCCCAATTCACGGAACTTTGTATGATGATTACATACGTGTTTAGGAACAGCTTAATAAAATCTAACTTACCATTTAAATTCGCAACCATAGAGCCATAGGATATGCCTATGACATCCCTCTCAGATTAGGCAACACTAAATCGTGAATTTTTTTTAAAGATTTAAACGCAATAATTTAGCTGGCCTCGCAGCTTCAACAGAGTAAACCGAAGGCACGTAGAGTAAGGCGGAGCGAATTTTTTTATATCTGAATTTTGTTTCTCCTATACTATAAATCGATACTGCATAGCCTTAAACATACTGAAAAAATATTTTAGCTTCCAGGTCAAGGCCTTGAGATAACGCAGAGGATTTCTTTTATTAAAAAAAAACAGAGAAAATATTTTCCAACCGAATTGGTCTTAAGCGGAACAACCGTATTTTCGATTGTATCAATAGAAATTTAATATCATCTGCAAATTTTCTATTATTATAAAATATTTACTGTTAAGGCAATGGAATTGTAATCATCGTGAACCCGAAAATCGGTTATTAGCATTATCGCAATTCGTTTGGTAATAAATTCGGTAGCCACAATGAATCTGTTTTCTGTGTGTATGATTAAAAAAATATATATAATTCATTTTACTATCCATTATCAGTCTCATTGTTGGAAAAATTGAGATTTGGTCGCAAATAATGGTATATTTTGCCTAGCTTTAATTCTGGATCGAATAAAACCATCTCTTGCTTCTGATACACAGACAGCAATTGAATCTTTAGTGACGAGCTGGACACATCTTTCTACAACTTGAGTATGGAAAGTTTTCAAATTCTAAAATATTTTCCGAACAGATCAACTTTAAAATTTCTACATTAGTTTGGTGGTGGTAAGGATAATTGTTTTAATATTAAATCACAATATTCAAAATTTAAATATTTTATTTTAGAACACCAATAAAATTTAATATGTACAACACAATTGAAAATATCAAGACTGAATGAATATATTTTTTACAATCAATAAAAATGAAAATACATAAAAATCAAAAACTACTTAATTTAAAAATATTTAAATTTATAATAAAAACACAGTATATAAATTTAAAGTATGAATAAGTTAATGTAAAGATAGATACACTACATATACTTCCCCTCCAGTAAAATGAATAAAATTGAAAATCATGTGTTATTAAAAGTAACTTTCTTTTTTGAAGAAGTATAAGATGTAGTGTTTAAGTGTCGTAAATTGTGTGTATATGCTGGTTTAAAATGATCAATTGGGATGGATTTAATTATATTACCATATTGAATGTGAAAAGTTTTATCAAATTTTGAAATAACTTTAAAAGGTCCCTCAAATGGTTGTTGAAGTCCTGATGGGCGAATAATTTTAACAAATACATATCACAAGTACTTAAATCTTTTGGAACATAACTTTTTAATTTTGGAACGAATTTGTAAAAAATGTTCTCTTACTTTTTGATGAGTTAAATCTGTGTTGATTGTATCATTGTTAGATACAACCAATTCTCCAGGTAATTTTAATGTTTGACCATAAACCAATTTAGAAGAAGAACAACCTTTATCTTCCTTAATAGTTGTTCGTAAACCGAGAAGTATCCAAGGCAACACAATGTAATGAATTATCAGATGAAAGAATTGATGTTTTGAGTTGTCGATGGAAACGTTCTATCATTCCGTTTGCTTCTGGATGATAAGCAGAAGTATGAATTGTGTGTGCACCAAGTAAACTAGTTAATTCATTAAATAATTTCGATGTGAATTGTGTACCTTGATCTACAGTTATTTTTGAAGGAACTCCAAAACGTGGAATATAATTTTGTACGAAAGAAACAGCTATAGTTTTTGTTGAAATATCCTTGAGAGGATATACTTCTGGCCATTGTGTGTGTTTGTCTATGATCGTTAATAAATACCAATAACAACTTGAAACAGTTAAAGGTCCAACAAGATCCATATGAATGTGCTCAAACCTTCCGGGTGGAATTTCGATTTTTTGTATTGGTATTTTTGTGTAAATGTTAATTTTAGATTTTTGACAGTTGATGCAACTTGCTGCCCAATCATTTATCTCTTTCCGCATATTAGGCCAAAAATATTTAAATTGAATTAATTTTCTAGTTGCTCTAATTCCAGGATGAGATAAAAAATGAATTTTGTCAAAAATACTTTTTCGCCTTGAAATTGGAACATAGCGACGAGAAGAATTAATTTTAATTTAATTAAAATTTCTTTAAGATTGCATTTAGAATTTGGGGATATGATAAGTGATTTAAGTGTTTCAGATTGTTGTTCCTTGGAAAGTGTTAAAAAATTAATGTCTTTAGTCGAAAGTGCATCAATTTCTGGAAGAGACGTGACAGAGTGTCAGCAACGATGTTTTGTTTTCCAGTTGTGTATTGTATATTATTTGTAAATTGTGCTATATATTCTAAATGACGTATTTGTCTGTGTGATCTGTCAGTTTTGGAATTAAGAACAAAAGTTAAAGGTTTGTGATCAGTGTATATAATGAAATTTCTTCCTTCTAAAAAATGTCTGAAATGTTTAACTGCTCTACATGTCGCTAATAATTCTCTATCGAAAGTGGAATATTTCATTTCTGCAGAACTGAGTTTATGTGAAAAATCAGCAAGGGGTTCCCAATGATATTTTGTTAAGTGCTGTAAAACAGCTCCAATAGCAACATTTGATGCATTAACTCCAAGTGATAGTTCAAGATTTTTATCGAAATGTGTCAGAAGTGTATTTTTGGCAAAAAGTAATCGGACCTTCTCAAATGCAATGATTGCTTCATTTGTCCAATTTAATAATTTAGATTTATTTTTATTTGCAGATGTTAGCATTTCGTGTAGTAAACTAAGTTCTGGTTGGTTTCCCTTTCAGGATATTTCAAATGTGACAAAATCTGAAGAAGATGCACCGAAAATACATTTAGTCGGTTTAATGTTGAGTCCGTAATTTCAAAGTCGACTAAAAATAATTTCGAAGTGTTCTACATGTTGTTCTTCATTGGTACTGGCAACTAAGATGTCACCTACGTATGCAAAAACAAAATATAAACCAAACAATACTTCATTGATGAAACGTTGAAAAGTTTGAGCACTATTTCTAAGACTAATTCAAACATTCCGAACGGTGTAGTGATTGCAGTTTTATGTATGTATTCTTCAGCCATAGGATTCTGGTGGTACGCACGAACTAGATCTAATTTTGAAAAGATATATTTGAAAAGATATAATCGCCGCATGGACGCCAGTCGTTTACTTCCTTTTTGGGAACTATATGCAGAGCGGATGCGATAGGAGAGTTAGAAGGTCTACAAATGCCAATTTTGATGAGGTACTCAAATTCCGGTTTTTCAATTTTTAATTTAATTGGATCAAGATGACGTGGTCTAATAAATGGTAAAATGCCCTTAGTTTCTATTCTGTGAACCGTGTTGTGACTCACAGGGTTTGTGAAATCTGGTTCAGAAATAAGTGAATTGAATTTGCAAAGAAGATTTGTGCATTTATTTTCGGGGATAGGAAATTTGAGTGAATAAATATCGCAAAAACCAGAGCTTCCTTTAATTTTTAATTTAGTTGTGAGATCAGTAATTAAATTGTTTTTGATATCTACTATGATATCTGCTATGATATCATCGGTTGATAAACCTCTTTTTGAGTTCTGGTAGGCAAAAAAAAAATTATGTTATCCGTATTTGTATAAATTGGCCAAAAGTGTACAATACAGGTAAACGTGGAAATAGCATTCTCTGCACTTAAATTGGTGTTGAGCGACTTGCGTTCAAATCTGTCCGCAGAAAATTTGGAAAAAGTTTTTTTCGTAAAATTAAAAAATAAACAAAATGCGTTTTATTTTAGAGGGAAAAAATAAAACTCCTCAAAAAGTTTTATTTTATGACGACAAAATTTAACTCTCTTTTTAAGAGTTTCATACTGTTTTATTTTTTCGTTGAAAAATAACTCTTAACTCTTTCGATCACCATAGATTCTGAAAGAGGAGTTCAATACGAATCTCTTGGTTTACGACAGTCTCCGTCGTCTCTAACATGGAGAGTTTTTGAGTTTAAATTTTATGGATAACCGTTTCTTAGTATAGCATTTAAAACAATATTTTTAAGGTTATCTATTAAATATAAACTTCGTTTCAACATTTTGAAAACATACACTGTTTTAGGTTATCTGGTGGTTTGGCCGTAAATAAAACGAAGAATTCTATTAGTGCAAATTAACCGCCGAGAATGTGCTAATTATCCTGGGTCGCTACTGGAAAAACTAGCTGAAACTAAGCCATCCAAAATGGCGAAACATATTTCGTATAGCTATTTTTGCTCAATGCTTAACAAACTAATATTAACTTTTTGCAATTTTGTGGGAATCGCTTCAAAAGCTTCTGGTTTCAAATCAAGACACTTGTCGAGTTTTTTTTCCTATACCGACGGAAAAATTATTGGGACCTGTAGTGGTTCCATCGAGACTTGAACAGGGCACAATGGTAATTCATTTGATTGTAATAAACACACAAACCACTGTAAAGGTCGGATGTTTTCCAATATAGCAATTGCTCCATTTTTATGTTACGTATTGACAGCCGTTCCATTGCATCCAATTGCCACTAAAGATGAATGAAATTCAAACTTTTCTTCCATAAAGCCAACAATATTCTTCCGAATATTAGCTGATTTTCCTGAATCTATCGAGAAATTACTTATATGCTCATTTGGCTCAGATATCATTAATATATGTTCCTCAGTAATAGTCTTCCGATATGACTTATTTTCAATAGCACTGAAAACTAAAGTGTTATTTTTACGATTATTAAAACAGATAGTCGTCAGGTATTATTCGTAACCAATACACTCCAACTCTTTGCGCACTTTTTTCCTTTCTCGACGTATTTAACTTCGGTCTATTACGCATCTATAACGATCTGGTACTCCGGTCTTGTCGCATACTAAAGCATATCTGCTTATTTTCTTTGTTCTCTTCTCTTTGCTCTCTTCTTGTTGTTTTATCTTCCTCCGATTCTGATGTTCCACTTGAAGGGCTGCTGGTACTGGTATAGATGAAGAAGCACTTACAAACGGGTTAATGTTTAAACTCATCATACTTTCCTTTTCTTACTTCTCTGCGTCGTAAAATTTTTTGTGGTCACTCTATCCACACAACCAATACACATTTTACGCTCATTTCATTGGTCCTTTAAAAAGTTTTCCTCAGCAGCAGGTACTTTACTAATGCATTTACATACATTTCTGGATGCGCACTTACACGTTGCGATGTCAAATAACTTTTCCTGGCAGTCCTTGAAAATATATTTCTTCCTGGCGCCACTACGCAATTTATTCATACTGGTGTACTTGTTGCAATACGAAATCAATATTGCGACAACTTCTTTATTTTTATTTAATTTATTTATTCCATGGATTAAATCCTTTCAGCCTTTATACCATACATATGGGGGATTTCATGTCAAGTGCACCAACTTTTGAAACCGATGTCTTTCGATCGGGATGAAATTTGCACCAAGGTTAGTCCTATTGGAGAGCTTAGACACAATTTTTCAATAAGATCGGTTCAGATATCTCTGAGTTAGAGGGGGATCAAAATTTGACATTTTGGCCAAACAGGTGTTTTTTCTCATCCATGTAACTTATTACCTATTGTTCTTAGAAAATTTTCTCCCAAAGAGTTTAGATAGCTATTTCTTCAATATTTCGGAAAAAAATACTTAAAAAAAAAAAAAAAATTGTAGACTTTTTTTTTTGCTCAATTAAAGCTTTTTTTGCCTTTTTTTTCAAAAAGGGAATTTTTTTTTTTTTTTTTTTTAAGAAAGCTTAGGATTTTTCCTTTAAGCGCTTTTTGGTCGCTTAGGCGATGGGAGTGATATCCCACTCAAAATAAATGTTTTGTAACTCAAGACAACGGTTTTTCAATTTTTCACAAATGCACTTTTTTGAATTTTTTCCTATTTGTGTGTAAAACCTTATAAATAAAACTTATACTGAGAACTTAGACAAATTAACCTTTCCGAAGGAATATAACATACCTTCATAACAAAACAGAAGAGAATGGTTATCTGTAACCTGAAAGAGTTATTTGCAACATTTCAATCTGAACACGATGATGTCAAAATTGGCTTCACGAAATTAACCCAAATGAGGCCAAAACATTGCGTTTTGGCAGAAAGCAGCGGAACTCACACAGTATGCGTTTGCATTTACCATGAAAATGTTAAACTGATGTTGAAGGAAATCAACTTAAAGTATTTAACAGATGATTCGGCAGAAGATTTACACGATTACCGCGATTGCCTTTAATTGACTATGTGTCCTAATGCAACAACTTCTTGCCACTTAGGTGAATGTACCAATTGCCCGAAAACCACATTCATCAAAGAAAATTTAATCAACTCTTTAGATCGAGAATATATAGAGGAGGTCAAATTTGATTCTTGAATTCAGACTGACAGATGCACATTGAAAACAATCATTTTAAATGTGGATGATTTTGTGGAAGAAATGTGTACAGGATTGCTAAACTTGAGAACCCATGACTTTTTAGTCAAAGAGCAATGGTCATTCTTCAAGGATTTGAAGATACATTTAAAGTCTGGTGAATTCGTTATTTCATATGATTTCGCAGAAAACTATAAATATGTTCTTCAGGATGCCATACAAGCATTCCACTTCAATAACGACCAAGCAACTATATTCACAGTAGTTATTTACTACATGAAAGATGAAAAGCTGGAACACAAAAGTATGTCAATCATATCCGACGATTTAAAACATGATACCGTTGCAGTTTATGAGTACCAGAAGAGAATGCTAAAATTTCTAAAATCTAAATTTACAATAAGGAAGTATACCACGTTTCGGACGGAGCTCGTCAACATTTTAAAAACAAAAGTAGCTTGGCAAATCTTATGGCCCATGAAAAAGATTTTGGAATGCCAGCTGAGTGGCATTTTCATCCTACTGCTCATGGTAAAGGAGCATGTGATGGTATTGGAGCAAACCTTAAAAGAAATGCAGCGAAGTATAGCCTCCAGTGCTCTCATCAAGATCGCATCTTAGATGCGACTGCTTTATTCCATTGGGCAAAGAGTTATTATAAAGAAACTAAAATAGTTTTTAGTAGCAAAGAGGATCATCAGGAAACATTGAAAACACTGAAGACCAGATTCGATGCTGCTGTAACAATCGATGGCACCGCTCAATACCATGCTTTTATACCTCTTGTCGATGGAAGACTCAAGTTGGAAAAGTTTTCTGCCTCTATTCAATGCGATTTCTTTCCAAAGCCAACAAATAAATCCGCAGCGAAATCAACAGCTGAACCTATTAACGCCAAGAAAAGATTGACAAAAAAACGCAGTAAATAAAGGCGACAAAAAAGCTGGATGAAAGACTGGGTATTTAAAAATTTACAAGACTTAAATACTTCATAAGCTACAATAAATTAAGTATAAAATAAAAATATTTATGATATAAATGGATCTAATACAATTAAGATTAAATTTTAATAAATTATTTATCTTTTTATTTTTAATATTATTATTATTATACATTAATTTAATTATTATTAAAAATAAATAAAAAATAATAATTTTTCAACATTTCTATAGAAAAAAAGCGATTTTTTTCCCATATTCTGGGTATTACAGTATCGAGGGGTATAAAATTTTAGTTAGGTATGTTATATACCTTCGGAAAGTTTAGTTTGTCTAGTTTCTCAGTATAAGTTTTATTTGTAAGGTTTTAGACACAAATAGGAAAAAATTCTAAATAGTGCATTTGTGAAAAATTGAAGAACCGTTGTCTTGAGTTACAAAACATTTATTTTGATAGATATCCCACTCCCATTCCATTAAGCGACCAAACAGCTCCTAAGCTTTCTTAAGGAAAAAAAAGCCATTTTTGAAAAAAAGGCAAAAAATGCTTTAATTTAGGAAAAAAAAAGTCTAAAATTTTTTTTTTTTTTAAGTATTTTTTTCCGAAATATTGAAGAAATAGCTATCTAAACTCTTTGGGAGAAAATTTTCTAAGAACAATAGGTAATAAGTTACATGGTTAAGAAAAAACACCTGTTTGGCCAAAATGTCAAATTCTGATCCCCTCTAACTCAGAGAGATCTGGACCGATTTTGTTGAAAAATTGTGTCTAAACTACTATCCAATAGGACTAACCTTGGTGCAAATTTCATCCCGATCGGAAGACATCAAAAGTTGGTGCACTTGACATGAAATCCCCCATATATAAAAATTCCTAGTATTTAAAACTAGGTATTCAAAAACAAAATTATATTACATTTAATAACATCAATTAAACATTGGTTAATCTATGAAATTATAAAGATCATTAAAATTCTCAGATAATCTTCTAAACGGATCAGAAATACTGGATGGACAGGGGATTGAAGTAACGGCTCGGACGTTGAGGAACATTACAAGTAACATTATTCAGCAGGAATTCAGAGCATACGTCGCCATTTCTTAGTTTAATTACAAATATCACATTTAGCGTTTTTCTTCTGCTTTTTAAGGAAGGCAATTTAATTTGAGCTAACCTTCAACTATACGACGGTAAATTAATAAAAGGATTTGGATATAGATTTCGCAAGCAGAACAGGCTCAATGTGATCGCTATGAACGGCATAATGTGGATCCCAAACAACAGAAATATATTCCATAATCGGTCTGACAAGTGATGTATATAATTGTTTTGTTATGATTGGATTGCAACGTTTGATAAAAGAGAAAATAAAATTGGCCCCAGATGCCTACCTTGCGGTACACCAGAATTTACTTTTATATTCTTAGACGTAGTATTATTAAAAAGAACAATTTGCACTCTACAAATCAGGTAAGAATCCAGTTTATGCAATTGTTGGTAAATCGCATTAAGCTTTACCGAAGTCCGTATATATAACATCAGGATGTTTACCATTCATTGTTGAAACCACGAATAATTAATGTTGAGAGATCAACTAGATTTGTCGTTGTTGAACATCCTCTACAAAATCCGTGTTGAGCGGGTGTTAATTTAGATGAAACTTGATGGCTGAGAAAATCAGTAATACAACCCTCAAAAAGTTTAGGAATTGCACTGAGTTTAACAATGCCTCCGTAGTTTATAATGTTAGATTTATTACCAGATTTAAAAAGTGGTACAATGTAGGATTCGCTTCATAATTTTGGAAAATAGCCCTAGTTGCTTGATAAATTAAAAGTAATGTCTAACAGAGTTAATAAAGAGTTAGCACAATTAATCAGAATACAACTGGAATAACATCAGTTGCATGATGAAATGAAGGTTTTTATTTTTTTAATGAAGTTTCAAACACATTAAATGGATAATCTCTTGAATTATCATAGACAGCATCCGAATATGTGGTGGAGAAAAAGTCAACAAACATGTTACTAATTATAAGGTCATCACTGGATTCATTATTTAGATATTTCAATACAGGTGGAAAGCCAACAGATTTTTTTTTAGAATTTACGAAGTTATAGAATGTTTTAGGACCACGTTTAAAATTTATTTCCATGTTTTTAATGTAATTTGTATATAACTTTCAGTTTGGTAAGTTGTATTCTGCACGAGAAACTTAATATTTTACCATAATCAATAAGTGCGCCAGATTCTTTATATCGCTTGTAACGTTTGTTTTTTAAATTTTAATTCTGGATAATTCTTTTGAATTCCAAGGAGGAACGTATTTAGCCAGCAATGTGTATTTCGGAACGCATTCATCAATAAAATCCGAAAGAGTTCTATAAAAACAATTTATCATTGCATCAATGCACTGTGGCCGAAATCGCGATTTTAGCGGCAAAAAATACTTCCCGACAAGTTAGCTTCACCAAATTTGTTGTGGACTTCTAATGATAGAAAAATCGATTTGAGAAAAAATGGGCGGGTCACGCCCTCTTTTTCCAAAAATGGCAAATAGTACTTCCTGGCAAACTAGCTTCATTAAAATTGTTACACGGACTTATACTGACAAAAAAGCAACTTCAGAAAAAATGAGCGGTCCACGCCCCCTTTTCCTATACCCAAAACCCAAATTGTCGGCAAGAATACCTACAAAAAAGCTAGCTTCATCAAATTTTGTATACAGACTTCTACTGGAAAAAAAAGCTTGGGAAAAATGGGCGGTCCACGCCCACTATTAAAAAATATTGAATGCTACCAAGAAATTTATTTATATTTTAATTCATAAATTTAAAATTTTAAATAGGTTGTAAATAGGGCCTGCAATACCGGAGATAATTATCAATACCGGTATTTGGTATTGAGTTTCAATAAATACCGGTATATATCGCTATATACCGGCATTATACCGGTATTGGTGAATTATTTAAAAAATTAAAAATAAATTGTATAAATTGATAATTTTTTTAATTAATACAAAAATAAACTTTAAATTAACATTCATTTTAAATTATAATATATCGAGGGCTTATATTCAAAAAGTACTATCTATATTTGACAACAATATTAATTTTTGATTTCAAACTGTTCTCTGATATAACTGTCAAATATAATATTAATTTTGATATCATACATGATTAGTACCACTATTTCGTAATAGATATTATAGCAAATCGATCGACAAATACTTTCAGATCTTATTAATAAATTGTTTTTACACGCTCTCTTTAAAATAATTATTGATGCAGATAGCACTTCTTGAATATAAGCCCTCGATATATATTTCTCTTTCATCTCAGTAATTCATTCGGGAAAAAATAAAAAAAAAAAAATCCAATTTTGCTTTGATAGTAAATAACTTCTTAAAACGCAAAGTGTGTCCAGGGATTCATCACTTAGAGATGACCTGATTTTGGAACAAATTTTTCCAGATGACGAAAACACTCTTTCAGCCTCGACGCTGGTTGGCGGAATAGTATATAAATAATGATATGCTTTTTGCAAATTTAGTCCGCGATATCCTCCTTCTTCGAAAATAGCCATTTCTTTATTAATAGTTTTGTCCAAATTTACAAATTTTTTTGTTATAACTTTATGGTCCATTTGTTTTTCTTTATTAATTGCAAAATTTAATCTTTCCTGCATTGAATAGTTCGTTTCTAAGTCCGAGGAATCTGAAGAAGATGATGACATGTTATGAGACGTTGAAGTATTTTAATTTGAATCTGAAAAACGTTTAACTATAGTTGATATCAAATTAGCAACCTCTTTTTGTGATAATTGTTCGAAGGACAATTCATTATCTTGATATTTTGCTTTTATTTGTCCTTTGTGAAGATATTGAAGCAGACTTGATAATTTGGTTTGCCTTTCGTTAATTCTACGTGCTAAAGAAATTTTAAATTCACCGCTTAATTGTCCAGTTCCTAAATTATTAATCATAAATACAATAGCGGCATCTGCAGATAGGAGAGTCGCATCACGACGACACAATGATTCCACTGCTAATTTTATTGGCAACAATGTTGAAATAGTACCAGAAATAATATCCATTTCTACCTCTTCAAATGATATAGTGGAACATAAGTCTATTAAAGATTTTAAAATGCAATTTCTTAGTTCCCAAAATAGCTGTAGCATAAAAAATAAGCCATTCCATCTGGTTTTTGTATCCAGAATCAGCGAAATTTCTTTGTTAAATTCAGCTTTGACATATTTTTGAAGTATATCGTGGGGGAACGTCGAAAAATATTTACAACTTTTCTTACCTTATTTACAAGTGGACGTATTTCTGCTTTCAAGTCCATAGAATCATCATAATTTTCAGAAATTTTAAATCCATCTACATCGTTTTCCTCAACGTATTTCTGCCTTCAAGTCCATAGAATCATCATAATTTTCAGAAATTTTAAATCCATCTACTTCGTTTTCCTCAACATCTGATTCAGCATCACTTTTGCTATTTATTTCTCTTTCTCCCTCAGATTCCAAATTTGTTGCATTTTTTTTATTATTCTTGTAGTACAAAACGTCTAGCATTGCCAATTGAATACCATGGGCATACCAAAGCTGCTGATGGCATTTTACTATCCGCCGCATTTTACTATCCGACGTATTTCTGCTTTCAAGTCCATTGAATCATCATAATTTTCAGAAATTTTAAATCCATCCACATCGTTTTCCTCAACGTCTGATTCAGCATCACTTTCGCTATTTATTTCTCTTTCTCCCTCAGATTCCAAATTTGTTGCATTTTTTTTTTATTATTCTTGCAGTACAAAACGTCTAGCACCGCCAATTGAATACCATGGGCATAACAAAGCTGCTGATGGCATTTTACTATCCGCCGCATTTTACTATCCGACGTATTTCTGCTTTCAAGTCCATAGAATCATCATAATTTTCAGAAATTTTAAATCCATCTACATCGTTTTCCTCAACGTATTTCTGCCTTCAAGTCCATAGAATCATCATAATTTTCAGAAATTTTAAATCCATCTACTTCGTTTTCCTCAACATCTGATTCAGCATCACTTTTGCTATTTATTTCTCTTTCTCCCTCAGATTCCAAATTTGTTGCATTTTTTTTATTATTCTTGCAGTACAAAACGTCTAGCACCGCCAATTGAATACATGGGCATAACAAAGCTGCTGATGGCATTTTACTATCCGTCCTACTTTTTTCATCATAGAAGCGCCATCTGTAGTTATATATACGATGTCTTCATCAAAAGATAGTTCATATTTTTCTAATTTTTTTGTAATAAGTTCAACACAACTCTCTGCTGGAAAGGTCCCAAAAATACGAATTAATCCTAAGTTCCAAAATTTGTTTTGTACATGTAAATTTAAATTTAAATATCTTCTATTTTTACCAGACGTCCACTCATCAAATGTTAGACTGACCTTTCCTTCTTTTTTCAGATCTGAACAATCTTTTAGCATCTCATCGCGAATACTTACACCATACCTTAAAACAATATTTCGAATTGTATTCGCAGATTTTGGGACGTCAAGTTTTCGAGCCAGCAACGATTTTCTCAATTCAATAGAAGTAGTAAAAATACTAAATGGTAGACCGTCGACCGCAGTCATTTCTGATAATACTACACGAAGATCATCGTTTTCATTTTTAAAGTAGCTCGATATTTTTTTTAATTTCGGCGGTACAGCACTAGTAGATATATTAGATGAGATCGTTGAAGTTTCGGGGATTTCAGCATCTAATCCTCTTTTTTTCAACAAATTGATGTTATGAGCAGTTCGTAGATGCGTATGAAGTCCACTAGTTGATCCACCGCATGTTTTTATTTTATTGTTGCATTTGGTACATTATGCCAAATTTCCTGATCTATCTCTCAGAAAATAATGCCAAACGGAAGTTTTTTCTGTAACGCCTTTTTTAACTGCTTCAAATTCCATATTAAGGCTATTAAAATAAAAATTATATCCCAATAATTAAAAAAACTCAAATTTTTACATTAAAATGTACCTCTGTATTAAATTTGAAATATATAATATAACTAGCTGACCCGGCAAACATTGTTTAGCCTAAAAAAATTATTTAATATCAAGATTATTTTAGAAGTATATTTTTATTTCAGTAAGAAGTTATTTAATAAAAATGAAATACTATTAATTATTTCATTTTAAATGCGAATTAAATTTTCGCTTTAATAAATACAATTTTTTAAACATATTACAATCTGTATCTGATCGTAGTAATTGATAATTTATTCTAAAGCCAACGTGTGAACAATATTTTTGGTTTCCCCGTTTTCGGCGAATACGAACAAATCATTTGGCTTACCAACTCTAGAACAGGCTACATATAGTTGACCATGAGCGAAACATGAATTTTCCAAATCCAAACCGCAGATTTGCACCGACTGGCCTTGAGATTTGTTGATGGTCATTGCATATGCCAGACGAATGGGGAATTGCAGGCGTTTAAATGAAATTGGAGAATCCGTTGGAATCATCGGGATTCTTGGCAATAAAACATGCTCTCCTTTGAACTTTCCATTGATAATTGTCGATTCAATAATGTTACCCAATATTTTCTTGACAACCAATCGAGTTCCGTTACATAATTTTGGTGCATTTAGATTTCTTAGCAGCATGATTGGTGAACCAACTTTCAAAATTAAATGATGTGGTGGAAGACCTGGCAAATCAAGGGAATTTAAAAATTCAGTTGGAAAATTCACTGCTTCATCTTCTTCTACTACAGTATCAATTGACTTGAATGAAAATGACGGAGATTCCAACATGTTTTGAATATAAATATTTATGTTATCGACATCAATATTTTTTGCTGCTAAAATTGCCCTTTCGCTCAACCATCGATGATTACTGATATTATCTGCAATATTTGGAAACACATTTTGAATTAATGCGGCTTTAGATGGCACAATGGTGCAAAAATTATCTGGTAACTTGATAGTGTGGGTCACTGGACTTACATTGATTTTACCTTCTCCAATATCAAGCAATTCCTTTGAGAATAGCGCAGCAGATGCATCATTTTGAAGTCGGACGCGGATATTTGTAGTTAACTTCAATTTCGGAACACTGCTCCACAGCGATGAAGCTTTAAAACAGGCATTTATTTCATCAGCATAGGTGGAACGGGGAATAACAGGAAGTGTTTGTCGAAAATCTCCTGATAACAAAATTAGAGTACCGCCAAAGAGTCTTTCGTTGCCTTTTAAATCTTTCAAAGTACGATCTAAAGCCTGTAATGAATGTTTATGTGCCATTGTACATTCATCCCAGATTATAATTTCGCATCTTTTAAGCACATTAGCCATTCCGGAATGCGGTTTAATATTGGAAACTGCATTTTCATTTGTCTGTATATTTAACGGCAATTTAAGTGCGGAATGAGCTGTTCTTCCACCATCCAATAAGGTAGCAGCAATACCTGATGAAGCGATGGCCAAAGCAATCTCACCTTGAGAACGTATTTTAGCTAAGATGAGGGAAATCAAAAACGTTTTGCCAGTGCCAGCTGGAGCATCCAAAAAGAAGAATCCGCCTTCTTTTGCAGTGACTGAAAGCATTACGGAATCAAAAATTTTTTTTTGTTCTGCCAATAATTGTGGTTCATGTCTTTGAATGTACTCATTCAAATCATCAATAATATATGATTGTTCTCGTTGTAATTCTCGATTGAAAAAATCACTTGCAGGACGATTGGGTGATGGTAATCCTAATGTTATGAGTGGTTCATTTGAAATAGTAAGGCATAAGTCTTCCAATTTTATTAGCGCTTCATTATAAATAGCAGGTATATAATTTAAAGAAACATTTCCGCGAATTGTACGTTGTGCATGTAAAATATCCTCACTCATAGTGTCTTTAAATTTCTCCCATAATTCGTTTGGGTTAATTGGAAAGCATGTGGTCAATATAATTGCAAATAAAGCACGAATTTGATGAGGAGTAGAACCGAGAACAGCATCAGTAAGAGTCGAATCCCAATGTGAATCTCCTTCTAATAATTGTAATGCCACACATGCATCATGATTTGTTGCATATGTGTGACCATTGACTGTTTTTAAATATGTAAAAGATGTTGCTCCTGGAACATTAATTAATAACAGTCGTAAGTAGAAGCACTCACGTTGTCTTGGATTTACAGTGTATAGCCTGCCTAATGTATTCGTAAAAAAAATTCCTGGATATTCGGTGAGGGGTTTACCTTGTTTGCGGGGATCCCATGTTTTTTTTTGATTTATTCCATGTAAAATAAGTTGGTACGTTTGCATAATGTATGGTTTTTGCGAAACGCCCAAACTCGTTTTGTTGTTGGCATAATTTAAAAAATTCCGTTAATGTTGTCTTTGGTGGTGTTTCAGCTCGACTGAGTGCATTTTCTTCTGTGAAGTAAACACGTTGGCCATTTTCAAGATGGATTGCCAAATGTATGACAGCTGGATGTCTTTCATGAATAGGAAAGGATAAGATTCGCCAGACTGCCTCATTACTGCTTATATACCTGCCCATTTGGTAACGCGCAACTTCATCATTTTCATTAATATTTTGGACGGCAAAAACGGCCATGTCGCTACCTTTGTGAACATATTTACAAATGTATTTTATAGATTTAACAGAGCTGCAGAATTCTACATTTATATGTGCTTTGTAAGTTTTCGATAGAAGAGGACAGTAAGGTACAACCCATCTATTATCTATTTCAATGCCGTTATGGTTATTGTTTGAGTTTATTACAAAGGAATGGCCACCATTTACAGTAGATCGGCGACGATATAGAGGATATCCATCAATTCCTGTAATAGTATCCGACAATAAGTCCTTAGGAAAGCGTTTAGAGCATTTACCATTAACCATACATGGTGAATTGAGGTTAATGGCACCACATGGACCATGTATCATATTTGTCGTTATAATCTGGAACAATTGTGGATCAGCTGCTTCATCTGGGATTTCTGCAGATATAATCTGATCGATTTCTTCTGGTCTAATTTTGGTTATCAACCATATTAAAATATGGGCATGTGGCAATCCACGCTTTTGCCATTCAATTGAATACATATAGCATCGCGTTTCTCCAAATATGTGATGTTTTACTATTAAATCCAGTAAAGATATTAGTTTTTGTTTGAAAATACGTGCCGTAATGTCATGTCGATCATTAGCAGATTGGCCAGGCAATAAATATTTTTTGATTTCGTCCCACTGCGGGTTACATGTAAATGTAATGAATAAATCAGGTCTTCCGTATGCACGTACATAGGCCATTGCATCTTGAATATATTGCTGCATATGCCTGGGACTCCCAGTGTATGACGATGGTAGGATGCACATCTGACCAATTTCATTAGGGTTAATATTGCCATCCGTATTATTGTTTATGGCATCGCGCAAATGGATGTATTCTTCGGTTCTTAGCTTTGTCTGGTTGAATCGAATATATCGGAGACGTTCACTTTCGATTTTAGCGAACATATCGACAACAAATTGGTGATATAAATGCTTGCATTTTAATATGTGATTGTCTACATTGGCCCGTATCATAAGCCTGTGTGCATAAAAATTCATAGCGCTAACTTTTTTATTTGTTTCCTCACCTAAAGTAAAAAGAAATATATAGTGAATAATAATCTCAAATTGTAATGTTAACCTGTTGCAGGATTTCGTTGTTTAATGTTAATATGGTAGCCATCCTCGCCCTCCCAAAAAATTAAAGGATACTGTAGTGCGTCATAAGAACGGTGTGTATCTGCAATTACTTGGGTGGTGTTGTTGCGACGCATGATGCGTATGTCACGTCGTTCGAATGTATCGCCAACCATTACTATTCCTACTTCATTCACTGTTGGAGCATTGAAACGTCTCGCATGTTCGCCGAAAGGCACTTTATCGGCTATAATAACGATCATATAATTATCGTTTTGTAATTGATTGGTAAAATGCTTAAACAATCGGATGAGGTTATTATTTTCTGTCAAAAAAGTTTGTAAATCGGCAACGATAGAACGTTCCTGTATTGCTTGAATGTGGTTGTACTCGCACCGGATGTTGGACTGGTCTTCTTCATCACCCACAAAGTAAATTTGAAGAAATTTTGGTGTTTCCGTGGGTAGAGGAAGTAAAGATCCAATTTTGTGATAGATCTGGCCCTGTATCTTGAATGTTGAATTAAATGTGCGTCCTTGTCCATCTGTATTAGTAATGATATTGGCGGTAAAGGAAGTCATTTGGAAACAATTATTAAATTTCCTAATTTTTTTCAAAAATAATTTGGACTCTGCGGTGTTGCCATCCATTAGTGTTTTCAAAGGCTCTTGTGGCTGGTTCAATGTTGGTAAAACCACTTTGCCTGAACAACAGCACATCCCCGGGGTTTCGTTTTTGAATTTGAGAGCATGACAATGAGTGCATTCTTTATCCATGTCACCAATTGATATTTTCGAATGTGCGGAATATTCGATGTTTGGATCATATTCGAATGCAATGCGATTGAAGGATGATAGTGTTAGAGCTCTTGTTGCTTGCATGCGTACTCGATTATTCAATTGCACCGCACTTCTGTTTGAATCCGTAACTCGATTGCGTGATGTTTGTCTAGTAATTCTCATTTGTGAAAGTCGTTCAATTCTGCGTGCGTCACTTTCAAATGATCGGGTGGTTGCAATGCGCAACCGTGTATCCTCTCTTGCCGCTTGTTGTTGTTGTGATGTTAAATTCATTCTTAATTGTTGCCTATTGCGATTTCTTCGATCACTACGACCAATATTTGAACGCGGTCGTGAAGGCATTTTTTGAAAATATTTGTATTTTATGATAATAAATATTAAAATGAAATTTGAAATTGATTGAAATTTGACAATTAATATTTTTATGAAATTTAAAATTGATATTTTTTTATGAAATATAGATAAATTGATTGAAAATTAATTTTAATTTATCCAATTTCCGTAAAGTAAAAATGTCAAGAGTTGTACTATACCTTAAAGTACGTATGAACCAAATTGCAATTCTCTAGCTTAATCCATATGGCCAGGAATATTTGCCCCATCACTTCTCTTATTCAGTCCCTTATTCGAATTTCCGGAAAGTAAAAATGTTAAAAGTTTGAGCATACCTTAAGCTATCTCTATTCAAAATTTCAAGTATTTGGTTTAACCATATGGCCTGGACTTCAAGGAGGAGATTTTGCCCCGCCTTTTTACCCCGCCCAGTTGGAATTTTCGGAAAGTAAAAATGTCAAAAACTCAAGCATACCTTAGGCAGTATTAAAATTACACCAATACAGGCATTATTCTAAATTTTTTACTTCCGCCCACTCGCCCCGCTCATTTCCAGTGGTTCTATCAACCTGGTATTATGACCGTTCGAATTAGCGACCGCGAAAAATATAAAAACGACACGCATATTGACTATATTTGAAAATTTTTCGACCACCACCCCTCTTTTACCACGCCCTCGCAGAGGGGTTACGGGGGTCTAACACAAAAAAAAACCATCCGGAGCATAACACGTACACATGGTGTTAATATAAAGTGGATAGCTTCAGTGGTTCAGCCGTGATGGTCAGACGTACATACGCACAATCATTTTTATATATTAAGATTTACTTACATTCAACAATATCGATAAATAATATGAAATAATATTTTGGGCAATATATATTTTTTAAAACGTAAATTTTATTAATACAGCAACAGAACAATTAAACTGAACACTAACTAGCCACAAAACACCAGCACACTTCGATTTGTATTTTAAAATGTTTTTGTTTTTATTTAACTTTTCAGGAATTAAGAATTTTTTCCAACAATTCCTCAATATTTTTACTCAGCTTTGCAGTAAATAAGAAAATACCAGCACACTTCGATTTGTATTTTAAAATTTTTTATTTTTATTTAACTTTTCAGGAATTAAGAATTTTTTCCAACAATTCCTCAATATTTTTACTCAGCTTTGCAGTAAATAAGAAAATACCAGCACACTTCGATTTGTATTTTAAAATTTTTTGTTTTTATTTAACTTTTCAGGAATTAAGAATTTTTTTGAATTTTTGAAGATGACTTGATTTTTATAAGATTTAAAAAAGTTGAAATATATGACATTTAATTAAATACCGATATACCGGTATTTATACGTCATAATACCGGTATTTTGGTTTTAAAAAATATCTCCGGTATACCGGTATTCGGTATACCGGTATTGCAGGCCCTAGTTGTAAATGCTTATGGATTAATCTGAAAATTGCAAAATAATGGATGCATATTCTCAAAAGATATAGGGCTTAATTAATCATGGTCTGTTTCTACGTTTTCATCCGCCTCTAATTCCAATGAATAACAATTTAACGACTCTAAGGTAACATCAGAATCAGAACTATAATTGCAGCTGGAGGTTTCTTGAGACGTTGAAGGTAATAACAGTTCTGGTGATAATTCAGGCATTTTAAAAAGATCAATGGCTTCTAGAGGAAACGGAAGTTTTTTTTTGAATTATTTGTACGTTCGTGCAAACATAAACTTGAAATATATGGGTCTATGATACATGTCAATATATTGTGCACTCTTGAATCCTTTCGAGCGTGACCAGTTCGATCTTTTTTATAATATTTGTTTCGCGCCTCAGATGCATTTTCTACAAGGCAACCTTCGGGTACTACTGAAGCCTAAATTATTTGTGACGAATGCACTAATTTTTTGTGTATTGTGGCAGACATCGAGTACCATTCGTAGTTTTGGAAATATATTTCACTGGTTTTAATGCAATGAGCACGAAACCTTTGAGCATCAATTTCAAATTCAGAGGAGAGAGCAATTTAGATTATGTGTAAATGTTTCAATATTTATAACAGTATTAGATTCTAAGAGGTCCGTGCGAGAAAATGCTCTTCCAGCTGTGTTGCCATCGTTGGTGTTGCCGCTGCCATTTGCTTTCGGATTATCGAGATGAAGCCCCATTTGAGGCAAAAATTATTTTTGAATTTTTTGTTCCTTTTCTGCCAGGATTCTCTTCTCTTCTGTTCCACGAACTTGCCATTTTTTTCGAATTTAGATTGTATGAAAGTTTTAAAACCAACTCGAAACTACGAATACACGCATGCAAAGCGCTTATTCCATATTTCAAAGCATCGGCCTTCGCTTCAAAATTAGGAGAATCAAAGTTGCTTTGGACCGGCATGACAGATGGGGAATTGCTGTGCACATTTAGTTTCTCTCAACACATTTAAGACTTTCCCATCTATTAATGTCATATATAGATTACTAGCTGACCCGGGCAAACGTTGTTTTGCCTTCAAATTTTATTTTCCGTTCCGTTCCGTTGCAAAGTCATGGTAGATTTATATTTCGAAGAAGAATGAAAGGTGCACTAAATCGACATAGCAATTATTGTTCAAATACCGTTTACTGAAGCAGAAATAATGGATTTATTTATTTTTGATAGCTGGGCCCGGTCCGCGTTGCTGGCCCCAAATTTTTCTTTTATTTTGAACTGCCTCTCGAAGAGAAACAAATTCAGTGTTTTTAGTTACTTATAATAGAAAAAAATGTTTTATTCAAAAATCGAAAAATCAAAATTGTAATAACACACACAGTTTATGTTTTTTTGATATTTTATGTAAAAAATTTAAATTTTTATAATTCGAAATGCAATAGCTTTCAATAATACAATTAATTTACTTTCACTAACACCTTGGGTTAATTTATTAAAATGTATGTAATATTAAATTTAAATAAATTTAACTTCAATTTAATAAGTTATTTTTTTTTCGTTAGACTCCCACGCACTTTTCACGAAAACAGGTTATGTATGAGTCGGTGTCGGAATACTTAACGCCGGCATACGCTGATTAAGCACCCAACGGCTTCAGCGAAACATAACATAGGGTTATCGCGCAAATAGGATTTAAAAAATAGTGATATTTATTTACTTTATTTAAAAAAAATTTTTTTTTTCACGAAAAGATGTTAGGTTTGAGTCGGTACCGGGCAAATTAACGCCACTACATGCTGATTAAGGACCGAACGCCTTCAGCGAAACACAGCATAGGCTTATCGCGCTAATCTCTATCTGGCAAAACACAAAAAAACTAAATATTGCGACATCTTTCGGACGAATTATTTTTTTTCACGAAAAGATGTTAGGTTTGAGTCGGTATCAGGCAATTTAACGCCACTACACGCTGATTAAGGACCCAACGCCTTCGGCGAAACACAGCATAGGCTTATCGCGCTAATCTCTATCGGGCAAAACACAAACAAACTAAATATTGCGCCATCTGTCGGACGAACTCAAATTACACAGAAACACTCCTCACGCTCCATAGAGTATGTATATAATGTTTGGTCAAAACTGGTGCAGTAGTTCTTGAGTTACGGTGCAAAAACACAAAAAAACTAAACTACACAGAAACACTCCTCATGCCCCATAGAGCATGTACATAAAGTTTGGTCAAAATCGGTGTAGTAGTTCTTGAGTTTAGCGATCACGAACATACACGTAATTTTTATATATATAGAGATATTTTAACTTAATTTTTTTCCCATTACTTAGTGTTTATTGTAGTAGTTCCAACTTCTTAGTCTGTTTATTTATGTTGTGGGTTTCAGTTAAAATGTGGTCTTTTTTTTTTGTTAACAAACTCCACTTTTAAAGGTCTACAAAAGCGTACTGAAAAAGGATCGATTCTTCAACATCCATTGTACACAATACTTCATCTTGATATGCACGAATTCTTTTAGCTGTGTGGTCTACCAAATTTTGCAACGATACTTCGACAGTTCTTTTATTCGCTTTGGTTTCATCCGGTCTACATTTCAATTTGCTTTTATAAACTTTATCATAAGTCGGATAAATACTGTTATTGTGTTTTATGTTTAATTGACGCATATTTGAGTACTGCTTTTTAGTTAATCCGTTCTCTTTCAAAAACATTAGATCTTCATCAGGTGATAACTGCGTAACTTCTTTATGGCTAGTATTAAGAATTTCTCGAATTTTGGATGGTCGATTTAGAGATATAGCAACTTCTTTTAGGACAAATTTCAAATCCGTTGCGTGGGATTTTTGGCAAATATAGAGGCAGCATGAACTAATAATTGCGCATTGTCTCCTTGCTGGGAAGCTAATCTCCTTTTATTTCTTTCGCAGCTATCATCATAAGTCATTTTTTGGTCGACCGATAGCATTAATTTTTTTCGGTATAATAAAAATTGTTTCTCGACCTAACCATTCCTTATTATAGTTTCTAAATGCTTTCTCATTTCTGGATTATTTATCCCATTTTAATTTTTAATAAAATTAGATAAGTTCCGAGCTTTAGTACATATAAATTTACTTAATCTTTCCTTTTATTAAATTCGAAACATTCCTGTTATTTCTCGACTAACACACAAATATTTCAGAATTTTTGAACCTGAGTGTTTCTACAAAAATATTAAAAATCCGTTCATTAGCAGTCAAATGCATACACTTTTACCATGACATAAAACTTTAGTTTCCTATAAACAATCACATGTAAATAGTTTCACTGACACTTCATGACATTTTTAGTTTTACTCCACGAAAAACGATAAAACTCTTCAGAATTTTACAAAAAATACAAACAAAAAGTACGAATTACAAACATTTAGCAAACTGTATTTGTATATAGTAAAAATACTCACCTAGAATATTAGAGCTCAAGATCTTTTTACAAGAATATATTATTAAAAAAACAGTTTTTAATTTTATAAAAATTTTTCTGCTTCACTTGTGTTAACACGTACTAAAAAATATGTTGACATTAAAGGCCTGTATGCAGCTTGCTAAGGAATCAAAAACTTCATATAAAAAAACTCTTCAGAAATGCTTAAGGAATTTTTCTGTCAAAAAATTTCTACTGATAGTCTGCAGCTTTTTAAAAAAGTAGTATTGTTTTTACTACTTTTTTTTACGTAAATTAAG
Organism: Cordilura impudica; assembly: GCA_963682025.1. Lineage (NCBI taxonomy): Eukaryota > Metazoa > Arthropoda > Insecta > Diptera > Scathophagidae > Cordilura > Cordilura impudica. The sequence goes on from OY821519.1 coordinate 124,921,959, forward strand.
TTAGGCAACCCAGGCTTTGAGCAGGAATATCAAATTTTTCGTTCTTTCTGAACGGAATTTTGACAGGAGAGGTAAGCATAAACAAACTGTAATATGCTAAAAAAATTAAAAGTTATTTTTCAGTTGCAAACATGGAAAAAAACGAACAAAATTCGGCAAAGAAAAACAAGAAGCGGATGGGTAATTTTGATACTGAGCTTAAAAAGCGTTTTGCAGGCCAAATAAAGCAGAACCGAAGAATTGATTTGTTTTCAGTTTCACAATTCTTAATAATTGATAGAAAACAGCTGATTGCTAGCGTTGCACTGAAAGGTACTTTTGTGCCTTTTTTTCTTTAAGAAATATATGAAAATTTTCTGTTAAGATTCCTTAACAAGCTGTGTACAGCTCTTAACAGCTGTTTGCACATAAACAGGGTTGCCAACAGTAAACATTTTTTTAGTTTTTTTTTTCAATATGCTGGGTATTGAACACCATCAAAAAAATTGTAAAAATTTAAAGTTGAAAAATTTACTTTTTGCCGCTAAAATCGCAATTTCGGCCATAGTGCAATGGCAGCAGGACTCCCTTGATATATAACAGCTGCATCCAGTTGGTGTTATATAACAGATAATTTAAATCCGATAAATTCTTGCGTTTGTAACAATAAACTTTTTCTTTATTACAATGAATGTGTGAGTATGGTACAAAAAGAATGTTGGTGGGATGATGTCGGTCCTCAGGTCGATTAATGGGATCAAATCGAGTCAAGGTACAATCATTCGGTTCATTAACAAATACTTAATCAAGCAACTTATTTAAATCATTATAAACACCATTTATTTGAAGTGGGCATAAATCAAGTATATAGTTTAAAACTTCATCAACTGTTGATGACTAATCATTGGAATCGATGCCTTCTTCCACAATTGTTCGATATCAGTAGCAATTATTTCACATATACACTTTATTTAAATATAATTTGCATTCTTTAATTCAAGCTTGTCGTATTTAACATCACAATACGTCGGTAACAAATTGATATTTAATATAAGTGGTTAACCAAATACAGGACAACCCAAATACTTCCGAGTTTTATGCATTTTAAAACTTTGAATACTCAGAAGTTATCTTTTAACTAATATTGTTTTAATTATTAAAAAGTAAGAAAGACATTTCTTCGTTGATTAAACGTTTGCTTTGTTCTAAGTTTTTGTTTAACATGTAACACTTTAAGACAAGGGGATTCCCCAACTTCGTTTGACACACATATATAGATTTAAGTGTTGCTAACACTTTCTACAGTGGTGCAACTTAAAAAGTACAAGGCAGTAATATATTATATGTTTTTCAAACTTCAGCCTTCATGCACCACCTCCAAATAAAGTCATAAGGAATTGATATTTTGGATGAATTAAACTTTTTTATAGGGTCATCGATTAACAATACAGGAGATTTAAAAAATAAAAAATTTTTTTTTTGCCATTTTCACTCCGCAGGTTTCAGGTGCAGGTTACTATTGTTTTGGCTTCCATCAGCGAATCAATGAATTTTATTTTTCTAACCAGAGATACGGAATTTTATTGCATAAAATGTTTGCCCATTTGAGGGTTAACAACAAGTTTATTGAACAAAAAAAGAAACTGAAAATTATAAGTTAATAGAGCGTATAAACCGTTTCGACGCAATATTTATATTGTTTTAATTTTATTAAAAGAACATTAATTTTCAGCAAAAGGTGTTTTATGCTTGAATTGGTTAGCAGAAAATAAAAAAAAAAAGATTAAAAGTTGGGTTTAAGGATTTTTCTTCGTAAAGTATTTTTATGTACTTAATTTAAAACATTTTTATATGCATACGGGTAAAATGTTAAGCTATGATATAGCATAAGCCATTTGGTTGGAAATACACAAATTTAAATGGGTTTCTTACTTTAAAGTCATACTAAATACTTTTATTTTCGTAAATTTTTTTCTCTTTAAAACTTGATTGATGACTTTTATTTTATAGGTTTTTTTCAATTCTCTGTGAAAATAGTAAATTTTTAGTTCGTTAACCATTATCCATAAGTTATAATCTATTATCTCTAAGCCATAATTTTAATTGTTGATCATTCTCCTTTTAACTGTAAATATTTTTTGCAAATATCATTTAATTTATGATCGAAACCATGAACATAATTTAATCATTTAAAATCTGTCGCCCAACGCCTGACAACATTTTTGCTAAACTGCGTACGTACTGAAACAAGAAAAACAAGAAAAATTTGTTTATGTTAAATTTTATAAAAATCAATTCGTTCATGCTATTGATCGTGTAAAGTGGATAAACAGATGAAAAAAAAAATAAAAAATTTATGGCAAAAAATTTCATTAAGTCACAAATCACAATTTGGTGTGTGTATGTATGTCCGACGTTTTATGGGCACCCGAGACAGACAGCAAGTTGTTCATGTCTGCAAGTACATAAAAAAACTCTGCACGACATGAGTAGGAACAATACTAAAAAAAAAAAAACTTAATTTAGGAACATTTTGCAAACTTAACAAACAAGGAAGTTTAATCGGGATATACTTTGATTTGACTATCCCAAAAGTTTTAAATAAATAAATATTTACAATTTATGTATATAATGGATGCCGTAATCAAACAATTTGCTTGAATTTCAATTCATAAACTTTAATGAAGAAAGCAGCGCGTCATGATGTTCCAAATTTTAGAAACTAGCGCTGTACTAACAAGGCAAGTTATTAGAGATTCAGTGTCATGATTTTTTTTTTTTTATACTACTCGATGCTTTTTTCTACATAATTTTATGCAACACGGTACAGCAAAGTTGGCCTTCGATATTTCAAGGATTCTTCTGTCAAGTCTCTCGCAAGTTATTTTAGGACGTTCTGGTCATTTTTTTTTTTTCATCACAAACTCAGTTTTCATTCTCATAAGCAACAATCACTTTACGAACTGCTGGATGTGATTTGCTACTTTTTTGGCCAATATATCGTTGTGGCCATCTTTATAATGGCTGATAATTACTTTTCCTTTTTCAGATATCAACTGCTTGAATTTACCCATTATTTTATAAAATTATTGTCTCCCTACTAAATTTCTATGCCACGTAATAAGTAATCAAACTTAATAAACTTTTGGGCGAGTAATCGGCTTTTTCGGTTTTTTTATTTGAGAGGTTACTATTTAGAGCAGCGGTACCATGCTTTGTAGTCCTTCATTTCCGTCCAAAGCGAAATTAGTCCGGAGATTGGCAGCACTTCCCCGAGTAGATGGAATATTATGTGGCTGATAAACTTGTTTGCTGAATCTGGGAGCTTCGCACGAAGGCGTTACCATCTAGATTCCTTAATACAGGTATTGAAGTTATTTGCGTATCAGAAACCTGGGTTGATCCGGCCAATACTGATGCTATTTTTAATTTGTTTGGATATAAAATCTATATCCATGCTGGCAGTGCACAGTGTAAATTTTAGCCATTCTAGGGAGACAAAACTAAATATCTTGGAAAAAATGAAACAAGCCTTATGAATTTTGGTACAAGGTGTTACTAGGCCAATATGTACCATTGTCAAAAAAATGGGCGAAATTGGACCACTGCCACCCCACCTCCCATACAACTGCAAAAATTTATATCTGATATTATTCGCGTTGGATAATCAAAAAGTAAAATGCGGCGAGTATGCATGAAAATATTTAAAATAAGAAGTAACAATAAGTGATTGAGTCCAGTTATCCGTGCCGTTATCTCTAGAAACCATCTAGCGGTGTAACCGTCATTCGTATTACCACCTTTTGGACTTGGCATATCAATTGAAAGTCCTTTTTCGGACTTAAATTTTCTTTGAATTAGGCATTTTTTTATTCAACTTTAATTTTATCACCTGTTCCTGTGACGCGTCACTTGCTTACCTCCAGCTTGTAAGATATATGCAACAGGCCCTCCATGAACTTTATCCACGAATGAAGTGGAGAAATTCCAAATGAGAGCGCTTTTTGATTAATAATTTTTTGTGATAAAGCTCCTTCATTATTAATTTCGCTTGGTTTTGCTTTGCATGCATGTAACAGGATTGTGCAGAAGTTTTCAGATAGTGCGTTGCAAACCTTTTCATCAATCATGGACAAAATTAAATTGGACTTGATACTTCAATTTAAAATGTTAGTTTTCATAAGAGTAGGGGTTAGAAGTAAAATGTGATCATCGATATTTTTTTACCTCTATTGCTATAGTTGTGTTGTTTCTTTTGCAAATATTAGTTTAATTGGACGACAATATTTTGGTGATGAAGGAGCAGGATTTTGCCAAATAATTCGTTTACAATAATTTTTTGTACAAAACAACTGAAGTGGTACCAAAGATAATCTGAATAATGACATATCGCTGAGGTTTTCTTGAGAAAATTTTTTATACCCTATACCACTATGTGGTTTGGGTATAATGACTTTGTGCTGCTGTTTGTAACAACCAAAAATATTTGACCTAGACCCATCTTTAATTATACCGATCGAATCAGAATCACTTTCTGAGTTGATTTAACAATGTCCGTCCGTCCGTCCGTCCGTCCGTCCGTCTGTGTGTCCATGTAAAGCTTGTAATCAAACTGCAGGTCGCAAATATGAATATATTTTGATGAAATTTGGTATATAAGATTTTATCGGCCATGGGATGAACGCTATTGAAATTGGTGAGAATCGGTCCATGTTCAGACCTAGCCCGCATACAAATTACCCATATGAAATCGACATAAATTGCCATAAGATCCAAATTGTCATATAGATCTTACTCAAATTGGGTTTGTATGCCTTCATTACATCCACTAATGAGTAGTCCAAAAATGCTCCCTTTGACCCCATATAGAGCTGCTTCCCGATCTTCACTTAAATCTATTAAAAACAAAAATATTGCACTGATTCTTCTCAAATTTTGTTTGTATATATTTTTGCAAAATACAAGAGACTTTACCAAACATGATCAGGATCGGTCCATTTTTGGACCTAGTCCCTTTATAGAGATAGCATCCGATATGAACTTTTTCATATCTGCAGCCAAAAAAAATTAATAAAAATCCCACTCAAATTTGGTTTTTGCTTATTTTCAATGTCCAGTTAGTTGGGCCTAAGAGATAGGGTTTCTAAACGCATGGTATAGGGTATCGTATAGTCGGTCTAGACCGACTATAATTTTCTTACTTGTGTTCATATTGGGTTTGAGTGAAACCATGAAACAAAAGTTCAAATTCTTGATTAAAACTTGACGTAGAAATCAAAAGATCTTCCAGAGCTAAGCATAATTTTGATAGAGTATAATCAAGAAAAGATTGCTAGTTTACTTTGGCAGAAATTTCGTCAACATTTATATTATCTGGGTAGCATAATAATTTCGCATAACATGGATATAAATTGGGGTATAAATGTTGCACAATATTTCTCATTGAACGATATGCGTTTGTCGATGAATTTGTATCAATCATCATTGCAAGTGCTTCTTGTGGAGACAAACTTTTTACAATTCCATTAGAAATTCTGGCTTTTTATACCCTATACCACTATGTGGTTTGGGTATAATGACTTTGTGCTGCTGTTTGTAACAACCAAAAACATTTTACCTACACCCATCTTTAATTATACCGATCGAATCAGAATCACTATCTGATTCGATTTAACGATGTCCGTCCGTCCGTCCGTCCGTCTGTGTGTCCATGTAAAGCTTGTAATCAAACTGCAGGTCGCAAAAATGAATATATTTTGATTAAATTTGGTATTTATTCTTTTATCGGCCATCGGCTGAACGCGATTGAAATTGGTGAGAATCGGTCCATGTTCAGACCTAGCCCCCATACAAATGACCCCTATGAAATCAACGTATATTGCCATAAAATCCAAATTATCATACAAATCTTAGTCAAATTGGGTTTGTATGTATATATTACATCCATGAATCAGTAGTCCAAAAATGATCCCTATTGGACAACTCTTAGTCATAGGCCCCATATAGAGCTGCTTCCCGATCTTCACTTAAATCTATCAAAAAGAAAAATATTGCACTGATTCTTCTCAAATTTTGTTTGTATATATTTTTCCAAATTACAAGAGACTTTACCAAATATGGTCAGGATCGGTCCATTTTTGGGCCTAGTCCCCATATAGATATAGCATCCGATATGAACTTTTTCATATCTGCAGCCAAAAAAATTAATAAAAATCCCACTTAAATTTGGTTTATTCTTATTTTCTATATCCAGTTAGTTGTGCCTGAGAGATAGGGTCTCTAAACGCATGGTAGAGGGTATCGTATAGTCGGTCTAAACCGACTATAATTTTCCTACTTGTTTTATATTGGAACCTCTCTGCAGCAGAATCTCGTTTACCTGTTGACCGCAATTTGTTTCGGCTGCTAAATATAGCTCTTCAGTAGTTACTGAATTCAAGACTTGTTTTGCTCTTCTTGTCTTTGTTTTTTGCGAACTTTCATTGAACGCCTTTAATGGTCTTCCTTTGGTTTCTTATAAATTCAGAAATTTCAATGTTTGTAGTTAACCAGGCACCATAGCGACCACAAAATAACGTTTTGTTCGGTTTACCGCTTTCCACCTTAGCTTAAATCTAATATACACAGTTTTTACAAAACTTTGTAATTGTTTATAATCAATATGAGAATTACAACTACTGCTTATTTTTCGAGCCTTTCATTTTCGGGTGTTTTAAGTCATATATCAAAAATTTCATGGTATGTCGTCTTATCACTCTTTATTTGTTTTTTTTGTTTTTTTTTTTTTTTTTTGAAACCGGTAAATCTCGGCAGATAATTTTATATGTGCCTTACAGCAGGTACATACTTCAGAAGTTCGTTTAAAACTAATATGATGCTGAAGCGTTATGAAGAAAAAAATTTATTGATTATAGAATTTAGTTTTTTTTTCCTAACTTAAAGAAAGGAGTAATTGTGTAAATGAAATAGCACTAAAAGAATTTCCCAGGTTCCAAGAATAAATTCCAATGATGTTAACAGCGATTAACTTGAGCTTCAACCCAAAAAAAGAATCGTTAAAAATTCGATTCCTATAAAAAGTTACACGCTTTTAAAAATGAGCAATTTCATGGAAGTGTTTTGTTGTTTTTAATTCACTCAAAAATATTTAAGTTTAAAGTACCGTTATATTGATATTGTTGACAAATTAGGCAAACATTTTGCATTTTCTTATTTTATGACAATTGCTCTTTAATATTTGATAATAACATTTACTCAAATTGAAACTCACAAAACGACTTTTGTCCAGCTAGATTAGCAAAATCTTAAACTGTGCAGTATTTCTATCTATACGAAGAAAGACATCAAATGTATTGTAAAGCTCAGTTCTGAAAATATATGTAAAATTGAATAATATATGTTTTAGAACTAATTACTTCAGATCAGAATAGAGATACTCCCATTGATGACTTCCTTGGCAAAATTGAGCCTTTGTCGTTATTTTATGAAGATATAGTAATTGCTGGAGATTTTAACAGTAATCTACAATGTGATGATGTGCTATCAGAACCCATGCAAGTTCTCGGTCTGTCACATGTCAATTCAACAACTCCAACACATTTTCCCAATAGATCAAAGAGTTTACTTGACGTCACTTTCGTAACTCATACTCATAAAAATTTACATTTCTGCCTCAGTTTTTTCAAAACACGATCTACTCTTTGTCACATAGGAGTCTTATATTTCTTTTGAAGTTACGCATTATACATATCGTGATTTTAATAACATTGACTTTCTGCATTTGAATCAGCAGTTCGATATTATTAATTGGAATTCCATATTCAGCACGGATAACGTAAACGAACTGCTTGAGTTCTTGCAAACTAGTCTTCTGGATACAGCACAGTACTGTAAAAAACAAAAGTTATCATAGCGAAATAGCCACCGTGGTTTAACTCTACTATCAAAAGTCTAACTGATAAACGTGGTGATGCTTACAAAGGATGAAAGAAGTAAAACACCCGAATTGCAAGTTGTTTTTTAATAATTTTAGAAATGAGGTTAAGCGAAGTATAAACATAGCAAAATCTATGCGCTATCAACATAAATTTACATCTGCGATTGACAGCAAAATCAAGTGGAGAGCAATTCATGCAATTGGTAAAGGCATACAAAATGCAACTACCGCACTGTGGTCCCAAATCCATTTTTTGGCATTAATTCTAAAAATATTGTTAGAGCATTAATTTTTGCATATTTATAGACCATATAAAGATAACAACAAAAATTCTCATTGGACCACGCCCGCACCCCACTCGCACTAAATACTTACAATAAACTTTAATCCGCCCATAAATTAAAGAATAAAAATATTTGTCATGCATTTCAAAATGTATTTCAGATTATATTATTAAGAACTTTAAAGTAATAATTAAAAACTAGCAAATGCCAGCCCTCGAAATTCGAGTGCAAATTCTAGGAAATTTTATTTGTTCATATAATAAAATATTCTATAAGATCCTAAAGATATGCTAATCAATTTTAGCCAATTCACAATTCAACACTTTTTAAATATCGATTGAGTTATTGCCGGTTTATTGTTGGTTTATGTCCAATTATTGGTTTATGTCCAAAATTATTTTTAAACTCAACACAATTATTATTCGGAATGAAGAAAACAAACTCATTTTTTTTTTGCAAACACATTAAAAAATTTAATAAACATACACATAGCATTGTAAAACTTTAAATCAACTCAAAAAAAAAATTAAAAATATAAAAATCTGTAAATCTGCTGCACACCTAAAAAGAAATACTTTTCAAATGAGGGATGTTTGGTTAAAATAGGATTAAAACTTGGACACTAACATAGGTCACAAGAAATCGCCTTGCCTATTAATATTATTGATATATGTACATATCCACTAGTGGCGATAAAATGGGAGCGCCTGTTTTTTTTTTTTAATTTGTGTGTGAAACTTTATTCCAAATCAAGTTCGATAGAATTTTCAAAGTAATCATTATCAGATCCACTCTCGTCGTCATCCATATATAAGTTATACCTTAAACCAGATCTCATAATCGATACAGCTGGGTCTGGAAGGGTTAATTGAACTACAAAATCTAATGGTGTGCTGTTAATCCGAACGACTCTGTCCGAATGGTCTTAAAGCTTTAGCGGTATTAGAGTTGTTATGAATAATAATTGATCGGTGGATTCCGAACCATCAAATCCGAAAACTGTCTAACTACTTCTTGTTCCATTAAAATTATGAGTCCCATAAATTTTGTAACAGCACCTCAGCCACGATTTCTGAAATTTGTACCCCACAAGATCTTCATTTGACGTAAGCGGTAATCAATTTTGTTATAATTGGGGTATACATATGTCAAAATTGTGGTTTCTATTATGAAGCCTAATGTTTATATAGGTTATAGAAACCGGATCTTGCGTTGATAGTTTTTTTTTTCTTTTTTCTGTAGATTTTGTTTTTTTTTTTTTTAATTAATGAAACGGCAGCAGCATGAACCAGAAGTGATGTCTTAGGATGTATTATGCTTAGGGTTGCCAGATCCAAAATAGCTGAAAGCTGGACATCAGGTTCAAAAAAGCTGGATTTTCCAAAAAAAGCTGGACATTTAAATTTTTTTTTAAAGGAAACAACGTGGCCATATTTTGTTTAAAAAACTTTTATTTAAGGTAATAGTTTTGCACATTGTTAGGAACATAATTTATTAAATTAAGTTAAACTTAAAAAAAATCAATTCAGTCTTTTAAATATATGAGATTTAAAATCGTTTGTTAAAAAATAAATAAATAAAATTTAAAATTATTCAATTCAGTCTTTTAAATCTGTTGGAATTAAAATTTAATACTAAAAACAAAACAAAATAACAAAAATCTTAATACACTAAAAAGTAACTAAAGTCGGCTACATTTTTTGCAGGGTTCGCTGTTAAATTTTATATTTTTCTTTGCTGATATTATCGATTTTTCTGCAGTAAACCTGCCTGCAAAAATGTTTCTGACTTCACTAACTCCTTTAAAAAAAAAACAAAAACGAACAAAAATTAACAGAACAAATAACAACTTAATCTAGTTTAAGTTACTAAAGTATACCAAAACTGCAAATTATTTTGTATCATAAATTAAAAAATCACTTTTTCTGCCACATGTATTTCGAATTTGAACTTACAGAATTCGCCAATTCTGTACCTTTGGGTGTCTGTAAAAATTGTTGAAAATCTTTACAAGATTTCTCTAAATTTAAGCGAATTAATATTTCCGCTTTAATTATGTCGAATGCCATTCGGTTTCTTTCTTTTGTGTAGAGATTATTTAGTATACTAAAAACCCTTTCACGGGTATAGAAAATACGAAGCATACTACTTTCCTTAAGTTTTCGAACTCATTTTCATCACTTTTATAAAAAAAGTTGGCCCATATTTTGTCGTTTGACAAATCTTTTGGCAATTGTTCATATACTTTACGTAAACTGCAAAAGTCCGAGTATAATTTATCGTTATCTATCGCTTTATCTATTTTTAGAACTTTTGGGAGTTCTTGCAAATCTTCCCAAGAAAATAGATTTTTTTTTAAATTTAAGAATGCAACTTTTTTAAAAAAAGAGTCATCTCCAAAATCGTAACGATTTTCTAAATAACTGATAGCTGTTTTTAAAAAATCTTCAGCTTTAATAAACATTTGTTGTTCATTATTAGAAAGATTTTTTAAAATAGTAATTACCTTGCTGCCAAAAAATTTGTCATTTAATATACATTGAAGATTATTCATGAGTCGGCTCATTATATCGTGCATCTCTAAAACTGTGCAAGAGTCACTTTCAAGAGCCAAAATTGTGGTATGGAATTCCTGCATTATGTTGTGTATAAAATATAAATATGCTTCCGATAAGCCTTCAGTTTTGCATTCATCTTCATCATTGATATCATTTGCAGAAGTTCCATATGAAATAAATTCCCATAAAACTTTTTGGCACTTATTTTGTCCTTTTTTTAAAAAATACATTTTTACAGCACGCCAGCAAAAAATAAGACGATCTACAGCTGGCAGTAGGGAGAGCCACCTAGTTGCAATATGCCTCAAAAGTTCCTTATATTCTATACCAGCAAACGCAAAACATTCTTTTAATTTCTCAGTGGTCATTGCCGATGAACTGAACTCATTGAATATTTTTATAATAATGCTCTCTACATCAACAGATAAAGCATTTAGTGCTCTTTTAACGCAATTGTTAAGAATATGACAATTACAATTTGCTTTCACGATTTGATCAGAAGTATCTTTCAGTTTTTGGTAAACCGAGTTGTGAATACCGTAGTTCACTGCAGCATTATCTGCACTATATGATGATATTTGCTGTATTTCTAAATCACATTCATTAGTTATTCTTATTATATTTGAAAAAATATCCTTAGAAGTTTCATAGGGATCGTTATAAAAGTCTAAAACTAGTTTGCGGATTCCGTATTCGGGATCGAAGAATTGAACAGCGTATGGGTAAGTCTTAACATTACCAATATTGGAAGCATCGCTACTTACAGAAAAATAATAGTTCTTTTTTAAAGCATCTACAGTTACTTGTTGTGAGAATGGAGCCAAAACATTTCTGGCAATTGCTGCTGCATTTGTTCTTCCACAGGTTATCTTGTTGGCGATTTTGCTATCACAATATAAAACAGAACTCAACTTAATTTGACAATCGAGACTATTGTAGCTTAGTCCGTGCAAAACGTTATGGTAAACACATACTAACTCTGCCCTGGCGATTTGTGTTTCAATTTTCGTCTCTACTGGAACTACAAACTTGGAAATTGTTTGAGAGATTTTCTGCGACATCTCCATTTTGATATGCTTTTTGGTTTTTATATGTTTATTTAGCGACCGGCTTCCTTCATATTTTATTAAAATATCAGTTTGACACAATTTACACTCTACCGTGTAATTATCTTTTTTTCGTATCCACTTTGCATATTCTGGGATTACTTTCCATACTTCGCAGAATGTTGTAAGTCTTCTTTTTGATGGACCAGCTTCTTCATCGCTATCCATTTTAATAAGTTGCTCTAAACAATTTAAATCTTATTTAAAAAGTAAATAAAAGAACACTCAGTACATTTTACTTCTTCCAACAAAATGTATTATGGGATCAGCTGTTTAAGCGCTGGTGATTATTATTAGTGATGATACAATAGGGAAACTATTAGAGATGATACATTTTGAAATTTTATTGTAAAAAATGTACCGCCTGTGTTGGCTGTATGCAAAAGAGATGGTAATGTAGACAAATTTAATATAACGACACTTTTTCAAAAGTAATTCTGTTAAATGTACCAATAAAGACATTTATAGATTAAAACTATTTTCTTTAATATTTTTTTTCTCGAAAATTTTCTGTTTAGCTGGACAAATTTTATTTTACCTGGACACTGGACAAGCATTGAAAAAGCTGGACAATCCAGCCAAGTCCAGCCCGTCTGGCAACCCTAATTATGCTAGTTTTCGCTTTAATCGAAAGCTTCTTTCATTATATGTTAATTGAGGTCGTCGTACAATTTTCTCAATATGACAATCATATTTGTTCAAACCCACCTTGAATGGGCTTGTTTAAATCTCTCCAATTTGTTGTTGTATTCTAAATATTTTTTTTTTACATGTAATAAACAATTATACACTAAATGTTTTATTCCTTTTATTTTGTTAATATTTATGCCGTTTTTTTTTCTGATTCTAAATTAAGGCAACTTTATTTTATATATCAATCGAAAGGTCTCAAAGTCAAGAGCTCGTGAATCGTAAAAAATTACAGCCATTGACTTCTTTCAGGTCATAGTGTGAGAATATTTCCCCATTGTTCCCCTTTTTAGAATATTTTCACCCTATGACTTCAAAGAGAATAATCAAAAAATTTTTGCATTTTATGATACCTTTCGATTGGTGTATAAGATAAGATACACTTTTCGAAAAAAGTGCAAATAGAATGCGAGATTTTTTGCCAGCAAAGAAAAGGCATTCGATTTTTATTATTTCTTAGAAGCACCCAATTTATTATTAAATCGTTCCTAAACAAAAATTATGCTGAAATGAAAAGAAAATTGTAAGAGTTTGCTGAAAAATGCTGGTGAGATTTAAATTTGATGAAAACTTTTATGTTTGCGACTCCATGCCCAAATACAAGTTTTTGTTTAAAAAACATACAGGTTATGTTGACTATAACACCACGTAATTACAACACTCAAAAATAACGACAAATACAAAATATACATAAAATTGGAAATATTTATAATTTTGCCGTTAATAAAACACGTGATTTGCGGAAAATTTCCCGAAAACAATTTCCTGAAATTACAATTTCACGAACACAATTTCCCGAAGTTACAATTTCCCTAAATTACAATTTCCCGAAATACAATTTCCCGAACACAATTTCCCGAAACTACAATTTCCCGAAATTACTATTTCTTCAAAGAGCTTGTTGATGGCATTTCCGAAACAATACCATCAGAAATTCCGGCCGAAGCGCGAGCAATCAGCTCATGACCACTTGATGTAATGGTCCGGGCAAGATCTTTCAGCTCATTAACGATTTTTTATTTAGCAATGAAAGCCGCTTCGGCACTGTGATCGTGAAGAGCCTCTTTTTTTAAAGTATCGTTGTTATGACCCTACCGGTACAATGTTTTCCTCGATAAAGGATACAACGCCAATAAACGCTATCAACGGACTGACCGTCGTCATTATACAAGAAACCATTCAAAAGCAACCTCGGTTTAACTTTTTCGCTATCCAGGAATTCGAAGTGGCATAGTAACTGAGTATTACAACCCAAATAACTAAAAGACTTCGCTATACAAGATGGTAATGATTCCGTAGCAGCTACTGCATGGGCAGGATGTGATGGAGGGAGCGTTATCCGTCGGGAAGTCTGAATACCAAAGTGTTCAAAGTCACAATGAAAAAATAAGCGTATGACACTCCAATAAATAGGTCTGGATGACGAGGGAAGGTGGAAGAGTAAGGGCGCGGTGCAGGGTAGGGGAATTGTTTTTTCGATAAGTCGTATACTCGGGAAATTGTTTTTTTCAAGAAATCGTATGCAGCATGTTTTTTTTATGGGGGAAGTCAAGAATATATGGGAAGTTGTAAACTGAAAATAGGGAAATTGTAATTTCGGGAAATTTTTTTCGGGAAATCGTAATTTCGGGAAATTGCAATTTCGGGAAATTGTAATTTCGGGGAATTGTTTTCGGGAAATTGTTTTCGGGAAATTGTAATTTCGGGAAATTTTTTTCGGGGAATTGTTTTTTCTGGGAATTGTTTTTTCGGGCAATTGTTTTTGGGCAACTGTATTTGGGAAATTGTTTTCGGGAAATTTTCCGCAGACAAAAACACATATAGTTTTCAAAATTTGTTAATTCTTTTTTTGAACTTCTGACAAAAAAAAAATTGACTTGGAACCACAGTGTACCGTTGATAATGATGTTGACGTAAATACCCTAAATAATACTTTTGCAAGTCCCAAAGATAATATATATGAAAACTACGACACAGTGCCTTTGGATAGTATTAACTAAGTTATTGTCTATTATGTCTAACGCTGTTAGTATAGACGAAATGAACCCCCGATGTTTGAAAGCTCTTATTCCAAAATTTTTGCCGTTTATAACATACTTGTTTAATACGATTCTCACGAAATCAATCATCCCTGAAAAATGGAAACAAGCAAGAATTCTACCAATTCCTAAGAATAACAAAGAATTTACCCAAATCGCAATACTTTCTTATCTAAAACTCTATGCAGATAAATGATTATTTGAAGCAACAAGGTATATAATCTGAAAGACAGTCTGGTTTTCGACAAGGTAGAGGTTGCATCACAGCACTTCTCGATGTGTTTGAAGTTCTGACGTCCAAACTAGATGATGATGATTACATCGTATCTTTTTTAGTATTGTTGGATCACAGCAAAGCTTTTGATGCAGTAAATCATGCAATACTACTAACTAAGCTTGAAAACCTCATAAACCGCCAACAGGCTGTAACTTTTAATAGCAAACTTCTGACTTTGTTCACGTTAAGAGAGGAGTACCACAAGGAGTACCGAGGAGTACCTCGGGCCCCTACTATTTCTTATGTATATAAATGATCTTCTGGATATTACGAAACATTGCCATATCCAGATATATGCTGACGACGCGCAGTTCTATATAAAAATTAAGATTAAAAATCTACATTGCTGCATAGACAATATTAATGTGTATCCTGAAAATATTCAGAGATGGGCATTTAATAATGAACTTTGCCTAAATTCTTCGAAATCCAAATGCATTCTTATATCTAAAAGTAAAACAACTTTAGATAGTGATATAATTTAAAAATTAACAACTCTACAATTGCTTTCGTTCAATTGTCACAAACCTTGGTATAACCTTCAACTCGCAACTTTCCTGGAAAACTAATAACAACAGAGTGGCAGGAAATGTACATGGCATGTTACGAAATTTGTGGGCTGTGCAATCGTCAACACCCCTTGGGACGTGACAGTTCTGATAGACTGATATTAAAAGTAACTGCATAGCAAGATATGTTTTTAATCGTCATCGAAATAGTAGTTTTCGTCGTTTTCTAATCAGATGTACGATATGAAGCTACAGGATTTAATGAAATACAAAAGCGTTTTAAGGATACATAAAATTATTTATTTGCTAGGGAACCTGTACACTTATCTAGAAAAATAAGATTTCCTAAATATAGAAGAGGAAAGAAATTGATACAACGTAGATTTAAAAGTCATTTGTCCGGAAAGCAATTCTTCATTTATTCTTCCGGGCTTTGGAACGACTTACCATCTACTATTCAATTGAAATGTAACACTTTTCAGCTTAAAAAGGAACTCTTAAAATTATACTTAATTATGCTAAAATTATACTAAAAAAAAAATCATGTGAGTCGGATCACAGGGGAGATGTGTAAACATCTAGTAATTAATGATTTTTATACCCTATACTACTATGTGGTTTGGGTATAATGGCTATGTGCTGCTGTCTGTAACTAACAAAAATATTTGACCTAGACCCATCTTTTATTTTACCGATCGACTCAGAATCATTTTCTAAGTCGATTTAGCGATGTCCGTCCTTCCGTCTGTCTGTCTGCGTGTCCATGTAAACCTTTTAATGAAATTACAGTTCGCAAATATGAATATATCTTGACGAAATTTGGTATGTAAGCTTTTAGCGGCTATAGGATAAACGTTATTGAAATTGGTGGAAATCGGTCCATGTTCAGAACTAGCCCCCATGCAAATGACGCCTATGAAATCAACATAAATTGCCATAAGATCCAAATTATCATATAAGTCTTAGTCAAATTAGGTTTGTATGTGTTTTTTACATCCATTAATCAGTAGTCCAAAATTGATCCCTATGGGACGACTCTTAGTCAAAGGCCACATATGGAGCTGCTTCCCGATCTTCACTTAAATCTATCAAAAAACAAAAATATTGGACGGATTCTTTTCAAATTTTGTTTGTATATATTTTTGCAAAATACAAGAGACTTTACCAAACATGGTCAGGATCGGTCCATTTTTGGGCCTAGTTTCTATATAGATATAGCATCCGTTATGAACTTTTTCATATCTACAGCCAAAAAAATTAATAAAAATCCCACTCAAATTTGGTTTATGCTTATTTTCTAGATCCAGTTAGTTGGGCCTGAGAGATAGGGTCTCTAAACGCATGGTATAGGGTATCGTATAGTCGGTCTAGACCGACTATAATTTTCTAACTTGTTTTCTGCCATTTTTAAAATGAAAAAGAAAGCGTCATCTTTTTATCACTTATAGCAAAAACTGTTTCAGCTAATTCAACAACCCTTTGCTGTAAAACGTTAAAAATACTTTTAAAAAAGCGGCATAACAAAACAATTTTATATCATAATTTTTTCACCAATACAATAATAAGTCACACACCGATTTTTGTTACAGCTCTCACCGATTTGTTTTACGCTGTTTTTGTGATTGTATTGTATACCCCCCGCGCGCATAGATTTTTACACATCAAAAACAAAATATTATACCAAAATTATACTTTATTAAATATACCTCTAATTGTAATGTTAACAAGTTGTGTAATTTTTGTATTCGTATATTAAGAATTTTTATGTACTGCTAACGTATACTAAGCTATCACTGTAATTGATAAGATTTATTCTTGTTGTGATAGTAACGGAACAATAAATATAATAATAACATTAATAATAATAATAATATATTCGGATTGAAGATACGATCGCGGCTGTAGTATCATTTACTCAGTCAAGTCCAAGCAATTCAACTCGAAACTTATCGACGCAAATTGAATTAGCAGACGGTCATTACAACGGATAATTCATGTTGAGTTAAGCTTGTTTAAGTATAAAGTACAAAGTACAAGCAAGTTAAACCCACTGAATTTACCTATACGCCTCGAATTTTGTAAAAAAATAAATGAATAAATAAAATGATTGAAATGGCCGAAGAAGACAACAGATTGAAAAATTCTTTTTTTTTTTTTTTTTTGTCTGATGAGGCCCAGGTCGAAAAATGGACAGATCCTGACCACATTTGGTAAGCTCACTTACTTTTTCCACGAATATATGAAAACCGAATTTAAGAAAAATCTGTGCAATATTTTTGTTTTTTGATAGATTTAAGTGAAGATGGGGAATCAGTTTCATATGGCAGCTATAACTAAGAATTGTCCTATATGTTTTATTTTTGGACTACTAATAAGTGGATGTAACAAATACAGACAAACCCAATGTGGCCGAGATCTATATGATAATTTGGATTTTATGGCAATTTAAGTCGATATCATAGGGGTAATTTGTATTTATTTATTTTTTATTTTCATTTATTTA
Source organism: Cordilura impudica (assembly GCA_963682025.1). Classification (NCBI taxonomy): domain Eukaryota; kingdom Metazoa; phylum Arthropoda; class Insecta; order Diptera; family Scathophagidae; genus Cordilura; species Cordilura impudica. The sequence goes on from OY821519.1 coordinate 124,939,840, forward strand.
TTTATTCAGTCTATGGAATCATCCTTACAGACTACTTAAAATACACATTTATATTATAATTTATATATATAATTAAACATTTAACAAAATTAATATATAACATTTATTTAATTCAGTTAATTTAATGCATTTAAGTGTAATATAATATCTCTTCTCACAATAACCAAACTTTTATTAAAATCAATAAACTGATACAGGATATTAAACTCATCACAAATTCTACAAAGTGGATCAAAATTAGCATAGTTCATGCAATAATATTTGATAGTTAGAAAGTTATAATTTCTTGATGATCGATAAGGAATATTTATATATATTTGGTGATAAGAAATTCAGATTTAAGACTACCATTTAACAGTTTTAACAGGAAAGTAACATTTAGCATATGTCTGAGACTCTTGAATGTAGGAAGCTTAATTAGAGCTAGATGATTTTCATAAGATAGCAACCTCATATTACGATCCCAGCCCAAACCACGAAGACAAAATAACAAAGTCAAATATTTTACCAGAAGTACGCCAAGGTCGTTGAATGAATCCACTAAATCAAGCACAGCATTATTCATTATATACCGACCATTAATTGAAATTTATCTTTTAAAAATCATATATTTGCATTTTTTGACATTTAGGTCCATTAGATTAATATTACACCAAGCATTTAAACGATCGATATCAATCTGTAAAAGTGATTGCTGATCAAGATTATTGAGGGTAAAATTTAACTTTACATCGTCTGCATACATTAATGTAGTTGAGTGTTTAATTCAGAGTTCAGAAAAAAACACACACTGAATAAAAAACTCGCACATATATGTAAACAAACATAACTTAGACCAACACACACATATTTTTATTTTCATATCAATTATGTTTGTTTTTAAATTTTCTTCGGTGCCCAACACAACCATGACTGTGTTCGTTTTAATATTTCGTTATTTACACGAACATTTTTGTATCACGTACTTTTTGTTTCAATCACACATAAAGCACACATTTTTGGGTGTTGCTTTATTTGAAGTTCATGTTCTGGTACGTGTACTGAAAAAATAAACAGAACATGTACAATAAACAGGTTCGAGTTCAGTTATATTTTAAGTCGTGTTGTGGCTCGTGTAGTAAGAAAAAACAGAACATGTACAATAAACAGGTTCGAGTTCAGTTATATTTTAAGTCGTGTTTAAAATATAACTGAACCTGTTTATTGTACATGTTCTGTTTTTTTTTCAGTACACGTACCAGAACATGAACTTCAAATAAAGCAACACTCAAAAATGTGTGCTTTATGTGTGATTGAAACAAAAAGTACGTGATACAAAAATGTTCGTGTAAATAACGAAATATTAAAGCGAACACAGTCATGGTTGTGTTGGGCACCGTAGAAAATTTAGAAACGCACATAATTGATATGAAAATAAAGATATGTGTTGGCTGCTTTTGAACACAACATTGTGTGTTTCATGTGTGTATTTTCTGAACCTTGGTTTAATTACAGAAGGAAGATCATTTATAAATAGCGTAAATAAAAGAGGTCCCAAGTGACTACCTTGAGGTATACCAGATAATACGTTTATTTTGTTGGAATATGAGTTACGAAACTTAATACATTGTGTTCTGTCTTTTAAATATGATCCAAGCCATTTTATTAGCAATATACCGAAGCCCATACGGTCAAACTTAAACAACAATATATCACGATTTATGTACTTTATCATATTAACAAAACCATCATTTGCCAAAGTTGTAAGCTCCAAAAGATTTGTTATTGTAGAGCGTGATTTGCAGAATCCATGTTGCGTTGGAGATATGATAGAGGACACATAATGTGACAACGTGTCATATATAAGTTTTTCAAATAGTTTTGGAATAGCATTTAATTTAGCAATACCTCTATAATTCGAAATACCAGCTTTAGATCCAGACTTAAAGAAGGGAATAATAAATGATTCTTTCCAAATGGGAGGAAAGTAACTCAATTTAAGGGATATGTTAAACATATAAGTCAAAGGAATATACAATGAATGTGCGCAACGCTTTGAAATGCAACTGCGAGCACCGTCAGGACCAGCAGCATATGACAATTTCAATTTTGTCAGGGCATTCAGAACTGTATGTTGATTGATGGATGCTATATTAATAATTTTAAATTCCGATATTATGTATGGATACAGATTATTGCTATTAAATATTGTTGAAAAATAAATTGATTCAAAAAAGTCAGGCAAACATATTACTTATGGAGTTATCATCTGAAGATTATAAATTAGCGTACTTCATAACCGAAGGAAAGTCCGCAGTACGTCTTTTAGAATTAATAAATTTATAAAATGATTTTGGATTATCATTTAGCTTAGATTATTTCTTACTTTAATTAAATAGTTATATAGGCCAATTGATTAGCAATAATAAATTCCAATCTTGATAACGAATGTTTCATATAATCCATCAATGTTCCATATTTTTTATAATTTTTGTAACATAAAATGTGTAGATCAATTTTAATGCATTAGGATCAGAAAAATCAGAGCAATTTCTCCTAGTAAATGCAAGGACTTTATATGCTTTCGGTACAATATAACTCATATGGGGAATGAAAGACATTGTAGATTCAAAAACAACTACCAGATCAGCCACTATGTTAAAAGGATCAGAAAAATCAGAGCAATTTCTCCTAATAAATGCAAGGACTTTATATGCTTTCGGTATAATATAATTTATATGGGGAATGAAAGACACAGTAGAGTCAAAAACAACAACCAGATCAGTCACTATGTCAAAAGTAGTTAAATTGTGACCACCCAAACTAAAACAAGACGGTATGGGATTGCGAGATCTAGAAAAAGAGACATGATGACATTTGGACGACATATAAATGGAATTGTTAAACAATAATTTTATAAGACCTTAAAGGTATGCTAATTAATTTAAGGCAATTCACAATTCAACACAGGCCGATTAAAATATACTCTTTTGACAATATCAATATTAAATGCACAGGCGATGAACTGTAAATTGGCTAAAATTGATTAGCATACCTTTAGGCTCTTGTAAAATAATTTATTATAAATATTTTATTTTATTTAATTTAATATATTTTTAACATATATTATATATAAAGTTTATCATTCTGCAATTCTCCTTTATATGAACTATAACTATGCCAAATTTCACACTCCTCCGAGAGCGCATATTGCTTAAAAACTGGTTGAAAGGTTTACCTTCACATATTAATATATAGATAATTAGCAAATGCCGGTGGTTGCAGATAAAACAAAAATGTTTTCCTTATTCATATTGTGCGAAATAAACGCAAATACTCTGTCGCTGGCGTCCATTAATGCATAAATGCATGCAAATATAACCAACATCCGCATACAGTAGCCTACAAGCGCAAAGTGAAGAGAACCCGAGAAAATAATATATACTGCTTGTACTAGTTGTAAGTGCGTTCTTTTCCACGCACTCATGGCTACATTAAATGCTATTGCTTAAGGCTTATTCTCCTTAATAATTTACAGTACAACAAGAGTGTTAAGACTGCAATGAAAGAATGGGCAAAAGTCTATTCCTGATAGTCATGAAAATATTTACCTATCGAAACCAATCAACTTATATTTACGTTGTTTCAATAAAATGGTCAGTCAGACGTAATGTCGCATGTTTATAATTTAACGTATTCCAAGTAAATAAGTGTTCACGTGTGTGTTCACTGGTCAAAATGACTCTTTGAAGATTGTGTTTTTTCTTTTTTCTCTTTACATTACTTGTCATGTCATTCAACAACATTCCAAGATTTAAAAAAATATATATAAAAAACCAACACCCTGATGTTGGACCGCATCACAAAATTAACATTAAATGATAGACTATAATACTTATTTAAAGAGTGTGAGGAAGTAATAGGGGAAGCAGCAAAAAAATGGCATTACAAAAAAAGCACACACAAACAAGAAGAAAAAATAGTTTAACTCCATATCAAGTAAATGTTATTGCCATTGATGGCTTTTTGTTTGTTTGTGTGTTTGTTTGTTTACCCACTTGGGCGTACACAGTTTACGGTTTGTAATGTTTGCGTGAGATTGGATATCAATCTTTTTGCAATTTGGAATATAATTTAAAATTCATGAAATTTTTTTTAAAGATTTCTTATATAAAACCAAAGCAAACAAGAGATGTTAGTTCAAATAGATATTAAAGAGTTACCTTACCTAAAAAAATGATTTTATTGCTTGGGCAAATTACTGAATATTCATGGAATGCTGTGCAATGGCCCAAAATCAGCAGAGAGGAGACAAGTGTACTAAGGGTAATGGGGTTTCGCTGATCCTCCAAGTTCAGAAAAAAACGTTAATAACCTTCTCTAAGTTTTCCTAGAAGTTTAAAATCAAAAATTTTAAATTTACACACCACAGGATTTTATAATTTAATTGTTTAAGAACACATTACGTGTAGTTTGTATATTGAACCCAAGGACGCAAAAAGAAGTTGAATCGAAAAGAATAGTTTTAAGAAATGCTTTTATAAGCTTTCGGGTTAACAGCAAGAAATGATGAATAATCAATCAATATTTTTCAATTGGCCGTTATTATGTTGTATTGATATCAGAGTTCAGAAAAAAACACACACTGAATAAAAAACTCGTACATATATGTAAACAAACATAACTTAGACCAACACACACATATTTTTATTTTCATATCAATTATGTTTGTTTTTAAATTTTCTTCGGTGCCCAACACAACCATGACTGTGTTCGTTTTAATATTTCGTTATTTACACGAACATTTTTCTATCACGTACTTTTTGTTTCAATCACACATAAAGCACACATTTTTGAGTGTTGCTTTATTTGAAGTTGATGTTCTGGTACGTGTACTGAAAAGAAACACAGAACATGTACAATAAACAGGTTCGAGTTCAGTTATATTTTAAGTCGTGTTGTGGCTCGTGTAGTAAGAAAAAACAGAACATGTACAATAAACAGGTTTGAGTTCAGTTATATTTTAAACACGACTTAAAATATAACTGAACTCGAACCTGTTTATTGTACATGTTCTGTTTTTTCTTACTACACGAGCCACAACACAACTTAAAATATAACTGAACTCGAACCTGTTTATTGTACATGTTCTGTGTTTTTTTTTCAGTACACGTACCAGAACATGAACTTCAAATAAAGCAACACTCAGAAATGTGTGCTTTATGTGTGATTGAAACAAAAAGTATGTGATACAAAAATGTTCGTGTAAATAACGAAATATTAAAACGAACACAGTCATGGTTGTGTTGGGCACCGTAGAAAATTTAGAAACGCACATAATTGATATGAAAATAAAGATATGTGTTGGCTGCTTTTGAACAGAACATTGTGTGTTTCATGTGTGTATTTTCTGAACCTTGATTGATATGTTTGTTAAAAAATCCAATATTATACATCCAAATTGAGCTAAAGCTCAATCGAAACAAAATGGAGTGGATCCTTTGTCGACTTGCATAAAAAGAACTAATCTGTTTTTTTTTAGCAGTATGCTCTGTAAGTACACTTCTGCATTATAAGTTTCTGCTGTTATAAACGGCGATCCTGTCCAATCACTTAACCAGAAGCCCGTCACCATCCTACTATTAAAATAATATGTCCGTTTCCTTTTTCTCATGTCCACAAACAACGTGAGAAAGTATTTTGTTTTAAACAATCTAATTATGATTTGATAAATCGTTTTATACGTAACACCGATTGGCGTGAATTGTTGAGTGTTATTAATAACAGCCCTTTTAATATTGATATGATGATTGATACATTCTATAAAACCATTTATTGCATTATGGATAAATGTATTCCAAACCCGATTATTTTTAATCACACTGGCCCTCCTTAGAGTTCCAAGCAGCTATCGATGTTAAAAAATAAAAAAATTAACTTTACAGAAAGTTTAAGGCAACTTGTACTCTTACTGATAAAGGAAAATATTGTACTTGCCGGGCTGACTGCAATTCATTGAATACTAGTCTTTACAATACAGTCTTTATAAATAAAATGAAAACTAATTTCAAGCTGAAAATCATTCTATAATTTTGTAAATTCTAAAAGAAGATCTCACAAATTTCCGCCTGTTGTGAAGTTTCAAAACTACGAATCTGGTGATAATATTGTTATAACTAAAATGTTGACGTTTTTTCTACAACTTATTCCGATGCCCAATATGATAACTTCAGTTATTATCCTTTTGATCTTGCTTCAAATCAAACAATTCGTTTATCATTTATTGAACTTGCTGAAGTTGCACGTGAATTAAAGAGATTAAAATCTTCATTTAACCATGGACATGATGGTGTTCCCAATTGTCTTTTTAAGTATTGTGCTGAAAGTTTATCTGGTCCTTTGACCATCATGTTTAACACATCCATCAAATATGGTTAATTTCCTAATTGCTGGAGAAATTCATATATTATTCCTTTATTCAAATCCGATTGTAAATCTGATGTAAAAAAACTATAGAGGAATTGCCAAACTTAGTTCAATTCCCAAACTTTTTGAGAAATTCATCACAGACCACCTGAGCCATAAGGTATCGTCTTTTATATCACCGTTTCAGCATGGCTTTCGGAAGGGTTGATCAATTATAACTAATATTTTACAATTAAATACTTTAGTCAATCGAGGATTTGTAAATAGTAAACTAACTGATGCTATATACACAGACTTTAGCAAGGCGTTTGATAAAGTTAACCATAACCTTCTTTTAAAAAAATTAAATTTGTTGGGGTTTACTCCCAATAATCTATGTGATAGACACAGAGTGTCAAATATAACAAGTATAACAGGTCTAGACCGAATATACGATACCCTATACCATGGTTTAGAGACCCTATCTCTTCGGTCCAACTAATTGGATATAGAAAATAAGCATAAACCAAATTTTAGTGCCATTGTTATTAATTTTTTTGGCTGCAGATATGAAAAAGTTCATATCGGGTGCTATATTTATATGGGGACTAGGTCGAAAAATGGACCGATCCTGACTATATTTCGTAAAGTCAATTATAATTTGAAAAACTATACACAAACCAAATTTAAGAAAAATCTGTACAATATTTATACCCTATACCACTATGTGGTTTGGGTATAATGACTTTGTGCTGCTGTTTGTAACTACCAAAAATATTTTACCTAGAACCGATCGACTCAGAATCACTTTCTGAGTCGATTTAGCGAGGTCCGTCCGTCCGTCCTTCTGTGTGTCCATGTAAACCTTGTAATCAAACTACATGTCGCAAATATGAATATATTTTGATGAAATTTAGTATATAAGCTTTTATCGGCCATAGGATGAATAGGATGAGCAATTGAAATTGGTGAAATTCGGTCCATATTCAAACCTAGTCCCCATACAAATGACCCCTATGAAATCGACTTAAATTGCCAGAAGATTCAAATTATCATATAGATCTCAGTCAAATTGGGTTTGTATGTGTTTATTATATCCATTAATCAGTAGTCCAAAAATAATCCCTATAGGACAATTCTTAGTCATAGGCCCCATATAGAGCTGCTTCCCGACATTAACTTAAATCTGTTAAAAAACAAAACAAGTAAGAAAATTATAGGCAGTCTAGACCGACTATAAGATACCCTATAGCATGGTTTAGAGACCCTATCTCTTCGGTCCAACTAATTGGATATAGAAAATAAGCATAAACCAAATTTTAGTGCCATTGTTATTAATTTTTTTGGCTGCAGATATGGAAAAGTTCATATCGGGTGCTATTTTTATATGGGGACTAGGTCGAAAAATGAACCGATCCTGACTATATTTGGTAAAGTCAATTATAATTTGAAAAACTATAAACAAACCAAATTTAAGAAAAATCTGTGCAATATTTATACCCTATACCATTATGTGGTTTGGGAATAATGACTTTGTGCTGCTGTTTGTAACTACCAAAAATATTTCACCTAGACACATCTTTTATTGTACCGATCAGCTCAGAATCACTTTCTGAGTCGTTTACAGCAACACCAGCACGCATTAACGATCGACTCTCCACCAAAAACATGAACAACAGAGCTACAATTCGCTTAAGACAAATACTTTAGTAGCAACAAGCAATCAAGAACATTTGCAACATCAACAACGAGTTATGACTCCTCAATGAATAATCGTCATAATATTGCTGCTCCCTCGTCCATTTCCTCGCATCATTTATTAAGTGGTCACGACGCACAGTGGCGCCATTTGAGTTTTTTCGTTGCAAAAATCATATATTTTGAACCGAATAACATTATTGAACAATTTAAACAGCATATGATAGATAACTGTTTAGTCTATGAAATGAGCGTTTGGAAAGGGTGCTACGCTTTGCAGGGGCCTACTTATGGGTTATCAAATTTAAAATTTGTAGAAAAATCAATTTTATGGTAACTAAAAAAAATTATTTTTACATTTTTAGATTGTTTTTATTTTTTTTCTTTAGGGTTTTATGTTTTAAATTATTACCCAACCTATTAAAAAAAATTACTTCTTTTTTAAATTTATTTTTTAAATTTTCTGTAAAATATTCATCTTAATTCGTAAGAGAAGTTATATCTAAAAGACTAATCATTTCTAATCATTTCCTGCGGAAGAAATAAGTGGATCGGAAGATACTGCCAACATGTTGAAGAGGTCCTCATTTTGCCTTACCCTTGATGCTTTGAATGTGTTCTGCAATCTATATTTTTTATAAAATTTGTTAAGAGACTCCTGTGCTTCTTCAGAAAGCTCTCCAATTGGCAAAGACTGGTACTCAATTATATCTTTGCCATGCGCCAATATTTTATGGATGGTCGGGGTCAACTTCTTCTGTGGATACATTTCTCCTAAAAGGGATGCAGTTTTCGATGCATATTCTCCATATTTTGTAGAATTGACATTTTCATTGCAGTTTAACACATTCAAGATCGTTCCCAATCTTTTCACGATTTGATTGTCAATTCCAGTAATTCTAGTTACTGCCTCATCATTTTCAAAAAATCTCCTAGAAGTGTTTCCATCATTTGAGTTACCGTATCCGTGCTTGGGACAGTCTACTTTTAGTCCAACTTGTTTAAAAAAAGCATCCTGTATTTGCTTCTTTCTGATCTTTTCCTTATCCTTTATTGATGTATTTTCATCGAAGTTTTCCTCCTCTTGTGGTAGGGTATACTCCAGTTTTAGCAAGAACTCCATACACCTTATCCTTGCGTGCAATGCTGACATTACATATTCGTAACTCTCCTCGTTTGTAGAATCGTTTAAATTAAGAAAGTTCTTCTGATTCTTTTTGCAAATCGGGCATGACAATGTTGAGGTTGTTCCTGTCAGTTCGTTTACGACTCTTCCGTCAACCATGGTCAGGTGGAACTCTTAATTGCATTCAATATATTTCCCTTCTCCAATTTGCAGCTTTGTAGGCTTAATCTTGCTTATTTGTTCTTCAATGCCCTTCACCGTGGTCACATTATTGGTCGGCAATAATGCACTGATGACGGACGTGGATTTTTCCTGTGTAGGGAAACATCAGATTTTAGCCACAAAGGAACAACAGATGCCATAAACATATTTCCGTAAGATATTGTAGCGTCATCGGAAGATATCATTTGCTTATAAACGCTTTGTCCGGATGATCCATCGCAGCCCCATTTGCTGATCAATGTCAGTTTCTCAGGAAGAAATTTCACCTCATTTTCAGGAAGACTCTCCAACAACCGTTTTGCTGTATGGCCCATGAGATCCTGCAGATTGGCTTTCACAGAGACTTCCGTAAACTCGGTATGCAGCGGTCGTGAATTTATTTTGGCTTGCGTAATATGCTTGTATCCTGGTAAAACGTCAGCCCCGTGTCGCATCAGGGATGCCCGTAGTATCTCATATTTTTCTTTGGAAAGTTGTAAGTCCATAAACAAGGCCAAGGCTTCTTCGGAACCATACTTTTTAATGTCTGTGTTTGTTTGCGTGGGAATGCTTTCCTTAATCCTTTTTAGTCGCAGTGGGCTTGCATCAGCAAGAGATTTTGTAATCTGCAACCTAACTCTTTCACTATCCTTTGTATATTTAATAGACAGCGCGTCCGATAAATGCTTCGTGGTCAAGTCATTGGTGGCATCGGCAAGTTTCCTCTTTCTTGTGAAAATTTAACACTCCTCAATACTTTTTTTTTGGCCTTCCTTTTGCTCCTCTGGTTGATGTGGTGGGTTTATCTACTGCCCATATATCCAGGATGGTGTCTTCATTAAGCCAGTCCTCGTATTTGGAGTTGAAGTTTTGCCTTAATATTTGCATATATCAGATAAAAATTATTTTTTATAGTTTCGCTTCTCTCAATATTTCCGTATAAGCTATCAAGTTCTTCTAAAGCAGCTTCCGTGAAAAACATTGGTGTGGTTGACCTTCTAAACATTTCAAATAATTTTAGATTGTTTAACGCCATGGTTTCAGTACTTGTTGCGCCAACTTTCAGTCGTAGACTAATCCAGGCATTATGCTTATTTTGAAATATATACCATGCCTAAAAATTTACCTGTTCCCTGCATACATATGGATTTAGGCTGAATTATGCAATTTTGATATTATGCTCGTGTCTAACTAAGATTTGTGCCTACCTGGAGGGACCATAAGTCAATATTGTTCTTGACCATTTGTACTCCAAAGTAATTTTTATGTGAGGTGCGTACCTGCGAATTTAAATGAGTAGTTTTTTGTGCATCCTGTGTCTGTAACAGAATATTGGGAGTAGACTTCGGCAGAGGCTCACAGGTAGACAACCGACTTAAAATGCTATTTTCAAACTATTAGATCAAACTACTGTCAGTCAAAACATGTAAGGGATGCACGCCATACAATTTCCGCAACCATGTCTTTTTAACCTTTTTTACCTCAATAAGCCAAACGGGCAAGTGCGGGCAGATAAAACCTTTTTAATTATGTAAAGAAATAATCAAAGAACATGTTTTGCAAATATGGCAAATATAGAAAAATATGGATTTTTTTTATTTTCCGTCAAAGTGAAAAAACGGATAGTTTTTAAATAGTTTTAATTTACCAGGAGAAACACAAAGCAAACAGTTAATTTTTTTTTTGATCATTATACATTTAATAAATACATCAATCAATACAAACAAAAAATAAGGTGATTCGTTACCTATTTTTCGAGATATTACACCTGAAATCGCAACAAATTGACTAAAAATTGTGTGTTTTTTTGAAAACCGAAAGTCGGTCAACTTTGAACGGTTATATCTTCTAAACTAAAAATGTGATATTATTAAGAGTAGCATATTTGAAATCGTTGAAAAGTTTCCTATAACATGGGTTTATTCAAAACTTCGTCGGCGCACATGAAAATTTTGATTTTTGCAACCTCTTTTGCTCTACGGGCGCCACTGTGCGACGGTCAATCGTGGAAATGTTCATCAAGCTGTATCACCCGCCTCGACAAATAAATGGCATGATCAAGTAATAAAGCATATTTGATAATCGCAGCAACTCGGTAGTTCTAACCAATTCTACTGTTCATTTTTTTCCACTTAAAATTAATATCGCAAACAGAACCGTAATCTTCTGGTTCAGAAAGTGTAGCCAGTTAACCGGGTCAACATTGAGGATTTTTTTTTTGCTCTATTTCTTTTAAATTTGTAACTATAAAATAAATAAATGAATAACATTTGAAATTTTTTTAAATTTAAATTTTATAATTACTGCATGGAAGACTTTAAGAAATCAAAATGTGTGGACTCCATCGCCTGGTCCCCAAGAAATGCTAATCCTTCACCGTTTTTCACAGAACTGTTCTATGTGAAAAAGTCCATATAGCTCTTTTTGAAAGCTTCTATACATGCTTTGTAATTTGTAATTTTGGCCAAGATTATTTCCAAAACATGCAGAAACTACTTTTTTGAATTCGTCAAATACTTTAACATAGTTAGGTATTGCTACATTTTCAAACTGGTGCAGAAGGTCTACTTTATCCAAAAGTGTTTTGCATGCATTTCCTTTAAACCCAGAACATCCTCGTCTGATTTCACGCTGAACGTGACAAGCTTTTGCCCATGACAGCGACTCATTTTCACACTCTTTCAACATATGCGTGAAAACAGTGTTAACAACACCAAGCATAAGGTGTAATTCTGGCGGTGGAATAATGTCTAGGAATGTTTTGCCTCCAACAGTTGTATAATATAGCCATATTGTATTATAAATTAAATATTTTCGGGGGATCTTAATTCGCCACAGCTGCTTAGCTCATCTTTCTTGGCATAACAATAAGTGCACGGGTATGCACTACTGTGCGACATAATACCTGCCAAGATATTCGCTAGCTTCAAATCGGTCGCCGTGGAAAGGACTTATATTCAACGTTGAAAAGAGTTGCTATACATTCTTATAATTTTCTTGTGCACTACGGTTTTTTTTGTAATTTATCTGAAGTTTGTCAGATTTTTATTGTGATAATTTTTTCTGAGCTCTGTCAGATTCGATATTTTATTCGCGCACATTTTTTTTTAACTATTTGCGATAATTTCGAGTAGTTTTTTTTCGATGCCTGGTGGATAAAATTTACGTTCTTCTCTATTGGTTTCTGATTGCAATGCCCAAAATGTTCAAAGTGGATTTATTTAAAAATCTCTCCACAGATTATTTTAGTTTTTTGATTTTTCTCATCTATGAATATTGTAAATTCCAAATCTCTACTAATTTTCTAGGTGTAAGACCTTTTTATTTAATTTAGTTAAGGCGCACCGTGCCATTATAGTTCATAATTCAATTAACATATGTTAAAACCTGGGCCACAAAAGTGTTTCTGTTCCACAATATTCTTTGCAAATCTCACTTTGCACTACGCAAATTTTAGCAAATACATTGCACTCTTTGCAAAGTCTTTGCTCGCTCCTGCAAAGGTTTCCACAAAGCATTTAATCATCTTTGCACGTCTTATAACTTTTCACTTTGAATTGCTAAATAGAACCTGTTAAAATGGGCCGCAAAATAAAAATGTGAAAAAACTTGCAATGCCACATGTGATTAAAGAAAAAAATTTTATTTTATTTGCAAGTTTTCAAAACAATAAAGTAAGTAAAGCACTCTTTAATATTAAAGGTTTTAGTCCCGAAAAATGGATTCGGCATCTATAATTTCTTGCTATAACCGCGTCTTCACTATCGTCGAACAAAAATTCACGTCTCACAATTTGAATTTGTAAAGCGATTGTTTACCTCTTTAGACAAACTTATTAAAATTTGCCGTGCAAAAATAAAATTTACAGTTTTTGTAAAACGAAACAGCACAATTATTTGCAAATTCCTTGCAATTTACACTTTTCAATATTAACTTTACACTTTCCACAAGAGAACGTACGTGGAGCAAAAATTGCAAAGAGAATATAAAAATTGCAAAGACTTTGCAAATTACACTTATCAATTTCAACTTATCACTTATCAAATTTTATAGTTCTGAGGAACATAAAGTTTTCAAATTGACGATAAATTTGATAATTGCAAAATGAGTAGCTGATAAGTCGTTTTGTGGAATAGGGCCCTGTTCTGTTTGAAGATTAAGATCTTATTGTGCGCGATTTAGTACATAAATAGCTTTGGATATGCTAGCAAATTTTTTTATTATCGTATGGGTACAATCGAACTGGGCTTGGAGATTAAGTGAACAAATATTGTTTTTATGTTGCTGATGCTAGAAGAAAATCCAAATTGTATATCGTCTGTCACTTCACCATAGTATACCGACTCTAAGTACCCATAAAAGACACCAATGTCGCAATTTTTTCAAGGTAATAAGTCATTTATATCAAGAACGTCAAAAAAATACCATAAAATCCCTTAGCAGGGAGTTCTGTACCAAGTAAAATAAATCATTCGCAAAAACTAATTTTAAGAGGTGAGTTTAAAAAAAATAATTGTTAAAAAATTTGTGCCAATATTTTGCAATTTTCACTAAAATCGTTTTTATCGATCTTATTAAGAACAAGTAAGAGTATTAAATTCGGCTGTGCCGAATCTTTGATACCCTCCACCTCGGTTTGAATATTGATAATAAATGTAAACAAAATATTGGAAAAATATACATGCCTTTTTTTATATGCATGCATTTCCGGTTATATGACATAACTTCTCGTTTAATTTAGTTTTTGCTAATTAAATAGCTCGCCCTAACCTCCATTGCAAAGGTAATGGTTGTGTAGGGTGGCTATATGCATTAAATCGTGCTAATTGGAGATGGCTATATAGTTTCTTTTAACTGACCAAATATTTCTTCATTGCGGCCATATAGGTCGGATGGAGTAACAAAATAATAACCAAAAAAAAAGCTCTCTCAACTTTTTTATTTAAATATTGCCATATTTTGAAAACATAGAGAATAAATTTATAATAATATATAATAAAATTAGGGATGGCAAACGCTAAAAACCAAATGTCCCAAACATTTCAAATAAATTAATTTGTTATCTTTATTTTCTGAAAAACTTAAAATTTTCATTAAAAAAAAAATGGGAAAATTTATATAAAAAATAACATTCTCATCAAATTGCGTTTATTTATGTAACAATTTTTATGTTCGCAATTCTTAAATATCATTTGAGGTTTTCTACAATTCATTGAATTTTAATCAATGTTTTCTGTAGTCCGATTTTGTAAATTTCAACGATCCGACACAAAATATATCGACAGCTATTGTTGTTTGCACTAAGGGTTAAGTGATTCACTATGTACATACATCTTAACGACAGTCGACAAATCTGTTTTTCTATTTATTTAAATTGTAAACGAGTGGCATCTCTGTAAAAATCAGCGAGAAACATAAAAAAGAATAGACAAAAACAAATTACTTCGTGTTTGACAGGATGATGTTATCTTTGTGTTTAATATCTCTATTTTTTTTACTAATATTTCTGTTTATTTATTTGAAAATGAAATATTGAATTGAATATGCTATTTAATTTTTTTACTAATATAAAAAAGTTTTTTAATAGAAGCAAAATATTTTCACTATTTTATGATTTTTATTTATGTATGACGACATTTCAACCTAAAAATTTAAGTTTTTATCGATTGAATAAACAACACCAAAATGGTTGTCGTTTAGATAACAACAATAGCTGACTTTAACAATAACGAATATCGTTTAAAAATTTTACTGATAATTTTGCTTTTCTTTTTTTAACGATTCGACCATCGTTAAAAGAAGTTACTGAAAAGCTATTAATTTCTCCTGAATCGCAATATTTTTGTATAATGTAAATATTTTTTTAATGTAAACATATTTGGTGTTTTAATTTGGTTTTAATTTGATGCAATTGATGTCTTCTAAATTTAAAATTATTATTTCCGACGTTCTGATATGATATTCTGAAATTCAATTAATATTTTCTAATTTATAATTGGAAATTTTAATTCCAGTTTTTAGAAATGATATTTTCTAAAATTTTAATGGAAAATTTAAAAAGTGCAATTTTGTATTTATGTGTGCTTTAGTAATTATAAGCAATTTTCAAAAATTCGGTGTAATCGCAATCAGATATTTTGTACGTAAAGCAGAATAATAATATTAACTGTTTTGAAAGCAAAAAACTCATTGATGAACTCGGTAACTCTATTTTGTAAAGACAACAAAAAGTTAATATGCCAAACTTATGTTCATATTTGTAGAAGAATAATGAAAAAACGTACGAAATAAAAGACCAGCCCGTGTATACTCTTAACATTGTTCTGTATGATATCTAGTTGAAAATATTGACATTCATGTTAAAATAGAAATAACTATTGCAAAGCTAATTAGAACAAAAATTGTGGCGCCATCTACTATGGCATAGTCACGCTGAGCAAAATGAAGTGACACTCTGTTAATGCAAAAGAAATGTATTTTCCCCACAACAAAATATTGCAGAATTTTATGTAAAAAAAAATAATATACCGATTTATTTCTAACATGCAGTTATTGTGGATATACATGCATATATTGAATATATGTACATATATTATTTTTATTATTTAATATGTGTATGTATGTATATGTAAACATTACACACAAAAAATACAACATCAAACGTTATTTTTGTGTTTTTCTCTTTAAATAAATTAATACATAATTTTTTTTTTTGCTAAATTCACATTGTTTTTTTTTATTAACAACTAGGTATTTTAACATTATTTGCTTTAGATGTTGGTGAGTTTTTACACCCTTTATATCAGCTCGTAGTGTCTGCTTGTCGAAAAAATTTTGGATCGATTTTAACCCCTTTCCGGGACCCCATCGATCTGAAACTTTGCAGGCAGGCTCGTGACAATGACAGAAATGATCTAACAAATTTTTTTAGTGATGCCAAAACAATGGAAAGTTTTAAATTTTTCTACCAGAGTTGATAAAAAAATGTACAAAGGATTAGTTTTTATTATATTATTACCACAACGACCACAAAAACAACAAGTCCATCTATGACAACAATATAACATTTAGAATAACAACAAGAACACTATAGAAACATCATATTTTTCATTTTTTTTTTTAATTTTTCAGAGATTTCCCTGGACCTGTTCCACCGATTGTAATGATTTTTGAAATAGAAACCTTCCCATGATTTTGGAGAATCATTCTCTCTAAAAATGATCACCTTAGCTATCCTATTGAGGGCGTGATCGTGACAAGAACAACATAGAATATTATATTTTTTTAAAACTTTTTTTAGTTCTTCATTCAAATCTCGGGCCCTAATCGACCGATTTGGACGGTTTTAAATCGCAAACTTTTCATGATGTTAGTGAATCATTTTTTATGTCAGCGAGCACCCTAGCTGCCCGATTGATGCCGCCATCGTGATTTCCACAGACGCTATATCAACTCCGGTTGTTATTTGGATCACAAATATATATATTTTATGGGGTCCAAAATTTTTTTTCTAATTATTACAAACGGAATGACAAACTTATATATACCCTCTGCACACTGGAGTGGATGGAACATACCAAAAAAGGTGTTAATTTTATAACTGCCAGTTCTTGACATATTCTTGTTGATAAGAGTATTTGTGTATTATTAACATTCTTCCCAAAATTAGGGATGATGAAAACCAACAAAATAATTGTTTTCCTAAATGGTTGGCAATCATTGAGCAGATCATCAGTTTATATATTTAGGCATTTATCTTTTGTACAGCTAATAATGGCTGGTTGCTGTGAACGTGTTGTAAGTATGCTGTATGTAAGTATGAGTATGTGTACATATGATGAACTTTCAATGTAAAGTAAACAATTTTTCAATTTAGCAAGTTGCGGTAAATTGCCGTTACATTATTTATAAGTGAGTATGTTTGTTTGGGCATTGTATTTATGTACATATTCTTTGTTTGTGCTTTTTTGACCAATTGAGAATGTTCTAATAGATTTTTTTATCATCTTACAATGCACTGTATGTGTTTATATCCGAAATTTTCGAATTGAAAACAAAATTTAGCATTAAGCAGTTAAAGTCATGATCAAAATAATTTTTTTATATGAGGAAAACACAAACAGAGATTTCAATTGATAAGTTACCAAACAGTTTGCTTTATATTATACTTAATTCATTGTTTTGAGATCAATTAAATTTCCCTAACATTCCTTAACTATCAATTTAATCTGACAATTCCCCAAAACTAATCAACACTGTTATATATTAACAGGTCCCGGAAGAACATTTATTGGCCAGAGCCTGCTAATTTAGTAAGCAACACTATTTGAAACTAACCATAACGATCAAAAAAAATTAATTTTGAAGTTTTTCGTATATGCATCTTATTAATATATGAAAAACCACTGAAGCTAGCCACTGAAGTGATTTTGTATTAATTAGAGTAGAATCAGATCAGGATAAAAGTAATAATTCAATATTATATACCTTGAGTGCAATAATAGGGAGAGCTTTGAAAATTTGTGTGAGTTCATGTATTACTACTGTGAGTAGCAGTGCCGAAAATAATAAGCGCGCTAGCTTCCATATAAAGAAAATATTGAATATGAGAGGTAGAGCTTTGCAAATGTATGTATATGGCGCCATCTGCTATTATTGTAACTACTCGCGCTAAAAACAAATAAATGCGCATGTTAGCTCCCACACAAAGTGTTTATTCAATATCATATATTCAATATCCCTATCTTAATGATAATGAGTGATTTGAAAATTTGTATGAGGTCATATATTATTACTGTAATACATATTTTTATTATATTATTTTTAAATCCCTAATCTCAAATTTCTGATTTAATTTATAATTATAGTGTGTAAGGTTTTTGCCATAGACTTAATAATTAAAAAAAAATAAAAAAGTAGGCGTGAAGGGATAAGTGGGCATGTCACCTTCCGTACAGAGTAATGTTGCAATATAATATATACTAGCAGATTCCAGCGCTCGAAATTCGAGTGCAATTTTTAGGTAACTTTATTTCTCAACTTAGCCAATTCACAAACCAACACTTTTTTTGGTTTATTATTGTGAATGAAGATAACAAACTAATTAACAAACACATTAACAAATTTAATAAACACACACATAGCATATGTATAATTTTATGTATGTGTTAGTAGCAACTTTAAATGCAATTTACTCAAAATAAGGGAAAAAATTAAAAAATCTATAAAACTGGTGAATAGCTAAAAAGAAATACCTTTGAAATAATATACGTTTGGTCAAAATCGGGATAAAACGGTTGAACAAAACATCGGTAACAAAAAATCGCCTAGCCTATTAATATTATAGATATCCTGAGTAATAAAATAGGGACACTAACGAAACTTTGTGTGCGTTCACAGGTTATTAGTGTCAGTAGCCACGCTGATAATTGGTAGTATTGCACCTGTAGATGTGGCACCCCTCATATAAAATAATTATTGAACATCATATACTTTGAGTAATATGGCAAGGAGACCTTTGATAATTTGGGTGACGTCAATTGACAATAATTTTAGTAGCCGTGCTGAAAAAGGCCTGGCATCTTCCATACAAAGTAATAAATAAATAATTGCGTTGGTGCGTATTTGTGACCAGCTAGGCTCAACCACTAAATGTATCCACCTTATATTCAAATCATATGCTACACACTCCTTTCTCACGGCTATATCTTGGTGACCAATTAGAATTTAGTTTTCCTGTCTTTGGCACAATCTTAGATACAGACTAGGAAAAAAAAAATGTTAAACAGACTAATCCGAAAAATAGCCAAATGTCGAAAATGTTAGAAAAAATTAAAATTTTTCGACATTATAGCAATAGTGAAAAACGATTTTTAAGAAAAAAAAAAAAAAAAAAAAAAATAGTAATAAAAATATCTTTCGAACTGCCGATCGAATCGAATGAATATTCTGTATCGGTGGAAATCTTGAAGCCGTAACAATGTTAATTCCTGTAACTAGTGAGTGTTTTTTTTAAATCCAATAGAATATGAGGTTTTAAGAAATACCTAGTTAAATCTTAACATATTTTATGGTCAAACTCTGTTCCCCATACGACCAAAACTTTATATTGAAATGTCTCTCTAATTACCGTAAAGCGTACAAGACTGAACTGAAACTATCACATTTCGGCTTTGGTGGCGATCGTACCTTCTACGTCAATGAAAACTTGACCACCACTAATCATAAAATACTTCGATCTGCAATTGAATTTAAAAAGAAAGGGCTGATAAAAACAGCATACACTACTCGAGGCTTAGTATATATTAGATTCAATGGTAATGACGAACCAGTTAGAGTTGAGACTATTGAAGGACTAAACAATTTATTTCCTGATGGATGTTTTCCTGCCAACAACTGATGATTTGGTAATGGTTTTAATAGTAAATTGATATTTCTGTCTTCATTTATTAATTCTTCTATTAGTATTATTTTTACTATTTTTTATATACGTAACAAATTTGATATATTTTTTAGATTTTCTAACACTTTTTGTAAATTTCTTCCTTCTTTATCCTGGCGTTACTTTTTTAATCCTTCATAATGATTTTGAACGGCGATAGTTTATCTTTCAGTTCCAAAGACGTAACTTATAATCTTATTCGTATTTTATGCAAACAGAGATCAGGTTTAAATATATGCCATATTAATGCGCAGAGTCTTAATAATAAGATTGATGAATTTAGGTTTATATTCGAGAACTCAGGTGTTGATATAATATGTGTTTCGGAGACATGGTCAATGAAAAAGTTGATGATAAAATGATTGGATTAATCGGATTAAAAATTTTTCGCTGTAATAGGAATACTCGTTGTGGTGGTGTAGCTTTTTTTGTCAGAAAAGGCATTATGTGTAAATATCATAGCAAATCTAAACCTCATGAAAAGGTTGAACATATATTTGTTGAAGTTTCGTCCCATGGAAAACAATTACTTGTTGGATGTGTTTATAGACCTAATAAAAGAATAGACCTTGATGTTTTTCAAAATATACTTGAAACTATAACTCTCAATTATGAAGATATTTTAATATGTGGGTATTTTAATTCAAACGTTATCAATGAGACTATTTTACTTGACATAATGCAATCAATTGGCCTTTCTCCAACTAACATTACAGTTCCAACTCATTTTACTGCTACAAGTAACTCGTTACTTGATCTTTTCTTTGTCAGTAGCAAAAAGAAAGTCTTACTCTATGATCAGTGCTCAGCACCTTGTTTTTCAAAGCACGACTTAATTTTTCTATCATTTGACTTTAAAATGCAAGTGGTGGATGACGTTGTTACTTATTATGATTTTAAACAAATGGATCGAAACGCGATGTTATTCGAATTATCTAAAATTGACTGGGACTCCATTTACTACATGCCTTCGGTTGACAATCGGGTCAGTTTTTTAGAACAAAATTTGGCATATGTGTTCCACAAATCTGTACCTTTAAAAACAACAAAATACAATTACAAAAATAAACCCTGGTTCAATCAACAGATTAAGGATAAAATCTGTGAAAGGGATAATGCTTTTAAAAGTTGGAAACTGTTTAAAACAGATAATTTATATGACGAATATTCCAAAGCTAGAAAACAAGTAAATAAAATGATAAAAGCTGCTAAATCTGCATACTACTCTAGCCTATTTATTTCTGCTGCACACTCTAAAAAAACGTGGAAACTCATACGAGAAATTGGTGTCGGCAAATGTAAGGAAATTGTCAATTCTGACATAAATGTTGATTCGCTTAACGAATCTTTTACAAATATCCCTGACATCCCCATAAACGATGGATATTATACCCGCAATACTGATATTAGTTCAACTTTATCGGAAAATGCTTTTTGTTTTCAATGCGTAAACCAACTGGAAGTACTTTCCACATGCCAAGCTGTGAAATCTAATGCTGTTGGTTCTGATAACATACATCCCAGATTCTTAAAGGAAATTATCCCTCAACTGCTACCTCAAATTACCCATATTTTTAACACTATTATCACAAAAAGTGTATTTCCTCAAAGTTGGAAAAATGCTAAAATTTTACCTATTCCTAAATCAAATAAAGAATATCGTCCCATTGCTATCCTACCATACTTGTCTAATGCGCTTGAAAGGTTATTGCACCAGCAAATTGGAAAACATGTCAAGAATATGGGCCTACTCTCAGACAGACAATCAGGCTTTCGTCCTAAACATAGCTGCATAACTGCACTCATTGATGTGTCTGAAGATATTCGTGGGTATAGTGATAGTGGTAACATTGCATTTCTAGTGCTCTTAGATCATTCGAAGGCATTTGATACTGTGAATCATGAAATACTCTGCATGAAGCTAAGAACTTTTTTTGGTTTCTCTCCTTCCGCAACTCGTCTTATATCGTCTTATTTAGAAAATCGACAACAATACGTTAACGCCAATAATAAAATATCAAATGTGCTTCCAGTAAAAAAGGGCGTTCCGCAAGGTTCGATTCTAGGACCACTTCTTTTCACTATATATATAAATGATTTGCCTAGGCAACTTTCGTATTGTAAAGTTCATATGTATGCTGATGATGTGCAACTTTATGTTTGTAGTCGTTTCGATGAACTAAATAACTGTGTTGCGAACCTAAATGTGGATCTTAATCGAATTTACTTATGGGCTCTGGCAAATGGGCTATGTCTCAATCCTTCAAAGTCTAAATGCATCGTTATTACTCGAAGATCAGTGTCTTCCCTTGTTATACCAGATATTATGTTCAACCGTCAAATTATTGAAATTACACATAAAACCAAAAATCTTGGAATTATTTTCAATAAAACTCTCACCTGGTCTGATCATATAAATGTCGCTTCGGGAAAAACGTATTCAATGCTTCGATCACTGTGGAAAACTCAACATCTTACACCAGTCCATGTACGAGTTCTACTTGCAAAAACCTATCTAATTCCAACTTTGTTGTACGGATGCGAACTATTTGCTAGCTGTGATTCTATTAGCTCTAGGAAATTAACAACTACGTTTTATTCTATATTGAGATACGTCTACAATTTGAAAAGATCATCCCACATAACACCGTATGCGCGAAAACTTTACGGTGTGAATTTTTGCGATCTCTTGAAGATACGATCATTGATACTGATGCATAAGTTTATAGTTACACGTGAGCCTACATATCTTTTTAATCGAATATCCTTTTCTAATTCAAGAAGCAATAATTCTATAATTCAAATAAGACATAAAAGTTTGGTCTCTGAATGGCAGTTCTATATACTCTGCATACGTCTTTGGAACTTGCTACCGCCAATATTACAATATTTAAGCAACGCAGGACATTTTAGGAAAAAAGTTTTCCAATTTTTCAATACCATTTAAATATTGTTTAAACTTTGCTTTGTTTTGAATATATGTATGTAAAATAATTTTTGTTATCTTATTTTATACAAATTATAAACTATGTTATATTTTCATTAAATAGTGTATCACATTATACCGATCCTGTACTTTAATTATAAGACTCTTAGTCTTGTTCTGCAGGAAACCAAATAAATAAATAAATAAATAAATAAATAATCGAAAGATCGAAAGATCATTGACAATTGAAAATGACTTCGGATTTATGGCAATCGCAGCTTTTCTTAACAAAGCGCAACACGGACCTCCAATTTTGGACCACTGTTTGGAGCAATGTTGGCCGTATGTCACGAATAACATGAACAGTGGTAGCCTCCAAGGCGTTGGTTGTTGCTAGTGATCAGCAGTAGGAAATAATCAAATTGTATGACCTTTGAGGTCAAATGGCACGTCCAAATCAACTCATCCCCAAATTTTGATTGCAATAAGTCGGTGGTTGCGCAAGCCGTATAGCACAAAACGCCATCTTCTTGAAACCACATCTTGTTTGGATCAATCTCATCCATATTTTCAAACAAAAAAATCATTGATCATTAAGTGGTATCTCCGTTGACTCTAATGCGAGCTCCGGCTTTATCTTTGAAGAAATGAAATTAAAAAAAAAATTTACTGCAGAAACGAAGCTTGGTTTTTAACTAATCTGGGTGCGCTGAATTCGAATCTGGCAAAATTGGGCTATCGCGCAGGTGAGTAGTTTGGTTTTGCTATCAAAAACTTTTACAAACAGTGGACACCGACAATATTTTTCTATAGTTGCAGAACTGTTTTACACAAGCGATCAAATGGCAAGAAGATCTATTTCGAATTTCAATTCCAGTACTTTGGAGAGAGTCAAGTAACTAGCAAACCGATTGTTGTTTCTGTTAAACAAAAGTTGCTGGATTCAATAAGAAAAATCAAAAAAAAAAAAAAAATATTACTTACGCGAATGTCCCATCGGTTTCCAAACGAGTTCAACATCCACCAAATGATCCATTACCAGTCATTGCCAATTATACGAGCAATGAGTCCGAAAAATCTTTCAACAGCAGTGGTAGTTTGTATGAGGCTGATGATGAACGCCATTCAGTGACTCAACCTGAGCTGAATGATCTAAATCGGAATTTACATTTAACGAAGCAACACGCAGAATAACTAGCTTCACGCATGCAGCAGTGGTAACATCTTGCAGTTGGGACAAAAGTAACAATCTGTAGAGATAAAAGCTTGGAATTGGTTGCATATTTTGAAAGGAAACACTCTTTTTTATAGTGTACTGATATTAATGGTTTATTTGTGAACCAGCCATATGACAAAACTGAATGGATATTGTTTATTGATGGCTCTAAGTAGAGTATAAAGGCTCTTTTTTTGCATAATGGGATTGACAAACCATCCGTACCAATTGCTCATGCCATTAACACAAAGGAAAGTTACGAATCAATGACTGACAACGATCATAAATGGAAGATCAGTGGTAACCTGATCGTATGTAACTGTAAAGTTATCTGTTTCAGGACATTGGTTTGTTGACTGGTATGCAAGCCTTTGTCTATGGGATAGTCGCGCTATATGTCATCATTACGTCATAGTGGGCAAAAAGAACTGACTATTCACCAGGAAAACAAAGCATTTCAAATAAACCATTAACTGATCCCAATGACGTTTTTCTTCCGCTGCTGCATATAAAATTGGGCCTTTTTAAGAACTTTGTCAAGGCTCTGGACAAAGATGATGCATCATTTTAATCTTTGTTAGCGGTTTTTCTAAAATTTCATAAATCAAAGAAGGCATATTTGTCAGGATCAGGAAGCTATGGAATGATGACAATTTTTCACAATGCTTATTGGAGAAGGAGTATGCTGCCTGGAAATCGTTTAAGAGTATCGTGGACAGTTTTATTGGAAACAATAAGAGTGAATGCTACAGACAAATTGTTGCTGAAATATTGAAGAATTATCACGAATGAATGTCACTCAAAATGCATTTTATTATTCACATTTAGAATTTTTTTCAATGGTGCGTGGTAAAAAAGAAGAAGAAAGCATATATTTCAAAAATTCATAACTGCGCTGTATTCTTAATCGGACCGGTTTCTTGCATTTCAGCCTTTATCAGCGATTTATTGAACATTGTGATAATTGTTATGTTTTAATTGAATGGATTGTTTCTATAAGAAATTTTTCTACTTACGGCGGCCATGAGGTTTGAACCATGATTCTTCACATACACTCGTACTTGCACTTTTTGGTCAGCGCTTTAACACACATTTTTTCCACAAAACCTAGGTGCGGGGAGCGACGAACAAGGTGAGTATGCTCACCAAGATTTGATGATATTTGAAAGAAATTATCAAGGATTTTGGGACAAAAGCATGCTGGGAGACTATCGCTGGACTCTAATACGTAAAATCGAACCAACAAAATACAAACGACGTTCAAATAACGCCATTCACTTTTGAAAATTCATTGATTTTTAAATAAACTAATGATTTTTTATGTAAAAAACGAACAAAAACTTTTTTTTTCTATCTCGAAGACCTGACGTGGCAGAGAAAAATTTACAGTTCAAATTTAGCCCACCAAATTACCCTAAGAAAGATATTTGGTTGCTCTAGTCCTTGTTGTTGGCTATTGTAATTATTGAAACCGGTAAAGCATGTGAAAAAAGATTCCATGTTTTTAATTTATAAAATTTTGTTGTATACAAATTGCTCTTCATTAACAGATTGAATAATTTTTCTTAAATATTTGAATGAAAATTTGCGATAACTAACGTTCAGTATATAATTGAACAAATATTTATTTAAATATGTATTTGTAAACTGAAACATAAGTATGTATTTGTTTTTCCCAAAATTTTTTTTTTAATCTTGTGAAAATATATTTTTAATTACTTCAAAAATATGACTGTCTAGTTAGAACTAAAAATTTCTGAAATTTTTCTACACACTATCATGAACACTATAGACGTAATGGTGCAATCTGCATGGTAGGTGTAAGTAAAATCGGCATTTACAAGTAGCCGAAAAAATCATTGTTGTCCAAGGAAAATCCGATAATGAATCAAAAATAGTGACTGAAAAAACGAGATCTAACCGAAACAAACAAACTTCAGATTTGTATTTCTCATGACAAAATTACCCAAAACTATTCATATCTCACAAGCACCAAACAAAAAACATATTTCTGATTTGCAGTATCTAAAGGTGCGTTCAGACTACGCAAATATTTGACCAAATAAACGTAACCCCTAATTTTAAGAAAGTTTTTTTCAATCTTACATGATATATAAAAGATAAAATTAAGTTATGTTTTATTATATTAGTAATATTTAATATATTTAACTATATTCTATATCATATATTGTATAACTTAATGAAAATTATACAAGGAAAATTATACATTATTTAGTGGTTACGCTTATTTGGTCAAATATTTGCGTAGTCTGAACGCATGGCAGAAGGCTGTCTTTTGGCATTCCAAATATTTTTACCTGTTGCAGATAAACGAAACAACCAAAACATATTTTAATGCCATTTCCTTTTTTTTAAGGCAAAATTATCTAAAAAAAAATATGAGCAATACTAACATTCAAGACATTAGAGAGTTAACTAAGGTATAAGTTAAAATGATGAATTTAAACCATAAAATTATATATTGTGCTGAGCTTTTAAGGAATGTATTTGCTAAATGTATTTTAAAGTTGACCCTGACCACATTTAACTGAATCAAATAAATAAACATTTTTCCAGACTTTATCATTATTAAGAAATTCTTACATTTTTTGCAGAATCTTTGCTAGATATTTATGAATTTATTTAGTCCTTTAAAATGCAGCATTAAATCACTGATGGTGAGTGACTGACATTTTTGCAATTCATTTGAATTTCTTAGTAAAAGCCTTCACTAAAATCTTTAAGACTTAAAACTAAAAAGGACTAATAAAACGGTTTTATAAAAGTTGTTTAAGTACAATTTAATATTTTCTTTGTACTTTTCCGCCTTTGAGTCAATTAGCCATTTTTGGGTTAATTCTGGGTTAAAATCTATGAAACTCCTTTTTTTATACATCGTTGAAAGGAGTGTTTACATAGATTTTAATTAGTAAAACCGTTAACGGTACTTAGATATTGCTCGCCACCTTCTCTCTTTATTTTTTAACTTATAAAATCAATCGTTTTGGTACCTTCGTACAATTCGTACACATAAACACCATCCGCTGTGCATATTTTTAAAAAAGGTAACACATCTTGTATACATTTGTATATACAAATAAAATAGAGATCTTATTTTCTCTACGTATCAAACCTAAAATTAAATTGTGTTTTATTTCTTTTTTGCTACATACGCAAACATTTGGTCCTTCGAACCGGATCCTGAGGAAAAATTTGGAAAATTTTTAAAAATTATTAATTTCAACATTCCCACAGCCTTCATCTTGTCAACACCAGCAAGAACCTGCAAAAACAACCCTTCGCTGCAACTACAATTTACATCAAATTTAAACTAAAGGTGCGTATAGTTCAGTTTTTTTTATGTGTGAGCAAATCAAAAAATTTAAAATTTAAAAAGTGTATAATAAAAATTAATTTAAAAATAAAAAGGTCCATTATTAAAATACTATTTTTTTCGTACTTTTCGTTTTACAACCCTACGCGTTACGTTACATTACGTGTATATTCTTTACGTGGACGGTGATATTAATTATATCGTGTTTGTTTTAATCGAAAATAAAAAGAAAAAGCCGTCGGGATTTTTAAAAAGTGTTTAGTGCAAGTAATAATATAAATAATCATATCGTGTTTGTTTTATTCGAAGGAAAGAGAAAAAGCCGTCGGGATTTTAAAAAAAAGTGTTTAGTGCAAATAATAATACTTTAAACAGATTTACATTTAAACATAACTAAATCGGTTTTTCTCCTTTGTGTTATACATATACGCTCACGCGAACGTTTTTTTTTCGTGTTTAAACTGCTTAAGCTGAATAGTTTTTATTTCTCTATACGTTCACGCGTTGGTTTTTTTTTGTGTTTATGCTCAAGAGTGTGTTTATTTCTCTTCACACTAATATATACGCACACGCATTGTGTTGGTTTGTTTTTTCTATAACATTGTTAGTCACCCTACTGTCCGTTTTAGTCGCGACATATCCAGTGTGTTTTTATTAATTTTTTTTTTTTTTTTTGCAAATTTTGGTTTTGCTTCTAATTTGTTAAATAAAATAAATAAAATTTTTTAATATAGTTTTATATTATTAGGTTATAATATATTATTTTTTCGGATTTTTTTTAACGAATTTTTATATTGTTATTTAAATTAAATTAACTTATTTTAAAATAAATTCGAACCAAAATGCCGGGAACTGCACTTGATATTTTTATTCGCGATTCGGATACGCTCATTAAATTTGAGGCGAAATTCAACGATATTCGTGAGGAATTACATTCGGTATTTAATCTTGAAATTCGTGGAAAAGAATTGGACTTGCTTTGGGAACAAGTAAAATCGACATATCGTACTTGTTTATCATATTTAGAAAATTCGGATGACGCGGAACCGGCGGATTTTGACGCGGCTGAATCGAAATATGAAGCCACTTTTAACGCGTACGTTAATTGTTTATCTAGGATTAATGAACGATTACATCATTTTAAATCCAACGCGACACCGAAAGAGCAGTCTCAGTCTCCGAGTGTAAACCTCAATTCAGCTGACAACTTTTGTCATAATTTAACGCTTCCGCCATGCGATACCGACGTTTTTGAGGGCGATTACATTTCTTGGCCCACTTTCAGGGATCTTTTTACAGCGGTTTATATCAATAACTCTCGACTTAGCAATATTGAGCGGCTATGCCATCTAGTTCGGAAAACTAGTGGCGAAGCTCGGGAAATTGTTTCGAAATGCCCTCTCACTAATCAAGGTTTTGATGTTGCGTGGCGCAACTTGAGGGACGCATATGATAATCCGCGTATGCTGGTTAATAACCAGTTAAAATCGCTATTTAGCCTTCCCTTTCTTGATAAGGAAACCTCGTCGGGATTAAAAACTTTACAACGCGGAATAAACGGTTGCCTTACGGCTATGTCAATTTATAATATTTCGACGCACAGCTGGGATCCTATTATTGTATTTCTTTGTATTCAACGGTTACCTTCGCAAACTGTTAGTCTGTGGGAACAGAGTATAAAGGACAAATCAGCTTTGTCACTCTGGAAGGATTTGGACCTCTTTCTGACAGAAAGAGTTCAAACTTTAGATTGTTTTCGTGATCTTAGGGGTTCAGAATCTGCTAAACGGCTTTCTGAACCTAAAATCAAAGCGCATCATACCAATGCTGCTTCAACTTCAAGTGCTTCTTGTGTTCTTTGTAAGAATCAAGTTCACTTTTTACGCTCTTGTCATCGATTCAAAAGTTTATCTGTTGCGGATCGATTTTCTACAGTAAAAAAGTTTCACTGTTGTGTCAATTGTCTTGCAGGGACACATGAAGCTAAAAATTGTAGCAGTTCGTATAATTGCTCCATTTGTAACAAGAGACATCATACTATGTTACACCGTGAATTACCATCTTCTGAAGTTTCTAGGGATACTAATCGGTCGAATTCGGGTGTTAGTTCGGTTTCTGTTTCTCGGGTTTCAAACTCCGTACCTGCAATCGCATCATCTTCGAATGCCAAACATGCCACAGCTCCTACAAATCGTCAAGTATTTCATACAGCACAAAGTAGGACTGTACTTTTAGGGACGGCTATGGTGAATCTTATTCATCAGGGTACTACGTACCCAGCCCGGGCCCTTATTGACCCTGCTTCTGAAGCATCGTTCATTTCTGAACGTTTGCAAAATCGCCTGAAAATTTCGACGCATTCGACGAATGCTCAAATTTCAGGAGTTAATCAGGCAGTTACGGCAATGTCTAGAAAACTTTGTTCATTAAAAATTGGCTCCACCTTCGATTCATCCCTTGTATTGGAAACATTGGCACTTGTTTTGCCAAATATTTCGGGTAATTTACCATCATTTACAGTCCACTCGTATTTAAAGGAAAATTTGCCAAACCTTCGTTTGGCCGATATTAATTTTGATGACAGTCAACCTGTTGATCTTTTGCTTGGCGCGGATTTATATCCAAGAATTCTGTTGGGAAAAATCCGTCGTAATATTTTGGGCTCTTTACTAGCTCAGAACACTATTTTTGGCTGGCTTATTACTGGTCCAGTTGTACAACCTCAAGTTCAGGTATATTCTACGAATGTCGAATTTTCAGAGGAAGATTGCCTTAACAAAAATCTTTTGAGATTCTGGGAACTTGAGGAAACTCCTAAAAGAAAAATTCTGTCTCCATTTGACAAATTTTGTGAGGAAAATTATAAAGCGACTACTCGTCGCGAATCTGATGGTCGATATGTAGTGACTCTCCCATTTAAGCCTGAATTTCCTGAAAAATTTTCTTTAGGGACTTCAAGACCTGGTGTTATGGGACAATATCTTAGGACCGAATCATCTTTACTGCGTAGACCTGAAATTAAGGAGATGTACGATGACGTCGTTAGGGAGTATTTGGACATAGGACATATGAGACCGGTATTACCAAATTTTTCATCTCCTACCTCTTTTTGTTATTTACCTCATCATCCGGTGGTAAAACTAGAACGTAAGACAACTAAATTGAGAGTTGTTTTCAACGCTTCAAATAGAACTTCTAATGGAATTAGTTTAAACGATTGCCTTTACGTAGGACCTACCTTACAAGCAGACTTAGTTCTACTTATTCTTAGGTGGCGTCTGTTTAAATTCGTCTTCAATTGTGATATCACTCAAATGTATAGACAGATTCGGGTTGATCCTTCTCATACCCCTTTTCAACGAATTTTGTTTAGGGATTCTCCGACGGAGACCGTAAGGGACTATGAATTACAGACAGTGACTTTTGGCGTTAACTGCGCTCCATACCTTGCCATTAGGACGTTATTACAACTCGCTGACGATTCTGAGGCTGAGTTCCCTCTCGCAGCACATATTCTACGAAAGTGCATGTACGTTGACGACGTTTTGACAGGGACTCATGACATTTCGACTGCATTAATGGCTCGTGATCAACTCGTCGCTGCTTTGGCCTCTGCTAAGTTTCAGCTAAGAAAATGGACTTCAAACGAACGGAGTATTTTGAAAGACATACCTTTGGACCATTTAGTTGACGCTAAATTATTGACCTTTATAGAATCGAGTACTTCAAAGACTTTAGGAATTCAGTGGAACGCTCAGTTGGACTCGTTTTATTTTAGTGTGACTCCTATTTCATTAAAATCTGGGTATACTAAGAGGGAAGTCTTATCAACTATCGCGAAATTGTTTGATCCTGTAGGTTGGTTAGGTCCTGTAATTGTGGTTGCTAAAATTATCATGCAAAAAATTTGGCTTGATAATATAAATTGGGATGATATGCTTCCAATTTCGACGGAAGTTGAATGGAAAAGATTTGTAACTTCTTATCATGAGGTAAATACTATTCGTATTCCAAGATGGGTTAATTATTCGCCGGGAAATTCTGTTGAGCTTCATGTTTTTTCTGATGCCTCGGAAAAGGCACACGCGGGGGTGATTTATATTCGAATTCAGGCCTCTAACGGCGAAATTCATACTCACCTACTTTCATCGAAAACCAAAGTAGCCCCCATCAAATCAATTTCTCTACCTCGTTTAGAACTGTGCGGGGTGGTGTTAGCCTCTGAACTTTTGAAGACGGTAATAGGTGAAATTGATATTAAAATTGATCAAATTTACTGTTGGACTGATTCGACGATAGTCCTTTCTTGGTTAAGGAAAACGCCGTGTTCCTTGATCACATTTGCAGCGAACAGAGTATGCCGCATTCAAGAAAATGTAGGAAACCATAATTGGTATCATGTACGTTCTGAGGAAAATCCTGCAGATTTAGGTAGTCGTGGTACTTCTCCCACTGAGCTGGAAAATAATGAGCTTTGGTGGCATGGTCCAAGATGGCTGGGTCAAGATAAGGTGCACTGGAATATAACGGATCTAAGTTACCTTGACACTGACATTGAGCGTCGGGTTGTCAAAACTCATGCTTCCTTCTTTACGGACGTTAAGGGAGAAGATATATATGTGGATATTTTGAATAATTACTCTCGTCTTGATCGAGCTCTTCGGATAATCTCATATATTTTGAGGTTCTTTTACAATAGTCATCCAGCTCATAGGTCAAATCGTTATATGAATGTGGATAAAATCGTTGCTGGTTATGAAATCAGAAGAACAAAATTGCATTTAGCCATTGTGGCTCAGAAACATCACTATGCAGATGAATATAAGTGCCTGTTAGACAAAAAACCGTTAAGTTCAAAGAGTTGTCTTATTTCTTTGAATCCCTTTCTCGATAAAGACGGTGTGATAAGATTGAATGGTCGCTTGGTTAAATCACCATCCCTTTCATATACGGAGAAATATCCTATTATTTTACCTTATTCGAGCCGATTTACTCAATTGTTAATAGAATTTGTTCATATGATTTCCATTCACGGTGGAAATCAGTTGATGTTGCGAATACTGCGCATTGAATATTGGGTTCCACGCTTGAAGTCGAAAATTCGTGGAGTCATTGGTCGTTGTAAACGGTGTATTATTGACCGTAAAGTATCTTGTCGTCAAATTATGGCGGCTCTGCCCCCTGAAAGAACTACTCTTACTAGACCATTTATGACAACGGGCGTTGATTTTGCTGGTCCCTTTGACATCAAAAGTTTCACGGGCAGAGCTTGTAGGATAACGAAGGGCTACGTTTGTATTTTTGTTTGCTTTTCTACGAAAGCAATTCATTTAGAGGCAACGTCTGATTTATCGACGCCTACTTTTTTATCTGCCTTTCACAGATTTATTTCTCGACGAGGTTGCCCCTACACTTTATTTTCGGATAATGGCACAAATTTCGTAGGTGCATCGCGTGAATTAGAGAAGGATTTTAAGATATTTCTTAAGGAAAGTCAGATTGCAGTGGGTTCTATTTATGGTATTCAGGGTTTAACTTGGCGGTTTATACCGGCCGGGGCACCTCATATGGGTGGCCTTTGGGAAGCCGGGGTCAAGAGTTTTAAACACCATTTTCGTAAGGAAGCGCAATCTTTTAAATATACTTTTGAAGAACTTTCTTCAGTTCTCGCAAGAATTGAAGCTTGCCTAAATTCACGTCCTCTTTGTTCTATGGCGGATAACCCTCGGGAACCAGTAGCTCTGACTCCTGGTCATTTTTTAATAGGTGGACCAATACTTGCTCCCCAGGAGCCTGAAATTAATGAATCTCCGATAAGTCTTGTTAATCGATTTCGAAAAATGAAAGCGTTGTCTCAACTTTTTTGTCGCCGATGGAAAGAAGAATATTTAATGACGTTAAATAAGCGCTATAAATGGAAATATCCGGAACGCGATCTACAGGAAAACGATTTAGTCGTTATCAAGCATGAAAATCTACCTCCAACATCGTGGCGTTTAGGCCGGGTCATAAAAGTTTATCCGGGAAGTGACGGTCGCGTAAGGGTCGCGGATATTCGTACTGCTAATGGGGTTGTAAAACGACCAATAACCAAACTGGTCATTTTGACCGAATAATTTACACTTTTTCTTCGATATTTTCTTTAAATTTTTTATTGTTTCATAGAAATATGGAATCTCTCCCTAACCTTTTTGAGATGCTCTGCTCGATTATGAGGATGCTATGGCGCAATACACCGTTTTTGGATGGGTCATATCTGGCCCATCTCCATTGTAGAGTCCTTACTGGCTCATATGTAGAGTCCTTACTGGCTCAAATTGTAGAGTCCCTACTGGCTCATACTTATTTATAATCAATTTTCCATTGGGGTCCCTACTGGCCTATGGAAAATTGTTACGTCGAGGTCCCTACTGGCCAATTTAAGTGTTAAAAAAAAAAAAAAAAAAAATTTGAATTCAAGCTCACATTTTTAAACTGAACTATGCCTTATTTAAGATACTTAAGTTATTTGTTAAAGTATTATTGTTGCAACACACCTTGATGTTGCAAGGTGGCCGGCAATGTTTAAGTACAATTTAATATTTTCTTTGTACTTTTCCGCCTTTGAGTCAATTAGCCATTTTTGGGTTAATTCTGGGTTAAAATCTATGAAACTCCTTTTTTTATACATCGTTGAATGGAGTGTTTACATAGATTTTAATTAGTAAAACCGTTAACGGTACTTAGATATTGCTCGCCACCTTCTCTCTTTATTTTTTAACTTATAAAATCAATCGTTTTGGTACCTTCGTACAATTCGTACACATAAACACCATCCGCTGTGCATATTTTTAAAAAAGGTAACACATCTTGTATACATTTGTATATACAAATAAAATAGAGATCTTATTTTCTCTACGTATCAAACCTAAAATTAAATTGTGTTTTATTTCTTTTTTGCTACATACGCAAACATTTGGTCCTTCGAACCGGATCCTGAGGAAAAATTTGGAAAATTTTTAAAAATTATTAATTTCAACATTCCCACAGCCTTCATCTTGTCAACACCAGCAAGAACCTGCAAAAACAACCCTTCGCTGCAACTACAATTTACATCAAATTTAAACTAAAGGTGCGTATAGTTCAGTTTTTTTTATGTGTGAGCAAATCAAAAAATTTAAAATTTAAAAAGTGTATAATAAAAATTAATTTAAAAATAAAAAGGTCCATTATTAAAATACTATTTTTTTCGTACTTTTCGTTTTACAACCCTACGCGTTACGTTACATTACGTGTATATTCTTTACGTGGACGGTGATATTAATTATATCGTGTTTGTTTTAATCGAAAATAAAAAGAAAAAGCCGTCGGGATTTTTAAAAAGTGTTTAGTGCAAGTAATAATATAAATAATCATATCGTGTTTGTTTTATTCGAAGGAAAGAGAAAAAGCCGTCGGGATTTTAAAAAAAAGTGTTTAGTGCAAATAATAATACTTTAAACAGATTTACATTTAAACATAACTAAATCGGTTTTTCTCCTTTGTGTTATACATATACGCTCACGCGAACGTTTTTTTTTCGTGTTTAAACTGCTTAAGCTGAATAGTTTTTATTTCTCTATACGTTCACGCGTTGGTTTTTTTTTGTGTTTATGCTCAAGAGTGTGTTTATTTCTCTTCACACTAATATATACGCACACGCATTGTGTTGGTTTGTTTTTTCTATAACATTGTTAGTCACCCTACTGTCCGTTTTAGTCGCGACATATCCAGTGTGTTTTTATTAATTTTTTTTTTTTTTTTTTTTGCAAATTTTGGTTTTGCTTCTAATTTGTTAAATAAAATAAATAAAATTTTTTAATATAGTTTTATATTATTAGGTTATAATATATTATTTTTTCGGATTTTTTTTAACGAATTTTTATATTGTTATTTAAATTAAATTAACTTATTTTAAAATAAATTCGAACCAAAATGCCGGGAACTGCACTTGATATTTTTATTCGCGATTCGGATACGCTCATTAAATTTGAGGCGAAATTCAACGATATTCGTGAGGAATTACATTCGGTATTTAATCTTGAAATTCGTGGAAAAGAATTGGACTTGCTTTGGGAACAAGTAAAATCGACATATCGTACTTGTTTATCATATTTAGAAAATTCGGATGACGCGGAACCGGCGGATTTTGACGCGGCTGAATCGAAATATGAAGCCACTTTTAACGCGTACGTTAATTGTTTATCTAGGATTAATGAACGATTACATCATTTTAAATCCAACGCGACACCGAAAGAGCAGTCTCAGTCTCCGAGTGTAAACCTCAATTCAGCTGACAACTTTTGTCATAATTTAACGCTTCCGCCATGCGATACCGACGTTTTTGAGGGCGATTACATTTCTTGGCCCACTTTCAGGGATCTTTTTACAGCGGTTTATATCAATAACTCTCGACTTAGCAATATTGAGCGGCTATGCCATCTAGTTCGGAAAACTAGTGGCGAAGCTCGGGAAATTGTTTCGAAATGCCCTCTCACTAATCAAGGTTTTGATGTTGCGTGGCGCAACTTGAGGGACGCATATGATAATCCGCGTATGCTGGTTAATAACCAGTTAAAATCGCTATTTAGCCTTCCCTTTCTTGATAAGGAAACCTCGTCGGGATTAAAAACTTTACAACGCGGAATAAACGGTTGCCTTACGGCTATGTCAATTTATAATATTTCGACGCACAGCTGGGATCCTATTATTGTATTTCTTTGTATTCAACGGTTACCTTCGCAAACTGTTAGTCTGTGGGAACAGAGTATAAAGGACAAATCAGCTTTGTCACTCTGGAAGGATTTGGACCTCTTTCTGACAGAAAGAGTTCAAACTTTAGATTGTTTTCGTGATCTTAGGGGTTCAGAATCTGCTAAACGGCTTTCTGAACCTAAAATCAAAGCGCATCATACCAATGCTGCTTCAACTTCAAGTGCTTCTTGTGTTCTTTGTAAGAATCAAGTTCACTTTTTACGCTCTTGTCATCGATTCAAAAGTTTATCTGTTGCGGATCGATTTTCTACAGTAAAAAAGTTTCACTGTTGTGTCAATTGTCTTGCAGGGACACATGAAGCTAAAAATTGTAGCAGTTCGTATAATTGCTCCATTTGTAACAAGAGACATCATACTATGTTACACCGTGAATTACCATCTTCTGAAGTTTCTAGGGATACTAATCGGTCGAATTCGGGTGTTAGTTCGGTTTCTGTTTCTCGGGTTTCAAACTCCGT
Source organism: Cordilura impudica (assembly GCA_963682025.1). Classification (NCBI taxonomy): domain Eukaryota; kingdom Metazoa; phylum Arthropoda; class Insecta; order Diptera; family Scathophagidae; genus Cordilura; species Cordilura impudica. Next base: position 124,976,417 of record OY821519.1, read on the forward strand.
ACCTGCAATCGCATCATCTTCGAATGCCAAACATGCCACAGCTCCTACAAATCGTCAAGTATTTCATACAGCACAAAGTAGGACTGTACTTTTAGGGACGGCTATGGTGAATCTTATTCATCAGGGTACTACGTACCCAGCCCGGGCCCTTATTGACCCTGCTTCTGAAGCATCGTTCATTTCTGAACGTTTGCAAAATCGCCTGAAAATTTCGACGCATTCGACGAATGCTCAAATTTCAGGAGTTAATCAGGCAGTTACGGCAATGTCTAGAAAACTTTGTTCATTAAAAATTGGCTCCACCTTCGATTCATCCCTTGTATTGGAAACATTGGCACTTGTTTTGCCAAATATTTCGGGTAATTTACCATCATTTACAGTCCACTCGTATTTAAAGGAAAATTTGCCAAACCTTCGTTTGGCCGATATTAATTTTGATGACAGTCAACCTGTTGATCTTTTGCTTGGCGCGGATTTATATCCAAGAATTCTGTTGGGAAAAATCCGTCGTAATATTTTGGGCTCTTTACTAGCTCAGAACACTATTTTTGGCTGGATTATTACTGGTCCAGTTGTACAACCTCAAGTTCAGGTATATTCTACGAATGTCGAATTTTCAGAGGAAGATTGCCTTAACAAAAATCTTTTGAGATTCTGGGAACTTGAGGAAACTCCTAAAAGAAAAATTCTGTCTCCATTTGACAAATTTTGTGAGGAAAATTATAAAGCGACTACTCGTCGCGAATCTGATGGTCGATATGTAGTGACTCTCCCATTTAAGCCTGAATTTCCTGAAAAATTTTCTTTAGGGACTTCAAGACCTGGTGTTATGGGACAATATCTTAGGACCGAATCATCTTTACTGCGTAGACCTGAAATTAAGGAGATGTACGATGACGTCGTTAGGGAGTATTTGGACATAGGACATATGAGACCGGTATTACCAAATTTTTCATCTCCTACCTCTTTTTGTTATTTACCTCATCATCCGGTGGTAAAACTAGAACGTAAGACAACTAAATTGAGAGTTGTTTTCAACGCTTCAAATAGAACTTCTAATGGAATTAGTTTAAACGATTGCCTTTACGTAGGACCTACCTTACAAGCAGACTTAGTTCTACTTATTCTTAGGTGGCGTCTGTTTAAATTCGTCTTCAATTGTGATATCACTCAAATGTATAGACAGATTCGGGTTGATCCTTCTCATACCCCTTTTCAACGAATTTTGTTTAGGGATTCTCCGACGGAGACCGTAAGGGACTATGAATTACAGACAGTGACTTTTGGCGTTAACTGCGCTCCATACCTTGCCATTAGGACGTTATTACAACTCGCTGACGATTCTGAGGCTGAGTTCCCTCTCGCAGCACATATTCTACGAAAGTGCATGTACGTTGACGACGTTTTGACAGGGACTCATGACATTTCGACTGCATTAATGGCTCGTGATCAACTCGTCGCTGCTTTGGCCTCTGCTAAGTTTCAGCTAAGAAAATGGACTTCAAACGAACGGAGTATTTTGAAAGACATACCTTTGGACCATTTAGTTGACGCTAAATTATTGACCTTTATAGAATCGAGTACTTCAAAGACTTTAGGAATTCAGTGGAACGCTCAGTTGGACTCGTTTTATTTTAGTGTGACTCCTATTTCATTAAAATCTGGGTATACTAAGAGGGAAGTCTTATCAACTATCGCGAAATTGTTTGATCCTGTAGGTTGGTTAGGTCCTGTAATTGTGGTTGCTAAAATTATCATGCAAAAAATTTGGCTTGATAATATAAATTGGGATGATATGCTTCCAATTTCGACGGAAGTTGAATGGAAAAGATTTGTAACTTCTTATCATGAGGTAAATACTATTCGTATTCCAAGATGGGTTAATTATTCGCCGGGAAATTCTGTTGAGCTTCATGTTTTTTCTGATGCCTCGGAAAAGGCACACGCGGGGGTGATTTATATTCGAATTCAGGCCTCTAACGGCGAAATTCATACTCACCTACTTTCATCGAAAACCAAAGTAGCCCCCATCAAATCAATTTCTCTACCTCGTTTAGAACTGTGCGGGGTGGTGTTAGCCTCTGAACTTTTGAAGACGGTAATAGGTGAAATTGATATTAAAATTGATCAAATTTACTGTTGGACTGATTCGACGATAGTCCTTTCTTGGTTAAGGAAAACGCCGTGTTCCTGGACCACATTTGTAGCGAACAGAGTATGCCGCATTCAAGAAAATGTAGGAAACCATAATTGGTATCATGTACGTTCTGAGGAAAATCCTGCAGATTTAGGTAGTCGTGGTACTTCTCCCACTGAGCTGGAAAATAATGAGCTTTGGTGGCATGGTCCAAGATGGCTGGGTCAAGATAAGGTGCACTGGAATATAACGGATCTAAGTTACCTTGACACTGACATTGAGCGTCGGGTTGTCAAAACTCATGCTTCCTTCTTTACGGACGTTAAGGGAGAAGATATATATGTGGATATTTTGAATAATTACTCTCGTCTTGATCGAGCTCTTCGGATAATCTCATATATTTTGAGGTTCTTTTACAATAGTCATCCAGCTCATAGGTCAAATCGTTATATGAATGTGGATAAAATCGTTGCTGGTTATGAAATCAGAAGAACAAAATTGCATTTAGCCATTGTGGCTCAGAAACATCACTATGCAGATGAATATAAGTGCCTGTTAGACAAAAAACCGTTAAGTTCAAAGAGTTGTCTTATTTCTTTGAATCCCTTTCTCGATAAAGACGGTGTGATAAGATTGAATGGTCGCTTGGTTAAATCACCATCCCTTTCATATACGGAGAAATATCCTATTATTTTACCTTATTCGAGCCGATTTACTCAATTGTTAATAGAATTTGTTCATATGATTTCCATTCACGGTGGAAATCAGTTGATGTTGCGAATACTGCGCATTGAATATTGGGTTCCACGCTTGAAGTCGAAAATTCGTGGAGTCATTGGTCGTTGTAAACGGTGTATTATTGACCGTAAAGTATCTTGTCGTCAAATTATGGCGGCTCTGCCCCCTGAAAGAACTACTCTTACTAGACCATTTATGACAACGGGCGTTGATTTTGCTGGTCCCTTTGACATCAAAAGTTTCACGGGCAGAGCTTGTAGGATAACGAAGGGCTACGTTTGTATTTTTGTTTGCTTTTCTACGAAAGCAATTCATTTAGAGGCAACGTCTGATTTATCGACGCCTACTTTTTTATCTGCCTTTCACAGATTTATTTCTCGACGAGGTTGCCCCTACACTTTATTTTCGGATAATGGCACAAATTTCGTAGGTGCATCGCGTGAATTAGAGAAGGATTTTAAGATATTTCTTAAGGAAAGTCAGATTGCAGTGGGTTCTATTTATGGTATTCAGGGTTTAACTTGGCGGTTTATACCGGCCGGGGCACCTCATATGGGTGGCCTTTGGGAAGCCGGGGTCAAGAGTTTTAAACACCATTTTCGTAAGGAAGCGCAATCTTTTAAATATACTTTTGAAGAACTTTCTTCAGTTCTCGCAAGAATTGAAGCTTGCCTAAATTCACGTCCTCTTTGTTCTATGGCGGATAACCCTCGGGAACCAGTAGCTCTGACTCCTGGTCATTTTTTAATAGGTGGACCAATACTTGCTCCCCAGGAGCCTGAAATTAATGAATCTCCGATAAGTCTTGTTAATCGATTTCGAAAAATGAAAGCGTTGTCTCAACTTTTTTGTCGCCGATGGAAAGAAGAATATTTAATGACGTTAAATAAGCGCTATAAATGGAAATATCCGGAACGCGATCTACAGGAAAACGATTTAGTCGTTATCAAGCATGAAAATCTACCTCCAACATCGTGGCGTTTAGGCCGGGTCATAAAAGTTTATCCGGGAAGTGACGGTCGCGTAAGGGTCGCGGATATTCGTACTGCTAATGGGGTTGTAAAACGACCAATAACCAAACTGGTCATTTTGACCGAATAATTTACACTTTTTCTTCGATATTTTCTTTAAATTTTTTATTGTTTCATAGAAATATGGAATCTCTCCCTAACCTTTTTGAGATGCTCTGCTCGATTATGAGGATGCTATGGCGCAATACACCGTTTTTGGATGGGTCATATCTGGCCCATCTCCATTGTAGAGTCCTTACTGGCTCATATGTAGAGTCCTTACTGGCTCAAATTGTAGAGTCCCTACTGGCTCATACTTATTTATAATCAATTTTCCATTGGGGTCCCTACTGGCCTATGGAAAATTGTTACGTCGAGGTCCCTACTGGCCAATTTAAGTGTTAAAAAAAAAAAAAAAAAAAATTTGAATTCAAGCTCACATTTTTAAACTGAACTATGCCTTATTTAAGATACTTAAGTTATTTGTTAAAGTATTATTGTTGCAACACACCTTGATGTTGCAAGGTGGCCGGCAATGTTTAAGTACAATTTAATATTTTCTTTGTACTTTTCCGCCTTTGAGTCAATTAGCCATTTTTGGGTTAATTCTGGGTTAAAATCTATGAAACTCCTTTTTTTATACATCGTTGAAAGGAGTGTTTACATAGATTTTAATTAGTAAAACCGTTAACGGTACTTAGATATTGCTCGCCACCTTCTCTCTTTATTTTTTAACTTATAAAATCAATCGTTTTGGTACCTTCGTACAATTCGTACACATAAACACCATCCGCTGTGCATATTTTTAAAAAAGGTAACACATCTTGTATACATTTGTATATACAAATAAAATAGAGATCTTATTTTCTCTACGTATCAAACCTAAAATTAAATTGTGTTTTATTTCTTTTTTGCTACATACGCAAACAAAAGTCACATCATATTAATCGCCTTTATTCTATTTGGCGTCGGCAATAACAACGGCGATTTTAAGGCAACAGCAACTGAAATCAAAGACAACGTCAATTCCATGTTAATTTGGTATTCTGTAAGAGTATTACATCGCCGTTGCCTGTTAATCGGCAATGTTAATAAAATACAGCACACATATCTAATGTTAGAGTCAGCTGATTCATTTTGTTTATTGTTTTGATAAAATATAAGTTATTTTTGTGGAAAAAAGTGAAAAAAAGAAGTTTAAATAAAAATGTTTTTTTTTTCCGATTCGGACTCGTCGAGTGACGAAGAAAACAAGAAAAAAAAATATTGGAAAGAAGAATACTTCGGCAGACATTTAAACACATGAATTTATAATTTAAAGTCTTTCAATTCATTTTTGGACTAAAACTAATAAAAAAAATCTATTTCATAACAAAAAAACAAAAAAATTCTAATAAACAAGAAGCAAAAATTATCAATTTCAATTCATTCTTGCAATAATTGAAGCTCCTTTTCTTTTATCGTTAGTTCAATTCTTTTGAATTTCATAACGGCTATGTGCATCTCCTCCTCTCTTTTGCTTCTCTCCAATTCTAATTTTAATGTTTTGCCTTCTATTTCTTTAATTTCCCTTAGGCTACGTTTTAATGATATTATAGAATTTGACATTTCTGTCAATATTTTGGCTTGGTCAGTAGTATGCCGTTGGAGCAGATCATTGCGTTTGGCGGGGATTTCATTCCTTTTGGAACTGGTCATTCTTTTCAATGGGTTTGGAGAACCGGTTGGTGTTGTTGATGGCACTGCTGCAGTTGATGTTGATGGTACTGATGTTGTTGATGACACTGCTGCAGTTGATGTTGATGGTACTGATGTTGTTGATAGTACTGCTGCAGTTGATGTTGATGGAGCAGCAGCTTTGCTACCGAAGGTGGGAGCTGTTTCCTATTAATAGTAATATATCAATGGACCGCAAGAATGTGGACCTATTGCAGAAATATATCTTACCGATTCAAGCAATGCCTCTAAGCACGCATCAATACTACCTTCAATGTTTGGGCCTCCTTGAACCATACCCTCAGGATTAATTTGTTTTTTGAACTGCAGCACAGCTTCCTCCAAAGGGCTCAGTATTTGCTGCTGAAATACACCACCTCCAGTAGCTTTGCTCTCCGCTTTGTTTATGGCCATTTTTCTTTTGACTTTGAATTTTCGGTCCCTCCAAATCTATAAAAAGAATTCCATCAGACAGCACAGTTTTTAAACAAACTATTTACCTTACCTTTTGCCATCCAGCACCAGATCTAATTGGGGGACAATCAGAAATCACTACAGTGGCAATACTCTCCCACTGTTCATTTAAATTTTTAGGAACAGTGCCCCTCTGAAATCCTCTGGCTAGTGATGGATTTTTTCAAGTTCTTCCACTAGCTTCTCGAACTGGAGCTTATTAGTTATTTTAATTTTTTCCATTTTTTAACATTGAATTCAACGAAAACACAAAAGAAAGCAACGGAAGGCAACACTAAAATGGCTGGCGCCAAAATCAAAGGCAATTGAAGACAACGGCGTCGCCAATTGTTCTTACAGAATACAAAACATAAGTTAACAGTCATGGAAATAAGGCTGTATTGCCAACGGGAATACGAAATTTAAACAAACCACAAAAAACGGCGTTGCCTTCTGTTGACTACGCCAAACAGAATCAGGGTGAATGTTCAACTGGTTCTTGATTCATATATTTAAGCTACTGTTTGTTAAAGAGTCCGATAGCACATAATAGGAATCATTATAAATTCATGTGTCTACATATCCCACCTTAAATACAAAAGTGACGCAACTCAAAATTTTCCAAAATTGACTTTTTTCCATAAATTAATTCACAGTACATATATCTAACTACTGCAAAAATTTATTTCTCATAACTATCTTCTTTAACAGGAAAAATGCCCTTATATCTGGGGCACAACTTGAGATAATATCACAAGTCAAATGAAAAAGTTTCAGTCAGAGAGTCATAACTCAAAATTATATTTTTTTCCACAAACACAATATATATTAAAAAAAACGTATAGCAAAACTTTTTTCAAAATGGTCATTTTTCATAATAAAACTTAATTTTTTTAAATAATATAATAATTTTTACATATACAGTTTTTTGCGTCTCCTGAATATTTGAAAATTTTGAGTTGTGTCACTTTTGTATTTAAGGTGCGATATATACGATGCGAAGACTATCAATTAATATCGCAGACTAGCTGTTATTACCCGGTCTTGCCCGGGATTCAAAGACCTTTGGCTTGAAAAATGGTTTACTATGCTTACCAGGCGCTGAGTACTTAGTCCCCAATGAAAAAATTCCCCAAAAAATGAACTTTCTCCCCAAAAATTTCTATGGGATTGGGGAATTCGTTCATGATGAAAAAATTCCCCAATGTTTACATTTTTTGGGGAGTAAATTCATTTCTTATATCAATTTAAATTTTGCTTAAAGGTTGCTTTAAGCAACAGCTTATAGTATATGTTTTGCCTATCTTGATCAAGGTAATTATTGCACATACGAAGATAAAATTTATTATAAGACTTTTCACTGAGCTATGTTCCGCGAGCGCGTCGCGTCCGCGCCCGCGCGTTTGGCACCTACACCCGCGCTACCGCGCAGTTGTCAACTTATTTTAATCGCCAAAATATATTTTTCACACCATCGCTATATTTTAACTGAGCTGTGTTCGCGAGCGCGTCGCATCCGCGCACCGCTCCCACGCGTTTGACAGCCATACCAGAACTGCCGCGAAGTTGTTGTCAACTTACTTTAATTGCCAAATTATATTTTTCAGATCATTCCGTTATTTTAGCTAAGCTGTGTTCCGCTATTGAAAAGAATACAGCTTTAAATACGTTTATTTCAGGACAGATATGGACAGTAGTATGAGGAATTTGCTCATATTATTGCCGAATTTTTGGGGGAATAAGTTTATTTTTTTTGGGGAATTTGTTGATTGGGGACTAAATACTCAGTGCCTGCTTACCATTACAACTAACTATGTATATGCATGGATTATTTTGAGTGTATGATGTCTAAAGGTTACGATTTTTTGTTTTTCTAGAGCTTTGGGATATACAACATTTCTGTTTTTTTCTTCTGGTGCATATACGAAAAGATTGTGCTGGCTCCCAACTCTGGAGCAGGCGAAATATATGTAAGTATCTATAAGAAAAACAGGGAGATTCTAAGTCGGTACCGTAAGAGATTGTCCTCTTATGCACGATATGTTAGGAAAAACTTTTTGTACCATGTCTTGCAATGAAGGAACCAACCTAGAAAAGTTTTCTGGTAGGGATATTAGAGTCGTTTTTTCAGGAGTCTTATATCCCCTAGAGTCAGCTTGTCTTATCCGTTGGGCCTCAAGACGTTGTTGTCTCTCGACTCAGCTTGTCTTAGCCGCTGGATTTCTAGACGCACTTGAGTAGATTCAGGCATTTCCGCTTATCTCAACAAAGCTTGTCTAGGTCTTTGGGCTTCAAGACGTTATTGGGTTTGCTCAGGTATTTCAACATTTCTCGACTCAGATTATCTAACTCGTTGAGACTCGACACGAATTTGGGTCTGATCGGGTTCTCTAGAGTTGTGCTTAAGTTAAGCTTTTGTGCATTTGAGGTGGTACGGCCTATATTTTATGCTTTCATGCGCAAGTCACAATTGCAAATACTTCTTTTTCCACCTTTATAACTCACTTATATAGTGAAGAAGATGAAATGGAAATTATGTTGCTTTCCGAGACGGAAATAAATGTATTATTTTTTTCCCAATGTACCTAAAAAGGCAAGATGGAAATAGTTGTACGAATTAACCTAATCGGAGTAATCCTACAATAGTAGTCAACCTGTATCTGTTCACCCATTAAATAAATCTGCACTAATTTTGGGGTGTTACAACTCACATAATAAAAAACGCAAAATAGAAATATTTGTAATAGGTTGATTTACAATATTTTCTTCATAATGGTGTAAACTCAAGAGTAGTAAGAAAGAGATTTATGTACAAAGTTTTAGGGAAGTCCATTGAAACATTAAAATATGTTAACAGACACCAAAAGCGTATATAGAAAATTAAAAAAAGTGGGCGTGGCCGATAAAAATATATGACGACCTTGCCTGGGATATGAGAATACTGTGCAGTAAATTCGAGCGAAACCCGTAAAAAATTAAAAAAAGAGAAATCCGTTGAAAAGTTAAAATTTGTGTAGCGAACAAATATAACAAAAAAAAAATAAAATGAATTGTATATAGAAAGTGGGCATTAAAGTAGGCGTGGCCGATAAGAAGCATATAGTGACCGTTCCTGGACTACAGAGATCGTGTATACCAAATTTCAGAGAAGTCCGTTGAAAAGTTTAAAATTTGTGTAGCGAACAAATATAACAAAAACATAAAATGAATTGTATATCGTCACCTTAAAGACCAAACAACCTATCAGCAAAAATTTCAAAATTGAGTTTTTTTATTTAATATTTTCCCTATATCATAACGCATATGTATGCAAAACTTTGAACGCCTAATATTACAAATAACCAAGCTATTACCAAATTAAAAATATATAATTTTCGTTTCAATATTGCAAATAGTTCAAATTTTATAACGTTTTTTCTCTCTCCTGTAAACTTTTGAAAACTGATGATAGGTTGTTTGGTCTTTAAAGTGGGCGTAAGAGTACGCGTGGCTAATAAGAAGCATATGGCGACCTTTCCTGGGGTACAGAGAGTGTGTGCACCAAATTTCAAAGAAATCCATTGAAAAACAAGTAAGAAAATTATAGTCGGTCTAGACCGACTATATGATACCCTATACCATCCGTCTAGATACCCTATCTCATTACCCCAACTAACTGGATATAGAAAATAAGCATAAACCAAATTTGAGTGGGATTTTTATTAATTTTTTTGGCTGCAGATATGAAAAAGTTCATATCGGATGCTATATCTATATGGGGACTAGGCCGAAAAATGGACCGATCCTGACCATGTTTGGTAAACTCTCTTGTATTTTGCAAAAATATATACAGACAAAATTTGAGAAGAATCAGTGCAATGTTTTTGATTTTTGATAGATTTAAGTGAAGATCGGGAAGTAGCTCTATATGGGGCCTATGGCTAAGAGTTGTCTAATAGGGATCATTTTTGGACTACTTATTAATGGATATAATATATACATACAAACCCAATTTGACTAAGATTTGTATGATAATTTGGATCTTATGGCAATATATGTTCATTTCATAGGGGTCATTTGTATGGGGGCTAGGTCTGAACAATGACCGATTCTCACCAATTTCAATAGCGTTCATCCCATGGCCGATAAAATATTAAATACCAAATTTTATCAAAATATATTCATATTTGCGACCTGCAGTTTGATTACAAACTTTACATGGACACACAGACGGACGGACGGACATCGTTAAATCGAATCAGAAAGTGATTCTGATTCGATCGGTATAATTAAAGATGGGTGTAGGTGAAATATTTTTGGTTGTTACAAACAGCAGCACAAAGTCATTATACCCAAACCACATAGTGGTATAGGGTATAATAAAAATTTGTATAGCGGTCAAACAAACAAACAAACAAATAAACAAACAAGAAAACAGAAAATGAATTTTATATATATAGATAGTGATGATTTTGAGTTTTCTGTTATGACAGCTTTAAATTCCTAATTCCTTCACGGATTTTTAACATGAAAATATAAAAAGTCGCCCTTACGAACTTCTTTCTAATCAGTTTGTTTCTTTGGATACGAAATCCTGGTATTTAATACCTTATATCTTCAAAATTCATATTTTAGTGAAACAGAATGATGTTGTTGAAACTCAGTTCACCACAAGTCACACTAAGTAACATATTATTGCCGAAGGTAATAAAGGGTCCGCCATCTAACGTTTTTTTTTTTTCAACTAGTGCTTATTTAGCTCATGTCTGATTTGACAGATAATTAGTTTTATCCTTCCGCTGAATGAATATGGTTGTGTATACGCTTGAACAACGCTGGAAAATATTGCGACATTACTTTGAAAATCATGGTAATGTTGCAGAATGTGTGCGAAAATTGCGTACGGATTTTGGAAGAAGAGAAGCACCGTCAGCTCCGTATGTTCGTTATCTTGTGAAAAAAGTGAAAGAAACTGGCATCCTCATGGATAAACCAAAGCGTGAAAAGCCAAAAACAGTGCGTACACCCGGGAATATTGCTGCTGTGGCAGAAAGTGTTCGTGAAGCGCCATCAACATCATTTCACCGTCGTTCTCAAGAACTGAACATTTCGGAGGCATCATTGAGACGAATTTTGCATAAAGACTCTGATATGACGCCAAACAAAGTCCAATTGATTCAAGAGTTAAAGCCAGCTGACCATCCAATGTGTTTTCGCTTCGCTAAGTGGGCCTGCGATCGACTTGCAGAAGATGCCGATTTTGCCAAAAAAAATCATCTTTTCAGATGAAGCTCATTTTGATCTTGGCGGGTATGTAAACAAGCAAAATTGTTGCATTTGGGGCACAGAAAACCCGCACGCATTCATTGAAAAGCCGATACACCCAAAACGAGTCACTGTTTGGTGCGGATTTTGGTCCAGAGGCATAATTGGGCTATTTTTCTTCGCAAATGAGCAAGGAGTGGCCGTTACAGTCAATGGCGATCGTTATCGGGCCATGCTGAATGAATTTTTGTTCACAAAAATTGAAGAGGAGGATACTGGCAACATGTGGTTTCAACAGGATCGCGCTACATGCCTCACAGCCGAAGCTACACTCGATGTTTTGCGCCCTGTTATTGAAGATCGCATTATCAGCCGCAGAGCTGATGTCGTTTAGCCACCTCGGAGCTCCGATTTGACACCGTTGGACTATTATTTGTGGGGTGCCCTCAAAGATAAGTGTTACGCCAACAAGCCAGAGACAATTGACGCTTTAAAGGGCAATATTCGTGAAGCCATTGGTGAAATACCGCTGCACACATTCGATAATGTGCTTAAAAATTTGACCGATCGTGTAGGCTACTGCAAGGCCAGCCGAGGCAGCCATTTGAATGAAATTATTTTCCATTATTAACCGGAAGGATTGTACTTTCAAATAAAAAAAGAAATTTGAGATAATATTCAGCAGTTTTTTTTTTTTTTATAACATTTTCAAAAAAAAAAAGTTATTTGGCCGACCCTTTATATTAACTGTATGTATTTCGAGTGGAACTAGGTTTATGTTTAAGTCAAATTATAAACTCCAACGCCATGCATACTCAAAAATCCTTTCGAAGCTCTAGGCGCGAATACATCTTGATGTTTTTGTAGTGCAATGAATGGCTTCTGTCATTAACAATTTTGATACTGCAACCTTCAATCATAATTTGAAGTGGAAATAGCTTTAACATTGAAGAAATTTGTTTCAAACATTGTCCTTATATAGCCAATATACCTTTTAATATTTTACTAATCTCAAATGTGCATACATACATAGCTTAGTTCGAATTGAATGAAATGTAATGAATAGCTAATGATACTCGTAGCAGAAACCTTTTGAAATATGCGACAAGGAATTCTTCATATATGACTGAAAGGCTTTCAAAATTCATTTCATATGTCCTACACAGTTCTTCAACTGTTTATATTCATCATATGTTAAAACAAACAAATGACTTCTTTGTATAAAACAAATTTCAAAAAATAAGACATTAAAAATTGATCTTGGCCGACTAAACGAAACAGTACCACAGAATTTTATGACCGGACTCATTGATAAATGAACGTTCCGATCTGAACCATACTAAGTGTCGGTACCCAAAGTTAGTTGGAAGGCATTTTTGCGTGGTTTGGGTATATAACAAGCAGTATAAATATATCAAATGAAGTTTGGTTTGACCGCTACTTAAATCTAATTATATTTAGATTTAGATGGCGGTAAGAAGCAGTTTTTAGCTATTTCTTGTGAAATTCTTCATAGTCTTCTTCATACATAAAATCCAAATTGATGCCGGCCTACACTGCAAGACAAATCTTCACTTTATCAAGCTATAGCTTTATAGTTGTCTACAGCTTTTTCAAGTGTTTTCAGCATAGAAGATGTTAGGCTTATCGGTCTGAAGGATTTTGGATGCGCGGTGTCCTTCTTCCCCACTTTGGGTATGAATACCACTCTTGCCCTCCTCCATGCCTTTGGTATATACCCCAAGTCCAAGCTGCTACGCCTGATATTTATCATGAATGGTAATAATTCCTTCAAGCCCATTTGTAAGAAGGCATCCTTTCCAGGGGCTTTATATGGTTGAAAAGTACCTAAAGCCCATTCCAATCTTTCCCTAGAACAAATTTCAGCTGCTTGCCGGATTAAGTTTTCTTGGTCTGTTAGTCGACTGCTCGTTGTCATCTGTCACACTTCCTTGAAAGTGTGTCTTTAGTAATAGCTCTGCCTTGTCTCGGCCATTCTTAGAGTAACTACCGTCCTCTTTCTTAAGTGACATTGTCATTTCTGGCCCATATTACGCAAAGGCTTTGCATAACCTTGGTGTTTCTGGAAGAGATTCTATATTCTCGCAGAAAATTCTAAAGCTAGTACGTTTTGCTTTCCAAATTTCTTTATTATATTCTGTTAGTTTGGCTTTATAATGCTCCCACTGCCCCATAGCAGAGCCTGCGAACTTCGGTTCTGCCTGTGGAGAGATTATTGTTCCACCACACTGCGTCTTGCTCCTTGCCCCTCGGTTTCTAGTGGCAGCTACAATAGTAGGTATCCAGTAGAGCTTCATTTAGTTGGGTCACACTGTCCTCGAGCTCATATTGATTTCGTATGCGCCTGCTCGATGTTATGCCTTGTAGGATGTGGTAAAGGATTTCATTGTACCTCTCCCAATTCATTTTCCAGGGATTTCTATAGGAAGATGCCTGTATATTTAGACCCTCTAGCGAAAATTCAATTATTCTATGATCCGATAGTGAAACCTCATCGGATACCCTCCAATTTCTTATAATCCTAGCTAAGCTTGGACTGGCTACTGTAATGTCTAGGACCTCCTCTCTAACACTTGTAGCGAATGTAGGTCAATTTCCCTCATTTAGTATTTCTAGCTTAGATGCTACTAGGTATTGCAATAAGTACTCACCCCGATAATTTGTATCAGTGCTGCCCCATGTTGTATTGTGTGCGTTGGCATCGCATCCCAGTATAAGCTGTAGATTCTGCTTTCTATAGCTTTCTTGTATAGTGCTCCGAAAAGTTTACCTTCACTATGGACTCGGAAAATGACGCTGTATTCTGTATAATTACGAAAATCTATATCCTCTGAGCCATAAGAGTTATCGAGCTAAAGTTTACATCATATGTTCGGCAAGAGTTTTTTTTTGAACCCGGTAGACAGAATTCGGATCGTGTTGAAGGTGGCATTTGTAATAAGCAGAAATTAAATTCAAAGTTTTCCCCCAGCAATAAATATGCCAACCCATTTTCCAATCATCACAACAATTGTCAACGTCGATTTTCGGAGTGGCGTTCAAAGGACACTGTGATTCTACTTTAATTTCCTAAATCGATTAAAAACGGCGTCCCCGAAACGGCCAATTCAGTTTATTGAATACCCATAATTCACACGGTACTAAATGAGTCGAAAACATTGATTGTGGAATGATACGGGTTGGGTTTTTGCAAAATGGTTTCTAAGAACCAATAAAGTACGAGACGATACATTAACCTGTTGCAAAAATCTAAATCAGGCCTCTATTTGCGGAAACCTTGTTAACAGTTTGGCTGGACGGAAGGAATCCATATTTCAACATATCACGAAAGAAAACTGTTGAAAACTTGACCCTGGTTCAATTATTTTTTATACAGTGCACTGTGTATATATCAGGAAATTATGTTATGTGTAAGAGTAAAGAGGGAGTAGTATTTGTGAATATTTGACTTAAATATATCTATGTTGTAAGTGACAGGAAAGACCTCCGCAGGAAGTGTATATTACAGATTGCTTGTGAAGAAAATAAACGAACTTTCGCGTTGTGTGGTCCACTGGACAATAGATTGCAAAGGGATGAGATCTAGTAAATGAGCGGGTGGTGCGTAGAAAAACACTTACTCTCGGGAGGAGTCCCCATATATCAGCAGAACATTTCCCATTGTAATACACAACCACATATGGTAGTTTTATTCCACTTTAGGTCGGATATATGTAGTTGGTATAAATAGTAAGGATATAAATTGGGGTAAAGTAGTTCTTACACCGATTTAGGAAACCTGGGCACTTGAAAGAGTCTTTCGACAATTGCGAATTTTGTGTATACCCAGAATATCCTGAATATCTACACCACCCCTGTATATACATAACCTTTATGGTTCCATGGATCATCTATGGGTCAATAAAAAAACACTGAGTCTTTCGAGAATTAAAAGCCACCCTAATCAGAGATTTTCAAAAGGCCTTGATTGAGTAAGGCATTCATGCCGCCAATCGCCCTAATACTGGGCCATTAATCGAAGGAATATGAATGACAAATATTGCTGTGGTCTGCAAAAATTAGATGGAAGTTTGATATAGAAGGGAATAAAAAATAGATAATAAAAATTTAAGGAGAAAGAAGGATTCTTTCGTAACCACTGCTTTTAACTAAAACTCTAAAATGTTTCGTATATTCCGACCTCTAACAAAACTCGATATGAATCGGGAGAAATCATCACCAACACCACATAAAATTAAATGCCTTAGAAAAATCCAGAGCAACAACTTATTTCACCGAGTTGGTGAAGTGACTGACTCGAATGCCCTAAAAGAGCCATCAGGTCACACATAGAACGACATGCATGATAGCCATACTGTTTAGCGTTGAGCTATAAGTTGTTCCTCTGATAGTTTACAAGATGGTAAACGACCATGCTCTCCATTACCTTTGAAAGAGCGGAGCAAATTGCAATTGGGATTGGCGGAACATTGGCAATTTCCAACATGAGGAAAAGGTTCCCCTAAGAAGCGCTAAAAAGTTTGCCTAATGGACAGTATGCGTCGATATGCCGTCCGGTAGCGGTGACTTATTTACATCGTTTCTTGAGAAAAAAAAAATATATTTTAGTATGTTCTCTCGTAGAATTCACTCTTTATTTCTTTGAACTCTTTGAACCACTTTCAATTAATTTTTCGAGAGAGCCTCGTCATCCAAGGCCTTCTGCAATGTCAAAAATCGCGTTCCGTCAACAACATTTAGTGGAACTCCTGTGATAAACAAAACCAGACAATGCTGTTATCGGCAATTTTTTTGTGGTTTAAGGGGAGAGTGTTGTGCCAAAATTTCAAGTAAATCTTATGAAGATTCAGCGATTTGAGCGACCGGCGTCATACGGTATATCGTATATAAATCAGTTTTTAAATCGCAAATAAATGTTCGAAGTCCGTGAACACCATAACCCAAAATAAACTTGAACGATTCGTTTGAAACTTTACACACTCTATCTGCACATAAATCGTCAGGTAACTACGAAGACCTTTCCTTAGTTTCCATTCTCTTCACCATATTTTTTAACAACAAATTCCCGAAAGTTTTTAGCAAAAATCTTTTAAACGCATTTCGATTTTTTTATTTCACATGATCCGGTAACGAGTTATGATATTCACGGCAAAACAACAATGCCTTCGGAGATTCGCTGTCACGGAATTAATTATGAAAATTTTTTCAAAGATTCTTCAAAAGTTATAGTATATCGTGTATATGAAATAAATGACTCAGCATTATTCATATCTTCAAACAAGTAAGAAAATTATAGTCGGTCTAGACCGACTATGCGATACCCTATACCATGGTTTAGAGACCCTATCTCTTCGGTCCAACTAATTGGACATAGAAAATAAGCATAAACCAAATTTGAGTGCCAATGTTATTAATTTTTTTGGCTGCAGATATGAAAAAGTTCATATCGGATGCTATATCTATATGGGGATGAGTTCGAAAAATGGACCGATCCTGACCATATTTGGTACAGTCACTTATATTTTGAAAAAATATAAAGAAACCAAATTTGAGAAAAATCTGTGCAATATTTTTGTTTTTTGATAGATTTAAGTGAAGGTCGGGAAGCAGCTCTATATGGGGCCTGTGACTAAGAATTGTTCTATAGGGATTATTTTTGGACTACTGATTAATGGATATAATAAACAAATACAAACCCAATTTGCCTAAGATCTATATGATAATTTGGATCATATGGCACTTTATGTCGATTTCATAGGGGTCATTTGTATGGGGACTAGGTCTGAACATTGGCCAAGTTTCTCCAATTTGAGTTCATCCTATGGTCGATAGAAACTTATATACCAAATTTCATTAAAATATATTCATATTTGCGACCTGCAGTTTGATTACAAGGTTTACATGGAGACACAGACTGACGGACGGACGGACATTGCTAAAACGGCTCAAAAAGTGATTCTGAGTCGATCGGTATAATAAAAGATGGGTCTAGGTCAAATATTTTTGGTAGTTACAAACAGCAGCACAAAGTCATTATACCCAAACCACATGGTGGTATAGGGTATAAAAAGGATTATGAAAACACGACTTTTTTAGCTTAAAACCACTAGCATCACAATTGAACCAATTGAAGAAATTGATATGAGATAAATACACTAGGTGACTGGCATTGGACTTCGAATACATTATATGTGTGAACAAAGAAGCAGCGCATGTTTTTAGAAGTGCATTATTAAAATATACAACATAAAAGTCAAAACAAAGATTTCCGGGGCCAGCTATTATTAATAAATGATATTTTAATCTTAAACAGAGTAAGGCAATACATCAAGGAAGAAACATTTACCGAATTTGAAAAAATTTCCGTAACTACTTTGACAAACTCTATTGCTTGACTAGATTCATGGTAAATTCCATATAAAATGTGAATCTTTTCTGGGAACTGAAGAGGCGCTCTCTCTGATATTTTGAGTCACAATCAGAAAGAATTTTCACAGTTTCAAAAATCAGCTGAAACACATCCTGACCATAACGTGATGCAGAGCACAAAAATTGCTATAAAATTAATATGCAGCACCTTTTGAACGTAAACGAAAATGAATATTAACTTTTCTGTCATTATTTAATTCACCAGCTTGTGTTTACAGCCAAATATTACCAATTTAATAAAAAGCAATTTCTATAGACAAAATTTTATAATTAAAAATTTGGAGCGAGTATTAACGCTTCATAAACGGTCTTTCATTTCAATCCGTAACACGATTCATACGTGAGACTCTAAAATTTTTAAGAAAAAAAAAAAAAAAAAAAGAAAACTGAGTGCTCTTAATAAAAAAATTTATGGTCGCTTTTTGAAATGTCTTATTGAGTCAGGCCCTTAAAATTAGTTATTTGTCGTTAACTCAAACAAACTTAAATTTATACATGGAACTTTTTTTTTCTTAACTAAATAAGAAAACTCTTTTGAAATGATTAACTTTTCAAATACAATTCAAGTCACACACAGTCACTTATGTTACACGGCTGTCATGACCAACTGTCATGATGATTTTGAAATTGTAACAAAGAATTTTATTTCATTCAATACGGAAAATGGGAAAGAAACACAGCAACAAACAACATAAACTTGGAGTACAAGTAAATGATCAAAAGAACTCTTTATATAGATCCATACAGAAAAGTACAGATGTAAGTTAAGATTGAACTAAATGTTTATATTACGAGTATACGAAGAACTAGATCAACTTTAACGTACAATTATATAGGGAGGCATCATAGATATGTACTAAATAAACGCAAAAACGTTTCTTGCGTACCAGTACAATGCTGTATGGAATCATAATGTTTCGCCTTTTTATACTTAAAAAAAAAACGATTTATGTGTGATTTGATGATGATGATGATGATGAACACGTTGACTATGACTATGATGTTGTTGCTGATTAACAGGCAAAACACTGTGTATGGTGGAAAAATGTCCATCAACAGAATATGATCTTAATGATGATGATGGTCAGTTAGTTCATTTCCAAGAATTGTATATTTTATGATACTGACATATCGATGCTCCATATTTCGCACTATATACAGTGAACCAATAAAAAAGTTGTACAGCATACTTACACATGTTTATGTGGCATTATCTTTGAAACTATATACACTCGGTATATGAAATAAAATGTTAAAATATTCTGTATTTTATTCACTTTTTAAATAGTTTTAACAAAAATTATGAAAGTATCATATTCTTTAAAAAAATTAACAAAAACTAAAAAAACACTTTTACTGAAGCCAAAAAAAAACTTACATTTCAGAAATTCTTAAAAAAAGATTTTTCGCCGTTATTTTTAAAAACTAGTATTTTGTATGATGACCCTTAGCAATTATAACGACGCCCATATGTTTTGGAGTGCAGTTTTAATCTATTTTGTACTTTTAACGGTATTTTATTAGAGTTTTTTATACCCTCCGCTCCAGTGTGCAGAGAGTATATATATGTTTGTTATTCCGCTTGTAATAATTAGAAAAATTCTGTACCCCAAAAAAATATATATATTTGTGATCCCTATAACAAGCGGAGTTGACATAGCGATGTCCGTCTGTGGAAATAACGATGACAACTTCAATCGGACAGCTATGGTGTTCGTTGGCATAAAAACTGATTTACTAACATTCTGAGAAGTTTGCTATTTAAAATCGCCCAAATCGGTTGATTAGGGCCCGAGATTTGAATGAAGAACTAAAAAAGTCTTGAAAAAATATGATTTTCCATGTTGTTCTTGTAACGATCACGCCCTCAATAGGATAGCTAGGGTGATAATTTTTAGTGAGAATGATTCACCAAGATCATGGGAAGATTTCTATTTCAAAAATCATTAAAATCGGTGGAACAGGTTCAGAGAAATCTCTGAAAAGTTAAAAAAAAAAATGAAAAATATGATGTTTCGATATTGTTCTTGTTGTTATTCCAAATGTTGTAATGTAGTCATAGTTGGACTTGTTGTTTTTGTGGTCGTTGTGGTAATGGTATAATAAGAAATAACCCTTTGTACATTTTTTTTTTTTATCAACTCTGGTATAAAAATTTAAGAGCTTTCAGTGTTTTGGCATCACTAAAAAAATTTGTTAGATCATTTTTATCATCACCACGAGCCTGCGTGCAAGGCTTCAGATCAATTGAGTCACGCGAAAGGGGTTAAAAATCGATCCAAAATTTTGTCGACAAGCAGAGAAGTAGACACTACGAGTTAATATAAAGGGAGTAAAAATTCACCAACATTTAAAGTAAATAATGTTAAACTACCTAGTTGTTAATAAAAAAAAAAAAACAATGTAAATTTACCAAACAAAATTTAATGTATAAATTTTTTTTAAAGAAAAACACGAAATAACTTTTGATGTTGTATTTTGTGTGTAATATTTTCATATATGTACATACATACATAATATTATATATTATATTAAAAAATAACAAAGTAATATACATATATTCTATACATGTATATTCATAATAACCGCATGTTGGAAATAAACCGGTATATTATTTTATTTATATAAAATTCTACATATGTGTTTTGTTTTAGGGAAAATACATTTCTTTTGTATTAACAAACAGCGTGTCACTTCATTTTGCTCAGTGTTGCTATGCGACAGTAGATGGCGAAGCAAGTTTTGTTCTAATTAGATTTGCGATCGCTATTTCTATTTTAACGTTAATGTCAACGTTTTCCATTATTCTTTTACAAATAAAACCATAAGTTTGGCATATTAAGTTTTTGTTGTGTTAATAAAATAGAGTTACCGAGTTCATCAATAAGTTTTTTTGCTTTCAAAACAGTTCTACATACATATATATATAAAATTATTATTCTGCTTTACCTAAAAATATCAGATTGCGTTTACATATAATTTTTAAAAATTGTTTATAATTACTAAATCATTACTATTGACATAAATACAAAATTGCACCTTTTAAATTTTCCATTCAAATTTGAGAATATATCAATCCTAAAAATTGGAATTCAGATTTTCAATTATAAATTAGAAAATATCAATTGAATTTCAGAAAATCATATACAAACGTCGGAAATAATAACTTGAAATTTAGAAGACATCAATTGAATTTTTAAAATATAAATTTTATTCTTTAAACACAAATTGAAATTCAGAAAACACCGAATATGTTTACATTTAAAAAATCAACTGAAATTAAAAAAAAAATATAGCGATTAAGGAAACATTAATAGCATTTCAGGATAAGAAAATATTAATTAAAATTCAATGAAGTTTACAAAACTTCAAATGATATTTAAGAATTGCGAACATAAAAATTGTTACATAAAGAAAGCGAATTTTTTTTGGATGAAAATTTTATGTTTTTCAGAAAATAAAGATAACAAATTATTTTATTTAAAATTTTTGGGACATTTGGTTTTTTGCGTTTAGCATCCCTAATTTGAACCAGTGTTCATGATGACTTCAGAATTTGACTTCATGGCAGGCAAGGTAAAACCCAAAACATTGAAGTTCGATAATAATTCCCAGGTAGTAGTATTTGAAATCAATAAATGAAAATATATTTTATTAACATAATTTAATTCAAAATCAAAAGTTGCCATCACTGGGTTATATTTTGTGTTGTATTGTGTAAATAGTGAAAACATCCTTTTGGTAGGTGAAATAATTTTATTTTCCAAATATGGCAATAATTTTACAAAAAAAATTGAGAGAGCTTTTTTTTATTATTTTGTTACTCGATTCGACCTATACGGCCGCAATGAAGAATTATTTGGCCAGTTAAAAGAAACTATGCAGCCATCTTCAATTAGCACGATTTAATGCCACCCTACACAACCATTACATTCGTAATAGAGGTGAGGGCGAGATATTTAAATTGCAAAAACTTTAAGTTAAACGAGAGGTTATGTTATATAACCGGAAACGCAGCATATAGGTTTATAACCTAAATGCATGCCGATCAGCAACCACGATGACCAAAAAGCAAACACCAAAACGTGTTTTCTTTTATCCGAAATAATAGAAAAGACGAAAACAATCTTTCCTCGCTGGAGTGCGAATTACTAATGTGAGAGAGTTCTATATACCAACTCTTGGAATAACAAAAATCCAGATCAAACCAAAGAATTTGGTGAAATAATTTGGTATTAAGTTTAACAAATTGTTTACTTTTTCAAATATATTGTTTACATTTATTATCAATACTCAAACCGAGGTGGAGGGTATCAAAGATTCGGCACAGCAAATTTTACACTCTTACTTGTTTTCATCGGGACATGCGGGTGGATGGGGTTGCACTTTTTTATAGTTTTACAGCAATCATTCTTTAATCACAAACGAAGAATGCTGTAGATCGTTGTCGTGAACGTAGCTAAAATTGTCGGCAATTTCCAATTTTGCAGCTCTTTGCCCCAAGTTTTTCTTTAAAATGTTTAAATAATCATATTTATTCATCGTGCCTTCCACAAATTTAAAATTTCTAACACTATTAGCTCCTATTGCACCCCCAACCATAACACTGTCGCCGCTCTGTTTGAACGTTTTACCTGAATAATTCAATGTTCGCTCAAGTTTTGCGCAATATCGACGGCTGATATTTTGGAATTTTCACTAAAGTTTCGACTATTTGCCTTTGCGTTGGGAAATATGAAATTTTTTGGCTTTCCGGTGCCACTTGGTCTAATTAAAAACCCATTTTCCTGGTACATATCAATAACGCAGTTGACGGTACAGTGCGGCTTTTTTACAATTTCATAAATTTTCCTCAAAATCTTTGTCTCTTCCCAAAGATTTATAATAAATTTCAACATTTTTAATGAAGTTTGCTTTGATTCCATATCTTTATTTTTTTTTCGCGTAAACTGACATGTGCACATTAGAAATATGAAGAGTAATCTGCGAGTGGCATAGACAACGGAAAACAAAATTGGGTTTGATAACGGCACCTTTCCATACTGCATAAAATGAAGAGTGTACAAGTTTTTTTGGTTTCATGAAATGTACCTTTTTTTTGTTAATTTTTGTTAAGAACATGATATTTTCACAAATTTTCTTCAAACTATTTGAAAAGTGAATAAAATACAGAATATTCTAACATTTTACATATTTTAAAAGAAAACACTGTGGAACAAATTCAGGTTAGCAAAAGTTAGGTCGATTCTGAGAGTGAGGGGTGAAAACAGAGGCTAAATTAGAAGACCCGTATAGCGGCGTTTGTTTATGTTAGTTCGAATTTTTTTTTTTAATCGACCTTCGAACTTTGCAGTCAAATGCCGATTTTCAGCATATTGTTTATATGGTTTTTTGGCTATAACTCGTCGATTAATTGATATTTTTTTAATCTGTGAAAGCTTAATTATTGCTAGAGACCTGTGCAACAATTAAAACTTTTTAAAAAATTGATTTAGAAAATTTTTGTGGCGCTTATGAAGCAAAATGTTGGAAAAATTATTTTTTTTTCATGCTTTTTGAAAATATTTTCCACAAAACTAAGTCTTTTTTGCTTTCTGTTTGATCTATAATATGCTTCTCTGTTTCTTCAATAAATTTCATTTGAAAAGAAAATAATCATAATACAAAACTTGCGTTTTCCAGCTTAATATTAATTTACTTCTCATTTTTTATGTACCAATTTTGTTCAGTGTTGGTTTTGAAGAAATATTGAAAAAGAAATTATAAAAATATGAAAAAAAAAAATATATTTTTGAAATGTTAGTTATGAAAAGTTTTAAGTAAAAAAATTAAATAAATTAAATTAATGATTTGGCCAGTTGCCGTTTAGCAGGCGGCTGTGGATCAGCATCACTGCTCTCTCTAATACCTTGGTCATCGTCATCATGATCAGAAAGGTCGATAATTTCGTCCAACAGATATTCTGGAATTTCTTCTTTGTCTTCCCCTTCTTCCTCTTTTTCCTCGTCTTCCTCTTCTTCAAAGGTGTTTTTATACCACCAACAAATTTCAGCGAGTTTGCATCTGGAGATTTCTTTCCTCTGTACCTGAAATGAAAATAGCTTTCAATAGTTAGATATTAGAAAAATCTAGGAATTCAAAATATGCACACTCTATAGTTACCTTATTTCAAATGGAAGCGCAGTTTGGTGATAACGTTCGCCTTGCTCATCAGATTCAGTTGGCAACTGTTGAGCGTGTTGATCAAGATGCTGATACAAGAGATGAATTTTGTACGACATATTAACCCCAATTTCATCGAAAGCTGCCAACATGTTTGCAACAGATTGCCTGTAGTTGTCTTTGCGTTCTTTACCCAAAAGTCTTTTAACTTTTTTAGGGGCATAATTTACGTCAGTGATAAATTCTTGTGAGAAATATTGTTTATAGGCTTCCAAAAAAAATCACTTGCATTGCCACATTTTCCATCGCTTGCTATGAAACGTCCACAAACATTACAAAAATGGTCCATTTTACATTTTGGTTCCGACATTTTTAATACAATGTTTTTTTTTTTTGTTATTTTTATGAAACCGATGCACTTAACTTAAATCACTCACAAAATGAAATAAGTCCCAACAAAATTAATAGCGAATTTTATCACGACCGAGCGAAAATTAAAAGACATCAGCTTCGGCTGAGTTTCGAGTCTTAACTGAATCTTCATTTTTGAAATAAGTTTGCTTGCACGAAATAAAAAAAAATCGCTACCTGTGCAGTGGTTGAAAACAAAAAAGTTGTTTTACTAATTCCTAATTCTTGGAACTTCCCTTCTTTATTACTTCTACCTAAATCGCTATTTATTTAATTTTTGGGGTTTTTAACGCAAATTATCGACTAAGACCATTTTCTTTTGAAATGAAATTTATTGAAGAAACTGAGAAGCATATTATAGATCAAACAGAAAGAAAAAAAAACTTAGTTTTGTGGAAAATATTTTCAAAAAGCATAAAAAAAAAATAATTTTTCCAACATTTTGCTTTATAAGCACCACAAAAATTTTCTAAATCAATTTTTAAAAAAAATTTAGTTATTGCACAGGTCTCTAGTAATAATTTGGCTTTTACAGATTGAAAATATAATAATAATTAGTCGACGAATTATAGTCAAAACCCCATATTAACAAAATGTGCTGAAAATCGGCATTTGACTGCAAAGTTCGAAGGTCGATTAAAAAAAAAATCCAACTAACATAAACAAACGGCGCGATACGGGTCTTCTAATTTAGCCTCTATTTTCACCGCTCAATCTCAGAATCGACCTAACTTTTGCTAACCTGAATTTGTTCCACAGTGTAATGCAACATAAACATAAGTAAGTGTACTGTACAAGTTTTTCATTTGTTTACTGTATGCGAAGCTTATGTTGCTGTGAACATAATTGTTATGTCGTCGTCTTTTCTGTAGTAAGAGAACTTTTCCATTGACAGTTCTGACATTTATCTACGATTAGGCAAGAATAACCATTTGTTGCACTTAGTTCCTATCGAGAGTATTTAATACATGGGAACTAAGTCCAAAATGGTCTATTATAATTATTTAAACTTACAACGAATGTTAGCAGATAAGAAGGAGTAAAACATATATTATTTTCTATCATCAGCATATACGATTATGATATACAACAAGACTATGAGTGTTGTAATTAAAGTACACGATCAATAAAATCTGATATTTAATAAATGAACAATATTCAATGATTTCACGATGATTTCAAACACTTGTGCTGCAATATAATATTTACTGAGTTTTATAACATCAATTAGAATTATGTATATTACTTGCCTCATTTGAAGATCAATTAAACTTTACTGAAATTATCGCACTAATATTTATACCCTATACCACATTGTGGTTTGGATATAATGGCTTTGTGCTGCTGTTTGTAACTACCAAAAATATTTGACCTAGACCCATCTTTTATTATACCGATCGCATCAGAATCACTATCTGATTCGATTTAACGATATCCGTCCGTCCGTCCGTCCGTCTGTGTGTCCATGTAAACCTTGTAATCAAACTGCAGGTGCCAAATATGAATATATTTCGATGAAATTTGATATATAAGCTTTTTTCGGATGAAACTATTGAAATTTGTGAGGATCGGTCCAGTTTCAGACCTAGCCCCCATACAAATGACCTCTATGAAATCGACATAAATTGCCATAAGATCCAAGTTGTCATATAGATCTTACTCAAATTGGGTTTGTATGCGTTTATTACATTCATTAATGAGTAGTCCAAAAATGATCCCTATGGGACAACTCTTAGTCATAGGCCCCATATAGAGCTGCTTCCCGATCTTCACTTAAATCTGTCAAAAAACAAAAATATTGTACTGATTCTTCTCAAAATTTGTTTCTATATATTTTTGCAAAATACAAGAGACTTTACCAAAAATGGTCAGGATCGGTCCATTTTTAGGCATAGTCCCCATATAGATATAGCAGCCGATATGAACTTTTTCATATCTGCAGCCAACAAAATTAATAAAAATCCCACTCAAATTTGGTTTATGTTTATTTTCTATGTCCAGTCAGTTGGGCCTAAGAGATAGGGTAACGCATGGTATAGGGTATCGTATGGCCGGTCTAGACCGACTATAATTTTCTTACTTGTTTTAACATATCGGTACCCGTAAAAACAATTAACAACAACTTTAAAATCAAACCATGGTTTAGTACTGTACCGTATTACAACCGTTTTAATTCGGCTGTTTGATCGACGAAAAATTGGAAAACTATTCGGGAAATTGATGCTGGTAAATCTCAAAGTAATTCATCTGTATAGATGTGGACGTAATCTCGAGCTGTTTTTTCGAGAAATCGAATGCGGTTGGATTTTATCGACTGCATCCAAAATTTTTGAAAGCCATACTGCCCTTACTGCTACCTTTCATTACACATACATATTTTCAACACAATAATAACAAAGTTTACTTTTCACAGTAATTGGAAATATGCAAAAATCATTCCTGTACCCAAATCAAATAATGATTTCTGTCCTGTTGCAATTTCACCATATTTCTCTAGGATGTTCGAGAAATTAATTTATCAACATTTTAACAGACATATAATGGTCTACTTTTAGATAGACAATCAGGCTTTCGTAACAAGCATATTTGTGTCACTGCACTAATTGGTGTGGATCACTCTAAAGCATTTGACACAATATTTTGTATATGCAACTATCAAAAAAGTTTAATTTTTCATCCTCGTCTACCAAACTTATTTATTCATATCTAAGAGGACGTTTTCAATCCGTATTTGCTACTAACAAAAATTCTCGTGATGTACCTGTAACAAAGGGCGTACCTCAGGGTTAGATTTTAGGTCTGCTTCTTTTTACAATATATGTTAACGACCTATTTAAACAACTATCATATTGTAAGATTCACCTCTATGCGGACGATGTACAGATATATAAACTGTAAAATAAATCAAATTTCGAGTTGTGTAGATAAGTTTAATGCTGATCTGGCTAAAGTTCGCACTTGGGCAACATCTAATGGACTCTGTCTAATTCCATCTAAATCTAAACACCTAATTATTAAACGTAATAATTAGGTGTTTAGGTGAACCAGTTATCTATATTAATAGGATAGGCGATTTCTGTGACTGATGTTTTGTTCTACCGCTTTATCCTAATTTTGACCAAACGTATATTATTTGAAAGGTATTTCTTTTTAGCCGTTTTGCAGATTTACAGATTTTTAAATTTTTTCCTTTATTTTGAGTAAATTGCATTTAAAGTTGCCACTAAAAATACATAAAATTATACTTATGCTATGTGTATTTTATTTAATTTGCTAGTATGTTTGTAATAAAAATGAGTTTGTTTTCTGTGTTCATTTGTGAATTGGCTATAATTGATAAGCATACTTTTAGGGTCTTTATTTAATGAAAAAATAAAATTACCTAGAATTTCCGCTCGAATTTCGAGGGCTGAAATCTCCTAGTAACTATAAATAATGAACCAATTCAAAATGTATACTTAACCAAAAATTTGGATATCATCTTTAATAATGCTCTCACCTGGTCTGATCATATGAATACCGCATCTGGGAAAACTTTTTCTATGTTACGTACAATATAGTATTTTCAAACCTGGATTCTGCATGTAGAAAAAAACATATCGGAACTTAAAACGCAATATTAAGACGTCTTCAAACTAAGAAAATGTGATCATATTTCAGCATACTCCAAAAGCCTTTATTGAGTCAACATAGATGACCTTCTAAAAATAAGAACATTGATACTCATGCAAAAAATTATTTTTACGCATGAGCCAGGATACCTAAACAAGAGATTAATCCCTACTCGCTCTAGCCGCTCTAACGACATGATACAAATCAGTTAAAGAACCTCTTTTTCGCAACACCATTTTTATGTCTTTGCAATTCGTCTTTGGAACATGCTGTCATTAAATATATAATCACACTATTATAACTAAATTTACATATTTAATTTTAAACTCTTTCTTCTTTCTTTGGGAAGTTACGCACAGTCACGCATAGTCATAGTCATGCATGGTCATGCATAGTAACGGAGTGACCTAAATGTCATTTCCCCTCATCCGATCGATCGGAAACTTGGTCCATGTACTTGCTGTGAAAAGAAGATTAACTTTGACTAAGTCACCACAGACACGAGCAGTCACGGAGAGATTTAAAACGGATTTCTCCTCATTTAATCAATCTTAAACTTGGTCGATATATTTGCTGTAAAGAAAGATTAACTTCGACATAGTCACGCACAGTCACGCATAGTCACGCACAGTCACTGAGTGACTTAAAACGCATTTCACCTAATCCGATCGATCTAAAACTTAGTCGATATACTTGCTGTGAGAAAAGACTAACTTTGACATAGTCACTTACAGTAACGTATAGTTACGCACAGTCACGGAGAGATTAAAACCTCACTTCCCCTCATCCAACGATCTAAAACTTTTTCCATAGGCTTGTTGTGGCCAAAGATTCATTTTAATATAGTCAGTAACAGTCACGCACTGTCACGGAGTGATTTAAACCCCATTTCCCCCAATCCGATCGATCTGAAACTTTGTCAATAGACTTCTTGTGACCAAAGATTATTTTAAAACAGTTATGCAAAGTCACGCACAGTCACGGAGAGATTTAAAACTCATATGTATAAGGTAAGAAATAGTTTTATTAAAAACTTTGTTTTTATGGGTAAGATTATTTCATATTTATTTGATTTATACACATACATAAATATGATGATACCTAGAATTTGATGGATTTCAGTAGCTTTTACAGGAGGACAGTTGGAAACCATTTTTTGCGCGGTATATAAATTCGTTTGATCGACAATGACACTGAACATATCCTCATTTATTAGTTCAGAAAAAATTGGAATGGAGTCTCAAGAGTAGATAATTGGGGGGACAGGGATCATCACGGTATTCCAAATTGCGCTTTTTCCATATAAGTTGCCTGCTTCGTTGCCTCCAATCTGCAACATCGGGGACGCTTGACTATGATTGGTTACATGATGGACTTGTAGCTGGATTATTGAACTAATGATCATCTAATGATCGGCCTGCTTCCCCACATAAGGAAGGATATTCATTGTCTGGTTCTTCATCATCATCATCTTCTAATTATTTTATTAGATGTTGAGCATCATCAGAGTAATAATCAATTTCGCTTAGGTCACCCACATCCACTTCGTCTTCAGAAATATCATCATTTTCAAGAAAGGTGAGAAAATCTTCGATATCTTTATCCCTTAATATAGTAAAAAACCAAAAGTAACCGTTTATTATTACTTATGTGGCAAACGCATAATGTGGATATTTGGCAACATGTAATATTTTCCAAAAATCTCTCATATACCCAATCAGATTTTTAAATGCAGAATTCCAATTAGATAATTCACTTCTTTATGGGAAACTCAAAAATATATAATGTTATTATGTTATTATTGTGTGTACTTCGCAAAAAGCATTTATAAATGCACACACTCAAGGTCATGACTAAAATTAAGAGGGACTGGAAAGTAGACAATTGGCAACTATATGAATTTAAGGGTTAAGAGAGGGCATTGCACTCTGCAGAACCAGAAAAATAATTTTAATTCCTGAGGAGAACAAATTTTCTTCTCCATTTTCTGTACTAATATTCATAAGAAATGTAATACTTAACCCAGAATAGCTCAGTACCATTGTGGGACATTCTCAGCTTACATAATTAATTTCATAAAAACAGATTTATATCTGCGACCTGTAGTTCGATTACAAAATTTACGTGGACACACAGACGGACGGAGAGATGGACAAATATTGTTGGTAGTTACAACATCAGCACAAACTCATTATACCCTCAGCAAAAACATCAGTATTTACTCACACTAATAATCTAACCCATAAAAACAAAGTTTTTATTAAAACTCTTTCTTTCCTTATGCATATGAATTTTGAATCTCTCCGTAACTGTGCCTGACTATCTTTAAGTTAGTATTTGGTGACAACAAGTCTATGGACAAAGCTTTTAATCTCTCCGTGACTGTGCGTGACTACACTCAGAGAACGGATTTGTTGTGACAACCGTATTTGTTGCCAACCGAATTTTGATAGTCCCATGTACTATCACATTATTCTATTGTGATTACTGAATTATATTTTAAAAACTAACGTATTAAGTATTCAGGCAATTGAATTTTGAAATAAATTCGATTGATGAAATGGAATTTAGATTTTATTTATTGGTTGTAACAACCATTTATCAGGTAGCCTATTTTAAAAGCGCACTTATCATCTGATATATAAAAGCACATGCATTTTTAATGCTCTTATTTTGTTCATTAGTTTATTTCTAAATATGAAATTAAAATTAATAAAAGACAAGATTATATTACATGATAAAAAAGATTTTAGTAACACATACGAATAGGGAATAAATAAGCGATATTACGTGTATTAGTTAATGCATTAATGCTCCCGTTTTCACTTAGGCTCTTATACTACTTTTTGCCGTTTGATAATTGTCTATAGCTGCATGTTGTATCCTCGCATTATATTCTTCTGATATTTCTTAAAAATGTTATAAGTAAAATAGAACTTGTGCAATATAAAAATATAGTATAATAATATATAATAAATATACTATATAATAAGGCCGCACACCATATTCGGATCCAAGTAAGATGACCGATTTACTGTAGACAAATACGGTTAGAATGTACGATCCTGTCCCCGTTACCGAAAGGCTTTTATCTCGTCTGTTTTATTTTGCTTGTAAATCGTTTGGAGTGTGTCTGAAGGTAAACGCCATTATTCAGTTGAAGTAGTTGCAGAGATAGTTGTATACGTTTCCCATTAACTCTGATCAATTTGCCAATGCTAAACAATATGGCCAGACAGTTTGTTGTTTGATAATGGCTTTAAATTTATTTCCAAGGTTATTTAACATTTTGCTTTGTTGTCCCCCATATACCAACTTAATGGCCAAAGATAGTTTCATAAAATTGGGTAAAGGCAATTTGAATTTGATGTTAAAAAATAGCAGTTTGTCTATGCATTGTCGCAAATTTACCTAAAATAGTAAGATTTCCTATAGAAT
This sequence comes from Cordilura impudica, assembly GCA_963682025.1. Taxonomy (NCBI): domain Eukaryota; kingdom Metazoa; phylum Arthropoda; class Insecta; order Diptera; family Scathophagidae; genus Cordilura; species Cordilura impudica. The sequence continues at coordinate 125,007,788 of OY821519.1, forward strand.
GAAAAATTTACGACCATTATTGTTGTGTTTTTACTTGCTTTTTTATAAAAACTATTCCTTGACGATCTTACTTCTAATAGAATGCAACAAAATTTGGAAAAGCTTATTTTGAATTTAAACTAACTTTGCATAAAATAATTTTTACAAAAAATAAAAACACAACAAAAAAAAAATAATGACCACTTACCCAATCGATCAATGTTCTTTATTATGCTAAAATCCATTCTTATGTACATATGTATGTACATACGATTAAACATAATTTAAAATTAACAAAAATTTTAGTTTATATTTTTGTTTAATTTAAATTTCTTTTATCTGCTGTCTTATTTTTTCAAAAATGACATATTAATTCGAAAATTCGGTTAGGTTTAACATTTTTTTATATTTGATGATATTAATAACTGAATTTGATTTCCTTTCGGTTGTAAATACCAAATAGTTTAAAATTTGGTTTCCCACTTTATTGTAACCGAAAAATTGTTATAAATACAAATTTGTTTCTATCATATTAACATAAAATTTGTAACAATGACTGTAAATTCATTTTTAGTTTAAAATATTTCATTATGATGGAATATTTTATTGTTATCACCAATATTTAGAGTTAATACATGTTATACTGGCTTTAGTTCAGTTGCCCCAATTGAAATATTTTAACAACTTGCATAAAAACTTTCATTGGTGAACGGAACTTATTTTGCTGTTGTATCTATTTTCATTTTATTAGAATTATGGTTAAGAGGTATTTTATAAAGAAAATCTATTATATTTTCAAATATATTTGAATTACAATAATATGTCTGGATAAATAAATAATTATTTTTAATGGCAACCTATTTCCAACAAATTCTTTTTCTGTGTGTATGTAAAAGTTAATCTTTTTTCACAGCAAGTCTATCGACCAAGTTTCAGATTGATTGGATGAGGGAAAATGATATTTATATCACTCCGTGACTGTGCGTGACTACCCCGAAATTAATTTGTAGTCACAGAAGGACTATAGACCAAGTTTCATATCAATTGGATAGGGGTGAATGGGGCTACCCCACGACAGACAGACAAACAGACAGAGAGTACGAGTTAAAATAAAGAGTTTAAAAACTATTAAAATTACTTTTTTTTCGTATTCTAAAAACAAACAAGTAAGAAAATTATAGTCGGTCAAGACATATGCCTTCTGTTTAGAGAATTGCGTATGTAAAATAAGCATAACCAAATCTGAGCGGAATTTTTATTATTTTTTTGCGTGCAGATCCGAAGATGTTCATATTGGATGCAATTTTTATATGGGGACTACGTCGAAGAATTGACCGATCCTGTTCATATTTTGTAGTCAAATTTGATAAAAATCAATATTTTAGTTTTTGTTAGGTTAAAGAGGAGATCAGGAAGTAGATTTATATGAGTTCTATTTCTGAGAATTGTCCTATATGGCTTATGTTGTATTACGGATTACCGTAACCGATATCTATTTGACAATTTGGATCTTATGGCAATTTAAGTCGATCTCGTAAGGGTAATTTGTATTGGGACTCGGTCTGAACATGTACCGATGTTCACCAATAGCATTAGAAGTATGGCCCTTATATCGCCATTTTCATCAAAATATATTTATATTTGCGATCTGTAGTTTGATTACATATGGACGGGCGGAAGGACGGACAGATAGAATGTGATTTAGATTCGATTGATTCACTAAAAAATCGGTCTAGGTCAAATATTTTTGGTAGTTACAAAGATGAGCACATACTCATAATACCCTGACCACATTGGGTATAAAAAAACTTAGATATTGATAAATTAATAATTGAATACGGTACGTGAATAAGGGATTTTCAATTCAGATATTGGTGCTTAACGATTTTAGAATTGAAAAATTTCTATTCACATTTTTGGATGGTGTTTGGCAAAACTTCTTAAGATCCGGAAAATATACACATATAGCGACTTTGGAAGCATTGCAGAACTCATTCTTTTAGATTGACTTGGTTTTTTTGTTTGCGAGTCACTTCGTATTGCCATTTTTGTAAGTTGTTTAAAATATGATACAAATAAGTGGTTTCAGCACAATTATGTAACTTTATTTAACTTGGCAAATCTGTCGCCGGACCTAAAAATTAGAATCAAATATTTTTGGAGCGGGTTACTGCACAGTATGGCACAATCTTTTCCATAATGATAATCCAATTTGTAACTTTCTGTAAGATACCACCGCACAGTGGACCATATTTTGAAAAAGCGGCCAAAAATCATTTTTATTTTTTTTTTTTTGTTACCGATTTTAAAGTTATGTTTTTCATTTGAAAGCAAATACTAGTAAGCCTCGGGAGCCAAAAAATTGCGACTCTATCTCAACTATATCACAGCGAACACGGTCTTCGAATATGGGCTTTCTCAGTATTTTAATAAAATTAAAAATTTCTTTGTAAATTTTTATTTTTGAATGACTGTAACTTTTTTGATTTAAAAGATTTTGAAGTGAAATAAATCTTGTATAATTTTGTGGCTTCCATACTATTAATGTTAAAAATGTAAAATCACTGAGTCGTTCCGAAATTTAAAAAAAAGGTCCAAATTTTCCGAAAATCCCCTACTAAATAGAGCATAACTCCTGCCAGTCAAAAGCAGTTAGAAAAAAATCTTGCACTCTCTTATAGTCCGAACCCTCCCCTATACTCCTATACCCCATTATACACCCGCCAGTTTCCGCCCGTGTGCACCAGAACAATTTTTCTTACCCAAGGTTAGGTATTTTCTGCAAAATTTATGAATACAAAAGTTGTCCACTATGTGGTTAGGATATATTAAGTTTGAGGTGATGTTTGTAACTGCCAAAAATATTGGACCTTTATCCATCGTTTATTATACGGATCCACTCAAAAACACTATCTGAGTCGATTAAACGATGTCCGTTCGTCCGTCTGAGTGTTATGAATACAAAAGTGGTCGTACCGGTGCATCGCGGTGTATTTTTTTGCGTATCGGTAGAGTTGTCAGGAGTTGTTATATACTTATAAAAAAGGGTTGAGAAATAATGCGCTTAATTGTTACAGGTACATTTACATAGGTATCTTTCAAAAACATTAATAGTCTGAATTAGAGTTATATAGTTTAAATACCTGACAAAATCGGAAACAATTTAAATAACAGGTAAATGGTAAAAAAAACTATTGCGACATAGCCCTTTAAGATATGACAAGGTATGCTTCACCTTTTAAAAGGGATTAGGGTGTGGGTTTTTTATGCTTCTAAAAGTGGTACTAACAGATAAAAATTTTTATTTTACATAATTGCAAGAAAGAGTATTTATAATAATGTTTCCACAATTATTGTTCATTACAATTTGTGTAATGACTAAGTACTGTTACAGAGATCTGGCAGATATTTATTTTCAACGAAATGATGTAGACGATGTAATTTTGCACATAGTGAGCAACGACTTCTTTAAGAATTGTAACCTAGAAGACATTGAAATGCACAAAGGAAAAATTACTAATTTTGTATCGAATTTGAAAAGACGGTACATTGTATGCTCTCATAGCAAGGCAAAGATGTACAAACGTTACCAAGACTGGTTAATAAAGGAACTTATTTTTGAGAATGCATCTACAACTTCCAACGAAAGTGGAAAAAAGTGTCGACCAGTAAAACCAATTGACGGATGTAGTAAAAGATCTCGAAGGCGCAAGCTGGAGAATATCAATGAAGAAATTTCTCGAAGAATTATTAAGGTTATTTTTGCACCAAATTCAACCAACCCAAAATAAAAAAAATATAATTGAAATAATTGAAAAAATAGTAGAAGCGAGCCCAAGGTGCACAAAGAGGATTTTGAAAAGCATTCCTACACCAATTGAAGAGAAGAAATTTACGCCGGAAGAAGCGTTCGCCCTATTTTTGGATTTGAAATTGACCAAAAATCAATATAAGGAATTGCGGAAGCGAACCGATTAAAAGAATTATGGGATTTTTCCAGAGTATCGAGATCTAGTTTCTGCCAAAAAAGAATGCTTACCTTCACAATCTGCTATTAGTGTCACTTCAACATCAGCAGAAATAAAATTGCAAGATCTCCTTGAACATACTGCAGAACGATTGCTAAATACGCTTGATACTGATCATTTAAAAAAAATTGGTAATGGCAGCATTACTTTAATTTCAAAATGGGGATCTGATGGATCCTCTGGTCAGAAACAATACAAGCAATTTAATGCCGAAAATTCATCAAATGCTGATTTATTTATGGTATCTTTCGTTCCATTGCGCTTAACAAAAAGGTATAGCGTCTTAGAGCCGTCAACTAGTAGAGCAACAGAAATTGATATATGGAAAAATGAAATTCCTTCTTCAACAAAGTATTGCAGACCAATAAAATTTGCATTCAAAAAAGGAAACCAAAGATGTCATAACTGAAGAAGTTCAAAAAATAAAAGATCAAATTAAGGAACTTCAACCGGTAATATTTAAATTTGATGACCAAGACATTGAAGTACATTTTAAAATGTGTCTCACAATGATTGATGGAAAAGTTGCACAAGCTTTATCTGGAACAAAGTCAAAGTCAAGCTGCATTATATGCCAAAAGACATCAAGTCAATTAAGCCAACCCCCACCAGAAGACGATAGTTTTAAGGAAGCCTACGAATTTGGAATGTCCCCTCTTCATGCTAGAATACGTTTCATGCAGCATATTCTTAAATTGGGTTATGATTTGGAATTTGGTCCGTTAGGCGAAACTGTGAGAAAAACCAAAGAAAATGAAGAAAAAAGAAAGCAAAATATAAAAAACAAATTCAACAAAAATATCTACAGCTAGACCTCGTAATAGACCAACCAAAACAAGGGGAAGGAAACACAAATGATGGAAATACTGCAAGGAGATTTTTTTCCGATCCGGAAACTGCAGCATCTATCACAGGTGTAGATCATGAATTAATAAGACGATTCAAAATCATATTACAAGTTCTAGCATGCAGCAGAAAGATAAATGCAAAAAAATTTGGAGAGTACGCCAATAAAACAGCTATACTTTATAATGAAAAATACTCTTGGAGATATATGCCATCCACAGTTCATAAAATTTTGTACCAGGGGGAACAAATAATTCAAAACAATATGCTACCAATAGAAGATCTATCTGAAGAAGAGCAAGAAAAAAGGAACAAAGACTACAGATTCTTTCGCGAGCACAACACAAGGAAAATGTCCAGATGTTGTACTTATCACTATTTTGTTGTGCACTTCAGATCCATATATGTCCAACATTCGTCAAAAATGGAAAACTAACTCTATTGAATTAGACGAAGAAGCTAAACAACTTGTAGAAGATGAAAATCAAGGCTATTTAGAAGAAGTTTTTACAAAAATTGGTTGATTTAAAGTACTTTTTCATTACACTAACAATAAATTACACTTTTTTTTATATAGTTAAAAAATTTTCTTGATTTAAAAATTTATATATTTTGTAAATTTACAATAAAAATTGTTATATTTCATAAATTTACCATATAAATTGATATAGAAATATTTAAAAAGACAATAAAAAAAATTTAACTAAAGCAAAAACATACGAGTTTTTCATTGAAACTTCTCTATCTTGAACCAATATAAGGTAACTTTTACGTTCGCTGCTTAATAAATTATATTTTAACTCGGGATCTTTAAAAAAAACAACATTTGGCCCTTGTGCACATTAGGACTAAAAAGTTTACGGGGGCCAAAGTTTGGCACTTTCTGAAAAAATTTACTTAAAAAATTGTAAAGACATTATATTAAAAAACCCCTTTTTTACCTTTTAACACTTCACTTTTGTACTAAAATTCAACTACAAATGAAAATGTATTTTAAACCCTCCGTAACTTTTTTTATTTTCGGTCGAGAATTGCGTTTTATAGCAAAACTTAAAGGCTAAAGTCTCACCTACCAAACAAAAAGAAAATTCCAATCGAATCAAAAGTTATAGATTTTTGACCGCCTTCTCGTCAAATGGTCCACTGTGCACCGGTTGTACTCAGCTTTCCTCCAGTATCACAGAAAGAGTGGAAAAAATTATTCAAAAAGTTGTTCGGTTTTAGTAATGGAATTTATTATTGTGTACTGTAGGCTGTTCCACAAATTGTTTTAAAATTTTAAAACAAAGCTCCAAATTAATTACAGCTTACTGCATCCGACTAATTTGGTTATTATGGCCACACTTGTATTATCACATCCGTAAATCTATTCGTTTAGGTTGTTGTTCTCTGCATATGTGGTCGGTTCAGTACCATTACAAAAAAAAGTCTTAAATTAAATGTATATAGCCAATAACAACACTTTCCACAACTTCCTCTGACAAACATATTTTGAATAAGTCCCTGTTTTATATACATCATTGCGTTCTTCAATGAAATCAATCAAATTTCTGGGGAAACATCAAAATGTAGTCGTACTGATGCTATTGTACAGACTTGAGGTATCACAATAAAAAAAGCCTCCACATAAACTCATAAAGTTTATATAAGCCGCAATGTTTATGTACAGAGAGCAGTCGTTAAAAACTGGGTTTACTACCAATGCATACAAACTTATGAATGTACCTGGAAACACTTCTTAAGCTTCTTGCGTTTATATTGTTTTATTTAGGCAGGCAATGCTATGAGTTATTAGACCATATTTGTGAGACATTTCTTCCTTTTCCTGGAAACTAATGGTTGCAAAAGAAAAACTACATCATATGAAACAATATCAGAGTGCAAAGTTGTTAAGTCGTCTCACCATTAAATGATTTGTTGTTGGCCATTTATGACATGAAAATGATATTTATTGTTGATGCGTGGACGTTAATGACGATAATGACTCTTAACTGTTGTTGAATCTTAAAAGTAATGTAAATCTAATACAAAGAAATACAAACGTCAGTATCAGCCAGTAAAAAGGAAATAAAGAAAGAGCTGTTATTGCATTGGCAATTATGTTGAAGCTTGCGATAGAGAAAAAAATCGTTAACAAATAAAATAGTTCATATTCAACATAAATTAAATTTTTGCCAGCAAATATATACCGGATTTAGACTAGCATCAAATGCCTACTACATACTCTGTTTATTCTGACTAAATACTTGTTAGCGAACGGGCGTAATATTCATGAGTAACCCTGAAAATATAAGGTCGGAAAAACACTTTTCTTACGGGAGAAGCCACCATATTGAAAAGAATTTCTAAACTCTTTCTTTTAGTCACGCACAGTCACAGAGTGATCTAAATATCATTTCCCCTCTTCCGATCGATCTGAGACTTGGTCCATACACTTGCTGATTTACTTTGACTTAGTCACAAACAGTCACGCATGGTCACCCACAATCACAGAGAAATTAAAACCTCACTTCCACTCATCCGATCTATCTGAAACTTTGTCCATAGACTTGTTGTGTCCAAAGATTAATTTTGAGAAAGTCACGCAAATTCACGCACAGTCACGAAGAGATTCAAAACTCATATGCATAAGGCAAGAAATAGTTCTAATAAAAACACTGTTTTTATGGGTTAGATTTTTATATACACTTTCTAGAAAAAGTATCCGTGCACCTGTAGCTGAAAATGTTAAACATTTATAAAAATTTTAATAAAAGATTTTGTATTACGATTTTTTTTCCACTGACACATTACGGAACATTAGAAATAAGGGTACGTATTTTCGTGAAATAATTCGGATCTTAGGCAGCAGCCACACCTCAGTGCAGTACGTCTATCAAAATTATAAATACCGTAATTCAATTTTGTTAAAACCGCGTACTGTTCGCCTCTCCAAAATAACTATTTTGGCGGCAGTAAAAAAGGATCCCTTAACTTCTGCTTCCCAAATTAGTTCTAGAATCAAAAGTGAAAGAAAATGTTTGCCAACGGTGGTAGTGGCATTATGGTTTCGGGTTGTATAACAACGATGGTTGGTAAAAAGTGAAGTGTGAAAAGGTTAAAATAGGTTTTTTTATACCCTATACCACTATATGGTTTGGGTATAATGACTTTGTGCTGCTCTTTGTAACTACCAAAATATTTGACCTAGACCCATCTTTAATTATACCGATCGACTCAGATTCACTGAGTCGATTTAGCGATGTCCGTCCTTCCGTCCGTCTGTGTGTCCATGTAAACCTTGTAATCAAACTACAATATGAATATATTTTGATGAAATTTGTTATGTAAGCTTCTGTCGGCCATAGGATAAACGCGGTTGAAATTGGTGAAAATCGGTCCATGTTCAGACCTAGTTCCCATACACATGACCGCTATGAAATCGACATAAATTGCCATAAGATCCAAATTATCATATAGATCTCAATCAAATTGGGTTTTTATGTGTTTTTTATATCCACTAATCAGTAGTCCAAAAATAAAACTATAGGACAATTCTTATTCATAGGCCCCATATAGAGTTGCTTTCCGATCTTCGCTAAAATCTATCAAAAAACGAAAATATTGCACAGATTTTTCTCAAATTTGGTTTGTTTATATTTTTTCAAAATATAGTTGACTTTACCAAATATGGTCAGAATCGGTCCATATTTTGACCTAGTCCACTTATAAATATAGCACCCGATATGAACTTTTTCATATCTACAGCCAAAAAAATTAATAACAATGCCACTCAAATTTGGTTTATGCTAATTTTCTATATCTAAGTTAGTTGGACATAAACGTATAGTCGGTCTAGAGCGACTTTAATTTTCTTACTTGTTTATATAATGTCTTCTTTTTTCAGTTAATTATACAGCTAGTACTTTTTAAAACATGTTCACAAGAGCCAAACATTGGCTATTTTTTGAAAGAGCCCGAGTTAAAATATAATTTATTAAGCAGCGAACGTAAAAGTTGCCTGATTTTGGTTCAAGATAGAGATGTTTCAATGAAAAAGTCGTATGGTTTTACTTTAGTGAAAAGTTTTTTCATTGTCTTTTTAAATATCTCTACATCAATTTTTATTGTAAATTTATAAAATACATAAATTTTTAAATCAAGAGAAATTTTTAACTATATCAAAAAGGGTATAACTTATTGTTAGTGTACTGAAAAACTAAATTTTAGTAAATATTTCTTCTAGATAGCCTTGATTTTCATCTCCTAGAGGCTGTTTAGCTTCTTCGTATACTTCAATAGAGGCAGTTTTCCATTCCCGTTTTTTCAAATTTGATGCAAATTTCAATTTTAATTTTTTATTTATTTGTGCTGCTGTTTGTAACTACGAAAAATATTTGACCTAGACCCATCTTTTATTATACCGATCGGTTCAGAATCACTTTCTGAGTCGATTTAGCGATGTCCGTCCGTCCGTCCGTCTGTGTGTCCATGTAAATTTTGTAATCAAACTACAGGTTGCAAATATGAGTATATTTTAATGAAATTTAGCTCTTATCGGATGCACGCTATTGAAATTGGTGAAATTCAGGCCATGTTCAGACCTACTCCCCATAAAAATGACCCCTATGAAATCGACATAAATTGCCATAAGATCCAAATTATCATATAGATCTCAGTTAAATCGGGTTTCTATATGTTTATAATATCCTTTAATCAGTAGTCCAAAAATAAACCCCATGTGGCAATTCTTTGTCATAGCCCCCATATAACGCCGCTTCCCGATTTTCACTTAAATCTATCAAAAAACAAAAACATTGCACAAATTTTTCTCAAATTTGGTTTGTATATATTTTTCAAAATATAAGTGACTTTACCAAATATATTCAGGATCGGTACATTTTTCGACCTAGGCCCCATATAAATATAGCATCCGATAAGAACTTTTTCATATCTGCAGCCAAAAAAATTAATAACAATGCCACTCAAATTTACTTTATGCTTATTTTCTATATCCACTTAGTTGGACCCAAGAGAATGGATCTCTAAACCATGGTATAGGGTATCATATAGTCGGTCTAGACCGACTATAATTTTCTTACTTGTTTTTTCTTAAAGAGTTTAAGATACATATTCCTTTTCTGCTTAAATATATTTAACAACAATATATAATATATTGAAATTACATAATATTACAAAGTAAGGTGAAAATGCTCAAAAAACCTTATTGATTTTTTTTGGGTTTTGTGTTTAAGATAGAAAGTTTAGGGATAAAATTATGATGAGATAAGCTCATTAATGCGGATAAATAACGAATTAACACATCTGGAATTGAAGTCTATTGTAAGCCGTTCAATTTTGTTTGCCACGACATCAACGTTGGCTAATGTGTGTAGTCGTTGTGTTGAGTAATGCCAAGGTAAATTGTATACAATTTTTTTTTATAATTTGTTTTGAGCAATCTGTTCATTTTTAATATGACACTGCGCGGCAGTACACCAAACTGGAGCAGCGTAAAACATTACGGAGTGGATGATAGATTTAAATATTAGACTTTTGTTTTAAATGTTGAGGTTGGAGTTCCTGTTTATTAATGAATTCAAAAGCCTTGTTAGCTTTTTAACTTTATCGCTAATATATGATACGTGATGTTTGAATTTAAGTTTGGGATCCTAGATAACACCTAAATATTTTACTGCCTCTAACCAGGGTACTGAATTGTTGTTGCAAGAAATTGAGGTTTGGGGTAAGAAACACGGTTTACGACTTCTGGTGAAATATATTGCCAGGGTCTTTTGAACTAACATGAGTTTTCCATTTTTAAAAACAACTATTAACATCAGATAACGCTGTTTGCATGTTCGATAGAACACCAGTCGATAGTATTCCTGAGCTAAGAATCGCCGTATAATCCGCAGAAATAGAGGTAACACAAACTTCTATAGGTAGTATTAGTGAAAGGCAGGAGCCCTGAGGGCATCCTGCTATAATGTCAGTCTTTGTTGAGTATTTAGAGCCAATGAAAACATTAGAAGATCTCTCTGATAGAAAAATTTGTATTATTTGAATTAGTTGAATTGGAAAGTTAAAAGCGAAAAAAGGTGTATTTTGTATTTTGGATTATTATTATTGGATTATTTATTTCATATACACATTATAGTATAACATTTAAAGAATCATTGAAAAATTTCCAATTAAAAATTTTAATAAATAAGTCCGTGACAGCGAATCTCCGGAGGCACCTCGACAAAAATTGTTTAGCGGTGAACATCATAACTCGCTACCGGATCATTGAAATAAAAGAATCGAAATGCGTTTAAAAGGTGATAAGTTTCCTGAGGTAATCACGAAGTGTTTTTTAATTTTTTTATTTCATTTTTGGCAGTATTTTGAAATGAAAAACACGATTTTTGCTCTAAAATTTTGGCGAATTTGTTGTTAAAAAAAGGGAAAGAAAATGGAAAAAACTTCGTGGTTACCTGTTGATTTATGTGTAGATATAGTGTGCAAAATTTCAAGACAATCAGTCAAGTTGATTCTGAGTTATGATGTTCACGGACTTCATTTATTTTGGAGAACATCGATTTAAAGTTTTTTTAAAAACTGATTTATATACGTATGAGGCCGGTCACTGGAAACACTGTATCTTCTTTTGACACAACTCTCTTGACATGTTGAAATTTTGTGACGAAAATTAGGTGTTTCCAAAGCAACAACTTGGATTCAGGTCTGATCACATGACTTCTTATCTTTTATTCAAAATTAAATCTAGAATCAAGCATGGCTTCAATAGAATGAAGTCCAGATATCAAGTCTGCTTTTGACTCTGTATGGCATGATGGTCTACTCTACAAAATGATTAATTTAAATTTTACACCGGAAATCATAAAAATGATACGGAGCTAGGTTTTTGTGTTTTATAATTAGGCTTTTAAGGTAATGTAATTTTCAATTCTAAATAAAAAACATTTATATAATATTCACCATCCAACGTTTCATTGGTATTTTCCCAGCCTCTTCAGGGACTATGTTTTATTAAATAAATAATTTTTTGTCAAATTTTGCTCTTAATTTTCAAAAATAATAATTGTTTTAAATAATAATTGTTTTAGTACATATAACTCGATATAAAACACATATTTAATTTCAAAAAATAATTGCAAATAAAAACAAGTAAGAAAATTATAGTCGGTCTAGACCGACTATACGATACCCTATACCATGCGTTTAGAAACTTAGGCCCAACTAACTGGACATTGAAAATAAGCAAAAACCAAATTTGAGTAGGATTTTTATTAATTTTTTTGGCTGCAGATATGAAAAAGTTCATATCGGATGCTATATCTATAAAGGGACTAGGTCCAAAAATGGACCGATCCTGATCATGTTTGGTAAAGCCTCTTGTATTTTGCAAAAATATATACAAACAAAATTTGAGAAGAATCAGTGCAATATTTTTGTTTTTTAATAGATTTAAGTGAAGATCGGGAAGCAGCTCTATATCGGGTCAAAGGGATCATTTTTGGACTACTCATTAGTGGATGTAATGAACGCATACAAACCCAATTTGAGTAAGATCTATATGACAATTTGGATTTTATGGAAATTTATGTCGATTTCATATGGGTAATTTGTATGGGGGCTAGGTCTGAACATGGAGCGATTCTCACCAATTTCAATAGCGTTCATCCCATGACCGATAAAAACTTATGTACCAAATTTCATCAAAATATATTCTTATTTGCGACCTGCAGTTTGGTTACAAGCTTTACATGGACACACAGACGGACGGACGGACGGACGGACGGACGGACATTGTTAAATCAACTCAGAAAGTGATTCTGATTCGATCGGTATAATTAAAGATGGGTCTAGGTCAAATATTTTTGGTTGTTACAAACAGCAGCACAAAGTCATTATAGCCAAACCACATAGTGGTATAGGGTATAAAAATTAAAAATATCACAGTAAAATTTTTTTCTAACGCTACGTATCACAGTTTTGGCCTTCTACTATATTAATAAGTCGCTCATTCAAAATGCATATGGGTAATAACTCCTCTACTCAATTTTTTTATTGTATAATATATTTACATCTGATTTTCCTATATTGCTTGACTGCACTTCATTTATATTTGCTGATGACACGGCAATAGTCTGTCATGGGGTTTTGCTAAAGATGTCATCGCAAACCTACAAAACGCTTTAATAAATATTGAAAAATATTTTAAAATATTGAAAATTTTTATAAATCTACAAAAAACCCATGCAATATACTTCACGTGTAGAAGAAATCGTTGCTATATACGAAAAAGAGATTTAAGCATTAATAAAAACTCAACTATTAAATGGGAGTCTGAAGTTAAGTATTGTTGAGTAATATTGGATTCAAACATTAACTTTACTAAGCATGTGTCTTACGCTGTAAAAAAAATAAATAATGTTACACGACGTATGTTCTCTTTCATAAAAAGCGAGTCAACACTAAGTCCAGGTAAAACAATTATAACATTCAATGCTATTTTTATGTCCATTGTGTATTTTGCTGCCCATGTGTGGAATGATGTCGTAACCTGTCATATCAAAAACCTCAAATAAATAAAAATAAACTGCTCAAAATCATATACAATCTTCCGTGGCATTATTCCACTCAACGATTGCACCCCATACCCGGTATCGAAATGGTAAATGATAGAATTTCAAACATCATGTCGAAGATATGTCCATTTTTTGTCAGTTATTTTTAACGCTCTTTACATGTGTTTAATTAAAAAAAAAAAAATATTGACTATTTCTGAGTTTTTTCTTTAAATAAATGTTTATTAAATTAATTTGCAGCACTAACGATGTATGTCAACCTACGTTTGATAGCTGACAAATTATTTTCTCAGAAAACGACACACAGCGACATAAATTGTTATTAATGAAAAAAAATGCGAAAAAATCTTGGATTATTTCTCAGTTTATAACCACTTATACAAATTTGAGTGTTTATTTCTGTTATTTGTTGTCACTATTATTCTTGATACGTGGATATATTCTCACTCTAAGTTCCGTTAACTTTCTGTTTTTCAAGCAACAAAAACTTATGTCTTAATGTGAAGTTGCACTGGCAGTTTTCCTTTCAAAGAAAACGACATTTGTCGACATAGGTTGTTTTATGTGCACACACCTTAAGTGTAATTTACATATTGTTTTTTCGTCCTTCTCTAAGAGCTCCTCCTCTTAAGATTTTTGACTCAAATTTTTTGTAAAATATTTATTGCCCATATCTATAGGACTGTTATATAAAAAGTCCTAAAAACTTTATATCGAGCCCATAATTTCATATATAACGTTTTTTGGCTCTCCTGACATACGCGGTTATTCTAGAAAACCACAGAATTATATCAGTTGTCAATTTTCTGAATATTTAGACTTTAATGAATTGTCAGTTAATACGTGGTTTTAATTTTTATCTTAATATACATAAAGACCTTTACTTTTTATACCCTTCACTCCAGTGTGCAGAGGGTATATATAAGTTTGTCATTCCGTTTGTAATAATTTAAAAAAAAAAAATCTGGGCCTCATAAAATATATATATTTGTGATCCTTATAACAAGCGGAGTTGATATAGCGATGTCCGTCTGTCCGGCTGTCCGTCTGTGGAAATCACGACGACGGCTTCAATCGGGCAACTAGGTTGCTCGTTGGTATAAAAAACGATTCACTAACATCCTGAGAAGTTTGCTGTTTAAAATCGTCAAAATCGGTTTACCCGGTCCCGAGAATTGAACGATGGAGTGAAAAAAGTCTTGAAAAAATATGATTTGCATATGTTGTTCTTGTCACGATAACGTTCTCAATTGGACAGGTAGGGTGCTTGTTGTTATCGAAAATGATACTCCAGCATCGTGAAAAGGTTCCTGTTTTTTAAATCGTGACAATAGGTTGCACAGGTGCCGAGAAATCACTGAAAAGTTAAAAAATATGATGTTTTCCTATATTGTTATTCTAAATTTTGTATTTTGTCACAGCTGTACTTGTTGTTTTTATGATCGTTGTGGTAATAATATAAAAATTCACCAATATCAACATTTTATGGTGTAATATTTAAGTTAGTTAATTAATAAAAGAAACTATATAAAATCAATATCAATATTCTGCGATTTTTATAAGATCACAAAATATTACAGATTGATACATACTACTGTTGCAAATATCAAAATACTATAAATAACGTTCATAAATTCTGTATATGTATATCGATAATAAGCGCATATTAAAAATAATATAAATATAAATTATTTTATTTATACAAAATATTGCAATTTTTAGGGTTGCAAAAAATAGTATTATTTTATGGGTTCTACTTTTAGTACATACTTGCATTCAAAAGTAGTAGTAAAATATCTACCCTGTAAAAAATTGGTGTCTAAAAAAATTTTTTTTTGTCAGATGATAATATAATAATGTCAATAATATTTAATTATAATACATTTTTAAAATTTATTATTTAATGTTTGGCGCAGGCAAACGCCATTCCTGGGCTACCGAGAATTTAATGCACGAGTTATTCGCATTAGGAATAATCGCGGATCTCAGCTCAATCCAAGTGCAATGATCAAGCCTCGCGCCCTGGGAAACATGTCTTCATGCTTTCCTTTGCACAAACGCCATTCCCAACTATCAAAAATTGTAAGCACGAGCTATCCACATCAGGAATAGTCGCGGAGCTCAACTCAATCAAAGTGCAATGATCAAGCTTCGCCCTGGGAAACATGAATTCATTCATTTCTTGGCACAAACCGAACTTCTTATGGCACATTAAAAATAAGCTAATTGAGAAGTACAATTCATCATTACGCTGTATTATAATACTATTTTCTTATTTTACTAGTAAACAAAGTGATCGTATCATTGTGAACGAAATAGAATTGAAATTGTGTGCAGATTTGTTTTACTTAAAAAACTGTTTCTACAGATAGTGAATAAAATCCCAGTAAACATTTTATGCAATAAGTGATCATGTGGAGTATTTTGACTCCTCCGTGCTATTAAAACAGCCATAAATGCGCTCTTTTGCTGATCACAAAATATTCTTTTGTTGGGAGGAAATATTGCCTTACCCCCGACTCTTCTTGAGAACCTTTTTTACCAATTTTCTGATTAATTTCGACTTATTTTTGAGTCATATTTAATGTCATTTTTCTATAAATCAATTTTTAACCGTAAGCAAAAATCATTTCTTAGTCTTTTTCTAATACCGCATGTGATTAATCAGTTTTTAATCATCAAAAGTGCTCGAAGAAGACACAGTAAGATGATTTTTGTTAAAACAATCTTCGAAATGATTACTGGGATATCATATATTTTTGTTTACACACACGCATACATAATGGCACCAGTAAGCCAAACTCTCTCATGAAACACATAGACGACAGCGGCTACACGACTACAGCCTGTCAAAAATAAAATACGTTTATATGAAAACGATTATTTTGACACCAACACAGCTACACGACTACATGACCACTTTTGCTGCTGTAGTCAACTTATGCTAATTTCTATTTTTGTTGGCTACAAAATAAAAATAGTGTTGACGATATAACAAAATATGTAAAAGATATTAGTGCTATGAAATATTTTATTTTGTTGAAAAAATTATTCGCAAAATGAAATGCTATAATAATTCTATTAATAAGTAAATTTATTTATTTATTTTTACGTTATAATAATGCATTATAAATAAGTAATATATTTAAGACAATTTTTTATAGAATCATGCAAGTTTTTATATTTTAATAAAGTAAAAAATAAATATAATTGGCACTACTGAACTGCTTTTGTATAAAAACAGCTATCTATATTGTTATTATATGTTGCTGTCGTTTTCAAAAAAATTAAGTAGTTGACTACACGACTACAATTGCAGCCAGCAGCATTTGTAGTCATGTGTTCGTGTAGCCTCTGTCGTCTATGTGTTTCATGCATAAGTAACAATTTCATATAGTCTTATGAAAGCATTTGAACAAAGCAGATATATGTCGCATTGTTTTGTGAAATCTTACACGGTTTTTTAATAGGTACGTACCAGTGATGCCAGGAGATTTTTACAGAAATCTCTACGCTAATGAAAAAAAATCCCTTTTTTCCCTACACCCACTTTTTATACCCTCCACTCCAGTGTGCAGATGGTATATATAAGTTTGTCATTCCGTTTGTAATAATTAGAAAAAAAAATTTTGGACCCCATAAAATATATATATTTGTGATCCTTATAACAACCGGTGTTGATATAGTGATGTCCGTCTGTCCGTCTGTGGAAATCACGATGACGGCATCAATCGGGCAGCTAGGGTGCTCGTTGAGATAAAAAATGATTCATTAACATCCTGAAAAGTTTGCTATTTAAAATCGTCCAAATCGGTCGATTAGGGCCCGAATTAACACAGCCGAATTTAACACTCTTACTTGTTTTAAATAGGTTTTCGTTAGATTTTGCCTAAACATATGAAATTTTTGTAATATATGATATTATAAAATCTTTTGTATAATCCATATAAATTCCTAATATAATCCATAGAAATTCCTAAAAGGAATAATAATAATTCATTTCCATTAATCTCTATCTAATGCTGCTCTTTTAGCTTCACTCCATGTTATGCCAACGGTTTGTAATTCCGCTCATACTTGGCGCTTTCAAATGTTTTTAGGACGTCCTATTCTTCTTGTTCCCTGTGGGTTGAAGTCAAGGGATTTCTTATTGATGTCATCGGATGGTTTACGTAGGGTATGACCTATCCATATATATTTGCGAATTTTAAATTAATGGTCAATTGCGTTCTAAACCATAGCTCTGAATTTGTTATTGTTTGTGGCCAGAATATTTTGAGGATTCGGCGAAGGCATTTTTTGTTGATAAAAGTTTGTAGCTTTTGGATTTATGAGTTGGTGAGTTTCCAGGTCTCCGAGCCATATAGCAGTACCGACTTTACACTACTGTTGAAAATTTTAATTTTGGTGGATAGCGCGATGTTAGCTGATCTTCAAAACTTACTGAGGATTCCAAATGCTTGTTTGGCTGGAGTCAGTCAGTTATTTATATCTTCGGAACAACCGCCAGAGATCGTTATGATGCTGCAGAACGAGTTAACATCTTCAAGTTGTTGCCCTGATATCTTTAAACTTGTATTATTACAATGTAAATACATATTCATGTTACGTAAATAAAATAAATTGAATTGAATTGAAGTAAAAAGTGTTCGGATATGCCAAGTTTTTGATGGCCTCCACTTGGATTTTACGTTTACATTAATATCTGAACTTATTGCTCCATTTATAACACATATAGACAAAATATTGGAAAATGTAAAGAATTTGATAAACTTAAAAGTAAATTATTACAACAAATTTTTTAGAGGCATATACATATCTTATGTCGCACTTCAGCACAATAATGCCTGGCTTCCCCTTTTTAAATACCAACCCGCTCGAGACAATGACAAACAATATTCGTAAGTCTACCTGGGAAAATAGTCTATTTTGTGATTGAGCATGATACCAAAGGACAGACGGACGTCGATAATATATATACTTTAATGAATCGCAAGTTCATTATTCTATGCTTTACAAAATGAATGATAAACTGATTGATACCCCCTGCACAGTGGTGTGGAGGTATAACAAGGATAAACGAAAAGGCATGTCTCTTCGGAGAAAAAGTTGGGAAATGAGATAATATTTTTTTTACTACAATAACTTCAATATGAAAATCGATGGACACTGTCTCACGCTAAAAATTATAGTTCCATCTTTGCTTTAGAATCGCATTATCCTATTTGCAGTCACACTAAATTTGAAATAGCGATTGAATTTCAATCTAGTGTTAGTTATATGGAGAAAAACCAAAAGTTAATTATAAAAAATGCAATATATCAATTTTTATAAAAAATTTTATGAAATTTTGAATTAAATGGTTGATCATTTCGAAAGACAATTGAACAAAAATTTACGTAAAACTTACGAGTTTACTTTTGGGAGAAAATACGAATCAATACATCCCGGACTTTTTAAGTGAACAAAATATTTTCCGCAATGTTTTCTTGGAGTTAAATCTCTTTCCTGGAAAGGAATGCTTTAGGTTTAGGTTTTTAAATGAAAAATAGTTATTGGGGCAAAATCTGGAAAATATTTTAGATGAAGTAGCTATTCGTAGAACAATTTATGGCATTCTAAATAGCAGTTGAATCAGTATTAAGGTTTTTTCTTCACAGCACATTGTTATTTCTTTTGAAGGTAGTCAATGTGGACTATGCCACTTATATCCCCAAAAATTGTTTCCGTGATCATGTTGGCCTTTTAGATCAACTCATCCTGTTTCTGTACCGTTTCGCCTGAGGGAACCCATTGTTTAATATCTGCCTGTGTTCAGATATAAGAAAGAATAGAAAGCGGCATATATCAACCATTAAAGGAGTAACAACATAAAAATAGTAATTACCATTTGTTATATGACTTCAATGTGTATGGTTTTTTTACTTAGAAAAATATACTTGTGTATTTTATAGTTTATTTGATTTTCTTATGTGGAAAACAATTTATTTATTTTTAATTTAAAACTCTCTTAATGCCAGAAATAACAAAATGTCGGGGCAGTGTAAATGTTCTATCATTATCACCGTCATTTTGTCTAGTCTATCATAGTAAGAGTTTTATACTAGCAACAACGTTGCTTTCCTATGTTGTTTCTTTACTAAATATTTTATTATCTACTTAGTATTTATTTATTTTATTATTTATCTCGCCATTCAACCAGTTAACGTATATGGTTAACATAACGCTAATTAAATCAGAGACAAGCGCTTTGACAAATAGCTACAAATAGCTAACGATGCGTCTGTCTTAAAACAACATTTTCTTTTTTGGACTGTAGAGAATTATGATTCAATTCACTGTCTTCTGAATATAATTTTTTAAAACTTTTTCCACAGTTGACCAGCAAATTAAATTATTATGTTTATTAAATTATTGCAACTAACAAGTTTCCATGTTCTGTTTCCAAAATTAGCTTTCCTTAAAAAATTTCTAACTGCAAACTCTTTTACGGAACATGTGTCAAGACAGGCCAGAACAGCGGTTTGATGGTCTTTGAGACTCTATAAGGATGAAATACGTCTTTTAGGCATCAATTTCGTTATTATTGGCAATATAATACCATGGTTAAAATATCACAGTAAAAAAGTTCTTTCAAACCAATGAACGGTTCACCTAAAATTCTAACTCACTTTGATTCAAATATTTATTTATTGTTCGTTTCAGTTATAACTACAAATTATAAGAAAACGTAGTTGAGAGCAATAACATCGTAGGCTTTCAGTTCTTTATACTAAAACTAGATGTAACCCGGTGTGCTTCGCTACCCCCTCCCCACCGAATCGTAATTAAATGGCTCACGCAAAGTCCCAAGGCTCTCACTATTACAGTAATTCAGATATATCACATATAATATTATGTTTGTATGGGGGTGCAACGCGCATTCGTCCAATCCCGCCCTTTTTTGTGTGTGACTATTCACGTTAGTAATAGATGACCTGAGACAAATTTCAAATCTCACTCTATCATAGTACTTAATATATATATTATTAAAAATTTACTTTGTATGGGAGGCGTCACGCCCACTAAAAATATTTCAAAAAATACAGCGTGTAGCACTTCACATATCCGCAGTAAGATACTGTGAAAATTTCAGGAAGATCAGATGAGTAGTTACGGAGATTACCTCCTACAAACAAACAAACACACATTACCTATTTATTATGCTAGTATATAAATTAGTATAGTATATAAATTATTATATAGTATATATATTATTAGTATAGATTTTTTATTTCGGTACTTGCTGATATACAATGTTTTTTGTTTTTTCATTCGGTACAACAATTATAAGATTTTTCGGCGTTCCTACCCTGGAGCAAGGTGCATGTAGATGCCCATGAGAAGAACATGGATTTTCCAAATTAGATCTGGCAACACTTAACTATTGGTCTTGAACTTAAAATATCATTTGGCTATTTTTATTTTTAGCGATTTTTGATTTTGCCCATTTTTGATTTTGAATTTTTTTTGTTTTTTGGGCGATTTTTATTTTTCGAGATTTTTTGGTTTGGCGATTTTTTATTTTGGCGATATATTTTCCACGACAAATCACATTATAACTAATGTACCTGTAAAAAGACTGTCGCTTTCGTAGTACTTCGTATTTGTTATATAGGAGGTGCCACGCTCACTAATCCCATCCCGCCCAATTTTTATTGGACTACTCACATTATTATCTGATGGACTCGTGCTAAATGTCGAGTCTTTCTCTTTTATAGTACACCAGTTAAATGATATTAGCTATCTACTTTGAATGGGCGGTGCTACGCCCACTGCTTCGATCACTTCCATTTTTTTATTCGACTAATCATACAAAGAACCTATGGGCTCACGCAACGCCAAAGAGCTCTCTCTTTTATAGTACTCCAGATATATAACATTAGATAGTTACTTTGCGTGGGGAGTACCACGCCCATTGGTGTGAACCCGCCAATTTTTTGTCCGACTACTTATACTAAGATCTGATGGGATCGTGCAATGTGTCAAAGCTTCCCTTTCTTAGTACACAAGATATATGTTATCATATATTTACTTTGTACGGGCGGTGCAACGCCCACTGCTCCGATCACGCCCTTTTTTATATAACTAGTCACATGAATAACTTATGGACTCCCACAAAGTCCGAAGACTCTCACTATTACAGTAGTCCAGATATATGGCATTTTATATTTACTTTGTGTAGCAAGTGCCGCGCCTATTGGTCCGATACTGCCCTTTTTTCCGACTGCTCCTCACATTAATAATAGGTGACATCAGACAAATTTGGAAAGATCTCTCGGTTACAGTACTCGAGATATATAATATTGATTTATTACTTGTATGGGAGGTACCACGCCCACTTATCCGATACCACCCACTTCCGGCGTAGCTTCTAATATTAACAATAGGTGACCTCGCACAAATTGGCAAAGCTCACCCTATCATAGTACTCAATATATGTATATGATAATTAAAATTTACTTTGTGTGGGAGGTGCCACGCCCACCAAAAATGTTAAAAAAAATTATAGCCTATAGCACTTCCCATATCGGCAGTAAGAGTCTGTGAAAATTTCAGGAAGATCAGATGGGTACTTACGGAGGTTACCTCCTACAAACAAACAAACACACATTACCTCTTTATTATATTATTATTATTATTATTATTATTATTATTATTATTATTATTATTATTATTATTATTATTATTATTATTATTATTATTATTATTATATTATTATTATTATTTTATTATTATTATTATTATATTATTATTATTATTATATTATTATTATTATATTATAAACATAATATAATTATAGTATAGATAAAATATTATAATTTATTTAATAATTTTAAGTTAATACGTACATATATACATATTTCCTTTTTTTACATTTAATTGTAAAGATTTAACATTTTGAGAAATTTAGTCAACAGAGCAATATTATCTATAGAAGGATGGAACAGTGGGACAAAGGGTCGGAAATTGGAAATATTGCTTTGCGGGAGTAATTAGTTTTCGGGCAGTCACAAAGGAAATGTGATGGAATTGTGGGATATGGGATGTTACAATTACAGAAAGGTGTGGTATTGTTATTAAATAAATGTCCATGTGTGACTCTAGTATGACCTAGGCGTAATCGCTCGTATTTAGTACAATCTAGTCTACTAACATTTTTCATATTGGCGTTCATGTAGCTGTAAATGGTTTTCATATTTCGACTAATATTCCTATATACCAGGTAAATATCGCGTCAAAAATTAGGTTTTGTTTATTTTCTAAGTTCCCATTTCGAGGTTCCCTACTTTTTAAAGAAAAATAATACAGAAAGTTCAAATTTAATGGGGAATATTTATTATCATTTGAAAGAACATTCTTTGGCATTTATTTTTTGAAGATTATGTCTACCAAATGTTGGCCGCGGCTACGTCTCAGATGGTCCATCCCTTGTGTCCAATTTCCGATGACTCTTTCGAGAATTTCGACTGGTAACTGGCGAATGACACGCGTGATGTTTTGCTCAACGGCCTGAATCGAAGCGGGATTGTCCGCATAAACTTTAGACTTTACATATCCCCACAGGAAAAAGTCTAACGGTGTGGTATCACACGATCTTGGTGGCCAATTGACCGGCCCAAAACGTGAAATTATCTGCTCACCCAAGTGTTCTCTCAATAAATCCATTAGTTGATGCGCTGTGTGGGAAGTGGCGCCGTCTTGTTGAAACCAAATGTCGCCGAGATCACGAGCTTCAATTTCAGGCATTAAATAGTCGGCACGATAACGGTCGCCATTGTCGGTTACATTCTCACCGGCATCATATTTGAAGATATATGGACCGATGATTCCACCGGCCCACAAACCACACCAAACTGTTGTTTTTTCTGGATTAAGTGGCAGCTTTTGAATCTCTTCAGGTTGCTCTTCGTCTCAAATGCGGCAATTTTGCTTTGTTACATACCCACTACATACGCATGGGCCTCATCGCTGAACAAAATTTGGCTCGAAAACGTCGGATCTTCTTGGAACTTTTCAAGAGCCCATAGAGCGAAGCGATGTCGCTTGGGAGGATCGGGCGGCTTCAGTTCTTGCACAAGCTGTATTTTGTACACTTTCAATTTAAGATCTCGACGTAGAATGCGCCAAGTCGTTCCATAAGTCAGTCCGAGTTGCTGCGAACGGCGCCGAATCGACTCTATTGAAAAAAGTATCTCTACTTGGATCACCCGGTATTTTCTGTCTTATAATGTTAGCAAGTATTTTCGATTGAAGTTTTGAGTTGAATGTAAAGGATGTTTCGCAGCAGTCTTGGCTGCATGATCCTCAAATTCGTTTCACTTTATTTGGCTGTGTCCAGGGACCCAAATAAGTCTAATTTTTGGAAATTTTGCATTTAGAGTGCTCCTAATGTTGGAAATGTAATACCCATTATTTAAAACATTCTGTATTGCTTGTATCGATGGTAGAGAGTCTGAGCATATAGCAAATTTTCATTGCTTATTCTTCACATATGATACAGCTTCATTAATTGCTATCAATTCGGCCGAAAATATGGAGCTGTGGGTTGGTAAGTTTGAAATTGTAATAATAGTATTTTCTGTTGTAATGCTAAATGTTACTGAGCAATCAGTTTAAGATTATCCTTGATCGCGCTAATCATTGTATTGAGTTGAGTTACATCAGTAGCCCCCCTTGGGAGCTGTTTCATCTTGTTCTTAGGAATATGTAAAGGGATGTCTAATTGATTACAATTTTGTATTGGCCTGTAAATGGCTGATGGTGCTTTGGATATTTTTTTTTTTTTTTTCTGAAATTTTAACTTTTTTCGCTGTCTGATTTATGCGGAGTATTGGTATTATATAACAATATACGAACGAGTTTTGTAGTTTCAATTTCGCGTTGTGAATTTAATGATTTAATGTTTGCTTCAAACAACATATTCTTTATTGGCGTAGAACGGAAAGCCACGAGGGAAGTTCAAACAGCTGAGTTAATTATTGAATCAATTTTTCTAAGTTGGGATCTAGGAGCTGATCCATAGAGTGGAAGACCATAATTTATTTTTGAGATTATAAGAGCTTTGGTAACTAAAATAAGGGAGATTGTATTGCAGTTAAGTCTTGTGTTAGAAAGACATTTTAAAATGTTTACCCGCTGTGTTAGGGCCGTTGTTAGGTTTTTAATGTGATCGTTCCATTTGTATCTCTTATTAATGATTACACCAAGTATCCACAGAATATCCGTTTTTGAAATTAAGGTTCAAATTACTTTTCAAAGTTGTCGCACTTTTTGTATTTTAGTAATAAACGAACATAATCTTTTTTATTTTTTCTTTGACAAAATTTAAATAACAGACAACAGAAAAGCTGTAAATGGTATAAGTCAGAAGGGTTGTTGTAACTTCAACATACTCAGGTGCGGACGCACCATGGGAGGCCAAATGACCTAATTACGAATTTGTGCACGAAATAGCTACGAAGAGAAAAAAAATAAATTACTAATTATTGCGAAACCCGAAGAACCACTTCTTCAAATCCGGAACTCAATAACGTTAACAGAGAATATATTAAGGATATATAAAACTCTGTTAAAGTTACCCTGGGAAGCCGCAAGAAAAACTTCATAGAAAAGAATGGATGACCAACGAATAATTGAAACTAATGGAAGAACGTCGCAAATATTCAAGCAGCAATACAAGCACCTAAAGCGTCAACGTCAGGAGATCTTTTATTGTTAACTAACATTCAGAGGACGCTCCCTACAAATGCGGTGCATTGGGTTGATTTCAGGAAAATAAGTTACGGGAAGGAGGAAAGAGGGAGTAGTGTTTGAGGATATTTGAAATAATTTTATTAGATCGTACCTGTCAGGGAAGACCTGTCCGGAGAATCTATTCCACATACGGCTAATTCGACTGATAAACGAATTTGGACTGTATACTCCAAAGGGATGCGACATACTAGAGAAGCGTGTAGAGCGAACTGAAACTCGCGCACTTGGAACGAGTTCGCTAATCTCAGAAGAACATTTCCCATGGTATAATCCATAGAACAGTGTTACACAACCCACTTTTCGACGATGTTACAACGATTCAATAGAGTAGCCTACTGTCATTAATTAGCATCAACGCCCTCCTTTTTTTTATTTGCTTTACACTACTCGGAGATTGTTAACATGTCTTGATTGAGTGTGTCATTCATTGTCCGCCTATACTTTAAGGAAAATGAATGATAAATGTTGCTGTCATTCAGAAAGATACGGAAAATAGAAGGAGAAGGAACAGAACCTTGGGTTGCCCCTGAATTAAACTGAAACTCATTGGATGGGACCCTAACAATAACAACACGTACTGTACGGTCTCTGAAAAAAACTTGATATAAATCGAGAGAAGTCAAGGCCCACCCGCATGCACAGTGCCACACGCGATCCAACGCCTTGGATATACTTAGAGCAGCCACTTTGCTTTCACTAAAATTGTGAAAGGATCGACTTCAGCTCTCAAAAATTAGAGTTAACGATTTCAACGGAAGTGAGTTGACCTTTAGGCAGTTGACAAGATAGTAATTAAACGTGCTGTTCACCTTTGAGAGTGAGGAGCAGATTGTAATTGGACGGTAATTTGCAGGACCTAATTACGGATTGGTTGGACATTGACAACTTTTCCGCAAGAGTGAAAGACTCCCGCACGGTTGGTAAGTGGACTAGCTAGCATCGAAGAGCACTGCTTCAGCACCAGTTTTGGTATACCATCCGGCCCCGGAGACTTATTTGACTAAAAATCACAAAGAACCCTGTTAACTTCACGAGCTCGGAGGAATATGCTAGTCAACCTCGGTAAGTGGTTGATGGCTATCAGCAACAACGATTTTTTT
The DNA here is from genome assembly GCA_963682025.1 of Cordilura impudica. Lineage (NCBI taxonomy): Eukaryota > Metazoa > Arthropoda > Insecta > Diptera > Scathophagidae > Cordilura > Cordilura impudica. The sequence goes on from OY821519.1 coordinate 125,034,113, forward strand.
TGCAAAAAGTTAAGTTGAAAGGTTAACTTTATTAACTGGGTCAGTAAATATTTTGAGCTGGAAGAGTAGAACTAGCATTATTCTTTACTCTTTTAACAAATGACAAAAAGCTCTTACTGCACCGAGTAGCAGAACTTTATCACGAAGACGCGGTTCGTAAAGAAATATTTCATGTCTTAGTACTTTGGGATAAACCACAAGGAAATACGATGTATTGACGGACTCTATTTACATTAATCACCACAAGTTAATCTCAAAGGAGATCTGAAAGGAAATATCGTAATATGTAGAGAATCAGACAAAGCAGTATTCTATCGCCATTATTAATTAGTAGCAGATATGTTGCTGGCACTACCTTACTTGTAAAAAAAATCAGACTATATATAGTGAAACATACGGTCTGAAGATTAATATATGGAAAACGAAAAATATGATTGTGAGCTAAAAAAAAAATAGCCCCACCAAAACCTCCTTAACGACAAAAAGCTCCTATGTCCCCATAGTACAGAGTTCTAAATATTTCTTAGTTATAATTAGTGGAATACTTCGAAAAAAAAAATAAGATGCCCTATTTAAAAGGCTAGGAAAGCATTTTCCAAATATATAATAGTAGGTCTTACCAGCCATCACATTAATTTTGGTACGAAACTACTATTCGTTAAGAACTATGTATGTTCAGTTCTGCGATATTCAATGGATGTATGGACCATCAAAGCATTGGAAATCAAAAGTCACTTGATATTGAAAAGCGAAGTATTCAGATAAGTACACTACAATAGAGAGCTCTTAGTAACTATAAGAAAACAAAATACGACATACTTGGGCCACATTATGAGGAACCAAAAATATAAGATGTTACAAATCATTATGCCAGCAAATATTGAATATTGATTCCGAGATGTAGGGAATCACCTCAGCGAGGCTATTAATGCATTTGGGGATATTATGGTGGCTATTATGAGCAACTTTCGATTTTCGATTGTGGTCGAATTAACTGATCGAACGAATTTTCATTTAGTATTACGGCGAACATTCGATATAATAGCGCTATTGTAAATTTCACTCAATTATTCACAATAGTACATATTTATCAGCTGACGCTATAAATAAACATTGTTTACAAAAGAAAAAAAACAATTATTTATTAACATGAAATTATGGCTCTACGATCGTCTCACTGTGGCTCAAATTTTGATTTCATTGGCCAAAAGTCAAATTTTTTTTTGTCATCGATTTTTAAAATTTTTACTCCTTTTTGTAGCTTATATATCCAGATTAAGGTAGCCAAAAAATTAGGTTAAACTATTGATAATTGTGGGCGTGGCATGCTGTCAAACTCAACTGTTTTTTTTAATTCAGCAAAAGGTGTTTTTTTTTTGTTTTTTATCAAAAATAAATGGTTACTACTCGCAAGCTATCATCGATATTGGCCTGCGGTCTTTTTTATAATGTTAGTAGGATTATAGTCTTTAGTTTTTGTAAGTAGTCACAGTTCTAACGTTTGATATTAGGGGCGTTATGAAATATTTATGAAACCACTATATTTTTCTCAAATTTAAACTTTAGTGGAATAGAACTTCTAAAGGAAGTAAGGGAACAAGAAACGTATACCACCCGGAGAAAGGCGAATGTATCCTGTTTAACCCTATATATACTTTTGCACCCCCCACGAGCCCCCGGTAGAACACTTTTTTCATTTTAATGAAATTACTCTAAAAAAATTACTCTAAAAAAAATTTTGTTTTTTTACTTTAGACTACGTAAAAGTAAAATAATTAAATAAAATACCTGCGAAAGGGTTTATTGGCTTTGTTTTGATCAGCAAAAAAATAAGTCATAAAATGATCACAATAGGTTCTACAGTAAACAAATGATCTCTTTCTTAATTTACCTGTTGTCAAATTTAAGGGTCAACCAAAGTCATAAACAATTTTATAAGTTTGTCAATAATCGCGGCACTAAACCACTAAAGATAAAAAACCACCCCATATTGGCGAGAAACTAATTAGTTTTACCTGATATTGAAGTCTGGATAACAAGTGCAGTTTTGTTCAATTTAAGTACTACCTGCTATGAAATTAAAGATCAATGTGTGAATAACATGTACCTAAAAATGTATAAAATGACGGATTCTATAAGGGATTACTCAATAATAAGTTAATACTTCAAGTGTACGGACGTATATTCGCAAGTGATAAAAAGTGATAAAAAAGTGATAACAGACGCAAATAAAAATATTGAGAAAAATATGGAGAACTTTAGTTATAAAGAACTGGCCGAAGAGTATTTTCGAAACAAAACCCAGGAAGATGTTCTTAGTTACGTTAAAATAAAATTAAACTTAAATTCGTCTAGTACCGAAATACAAGAGCAATTATCTAATTTCGTCAAAGTACTAAAAAAACGATTGAAAGAAGTTAACTACTGTAAACAAAAGTTTTATAATAAAAGTGCAAACTGGTTAGAAGGCCAACTTAATGTTGGTGGAGAAACAGCAAAGCTAGATAAGGCTGGAAGACCACGCAAATCATTGGACAACTGCAGCGATAGATCTAAGAGGCGGAAACTTAAAAATTTTAACGAGGAAATTGGTTCTACAAATATAAAAGAATCTTTTCTACATCAATTACGAGCACAAAACCAATTAACAAAAGTGGATATCATTGAAAAAACTTGTAATGCTAGTCCAGTGAGAACAAACCGAATTCTTAAAAGTATACCAACTCCGAGCGATGCAAAACAGTTCACAAATGAGGAGGCATTAGCATTATTTCTGGATTTGAAATTAACAAAACACCAATATATTCAGCTCAGATTGCGTGCGATTGAAAAAGGCTCAAATATGTATCCAGCATATCATCACATAACAGCTGCTAAAATAGACTGTTTGCCATCAAAGGACACTATTACAATCACACCAATTTCGGCAGAAGTACAACTACAATCTTTACTTGATCACACAGCCAAACGCTTGCTACAATCAATAACAGGAACTGAGTTAAAGAAATATGGAAACACAAAGTTAATTCTATTTTGTAAATGGGGATGTGATGGTTCTTCGGGACAAAAACAATACAAACAAGTTGTATGTGAAAATATTTCGGACTCAGATATGTTCATGGTATCATTTGTACCATTGCGATTGAAAAAGATTTTGGAAGATTCGGAGCCTTCGAGTAGTACAACGCAAACAATGGATATTTGGAAAAATGAGACACCATCTTCTACGAAATACTGCAGGCCAATCAAATTTGAATTCAAAAAAGAAAGTCATGATGCCATTAACAAAGAAGTTAGTGATATCAAGGCCCAAATAGCAACACTACAGCCATTACAATTACAGTTAGATGGGCAGCAAATTGAAGTAAGCTACCAATTAGTGCTGACAATGATAGATGGAAAAGTAGGTCAGGCTTTGACTAACACGAAGGCTGCATCCAGCTGCATTATATGCCAAGCAACATCAAGCCAATTAAACCAAGTCCCGACAAAATCATTCGATAATACCGATGCCTTCGAATTTGGATTATCACCACTACATGCAAGAATACGACTTATGGAACACATACTAAAAATCAGTTATGATTTGGATTTCGGGCCTTCAGGATCAATAAGAAACAACGAAACCAACAAAGAGTTAAGAAGTTCAAAAAAGAAACATGTTCAAGATGAATATCGCAAATTTGGATTGATTATAGATCAGCCAAAACAAGGGTCAGGCAATACAAATGATGGCAATACCGCAAGAAGATTCTTTTCAGATCCAGAAACAGCATCTGAAATAACAGGAGTGGATTTAAACCTTATTTTCAGATTTAAAATAATCCTAGAAGTACTTGCGTGCAATGAAGAAATTGACTCTAGAAAATTTGGAGATTATGCTAAGGAAACTGCAAAAATATATACAACCAACTACCCATGGAGAAATATGTCTGCAACAGTCCACAAAATCCTTTATCATGGAGAAGATGTCATTAAATATCATTTGGTGCCACTTGGAGATCTATCAGAGGAGGCTCAGGAAAAAAGGAACAAGGATTACAGATTTTATAGACAGCACAATACTAGAAAAATGTCACGAAATTCCACAAATGAAGATCTATTTAATATATTATTGGCAACGTCAGATCCGTTCATCTCCAGTATTCGAAATCAATGGAAAGTGGAACATCGGGATTTAGATGAAGAAGCCAAAAAACTACTAAAGAACAGAAATAGCACAGAACAAAATATGGAATATTTGCAATCAATATTTGAGTCTAATGAATAATAATTATAATTGCCTTTCATTGTTATTTAAGTACGAAAAACATAGTATTAGTAAAAAATAATAATAAACAGAACCTACCATTGTTACAAATGCTATTTAAATCTATTGCAGTTTTTATTCTTAAAAGGTTTCCCACATATGAATGCAATGTTTTAATAGATAAGAAAGATTCAAAAAATAAGAACCCATATTTTCATATCAAAATTAAAAAAAAAATTAGAATCATTGCGCTAATGTTTAGCAGATTTATTTAGCTAGTGTAACAAATTAGGCAGCAAACACTAATAAATTTTTCTGTAGTAATAATAATATTCCTTGAGTGTAAGCAAATTGCAAATTTGATAGCAAACATTTTTAATTTTTTAGTAATACTAGTTAAATTTCTAGTGAATTTTACTATTTTGTTGCGTGTAAAAATTTTTTTGAGTGTAAAAATTTTTTTGAGTGTAAGCATTAAAAAAATTTCATTATTACAAAAAATGTTTATAATAATTATTTAACTCCAAATATGACACTTTCTAATAAATAAAAATAAATAAAAAAAAACATATATCACGCTAAAAGTTAAAAAAAATCAAAAGTTAAACTTTGACCTAGAATTCCTTAAAAAGTACTCAATCAATTTAAATGAAATTCACACTGAGTCAAGATCAACTATCTATCTATCTATTAAAAAAAACAGTACTAAAATATTTTGATCGGTTCAAAAGTTACAGAATTTTGGCCAATGAAAAATGATTTTCAGCCACTGTGCGTCTATGATCTCTCGTCATGAGAGATGCTTCCAACATTTTGTAAATGAATTCCACTACGTGAGTTTGCGAGGTTGTAACAAGGGTACCATTTGCTTACAGATTTATAGCAAATATTCGACTGCAAGGAGGCATTTATCGACTGCAAGGAGGCATTATGCTGTATACTACAGATGAACTGCTGCGGCAATGCACACAAGGTAGATAAATGTCATGAAATTAAAATAATTTACAACTTAACTTTCAATAAGTTTTACAAACTGCCATCCAGCATCGACAGCAAAATTGTGTTCGATTGAACATTCGAAATTTACGACCGTGCTGCCAGCTTATAATAGGAATTTGACATTCGATAGCCGATGTTCGATAGCCAGCGAAGATCGAAGATCGAATGCAACTCATAATAAGGGTCTATAATTATATTATTACAATCGAATGTAATTCGTGTTAAGATAAAGTTTAAAGTTGTTAACCCAAAATTATTCCATGTGACCGGTGGTCTTTCAATTTTCATCATATTTTGCACACAAATAAACCGTAAAGATCGATTTAATGTTGACAGATATTCGAGTATACTTCGTATATGTTAAATCCATTAGCCCTTTTTGGATTCATCAAATATAATATTTTTTATAAATTAAGAAAATTGAAAGATCCAACTTCAAGTAAAGCCTTTTTTTGGGCCGATAAATTTTTATTTTGATTTAAAATACTGGAAAAAGACTGCAAGAAGAGAGAATATTTCATCTGATCAATACAATCAAATTAATATTTTAGTTGCCATAGCAAACTGAGTGCCAAAATATAACATTATTTGCTATCTGTGTGGCACGATGTGAAAGAGTCAAAAATCCTAAATGAGCAGAGTAGTGCTATGATTTTCTCTTTTCATAGGTAGAAATTTCAAACGTATTTTTGATGTGTAAACATCTATGCGATCAGGGGGGTAAAAATCACAAACTTCCCTTACGGAAGCGGAACTATTTACGGAAATGGAAGCTACAATTATTTAGCTGATTCATCAACCAACAGAAAGCGCCATGAATGTATAGCATACAACTGCAACCATCAAGTATGACAAACATAGCAATTGCTTGCTATACACATGTAGATAGCGCTTACTGCTTGAGTAGATGTTTTTATTCACAAACCACAATGATTTCCAGAATTGCACCAAAATATTTCGGTATTTTGTTTAGTTTTATTTGAGTTCTAAGGAAAACCGCGTCTTTACTCTATTTGGAAATGATTTTTCTGTTTTTTTCTTTTTTCAATATAGTAATATTGACACAGTTATATGTTGACAACTTTCATTAATAAACATTTTTAGTAGTTATTACTATTTTTCATAATAAAACAAAATTTTTTTATATAATACAATAATACAATAAATCTATAATATTAATAGCCTAGGCAAAAGTAAGTGTTTGCAGATAAAATGAAGGCACACTTTATTGGAAGTGTTTGGAGACAAAATGAAGTGTAGGGAGATTAAATCAGGGAGCGAATAGCGTTATAAAAACGTTTTTTACTACAACGGGCCTAATTTCGGTATTCCAAATATAATGTTGCTATTTTATTAAACATTTATATTTATAAAAATTTATAATTAATTTTCTCAATCATTTAAAGTTATTCGTAACACTACAACTTATTATATATATATTTAACATTTGTCACTGCATTTAATATTATTTTTAATAAATAAATAAAATAATAAACACATGTAACCGGTAGTAGAGTTTAAAAAGGTTTTTAGTAAAATCACGTGATTTTAAACCAATTTCACACTTTACAAATACTATACAAAGCGTAATTTAACTCTGTCACAGATAGCAAGTTATTATCCATAGTTAATAGTAAAAATGGAACGAGGTCTGACGATTGTCCGTCTTCTTTAAATAATAAACCAAAATATGCAATTTCGACTGATTTTATTCGATATTGAATGCGACGATTTGCCCCTTGCATATTTTTGATGTGTAAACATCTATACGCGCAGGGGGTAAAAATCTATTTCACAATACAATCACAAAAACAGCGTAAGATGTAAGATGACTTAAGATTGCATTGGTGAAAATATTATGACATGTAATAACTTTTTGTCTCTGTTTTCTGCAGTATATTTCTTCACTTTTTATAAACATTTATAATTAACTAGATGTAACCGGGTGTGCTTCGCTACACCCTCCCCAGCCCCCCCACCATGAATCGTTATGAGAGGGCTCAAGCAAAGTCCCAAGGCTCTCATTAATACAGTTATTCAGATATATCACATTTAATATTAATTTTGTGTAGGGGTGCCACGCGCATTTGTCCAATCCCGCCCATTTTTTGCCTGACTACTCACGTTAATAATAGATAACCTGAGACAAATTTGCAAAGCCTTCTCTATCATAGTACTTAATATATATGATATTAAAAATTTACTTTGTATGGGAGATGCCACGCCCACTAAAAATAGATAAAAAAAAATTACAGCCTGTAGCACTCCCATATCTGCTGTAAGACCCTGTGAAAATTTCAGGAAGGTCAGATGAGTAGTTATGGAGATGAGCTCCTACAAACAAACAATCAAACAAACACATATTACCTCTTTATTATGTTAGTATAGATTATTAGCATAGATTTTTTATTCGAATACTTTCTGATATACAATGTTTTTTGGTTTTTTCATTCGGTACAACAATTTTGAGATTTTTCGGCGTTCCTACCCTGGAGCAAGGTACATGCAGCTGCCCATGAGAAGAAGATGGATTATCAAAATTAGATCTAGCAACAATTAACTATTGGCCTTGAACTTATAATATCATTTAGCAATTTTTCTTTTTAGCGATAATATCTGATGGACTCGTGCAAAATGTCGAGTCTTTCCCTTTTATAGAACGCCAGTTATAAGATATTAGATATCTACTTTGCATGGGCGGTGCTACGCTCGTTGCTCCGATCACGCCCATTTTTTGTCTAACTAATCACATGAATAATTTATGGGCTCACACAAAGTCCCAAGACTCTCACTGTTACAGTACTCTTGATATATGGCGCTTTATATTTACTTTGTATGGCAGGTGCCACGCCTATTGGTCCGATACTGCCCATTTTTTGTCCGACTACTCACATTGTAATAGGTGACACCAGACAAATTTGATAAGCTCTCTCTATTACAGTACTCGAGATATATAATATTGAATTATCACTTGTATGAGAGGTACCACGCCCACTTGTCCGATCCCGCCCATTTCCGGCGTAGCCACTAATATTAACAATAGGTGACCTTACACAAATTTGCAAAGCTCTCCCTGTCATAGTACTCAATATATGTATATGATATTAAAAATTTACTTTGTGTGGGAGGTGCCACGCCCACTAAAAATATTAAAAAATTATAGCCTATAGCACTTCCCATATCCGCAGTAAGACTGTATGAAAATTTCAGGAATATCAGATGAGTAGTTACGGAGATTACCTCCTACAAACAAACAAACAAACACACATTACCTCTTTATAATATTAGTATAGATTTCCTCAATCATGTGGAAGTATTCCTAACGTTTTAATTTATTCCATATAAATAACACAATTATCACTGCATTTAATATTAATGCTAATCAAACATAAATAAAAAATAAATAAAAATAAAAAATAAACGAATTACAGTAAAAAGGAAGTGTTTGGAGATAAAATTAAGGCACGATTTCATTAGGAAGTGTTTGGAGATAAAATGAGGGAGCTAATAGCGTTCTAAAAACGTTTTGAAATATGAAAAATTTAAAATGAAAAATAAAAAATGAAAAATGGAAAATGAAAAATAAAAAATGAAAATGAAAATGAAAATGAAAATGAAAATGAAAATGAAAATGAAAATGAAAATGAAAATGAAAATGAAAATGAAAATGAAAATGAAAATGAAAATGAAAATGAAAATGAAAATGAAAATGAAAATGAAAATGAAAATGAAAATGAAAATGAAAATGAAAATGAAAATGAATATGAAAATGAAAATGAAAATGAAAATGAAAATGAAAATGAAAATGAAAATGAAAATGAAAATGAAAATGAAAATGAAAATGAAAATGAAAATGAAAATGAAAATGAAAATGAAAATGAAAATGAAAATGAAAATGAAAATGAAAATGAAAATGAAAATGAAAATGAAAATGAAAATGAAAATGAAAATGAAAATGAAAATGAAAATGAAAATGAAAATGAAAATGAAAATGAAAATGAAAATGAAAATGAAAATGAAAATGAAAATGAAAATGAAAATGAAAATGAAAATGAAAATGAAAATGAAAATGAAAATGAAAATGAAAATGAAAATGAAAATGAAAATGAAAATGAAAATGAAAATGAAAATGAAAATGAAAATGAAAATGAAAATGAAAATGAAAATGAAAATGAAAATGAAAATGAAAATGAAAATGAAAATGAAAATGAAAATGAAAATGAAAATGAAAATGAAAATGAAAATGAAAATGAAAATGAAAATGAAAATGAAAATGAAAATGAAAATGAAAATGAAAATGAAAATGAAAATGAAAATGAAAATGAAAATGAAACTGAAAATGAAAATGAAAATGAAAATGAAAATGAAAATGAAAATGAAAATGAAAATGAAAATGAAAATGAAAATAAAAATGAAAATGAAAATGAAAATGAGAAATAAGAAATGAGAAATGAGAAATGAGAAATGAGAAATGAAAATGAAAATTGAAGAATAAAAAATGAAAAACAAAAAATGAAAAATAAAAAATGAAAAATGAAAATTGAAAAATAAAAAAAATGAAAAATAAAAAATTAAAAATAAAAAATGGAAAATAAAGAATGAAAAACGAAAAATAAAAAATGAAAAATTAACCAGTTGAAATAATAATAAATATTTTTATATTAGCAGAGCCCCTACAGCCCCTGATTTTAAAAAAGCTCCACAAAAGCGTCTTCAGTTACAAGGTGTTTACACATCTACCCTGTGATCGGACTCACATGATTTTTTTTTATTGTACGGAGGTCACAAAGTCCCGCATTCATCGATCCTGTATTGAATACCATTAAAAATATGTGGGGAATGTTGTCAATAAATGTTTATGAAAACAGAAGTAAATAAATAAATACCGTAAAACATTAAGAAGTGACGAGTCTCCAAGTATGGTTTGATATTGATATTTATTAGCACACTTCAAATACGCATAGAATCAATTCCAAACCAATTATACAATGTCGTGACTAAATAATAACATATTCATTATATAAATTTGAAGCTAATAAAAATTAAATAGTTTTAATTTTGAATGACGTGTGCCTATTTAAATTTTATATATTACTAGCTGAGTCCGGTCCGCGTTGCTGGCCCGAAGAAAACATCTGGATTTTATATTGTATCTAAATTTTAATACCGAGTGTCGGGCAAAAGTAAAGCACGATTTAATAATATTATGAATATGACTGAAAAAAAATATACGTTTTCTTGAATATTTTAACACCAGCGCCACCTACAGGTGAAAAACTTTGTCAGCAACTTTAGTTTTATGTACATAATATATGTTGCGAATTTGAGCTAAATTGGACCGTAAATAAATTTTTTGGGAAAATCTCGACCCCAGCGCCACCTATCAGGTACAAAAAAAAGTTATGCAAATCGGAGAACCAAAGGAACATATGGTATGAATACGAAGTGGCTAGCATTAGTGGTTCAACAGTTATTAGCGTACCAACATACGCACCAACGTTTTTATATATTAAGAATTTTGTTTTTATACCCTATACCACTATGTGGTTTGGGTATAATGACTTTGTGCTGCTGTTTGTAACAACCAAAAATATTTGACCTAGACCCATCTTTAATTATACCGATCGAATCAGAATCACTTTCTGAGTTGATTTAACAATGTCCGTCCGTCCGTCCGTCCGTCCGTCTGTGTGTCCATGTAAAGCTTGTAATCAAACTGCAGGTCGCAAATATGAATATATTTTGACGAAATTTGGTATATAAGCTTTTATCGGCCATGGGATGAACGAAATTGGTGAGAATCGGTCCATGTTCAGACCTAGCCCCCATACAAATTACCCATATGAAATCGACATAAATTGCCATAAGATCCAAATTGTCATATAGATCTTACTCAAATTGGGTTTGTATGCGTTCATTACATCCACTAATGAGTAGTCCAAAAATGATCCCTTTGACCCCATATAGAGCTGCTTCCCGATCTTCACTTAAATCTATTAGAAAACAAAAATATTGCACTGATTCTTCTCAAATTTTGTTTGTACATATTTTTGCAAAATACAAGAGACTTTACCAAACATGATCAGGATCGGTCCATTTTTGGACCTAGTCCCTTTATAGATATTGCATCCGATATGAACTTTTTCATATCTGCAGCCAAAAAAATTAATAAAAATCCCACTCAAATTTGGTTTTTGCTTATTTTCAATGTCCAGTTAGTTGGGCCTAAGAGATAGGGTTTCTAAACGCATGGTATAGGGTATCGTATAGTCGGTCTAGACCGACTATAATTTTCTTACTTGTTGTTTATCTTTTTAGTTTTCAAAACTGAAGTTGATATTGTGCATAAACCAAGGTTCAGAACATACAAACATGAAACACATAATGTTCCGTTTAAAGCAGCCAACACATATTTTTGTTTTCATATCAAATTATGTGTGTTTCTAAATTTTGTACGGTTCTGAACACATCATGACTGTCGTTTTAATATTTCGTCATCAACACGAACATTTTTCTATCACGTATTTTTTGCTTCGAACACACATAAACCACGCAGATTCGTGTGTAGCTTTATTTTAAGTTCGTGTTCTGGTAGATGTACAGCGAAAAAACGGAACATGAACAATAAACAGGTTTGAATTCAGTTATATTTCAAGTTCGTGTTCTGGCTCGTGTACAGCAAAAAAACAGAACATGAACAATAAACAGGTTCGAGTTCAGTTATATTTCAAGTTCCTGTTCTGGCTCGTGTACTCCGAAAAATTAAAACATCAATTCGAGATCTGATACACCCCGATAAAAACGACGACAATTGTTTCAACCGAATTTATTCAAATTTTTATGACTTACGTTGAAATATATTTTCTTAAATTGTTCACTTGCATACAAATTGAACTATGCATACGACATACGTCTGACATTGCGTTTACAGTTTTCTATGTCGTGATCTTGTTTTGTTTTAAAACGACTTTAAAATACCAAACAATATTTACCCAAAAATATATGTTAATGCTCGTCCAACGGTGCTTTTAAAATCTTGTCGCTCAATATTCTTTGAAATTTACAAAAATTTACGTTAAAAGATATATGTATAAAATTTTACAAAACTATCTAAATACTTTTGTAAAAATAGTATTTGTAAAATATTTGAAAGTTCATCTTCTTCATGGAATACTCCTTGTGCTCACTATTTTCAGAAATCAATTCTTCCCTGCCAAAGAATTCTTTCCAGATATGGAAATTTGTATTTTATTTTGGCGCAGCTTTGACTCGAACTAAGCAACCAACCCTGGTTCCTGATATTGCAATTAATGGTCAAAAGATTCCTATGAATCATCTGTAGTTGGGCAAACTTACGTTAAACTGTGATCTCTTTGGTCAACATACTATTTCACATCTTTGATAGCAAGAACTCTACTTCCCATCTAATTCTAATTCCCATTCGTGCGACACTTGCTTCAGAACAGCAATTCTTTCTTAACGGAGTTCGTATTTGGGCTACTTTTCCACAAACTTGTCAACTAGAAAGCAAAGCTAGACATTTTAAAAAATAAATTTTTGATTACTTTGCATATCAATCTTTGAAATTTTTGTATTTTTTTATCTTCTTTTAATATTTTATTTCATAAATAATTAATATATGTATGTTTTAATTGATAATTTAATTGGTAATTAATTGATCCTGTACTGCAGTTATAAGAATAATTTTTCTTGTTGTGTAGGAAAGCACAATAAATCTATATATATAAAATTCATTTTCTGTTTGTTTGTTTGTTTGTTTGTGTGACCGCTATACAAATTTTTATTTTTCAACGGATTTCTCTGAAATTTGGTACCCACGATCTCCGTACTCCAGGAAAGGTCGCCATATGATTCTTACCGACCACGCCTACTTCTACGCCCACTTTTTGTATAAAGTTCGTTTTCTGTTTTTTGGTACATATGTTCGCTGCACAATTTTTTTTAAACTGATTTCTCTGAAATTTGCTACGCACGATCTCTGTACTCCAGGGAGGTCGCCATATGATTCTTGCCGGCCACGCCAACTTTAACGCCCACTTTCTATACAAAATTCATTTTCTGTTTTTTTGGTATATTTGTTCACTAAATAAATCTTTATTTTTCAAGGGATGTCTCAGAAATTTGGTACACATGATCCTACAGGCCTACTTTGCGCCCACTTCTATGAATACAAAATTTTTATTTTTTCTTTTATTTGTTTCTTTGTTTGATTGCTATACAAACTTTTATTTTTCAATGGCTTTCTCTGAAATTTGGAAAACGTGATCTCTATACTCCAGCGAAGGTCGCATTATAATCTTTCTTGCTACGCTTTTACCTTTACGCCCACATTTTTATAAAATTAATTTTTTGTTTTTTTGGTATATTTGTTCGTTATAGTAATTTTTATCTTTTAACGGCTTTCTCCGAAATTTAGTACATATCCCAGGGAAGGTAGCTATAAAATTTTTACCGACCACGCCTACTTGTACGCCAACTTTTTATATAAAATTAATTTTTTGTTCTGTGGTATATTTCTTCCCTATATAAATTTGTATTTTTCAACGGATTTCTCTGAAATTTGATTTACGCGGGAATAACTTCACGGTGAACAACTTCCCCACATTTAAAAAAGGTCATCAAAAGAAATGAACAAATTCCCCATTTTTTTTTTTTTAACGAAATAAAAAATTAACTTACTCCCCAAATTCATTCTTAAATTTTTACATATTTTTATACCCTATACCACTATGTGGTTTGGGTATAATGACTTTGTGCTGCTGTTTGTAACAACCAAAAATATTTGACCTAGACCCATCTTTAATTATACCGATCGAATCAGAATCACTTTCTGAGTTGATTTAACAATGTCCGTCCGTCCGTCCGTCCGTCCGTCCGTCTGTGTGTCCATTTAAAGCTTTTAATCAAACTGCAGGTTGCAAATATGAATATATTTTGATGAAATTTGGTATGTAAGCTTTTATCGGCCATGGGATGAACGCTATTGAAATTAGTGAGAATCGGTCCATGTTCAGACCTAGCCCCCATACAAATTACCCATATGAAATCGACATAAATTGCCATAAGATCCAAATTGTCATATAGATCTTACTCAAATTGGGTTTGTATGCCTTCATTACATCCACTAATGAGTAGTCCAAAAATGATCCCTTTGACCCCATATGGAGCTGCTTCCCGATCTTCACTTAAATCTATTAAAAAACAAAAATATTGCACTGATTCTTCTCAAATTTTGTTTCTATATATTTTTGCAAAATACAAGAGACTTTACCAAACATGATCAGGATCGGTCCATTTTTGGACCTAGTCACTTTATAGATATTGCATCCGATATGAACTTTTTCATATCTGCAGCCAAAAAAATTAATAAAAATCCCACTCAAATTTGGTTTTTGCTTATTTTCAATGTCCAGTTAGTTGGGCCTAAGAGATAGGGTTTCTAAACGCATGGTATAGGGTATCGTATAGTCGGTCTAGACCGACTATAATTTTCTTACTTGTTATTTAATGAATTTTGTTATATATTTAATTTAGTGAAAATTTGCATACTGCTCTCAATAAATATGCTACAATAAACGCATTTAAAATGAGTATTCTTTTCAATAGCATCATTTCGGTGCGCGAAAGTTACGGTATGATCTGAAAAATATATTTTGCCAATTAAAATAAGTTGGCAACAACTGCGCGGAACACAGATCAGCTAAAATATCGCAATGATCTTAAAAATATATTTGCGATTAATATAAGTTAACGAGAACTGCGCGGCAGCACGGGTGTAGCCGCCAAACGCGAGGAAGCGGCGCGCGGACGCGTCGCATTAGTTTTTCATTTTTGAAACTTCTATGAATTTGATTTCTGTGCTCAATGATGATCACTTATTGAAGGAAGTAATTCAATTTTTAAAAGTTCCGATTCCTTTAATTTGCAAATCATTCCGTTATATATGATATTTATAACTAAACTTAAAAAAAATTAAAGCGGTTTCGCAGCTTATTTTTAAAGCATTTTTGCTGCAGCATCTTATAAAAAACTTCTAAATTAAAAAATCTAAAAATTTTAAATTGAAATGAAAAATGAATTTTCTGCCCATACAAATTTTTGGGGAGGAAGTTCATTTTATTGGGGAATTTGTTCTTTGGGAACTAAGTACTCAGTGCCTGGTAAGCATAGTGAACCTTTTTTCAAGTCAAAGGCTTTTTTTTTATCCCGGAAAAGACCGGGTAAAAACAGCTAGTAACTATATAAATAAATATTAATAAATGTATAAATCCTGGTTTTTCTATCAAAAGTTATGACGATCAGAAGGTGTTGTAATTTTAAGTGAACCATTCTTTACTTCTACAGCATCTACACGGCAACGTACGCTATAATAATCTTGCCCAGCTATGCACCGGAAGTTTGCAAAACTATAATTTTTTTAATCTGTCATTCATTACGTTTACATTGTTTTGCTTACTGACTAGCGCCGAACATATGATAAGTTTGCAAATATTTTAATTGGATTTTTATTTTTTATGTAAATAATAAAATGTACACAAAGTCATGTCTAAGGTATAAAATATAATACTAAAATTGAATTCCCTTTACTTCAAAAAAAAAAAAATTACTTAATTCGAAACATATTTAAATTAACATATGAGAAAAAGTAATCACAAAAATAAACCGGACCAAAGAACCGGCCCACCGTCAACGATTTTAAACTAAAGACAGAAGCTGTTACTCTAAACTTTCAAGTACAACAAAAAAATATTAATAACAATAAGATACTGGTAACGCCTCAAGCTGAAAATAGTTATGTGTGTCTACCAGTACTAGTACTAAATGTAATATTTTCCAAAACATCCTTCAGATGGCTGAGATTAACACACGGTAGTCAAATATTTCTACCACCACATATTTATTTACCAACATATCTCACTTTAATGGGATGAGTTTGTGTTAAAAAAAAAATAAATAAAATGAAGACACAGAGAGATGATGGTAATATAATGCCAGCGGTCATGTGGTCTTCCACACAATGAGACTTCAAGTAAAGTGAGTGCTGTCGATCATATTTTCCTACTTGAACTACAGTGAAAAAATCGTGCAATTGTTCGTGGTGAAACATTTATCAAAGCATTTGCCTTGCAAGTAGATCTATTACAAACCAATAAACTTCTTTTTACAGTGTGGGATAAAGCCAGTTGAAAGAGGGATTCCTCAGCATTTCAAATACTTTTATTTTCATTTTAGATATGCTTGGAAAACATTAGTAGAATTTATTTAGTTAGGTAAATGATATTCACCTTTCCTTTGCACCATTCCACAGTCGTCAAAAGCGCTCAAAATTAAATTTTTTTTTGTTATAATTCTTTTAATTTTTTGCAGTTATCTACAGATAATACATTAGATAAGACGTTTTGAGCATTTTCTGGGTTGTAGAATATCTATTTTTTATGCTATAATGGACCAAAGTTGAAGTTTTTTTAAAAAAATTTCAAACTAAAAAATCGGAATTTTTTATACTCGGAAACTAAGTAGGCAAACCCGACTTTTTTCGATAATTTTGTTTTATAACTTTACAGTTATAAAAAATATATTTTGTTTTTAATCACATCATGTAATTTCTTGGGAATTTGAGTGACTATTTCATATAATTTTTAAGTGGCAAAAAAATAGGTTTAAAAAAAAAACGAAATTGAACTATTTGCATAAGCTGCCAAAAAAAATAGCGGCTCTCAACCGCTTAGCTATAAACGGTATTTAATACACCTTAGGGTCCTAAACAAAATATGTTTCTACCTAAGTGCAATATTATGCAACTTTTAATGTAGAGCAATTTTAATGTACCCTATTTATAAGTGTATTTTAAAAAAATTCATACGATCTCAATAGGGATGTTTTTCAAACGGTTTAAAAAGTTCTTCACGCACTTCACAATTGTGATAGAGCATGAAAAAAACGGACCAGTATATTGGTTCTTTGGGCGGAACCACCAATTTTTGGGAGATATAAGGCATATGAAAATGGATGTTTTTCGTTTTTTAAATTTTTGCACACAACTTTTAAATGATCGATCCGTTTTAGTGCCTGCACGTACATAACAAATTTTAAATTTTGGTGAGTAATATTAATGCTTAAACAAGCCCATATAAATTTGAAATTAACAAATTTTTTTTTTTTAAATATAAAATGTGCCATGTACATACGTGCATACAATTTTTTGTATACAAAATTTTAAGTTAATTATTTAGTTATTATCATACAAATATAATGATATGATAAATGGTTATCTTATCCAGCCGCCGCACAGTGGCGCCATTTGAGTTTTTTCGTTGCAAAAATCATATCTTTTGAACCGAATAACATAATTGAACAGTTTAAACAGCATATGATAGATAACTGTTCAGCCTATGAAATGAGCGTTTGGAAAGGGTGCTACGCTTTGTAGGGGCCTACTTATGGGTTATCAAAATTAAAATTTGTAGAAAAATCAATTTTATGGTAACTAAAAAAAATTATTTTTAGATTTTTAAATTATTACCCAACAAATTAAAAAAAAATGACTTCTTTTTTAAATTAATTTTTTCAATTTTCTGTAAAATATTCATCACAATTCGTAAGAGAAGGTATATCTAAAAGACTAATCATTTCTAAACTATAATTATTTTCTAACGCTATTCGTGACTTCACATGCCGCAGGGAAGGAATAAGTGGATCGAAAGATGCTGCCAACATGTTGAAGAGGTCCTCATTTTGCCTTACCATTGGTGCTTTGAATATGTTCTGCAATCTATATTTTTTATAAAATTTGTTAAGAGACTCCTGTGCTTCTTCAGAAAGCTCTCCAATTGGCAAAGACTGGTACTCAATTATATCTTTGCCATGCGCCAATATTTTATGGACGGTCGGGGTCAACTTCTTCTGTGGATACATTTCTGCTAAAAGAGATGCAGTTTTCGATGCATATTCTCCATATGTTGTAGAATTGACATTTTCTTTGCAATTTAAAACATTCAAGATCGTTTCCAAACTTTTCACGATTTGATTGAAAATTCCAGTGATTCTAGTTACTGCCTCATCATTTTCAAAAAATCTCCTAGAAGTGTTTCCATCGTTTGAGTTACCGCATCCGTGCTTGGGACAGTCTACTTTTAGTCCAACTTGTTTAAAAAAAGCATCCTGTATTTGCTTCTTTCTGATCTTTTCCTTATCCTTTATTGATGTATTTTCATCGAGGTTTTCCTCCTCAGTTTTAGCAAGTACTCCATACACCTTATCCTTGCGTGCAATGTTGACATTCCATATTCGTAATTCTCCTCGTTTGTAGAATCGTTTAAATTACCAAAGTTCTTCTGACTCTTTTTGCAAATCGGGCATGACAATGTTGAGGTTGTTCCTGCCAGTTCGTTTACGACTTTTCCGTCAACCATGGTCAGGTGGAACTCGTAATTGCATTCAATATATTTTCCTTCTCCAATTTGCAGCTTTATAGGCTTAATCTTACTTATTTGTTCTTCAATGTCCTTCACCGTGGTCCTTATGAGTTCTGCCGATTCCCTTGCAAACTGAAACATTATTGATCGGCAATAATGCGCTGATGATGGACGTGGATTTTTTCAGTGTAGGGAAACATCAGATTTTGGCCGCAAAGGAACAACAGATGCCGTAAACTTATTTCCGTCCGATATTGTAGCGTCATCGGAAGATATCCGCTGCTTATAAACGCTTTGTCCGGATGATCCATCGCAGCCCCATTTGCTGACCAATGTCAGTTTCTCAGGAAGAATTTTCACCTCATTTTCAGGAACTCTCCAACAACCATTTTGCTGTATGGCCCATGAGATCCTGCAGATTGGCTTTCACAAAAACTTCCGTAAACTCCGTATGCAGTGGTCGTGAATTTATTTTGGCTTGCGTAACATGCTTGTATCCTGGTAAAACTTCAGCCCCGTGTCGCATCAAGGATGCCCGTAGTATCTCATATTTTTCTTTGGAAAGTTGTAAGTCCATAAACAAGTCCAAGGCTTCTTCGGAACCATACTTTTTAACGTGTGCGTTTGTGGGCGTGGGAATGCTTTCCTTAATCCTTTTTAGTTGCAGTGGGCTTGCATCAGCAACAGATTTTGTAATCTGCGACTCTTTCACTATCCTTTGTATATTTAATAGACAGCGCGTCCGATAAATGCTTCGTGGTCAAGTCATTGGTGGCATCGGCAAGTTTCCTCTTTCTTGTGAAAATTGAACACGCCTCAATACTATTTTTTTTGGCCTTCCTTTTGCTCCTCTGGTTGATGTGGTGGGTTTATCTACTGCCAATATATCCAGGATGGTGTCTTCATTAGGTCAGTCCTCGTATTTTGAGTTGAAGTTCTGTATGGTTCGATTAGATTTCACCCATTTTGCCTTAATATTTGCATATAGCAGATAAAAATTATTTTTTATAATTTCGCTTCTCTCAATATTTCCGTATAAGCTATCAAGTTCTTCTAAAGCAGCTTCCGTGAAAAACTTTGGTGTGGTTGACTTTCTAAACAGTTCAAATAATTTTAAATTGTTCAACGCCATGTTTTCAGTACTTAAATTGTTTAACGCCATGGTTTCAGTACTTGTTGCGCCAACTTTCAGTCGTAGACTAATCCAGGCATTATGCTTATTTTGCAATATGCAGGCTTATGCTACCATGCCTAAAAATTTACCTGTTCCCTACATACATATGGATTTAGGCTGAATTATGCAATTTTGATATTATGCTCGTGTCTAAATAAGATTTGTGCCTACCTGGAGGGACCATAAGTCAATATTGTTCTTGACCATTTGTACTCCAAAGTAATTTTTAAGTGAGGTGCGTACCTGCGAATTTCAATGAGTAGTTTTTTGTGCATCCTGTGTCTGTAACAGAATATTGGGAGTAGACTTTGGCAGAGGCTCACAGGTAGACAACCGACTTAAAATGTAATTTTCAAACTATTAGATCAAACTACTGTCAATCAAAACATGTTAGGGATGCACGCCATACAATTTCTGCAACCATGTCTTTTTAACCTTTTTTACCTCTAGAAGCCAAACGGGCACGTACGGGTAGATAAAACCTTTTGAATTATGTAAAGAAATAATCAAAGAACATGTTTTGCAAATATGGCAAATATAGAAAAATATGGATTATTTTTATTTTCCATCAAAGTTGAAAAATAGTAAAAAAAACGGATAGTTTTTAAATAGTGAGTTACCAGGAGAAACACAAAGCAAACAGTTAATTTTTTTTTTCATTATACATCTAATAAATACATAAATCAATACAAACAAAAACTAAGGCGATTCGTTACCTATTTTTCGTGATATTACACCTGAATTCGCAACAAATTGACTAAAAATTGTGTGTTTTTTTGAAAACCGAAAGTCGGTCAACTTTGAACGGTTATATCTTCTAAACTAAAAATGTGATATTATTAAGAGTAGCATATTTGAAATCGTTGAAAAGTTTCCTATAACATGGGTTTATTCAAAACTTCGTCGGCGCACATGAAAATTTTGATTTTTCCAACCTCGTTTGCTCTACGGGCGCCACTGTGCTCCGGTGGACAAAAATTTCACATTTTTTTTTTTTTTTTTTTTTTTTAAAGCCTAGTTCCGCGAAGCCACTCAGTCTGCAGATTCTAATTTTGGCTATTCTTTTTTTTTGCAGCGACACACCAAAGCCTCTGGTGGGAATCGAACCCACGACCCCCGCATGATAGGCGAGCACGCTATCTACTCACCTACCGGGGTTCGTTCTCTGGAAAGCTTTTGTAACTGTTGTTGTTATTCTTTCAAGTGCATAACTCTTCAAAAATTTCAGCAAATAAATGAAAATAACTAACTTGAAATTTTTAAAAAATTGGATTTATAAATATTTTAATTCAGCGATGAGTGAGTAAATATGCAAATAGTTCACACTATTTTTTGCTATAATGTTAAATTTATTTTCATGTTTAGTGCCGCGTTTTCTTACAAACGGAGACATTTACCGTATATAGTTATTTCATAAGAATGAAAAAGAAAAAAATTAAAGAAATAATAGTTAAGAATAAATAGGAACGGGGAAAATAATTTAAAACTAAAAAACTGGAATCTAAATTGCAAAGTTTTATTAGATGCCTTAGGCAAAAATGGAATTCTTGCGGTCGATTAAAAACCTATTTCGAAAAAAAAAATTCTTTTTGGATAAATTTAAGATTTAATCATGAGGAAGATTGCGTAAGTTGTGTTAAATATATAAACTATTTAAATACATCAATAATGTATAATAATAGGATACTGGTATTACTACAAAAGATGATCGTGGCAGACTAGAGGTATCAATTTCTGATTGCAGTAAGAGTAGTAAACGACGAAAAGTAAGCGAAATTTGTCAAAAATATGATGCGGCATTGATCCATAAGGCGTCAGAAAAATTTTGTAAAATAAAAAATAATTCATGTACTACTGAAGAGTTTACATTAGAAAATGGAGCTTTGGCTATGTTTATGGACCTAAATTTAACGAAGGCAAAGTATGAAAATCTCAGACAGTACAACGAAAGGTTATTGGGAGCGAAATATTATCCATCATATGTTAAAATACTGGAGAAGAAAAAAGAATGTTATCCCGATAATATATTAATTGAGGAGAAGGGGGCTTCCACAAGATTGCAGGACCTCTTGAATCACACCAGCAAACTTATTTTACAATCGATTTATGAGGATTTAAAAAATATTACTGAAAATAAATTAGAATTAGTAGGAAAATGGGGCATGGATGGTTCAACTGGTCAACAAATCTTTAATCATAAATGGAAAAATGAACACGATTTAGAACATTGGATGAGAAAGCAATATTTATAATCTCATTTGTTCCACTTTAATTAATAACTACTGGTAATAAGGAAACTGTTTGGAAAAACGAATGCCCATGTTCTATTAGATATTGCAGACCAATAAAATTTGTGTTTGTTAAGGAAACAAAAGACATGGTTAAGAAAGAGTATAAGGATATTTGTGACCAAATTCAAAATTTAGTTCCAACAGAAATATAGTTATCCGATTCATTAAAGTTTGAAATTACATATGATCCCTTATGTACAATGGTTGATGGTAAAGTAGTTAATATTCTTACGGATCAAGATTCATCTAGATGCTGCAATATCTGCAAACCAACTCCAAAACAAAAGAATAATCTTCAATATGTAAGATCATTAAAAACGAATGAAAATAATTTTAGTTTTGGATTTAGCACTCTTCATTGTTGGATCAGATTAATGGAATATCTTCTTCATGTAGCTTATAATCAAGATTTTGAAAAGCCATTTGCATTTAAAGAAAACAGAAGTCTGAAAAAAAATCAAAAAGAGAGAATTCAAAAAGAAATGCGAAAGAGATTAGGAGTATGCGTTAATATGGTTCGAACTGACTCAGCTAACTCATATACTGGTAATGTAGGACGAACCTTGTTACATAACTATGAGGTTACGGCATATATATTGAATATTAATCAACAACTCGTTAAAAATTTTAATTGCATTATGCAAGTAATTTCATCAGGAAGGGAAATTATTACGAAAAATTTTAAAACATATTACATCCAAACAGCAGAACGTTTTGTCAGCCTATATGATTGGTATTATATGCCCCCCTCAGTTCATAAGATGTTGATACATAGAGCTGATATTATTAACCATTTGGGAGTCGAAATTAGTTCATTATCTAAAGAAGCTCAAGAGGCATCCAACAAAATTTTTAAATCTGCAAGGCTAAATAATAGCAGAAATGTATCAAGACCATTAAATAATGAAGACGTATTTCACTACCTTTTAATATCCTCAGATCCGTGAATAATTAGTATTAGAATTAAGAAAGAGAAAAATAACACCGAGTTGCTTCCAGAGGCCTTAGAATTAGTTGTTTTTTAGTTTATATTAGTTTAGTTTGGTTTAGTTAAAAAAAAGCTGTTATCTATACAAATATGACGTAAATTTATTTTAAAAATGTTGTTTAATGCGTTAGTTATTTTTAAAAAAATCTCGTAAGTGTTTTAGGGTTCACCAATTTTTAATTTTTTAAATCTGATATCACCCGAGTACCAAATTTAAAGCCATTCCGAGCATAAAGAAAAAAATTTTTCCGCCATATTGGATCCGCCATTTCGAATTTTAAAAATGTGATATCAAATTCGTATTCAGCGGCCCCAAAAACCCCCCGAGTACCAAATTTTAAGCCAATCCGAGCGTTAGTAAAAAATTTGGCCGTCATATTGGATCCGCCATTTTCAATTTTTTGATATAAGATTCGTGTTCAGTGGCCTGAAAAACCCCCCGAGTACGCTGCTTCAATAGTTTCGGTGAAAAAATAAAAAAGTTATAGATTTTTAATCGCTTTTGACCACTGTGCATTCTCTAGTTTGTCAAAGGCTTGCTACATACGTCCAGATATAGATCGGTCATCCCAGATCATTGCAGAACTAACTGAGAAGGAAGTGCTCATGACACGCGGCTGTAGATAGCGATGAAGTTGGGATTTAAAATATAACACGAAAAACAATTGACCCGTATTTACCATAGCTGTCTAATATGGCATCTGGTGGGTAAAAAATGGCACCAACAAACGGCCGTTTTTCAGATTATTTACATTAGTTCCAATTGAACGTCAATTTAAAAGTATTTAGAAGGCCTACCTAATAGCTTATAAGACGAATTTGCTTAAATGTTCGTGTTGTTTAATGAACTCCTAAAATTTTTGGCGGTTCTGCAAAATTTACAAATGATTCCAAATCGATTAACTCAATTTCATGTTTTTTTAAAGTTTATTTTTATATTGGGACTAGATCGAACAATGGATCGATCATGAACATATTTATTATAGACACTTACTTTTCTCAAATACGACCTAGATTTATGTGAGATTACAGAATTTGATAAAGATCAACAGCTAACAAAATTTGAGATGATAGCATTCGGCAACGAATACGTTAGCGAGTACAAAATAACAAAAACTTTCTCGTTAGCCAAATTGGGATCGAGAAAGGTTGTTTTAATATCTTTTTCTTGCAAAAACAAATTCGAAACATCAGTTTTTAAGCTTTAAATAATAAAAACATGCTACAATATGTTTTGTTTTTCTTTAGGGCTAATCTTAATGAGATAAATATGAACCAAACGGATTATATGGTCGAATTTATGGTCGAACATTCTAGTTGTGCAAAAAATATAATTCCGAATTGTAGCCAGGGTAAAGCTTCGTCAAACAGACTGTGGGAGCATGGCGAATGGTAAGAAGATAATTCATATGGTGAATGGTATCGGCAATATTTTTTTATTTAAGGTGTTGTCTGATCAAAAATTTAACGCCAAAAAGAAAATTTATTTGAATAAAGCTTCCGAGAAAAGAACCGGCGATGGTCCATAAGGGGAAATGACCTTCGCCTCCGCAGAAGAGCAAATCATTAATTTTTTAAGAATGATTCCATGCATTCAGATGATTGGGCGATTAAAATATTTATGAATTGAGGGCACAACTTTTATTCAATTTCACTCACAATCTTATTCATTGTTTTGCTTACCAGCAATTCGGAAAGGTGCCAAAGTTGTGCCAATTGCCAAAAATTGTGCGAATCATGACAGTAATTATTTTAGACCAATTTCTGTTTTTCCCATTCTATCAAAGATAGTGGAGCATATAATGAAGGTACAACTGATGAAATACTTAGATGAAAACTGTTTAAGCAATTCATATTAATCTGGGTTCCGTAGGGGTTACAACATCTCTTCTCTTTATTTGGTCTTACTGATTCTATTAGAGGAGTTGTTGATAAGGATCATGTAGAAGCTTTATTATCGCTTGATTTATCTAAAGCCTTTGGTCGTGTAAGACATTCAATTTTAATTCGAAAACTTTGCAATTTGTTTGGATTTTCTCGAATGTCATATCAATTAATTTTTTCATATTTAACCTGTACACGTCAGTTTACACATCTTAAAAATTCTGATTCTGATTGGATGGTTGCAACTAGTGGGGTTAATGATATTTTCTCAATCATTGAAGAGTTTTCTTGTGCTGATGATATTCAGCTATTTTTTTTTTCTTCTGAACATCAATTTATTGATGTGTTTGAGAGGGTTATAAATGTGTTTTCGTCCGATGTTGCTGGGTGCATTTCTCGTTCGAACCTTTGCATTAATACTTTGAAGACTAAGGCAATGATTTTTAAATCACATTTTTCTGAAGTAAATATCTCGATTACGATTAATCGTGATCGTGTAGAATTAGTTGAGTCTATAAAACGTCTTGCAATCTTAATTGATTGTAATGTTCGTTTTGAGCGCCATATTAATTGGTTGTCTTCAAAAATGAACTTTATTTTAAAACGAGTATGTTCTCTAATCCTTCATTTACCTCTCCATTTTAGGAAAAGTATCGCACATTCATTATTATTGTCGAATATTCTTGATTGTGCTGAAGTATTTACAGCATCTACAGGAATGGAGATTCGGAAATATAACCTTCTGGTTAATAATATAGTTCGCTTTGTATATCGTATAAAGGTTCGTGTACCCATTTCCAATTATGTGGTGGATTTTTTGGGATATAGTTTTTGGAGGTTTTTCCATATTCGCATTCTATTGCACTTCTATAAAGAATATTTGCTTCGATTTTAATTAATTTACCTACGTATATGTAGCTCCCTAACAATATATGGTTCAAAGGGCTCGGTTAGTTTAATGAATGCAATAAATAAATAAAGAAAATAATCATTTCCTGCCGTATGTTGAAATTCTCCACGGCAATGCTGTTGACATATGTCCTTCAAAGTATATATTGGCCAAAATATAATGAAATGTTTCATTAGAAAGTCTAAAATGGAATAAATCCTTACATACTATTTACAAAAATATTTAAAAATGAATGAAAAATTAAAAAATTTAATTTAAAATGTTCAGATAAATTATTATTTTACTTTTTATGACATTTGTATTTAAAGAAAAATCAATAAATCTATAAAGCTTATTAAATTCAATACACATTCGTTTAAGCGGATCACCGTTTGCATAATTTGATCTATAAAACTGGACAGATAGAGGTGAGAAGAAACGTGTTGGCCACTGGGGGATGTTAAATGAAATATTGTTGATAAGGAAACCAGAACAAACATCGCCATTAATTATGTTCAAAAGAAACGAAACGTTTAGCATAGATCTGCGGCTTTTTAAAGTTGGCAGCTTAACAAGAGTGAGTCTGCTGTTATAGACGGAAGAATTAATTTGTTGTAATTTAAACTGCGAAGACAGAATAGTTTTTGAACCGACTCAATGCTATCAATATGAGTTTGATAGATAGGGTCCCATATAATAGAGGCATATTCCAAAATCGGTCTCACAAGTGACATGCATAGTGTTTTTGTTACATACGGATCATTGAACTCTTTAGACCAACGTTTTATAAAACCAAATACTCCTCTGGCTTTGTTTACTGTAATTATAATATGAGGAACGAAACTAAGCTTTGAAATTTGTTGGTTGTATAAAAACATCTTTGAGGAAGAGGAAGACGAGGAAAAAGAGGAAGAAGGGGAAGACAAAGATGAAATTCCAGAATATCTGTTGGACGAATTTATCGACCTTTCTAATGATGATGACGACGACCAAGATATTTGAGAGTGATGTTGATCCACAGCCGCCTGCTAAACGGCAACTGGCCAAATCATTAATTTAATTTATTTAATTTTTGTACTTAAAACTGTTCATAACTAACATTTCAAAAATATATTTTTTTTCCATATTTTTAAAATTTCTTTTTCAATGTGTCTTCAAAACCAACACTGAACAAAATTGGTACATAAAAAATGAGAAGTAAATTAATATTAAGCTGGAAAACGCAAGTTTTGTATTATGATTGTTTTCTTTTCAAATGAAATTTATTGAAGAAACTGAGAAGCATATTATAGATCAAACAGAAAGCAAAAAAGACTTAGTTTTGTGGAAAATATTTTCAAAAAGCATGAAAAAAAATAATTTTTCCAACATTTCGCTTCATAAACACCACAAACATTTTCTAAATAAATTTTTTTAACAATTTTAATTGCTGCACAGGTCTCTAGCAATAATTTGGTATTTACAGATTGAAAAATATCAATTAATCGACGAGTTATAGCCAAAAAACCATATAAACAATATGCTGAAAATCGATATTTGACTGTAAAGTTTGAAGGTCGATTAAAAAAAAAAATTCGAACTAACATAAACAAACGCCGCGATACGGGTCTTCTAATTTAGCATCTATTTTCACCCCTCACTCTCAGAATCGACCTATTTTTTTGCTAACCTGAATTTGTTCCACAGTAAATTTCTTGAGTATTTTCCAGCTTATCCCCCTAAGACCCGTCAGGCCTGGTAAGATGTCGTTGGATAGATGTCTGACCCTTGTTCTCGCAAATGCAGGACAGTAGCAGAGGTAGTGTTCTAGGGTTTCGTCATCCTCTCCGCAAGCTCTACAAATGGCTGATTCCGCCCGTCCTATACAGTATAGATGAGCCCTCAGCTCAGAGTGTCCAGTGAGGATGCCAATTACCCTACTAAGTTCTACCCTACTCAGATTCAGGATCTCCCTAGTTCTTGCAGTGTTGGTAGAACCCCATAATATCTTTGTAACCTTACCCACGTCAGCCTCTTCCCAAATTGATACATGCGAACTGGTCGCCCAGTCTGCCAGTTCCAATTTGAGAGACTTGAAAGGTATTGGGTTTTCCAGATTAACTCTTTCCAGGAAAGAGCCCTTCCTGGCCAGTTCGTCAGCAATCTCGTTTCCCATTATACCACTGTGTCCTGGGATCCAAACGATTTCAAGTCTGCCTCTTCTGGAGAAGTTTGAAATCTCCTCCTTACACTCGGGGATAGTCCTTGATCTAGTTTTGTCGGCGGATATCGCTCTGATAGCCGCTAGACTGTCCGTAAATATTTTCACGTCTCCGGGACTTGGGGAATCCCGTGCGTTAATAGACCTAATACATTCCTTTATCGCTTCAGCCTGAAAGAGAGATTTGTGGTCCGGAAGACGGAGGTATTTCCCTGTGGAACGGTCTTCATCGTAGAAACCTATCCCAGTCTTACCATGCAGACTAGAGGCGTACGTATAGTAATGTGACACTGGAAGGTTTCGTAGAATATTCCCGTTCAACCAACTTTCGCTGTCCAGTATCCGTATACTGCAGGGTATATCTGTTGACACTTCCGCGATTCTATCACAACTAATATTCACTGTGTTGAGTCCCGGAATTTGGTCTAAAATAGTCTGGTGTCTGGTCATGTGGACAAAACATGATAACTATCATGAGATTCAGTAAGTTGAAATTTCATAATAGCAGGATAACCAGTTGTTTTTCTCTTAGTGTTGACAAAATTGTAAAAAGACTTTGGATTACTTTTGAAACTATTTTTCATTTTGATTAAGTAATTAGATTAGCACGATTTATTCAGTGCAGTATATTTGTCCCGAATGTTTCTTCTTATACTTATGGTATTATATTCCTCTTCAGAATTGGAAGAGGATAAAGCCAAAAGCAACACAGAACTCATTTTTTTTATTAAATAAATATATTTATTGTAAAATGTCTAAAAATCATTATTACCGCCAAAACTTTTATTAATATTTTTTGTTCTTTTTTTTTTGCAAAATATATGTTTTTTTATTACAACTGAAAAAATCATTTAATTTTATTTTTCTAATTTCGATACGTATCATATCAAATACCATAATATGTACAGTCGATAGGTTACGATATTTTAGATGACATGAAAGCTCACTCGATCTCGAATGGCGTAATTCGGCCCAAGAATTAGTTTTTTATGGGGACTATGACTAAAAATGGTCGTACAGAGTTTATTTTTGGACTACAAAGCAGTAGGTATAATTGACACACACTAAATTTCATTGCTGTAAATATGATAATCTGAATCTTACGAGCATTTTATTCAATAAAGTAGGGATTATTTATATGGGGACTAGGTCGGAACATACACCGATTAACACCAATTTCAGTGGCATTCGTCATATGACGGATAGAAGCTAGTGTAATAAATTTTATCAAAATATATTCAAATTTGCGACATGTAGTTTGATTACGAGGCGTACATGGCCGCAGAGACGGACTGAGTGGCAGACGGATGGACGGATGGGCATCGCTAAATCGACTCGAAAAGTATTTCTAAATATAAAAAATGGGTCCATGTCAAAGATTTTTGGTAGCAGCACAACTCTTTAGATCGTTACCGCATAGTGGTAAGATTGCAATTTGCAATACTATTCAAAGTTTTTTTTATTAATTAGTTATTTTTTGCTTTAAGATTTTGGCCATTCTTTTGTCCGCCACTGTACATCTACATGACAACACTTGCAGTTTGGTAATAGCTAAAAACACAATAAAAACAAAATACTGCCAACACCATCATCATCATATTGAACATTAAAGTCATGACAACAGTACCTCAACATTTGCAAACATATGTACAGAAGTAAATGCAAAACTACCTATTTACTAAAGTCACATTTTTTACATGAAGAACAAAACAAGGCAAGAAATAAAAAAAAAAAAAAAAAAAAAATGCGGGGACCAGAGGACAAATCCAATTCTGAACTAATCCATAAAAGGCAAGTGGAAACACATTTCTTACCATCATGTCTTTTTTTTTGTATGTAGTTTAGATTTCTTTGAAATACAATGCGGCTGCCACTGTATTTTGTGTTGTCCATATTATCAATGTTATTGCAAAATTACTGTAATTCACATCATTTTGAGTGCATATTAACGTTATAGTAATGGTATATTAAAGTCTTTGGCCTTATACTCACACTGGAACAGAAATGTACAATTCAAAAAAATCTTAGATGGTCTGAAAATACTCGTATACGAAACAAGTGAGAGTATGTAATTTTAGTATGTCGAATTTTTGTTATCCTTCACCTGTCTCGTCATTATTCTTTTAATCAAATAAATTATCAGTTGAAAATGTTTGTTTTAAGAGAAAAGAGGAATAAAGAATAAATATAAAATCATTATAAAATAACTGAAACAATTTCTGTAAAGATTTTTTTGGGTTTTTCGAGGAATAATAATCCTATTATGTAAAATATGATTCTGCCCAAAATGATTTGCTGTAAACCGAAACTAAAAAAATGGCTCGTTAGTGGGACATTACTCTAAACAAAGATTCCTGAACATTTTCACAAGTGGGTCCAATATAGTCGAGGAATTTTTGAGTTACAGTCTCCTGCTAAGAGCTGATTACTGACAAATAAATTTCATGGTGCTTTCAGTATCTTTCAGGCAGATATTTTTCTATCCACTCTGCTGGACTAAACTTTGTCCACTTCGAAATAATGCAATCTTTAAGCTGAGTAAGGTTCGAGGAGCCACCTAATCAATCCGCGTTTTAAGTATAGCCCAAGGCCTAGACAGGAGAAAGGTCTGGGCTTTAAAATATAAACATATTTATCAGCAAGGTATATGAAAAATCTTTTCCCTGTATAAACAGTTGCATTGTCCTGCTGAATTATGAAATATTCACTTATTAAGCGATTTTCCTCAGGTAGAGCTATTTCTTCCAGAATTCTAAACTATACAGCAAGAATCACTTTTCCTTCTAATAAGATTATTTCACTAGTACCCCTGGCAGAGTGGCAGCCATACATGATCAAACCTCTCTCTACAGCTTTTGCAGTTTGGTCTGAACACTTATATTGTAATTCATCACCTGCCTTACGCCAAGCGTGTACCATAACATATGAGTATTTCAGCCTTATCATCGATTCTTCAGTCCAAAAATTTACCTTTTGCGTATTTATTTGTATGCAAAAATAAGTAAATTGCTTAAAGTTAAAATATCAAGAATTTTTGTTATTATGCAACTAGCTGTTTTTACCCGGTCTTGCCCGGGATCCAAAGGCCTATCACTTGAAAAATGGTTCACAATGCTTACCAGGCGCTGAGTACTTAGTGCACAATGAACAAATTCCTCAAAAAACTTAAGTTTCTCCCCAAAAATTTGTATGGGATTAGGGAATTTGTTTATGATGAAAAAAATTTGCCAATGTTTACGTTTTTTGGGGAGTAAATTCATTTTTTATTTCAATTTAAAATTTTTTGATTTTTTAATTTAGAAGTTTTTTTAAATACGCTACAGCAAAAATAGTTCAAAAATAAGCTGCGAAACCGCTTGAAGTTTTTTTTTTTAAGTTTATTTATTTTGTAAACATATCAAATATAACGGAAACGTTTGCAAATTAAAGGAATCAGAAGTTTTAAAAATTGAATTACTTCATTCAGTAAATGATCACCATTGAGCAGAGATGTCAAATTTATAGAAGTTTCAAGAATAGAAAATGAATGGGACGTTTAAAATTGTGCCGCAAGGTTGCTATAAGCAACTGTTTATAGTATATGTTTGGCCTATTTTAATCAGCAGGCAATTATTGCATATTCGTGAATATAATTTGTCATAAGACTTTTCTCTCAGCTGTTTTCCGCGAGCGAGTCGCGACCGTGGCCGCGCGTTTGGTGGCCACACCCGTGTTTTAATTGCCAAAATATATTTTTTAAATCATTTCGATATTTTAGTTGAGCTGTGTTCCGCGATCGCGTCGCCTCCGCGTCCGCGAGTTTGGCAGCCACTCCAGTGCTGCCGCGCGCCTGTTGTCAACTCATTGTAATTGTCAAATAATATTTGTAAGAACATTCCGATATTTAAGCTAAGCTCTGTTCCGCGAGCGCGTCTGGTTCTTCCTTCTGGTGCATATACGAAAATATTATACTCTGGAGCAGGCGACATAAAATTGCCTATGAGAAAAACAGTTGTTTAAGGAGTTTCAAATTCCCTGGATTCAGCTTGTCTTAGCCGCTGGATTTCTAGACGCACTTGAGTAAATTCAGGCATTTCCGCTTCTCTTATCAAAGCTTGTTGAGCTGCGTCCCGCGGGCGTGTCGAAATGATGCTATTGAAAAGAATACAGATTTTAAATGCGTTTATTGCAGGGCAGATATTGAGATCAGTATGCAAATTTTCACTTAAATAAATATTTAAGAAAATTCATTAAATATTTTTTATTTCGTTTAAAAAAAAATGGAGAATTTGTTTATTTCTTTTAGGGACCTTTTCGTAAATTTGGGGATTTGTTCATCGTGAAGTTATTCCCGTGTGTATCAAATTTCAGAGAAATCAGTTGAAAAATACAAATTTGAAAACAAAAAAACAGAAAATGTGTTTTATACAAAAGTGGGCGTAAAGGTAGGTGTGGCCAGAAAGATGAAGAACCCAACTTTCGCCGGAGTACAGAGGTCACGTCTACCAATTTTCAGAGAAAGCCGTTAACAAATAAAAGTTTGTAAAGCAGTCAAACAAAGAAACAAATAAAAGTAAACAAAATAAATTTTATATACATAGACGTAGGCGCTATATTAGGCGTGGCCGGTAGGAAACATATGGCGATCTTGCTTCGAGATTGTGCGTACCAAATTTCAGAGAAATCCATTGAAAAATAAAAATTTGTATAGGGAACAATTATACCAAAAAACAGAAAATGAATTGTAAGCATAAAGTGGGCATAAAAGTAGGCGTGGCCGGTAAGAATCATATGGCGACCTCTCCTGGAGTACAGAGATCGTGCATACCAAATTTCAGAGAAATCCGTTGAAAAATAAAAATTTGTATAGCGGTCAAACAAACAAACAAACAAGCAAACAGAAAATGAATTTTATATAAAAAGTGGGCGTGTAAGTACAGAAATGTTGTGTACCAAATTTCTGAGAAATCCGTTGAAAAATAAAAATTTGTATAGCAAACAATTATACCAAAAACAGAAAAGGAATTATATACAAAAACTGGGCATAAAAGTAGGCGTGGCTGGTAAGAATCATATGGCGACCTTCCCTGGAGTACAGAGATCATGTGTACCCAATTTCAGAGAAATCCATTGAAAAATAAAAATTTGTATTGCGGTCAAATAAACAAACAAACAAACAGAAAATGAATTTTATATATATAGATTTTTCACTACATAATTTCTTTTGAGAACTTACCTTTTTAATATAGATATTATTTGTTTCTGTGGAACTTGTACTACAGTTGTTTCTATGGAAGAGTAAAACCTCTCAAACTTCTCCATTAACAACAAAAGTATGAGTAGATTTTGAAATGCGAGTGGTATGTATCAGTTCCCAAGTTTTAGGAGGTTCCCAGTTTACCGATTTAAATATACTAGCAGATTTCAGCCCTCGAAATTCGAGTGCAAATTTTAAGAAACTTTATTTGTTCATTTTATAAATTGTTGGCTCTAAAGGTATGCTAATCAATTTTAGCCAATTCACAATTCAACACTTTTTTGGTTTATATCCAAAATAATTTTTCAATTCAACACAAATATTATTGTGAATGAAGGAAACAAACTCACAAACACATTAACAAATTTAATAAACACACACATAGCATTGTATAATTTTATGTATGGGTTAGTAGCAACTTTAAATGAGTATAAAATCCGTAAGTCTGGTGGACAAATAAAAAGAAATACCTTTACGCCTGAAATATTCTTTCGAGCACGTGCAAATCAAAAGGTCCTTTCTGATCTCAACGTAAATAAAAGTTCGGGGCCGGATGTAATACGAGCACTGGTACTTAAAAAATGCTCTTTGACGCCAGCTAGTCCGTTGGCCAACCTTTTCTGCCTTTCGACCGTGCGGGAGTTTTCCCACATACTGTAATGTTGCCAATGCTCAACCATTCCTTAAAAAGGGTGAGGCTAATAACTGTGAAAATAGCCGTCCAATTGCAATCTACTCTGCGCTCTCAAAGGTGATGGACAGCATTATCAATTACCATCTTGTCAACTACCTAGAGGCGTATGGCGCGTTGCATTGATATCAAAGCTTATTGTATTTGGGGTCGGTACTGACTTCACTCGATTTGTATCGAGTTTTCTTAGAGATTGCACAATACGTGTTGTTATTGATACGGTTTCATTCAATGAGTTACGGCTTAATTCATCGTCGGTATCTGGGTAGTGTAGCACTGTTCTATAGATACTACCATGGGGACTGTTCTTCTGAGGTAAGCGAACTTATTCCAAGTGCCCGAGTTTCAGTTCATTCTAGTCGCTTGTCTAGTAAATCACATCCGATCGTAGTCTATTGTCCAGTTGACCGCCAAATGCATTACAGATAAAATTCGTTTGTCAGTCAAACTAGCCGTATGTGGTATAAACTCCCCACACAGGTCTTTCCTGAGAAAGACGCCTTCAGCGTAAATGGTTCACCATGTAGATGTAATTGCTCTTCGTAATTGATACTTAGATTTCCAGTCCCCAAAAGTGTAAATATTGTTTGTTCTTTCATTCGGACAGATGGAAATGGTTTCGGCTCAGATTGTAAATTATTATTATTATTCCGTAAAAAATTAGTTGCGAGTACTCCGCTTTCCAGAGGAGTATAAAGAAACTGAGAGTTACTGCCATTACCAAAAGTCATAGCATATCAGGCAGCGTGGTACATTTTTGGCAACTTTGTGCGAAAATTATTTCGACGGACGTGTTGGAGAAATGTTAGCAGGTGCAAGCGTCTTAAATTATGTGAAGATCATCTAACCCGAAGGCAGTGGAACTTTTAGTATCACTATCCAGGAAAAACTGTAGTCGTTTGGTAGTGTAGGGTTCTTAACGGAACGTTACTGGACAGCTGCTTATGTCAAGCGAAACTGGCTAGTGAGAATTGTTGACTGTGTGGGGACGAGAAAACGGAAGCTTACGTCTTGCACTCTCTACAACTTACAAGCTCCAGATCGAGCTGACTAGGAACATTTTAATTTCAAGATGTAGAACTAAAATAAATAAATCAAGACTTATAATGACCCTTGGTATCGATAAAAAGGGTAAAGCAGAGCAAGTGTGTTATCGGACATCTGCTAGCGCATAAGACCTATACTATGCGGAGTCCAACCCCCTAAATTTAAATAGTTATCACAAATTCATAAAATTCATTGAAGGAAAAGTCCTATCAAGAGGATGGTTAAGCTTCTGCCTTCATTAAACCATGGAATACTAAGATTTATACATGAATTGGGATCCAGCAGTTAAGGCAAGGCAGTCCTAAAAGTAGTTACTTTTTTCTAAGCCTAGTTCCGCGAAGCCGAGTGGCTTGTCTGCAGATTCCTTTTAATTTCCGAAAATGTGTCTTTAAAAATCACATTTTTCTCCAAATCCGCTGAAATAAAAACGCTGCCCTCGCCAAGCTAAGAACAGGATACCTACAATATTTGGCATTTTTAATCACATATATCTTGTTAATAAGATCTTATGGTCCAGTCGTTGATTTCGGAAAATTTCTTGAACAAAATTGATGAAAAAGTTACATTGGAGATTTTGAAATAGTGCTAAAAAATACGTACCAATTTAATATTAATTTAGATCGGCATAACAATAGACGAGATGCAAAATACTTTACACAAGATAATCTTGAGATCAGGAGAATGCAAAAATATTGTTGTTGTAAATTATTTCAATGTCTTTAAAAATGTGAGCTCGATTTTCTTAATCAAGTAGCCTGCGGCGCATTTATTGCCTGGGGAACTTGATATAACTTGGCCGTTTTTCAACCGATAATAGTTTTTGTTGTTTTATTAGAAGAAAATTTACTCTAGATTATGGCTTATTAATTAATTTAATTGAAAAGCAAAAATTAATATCAAAATTTTAGTGAAAAATGATTTTTTTTAATAGTTTTTACATATAAATTCATATTTGAAGTTTGAACTCAATGCGCGTCTAGAAAGCACTGTCCGATTTGGCTCATATTTTGCGCACTAAAGTTTTAGATCCAGTGTTACAATAATCCTACACGTACGTCTTGAAATTCAAACAAAAAAACAAGTAAGAAAATTATAGTCGGTCTAGACCGACTATATGATACCCTATACAATGCGTTTAGAGACCCTATCTCTCAGACCCAACTAACTGGATATAGAAAATAAACATAAACCAAATTTGAGTGGGATTTTTCTTAATTTTTTTGGCTGCAGATATGAAAAATTTCATATCGGATGTTATATCTATATGGGGACTAGGCCCAAAAATGGACCGATCCTGACCATGTTTGGTAAGGTCTCTTGTATTTTGCAAAAATATATACAAACAAAATTTGAGAAGAATCAGTGCAATATTTTTGTTTTTTGATAGATTTAAGTGAAGATCGGGAAACACCGCTGTGTGGGGCCTATGACTAAGAGTTGTCCCATAGGGATTATTTTTGGACTACTGATTAATGGATGTAATATACACATACAAACGCAATTTGACTAAGATTTATGTGATAATTTGGATCTTATGACAATTTATGTTGATTTCATATCGGTCATTTGTATGGGGGCTAGGTCTCAACATAGACCGAATCCCACCAGTTTGAACAGCGTTCATTCCATGGCCGATAAAAGCTCATGTACCAAATTTCATCAAAATATATTCTTATTTGCGACCTGCAGTTTGATTACAAACTTTACATGGACACACAGACGGACGGACGGACATCGTTAAATCGAATCAGAAAGTGATTCTGATTCGATCGGTATAATAAAAGATGGGTCTAGGTCAAATATTTTTCGTAGTTACAAACAGCAGCACAAAGTCATTATATCCAAACCACATAGTGGTATAGGGTATAAAAAATGGCTGTCACCCTAATGTTGGTATGTCGATCTATGGTCGACGCAGTTGAAATTGGTGAAAATCGGTGCTTGATTAGATTTAGGCCCATACAAATGACCCCTATGAGATAGACTTAAATTGTCTAAGATTTATATTATCATACAGATCGCAATGAAATTTATTTTGTGTGTCTTTATTTCAATCACAAATCAGTGAAGCCTGTAGGACAGTTTTTAGGCATAGCCTATATAAAAATATTCCCAATCTTTACTGAAATCTCTCAAAACAAAAAAAAAAAAAAAAACTAAAATATTGCACAGATTTTTCTCAAATTTGATATCTATATGTTTTTTCAAAAAATTAGTGACCTTACCAAATATGGCCAAGTTCGGTTAACTTTGCAATCTGGTCCACATATAAATACAGCAGTCGGTATGAACTTTTTCACATCTGCAAGCCGTTTATACCTATTTTTTTATCCAATTGCTTGGACTTCAGAACCTTTTTCTAAACGCATGATGCAGGATATTATTTAGATTGACTTTAATGTTTTTACTCGTTTTATTTTTTTATACTAAATTAGTTGTGACACAGCTATTGCTTTACCCACTATTTCTGTAGTTCTCGAGATATTTTTATTCATATATTTGCTTCTTTAATCTACACTTTGATTTTACGAACTAACAATCTAAAATATTAATAGGCTAGGCGATGTCTTGTGACCGATGTTTTGTTCTACTGTTTTGTCCATATTTGTGCCAAACGTAAATTATTTGAATGTTATTTCTTTTTAGCCATTTTCAGATTTACAGATTTTAAAATTTTTTCCTTTATTTTGAGTAAATTGCATTTAAAGTTGCTAGTAATACATACATAAAGTTATACAATGTTATGTGTGAGCTTATTAAATTTGTTAATGTGTTTGTAATAAAAATCAGTTTGTTTTTTGTGTTGATTTGCGAATTGGCTATAATTGATTTGCATACCTTTAAGGTCTTTATTTAATAAAGAAAAAAATTTCCTAGAATTTCCACTCGAATTTCGAGGGCTGGAATCTGCTAGTAATTATTAATATCTTAAAACTAATCCTTATATATGAAATTCACCCAGTGCAAGACAGAATTTTATTGGTTTTAAGTAATGTAAAATAATATCTATTGGTTACGTTCTAGAGAACTTGGGGTAACAGATTTTAAAATCAAGGTAAATTTGCTTATGATGGTTTCCTAGCGACAATCAATAGCTTCGATATCCTGTATAGAGTACGAACTGTCTAATTCCTTAAAATATCCCTCAACCGCAGACTCCAACCGCTTCATTGTTGCAAATCCTTTACCAGTGAGCCATTTTTTCATGTTTGGAAATAGAAAATAATCTGAGGTTAAATCTCTCGAATATGGTGCGTGATGAAGCAATTCGAAGTTTTTTCATGGATATTGGCCATGGCAATAGTGAATGTGTGAACTGTAGTGCGATTCTGTAAATTTGAACAATCCGACAATCGCAAAATATATCGACAGCTATTGTTGTTTGCACTAACGAATAAGTGATTCACTAACTACAGCTTAACGATAGTCGACAAATGTTCTTATCGATTTATTTAAATTTTTAACGAGTAACACCTCTGTCCAAATAAGCGAAAACACAAAGAAGAATAGAAAAAAACCAATCACTTCGTGTTTGACAGGATGATTTTAATTTCTTTATTTTTTATTTATTTGAATATAAAATAATGAATTGAACATGGTATTTAATTTTTTTTTATTTATATAAAAAGTTTTTATAATAAAAGCATAATATTTTCATTATTTTATAATTTTTATTTATGTATGACGACACTTCAACCTAAAAATTTAACTTTTTAATGATTGAATAAACAACACAAAAATTGTTGCCATTGTTTAGATAACAACAACAGCTGACTAACAATGGCGAATATCGTTTACAAATTTTACTGAATACCAAAATAGATAATATTGTTGTTTTCTTTTTTTAACGATTCGATTATCGTTAAAAGAAGTTACTGAATCCCGCTACTTGTGCATTGTCTCGATAAAACAACACTTTCTTCTTTTACAAAATCCGGCTAATTATACCCTATACCACTATGTGTTTTGAGTATAATGACTTTGTGCTGCTGTTTGTAACAACCAAAAATATTTGACTTGGACCCATCTTTAATTATACAGATCGAATCAGAATCACTTTTTGAGTTGATTTAACAATGTCCGTCCGTCCGTCCGTCCGTCCTTCCGTCTGTGTGTCCATGTAAAACTTGTAATCAAACTGCAGGTCGCAAATATGAATATATTTTGATTAAATTTGGTATGTAAGCTTCCATCGGCCATAGAATGAACGCTCTTGAAATTGGTGAGAATCGGTCCATGTTCAGACCTAGACCCATACAAATTACCCCTATGAAATCGACATAAATTGCCATAAGATCCAAATTGTCATATATATCTTACTCAAATTGGGTTTGTATGCGTTCATTACATCGATTAATGAGTAGTCCAAAAATGATCCCTTTGGCCCCATATAGACTGCTTCCCGATCTTCACTTAAATCTATTAAAAACAAAAATATTGCACTGATTCTTCTCATATTTTGTTTGTATATATTTTTGCAAAATAAAGAGACTTTACCAAACATGATCAGGATTGGTCCATTTTTGGACCTAGTCCCCATATAGATATAGCATCCGATATGAACTTTTTCATATCTGCAGCCAAAAAAATTAATAAATATCCCACTCAAATTTGGTTTATGCTTATTTTCTATATCGAATTAGTTGGGCCTAAGAGATAGGGTCTCTAAACGCACGGTATAGGGTATTGTATAGTCGTTCTATACCGACTATAATTTTCTTACTTGTTTTTCCTTAATTTCAGCATCTAAATTCTGCAATATATCCCTAAAAACAGACCCGTTACCTTGCCTGCAGATGGAACTTTTTCTCCTTCTTTGGACACGATGTTCCCGCTATTCAGTGCACGGTTTTGACTAAAGAAGTTCATAACGGATCCTATTTTTGTAAGTGATTATATCGAAAAATGGACCGATATTTTTTGGCCAAAAAATATACAAACCAAATTTGAGAAATATCTGTGAAATCTTTTTGTTTTTGGTATTTTTAAATGAAGATTGGGAAACAGTTTTTTAGGCGAACTATGACTAACACCAGACAAATAAACTTCCAGTAACAAAATTCGAACAAGACCAATGAGATAATTTAGATCTTCAGGTAATTTAAGTCAATTTCATAGCGGTCATTGTATGGGGGCTAGGTCTGAACAAACACCGATTTTCACCAATTTCAATTTTGGTTGTCTTAATATGTTAGTATATCTGACCTAAAGATTAATTATAAAGTTTAAGTGGACACACAGTCAGACAAATTGACAAATTGTTGTTTGAAAATCGCTAATTCCACTCAGATAATGATTTTGAAATATTTTTGGTAGTTACAAATACAAGTAACTCATTGTACACTGGCCAAAGAGTTATATATAAAAAATAATAATGGGATGACATTGGCTACGTTACACATATTACGAATTAAATTATACTTGATAGGCCCTAATTTATATCACACTGAAATCTGAAAATTATACAGTTTAGCTATTTTAAGGGCCAAAGGTTGTGTAGTTCTGTCTAATAATGCCACCATGAACGTTTCTTCTTTAATTTCCTAACGCCAACACGACATAGACAGACCTTAAAGTCCGTTATATGGTGAATAATGTTGGTTTTGTATATACAATCGAATTAGTCGAACAGAAGCTTATACCCAATAGGAAATAATTGTCATAGACTTTCATTTAACTTAAGTTCCATCAGATTATCTAAGCATTTTTATATTTTTATAGAGAAAATTTTTTATTCTTGTCATGATGGACATGGTGATAACTTAAAAAAATTTTACCAATCTTAATTAATTTGAAATATTTTTGCAGAAATTTATATGATCAACAAAAAGTTTTCCTTTTCCAATTAAAATTTTTTGGACATTATGAGAATTTAATAAACTTATCTGTGAGCAACAACCTACATCAGTTTTCATTCATTATGATATCTAGTCAAAGGCAAATTCCGACAAAAAAAAAGTGGCCATCAATTCTCTATGCTTAACGTTTTCATATTTCCTAGTGGATTAACGGTATAGATTTCAATGCAATATAAATCATTTGATCATTATATGTACAAAGATGTACTTTTACTATATTTGCCACTTACTAGTTGGCAATTGTGTTCATATCAACGATTTTGTTTTTTTTTGTTGGTTTTTAGCAAAAACCTTACTCTTTGATGGATTGTTCATAAATGACCCAAAGGTTTTCGTTTATCTTTCTGCTATCATACTCATATACGAGAACTAGCATGTGTATATGATTCAATCTCATACTTGTTTTGCTTTATGTAAGGCTTCTTTTTGTTGTAGTAGGTACTTCTCTAGGGCAAACGTGTTGTACTTTATTGGCAAAAAAAGAGGTTACATTACTAACCTTAATTAAGTATTCTTAAACGCCTTAATGTATTGTAATCTGTATTTATGAGTTAATTTTCATACTTGTATTACGATATTGGACTATAGAATTGAAATGTTATTTTCCCCTTCATACATATGGGTTTTTATAGTTTGAGGCAAATTAGTTAATCTTCGCAAATAAGTCTGACAGTAGCAGATGTTTTAAGAGATGTTTTAAAAAAACATGTTAAATGCATTTTTATCTATATTGCTTACTAAAAACTATAGCAAGCGTTTATTTTAAAACAAAGCCTCTACTTACTTGCCAGGCATAGTAGAAGTTCCAATGGCTTTTAAATCCTGCGTAATCATACTCGCCTAACAAAGGACAACTCGACTTTTAGAGTTATAAAAGTGAATACGGCGGGTGCAATGCTTGAATAACAACGCTAGCTGAGAACAGTTTCAAGTTTTAGCAATTAACTTATAATTTAGTGAATATAAATTTTGGAACAAAAATTATTATATACTATAAATTATAAAATAAACATTGCAATCATTTGCTAGGATGCCACTTGCAAACCTAAATACTATTCCAAACCTTTTAAGATAATAACTATTGATATGTTATTGATTGTTAAAATTTGCTTATATTGTCTTATTATACCCTCCACTCCAGTGTGCAGAGGGTATATATAAGTTTGTCATTCCGTTTGTAATAATTAGAAAAAAAAATCTGGACCCCATAAAATATATATATTTGTGATCCTTATAACAAGCGGAGTTGATATAGCGATGTCCGTCTGTCCGGCTGTCCGTCTGTCCGTCTGTGGAAATCACGATGGCGGCTTCAATCGGGCAACTAGGTCGCTCGTTGGTATAAAAAATGATTCATTAACATCCTGAGAAGTTTGCTATTTAAAATCGTCCAAATCGGTTTGTCTGGTCCCGAGAATTGAACGATGGAGTGAAAAAAGTCTTGAAAAAATATGATTTGCCTATGTTGTTCTTGTCACAATAACGTTCTCAATAGGACAGCTAGGGCGCTTGCTGTTAGTGAGAATGATACATCAACATCATGAGAAAGTTTCTGTTTTTTAAATCGTGACAATAGGTTTCATATGTGCCGAGAAATCACTGAAAAGTTAAAAAATATGATGTTTTCCTATATTGTTATTCTAAATTTTTGTATTTTGTCA
Source organism: Cordilura impudica (assembly GCA_963682025.1). Lineage (NCBI taxonomy): Eukaryota > Metazoa > Arthropoda > Insecta > Diptera > Scathophagidae > Cordilura > Cordilura impudica. The sequence goes on from OY821519.1 coordinate 125,076,716, forward strand.
CAGCTGTACTTCTTGTTTTTATGGTCGTTGTGGTAATAATATAAAAATTCGTTAATATCAATATTTTATGGTGTAATATTTAAGTTAGTTAATTAATAAAAGAAACTATATAAAATCAATATCAATATTCTGCGATTTTTATAAGATCACAAAATATTACAGATTGATACATACTACTGTTGCAAATATCAAATTACTATAAATAACATTCATATATTCTGTATATGTATATCGATAATAAGCGCATATTAAAAATAATATAAATATAAATTATTTTATTTAAATGGTGCGTGGTAAAGAAGAAGAAAGCATATATTTCAAAAATTCATAACTGCACTGTATTCTTAATCGGACCGGTTTCTGGCATTTCAGCCTTCATCAGCGATTTATTGAACATTGTGATAATTGTTATGTTTTAATTGAATAGATTGTTTCTATATGAAAAATTTTTTCTACTTAGGGCGGCCGTGAGGTTTCGAACCATGAACCTTCTCACATACACTCGTACTTGCACTTTTTGGTCAGCGCTTTAACACACTCACCTAAAGTCAGGCCTACGAGCAGTGTGGTTACTTTTCAGTTTTCGTACCATACAGCTTTACTTTGTATTAATTTCAGAAGATACAACTCTGTCCAAACAAACAATCGTTATTTTTGAATTTTTGAATATTTTTTGCATTTATACTTCTAATTTCCACTATTCTCAGTTTTCGTAAGAGTTGTCATATGTGATGTACGGTTTTTGTACATACCTACATATGCACTTTACATATATTTGAGATGACGCTTTGAAGCGAAGAAAAATTTTTTGTTTGTTAGATTATCGTCATTTTTCAGACATATTGCAATTACTACTGTAATTAATATGCAATTTTTTAATTTTGTTTAAATGGTGCGTGGTAAAGAAGAAGAAAGCATATATTTCAAAAATTCATAACTGCACTGTATTCTTAATCGGACCGGTTTCTGGCATTTCAGCCTTCATCAGCGTGAGAAGGTTCATGGTTCGAAACCTCACGGCCGCCCTAAGTAGAAAAAATTTTTCATATAGAAACAATCTATTCAATTAAAACATAACAATTATCACAATGTTCAATAAATCGCTGATGAAGGCTGAAATGCCAGAAACCGGTCCGATTAAGAATACAGTGCAGTTATGAATTTTTGAAATATATGCTTTCTTCTTCTTTACCACGCACCATTTAAACAAAATTAAAAAGTTGCATATTAATTACAGTAGTAATTGCAATATGTCTGAAAAATGACGATAATCTAACAAACAAAAAATTTTTCTTCGCTTCAAAGCGTCATCTCAAATATATGTAAAGTGCATATGTAGGTATGTACAAAAACCGTACATCACATATGACAACTCTTACGAAAACTGAGAATAGTGGAAATTAGAAGTATAAATGCAAAAAATATTCAAAAATTCAAAAATAACGATTGTTTGTTTGGACAGAGTTGTATCTTCTGAAATTAATACAAAGTAAAGCTGTATGGTACGAAAACTGAAAACTAACCACACTGCTCGTAGGCCTGACTTTAGGTGAGTGTGTTAAAGCGCTGACCAAAAAGTGCAAGTACGAGTGTATGTGAGAAGGTTCATGGTTCGAAACCTCACGGCCGCCCTAAGTAGAAAAAATTTTTCATATAGAAACAATCTATTCAATTAAAACATAACAATTATCACAATGTTCAATAAATCGCTGATGAAGGCTGAAATGCCAGAAACCGGTCCGATTAAGAATACAGTGCAGTTATGAATTTTTGAAATATATGCTTTCTTCTTCTTTACCACGCACCATTTAAACAAAATTAAAAAATTGCATATTAATTACAGTAGTAATTGCAATATGTCTGAAAAATGACGATAATCTAACAAACAATAAATTATTTTATTTATACAAAATACTGCAATTTTTAGGGTTGCAAAAAATAGTATGATTTTAAGGGTTCTACTTTTAGTACATACTTGCATTCAAAAGTAGTAGTAGTGAAACCATAAAATTCAACCTTGTAAAAAATTGGTGTTCAAAAAAAATTTTTTTTTGTGAGATGATAATAATAATATGAATAATACTTAATTATAATACATTTCTAAAATTTATTATTTAATGTTCGGCAAATACCATTCCCGGACTACCGAGAATTTAATGCACGAATTATTCGCATTAGGAATAATCGCGGAGCTTAGCTCAATCAAAGTGCAATGATCGAGCCTCGCCCTGGGAAACATTTGTTCGTGCTTCCCTTTGCACAAACGCCATTCCCAACTACCAAATATTGTAGGCACGACCTTTCCACATCAGGAATAGTCGCGGAGCTCAACTCAATCAATGTGCAATGATTAAGCTTCGCACTGGGAAATATGTATTCATTCATTTGTTAGCACAAACTGAACTTCTTATGGCACATTAAAAATAAACTAATTGAGAAGTACAATTCATCATTACGCTGTATTATAATACTATTTTCTTATTTTACTACTAGCTAGTAAACAAAATGATCGTATCATTGTGAACGAAATAGAATTGAAATTGTGTGCAGACTTGTTTTACTTAAAAAACTATTTCTACAGATATTGAATAAAATCCCAGTAAACATTTTATGCAATAAGTGATCATGTGGAGTCTTTTTTGACTCCTCTGTGCTATTAAAACAGTCATAAATGCGCTCTTTTGCTGATCACAAAATATTCTTTTGTTGGGAGGAAATATTACCTTACCCCCGACTCTTCTTGAGAACCTGTTTTATCCAATTTTCTGATTAGTTTCGACTTATTTTTGAGTCGTATTTAATGTAATTTTTCTATAAATCACTTTTTAAGCGTAAAGCAAAAATCATTTCTTAGTCTTTTTTTTAATACCGCATGTGATTAATCAGTTTTAATTAATCGTCAAAAGTGCTCGAAGAAGACACAGTAAATTGATTTTCGTTAAAATAATCTTCGAAATGATTACTGGGATATCGTATATTTTTGTTTACACACACATATACATAACGGCACTAGTAAGCCGAACTCTCTCATGAAACATATAGACGACAGCGCCTACACGACTACAGGCTGTCAAAAATAAAATACACACGTTTATATGAAAACGATTATTTCGACACCAACACAGCTACACGACCACATGGCCACTTTTGCTGCTGTAGTCAACTTAGGCTAATTTCTATTTTTGTTGGCTACAAAATAAAAATAGTGTTGACATAACAAAATATGTAAAATATATTAGTGCTATGAAATATTTTATTTTGTTGAAAAAATTAATCGCAAAATGAAATGCTATAATAATTCTATTAATAATTAAATTTATTTATTTATTTTTACGTTATAATAATGCATTATAAATAATATATTTAAGACAATTTTATATAGAATCATACATGTTTTTCTATTTTAATAAAGTTAAAAAAATATAATTGGCACTACTGAAATAAAAATGATTTTGTATAAAAACAGCTGTTTATATTGTTGTTATATGTTGCTGTCGTTTCCAAAAAAAATTAAGTAGTTGACTACACGACTACAATTATAGCCAGCAGCATTTGTATCCGTGTGTTTGTGTAGCCTCTGTCGTGTATGTGGTTCATGCATAAGTAATAATTTCATTTAGTCTTATGAAAGCTTTTGAACAAAAAATCCCTTTTTTTCCCTACACCCACTTTTTTTCTCTCTACATTTTTCCCTACACTACTTTTTTCAATTTTTCAAAAAAAAATAAATTATTTTTAATTTTTAATTTTCAATTTGAATAATGCAAAAATAACATAAAAACGAAAAAAATATCGTAAAAAATAAGATAAGAATATCATTAGAATTACATAAACACAATATAAAAAATCAACAGATATTATAAAAAAAATATTTTTACTATTCTGTATAATTCATCTTTTGTATGGTTAGATGTGCATTTAAAATTTACACAATTAAAATGGCTTGCAAATGGGATCTTATAACGTAAATAGAATTTTGGTTGTTGGTTTTAAAAGATATTTTTTTAATACATTGGTTATTAGCATGTATACTTAGATCTGATTTATCGCAATTTAATATTTTTTCACAAGCCTTGCCTCTGTATTTGAAGTCGTCATCTTTGACCTGTTCCATCCCATTAGCTTCTCGTCTCTCAACTAACTTGAGTAATAAAACCTTTGTTTTCTGTATTTCTTTGATGTGTTTTCAGCATCATCGAAATCGAATCGGACATTTTTCTAAAATCAATTTTGTTTACATTTATAATATTTTAATGTTTTTTTTATTTATAAACTTACTAAATAAAATCGAAGAGATCTACAAGGATGGCGTACTTATGTACATATGTATTAACAAAATGCACAAAACAAGTAAACTGCACAAAAGTGTTTTTTACTTGTCATTCTTATTAAAGAAGCCACGTATTTACTTTCTCCATATTATAGAGTTATTACCAGATTTAAAAAAGATATATATTGATTAAGTTATATAGTTGACCTTTGTTGTTGTTGTGTTGTGTAATTGTTTGGTTTTAGGTCATAAATAATGAAATAAAAGAAATTAAAAACCAAGAAGTTTTTATATTTTTATTTCGCTGATTTTATTCTTCCGATATTTCGATCTGCTTCGCAGATCATCTTCTGGAAAATTTTTAAATTATAATTAGGTGGTTGCGTTGAGTTGAAAAACTTCTTCTCCTTTTACCAGTTGGTAATAAACTTGCAAAAGGAGAAGAAGTTTTTCAACTCAACGCAACCACCTAATTAAAATTTTAAAATTTCCCAGAAGATGATCTGCGAAGCAGAACGAAATATCGGAAGAATAAAATCAGCGAAATAAAATATAAAAACTTCTCGGTTTTTAATTTCTTTTATTTCATTATTTATGACCTAAAACCAAACAATTACACAACACAAAGATATATATTTTTAATTTTAAAGTTTAAAATGGAAATATATATAATATTAAGTTGTTAAAAAAAAATTTGCAAAAAATCCCTACAATTCGACAAAAGTAAGAAATCTTTTGCATTAAACACATACATATATAGACGCAAATCCATTTATAAATATAAGACGTGGAGAAGTATTCCGAAAAAGATGCGAAATTTAAAAATATATTTTGTTTACTATCTTCTATTGACTTTAAAATTGTTGAACGTAAATGCTGAAAATTCAGAGTGTTTGTTGTAATAAATTACTAAATTGATCAAATTGTTTACATTTTCAAATATTTTATTTACATTTGTTACAAATAGTGCAAGAAAACCTAGGTGGAGGGTATTAAAGATTCGGCATAGCCGAATTTAACACTCTTACTTGTTTTTATTTCACGCAAGTTTGAACTGGTAGTATCTTGTGGGGTACTCATTTTGGAGGATTGCTTCGGCACATCTCTGTGGTTTTCTGGAATAACCGCGTATGTCCATTTTTGTCAGTTTTGAGTTAACGATGCCAAACATATTAATATTTAACGCTCTTTACATGTGTTAAATTAAAAAAAAAACAATATTGACCATTTCTGAGTTTCTCTTTAAATAACGACGTAATTTAAATGTTTATTAAATTAATTTGCAGCACTATCGACGTATGTCAACCTCAGTTTGTTCGCTGGTAAATTATTTGCTCAGAAAACGACACATAGCGACATAGCTTATTATTAAACAAAAAAATGAGTTTTTAATTAAGGTAAATTGTTATCAGAACTGCAACACTAGATCGAACAAAATCGTCAATGATCGCAGTACGCCAGTAAATTGTTATTCCTTAAATAAAACCACAATATGTCGGCCAGACATATTCACATAATTAATGAACAAATTGTGTAACTGGTAATCCGTTAAATTTTAAATTTAATTGAAAGTTCACTAACCTTTCATGTAAATTTTGTAAGAAAAACTCACTCCCCCTTTTTTATTTTGTTTGCTATTTCTTTTTTAATGCTACAAAATAAAAACTAACCAACATATTTGTTTCGTTCTTCAAGTTTTTGTAAAACAGCATGAACTTAGTATGGCCTTAGTAAACTATAAAGTTAAGCTAATAATTCATGCCTTTCATGAACACCAAAACTCAAACACCAAAGACATGAAAAACGATATGTATTGTTAGTATGTACTCATATGCGAGTATGTAAATAAGTATGTACGAGTATGTATTTAGAAAGAAGGGGTATTTCTAAGTGCGTTAGTTTTGCTATTTTTTTTTCCTTTTTCTTTTCTTTGGTCAGTCATTGAAGAATATGAAGTTTGCAAACGCTTAACTTTATATGTGACACCCAGCAACAAGCATACATAGAAGAATAAAAACAATAGAAGAAAATTATAGCTGATAGAGACCGATCAAATGTTGCCTTAGGCAGGTTTAAAATTTACATAGAAATTTTTTTAAGAAAAAAATTATTTTGATGCGTAAACATTTATACGCGCAGGGGGGTAAATTTCTATTTCACAATACAATCACAAAAACAGTGTAACATGTAAGCTCAAATGTTACGCTGTCAGCCGTAAGACAAATCGGTGTGACTTGTGATTGTATTGGTGAAAAAATTATCATACAAAATTGTTTCAGCTAATTCAACAACCCTTTTCTTTAAAACGTTAGAAATTTCACAATATAAACGTATAACATATACAGAATTCAAGAACCCCACAAGTATAACCAGAGAACCTGCAGTTGTTTGCTATAAGTGTTTGATTTAAAAAAAAGTGACATAAAATAATTCTTTAATTAGTAGATGTTTACGCATCTCCCCTGTGATCGGACTCACATGATTTTTTTTTTGATAATCAGGATGCTCAAAAAAAGTTTATTATTACATATAGAATAAAAAGTTAGCCAACCGAATTGTTCTAAAGTGTAACAATTTTCGATTGTAGCAACAGGAATTTGATATCAGCAAGCTATTTTATATTGCTACAAAATATTTTATGTAAACAACAACAGAACTCTAATTGGAATTAACGACAAATTCGATTATTAACTGCTTCACAAGTCAGGTGGCGATAATTTCGGTAGCCACAATGAATGTGTGAGGCGATGTATCGGTATCAGTTCATTATATATATTATCAAATAGTTCGATAATATTTATAATTTATTATAATTTATTTTCGACATTTTTTTATGTGGAGAAATATATGATTTTTAATCGTTTAGTATAAAAGATTAAACATGTTATGCCCTGTCCACAGAGTGGTAGAGTATATGCTGCAACTGTTATTACGCGTACTGATTGCAGAGCATTGAGTTTTTCACCAAATGAAATGGTGACTTCTTAATTTAACTTTGAGGGATCATTGTTTGCGGAAATATTTATACCCTATACCACTATGTGGTTTGTGTATAATGGCTTTGTGCTGCTGTTTGTAACAACCAAAAATATTTGACCTACTCCCATCTTTAATTATACCGATCGAATCAGAATCACTATCTGATTCGATTTAACGATGTCGTGCGTCCGTCCGTCTGTGTGTCCATGTAAAGCTTGTAATCAAACTGCAGGTCGCAAATATGAATACATTTTGACGAAATTTGGTTTTTGATTTTTATCGGCCATGGGATGAACGCTGTTGAATTTGGCGAGAATCGGTCTATGTTCAGACGTAGCCTCCATACAAATGACCCCTATGAAATCAACATATATTGCCATAAGATCCAAATTATCATGCAAATCTTAGTCAAATTGGGTTTGTATGTATATATTACATCCACTAATCAGTAGTCCAAAAATGATCCCTATTGGACAACTCTTAGTCATAGGCCCCATATAGAGCTGCTTCCCGATCTTCACTTAAATCTATCAAAAAACAAAAATATTGCACTTATTCTTCTCAAATTTTGTTTGTATATATTATTGCAAAATACAAGAGACTTTACCAAACATGGTCAGGATCGGTCCATTTTTGTGCCTAGTCCCCATATAGATATAGCGTCCGATATGAACTTTTTCATATCTGCAACCGAAAAAATTAATAAAAATCCCAACTCAAATTTGGTTTATGCTTATTTTCTATATCCAGTTAGTTGGGCCTGAGAGATAGGGTCTCTAAACGCATGGTATAGGGTATCGTATAGTCGGTCTAAACCGACTATAATTTTCTTACAAAAAGTTGGAAAAGAAGTAAAGATCTGTCATCAAACTGCTTCCAATATTATTTGAAACTTCAGGAGAACTTGGCCACAGATTCTCCTGGTTCGGAAAAAAGAAAAGTCCACAAGATGTTTGTAAGCCCAAGCAAATAGAAAGCACAGTGAAAATGGCTCGTAACACATCCCGGTTAGCCCAGTACTTGGACTAGTTGGTACGAAAAACTAAAGCTAGTGTAGTTTTCAAAACATGAAAAGTCGCCAAAGTTCTGGACAGGAACGCTGCAAAACGGTCAGGGCTAAAAAGAGAACACAGAAATTGGAATCATGGACGACGAAACGTATATACTGGCCGGGTCACACTTTTTATCTTGGTAAAGCTCGAGGACGTGTCGAAGATAAGGTTGGGATAAAAGAGCAGCCCAAATTTTCTTTAAAAAAAGTATCTGTTTTGGCAAGAAATAAGCTGTGGTGACAAAAAAAGGAAACCATTTGCTCTATAAATACCTAAATTAATATGACGGATTGTACTCAAAAACGACTCCTTTCTATCAATGTGTTCACATTTTAGCTCGATTTCGCATCCTTTCACTATTCTAAGCAAGCTCATGAGAGGTACAAGAACAACAACGTGATTATAGTACCAAGGGCGACAAAACCTCCAAGCTTTCGGGTGGAGAGATATTGATTTCTTGTGAAAAGGGTGTTGAAGAACACGAAAAAGGTGTTTCAAAATGTGGAAGGCTTTAAACGGAGATGACTACCTGTCACAAAAAAGTGTCAGAAACCACTATAAAATCCTTAATAGAAAGGTTTCCGGAAACAGTCCATAAGTTCCTAAATAGAAATATAAAATTTATTTTATTTTGTGAACTTTAATATAATATAAACCAGTTTGTCATCTTCATTCACAATAATAATAAACCAAAAAAGTGCTGGTTTGTGAGATGGGTAAGTTGAAATTTGCTAGAAATTGCACTCGAATTCGAGCGCTGGAATCTGCTAGTTATACCCTATACCACTATGTGTGGTTTGGGTATAATGACTTTGTGCTGCTGTTTGTAACTATCAAAAATATTTGACATAGACCCATCTTTTATTATACCGATCGAATTAGAATCACTAACTGATTCGATTTAACAATGTCCGTCCGTCCGTCCGCCCGTCCGTCTGTGTGTCCCTGTAAATCTTGTAATCAAACTGCAGGTCGCAAATATGCACATATTTTGATAAAATTTGGCATATAAGTTTTTATCGGCCATAGGATGAACACTGTTGGAATTGGTGAGAATTGGTCCATCTTCAGACCTAGCCCCCATACAAATGACCCCTATGAAATCGACATAAATTGCCATAAGATCCAAATTGTCATATAGATCTTGCTCTAATTGGGCTTGTATGCGTTTATTACATCCTTTAATGAGTAGTCCAAGTATGATTCCTATGGGACAACTCTTAGTCATAGGCCCCATATACAGCTGCTTTCCGATCTTCACTTAAATCTATCAAAAAAACAAAAATATCGCACTGATTCTTCTCAAATTTGTTTGTATATATTTTTAAAATATACAAGAGACTTTACCAAACATTATCAGGATCGGTCTATTTTTGGGCCTAGTCCCCATACAGATGTGGCATCCGATATGAACTTTTTCAAATCTGCAGCCAAAAAAATTAATAAAAATCCCACTCAAATTTGGTTTATGCTTATTTTCTATGTCCAGTTAGTTGGGCCTATGAGATAGGGTTTCTAAACGCATGGTATAGGGTATCATATCGTCGGTCTAGACTAAATATAATTTTCTTACTTGTTTTTTTTATTAATTTTTGTGCATTCGGATATGAAAAAGTTCATATCGGATGCTATATTTATATGGGGACTAGGTAAAAAAATGGACCGGCCCGACTGTATTTGGTAAGGTCATATTTTTTATTTTTTTTGCAAAAACATATGCGAATCAAATTTGAGAAAAATCTGGGCAATATTTTTGGTTTTTTGATAGATTTGAGTGATAATCGGGAATTTAGATTTTCACAACGAAACAGTATTCCATTTAATTAATAAAATTATAAAAATTATTCATGTGAAACAGCATTGAACTACGCAATAAACAGGTGGAAATATATGAGGAGGAACAATAAAATACTGGCGATTTTTCTTGATTTCAAAAGGGCTTTCGAAACAATAGATAGAGACATTTTAATAAAAAAATTATACAGGTATGGAATTAAGGACAAAGAATTGAAATGGTTTCAGTCATATTTAACCAATAGAATGCATATTACTAGAGTTAATAACGTGGCATCAAGTGCAATAGAAAATGAAAATTATAGTCGGTCTAGCCCGATATGAAAAAGTTCATATCGGATGCTATATCTATAAAGGGACTAGGTCCAAAAATGGACCGATCCTGATCATGTTTGGTAAAGTCTCTTGTATTTTTCAAAAATATTACAAACAAAATTTGAGAAGAATCAGTGCAATATTTTTGTTTTTTAGTAGATTTAAGTGAAGATCGGGAAGCAGCTCTATATGGGGTCAAAGGGATAATTTTTGGACTACTCATTAGTAGATGTAATGAATGCATACAAACCTAATTTGAGTAAGATCTATATGACAATTTGGATTTTATGGCAATTTATGTCGATTTCATATGGGTAATTTGTATGGGGGCTAGGTCTGAACATGGACCGATTCTCACCGATTTCAATATCGTTCATCCCATGGCCGATAAAAGCTTATATACCAAATTTCATCAATATATATTCATATTTGCGACCTGCAGTTTGATTACAAGCTTTACATGGACACATAGACCGACGGACGGACGGACGGACGGACGGACGGACATTGTTAAATCAACTCAGAAAGTGATTCTGATTCGATCGGTATAATTAGAGATGGGTCTAGGTCAAATATTTTTGGTTGTTACAAACAGCAGCTCAAAGTCATTATACTCAAACCACATAGTGGTATAGGGTATAACTACATAAAAATGGCTTCTCTATTATTGCATTTTATGTACATATGTTAAGATTGTTTCGATCTCACTCCTTAATTTCGAGATCTCTGCCAATTTTCATGTCAATATAACTATAAGTTAATTTGGAGATTTTAACAATGTCTGATTTTGTTGGAAAAACAAGTTCAATTAATATCTGTTTCCTGAATGAACTTTCTGTACCAGATACCTTTAGAATGACGCAGGAAATTTTCGGTGACCATACTTTATAGAAAAAAATATTTGCAAGTGGAACAAACAGTTCCAAAAAGAAATATAAAGCGTTAAAGACATAGTGCGACCCGGACGAGAAAAACACTCGCTAATGGGACAATACGCCAAAAATAACAAATAGAGATCTTGCTGATACCGCTGACATTTCAATAGAATCAGTCAACACCATTTATATTTTGAGCATCAAACGCGACAAATCAGGATTAGTTCCATTAATGCTTTCTGACTACCAGACCGAAATGAAACAGAGCACTATATATATTATGACTTAAATCCTATAGAATATATAATACAGAAACTGAAAGAAGGAAAATTTTGAGACAAAAAAAATTTTTCCCGAAAACGTTTTAAAAGCTACTTGTATTTGTGCGAAAGAAGTATTTCGTATGTGACAATGACAAATAACTACTTTAGCATTAAAAATTGTTGGAGAAGAGACTACTTCCTTTCCTAAGATAGCATGAGGTCGTGGCCTGACCTTGCATCATATCATTACAGTAAATTGCGTGTTGAGTAATACCAATAAATATATATAAAGTAAAAATCCATTCAAAACGGGTGATGAAGACCACAAAGTAAGTCGCCACCAATAGCATACTTTTTGCTCGGAATTGGTCTGTGTTCAGAAAAGAATTACTTTAAAAATGATAATACAATATAAATATTAGTATTAATTTTAATAATATTCTCAGGAAGAAGCGAAAAGATTACGACAAACTCGTTCAAAAGTCAAGATCATGTCATCAGTTTTTTTCGATTATACTGGTATAGTGTATCATGAATTTCTTCCGCTGGGCTACATTGTTATTCGTCGTTTAAGTGAAGCTATTCGCACTAAGACACCAAAATCATGAGCAGACAATTCTTGCTTTTTACATCACTATAATGCATCGTTCTTCGGGACCACCATATTTCATAATCAAAGTATTCACCTGATTTAGCATATTGTTACTTCTGGCTATTCAAAAAGCCCAAAAGACTACTCCGGAACATCATTTTGTATCACTGGAGAGCCGTTGCGATCTATGTAGGCTATTCCGAAAATTGACTTTAAAAACTGATTCGAGAATTGGAAAAAGCGTTGGCTTTAGTGTATTCTACTGGAGGGGAATTACTTTCAAGATTAAGAAATTTACCTAAAAGAATAAAGGAAGATTTTTCATTTTATAACAAAAGTCACTTTTTAGTTCCTAATCCACAATCTTTTTTAATTTTGATAAGGCTTAGCCTATCCCATATAATTCAGGAGGCTCTGCATATCATACTCTAATGTGCTTCTGTGGCATAAAAGTTTAATTAATATATAAAATATCCAACTGTTACAAATTAAGTTACAAACTAAGTATTATAACCATCACATTGTACATTATTTAGGATACAAAACAAACAACTAGTAGTCCGATAAACTTCAGTATGAGTTTTTTGGTTTAATTTTATATTTATTTATTTTTTTTAAGTACCCTTAAAGTTCATAGTTACACATATAAAACGCATAGTTTGTGACTTTAGCAATTGACTTTTTACTACTGAGAGGCAAGTACACACTACTAATCATACGGAAAAGTTCGATGGCTGGTTTTTTTTAGGCTTAGCACTATAAAGAAACTATTAAAAGTAATGGAAATATTGTATGCAGTATAAAAGCAATTCAACAACAAACAAAAAAAAAACAGCCATTCTACTCTATATTACAATAGGCTAGTCAAGCCAAGCCAAAGCAGCCAACTTTAGTAACTAACCCATGTCTAATTCTGAATGTCAAATGTCAAAATATATGGTGAAAATGTGTCAACTTTCTTATCTGATTTGGTCACGCTGCTACTTTATTGGATAAAAAAAAATATTCATACATACATACATATATTCTCGCATCTGGACGAGTGCATTACAATAACGCTAGTAATTCGTGTTATACTCGTTACATCATGCAAATAAACAGGCCAGCAGAGTGTGACTAAAAAAAATAGCCCAAGCCATATTTAGCAAACATACTCGTATGTATGTAAAAAAAAACTCAACGATACGTTTTGACTATAATTAGAGCGACTGACGACACAAACTTTTAATCAATTCTACTCATTGATTTTATATGTTAAGCTATGAGTTTTTGCAGATTTGTCTCAAAAAGTGAAGGCATTAGCGAATTTTTCCATTATTGTTCTTTTTTCAAATCTAAAATTTTTGTATGCAGCACTTAAATTTGGTTGGACAAATGAAAAAATTATAGAATAGGTAAAATACACTGCTGAAAGTTATATGTGAAGTACAATAATATGAACTATATATTGTTAAAAAACATCGATATATATTACCAATGGAACAGGATAATGCTAGTGATATAACAATACAGATTTTTTTAGATCATAAGCTGTCATCCTCTAACCTGTTTCAGCTTGGGTTCATTATAAATGAGGCGCTGAGAACATTAGTGGCCTAAGCCACACCATCATCGTATTGAGATAAATGCATATAAAGCTTTTAACGATTTGAGGATCTCTCTACTGATTTCAATTATCATCTTATGAATAATATTTATTTATAATTTAAGTATAATATTATTCTTGTCCAAACCAATTATTTTGGCAAAAAGAGAAAAAAATGTGAATTAGGCCACTATTGCGTAGTGATATTCTGAAAATAGATAAGCTAATACTGCAATTAGGCCGCAAGATACCTTACAAATTTAAACAATACAGTTATTTTTTTTCACGATTTATTAAGTCAATTTAGCACAAATTAAGTAAAATACACATATGTACCTAATTTCATTACAAAATATATGTGTTGAAATGTTGTAGATTCAATTCGTTATCATTATTGGGAATAAGTATGTCATTTGGTGCATTTTCTGATGTAGTTAGATCCAAATAAAAATTGTGGTATATTGGAGGTATAAAGGGAAAAAGTTGCATAAGGTCTCCTTTTTGTCTACACTTATCACATTTCCATGTGGATAGAGGGTATCCAATGAAATAATATGTTTAGTTGTTCGCTTTTTTGGGTTTAAAATAACGAATTTGGCAGTCTCATCGTTACTGTATTTGAATTTAATAGTAAATGGATTTTCGATTTCAAACCGAAGCCACTGATTTTGTTCTTCTGAAAATATTCTCTTGTAACTTCCGAGTAGAGAAAAAATCATTTTTAGACATTGGAGAAATGAGAAAAGGTTGCTTTTTACGGGTGCCAGTCCTCTGGAACAAAAATGTTTGGATTAAATTTCTTTGATTTTTCAATGAGTCCAAAATCCTGATCACAAGGTAAATAGGAATGACCACTACACAAGAACTTATGATCAATTTCGGTCACTACAAAGTCCGAGTTCTGCGCTATGAAACCACATATAAAAAACATTTTAATATTTCTGTTCTGACCCCCACATTGGTCAGAATGCATTATTAATTTCCTGGATTTTACAAAATTTTTCACAAAATGCAGTATGCATGATCCAATTTCTTGAGAACTTCTTGAAGCTACTGATTCATTCCAGGTGTACATCATAGCATCCCCCGCTGCCAGATTATGAATTCCAAGACAGTAGGTCCATAGCTGCCGTTTGTAGTAACATAAACCTGTTGATAGCTGGGGAGTAGCTAGAGTCTTCCTAAGATCAAAAGCAATTGCTCTGATATCTGAGCTATTATTTTTGGCAAAATCTGAATCAAATTTCATACCATTTCGTGCCATCTAAGTTTTTTTCTGATGAAGCTCAATTTCTTTTTTTATTTCTTGCTTTACTTTTTCGTTGTACGAATCACAACGTTTGCCTGAGTCTATAATTGGTGGACGGAACTTTAAGTTGAAATGGCTTTCAAAAGTTTTTCTAAATACCCACAACGAATCGTGGTTGTCCGGACCTTCTTCAGATTTATATAAATTATACAGCATGGTAATATCCAAGTGCGGATATTTCTATTTTTATACCCTATACCACTATGTGGTTTGGGTATAATGACTTTGTGCTGCTGTTTGTAACAACCAAAAATATTTGACCCAGACCCATCTTTAATTATACCGATCGAATCAGAATCACTTTTTGAGTTGATTTAACAATGTCCGTCCGTCCGTCCGTCCGTCCGTCCGTCCGTCTGTGTGTCCATGTAAAGCTTGTAATCAAACTGCAGGTCTCAAATATGAATAAATTTTGATGAAATTTGGTATATATGCTTTTATCGGCCATGGGATGAACGCTATTGAAATTAGTGCGAATCGGTCCATGTTCAGACCTAGCCCCCATACAAATTACCCCTATGAAATCGACATAAATTGCCATAAGATCCAAATTGTCATATAGATCCTACTCAAATTGGGTTTATATGCGTTCATTACATCCATTAATGAGTAGTCCAAAAATGATGCCTTTGGCCCCATATAGAGCTGCTTCCCGATTTTCACTTAAATCTATTAAAAACAAAAATATTGCACTGATTCTTTTCAAATTTTTACCAAACATGATCAGGATCGGTCCATTTTTGGACCTAGTCCCCATATAGATATAGCATCCGATATGAACTTTTTCATATCTGCAGCCAAAAAAAATTAATAAAAATCCCACTCAAATTTGGTTTTTGCTTATTTTCTATGTCCAGTTAGTTGGGCCTAAGAGATAGGGTTTCTAAACGCATGGTATAGGGTATCGTATAGTCGGTCTAGACCGACTATAATTTTCTTACTTGTTATTTTTGAAAGTATTTTTTTAAATTTTATTTAATATTAACTTTTTTTTCTTGCTACAGGAATGTTATCCGAAGAAGCGCAAGAAGCAATGAATAAGGAGTATAGAAACTGTAGGCTATTCCATTCTCGTAAAAATTCGCGTATTTCCACGAATGAAGGTGTAATGCACTATTTGCAGATATCATCAGATCCTTATATTAATTCATTTAGAATGAGCATGAAATTGAAAAAATTAGAATACCATGATGATATTAAAAAATTATTGATAGAATGAAAAAAAAAAATTTTTCTTTTTTATTGCATTTCAATGGGAGGTGGGCGTAATAGTGGGCGTGTTATTGTAATTTTTGCATGAAACATTTTATATGATATAAATTACAGTAATATCAAATTTGAAGGTTGTACCTAAAATATTTTAGAAAATATGGCACTTTTTATGTTAAGGTTGTATGGGTGGTGGGGGTAAAAGTGGGCCAAAGTTCAAAATATTTTTCCGATAATGTTTGTGACAATATAACATTCAAATATACCAAAATTGAAAGTTATACCAAAAGTATTACGGACAATACGGCATTTTACAAATTTCGATTGTATGGGAGGTGGGCGTAAAAGTGGGCTAATTTTCTTAATTTTTTTTTTTAAACTGGAATTGTCTCAGAAATAAACTGTGCAAAATTTCAAAGCTCTACAATGACTCCTTGTATTAAATGCCGGCGTTGTCTCACTGTGCATCGTAGTGCCAAATTTTAATAACGCACTTTTAGGGTTATGTAGAAATAGATTTGTAGTATGAAAATTTTCAAGAAAATACGCTAACTGCTTTTAAACTGACAGTCAAAGCCTTTTATAATAATAATTGTTTCACAAAGCTCTAATAAGGGCTAGCTTGCCACGTATATGTCGATCTATGTTGTCAGACTTATGATCAAAGCATGCCCCTAATCTTAAGACAAAATTAGTACAGTTAGTCTAATAACTGAACTTATACACTTCATGTGAATCTAAAGATTATTACCGTTGCAGATTACAAAGTCAAATTTGAGAAAAATTTGTGTGATATTTTGTTTTGATGTGTTTAGATGAAGATTGGAAAGCAGTTTTGTATGGTGGCTTTGACTGAGAATTGTCCTATAGGGTTCATTTTTGGACTGCTTGAATGAGTTCTATATCCAATAATGTATTTTATGATAATTTAAGTCGATGTCATGGGAGTCATTTTTATGCACCGATTTTCACCAATTTCAATAACTCGATAGCAACTTATGTGCCAAATTTCATCATAATATATTCATATTTTTTATCTGTAGCTTGATCACAAGGGACTAATGGACTGACGGACGTCTCAGAAAGTGATTTATAGTCGATCGACATGATAAAATATGGGTCTATGTCAACTATTTTTCGTAGTTTGGCAGGTGCAGTGGTATGTGGTATAAATACATAATTATTTTAATATAATCTAGGGTATGCTTATTTTCTGTGGCTATTATTTAGCAAAATTGATTAGCATACCTTTATGCTCTTATAGAATTATTTATTATCATTAATTTTTAATATACTATATATATATATATATATAGATTAAAAAAATTAATGAAAAATATCGAAAAAAGAATAATAAAACTTCAGAGAATTTGCACTCGAATTTCTAATGCTGGGTTATCCTAGTTTTAAGCTAAACTAAAACTTATATTCAGGTGTCGCTTATCGTATTTATTGTAATTAAGAATGTGCGAGTATATAAAATGTTTTCATTGTACCGACTGATATATTTATTAACGTTTTAACGTTTTTTTTTTAGAGAAAGAGAAAGAAATCAAATATTTTATTTGTTGGTATTAACAAACTTAAACGGAAATAATGATGATGCATCTGTTACTAAAAAGGAGTGATGAGATAACTGTCTAACCAAGAGATTTCTATGTAAAATATGTACTTCAAATCTGTGATAATATACGGATCAAAATTTAGTAACATCATAAGATCCTGAAATCTGATTATGTATTAGCAAGCTCACTTCCAAAGTGTAGTGAGGAAAAACATATTAGAAGTGCGCTTATATAGGACTTGTTAACTCACAAGCTAGCGCTAACAATTTCGAAATTGTTTTTAGTTTTAATGACTAATTTTCCAACTTGTGATGAAAAGCCAATAGCAAATATGCAGGCATGTTATTTTCCTACAATTTATACAGTAGATAAATGGTTCAGGATGGAAAGGAGGGAATTTTTGATGGAGTAAAATAATACTAACTAACAGATTCCAGCCCTAGAAATTCGAGTGCAAATTCTAGGAAATTTTATTTTCTCATTAAATAAGACCCTAAAGGTATGCTAATCAATTATAGCCAATTCACAGATCAACACAAAAACTTAAACTCATTTTTATTATAAACCAAGGTTCAGAAAATACACACATGAAACACACAATGTTCTGTTCAAAAGCAGCCAACACATATCTTTATTTTCATATCAATTATGTGCGTTTCTAAATTTTCTACGGTGCCCAACACAACCATGACTGTGTTCGTTTTAATATTTCGTTATTTACACGAACATTTTTGTATCACATACTTTTTGTTTCAATCACACATAAAGCACACATTTTTGAGTGTTGCTTCATTTGAAGTTCATGCTCTGGTACGTGTAGTGAAAAAAAAACACAGAACATGTACAATAAACAGGTTCGAGTTCAGTTATATTTTAAGTCGTGTTGTGGCTCGTGTAGTAAGAAAAAACACAACATGTACAATAAACAGGTTCGAGTTCAGTTATATTTTAAGTCGTGTTTAAAATATAACTGGACTCGAACCTGTTTATTGTACATGTTCTGTTTTTTCTCACTACACGAGCCACAACACGACTTAAAATATAACTGAACTCGAACCTGTTTATTGTACATGTTCTGTGTTTTTTTTCACTACACGTACCAGAACATGAACTTTAAATAAAGCAACACTCAAAAATGTGTGCTTTATGTGTGATTGAAACAAAAAGTATGTGATACAAAAATGTTCGTGGAAATAACGAAATATTAAAACGAACACAGTCATGGTTGTGTTGGGCACCGAAGAAAATTTAAAAACAAACATAATTGGTATGAAAATAAAAATATGTGTGTGTTGGTCTAAGTTATGTTTGTTTACATATATGTACGAGTTTTTTATTCAGTGTGTGTTTTTTTCTGAACTCTGTTATAAACACATAAACAAATTTAATAAACGCACACATAACATTGTATAATTTTATGTATGTGTTAGTAGCAACCTTAAATGCAATTTACTCAAAATAAAGGAAAAAATTTAAAAATCTCTAAATTTGTAAATCGGCTAAAGAGAAATACCTTTCAAATAATATACGTTTGGTCAAAATCGGGATAAAACAGTAGAACCAAACATCGGTCACAAGAAATCGCCTAGCCTATAAGTATTACAGATTTATAGTGTTTAAATAATAATATAAATTTTATTAACTAAAATCTCCTCGAATGTAGCACGACATTACAATAATTGCATAAATTACTCAAATATTAATGAGAATAGAGGCAAACTGAAACATATTCCAATATATGCATAAAATTGACTAAACAACGCTAAGATTATTCACTTTAAATTTATAAAGCGTTGCAGCGGAAATGTTTGTTATATAACCACTTATCCATAACACCCCAAGAAATGAATTTAAACTAGCGAAAAAGCGATATTCTCATACTCCCTTCCCACAGCTTGTAATTAGAAAGATATCAATCTTAAGCTGTAAGAAGTATTAAAGTCTAATTTTATATAATTAAACAAATACTTATTGTTAAATTTCCTATTATCTGACTATATAGAACTAAACAAGCTAAGAAACACTTACTTAGCATGTGTAGATGAAAATATAGTTACCATTTTGAAAAATTAATATTAATAAAGTGAAAAAAATCAACTCTATATGTATATAAACAGCCAACTGTTTGAAGTCCCAAGTTTACGCAAATAAACTTACGAATGTACTGAAATGGAACAAATGAACACAAATACAAAAATACTAAATTAAGGTGCGTTTGAATTTCAAATGAGACAATACGCACTTCCGGTGGTACCTTGGCTTTAAACTACACTCTACAAAACATGTCATTAACAGGGTACAACTACGACGACTTTGAATACACACCGTTGGTCTCGCATGCGAATGCAAAAAAAGTAAAAGCAACATGTTCTATTATTATAGACGTTCGATGGTGTAGACTATGCTCGTGAAAAAAAACATCAACTTCGATATAAGTAGAAAAAAATCGATATACAAAAATATACGAGGGTTTCTGCCATTAGTATGTAATAAATGAATAACCATATGGCTTTTAATATAAGTTAAACACACCATCTTGATTGCATTAAAAAAGTTTAGATTTTGTAAACTAGGAGAACTAAGTACATTTTAGGAAAATTTTTATTTAAAATTTTTCTTGTACTGATCTGAGCCATTTCCATATTTGGTGCAAGCTCCGCTTTATCATTCTCAAACAGTTTAATGCTACCTGATGAGGTTATGCTAAAACAATTCTGTATAAATTCGATCTTGGAAGCAATATATCTTTCCATCTCGCAAAACTGTAATTAAATGTAAAGCAAAATGGGCGATTAAGTAAAACTAGTATAGCCCAGCACTCGAAATTCGAGTGCATATTCCAGGAAATATTATTTTTTCATTAAATTTTTGTCTTTCAATATTTTTTTAATCTATATATATAAAAAATTTATGAATATTTAAATCAGCCTAAAGGTATGTTAATCAATTCTAGCAATTCACAATTCAAAACAGAGCGTTTGATATATAATTTAATTTATTCGCATTAACAGGGTATAACAAATTAATATAAATATTTTATTTTACTAAATTTAATACATTTTTAAGACAGATTAAACATAAATTTTATCATTCTTAGCTTCTCCTCCATATGAGCTATAACTGAGCCAATTTTCTCACTCCCCCATGCCCAAATATTGCTTAAAAAGGGAACTAAAAATTTATCTTCACGTATTAATATATAGATTAGAGAATGCTTTTGGTTTATAAAATATGACGATGAAATATGATAACATTGTTGCTATCTGAGCTCCAGAAATACAAGGCCGGACAAAAGTAATCACTAATATATATTAAATGACACCCAATAGCCTGATACGGTTTTCAACAACATTAATTATTTATATCTTTATACATTAGAAACATCATTTACTATGGCTGGTTGGGTTAATCTCCACTCGAAGAACAGAATATCTATTAAACTATTTGAAAACAAGTAAGAAAATTAGAGTCGGTCTAGACCGACTATACGATACCCTATACCATGAGTTTAGAGACCCTATCTCTTAGGCCCAATTAATTGGATATAGAAAATAAGCATAAACAAAATTTGAGTGGCATTTTTATTAATTTTTTTGGCTGCAGACATGAAAAAGTTCATATCGGATGCTATATCTATATTGGAACTAGGTCCCAAAATGGACCGATCCTGACCATGGTTGGTAAAGTCTCTTGTATTTTGCGAAAATATATACAAACAAAATTTGAGCTGAATCAGTGCAATATTTTTTTGGTTTTTTTTATAGATTTAAGTGAAGATCGGGAAGCAGCTCTATATGGGGCCTATGACTAAGAGTTGTCCCATAGGGATCGTTTTTGGACTACTAATTAATGGATGTAATAAACACATGCAAACCCAATTTGACTAAGATCTATATGACAATTTGGATTTTATGGCAATTTATGTCGATTTCATAGGGGTCATTTGTATGGGGGCTAATCTTAACATTGACCGATTCTTGCCAATTTCAATAGCGTTCATCCCATCGCCTATAAAAGCTTATATACCAAACTTCGTCAAAATATATTCATATTTGCGACCTGTAGTTTGATTACAACGTTTACATGGAAACACACACGGACGGACGGATGGACGGACATCGTTAAATCGACTCAGAAAGTTATTCTGATTCGATCGGTATAATAAAAGATGCGTCTAGGTCAAATAGTTTTGGTAGTTACTAACAGCAGCACAAAGTCATTATCCCCAAACCACATACTGTTATAGGGTATAAATACATGAAAAACAAGTAAGATTTTATAGTCGATCTAGACCGACTATACGATACCCTATACCTAGGTTTAGAGACCCTATCTCTTTGGTCCAACTAATTCGATATAGAATATAACCATAAACCAAATCTGAGTGGCATTGTTGTTTATTTTTTTGGCTGCAGATATGAAAAAGTTCATATCGGATGCTATATTTATATGGGGACTAGGTCGAAATATGGACCATATTCGGTAAAGTTACTTATATTTTGAAAAAATGTATACAAACCAAATTTGAGCAAAATCTGTGCAATTTTTTTTTATGATTTCTTTGTTTTAATAATTGAATTGAAAATCGGGAAGCAGCTCTGTATGGGTCCTATGACTACAGGTATTTTTTTTGGACTATGATTAATGGATATAATAAACACATACAAACGCAATTTTACTAAGATCTATATGATAATTTGGATCTTATGGCAATTTATGTCAATATCATAGGGCCTTTTGTATAAGGACTAGGTCTTAACATGGACCGAATCTCACCATTTCAATAGCGTTCATGCTATGGCTGGTAAAAGCTTATATACCAACTTTCATCAAAATATATTTACATTTGCGACCTGTACTTTGATTAAAAAGTTTACATGGACACACAGACGGACGGACATCGTTAAGTCGACTCAGAAAATGATTCTGAGTATAATAAAAGATGGGTCTAGGTCAAATATTTTTGGTAGTTACAAACAGCAGCACAAAGTCATTATACCCAAACCACATGGTGGTATAGGGTATAAAAATTACTGGGCGTGTCACCTCACAAATATTTGCGATATCTTATATCTTGAGTAATATAAAAAGGAGAGTAACGATGCTTTGTATGATTTCAAAGGCTGTTAGTGTGAATTACCTTGCTGAATATGAGCGATATCAGATTAGTAGGCGTGACACCTCCCAAAAAATAAATATTTAATATCACATCTCTCGAGTACTATGACAGGGAGAGCTTTGCAAATATTGTGTGATGTTATCTATTACTAATAAGTGTAGCCGTCCCGAAAATAGGCGAGACCATATCAGTGGGCGTGTCACCTCCTCTACAAAGTGTATTTTCAAAATTCTATACCTTGAGTAATACAAAAGGGAGACACATGATGTGATTTCACAGATTGTTAGAGTGAAATTGCTGAAATTGGGTGACCAGTAGGCGTGGCGCTTCAAATTAGATATTCAATATTTATGTGAGGTCATCTGTTACTACTATGACTAGCCGCGCCAAATAGGGGCGGGCTCAGATAAATGAGCGTAGTCGTCCCGCACAAAAAAAAATATAGAAAATTAATTACCAATTCTTCTGGCATACGCTATGCCATCCAATAAAAGTCTGCGGCTTGGATTTGGAAAATTGATGTTAGATTAGACGAAAATAGTAAATATTATGTGAAAAGAAATTTAGTTTGTTAAATCGACAACAAAATGAAATGAAATGAAATGAAACTCATGATATGAAATGGAACTCATTTCATTTCATTCCTGTTAATAAAATTGCTTCTGTAATTGAAATACATATGAAAGCTAATTTGGGGATAATATAATTATTTTCGACAGCATCGAAAAAGAAATAAACAAATATGTAATTCAAAGTACCGTTTTTTAGTTTTTAAGATACATAAATCCATGCTTATTTTATTGACTTGGCAATAATTTTTAACGCTGTAATTAATTTGTTTTATTTTAATTCGTAAAGAGCATAGTTTTTCAGAATGGGGCAAAAACAAAGGAAACTACAGAACATTGTACTGGTAGGCCGCGAAATATCAGTGCAAGAACTAAAACTCAAATCTTGGAGAAGATGGGTAAAGCAATTCATCTAAAGATAGGGTAGCTTATGAGTTCCTAAAAAATGCAACAGACAGTTTTATAGAAGAAATGGCCAGATCATACAATGTAATTCTTGAAAGTGCAATGCTGGATGAAAAGTTCATAACCAGCATAATATTCCCTATATACAAAAAAGGGGATAAAGGATTAACTACTAATTATCGTGGCATTTCTTTTATGAATTCGGTAGCTAAAATAATGATGGGCATCCTAAATAAGGGAATTAACGTGTAGCTGGAAAAACATAGCATAATAACAGAATTTCAGGCTGGTTTTCGGAAAGGATACTCTACATCATACAATATTTACAATCTTGCATCAATAGCACACATAAAATTTAATGAAAAACGAAAACTATATGCATTTTTGTCGACTTTAAGGCTGTCTTCGATAAGATTTCAAGAAGATCCCTCATCTATAAGTTGAATAATATTGGCATATCTACGAAAATAGTTAACATGATTGAAAGTATATATAGTAAAACTGATTTCAGTGTATGGACTGGAGAAAAATTGTCGGAAAAATTTGATACCAGATCAGGTGTAAAGCAGGGATGTCTATTATCACCTACACTCTTTTCAATATATTTAAATGATCTGCATGACTTTCTAAATGGAGGAGTAAATATATGTAATATGAATGTGAGACCACTATTGTGTGCTGACGATATAGTTATTTTGGCAGGTAATATTACAACTATGCAAGAAATGATTTTTAAACTGGAAAAATACTGCTCTTTATGAAACCTTGAAGTCAATTTAAATAAGTTAGAAATGGTAGTGTTCCGTAAAGGAGGTCGATTGGCAGAACGTGAAAAATTTATATTTAATGGTGAGCCCATAAAAATAGCCGCAGAATATATCTATTTAGGAGTTACTCTTACACCAAACATGTCATTCAGCAAACACCTAGAGAAAAGAAATGCATCGGCTAAAGATAATATAAACACGACTTTGAACAGTTTTCTAGGAAAAAAGGAGATTTCATTGAAAGCTAAGTGGAACCTTTTTCAATCTGTGAGCAGAGCAATTCAGACATGTGGGGGACAGGTTTGGGGATTTACGCTCTTTGAAGAAATAGATAAGCTTCAACGTTTTTTCTTGAAAATGGTTTTAAAATTACCAACGTTTACAGCTACGTACGTATTAATGTTAGAAACTGGAATAGAAAATAATCACATATACACCTTGGATCCACATCTTAGATATATAATAAAAACTCTTTTTCAATAGAATTATCGCCGTCTGCCGAATTATATTACAAAAATATTGATACAAAAAAAAACTTTTTTGGTTTGATTACATCGACAAATTATGCAGAGAGTGCAATACAATCAGGATTGCAGAATGTGTCTCTAAAGAAGACTGGAAGCACCTAAGAGAAGGTGTTATAACACATTTGAAAATCAAAGAAAGGGAGCTGTCACTGCAAAAGATATCAGAGACAAGTCGGTTTAATAAGAAGTTGAACTATGAAAGGGAACAAGGCGAGATGTGATTTAATCAAACTAAATGCCACCCGCTTCCAACAGCAAAGACTTACAACTTGCTCGTTATTTAACCATAATGAGCCTGAAAATATATTTCATTTCTTAGCCAGATGCCCTATAATTTGGCACATATGATATCAATGCTTCAAAAAAATATGTTTAACAGAGACAGAACTTATTAACCATTTAAATAATGCCAGTATATCTTATAGAGACTTGAATCGTTACATTATAGCTGCATTAGATTATAGAAAGGACTTAATCACAGAATTTAATTATTAATATATAAAACTAATTAATTAATGTAAATAATTTCTATTCGCAAATATTATCGACTGAAAACAGTATGTCATAATCGTGTGTTCTCTTTTTCTTGTTAATATTTAGTTTACACTATTATATCTTTAAAATTGTTAAAAGAAAAATGAACTGAAAATAAAGAACAAATAACTAACTAAAACTATAGATCAATTTTTTGAAACAAATTTGGTCTTGAGCCTGATTAAGTTCTAACTCAATCATTAAAATGATGGAGATCGAAAATAAAATTTTTTTTATATTGAAGTAAAGATCGGGAATCATCTTTATATGGGTGCTATGTCGAATAATGGTCTCACACAGGGTTATTTTTCGACTACTATTTAGTGGGTATAATAGACACACATACCCCAAATTTTATCGAGATCTGGATCAAAGAGAATTTTAATCGATCTGATAGGAGTTGTTTGTATGGGGGCGCTAAGTCTGAACATGAAATTATTATCACCAAAATCAAAAACGTTCATTCCATGCTTGATAAAAGTTTATGTACTAAATTTCGTCAAAATATGTTTATATATGCGAAGTATAGTTTAATTACAATGATGACATAGACGGGAATACAGATAGACAGACAGGTAATGGATGGTGTACGGTATAAAAGAAGATCCAAAATCAGTCCAACAATTTTTATTGTATCATTGTAGCCGGTTTTGAAAATGTGGATTTAAGAAATGCCTTAAAAAGTTTAGAGTAAAATTTTGAACTAAAAAGCGGTGGGAAATTAAACTTTGTTAAAGTAGAAACTAGCACTACTAATATCGGTTAAGTAACTTTTGAGGAATTCGGTTAATAAAACTCAAAATTTTGTATTTAGCATTTATTGGTTATTCATTAAATTTATAGCAATTTGCTATATTTATAATAAGTACTAAAGCACAGCCCTCGAAATTCGAGTGCAAATTCTAGGAAATTTTAGTTTTTCATTTAATTTTTATCTTTCAATGTTTTTTTATAATCTATTAAATTCATTAAATATATTTCATTATAAATATTTGTTGAACATAAAGAAATAAAAGCCTACAGATATTTGAACCACCTTGTGTGCCACCTAAAGGTAGGCTATCTTTGGGCAATTCACAATTCAACATAGGGCATCTGATATGCAATTATTATAATGAAATTCGATTGCGTTATTGTCGTTATTGTCACATAAAATTTTTGCAAACACATTAACAAATTTAATAAACATACACACAGCATTATATAAATTTATGTATGCATTAGTACCAATTTTAAATGAATTTTGCTCAAACAAATGAGGTATTTTTGGTCAAAATCGCTTCAAAACTGACATAGTTATATCGGTCACAAGAAATCGCCCTGCCTGCTAATATTATAGATGTTTAATTAAGTAAGTGTGTTAAGCGTATGTGAAAGTGAGTAAATGTAATTCTAAAATTTCTCATGCGAAAATATGTAGATATAAATATACATATATTGCCATATAAATATCAAGTTACTAGCGGATCCCCGTGAGCATTGTTAAACCCTATTCTACATTAGATTGTGGCTTTAAAATATTCCATTTACATAAACATCAATCGTTCCGATATGGCATCAGTTATATGTGGACTCAAAATAGAAGATATTTAATAGTTACTTTTAATGGAATGTGATACACCCATTACGGCATTGCCAACGATTTTTAGCTCGACTCCGAGCACTCTCTACGATAGTAATCTGGATATGTAACGAAATATATATATTTACGTATCTGTGTTATGTATTTTAACTGGCTGATTTTCTCAAATATTTTTTTTTGTTTATAAGTTTATAGTTGACCGTTGTGATTGTTGTGGGATTATTTTGTCTGGCTTTAGGTCATGTGTGTATTTAAAAACAAACAAAAACTCACTTAAATTAAATTTTTGATGTGGTTTTTAAATATTTCTCTTTATTATTTCCGATATATCGGATATCGACACACATCAAAATATATCGGATATCGATTTATCGGAAATAATAAAGAGAAATATTTAAAAACCACATCAAAAATTTAATATTAGTGAGATTTTGTTTGTTTTTATTTTTTTATTTTTGGTTCGGTTCAAGATAACATATATAGTTTATAATAATAGAAGAGATAAATTTTTTTATTGAAAGAGAAATATGGAAAACAATTAGAAGACTGCGCTAGATGGAAATACACGAATTTTTCATCATCCGTATCTTTCCGTCTATTACCTCAGCACATGCTAAATCAACTCTCTAACTCAAACAATATCAAAAAAAAAATATGCGAATTTTTCTTAAACGAGAGTTAGTGAGCACAAGCTGAGTTTTTTTTTCACTTATAACATTCCCTACATTAGGATATTAGCTACAAGTCTTGTAGTATGAAAAAGCTTTACGTGATCGGGTCAGAAATATAAAGAGCACACAGAAGCTCGAATCAAGCACATAACGTCATTCTTAGTTTGATACCTCTCATGGCGCCAGATATAATTCGTTCGAAACAAACGCGTCAAAGATTTTATTTGTAAAGTATATCACAATTAGGTTTTGTTTAGCAGTCTGCAACTCTTTTATATCCAAGAATTCTTCAATGAAATTTTAAAACCGTATAGAGGAAAGTAAATTAAAAAATTATATCTTGAAAGTAGAGCAAAATATGGGGAAGTATGGAAATTAAGACAACGCAAATTTGAAGACGAGAATATTGAAAAGCTAAACAACGTAAACAAGTAAGAAAATTATAGTTGGTCTAGACCGACTATACGATACCCTATACCATGCGTTTAGAAACCCCATCTCTTAGGCCCAACTAACTGGACATTGAAAATAAGCAAAAACCAAATTTGAGTGGGATTTTTATTAATTTTTTTGGCTGCAGATATGAAAAAGTTCATATCGGATGCTATATCTATAAAGTGACTAGGTCCAAAAATGGACCGATCCTGATCATGTTTGGTAAAGTCTCTTGTATTTTGCAAAAATATGTACAAACAAAATTTGAGAAGAATCAGTGCAATATTTTTGTTTTTTAATAGATTTAAGTGAAGATCGGGAAGCAGCTCTATATGAGGTCAAAGGGATCATTTTTGGATTACTCATTAGTGGTTGTAATGAACGCATACAAACCCAATTTGAGTAAGATCTATATAACAATTTGGGTTTTATGGCAATTTATGTCGATTTCATATGGGTAATTTGTATGGGGGCTAGGTCTGAACATGGACCGATTCTCACCACTTTCAACAGCGTTCATCCCATGGCCGATAAAAGCTTATATACCAAATTTCATCAAAATATATTCATATTTGCGACCTGCAGTTTGATTACAAGCTTTACATGGACACACAGACGGACGGACGGACGGACGGACGGACGGACATTGTTAAATCAACTCAGAAAGTGATTCTGATTCGATCGGTATAATTAAAGATGGGTCTAGGTCAAATATTTTTGGTTGTTACAAACAGCAGCACAAAGTCATTATACCCAAACCACATAGTGGTATAGGGTATAAAAATGTCAGTGATTGGTGGAAATTGGCTAACTCTATGAAAAATTGTTCGCCGCTGATAGGTAACGCCCTTGATGTTTGCACTTTTTATAATCACTTTAAGAAACTGTTTTCACAATTGCAATATTATGGTCTTATATCTTGGGCTGTGCCCTACAACGTTGACCCCTTTCTCGACTCCCCTTTTGAGCTGCGTGAACTGAATATTGTTCTAAAAAATGTTAAACTTAACAAAGCTCCTGGTCAAGACAGAGTTAGTTACGAGTTCTATAAATTTGCTCCACAAAACTTTCTTTAGGAAACACTGCCTCTGTTGAACAAAATTTTTCTTTCCTAAGATATACCCACATATTTTCGCCGCTTTATTATCATTCCATTGTATAAAAAAGGTGAAGTGAATGAAGTATCAAATTATAGAGGCTTATCACTTCTTGATACGCTTTATAAAATTTTTACTGGAATTATTTTAAATAGAATTAATAGTTGGATCGTTTGCAATGATGTCCTCAATGAATTTCAAGCAGGCTTTCGTAGAGGCTACTCTACGGTTGACAATATTTTCAATTTAAACAGCATTGTACAACTAAACTGGAAAAATAAAAATAAAACATATGCATTTTTTGTTGACTTTTCTTGTGCCTTTGATTGAATATCAAGAAACTCCTTATTTTATAAATTGTCTAGGATGGGCATGTCTACAAAAATTATAACTATTTTGCAAATGATATATGATGATACTTCCAGTCAAGTGTGGGATGGTAATTTATTGTCAGACTCGTTTCCTGTTAAAAAAGCTGTTAAACAGGGTTGCTTGCTGAGCCCAGTTCTATTTGCATTATACCTGAACAACCTGCACAATGTTTTGCCTGGTGGTATAAGATTTGGTGATTTAGTTGTGAAAGTACTTCTGTACGCTGATGACTTAGTCATTCTTGCTAACTCTGAAAATGAACTACAATCAATGATAAATGTGTTGCATAATTACTGTAGTCAATGGTGTCTTAACATCAATCTACCTACGTCCAAGATTGTTCTTTTTAGAAATGTCCCTCGCATATCAAACAATTTAGCTTGGTATTATGGTAGCGAAAAAATTGAAATTGTAAATGAGTACAAATACCTGGGAGTAAATTTAACCTATAACTTGGCTTACAATAAACATCTTAATGCTAAACTTATATCTGCAAAAACAGCAATTAATGCTTCTTGGTTAAGTTACATCCATAACCGCAAAATTAAATTATGCAACAAACTAAAAATTTGGAAAAATTGTTCCGGTTTTATATGAAAAAAATATTTTATTTGCCAAACAATACACCAAACTACATGGTACATCTGGAAACCAGGCTTACAACCTAATTTGTACAAACTCCCGCGCTACACTTTGGTTTTATCCATGATGTTCAAATGCAAGGCTTCCTCGTTTACTCGCTGAAAAAACTATAGCTCAAAACGTATTTTGGTTCCGTAAATGGCGCATTCTATGTGATGAGCTTCAAATCGAGTTTGATGTCGACTTCGGAGGTCCAAATCTGAAATCTCAACTAGACCACTTTTTGCGACCATTAACTAATTTTGAACATAGAAGGCATTTAGAGAGCGCAAGGAATTCTACATGATGCCTATCATTGCCATCAGTATGGTGTTCCCCCCTATATAACCGACAATAACTCTTCACACTTAGTCGATCTTATTTTTCGTGCCAGGGGTGGTCTCCTAAATTTAAATGGACATTGTTTTAATAACCAAAATACACCTGGCCTTTGTACATTATGTAATCTGAGGGAAGTTGAAAGTACTTTCCACCTTATAAGTAGATGTCCTATCTTTAACTATGAAAGGCTTAGTCGCTTCGGTAAGATTTATCTTACTGAAGTTGAGTTTTACGAAATTTTGAATGGCAGCAACTATGTTAGTCTTTACATATCTTTAAAAAATTGTTTAAAATATCGCGATTTAATCGTAAATGAATTTAGCTAAAAGAAAACCAAACTTGATTCATCTTTTCTCCTCTATTTTACCTACCATATGCCAATCTGACACACAACATATAATGTTATGTCATATACTTATAAGATTTGTTAATATTGTAGTTTTAGGAATAATGTACTATTCGTGAATAAAAAAGCTTTTTTCTATTATATTCTATTCTAGAGGAAGGTACACTCCATAGAGTAAAATCGACATGTTATTAAATATAAAAAATTTGGAACATTCAACAAACTGGTGGAATAAAATTAATACATAACGCTGAAATAAGTTGGAATATATATTTCCAGCAATGGAAATGGTTATAATACTTTGTCAATTGGAATCAAAAGATATTTGACATCAGCTCAAAATTAGTTATTTGATTTTAAATACCAGCCAATTAATAAACAATAAACACAACTTGCATACTTCAAAAAATCAAATTAAGATCAGAATCTGTTGTTACCCTCATGAATATTCCGAAACAATTGCAGCTAATTCAGTTTCCCTATTAATAGAAGTTCCAGTTAGAAGTTAACAACAACCTTATGTTCGTCGTAGGATGTATATATTTGCAGTAATGATAAAACATGCCATACTGTTTGAGCATAGTGTACAGTTTATGCCTTTACATAATCTGACAGGCAAACTACGTGTTTTTTTCTGCTTGTACCAGTAGTAAATCTAAAATGAAGCATTTCATTATGAACATTATACAACAGACTACATATTCTTATGTTTTTACTTAGAAGTGGGAACACCTATTGCTAAAAATTTCACTACGCTGACATTAGTTATATATGGGTGTATTTAGTATTGAAGACTAACTTTTCACGATGAATATGAAACACGCTTTTTATAAACTTCTACTTCACATTCAGAAAAGTTTGCATAGACCTACGGTTGATTGTCAGAATGACTTCCTAAGTCCTTAAGGATATGTAAATATTTCAGGTCCTCCTGTGTAATTATTATTCATCAGACCTGAAGTATGAGTGTTTAGATACACTCGGTGTCAAAATTTTCTCTATTCGATAAGTCATATAACTTTATTGGCAATAATTTGCAACTAGTCTGAATTTAGATATAAGATTTTATATTTTACATATATTTACATAATTATTAGACATTTCTAGTTATAAGAACTTCAAAGATATTTTAGCTTTTTGCTAACCCGCGTAAGTAAAGAATTTTAACTTAAGAAAATATTTTTAAGAACGTTCGATCTAATGGTTTTTGTTTAATTAAATTGATATAAGCAGGACAACAAAAGCTTTAAAGCTGTATAATATGTGCGTATTTAGGGAAAAAAAATTGCGATCAATATTATATATCTTTCAAATCAAATTTGATATATTTCTCTGGGATATAATATTGAGACTATTTTACTTGAATTACCTTTGGCCATGGTGGGCATATGATTTTGTATATATCTGTTGCCTTTGATGTCATTAGCTAAGCGAGGGGGCGGCAAGGGGGCATCGTGCCCCGGCCGCTGCTCACAAAGTGGTGCCAAATGGTCCGCAAAACAAAAAATTGCTAGATAATTATTATTTTTATTATAATTGATTTCTGGAAAATATATTTTAAATTTAGTGCCAGTGTGATATAATAAACGTTAATTCGTAAATAAAAAGGGAAAAAAAGGAAAATTAATAGTCTAAATCAAACTGTAATAATATATTCATAGAAATGACACATTTTTTCTACTGGTAAGGCCGACCCGTGTCTGTCAGCACTTCCTTATGGCATCTACGCTGTGTGGTTACATAAATTATCTCCTCCTTGACTTGTCTGATAAAATAATATGTTATAATAAATATTTGCACTGTACAAATTACAAACATTCTTTCTTTCAATTTATTTCTTATTTTTATTTCTTCCAACGCAATGTAGCTCATGCTTGTTATTTTATAACGATAACAATAACAGGTTGTGGAAGTCCGCAACAAATTAGGGAAATACCCGAAAAATTAACGTTGAAGTTATTTTATGCGTTTATTTTTCAGTAATGCATCCTCGTCGTCGCGCTCTGCTTAGAATACAAATGAAATATTATTAAATTTTAAATCTTATATGTTATAAGTTCAATTATAAATTAAATTAAATTATACTGTATATTTCAAGTTCAAGGTATTCTTGGAAGTAATAAAACAAATAAGATTACCTACTACATTAACTCAACTTATTTTTTATTTAGACCATGTAAGGCTGACGCCTGGAAAAAACTATGCGGTTCCCAGAATCGGAAACGAAAACTACAGCAAGAAAAAGAAGCTCTGAAATTTAGAGTAGTAATGGAATTATAATTAAAAAAAAAATCCCAAAAAGAAAATTTAGAAGACAAAAAGAATGAAGATGTAAAATCAGATTCAGATTCAGAACCACAATCAGGTTCTAAACCTACTGCTGCTAAACTTTTATGTACTAATAACACAACTCAACAAATACAAGACTCTGAAGAAGGTGGCCAAAGTACATCAGAAATGATATATCCATGTTCACTTCTAAAACAAAACACAGTAAATACAATAGAAACACTTGCTGTAATTCTGGACGTTCTGAAGTTCAAGAGTGATGCTTATTTAAAATTTAGCAACAATCTTCCAATAATATCGAACCAACTTCCAAAAGAAACGATTATTCGTGGATCTTGTACATTTCAAAACGAAGCCAGTTTATGTGCACCAACAACATCAACTAATCGTCTAACGCCGAAATCTTGGTTTCCTCGACGGGTCTGTAACGAAGAGGAAGGAACTGAAATTAACAGATCTTGGTTATTATATTCACCAAAATATAATGCAGCTTTTGTTGCTTACTGTTTAGTACATCAACTTCCGCTACACAACTATCTTTCTTAACCTGAAAGAAGTCCAAATCACCGAAAATAACTTACGGCTTGGAAAGAAGCAGAACGAAGATTAATAAGTAGAATGGGAATTTATGTATAATTAGAAGCGAACTTCAGTCCGAAAAAGAACGGTGGCGAAATATGTATATTGCAAAGAATATTAGCTTGCATGAGGTATTTAATTATACAAAATCTTCCTCTACGTGGTCATATTGAACAAGTAAGAAAATTATAGTCGGTCTAGACCGACTAGACGATACCCTATACCATGTGTTTAGAGACCATATCTCTTAGGCCCAACTAATTGGATATAGAAAATAAGCATAAACCAAATTTGAGTGGCATTTTTATTAATTTTTTTGGCTGCAGATATGAAAAAGTTCGTATCGGATGCTATGTCTATATGGGGACTAGGTCCAAAAATGGACCGATCCTGACCATGGTTGGTAAAGTCTCTTGTATTTTGCGAAAACATATACAAACAAAATTTGAGAAGAATCAGTGCAATATTTTTGTTTTTTTGATAGATTTAATTGAAGATCGGGAAGCAGCTCTATTTGGTACCTATGACCAAGAGCTGTCCCATAGGAACCGTTTTTGGACTGTTTTTTATTATTGTATTTATTTAATAGATATAGAGGATATATTTACAAACATTTTTACAAAGGTTTTGAGATAATATAAATTTATATCTATAACTGGCATAACTTTTAAGTTGTAAGCCAGATTGGCAAATATATGCTGTTTTTAGATAAAACAAACTGATTATAGTTCATAGAATATTTATCTTAACATATTTACAAAAGTAGTGTATATTCATATGTAAATATTTATATTTTTTAAAAAACTTTAAACAAGTTTAATTGCAAATTATGTAAATTGATTAATTATTAATTTTCTGTATTTTAAACAAATTTCCAAATATTTTACAAGCGAACTAAAGAGATAAGTTTGTCCATTGAGGATGTTTAGAACTTCAGTTAAGTTAAGTCTAAATCCATTATAGATAGGGCAGATACCAATAAAATGAAATGTGTTTTCTGTTTCCTCCAGATGGCAGAGTGTGCACAAACCGACAGATGTAGCTCTGAATAGTGTAGGGTTAATATCCTATAGGCTTCCTCTTGCGCGAATTAGTAGACTTATTGCACGTGAAGAGAGATTAGAGGTAGTAATTTTCAATAAAAAATATTGCAGTTGCGGATATAACTCATGGAATTGCGAGCTTCTTGCATCAAAAATAACGTTTCCATTTTTATAAGAATTAACGAGGAACAGAATTGATTTGTAGTAATTGCAAAGTGGAACTGTATTATCTTCTGGTACGAAATTGATTTTTGCACATAAGTTTGACCATTCCTCCGCCCAAAAAGTATGTTTAGCTATAATTATTTTCGCAAGTTTGCTAGGCAATCTATTCTGAGGCACATTTAGGATTTTATTTATATAATCGAAATGCAACTTTAATATATCGAGATAAAATGGTTTTAAACCAGTTTCTGCAAGTAACATGTAGTTTGGTGTGTTGGTGGGCAATAATAACATCTTTTTGGTAAAAAATCTTAACAATTTTTGAACTCCATACCTGGGCTCCATATAGCATATGGTTTATATATTTGGACCAAGTAGAAGAAATGGCCGTTTTCGATGTTTTGAGTTTGTTTTCTAGATGTTTGTTAAAAGATAAATTAAAAGACAGATCTATGCCAAGATACTTGTAAGAGTTCATAATTTCAATTTCATGTTTTTTAACTATTCATTAGTTGATGTAATAAACACATACAAACCCAATTTGACTAAGATCTATACGACAATTTGGATCTTATGGCAATTTATGTCGATTTTATAGGGGTCATTTGTATGGGGGCTAGGTCTGAACATGGACCGATTCTCACCAACAGCGTTCATCCCATGGCCGATGAAAGCTTATATACCAAATTTCATCAAAATATATTCATATTTGCGACCTGCAGTTTGATTACAAGGTTTACATGGACACACAGACGGACGGACGGACATAGTTAAATCGATTCAAAAAGTGACTCGATTCGATCGGTATAATAAAAGATGGGTCTAGGTCAAATATTTTTGGTTGTTACTAACAGCAGCACAAAGTCATTATACCCAAACCACATAGTGGTATAGGGTATAAAAAAAACCACATAGTGGTATAGGGTAATAAAAACATGCACTTCAAGGTGACACAAAGGTAAGAAACCTATTATCACAAAAATCACAAATCATTTTAAACATGCCACAGAAACTCCAAAAACTGTATCGCATTTTTCACCACCGATTCAACATGAAGAAGTAAATGTTAAGATCTTTTGTTTGGTTCAACTGCCGATATCTCTCATCGAAAACAAATGTCCCAAGTCGTTAGGTATGTAGATGTTGATTTTATCAATAAAACAGTTTCTATCAAAGAATCTTTTTTGGGTTTTATTTAGATACATGCTAAGGATGCAGCCTCGATCGAAAATACAATTTTAGAGAAATAAAATTCCGAAGAAATTTCATTAACAAACTGCAGATCACAATGTTACGATAATGCTGCCGTGATGGCGGATCACACATCTGGCGTTCAACAGAATAATGTAAAGAAAACAAGTAGGAAAATTGTAGTCGGCTTAGACCGACTATACGATACCCTATACCATGCGTTTAGAGACCCTATCTCTCAGGCCCAACTAACTGGATATAGAAAATAAGAATAAACCAAATTTGAGTGGGATTTTTATTAATTTTTTTTGCTGCAGATATGAAAAAGTTCATATCGGATGCTGTATCTATATGGGGACTAGGCCCAAAAATGGACCGATCCTGATCACGTATGGTAAAGTCTCTTGTATTTTGCAAAAATATATACAAACAAAATTTGAAAATAATCAGTGCAATATTTGTGCTGCTGTTTGTAACTACCAAAGATATTTAATCTAGACCCATCTTTTATTATACCGATCGACTCAGAATCACTTTCTGAGTCGATTTAGCAATGTCCGTCCGTCCGTCCGTCCGTCTGTGTGTCCATGTAAATTTTGTAATCACACTACAGTTCGCAAATATGAATATATTTCGATGACATTTGATATGTATGCTTTCACCGGCCATAGGATGAACGCTGTTGAAACTGGTGAAATTCGGTCCATGTTCAGACCTAGTGCCCATGCAAATGCCCCTATGAAATCGACATGAAATGCCATAAGATCCAAATTATCATAATAATTCTTAGTTGAAGGCCCCATATAGAGCTGCTTCCCAATATTCACTTAAAGCTATTACAAAACAAACATATTGCACAGATTTTTCTCAAATTTGGTTTGCAAATATTGTTTTAACAATATAAGTGACTTTACCAAATATGGTTAAGATGGGTCCATTTATCGACCTAGTCCCCATTTAAATATAGCATCCGATATGAACTTTTTCATATCTGCAGCCAACAAAATTAATAACAGGGTTACTTAAATTTGATTTATGCTTTTTTTCTATATCGAATTTGTTGGACCGAAAGATAAACCATGGTATAGGGTATCGTATGGTCAGTCTAGACCGACTATACTTTTCTTGCTTGTTTTTTTGATAGATTTAAGTGAAGATCGGGAAGCAGCTCTATATGGGGCCTTTGAATAAGAGTTGTCCAATAAGGATCATTTTTCAACCCAATTTGACTATGATTTATATGATAATTTGGATCTTATGGCAATTTATGTTGATTTCATAGGGGTGTGTGGGGGCTAGGTCTGAACATGGAGCGCTTCTCACCAATTTCAATAGCGTTCATGCTATGGCCGGTAAAAACTTATATACCAGATTTCATCAAAATATTTTCATATTTGCGACCTGCAGTTTGATTACAAGCTTTACATGGACACACAGACGGACGGACCGACGGACATCGCTAAATCGACTCAGAAACTGATTCTGATTCAGAAACTGATTCTGGGTCGATCGGTATAATAAAAGATGGGTCTACGTCAAATATTTTAGGTAGTGGTATAGGGTATAAAAATTATAAAGCATTATTTGTAATTGTGATAACCATTCATTCTTCTTTTTCTCGCGTTAAATGTTTTGATGGGAATTATTAAAAAATGCTTTAACAAAAACTGTCAAACGTGAATCTGAAACACGATGGGGCGCCAGAATATAAGCGGTTAGCGTTATCGTCGGTGGGCTAGAAAATATAGTAGAACTATTAGAAAAATTATCAGAGAACACTACCACTACAAGTCACACCAGAAGTGAAGCTACAATTCTGTTGCAAAATATACAAACTTTTAGTTTCATAATTTTATTTAATTTCTGTTACGAAATCGTAAGGAGTATTGATAGTGTGCAGCTCAGGTTACAAGATCCTAGATTGTTTGATGTTGAACACCCATTGTTTCTCTTATTGAAAAAAGAATCGAGGTATAGTTCTAGTTTGTCAAAGAAAAAAACTTCTATACTTTTACCCAGTGTAAAAAGCAATAGTATGTACATGTGGAAAAAATTAAAAACTGATTGTTTAATTTTAAAATGAAACTAATAGCACTGAACAATAGCCGTTCTGGAGGGTGAGAAATTCCAAGTCAGGATAACGAAGATTATGAATCTTCCCCATATGAACAAATGTTAGGCGTCCCTCAAGGTAGCATTTTGGGTCGACTGTTTTTTACTTTTTTCATAACTGATGCATGGAGTTATTTTTCTAATGTAAATTTTTTGTTATATGCTGATAACTTAAATAAATATAATACATTAAATTGTATTAATGATGTATTTAGCCTTCAGAATGATTTGGACAACCTGCATAAATGGTGTATAATCAATAACCTTCAATTTAATCCTAAAAAATGCCTTCATATCTCTTTTACCTGATCTAGAAACCCAATTCAGTCGGTCTTCAAAATCGGTA
The DNA here is from genome assembly GCA_963682025.1 of Cordilura impudica. NCBI lineage: Eukaryota > Metazoa > Arthropoda > Insecta > Diptera > Scathophagidae > Cordilura > Cordilura impudica. The sequence continues at coordinate 125,115,636 of OY821519.1, forward strand.
ATTATAGATTGAAAACTGCAGACTCAACAATTGATCTAGGTGTTTTTTTTTTTTTTTTTGACTCAACCGTGTCTTTTATTCCACATATTAATTATATTGTTCCAAATGCTTATGCCATTCTTGCTTTTATAAGGAGGAGTTGTTCTGACTTTCCTGATCCACGTACGTTTAGAATGTTATATGCATCTTACGTCAGATCGAAGCTAGAATATGCTACTGCTGTTTGGAGCCCATATTGTGGAATATACTTCTTTCCTTTTGAGGGAGTGCAGCGTATTTTCCTTAAATACGCACTTTCATCATTTAATTTTGTTGATCCCGTACCCTCATATAGACCAAAAGGGTTATTATTAGGTAATGAAACATTTAATATTGACGCAGATTTCAAGCTGCATTATTTGTTTCTGATAGAATACTTCGTCACCATAATATTATTTACATTGCCAACCAAACCAGTACATTAAATCGCGCGTGTGCCGATATAAATGCCATTAATAAAATGGATATAATGGATATAAAACCAAACCAGCTAATAGAGTTATGTACGTCAAAAGATTGTTTTAAATTACTCCTCTTTATATTATTTAATTTGTACATTTTTGTACAGAAATCAATACATATGAATTTATTTTAATCATAGTCTGTAAGGAAGTCATATACCATTGACTTAAATAAATAAATAAATAAAATAAATTAATAAATAAATAAATAAATAAAACCTCCAGAGCGTCTTTTTATGATCTTTTATATTTTATTCTTATCTTGCTATTTGTTTGCTTAGTTGTTCAGCTATAACTCAGGAACCATTAATAATTGCTCATTTAATTCTTCAGCAAATGAATTATTCAAAAAAAATTAATTTTACTCCATTTTTATAGTAACTTTTTTTAATAATATAATATATTCAAGGCGTAGGATTATTATTTGTTAGTATAGTGGAGCATGACTGATATTTTTAATTTTAATATTAAATCAAACATACACCAGTATTTATTATCCTGGTTTTTATATGAATATATTAAAAAAAAATTAGTTATTTCAGCCTTCGTTACAATTTTGTTGAAGAATAAAATAAGAAATCATAAACCATTGAGAAAAATTTAAAATTCTAATGATATCTTTTAAAAACCTATTATAATATTAAAAAACAATTCAAAATTTATACTTCTTGATGTCAACTTTGATTTAGGAATTATAAAATCAATCTAAATACCGAAGGCTTTTGATTTTCGGTACCATTAAAATGTGCCAAATTCACTTTTGTATTAGTTTTTCGAAATGAGGTGTTTTCATTCATAATGAAATTTCAAGTTTTTATAGTTCAGTGCCAAAAATTGTCAGAGGGCTAATTTTAGCAATTTTTTATATATAATACCAGGTTTATAAAAACCTATGCAATTTATATAGAATAATTTCGGTTAAACCACTTACTTGCTCTAAACCAAATTTGAATAAAGTATATCTTATTTGCATGACGTTCATCTGAAATAAGTAGCGACCAGACTGCTTTTTTATTCATACAATGCCTAATATAGGATTTTTAGTTTATGAATATTATATAAGGTATACGAGTTACACGACAAGTCAGGGACTTTTTGAATAAAAGACAAACAACGTTTTGTTTCCCCAAAAATTCTCTTTTAACTCGATATAGCTAATGCAGCGTTTTTCCAATTGTTTCCTCCCAAATAATGGGTTTTCGCCGTAAAAAGTCACAAGACGTTAAATCTTCGGTACATGCTGAATCGGGTGCTTCGACTAATACACACATTCGGACCAGTACGTTGTCATGGTGGAAGAGTAGCTTTTCGTGATAAATTGAGCTTTTTTTTGCTTCAAATTAATAAAAATAAAATGTATAAAATTCGCCGGTGCTCATTCAGATGTGAATGACACCACAAACCAAAAATCTGTCACCATAACCTTGTTGACCCACAAACCCACCTTCGTTGTCTTTATCTCACGTTCACCCGGAAAATTTCACTGCTTTAACTGTTCTTTGGTGTGTTGTGATGGATCCATGTTTCGTCGAACATTACGAAATGTCACAAAAACTACTTAGGATTGCGGTTAAATATCGCAAAAGTCCAGTGTGAGCAATTGAAAATTCATAGCGTTACGATCTCTTTTTAGCGACCTGAATATTTGGCAGTATTTGTGCTGGCACGACATAAACGGAATTCAGTAAACAACTTCCTATCCATTGAAGTTGATGGTTTACAGTCCCTATTGTATTTGTCAGGTCTTTCCTTGCTTATGCTAATGGTTTCTGTTCGCATAAAATAATGCTTTATGAACACTGGATTTTCACTAGTTCCCATTTTTGCTTAAATTCTCGTGGTGAAAGCTGTTGAATGCAGACAACCATAACAAAAATATGCCGCCAGCTTAAATTTTTATAGTAAGCTACTAACAGATGGTACTGACAGGAGCAGTGTTGAACTTAAATTAATTGCAAGGGAAGTTATAAAAGTCACAGAGATATGTGAAATTTTTGATCATGTGTTTCATAAATTAATATAAGTAACTTTATCTATATATATAAAATTCATTTTCTGTTTGTTTGTTTGTTTGTTTGACCGCTATACTAATTTTTGTTTTTCAATGGATTTCTCCTGAAATTTGGTGCACACACTCTCTGTACCCCAGGAAAGGTCGCCATATGCTTATCCACGCCTACTTTTACGCCCACTTTTTATATTTAATTAATTTTCTGGTTTTTTGTTATATTTGTTCGCTACACAAATTTTAACTTTTCAGTGAATTTCTCTGAAATTTGGTGCACACGCTCTCTGTACCCCAGAAAGGTCGCCATATGCTTCTTACCGGCCACGCCAACTTTTGCGCCCACTTTTTATAGACAATTCATTTTCTGGTTTTGGTATATTTATTCGCCACACAAATTTTAACTTGTCAACGGATTTCTCTTTTTTTAATTTTTTGCGGGTTTCGCTCGAATTTATTGCACATTTTTCTCATATCCCAGGCAAGGTCGTCATATATTTTTATCGGCAACGCCCACTTTCTTTAATTTTCTATATACGATTTTTTTGTTTGTTAACATATTTTAATTTTTCAATGGACTCCCTAAAATTTTGTGAATTATGAAATAAATGAACATTATGAAATAAATGTTGTAAGTCAACCTGTTAAAGGGTGATTTTTTAGCTATTATCTTTTTGGCAACACTGGTGTAAACAGCTGACGCACGTTTCGTTTGTCAAACATCTTCAGTTTGGTCTATAATTTAATCATGAATCGTCTTACAAACGAACAAACCTTGCAAGTTATTGAATTTTATTATCAAAATGCGTGCTCTGTTAAGAAAGTTCATCATGAGCTTCTTCCATTTTATGGTCAGTTTAATCGACCCACTGAAGCGGCTATTCGGGCTATTGTGACTAAATTTTGCACCAAATTTACATTGTTGGACATTAAGCCACCAACACGCTTACGTAGAGTGCGAAATGAAGAAAATATCGCAGCTGTATCGGCCAGTATTAATGATGACCATCAATTATCGATTCGTCGCCGTTCGCAGCAATTGGGCCTCTGTTACTCAACAACGTGGAAAATTCTGCGGAAGGATTTAGGTGTGAAGCCTTTCAAAATACAGCTGGTGCAAGAATTGAAGCCGAACGACCTACCGCAACGTAGAATTTTTGGTGAATGGGCTCTTGGAAAGTTGGCCGAAGATCCAATTTTTTTACCGAAAAGCTCATTTTTGGCTAAGTGGGTACGTAAATAAGCAGAATTGTCGATTTTGGAGTGAATATTAGCCAGAAGCATTGGAAGAGCTACCAATGCATCCAGAAAAAGTCACAGTTTGGTGCGGTTTATGGGCTGGTGGCACCGTACTTCTTCAAAGATGATGCGAATCGTAACGTAACTGTGAATGGTGAGCGCTACCGAGAGATGATATCCAACTTTTTTTTGCCCAAAATGCAAGAGCTTGACTTGCATGACATGTGGATTCAACAAGACGGTGCCACATGCCACACAGCCGCCTAGATCGTGCGATTTAACGCCTTTAGACTATTTTTTGTGGGGCTATGTTAAAGCTCATGTCTCTACAGACAATCCCGCTTCAATTGACGCATTGGAAGACAACATTGAAGCATTTATTCGTGAGATACCGGTCGAAATGTTGGAAAGAGTATGCCAAAATTGGACTAAGCGGATGGACCATTTGAGGCGCAGTCATGATCAACATTTGCATGAAATAATCTTCAAACATTAAATTATATGGACCGTACTATCGATTCAAATAAAGATTTCATGCATTTTTCTGAATTTTATGTGTTTTTTTTTTTGGAAAACTTTCCTATAGCTCTTAAAAAATCACCCTTTACAAATATTCCCGTCTCTCCTTTTTTATTATATGAAATGTAACACCCTAAAATTAATGCAGATTTATCTCATAGATGAACAGATACTGGTTGACTACCATTTTAGGATTACTCCGATGAGGTAAATTCGCACAAATATTTCCTTCTTGCCTTTTTAAGTACATTGGAAAACAAAATATTACATTTATTTCCATCTCGCCCTTTGGCTATATTGGAAAGCAACCTATTACAAAATTTCCATTTCATCTTTTTCACTATATAAATGAGTTGCAAAGGTGGAAAAAGAACTATTTGCAATTGTGATTTGCAATTGTACTACCTCAAATGCAAAAAGGCTTAGACTAAACAGAACTCTATAGAACCCGGTCGAGCCAAATTCGTATCGAGTTTCATCAAGTTAGACAATCTGAGTCGAGAAATGCTGAACACCTGAGCAAACCCGATAATGTCTTGAGCCCAAATATCAAGACAAGCTTTGTTAAGAGTAGCGGAAATGCCTGTATCTACTCAAGCGCGTCTAGAAATCCAGCGGCTAAGACAAGCTGAGTCGAGGGAATGTGAAACTCCTGAAACGACTTAACAACGTCTTCAGGCCCATTGCAAGACATGTTACAAAAGGTTTTTCTTAACATAACGTGCATAAGAAGACAATCTCTTACGGTAGCAGGTATCAACTTAGAATCTCCCTGTTTTTCTCATAGATACTTTAGCTTCTCCAGAGTTGGCAGTCAGCACAATTTTTTCGCACTAAGTATTTAGTCCTCAATGAACAAATTCCCCAAAAAAATTACTTATTCCCCTGAAATTGGGGAATAACTTCATGATAATACAGATTCTCCAAATTTTTACAAAGGTCCCCAAAAGAAATGAAGAAATTCTCCATTCTGCTCTCAATATCTGTCCTGCAATAAACGTATTTAAAATCTGTATTCCTTTCAATAGCATCATTTCGGTGCGCGGAAGCGGCGCGCGGACGCGGACGCGGACGCGACGAGTTGCGATGCGCTCGCGGAACACAGCTTAGTTGAAATATCGGAATGATCTGAAAAATATAATTTGGCAATTAAAATAAGTTGACAACAACTGCGTGGCAGCACTGTTGTGGCTGACGCGACGCACTCGCGAACACAGCTCAGTTAAAGTATCGCAATGATGTTAAAAATATATTCTGGCGATTAAAATAAGTTGAGACACTGCGCGGCAGCACGGGTATAGCTGCCAAACGCGCGGAGACGGCGCGCGGACGCGGACGCGACGCGCTCTCGGAACACAGATCAGCTAAAATATCGGAATAATCTCAAAAATATATTTGGCGATTAAAATAAGTTGACGACAACAGCGCGGCAGCACGGGTGTAGCTGCCAAATGCGCGGACGCGGACGCGGATGCGACTCGCTCGCGGAGCATAGCTCAGTGAAAAGTCTTATGATAAATTTTATCTAATTATGTGCAATAATTACTATACATATACTATAAGCAGTTGCTTAAAGTAACCTTTTAAATGTCGCATTCATTTTCCATTTTTTAAACTTCTATAAATTTGAAGTCTCTGCTCAATGATGATCACTTATTGGATAAAGTAATTCAATTTTTAAAAGTTTTGATTCCTTTAATTTGCAAACGATTCCGTTATATTTGATGTTTACAAAATAAATAAACATAAAAACAAGTAAGAGTGTTAAATTCGGCTATGCCGAATCTTTGATACCCTCCACCTGGGTTTTACGTTTACATTAATATCTGGACTTCTTGCACTATTTGTAACAAATGTATAAAAAATATTTGAATATGTAAACACTTTGATAAACCTATTACTGAATTACTACAACAAATGCTCTGAATTTTCAGCATTTTATAGAGGTGTCTACATATTTTAGGTCATAAATTGGCAGAATGACTCCCGATTTATCCCATTTTAAATACTAACCTGATCCAGATAATTACAAACAATATTAAGTTTAACCAGGTAAATGGTTTATTTTTTAATTTTCTTTTTAATTTAAATTTTTTAATATAAAGGTGCATTTTATTTTTTACAATCCTTTTCAATTTTCCAGACCTATTAGTATAGGGCACATTTGTGAGTCCGCATAGATCAACTTTCAACTCTTACTTCTTTTTATTGTATTAAATCTATCTTTGTGTCTTTAAATTAATTAAGATAATTAAGATGAAAATATTTAACAAACTGTTTTTTTTTAGTTAATATCTGAACATTTTACTGATACAAGGCAAAACTAAAACTGCCAAAAATTTCAGTCAAAACTATTTTGAATGTATTTGTTAAATATCGCATAATTTTTTTCAATTTTAAACTTTAAAGTCTTTTTAAGTCTGGTAATAACTCCATAATATGAAGGAAGTAAATATGTGGATTCTTTAATAACAATGACAAGTATAAAACACTGTTTTGTGCATAACATTAAAATATTATAAATTTGAGCATAATTAATTTAGAAACATAATTAATTTTAGAAAAATGTCCGATTCGTTTTTCGATGATGCTGAAAACACATCAAAGAAATACAGAACATAAAAATTTTGCTTCAGTTAGTTGAGAGACGAGAAGCTAATGGATGGCTGGAGCAGGTCAAAGGTGACGACTATAAATGCAAATGCAAGGCTTTTGAAAATATATTAAAATGCGATAAATCAGATCTAAGTATACATGCTTATAACCACTGTTATAAAAAATCTTTTAAACCCAACAGTATTGCCATAATTTGAAATTGTAAAGATGCTAAATTGCAAAAAAAAGATGCTTAAACGTACTGGATGCTAAATTTTTTTTTTTCAAATTTCATTACCTTTATACTGAAAAATTATATACTTATTAATAAATTCTTTGGTTTTTAAATCGAAAAATTAATATAAAACATATGTTTCGATTTATATTTTTTAATTTTTAATTAAAATTATTTTGGATTTCATCTGAAATTTTTATTAACATCAAATTGAGTTTATTTTAAACTTAAATTAAATATTTTTAATTTTAGAGGGATTTTTTTTTTTTATTTAAAATATAACAGAAATTACATTATCAAAAGATACGATTATATTAGAATAATTGGTTTATGGAATCTAACATTTCTGTGATGTCTTCATCTTCAAGTTCTTCTTGGCTCTGATATATTTCTGGCGATCGACTCTTATCAACGACATCGCTCGGTATATTGTAAGTGTGACAGCACCAATTTTTCAATTTCAATCCTTCTTTTATACGTATTACAGAACATAACAACTCGGATTTTATTCTGTTCGAAGTTTGCTTTTAACTAAAGCTATTAAGCTAAACAAACGTTCAACTTCGGCTTTTGAGAAAGACAAAACTAATATAGACAACACAAATATTGATTCCTAAAATGGATTTTCGCCAATAGAATTTTTCAATCCATAAAGAGGTTGTATTCAGTGTTGTATCCCAGTTTTGTTCTGTGATATAACTCCATTGGATTTGAATTTTTTCTGTTTCAGATGATATAAATTTAAACTCTTCTAATATATTGGTTATCTGTTCTTTTACCCGTTTTAATGTTTTTTGTATTGAAAATTTTGGCATTTTTTTAATACAATAATATTTTTTGGCAATCGACTTTCAAATTCATTAAAAACTGTTGTTGGTGTTTACATTCTTCTATTTCAAAATGTTTTGTTATATTTGTTGAAAGAAACGAGCAGAGTGGTAAAAGGAGTAGTACACAAAATTACTGTACTACACTTTGGGAAATAAAAACATATCAATACCATTAAAAGATGCTAAAAGCAACATTTTATTAATAAAAGATTCTAAGTTAGCATCTAGCATCTTTTGATAAATTTTGGATGCTAAACGACAAAAAAAGTTGCTAAATCTAGCAACTAAAAAGCTAAAACGGCAACACTGAAAACCAAGATCAAATATTCTGTTTGAGTTGTAACATCTCATTTGCAAGCCATTTTAATTAAGCTGCGTTCACACTATGTGTTTTGCTTGTGTTTTTCTTATTGTTTTAGCACATGCAATTTGTACACATAGTGTGAACCCTTTCAAAAACTGTTTATGTACAACACATTTGGCAAAACATATGTAAATTTTTCAATTAGAGCAGGTTCTATTTTGGCATGACAACCACATTAAAATACAATACTGCTTGTGGCGAAAGAAAAACAGAGTAAATTATAAAGATAAATATTGAAAGAAAAATAAATTGTTTAATATTAATTAACAATTAAAAAATATAAAAAATATATTACTTTATTTTTAACAATAACTTTTTGTAAATTCACAAATTAAATCAGCTGTTGTTTACATTTAGAGGTTATGTCATACGGAAATACATATGTACGTTTGATCGCAAAATGATGAATTGTATGTACAACGCCAATTTTGACACACACGCCGAATTACGTATGGATCGTAAAACTGAATTTACATATGGAAAATACACATAGTGTAAACACACCTTTAATTGTGTAAATTTTAAATGCACATCTAACCATATCAAAAAGATGAATTAAACAGAATTGCAAAAATACTTTTTTTATAATATCTGTATGTTTTTTATATTATTCTTATGTAATTCTCATGATATTTTTATCTTATTTTTTATTTTTACATAATTGAAATTGTACAAATTAAAAATAAATTTTAAAAAAAGTAGTGTAGGGAAAAAAGGGAATTTTTTTCATAAGCGTAGAGATTTCTGAAAAAATCTCCTAGCATCACTAGTACCTATTAAAAAACAATGTAAAAATTCACAAGACAACGCGACATAGACTTGCTTTGTTCAAAAGCTTCCATAAGACTGAATGAAATTGTTGCTTACTTTACTCTTTGGTGAGTATTTTCATTTTTGTTCGGCTGTATACATATAAGAAGCCAATTTGAGTTCGGTTTACTCGTGCTGCTATGCATATGTTTGTGTGTTAACAAAAATATACGATATCCCAGTCATCATTTCGAAGATTGTTTTAACAAAAAATACCTTACTGTGTCTTCTTCGAGCACTTTTGATAATTAAAAACTGCTTAATCACATGCGCTATTAGAAAAAGACTAGATAATGATTTTTGCTTTCTCTTAGAAAGTGATTTATAGAAAAATTACATTAAATAAGACTCAAAAATGAGTCGAAACTGATTAGAAAAGCGGATAAAAAAGACTCTCAAGAAGATTCGCGGGTAAGGTAATATTTAATCCCAACAAAAGAATATTTTGTGATCAGCAAAAGGGCGCATTTATAACTGTCATATGAGTCAAAAAGACTCTACATGATCATTTATTGCATAAAATGCTTACTGGGATTTTATTCACTATCTGTAGAAACAGGTTTTTTAAGTAAAACAAATCTGCATACAATTTCAATTCTATTTCGTTCACAATGATACGATCAGTTTGTTTACTAGCTACTAGTAAAATAAGAAAATAGTATTATAATACAGCGTAATGATGAATTGTACTTCTCAATTAGTTTATTTTTAATGTGCCATAAGAAGTTCGGTTTGTGCTAAGAAAAGCATGAATATATGTTTCCCAGGGCGAAGCTTCATCATTGCACTATGATTAAGTTGAGCTCCGCGACTATTCATAATGTGAATAGCTCGTGTCAAAAATTTTTGGTAGTTGGGAATGGCGTTTGTGTTAAGAAAAGCATAAACGCATGTTTCCCAGGGCAAGGCTCGATCATTGCACATTGATTGAGCTGAGCTCCGCGGTTATTCTTAATGTGGATAACTGTTGAAACAAAATTTTCGGAATGGCGTTTGCCTCCGTCCCGACATTAAATAACAAAGTTTAAAAATTTATTTTAATTAACATCTTTTTTTAACATCTGACAAAAAATAGTATTTTTCTAAACAACAATTTTTTTTACAGGGTAAATAAATATTTTATGGCTTACCTACCTACCTACTACTTTTGAAAGCAAGTATGCAGGGTTTATACATGTACTAAAAATACAACTCTTAAAACCATACTATTTTTTCAAATCTAAAAATTTCAGAATTTTGTAAAAATAAAATAAAATACCGATTTATTTTAATATGCGCTTATTATGGATATACATATACAAAATATATGAATATTATTTATAGTATTTTGATATTGGCAACAGTAGTATGTATCAATTTGTAACATTTTGTGATGTTATAAAAATCGCAGAATATTGATATTGATTTTATATAGTTTCTTTTATTAATTAATTAACTTAAATATTACACCAAAAAATATTGATATTGATGAATTTTTATATTATTAACACAACGACCACAAAAACAACATGCACAGCTATGACAAAATACAAAATTTAGGAAAACAATATAGGAAAACGTCATATTTTTTTTTACCTTTTCAGTGATTTCTCGGCACCTATGAAACCTATTGTCATGATTTAAAAACAGGAACCTTTTCAAGATGTTAGTGAATCATTCTCACTAAAAACAAGCGCCCTATCTGCCCTATTGAGGGCGTTATCACAAGAACACATATTCAAATAATATTTTCTCATGACTTTTTAATTTTTCGCTCAATTCTCGGGACCAGATTAACCGATTTGGACGATTTTAAATAGCAAACTTCTCAGGATGTTAGTGAATCATTGTTTATACCAAGGAGCACCCTAGCTATCCGATTGAAGCCGTCATCGTGATTTCCACAGACGGACAGACGGACAGACGGACAGCCGGACAGACGGACAGACGGACAGACGGACATCGTTATATCAACTTCGCTTGTTATAAGGATCACAAATATATATATTTTATGGGGTCCAGAATTTTTTTCCTAATTATTACAAACGGAATGACAAACTTATATATACCCTCTGCACACTGGAGTGGAGGGTATAAAAAAACTTAATGCAGTTTCGCAGCTTATTTTTGAAGATATAGCTGCGAGATGGAAATAAATGCTATACCGTCTCATAAAAAAACTTCAAAAAAATTTCAATTGAAATAAAAAAACAATTTACTCCCCAAAAAATTTAAACATTGGGGAATTTTTTCATCATGAACAAATTCCCTAATCCCATACAAATTTTTGGGGAGAAAGTTCAGCGCCTGGTAAGCATAGTGAACCATTTTTCAAGTCAAAGGTCTTTGAATCCCGGTCAAGACCGGGTAAAAACACACAAATAAGTTTCCACCTAATTTATATATTACATACAATTTATAACAAATCCTTTCTTTGTTCTACTTTAAGTTATAATTATTCTAACACTAACTAACTACTCGTAACTATGTGCGTAAAGGCGTACTAAATCAAATAACATATTCAACGAAATAACATACATTTACTTAATTGTTGCAATATGCGTTTATTCTCGTATGACTAGTTAGTAGGAAAAATGTGCGTAAATTGAATTTGTGCCTGTCTGTCAATTAACGTCGAAGAATTCAATTAACTAACAAGCAGCCAGTATATCAAATGTAAATTGAAATGTTGTGTTTAAATTCTCAAGAACTTCGCCTTTTTTGCTTGAAACTTCAACTCATCCTACGAAATTTTCTCCCTCGCATCTATGTATACCCCCATTTTCAAGTTAAAAATATATGCATATTATTATTTATTCACAAATGAAATCCTTTCGTCGCATATAACTATGCCGCATTTGCCGTGATTATCATGCTTATAGAAGGTTCATTCCACATTAATGTTTCATACCGCGTTTTAAACAAAAATTATACATATTCCCGCTTTTTTTTAAATTTTTCAGCAATTAAGCAACAAATTTTAAAATTTATAAATTTATTTCCAAATTATATTTGCCTTTTTTTAGGTTGAAAAAAAGTTGAATAGATTGAAAAAAAAAAATTGGAAATTATTCATTTTATTATCTACTTTTTCATGGTATCGCACTTTAAGCAGTCGAAAAATGATAAAATTAAATTAGTTTTTTTTAATTGTTTCAATTTCCTTTAACTGTTCCAAGCAAAATTCAAAAATTCAAAATATTATTAAAGACAAAAATCATAGATATATACCCATTACATTAAAAAAAGTGACTCTATAATAGTAATTACCCAATGTAAATATTTGAAATATGTAAAAGCTTATTTATGAAAAAGTTTTTGCAAAATCACAACATGAATTAACAAATTTGAATTTGAAGTGATTCATTAACAATGACAGATATAACAGAAATAAAAGTTGCGAACAGGCAATAAAATATTTGGGAAGTTTAGAAAAGGCAGTAAGTCGATTATGACAACTCAACAGTTGGCCCCAAAGTGCATAATAATAAAGAAAAGGCTAATATTTATAATAGAAGAAGTTTTTTGAAAATTTCCACAAAACAACATATAATAAGATATCACCAGTTGACCGTAAGGTGATTAAGCATATTGAATGGCTAGAAGTCTAAATAATACCTGCTGGTATAGAACAAGAATTAACAACACCAGAAGAAGTAAAATTGTTTATATATGGGGGGTTTCATGTCAAGTGCACCAACTTTTGAAACCGATGTCTTCCGATCAGGATGAAATTTGCACCAAAGTTAGTCCTATTGGATAGTAGTTTAGACACAATTTTTCAACAAGATCGGTCCAGATCTCTCTGAGTTAGAGGGGATCAAAATTTGACATTTTGGCCAAACAGGTGTTTTTTCTCAACCTTGTAACTTATTACCTATTGTTCTTAAAAAATTTTCTCCCAGACAGTTTAGATAGCTATTTCTTCAATATTTTGGAAAAAATACTTAAAAAAAAAAAAAATTTGTAGACTTTTTTTTTTGCTAAATGAAAGCTTTTTTTGCCTTTTTTTCAAAAAGGGCATTTTTTTTTTCTTTTTTTTTCATAAGAAAGCTTAGGATTTTTCCTTTAAGAGTCTTTTGGTCGCTTAGTGGGATGGGAGTGGGATATCTATCAAAATAAATGTTTTGTAACTCAAGACAACGGTTTTTCAATTTTTCACAAATGCACTATTTTGAATTTTTTCCTATTTGTGTGAAAAACCTTACAAGTAAAACTTATACTGAGAAACTAGACAAACTAAACTTTCCGAAGGTAGATAACGTACCTAACTAAAATTTTATACCCTCGATACTGTAATACCCAGAATATGTTAACCTCAGGAAAAAAATCGCTTTTTTGCTATAGAAATGTTGAAAAATTATTATTTTTTATTTATTTTTAATAATAATTAAATTAATGTATAATAATAATAATATTAAAAATAAAAAGATAAATAATTTATTAAAATTTAATCTTAATTACATTAGATCCATTTATATCACAACTATTTTTATATTCTTAATTTATTGTAGCTGATGAAGTATTTAAGTCTTGTAAATTTTTAAATACCCAGTCTTTCATCAAGCTTTTTTGTCGCCTTTATTTACTGCGTTTTTCTGTCAATCCGTTCTTGGCGTTACTAGGTTCAGCTGTTGATTTCGCTGCTGGTTTATTTGTTGTCTTTGGAAAGAAATCTTATTGAATAGAGGCAGAAAACTTTTTCAACTTGAGTCTTCCATCGACAAGTGGTATAAAAGCATGGTATTGAGCGGTGCCATCAATTGTTACCGCAGCATCGAATCTGCTCTTAATGTTTCCTGATGATCCTCTTTGCTACTAAAAACTATTTTAGTTTCTTTACAATAACTCTTTGCCCAATGGAATAAAGCAGTCGCATCTAAGAGGCGATCTTGATAAGAGCACTGGAGGCTATGCTTCGTTGAATTTCTTTTAAGGTTTGCTCCAATACCATCACATGCTCCTTTATCATGAGCAGTAGGATGAAAATGCCACTCAGCTGGTATTCCAAAATCTTTTTCATGGGCCATAAGATTTGCCAAGCTACATTTGTTTTTAAAATGTTGACGAGCTCCGTCCGAAACGTAGTATACCTTCTTTACTGTAAATTTAGATTTTAGATATTTTAGTATTATCTTCTGGTACTCATAAACTGCAACGGTATCATGCTTTAACTCATCGGATATGATTGCCATACTTTTGTGTTCCAGTTTTTCATCTTTCATGTAGTAAATAACTGCTGTGAATATAGTTGCTTGGTCGTTATTGAAGTGGAATGCTTGTATGGCATCCTGAAGAACATATTTATAGTTTTCTGCGAAATGATATGAAATAACGAATTCACCAGACTTCAAATATATCTTCAAATCATTGAAGAATGACTATTGCTCTTTGACTAAAAAGTCATGGTTTCTCAAGTTTAGCAATCCTGTACACATTTCTTCCACAAAATCATCCACATTTAAAATGATTGTTTTCAATGTGCATCTGTCAGTCTGAATCCAAGAATCAAATTTGGCCTCCTCTATATATTCTCGATCTAAAGAGTTGACTAAATTTTCTTTGATGAATGTGGTTTTCGGGCAATTGGTACATTCACCTAAGTGGCAAGAAGTTGTTGCATTAGGACACATAGACAATTTAAGGCAATCGCGGTAATCGTGTAAATCTTCTGCCGAATCATCTGTTAAATACTTTAAGTTGATTTCCTTCAACATCAGTTTAACATTTTCATGGTAAATGCAAACACATACTGTGTGAGTTCCGCTGCTTTCTTCCAAAACGCAATGTTTTGGCCTCATTTGGGTTAATTTCGTGAAGCCAATTCTAACATCCTCGTGTTCAGATTGAAATGTTGCAAATAACTCATTCAGGTTACAGATAACCATTCTCTTCTCTTATGTTATGAAGGTATGTTACATACCTTCGGAAACGTTAATTTGTCTAGTTTCTCAGTATAAGCTTTATTTGTAAGGTTTTAGACACAAATAGGAGAAAATTCAAAATAGTGCATTTGTGAAAAATTGAAAAACCGTTGTCTTGAGTTACAAAACATTTATTTTGATAGATATCCCACTCCCATCCCACTAAGCGACCAAAAGGCTCTTAAAGGAAAAATCCTAAGCTTTCTTATGAAAAAAAAAAAAAAAAAAAAATGCCCTTTTTGAAAAAAAGGCAAAAAATGCTTTAATTTAGCAAAAAAAAAAATTCTAAAAATTTTTTTTTTTTTAAGTATTTTTTTCCGAAATATTGAAGAAATAGCTATCTAAACTCTCTGGGAGAAAATTTTCTAAGAACAATAGGTAATAAGTTACATGGTTGAGAAGAAACACCTGTTTGGCCAAAATGTCAAATTTTGATCCCTTCTAACTCAGAGAGATCTGGACCGATATTGTTGAAAAATTGTGTCTGAACTACTATCCAATAGGACTAACCTTGGTGCAAATTTCATCCCGATCGGAAGACATCGGTTTCAAAAGTTGGTGCACTTGACATGAAACCCCCATATACATTAAAAGACTCTAAAACCCCTGGATTTGATGGGATAAGCTCAATTATGCTACTTTTTTCGACGTGATTCTGGAAATTTGTAATTTGTGTTTGAAAAGTGGTTATTTTCTAAAGCTCTTCAAAACAGCAAAAGTTGTACCAATAGTAAAACCAGACAAAGAAGCAAAATCTCCAAAAAGCCATCGCCCGATTAGCATGATAAGCTGCCTTGATAAAGTGTTTGAAAAAATAGTTCTGAGAAGACTTAATACTTTTACTGAAAACAACAACATCCTACAGAAAGAAAAGTTTGGTTTTAGAAAAGACCGCTCAACAATACATCAAGTAAAAGGATTGATTACTTTTATATCAAACTAGAGTGCTCTGTCGTGCTGCGCTATGACTTTTCGAGACTAATTGACATGGATGTTTTCATAATCCATTTTTCGTTCGAAGTCTGTATTGCATAATTAAAACATTTAAATTAGTTTACTTTACATATACATATTTTTATTTTATTTTAATGCTTTCTGATATTTTTTGTTTTTTCATTCGATGTACAAATTTTCTTCGGCGTTCCTACTCCGGAGTAAGATACATGTAGCTGCCCATGAGATAAATATGGATTTTTAAAATTAAATCCGGTAACACTTAACGATGGCCTTGAATTTAGAATATCATTTGGCAATTTTTTTATTTTAGCGATCTTTAATTTTGGCGATTTTTGATTTCTTCGATTTTTGATTTTTCTGATTTTTGGTTTTGAAAATTTTTGTTTTTGGCGATTATTGTTTTTCACTACTTTCGGTTTTGCCGATTTTTGAATTTGGTGATTCCGCCCATATTTTCCACGACCACCCACATTGGTAATTAATATACTTTTTTGAATAGGAAGTGCCACGCCTACTAATCCTATACCGCCCAATTTTGCAGACTACTCACATTAATATCTGATGGACTCTTGTAGAGTGTCGAAACTTTCACTTTTATAGTACACCAGATATATGATATTAAATCTTTACTTTGTATGGACAGTACTACGCCCACTGCTCCGATCACACCCGTATTTGATTTGACTACTCTCGTTAATAAAAGATGACCTTGGACAAATTTGCAAAGTTGCATATGTCGTAGTACTCGATAATATATCATATTGAGTAATTGCTTTGTATGGGAGGAGCCACGCCCACTTATCGGCTCTCGACCATTTTTGGCATGGCTACTAACATAAATAATAGGTGACATCACACAAATTTGCAAAGTTATTTCTGTCGTTGTACTCAATATCTTTGATATTAAAAATTAACTTTGTATGAAAAGTGCCACGCCCACTAAAAATATGGAAAAAATTTATAGCCTATATCACTTCCCATATCTGCAGTAAGACACTTTGAAAACTTTAGGAAGATCAGATGAACAATTACGGAGATTACCTCCTACAAACAAACAAACAAACACACATTACCTCTTTATTATATTAGTATAGATAATAAGTATTTGAAAAAGTACTGACATAGTATTGTTAGATATAGAAAAGGCTTTTGACTCCATATGGCACAATGGTCTTATTTTTAAACTTTTTTTTTGCTAACCGATTTATATACAAAAGATAATACATAAAGATTTTTTATATGAAGGATCATACGTAGTAAACACTGACAATGAATATTCCACTCAATGAAATATTCCTGCAGGCGTACCACAGGTACAGTGTTATCACCTACATTATACTCAATATGTATGTATATATATCTGACTTTAAAGTACTGAAAGATCAATCTGCAGCACTATACGCAGATGAAACTGCCATAATAATAACAGAAAAAGTCTCAAACGTTATTATTTAAAAACAAGTAAGAAAATTATAGTCGGTCTAGACCGACTATACGATACCCTATACCATGCGTTTAATTTAATTTTTTTGGCTGTTCATATCGGATGCTATATCTATATGGAGACTAGGTCCAAAAATGGACCGATCCTGATTATGTTTGGTAAAGTCTCTTGTATTTTGCAAAAATATATAAAAACAAAATCTGAGAAGAATCAGTACAATATTTTTGTTTTTTAATAGATTTAAGTGAATATCGGGAAGCAGCTCTATATTGGACCAAAGGGATCATTTTTGGACTACTCATTAATGGACGTAATGAACGCATACAAAACCCAATTTGAGTAAGATCTATATGACAATTTGGATCTTATGCCAATTTATGTCGATTTCATAGGGGTAATTTGTAGGGGGGCTAGGTCTGAACATGGACCGATTCTCACCAATTTCAACAGCGTTCATCCCATGGTCGATAAAAGCTTACATACCAAATTTCATAAAAATATATTCATATTTGCGACCTGCAGTTTGATTACAAGGTTTACATGCACACACAGACGGACGGAGGGACGGACGGATGGACGGACGGACGGACGGACATTGTTAAATCAACTCAGAAAGAGATTCTGACTCGATCGGTATAATTAAAGATGGGTCTGGGTCAAATATTTTTGGTTGTTACAAACAGCAGCACAAAGTCATTATACCCAAACCACATAGTGGTATAGGGTATAAAAATGAAAAAAGGCCTTTTGCATGCTAAAAAATTCATTCGTAAGTGGAAAATAAAAATCAATGAAACAAAAACACAAGCTGTAATATTTCCCTTTAACAAAAGTGTTCCTAACTTTTCATTGAAGCAACATGAATCCCTTTTCTTGACTTCATTAAATATTTTGGTATAATAATAAGTAGATAATAAAATTGAGATTTAGACATCACATTCTTCAAGCAATAATATGTGGAAGAGCTTTATTTCGTCTAATAATGCAAGCGGCAGTTCACAATGCAAGCGGCAGTTACATTTTTCATGCCATCTCGTTCTCACACACAGAAATTCACATAAGTGCCACTCGTTTTTTTTATGAAAATGTAACTCACATTTGTCGCTGAAGTTTGTCTATTCCTACTCCAGCAACATATTTGTTCGAAAGTAGTTGTTTCCATTACTAGATAGCGCTGTTTTCGAATTTGACATTTAAACTAAGAATTATCAATGAAAATTAAAATCGTTTCTTAAAAAAAATGTCATTTATGTTATAATATTATCTGTACAATATTATAATTATAAATATTTCTACAGTTTAATAATATTCAAAATACATCTCTGTCGGTTGCATTCGAAGAAAACATAAGTTAAAAAACATATGCATTCGAAGAAAGCATGTGTTATTGTTTGTTTGTTTTTTGGTCAGCAATTAAAATTTGAAAATGAATGAAGCCGACACATTCAAGTTCACATTCACGAGAACTTGTGGAATATTAGTTCCCATGGATAAAAGGACACGGTACAGCGAAACGTGGTCTGGGATGAAGTTGGGAAAACATTTGGTCTAACCGGTAAGTAATTATGTTCGTTGTATGAAGAAGTAACACAGAGTACTTTTTTTAATAATTTTTTTGTTAATATAGGTGAAAAGTCTAAAAACAAGTTTAAAGCATTAAGGGACAAGTATAGGAGGCAAAAGGATCGTGAAAATGGTGCTAATAGAAGTGGTGCTGGAGCTTACGGTAAGGAGAAATGGGTGTTTTTTAAGCACTTACAGTTTTTGGAAAATGCTTTCAAAAAACGAAGGTATGGACATATTTGCAAAATAGACTGGGAGTGTAATATTTTTATACATAATTTTTCTTCAAGAGTCACTGATTCTCTTGCGTGGTCTGCTGACAACACTGGAATTTCTACAGACAACTGTGATTTCTTCTCCCTAGAATCACAGAATATAGAAAACGAATTGTTTAGCACAATTAAACAATAAGGATCTCAACAAACTACATCAACCCCATTGCCGTCCCCCGTAATTGATTGCAGCACACCGTCGCCTACATTTTCCCAAACCAGAGCGCCAAAAAAGGCAAAAAGATCTGCCGAGGACATATTTGAAGACCTAACAAATAAGCTAATGCCATGTGTAGAGCCATCTGTGTCGCAGTCATTAGAGCCGACTTCGTCTTCCAAATATCACTCGGCAGTTGTTGATTGTATAGTGGAAACCTTGGGCAAATTAAACAAGGATGGAGCCGAGGCATGTGAGAAGGAGCTTATGAAAGTGGCCACAAAGTTTCGATTTAATTATTAGTTTATTATATTTACTTTTTTATGGTTTTGTTTTTAAATAAAAAAAATGAATTAAATAGTCGATTATTATTGTTGAGTTAAATGTGTGGGTTATATAAATATTCCTTAAGAGTTTCTCGTAACTGTTGTACCTCGTGGCCAGCGTGATTCGTTCCCAGTTGTGATACATTCTGCCAATTGCTCATATTATCATTACTCTCGATATTTATATTTTCACTGAAGGCAGTAGTGTTTTGTTTTTAAAATGAAGTTATGAAGAATCACAGTGCAGCGAACGATGGAAGATGCAGTTTCGCAACTTGCATTTATGACAGTGTGGTAGATTCTAAATTTACTGGCTAATATCCCGAAACTGTTTTATATTGTTCTTCTAGCAGAAGATAAGCGCGTGTTGAAGTGGCGTTTAGCGGACGAAAGTTCTCTTCCACCATATGGACGCATCAAATGCAGTTTTAGGGGAAAAGTTTCATCGCCAACAAAATAAAATGGAAATTTTATAATACTATCAGGTAGCTCTGTGTCTTGTTGCAAATTGAAACGATTATGTAACAAATCTTGGCCAAAATCAGTCCGTTTTAGAACTCCTCCTATGAACAAAAATTTTAAGAATTTATTATATATTATATTAAAAAACATACCATCAGATTCAGATCCATACGCGCCCACATTAACATGTGTAAAGTTGTAGTCTGCATCACAAACTGTTAGGAGAACAATTGAAAATGTCTTCTTGTAATTAAAGAATAATGATCCACTATTCGGTGGACATTGAATTACGCAATGCTTTCCGTCTATGGCTCCAATACAGTTTGGCATTCCAGTTTTTGGCAAAAATTGTTCGGCTATAAACTTCAGGCTTTCGTTGTTAGGTTTCGGAATAAATTCTGCGTTAAGCAGAGTTCAGAAAAAAACACACACTGAATAAAAAACTCGTACATATATGTAAACAAACATAACTTAGACCAACACACATATATTTTTATTTTCATATCAATTATGTTTGTTTTTAAATTTTCTTCGGTGCCCAACACCAACACCAAAAAACAGAACATGTACAATAAACAGGTTCGAGTTCAGTTATATTTTAAACACGACTTAAAATATAACTGAACTCGAACCTGTTTATTGTACATGTTCTGTTTTTTCTTACTACACGAGCCACAACACGACTTAAAATATAACTGAACTCGAAACTGTTTATTGTACATGTTCTGTTTTTTTTTTCAGTACACGTACCAGAACATGAACTTGAAATAAAGCAACACTCAAAAATGTGTGCTTTATGTGTGATTGAAACAAAAAGTACGTGATACAAAAATGTTCGTGTAAATAACGAAATATTAAAACGAACACAGTCATGGTTGTGTTGGGCACCGTAGAAAATTTAGAAACGCACATAATTGATATGAAAATAACGATATGTGTTGGCTGCTTTTGAACAGAATATTGTGTGTTTCATGTGTGTATTTTCTGAACCTTGGCGTTAAGCGCTACCCATATTGATTCCGTTGTTTCCTTTATTATATTATGTATAGTCGACTTTCCGATACGAAAGGCGAAGGACAGAGATGAATAGCTCATACCTGTGGCTACAAATCTATAAAATAATTATTTTTCATATTATTTTCATTTCAACCACAATCACTTGCAAAATGCGCACGCTAGTCTTTACCTTAGAGTTACCAGTAGCCTCGCACGCTCACTTATTGCTCTACGGATAGATTTCTTGCTTAATAATGGACCAACTTTATGTAGAAGCAAATCAAATTGGACGTCAGTCATCCTAACAAAGTTATAAAAACTTTCGCTGTCTTTCAACCTCATTTCCCGGAGCAGATTAGTGCCATCTCCAAAGGTATCTCTCTTTTGAAGTATATCGAAGACCCACCAGCGTCTTTTATTTTCATTTTTTTTTAACAATATTTAACAATATAGACCCACTAGCTGTTCCACAACAAAAACGCGCATGTTGTGTCTTGAAAGTTGTAGTTGTTGCTGGGTACAATAACAGCCTATAAATATATTTGGTTCACTTATTAATTAGAATATATGTTTTTTTTTTATAATTACCACTTCTTCATTTACACCACAATTGTCCATTTCTTGCTGTTCACAATTTATTTGCTTTACAAAATGAAAACAATCTGTCAGTCAGCTGTTTATTCGAACTCATTTCCGAATATATGTTGCTTGCATTGTGAACGGCTTTTGAAAGTGTCGCTTGCATTGTGATTTCCGCTTAAATTGTAAAAATAACATCAAGATTAACATAAATATTTGTAGATCGAAAAAGCTCTTCAAGTTATGATATAATCTTTATCTTCAGTAATGAAGATTATACTTATATAAGCTATAATATGAAAATTTCTTTAAATTAATTCATAAATTTATTGAGCTTGAGGCCAATATTTCGCTATCCCCTATCACCTGGATAGGATCTTCGGGAATATATTTCTTTAAATATTTATAAGGTTTTTCCTATCTTTTTTCTTTACGCTGTAATTGTTATCTATATCCTGTGTATTTTTATGTTAGTATAAGTTTATATTTGTTGTAATACAGAATATTTTTTCCAGTGTTTCTGTTATAACGCTAACTAATCGGTTGTACTGCTCTGGGGGGAAATTTTTGACAAAAAAAAAAAATTTACTTATAAAAGTTTATTTAAAAGTTATTTACTTATTAAAAGTAAAAAGTTAAAAACAAAACAAAAACTCAACAAGTTTTTCAGTAAAACCATTACCAATAAAATAACAGTTGTTGATATAAAATAATTTTAATTATTAACCTTGTTATATAATTAATTATATAAGTTTTTAAAAGAATTAATACTAAAATGACAAAATATTTATATTTTAAAGCAATAAAAAAATTACAGATTAGTTCAACAAATAAAATTTTTATACCAAAATCATTAGAAAAGCATTATTACAGTTTATATATTTTTTACATAACGGTAAGAATATAACACTGTTTAGAAATAATAAAAAATAATAATGTTCATAACGAAATTTAATTGGACCATTAAGAAATCAATTTCAAGGTTTGGATCAATATTTTTTTAAATAAATATTTTTAAGGTTTGCCCAAAAAATTACTTTTAGTTATTTTTCTCAAAGAGTTTGAAAAGTTTTTCATAAAAAAAAAAATTTTTTTTTCACATTTTTTAATATTTTGAAATTCAAATACAATTTTTTTTAACTGAAATTAAAAAATTTTTATTTGAAATTTTAGAAATTTAAATCTTTTACTAAACAAAACAAAGTTATCAGTTAAAAATTCAATTTACAGTTAAAAAAAGGTCTATGAGAGTTGGAAAATTTCAATCGAAATTTACAAAACAACATTTAATATCCAGAAAAGTTCATTTGAAATTCAATAATTTACTTCTAAACTCACATTTAAAATTTCTGAATTAAATGGAATTTTCTCAATTTCAAATGGAACTTTCTAAAATTTAAATTACATTTTTAAGTGATAATTTTGCTATTTTTAGTAAAAGATTTTAGTTTCTGATTTTAAATGGCAACTTCTGCATTTCAATAAGTATTTTCAACAAAATTAGGTTTCTGGGGCCAAATGACCGTATTCGCTAACGAAATTTTTCGATCGAAATTATTTTTTTATTTTCCAAAATAATATACTAAAAATAATTTTACTCTGTCACAGTTAACGAATTATGGCCCCTAGTGAAGAGTAAAAATTAAACGAGTGCTGATGTTTGTCTGTCTTTTCTAAATAATAATTTCGATTGATTTTACTCGATATCGAATGCGGTGATTTGGCCCCTGGTATAAAATGAAGGTCATATGACTGTAAGAATACTGTTTAAATTTTTACTTTGTGGTTGCCTATGGATGAAAATTTGTTTAAAACAGCATATGTAGATATTTCTTGTTTGTGGTGAATATTCATTATGGCTAAAGTACTTAGTCTTTCTTCATTATTTATCTGAGCCATTTGTTAATTCTCCGCAAAGTTGAGAAAAATCTTTCAGCCGTTGAGTTTCTTACCGGCAATGAAATAAAAATTTGAATTTTATTCAGAGATTAGGGTATATATCTTCGTCCTAGTGAGATATATGCTTTCATCTGGAACTTCTGTTGAAACTTTCCATTTGAGCTGCCAATGAATAATTTCGGATTCCAGCTTTGCAAGTTGAACTTCTTTTTTAGTTGGTGCAGTCCACCAAAGTCCTCCAAACTTGTGAAATTATCCTTTTCAATTCAGTATACGAAAGTTTTGTGATATTTTTTGGCAAAAGCTTAGGTATGCTAAAAACATTTTAGCATTCTTCCTAAATAGATTCTAATAAAGGAATATAACCCACAATACAAAAGTATTCTTCACAATCCCGTATTGGGTGCTTTCTTATAAATTTAGTTTTTTCGACTGATATGTGATATTATTTTCGCTTTGTTAAAAATAAATTAAAAGATTTCCTCTGCTTCACTTTTTTTTTTTTTTTGCAGAATTACGCTCATGGGTTGTGTGAGGGCAAGAATATCACTAAGGATATACAATCCGCATATAAAAGCAAATGAGCTTAGCGAATTTATTAAAATTCTCGCCTTTGTGGACGTATCTCTGTCCTTAATAATAATAATAATAATATAACCTCGCCCGTCGTCTTTCGATTACGAACCGCCTCTATACTGGGCATAGGTTGTCTACAAGATTACTCCATCTATTTCTTCGTTCAGCAACTTATTTGAGTTCCCCAATGTTGTTGTATCTTCGTCCAGGACCGTCTGCTTCAAGACCGTTTTGTTCAAGCCTGTTTATTTCACCCAATGTTGATCTTCGCCAGGTGGTTCTTGGTCTTCCTACTCTTCTTCTTCCTTGGGGAGTTGTATACCAAAGCTTGGTGACATACTTCGTCCGATGGCTTACGAAGTGTATGTCCTATCCATCCAAACTTCCTCCGCCGAACTTACACATTTATGTCGTACATATCCGTCCTCGCCCAGAGTTCTTCGTTTCTTATTCTATTGGGCCAGAACACCCTAAGGATTCTACGAAGACATCTATTGACAAAAGCGCGCAGTTTGTTTTGTATTGACTCCGTTACAAACCATGTTTCACATCCGTAGAGCAGGACAGAAAGGACACAAGCTTTATACAAACGGATTTTCGTGCTGAGACTGTAGTCCTGTGAGCTCCATACCTTGCGAAGTTGAGTATATGAGCCCAGCAGCGCCTTCTTTATTCTATTTTGCACATCTTTTAGGGTACCACCTTTTTCAGATATTATATTTCCAAGGTAAGTAAACTCCTCAACACGTTCAACTTGATGCTCCAAGAAGTTTAGTTGCTCTGTTGACGTTGTGTTTATCCGCATTTCTTTGGTTTTTCTTACATTTATCTTAAGCCCAACTTTAGAGGATTCAAGTTCCAGGTCTTTAAGTTTGCTCTGCATATCAATAAACCTGTGGAAGAGCTCACATTTGTCGTCAGCATAATCTAGGCCCTCCAGTCGAGAACCAGGTTCTAAAGGATTCCACACAATGCCACGCGCGTTGTTCTCATTCGCACGATTAGTTACTGCATCTATAATGATCAGAAACAGTAGTGGCGATAACAAACAGCCTTGTCTAACCCCAGAAATTGTTTGAAAAGGCTCGGACATCTTTCCTTCATGTAGAACCGTGCATTTAAAATTCTCATAACTGTTTTTGATTATAGAAATGATTTTGTTAGGCGCACCTATGTTCTCCAATTCAGCCCAAATGCACTCTCTGTGGATGGAGTCAAATGCTTTTTCGTAGTCCACAAAAAGAAGGTACAGGGATGACTGCACTTCAACAGATTGCTCTATAATGATTCGAAGTGTATTTATCTAATCAACGCACGATCTGGCACTTCTGAAACCTGCTTGCTCTTTTCGCAACAGTACGACTACTTGATGAATCATTCGTTCCAGAATTATTTTCAAGAAGATTTTCACCACCTTGCAGAGAATCGTAATACCACGCCAATTGTTGCAATCCGTTGCATCACCTTTCTTTTGCAGTTTTACAATTATGCCACTTGTCAAGTCAGACGGAAACGTTTCAGAATTCCATATTTGTACGAAGAGTGGTTGTTATATGTTTGCAAATAGTTTGGTGTCAGTTTTAAGAACTTCAGCTGTTATGTTATATATTCCTGCTGCTTTGCCATTTTTTTAGAGTTCTAATGGCGTCAATCACTTCATCCCTTGAAGGAGGATCCGTTCTAATGGGCAGAGTGGTACCATTATTGTTTCTTGTAACGGTCACATTTTCGTTTTGAATATTTAAAACATTCATGAAGTGTTCTCTCCAACGCTTCAACTGTTCATCGACGTTGGTTATTAGCGTTCCATCAGAGGACTTCACTGGTAATGCGCGTTGGTTACCAGTGCCGGCAATTTTCTTTGTAGTAACAAACAGGTCTTTCATGTTATGAGCCTTAGCTGCATTTTCCGCTTCTATGGTCATATCGCGTATTTCTTTCTTTTATCTTCTCGGACCGACCGTTTTACCTGTTTTCCTAGCAGTCGATATTGATTTTGTGCTTCCTTTCTTTTAGTTATATCGTTGATGGAATTAATTTTATCTTTTTGACTTGCACGTTGATCCATCAAATCCCATGTTTGCGGAGATATAAAGTCTTCGTTCTTTTTTGCCTTGTTTCCAAGCTTTGAAACACAAGCATCGATTATATCGGCTTTAATATTCTTCCACTTTTCATTCACATTTTCTACCGACGTTGATGGTTCGATTACGTTATTCCGCACTTGCTCTAGGAAGGCTTCCCGATGTCGCTAGGACTCTAGTCTTTCGATATTGTATTTGGTTCTAGTCTGGCCTTGCGATGGCTTCAGATTTTTTAATTTAAAAACAATCCTTCCAGATAATAAGTGGTGATCTGTTCCAATATCTGCTTCTCTCTGGTTCCGGACATCACACAAAGAGTTACTCCATTTGGCGCTAACACAAATATGATCTGTTTGGTTTTGCGTGATGTTGTCTGGTGACATCCATGTAATTTTATGCACGTGTTTGTGTGGAAATAGGGTGCCACCAATTTTCATTTCGTTTATTCCACACAACTAAACTAGCCGTTCTCCATTATCATTCATTTCGCTAATGCCATGCTTTCCCATAATATGTTGCAATTCCGCGTTGTCCGAGCCAACTTTAGCATTGAAATCACCCATTAGGATTTTCGAATCATTTTTATCAATTCTCGCTATAGTTTCGTTAAGGGCATCATAAAAAGCATCCTTTGTTTCTTCTTGGGCATCCTCGGTAGGGGCGTAGCATTGTATAACTGTGAGATTTTTTTGGTGACCTTTAAATCTTATTAACATCAAGCGCTCATTTACAAATTTGTAGTCCAATACGGCATTTCGAAATTTATTGTTTACTAACATTCCGACTCCATATTGATGGATATCTTCTTTGTTGGGCATTCCTGACCAGAAGAAGGTATGTCTTTTGGAGGTTGTCATCTGACCGTATTGGTTCCATCTGACTTCACTCATGCCCAAGAACTCCAGTCTATAATTTTCCAAAATTTTACTGGCCTGCGCCACTTGCCCACTTGTTTTAACGTCCTTACATTCCATGTTCCAAATCGTAGTCCTTTTTCAAAGCATATAGTCGTCATCGAATTTCCAGATCATAGATTTCTTATAGTAGTACTGAGAATGATTTTTAATTTCAGACGCATCAGGTTATCAGCCTAACACGACCAATCCTGTTGATGGGGCTGCCATCTTTGTGCCTACAGGCCTGCTATTTGCGACAGTTATTTAATCCGCGCGGTTATTGGGGATATACCGCCCATACTCGGTCGTCAGAGCCTCGTCTGTGAAAACAGGAAACGCCACAAGAAGGTGAGGTTGACAGTTGAGTAGGAGAGGTTGTAACTTGCGCATCACTACCCCATTATAATAGTTTCTCTGTCCTTCTAATGAGATATTTTCTCCAGTGCCTCCAATATATTTATAATATTACTTGCAAATTAAAATATTGTATCATGCCGCTCCACCCATCTAGTTTCACAAAATATTGACAATTTTGATCCCAAAAATTTCATTAAAACATTATTCCTTTTGGGTCTTGATTTTTGAAAAATTTTGTTGTCTCCTTTATAAGTGAAGTCACCTTTTGTATGAGTGGAGCTTTAATAAGATAAGGAGTTATTTAATTTATGAGAATAACATGATGTCCTTTTTGCGTTGCTTCCTCCTGTATTTTTTTCACTGTGCCTTTTTCTGCTAACATTAGAGGGCAACCATCCGTTCCAATACCAACACAATTTTGTTCATGAAGTTTAAAACTATCGAAAGGTGTTTGGGGGGGGGGGGGGAAGGAAATTTCCCCTGGAAGGAAATTTAAACCCCCCTCCCCGTAGATCCGCGCTTGTTATAGGGAGGGCCTAATTGATGATCGGGAATGATATTTGTCTTTTCAATAGTAGGTAATATTCTACTTGATAAAAATCTTTCAAAAATGTTGGAAAAAGTTGGTAAAAAACTGATGGGTTGATATGATGATATAACGTTTTTAGGTCTATTAGGCTTAGGTATCATAATAATCTCAGAACATTTCTACTGCGATGGGAAGAGAGACAGTCGCAATATTGAATTGTATATTAGAGTGAGAAATAATACGCTTCTTTTTGAAAGGGATCATGTCCATACGTTTTCGGATTGTGGAGTTTGGTGATTTTATAAAAAAGCTCTCTTGGTGAAAATGATTTATTAGGCAAATCCATTTGGCAAGGAATTCGTTCATTATTATTATTTGTTGAAGAGAATGGTTGAAATATTTTTTTTAGTTGTTCACAAAATGCATCAGTATTAATCTTGCAACAATGACACAATGGAGACAAACGGATAAAGAAAAGTTACGCCGGAAATCGATTGAAAATTTCAGGTGTGTTTATATGGGAAAATATGACTTTTTTCAGATTTTACCAAAAATTTCGTTCTATAGTTAAATTTTTTTGACAAAAAAGCTATATAGCTTCAAAACCGACTAAAAACTCGCCAATAAATAGCAAATTCCCCAGACCACTTTTGTGCCAAAAAAAACACTAGGTCATGAAATTTTACGGAATTTTTTTCAACTTTAAGAAATTGATTAAAGTCGTCATTTCGTTTTTAGTCTCTATACCTTTAAGTGGCTATTGAGCAAGGAACCGAAGATGGAAAATTTTTTTGATAAAATTTTGAAAACTCCTTTTTCAAGTTTAAAAAAAAATTTTCTTAAACAAAATTTTAAAAAATGGAAATGGCACTTTAAGGTTTTGTTAAATACATGTAGATATTGTTTTGTATTTATATTTAACTAGCTGAACCCGGTGTACTTCGCTACCACTCATCGTTATAAAATAAAGCAAAATAAAAAAAAAATATTTATACATTAACAAAATATTATGTATTTAATTTAAAATTAATTATTGCATTGCTTTAGGATGTACAATATTTTTAGTTTGTCCATCTGGAGCATAAACATAAACATATAAGTCGGTGGGATTCCCTACACGTGAGCATGCAACATAAAGCTGTCCATTCGAGAAACATGGATTTGCTAAATTTAAGCCGCAAACTTGAAGAGATTGACCTTGAGCTTTGTTAACAGTCATCGCAAACGCTAATCGAACAGGAAACTGTAATCGTTTGAAGTCGAATGGTAAATCAGTTAGGATCATTTGAATGCGTGGCAAAAGTACATCTGTTCCTTTATATTTTCCTGTTATAATGGTCGCTTCTATTAAATTATTTAGCACTTTGACAGCATATGACCATTTTAAATTTTGGGTTCTATGGGCGAGACCACGCCCCTTTGCCCACTAACAACTTTGTATAGTTATGGACTTAGTATTTCGCAAAAATATCCTTTTGTGAAAATTTCATGACGGTCCTTCCAGTAGTTTAGAAGATATTACGATTTTTTATTTTTCTAAAAAGGGGCGTGGTCCCGCACACTTTTCTTCTGGTACGTATTTCTAATCATGCCAATACCATATGTACCCAATATGACCGCTGTAGGCCAAAAAATTCCCGAGATATGACGATTTAAAATTTTGGGTTATAAGGGCGTGGCACCGCCCCTTTGTCCAATCAAAAATTTATATAGCCTATTATTCCTTTCAGAGTCAGAGTAACACGCTGTGAAAATTTCAGGAAGATCGGTTCAGGGGTTTGACCTCCTATAAAGCACAAACAAACACACATTCATTTTTATATATATAGATTGAAAGCAGATTAATTATAATTTAAGGTACAATGGGGCGAAAAAGGGGGATTTGGTAATAAAAAAATGTATGGGTACCTTACCTGTCGATAAAAAGTGTATAAAACTTTAGGTAAATACATATCACAAAAAAAGTATTTTGTATAGCAAACATTGTTAGTGGTATAAGTATCTGAATTAAAAAAAAGGGGGCGGTGAAGTGGGCGTGGTTCATAGTTATATGGCGACGTTAACAGTATTAAGAGCAATATACTACTAAATAAAAAAGTCCGTTGGAAGGAACAAATTTGTACAGAGAACAGAAAGTTTAAAACTTTCAAACAAAATTTGGCGTGAAAAGGGGCGTGAAAGGGGGCGTGGCGTAAGAAATGTTTATTTCTACCTCGCCTGGAGTATAATGTGTATACAATTTGAAGTAAATCTGTTAAAAATTATATGGGAGCAATTACATAATTTTAAGCAAGTGGGCGTAAATGTGGGCGTGGTCGAAAAAAAAGTACCCTATTAATCATTCCAGTTAAATGCTGTGAAAATTTCAGGAAGATTGGTCCAGAGGTTTGGTCTCCTATAAGGTACAAACAAACAAATAAACAAATAAACAAATAAACGAACACACATTCCATTTTATATATATAGATGAAGCATGTATAAAGCTCTTTCCCTACGGATTAGCAATTCTTGACCCACACCAGGTGTGCTTGCCATTAAAATCGCCACCAACAATAAATCATGGACCAAGTTTGCGGAAAATATTTTCATAATCTTCATGAGTTATGTTATGACGAAGCGGAAGATAAATAGCATTTTTTGGTAACATAATTGCCATTGCATTTAATTTTAATAAATGATGGTATGGAAGCTCCGTTTGCATTCCATGCAGTAAGATATGTCCACCTGTGTTAATAATTGGCCAAATTCGGTCGGAACCTGAAAAATTTTGAAAATTGTTTTGTTAATTTAATTGCTTATTTCCAGACACTCATCCGTTATTTTAACATATGATTAAAGTTAATCAGACAATCCCCTTTTAAGTTGTATCGCATTAAGGCGTATCGCTAGAGATAATTTAATTTTTCTTTCTTAATTTGTTTATTAAAAGAAAATATTAAATTAGAAAAGTTTAGAAATTTTTTTAATTCGTGTTTGAAAATGAAGAAATGAAAAAATAAAAAAAAAAATTAACAAGTTTTTGGCATTTGCGATTAGCGTGTTAAAAATATATTAATGTTATTTGTCTACACTTCACTGCTGCTAAAAATCCCAAAAACCGAAAAAGGCTGTTTTCGGTTTGTTGGCTATAGATATTAGCGGTATGCACGCCAACGAGATTGCCAAGAGTGGATGATGTTGGAATTCAATAAAATTTCTTCAAGTTCAAAATTGAAGTTAAACAGAGTAGAACAATTTCGCTTCAAATTAAATCTTGTTCGTCTATTTGTTCGCCTACATAGAGCAAGCATTATCATTTATGCTCTCTTTTTCAAATGAAGTTTCTTCTGGACTGTTCATGAATTAGATCTATTAATGGTACCTTATAGTAAATAGTCATAAATCAGAATTGATATTCCACAAGCACTTTTTTCTTTATTAAACAATTATATTTTGGATCCTGTTCTGTTCTAACAACATCTCATTCCATGTTCAGTCTTACACAACTGCAGACTATAAAAACATAATATTTCTGCTAGATAGATAATTTACTATTAACTAGTTGTTGTATTATTAACTCGTGATGTTAGCCAAACATTAGGGTCATTAAAATTTCACAAGTATTTTAAGCTGAATAAACATAAACGTATGTGTTTTAATATACTGAAGTGTAATCATGAAAATGTTTCTTTTCCATATAGCCAGAATTGTGAATTCCACTATTATTATGTCAGCTATTTATGTTAAAAAGCAAGTTAAACTTTCTTCTATTTTAGTTATATTCAAAGGATTAATCAGATTAATACAACGTGATTGTACGTAAACAAGTTAAGGGATTAGTATGTTGAACATTTAAAGGTGGGCTTCTTATGTTTTAAGTTTTTTACTCATTTTTTTATTTTAAGGGCTTTCAAATGGTTTCCTGTGTCTATACAACTGCTAAATAGCTACCAAACACATTGGCCATAGGTAAAGTCTACTGCATTATGGGTTGGTTAACAAGCAGAATATCTATGAAGCAGTTAAAGAAATGAATGATGACAGCCAGGTATAAATATGAAAGTGTGAGGAAGATGAATGCAGCACTGTTTTGTTTAAAACTTATTTTTTTTATGGAAATCATTGTTTGGATACAATTCCAAAAGAGGGTTATATTCGAATATTATTAAAGAATTAAGAAATTCTAAATGTGAGTTTATTTAGGAAGCAACCTTACTACAACTGAAAATACACCAGCCATCAAAATATCGCAAAGCACAAACATAAAAATATTTAACAGCTTTAGAAGTTATTTTTCTATAATCGAAACTACTTAATACTAGAATTAACCCGGTGTGCTGCCCATGAGAAGAACATAGATTTTCCAAATTGGATCTGGCAACACTTAGATATTGCCTTGAACTTAAAATATCATTTGGAAATTTTTTTTTTTAGCGATTTTTGATTTTGCCCATTTTTGATTTTGAAGATTTTTGTTGTTTGGGCGATTTTTATTTTTCACGATTTTTGGGTTTGGCAATTTTTGATTTTGGCGATATATTTTCCACGACAAATCACACTGATAACTAATGTACTTGTCAAAAGACTATCGCTTTCGTAGTACTTCATATTTTTTTATATAGGACGTGGCAAGCCCACTAATCCCATCCCGCCCAATTTTTATTGGACTACTCACATTAATATCTGATGGACTCATGCAAAATATCGAGTCTTTCCCTTTTATAGTACACCAGTTATATGATAATAGATATCTACTTTGCATGGGCGGTGCTACGTCCACTGCTTCGATCAAGCCCCTTTTTTTGGACTAATCATACAAAGAACCTATGGGCTCACGCAAAGCCTCAAATCTCTCTCTTTTACAGTACTCCAGATATATGACATTAAATAGTTACGTTGCATGGGGAGTGCCACGCCCCTTGGTGTGAACCGCCAATTTTTTGTCTGACTACTCATACTAAGATCTGATGGGGTTGTAAAAAGTGTCAGAGCTTCCCTTTTTTAGTACACCAGTTATATGATACCATATACTTACTTTCTACGGGCGGTGCCACGCCCACTGCTCCGATCACGCCCATTTTTTGTCTAACTAATCACATGAATAACATATGGGCTCACATAAAGTCTCAAGACTCTCAATGTTACAGTACTCCAGATATATGGCATTTTATATTTACTTTGTATGGCAGGTGCCACGCCTACAGGTCCGATTCTGCCCATTTTTTCCCCGTTTTTCCAAATAAATAGGTGAGATCAGACAAATTTGAAAAGCTCTATCTATCACAGTACTCGAGATATCTGTGGTTTTCTAGAATAACCGCGTATGTCATAAAATCAAAATGTTCAGGGGAGCCAAAAAACGTTATATTTGAAATTATGGGCTCGATATAAAGTCTTCAGAGCTTTTTATTTAACAGTCCTGTAGGGCAATAAATACTTTATATAAAATTTTGAGTCAAAAATCTTCAGAGGAATAGATCCCAGAGAAGAACGAAAAAAACAATATGTAAATTACACTTAAAGTGTGTGCAAATAAAACAACTTATGTCGACAAACGTCGTTTTCTTTGAAAAAGAAAACTACCACCATGTAGACATAAGTTGCTGTTGCTTGAAAAATTGATCTTTTTGTTCGTCAACAAAGAGATAACGGGACTTAGGATGAGAATATAACAACGTATCAAGAATAATAAATAGTAACAAAAAATAACAGAAATAAACACACAAGTTTTTATAAATTGTTATACACTGAAAACTAATCCAAAAATATTTTGAATTTTTTTTTTTCCATTAATAACAACATATGTCGCTATGTGTCGTTTTCTGAGAAAATAATTTGTCAGCGATCAGACGTAGGTTGACATACGTCGTTAGTGCTGCAAATTAATTTAATAAACATTTAAGTTACGTCGTTATTTAAAGAAAAAACTCAGAAATGGTCAACATTTAAAAAAAAAAATGAACACATGTAAAGAGCGTTAAAAATTAATATATTTGGCATCGTTAACTCAAAACTGACAAAAATGGACATACGTGGTTATTTCAGAAAACCACAGATATATAATATTGATTTATTACTTGTATGGAAGGCACCACGCCCACTTCTCCGATCCCTCCCATTTCCGGCGTAGCTACTAATATTAACAATAGGTGACCTCACACAAATTTGCAAACCTCTCCCTATCATAGTACTCAATATATGTAGATGATATTAAAAATTTACTTTGTGTGGGAGGTGCCACGCCCACTAAAAATATTTAAAAAATTATAGCCTATAGCACTTCCCATATCCGCAGTAAGACTCTGTGAAAATTTCAGGAAGATCAGATGTGTAGTTACGGAGATTACCTCCTACAAACAAACAAACAAACAAACAAACACACATTACCTCTTTACTATATTAGTATAGATAGATAAAGTAGTAGTTCTGGAAAAGATAAGGATTCGAAGAAAACAAAAGCGAATTCTATGAATTCCGGGCCATCGTTAACCTTAGTAAAATATTTAACAGCCGAGTTTAAACTCGGCCGTACAGCTGAAGTCACTTCCCTAGAAATTTTTGGAGAATATACGCGATATTTTATTGATCGGATAAGAAAAGTGTGTGAGTTTGGTGAAAGTGGGGGCATCCCAATTGAATCAGTTTACAACATTTTACGATATCATTTAGATATGAGAAAACTTAACGAAGATGTGTGCTGAGACTATTCACTATACACACTGAAAAAGATTTTTTTGGAATTCTGTTACCGCCAGATCAATACGATTAGGTGTTTCTGTTTGTGCAGTCAACGTGAATTTTGATTTGAATCTATTTTATCGTTTCCTATTGACAAAATACAAGTAAATTGGCAATGGTATATCCGCTGTATGTAATACATATAATATTGGACCAAGAATACTACCTAGTGGCAGTTCTGAACGCTAACTTGTGGCACTCCTGCTCCATTTTTTTATACTTGGGTATGCTTGACCCTGTTTGACTCTGAAAAATCTGTCCTTAATATATGAATACAGTATATCAATATATTGGATGGATTTTCAGCTTGTTGTGAAGTCCTTTTTGCCAGACTTGTTCGGAAGCTTTCACTACGTCTAAGAAGATTGCAAATCATACCTTATTTTGTTATAGTGTTTCTTCTATTGTATGTAGTATTCGGTATTGGTAATTAGTCGAGTGCTTTTTCCGGACACCAAATTAATGAGGGGTACCAGTTGTTTAATAACTATAATATCTTTTAATCTTTTCGAAAAAACTTTTCAAATAATTTTCGCATTACCGGAAGGAGAGATATGGGCCTATAAGACTTGACATAATTAACATTTTTTTCAGGCTGTTGGATCATTATTATTTCTTAGACCTTCCAGGTCGCAAATATGAATATGTTTCTATCGGCCATATATCGACTTAAATTGCCGTAATATCCAAATTATCGTATAGATCTCGGTCGCGTCGGGCTTGTGTATGTTTATTACATCCATTTATCAGTAGTCTAAAGTTAACCCTATAGGGCAATTCTTAGTCATAGCCCCCATATGAAGATGTTATATCTATCAAAAATCAAAAAAATATTGCACAGATTTTGCTCAAATTAGGCATTTATATTTTTTTGTAAAAAATAAGTGACTCTGTCAAAAAGGGTCAGGATCGGTCCATTTTTCAACCTAGTCCCAATATAAATACATATGAACTTTTTCATATCCGAAGGCAAAAAATTAATAACAATGCCACTTGAATTTGGTTCATGCATAAAGTGACCATATTTTCTTTACCTGAAAATGGGACATCGAATAACTCAGATGGGTTCGGTTATATGAAATGGAAATGCACAGATAATATAATAATATTTTATTTGTCCATAGTGAGTGGTGTTATTTATTTTACGTTACACTACAAAAAAACTGTTTATACATTGGATTTTTTTATATTAACATTAGTAATTAACATAGCCTTAAACACTGATACCGTTAATTGAGTTTTATCTTCGGTCCACAACTTGTTCATCAAAGAAAACACACGTTCAACCGGCGCATTTGTAACAGGCAAACATAAAATATATTCAACTATAATTTGAAAATTTGCATGGTTTAGGTAATTGCTTTTAAAATATTTAAATACTTCCACCCAACGATTTTCCGTAGAAATATTTTGTTGATTCCATTCATCAATTTTCTGCGATGTTACGTATTTAGATACGTGTGAATATTCATCGAATACTTCCGTATCTTTATTGCAATCGGTATGTTCTTTTTCGAGCAATATATCTAGAATTCTTTGAACATCTTCCCACTGTGGGACTTCTGTTAAATTTGCCCAATTAAGTTTTTCTAAATCTTTGTAATAAACAGTTCATTGCTCTAAATACTCTCGACTAGTTTTATAAAATTCTTTGGACTTAATTTTCACGAAATTCTCGTCAATATCGGTGTAACCATCTTCTTTTAATTTTTCAAGAAAACCACGGACTGAATATGGAAGACAGTGAGTTGTCTCTTTCTGAAACAAATTCTCTCTTAATATGTTAATTTCACTTGCTGCTTCAATTTTTATACCCTATACCACTATGTGGTTTGGGTATAATGACTTTGTGCTGCTGTTTGTAACAACCAAAAATATTTGACCTAGACCCATCTTTAATTATACCGATCGAATCAGAATCACTTTCTGAGTTAATTTAACAATGTGTGTCCATGTAAACCTTGTAATCAAACTGCAGGTCGCAAATATGAATATATTTTGATGAAATTTGGTATATAAGCTTCTGTCGGCCATGGAATGAACGCTATTGAAATTGGTGAGAATCGGTCCATGTTCAGACCTAGCCCCCATACAAATTACCCCTATGAAATCGACATAAATTGTCATAAGATCCAAATTGTCATATATATCTTACTCAAATTGGGTTTATATGCGTTCATTACATCCACGAATGAGTAGTCCAAAAATTATACCTGTGGCCCCATATAGAGCTGCTTCCCGATTTTCACTTAAATCTATCAAAAAACAAAAATATTGCACTGATTCTTCTCAAATTTTGTTTGTATATATTTTTGCAAAATACAAGAGACTTTACCAAACATGATCAGGATCGGTCCATTTTTGGACCTAGTCCCCATATAGATATAGCACCCGATATGAACTTTTTCATATCTGCAGCCAAAAAAATTAATAAAAATCCCACTCAAATTTGGTTTTTGCTTATTTTCTATGTCCAGTTGGTTGGGCCTAAGAGATATGGTTTCTAAACACGTGGTATAGGGTATCGTATAGTCGGTCTAGACCGACTATAATTTTCTTACTTGTTTTTTTTTGGCAATTTATACATTAGAAGTCTCTACAGCTGCTGAAGAATCCAAGGGAGGTGTGATTATTATACGACTACATAAAATTAACGATAAGTTTTGTTTCACCCCGTCAACTTAAATATATTTAAGTCTTTTTAGTGTCTAAGCAAATATGACTCATTAACAAACACATTAACAAATTTAATAAAACACATAGCATGTGTATAATTTTATGTATGTGTTAGTAGCAACTTTAAATGCAATTTACTCAAAATAAAAGAAAAAATTAAAAAATCTGTAAATCTACAAAATGGCTCAAAAGAAATTCCTTTCAAATAATATACATTCGGTCAAAATCGGGATAAAACGGTAGAACAAAACATCGGTCACAAGAAATCGCCTGGCCTATTAATATTATAGATTTATTCATATTCTGCAACAAAGAAAGAAAGAAGATGATTTTTGTATTGCTGCATTTCAGGTTAACCAAGCAAGTTTATAGAACTGCAATTTCTATTTTTACAATGTTTTTTTTTTTTTTGTTTTTTGGTTTTATTTTGATTATTAGTTTGACGGGCGACGTACAAGTAAAACGCAACGTATTCTTATTTTGAGAGGGGGTTAAATTTTTTATTTTTTGCTTTTTAAGAACAGTAATTTAAGTTTATGTACCATGAATTGATTCAACCAAATTCATAAGAAATTCAGTTAGATCGTTTTAAATATTTTTTAGATGAAATTATTTTTCAGCTGACTTGTGATATATTTTAACATACATACATACATATATTAAAAAAAAACTATCTTTGATGAACTTGAAGAGTGGTTCTTACATTTTTGAACAAATCAACTATCTCTTCTTTCGAATTTCTGAAAACGGCACATTTTTCCGTCCCCGAGTTGTTGTCGGGGACAACAGGACAAAGTAGCTGAAAACGGGACGGTCCCGCTCAAAACGGGACGTATGGTCACATTATTTATGCATATTTTCTATATCTAATTAGTTGGACCTAAGTTTTTTTTGCTGTGTGTTCTCTTAAAAATGTGTAAATTCCATGTGTGCATGCCATGTCTAAGACCAATGAATTAGGATATGAATTGCGACTTCATAGCATGAAAATAACTAAAATAATTTGATTGACTTTCAAAGGCGAACTTCTCTTAAAATAATTTTTCATAAAAATAAGTAACTTCATGTTATGAAAGTGTAATAGGAATTCCCGCTATGTGTACCACAGCGTTAAAATGAAAGGGTGATTTTATTATTAAGTAAAAACATATTATTTATTTTTCCGAGTCAAATTAATCCCCCTTAGATAGATTATGCTTAAGCAAAAAATTCTTCAATTTATAAACTCGGTTAGAGTCGAATTCCAGAATAGCCCCCAAAGCGCACAGCGATTCGGTTTTTATCATCGCAAAGCCAATGCCAATAATTTGAGACGGTGCGTGCTCGTGGTACAAAAACGAAGAGCTCTCTACCAAAAATGTAGGCCTTTTGCTTAAAATAGCTTCACGCAAATAATGCAGATACGCAAGCACTTCTTGTTAAAAGTTTTGTTGGCAAGGGGAATACGTGATGCACCACACCACAAACTGTTACCATGAACTGAACTTTTGAACTTGTGTTTTGGGCTTGTTTAGTCGATTAATTCGGAGTCGTAATAGTGCTATCACTAATAATAATGCATATAATTTTTCTCGCGACTGTCAATAGTATCAGCAAAATCTCTAATCGAGAAAGGAAATTTCGGTCACCGCCTAATATTTTTTATCGTCCGAGGTGCTCTTTATCTTTAACTTTTTCCTTCCTTGATGGAACTTGTAA
This sequence comes from Cordilura impudica, assembly GCA_963682025.1. Lineage (NCBI taxonomy): Eukaryota > Metazoa > Arthropoda > Insecta > Diptera > Scathophagidae > Cordilura > Cordilura impudica. Next base: position 125,154,824 of record OY821519.1, read on the forward strand.
TTATTTTTTCCACATATCCTGGTCACCAAAGGATTTCTGCAACATCCTTAACATTTCTGCAGCAAAAATTGTAATTCACAAGCAAATTTTAATGGAATTCGACTCAATTTTGGTTGTTTACAAGACCGATCATCGCTATTGAATCAAGGAAGATATTGGCATTGAAAATTCATATTTTCATTTGGACACAATATTATATCAAATGAGCCTCCGCTCAATATTTAAGTGGGTGGCAATCGAAACAGTAATAAAAATAAAGCACTTTATGTATTAATTTGTAATATAACCCTCTCACGACCAATGGGATTTTTTTTTATATTTTCCACATTTGCCAACCGATATTTTTAAAGCTGATTATGTTTTTTTAATCGTATTTTGATGTCATTAATTCGAATGTTATTGAAACAAAAACATTAAATTTTTACATAAAATGGAGTAGCATTTATGGTTTTCAGAAATGCCAAAGTATTTGGAATCGGTTTGTTATTCAGCAAAATTCATTACAAGACATGTATGTCCAATTGGCCGTCAATGGTAAAAAACATGTTTTATAGTTTTATATTTTTATTAAATTAAAAAAGTTCACAATATTAAATAAACTCTTAGTTAAACTATAAATAAAAAGACTTAGAAAAAGGTTAATTCTAAATATCTCAAAAATACAAAATCAATTACGGTAATGTTCGAAGCAATTACGGTTTATTTTGAACCAAAACGGTTTTTTACAAAAGGAACATATTGCGTTTGTCCGATTTTCGTTTCCATTTACAGTACAAATTAAAAAAGTAGCAGTCGATTCGCTGTGTCTATATTTAAAAATTTACAACAAATACAAAACCAAAACTACATTTATTTATGTAAAAAATAAAAACTAAAATCACTGACTTGCTTTGAGCGGAGTAAATTAGTTGCTCACTAATTTTGACCGTTGACGACCAATGGGATATATAGTCCCACGGATTGTTCCTTGAATTAATTGAAAAAAAATTTTTTGACGACACTTTTGTTGGGTCCTTAAGTACGAATCCACAAAAAAAATCCAGCAGTTAAGGTTCGGTCGTGAAAGGAATAAATTATTTAATTGTAGCACTTAGTAACTGAAATGAGTTTTACACTATTTTGTTCGTTTTGAACAACTTGGTTATTTTTTGCCGGGTGTGTATGGGTTCGTAATGCAGTAATCATTCGTAGTAAATAGTAGCTTTATGTGAATTTTAAACGAACTTTACTGAAGAACTTGTACACTATCTGATATTATAACACTTGTAAATAATAAAAAATATTCGTCACTCGATGCTGGCTGCACAAGGTTTTTAAGGTAAAATAATTTAGAGGAATTTGGCGTCAGAAGTAAAAATCTCACTTCTGTTTAGCTGCATTATTTAATGGCCCAAAAGCAATGTAAAGTTTTTTGATCTAATTATATTTTCTTTCAAACTGACAGATTTGTTATATCCGTTCAATATTCTTTGGTAATTTTTAAGTCTGTAGTATTGTTTAACTCAATTACTTTAATAATTCAAATGATCGAACATGTTGTATACATCAAGGTTCAGAAAATACACACACGAAACACACAATGTTCTGTTCAAAAGCAGCCAACACATATCTTTATTTTCATATCAATTATGTGCGTTTCAAAATTTTCTACGGTACCCAACACAACCATGACTGTGTTCGTTTTAATATTTCGTTATTTACACGAACATTTTTGTACCACATACTTTTTGCTTCAATCACACATAAAGCACACATTTTTGAGTGTTGCTTTATTTGAAGTTGATGTTCTGGTACGTGTAGTGAAAAAAAACACAGAACATGTAAAATAAACAGGTTCGAGTTCAGTTATATTTTAAGTCGTGTTGTGGCTCGTGTAGTAAGAAACAACAGAACATGTACAGTAAACAGGTTCGAGTTCAGTTATATTTTAAGTCGTGTTTAAAATATAACTGAACTCGAACCTGTTTATTGTACATGTTGTGTTTTTTCTTACTACACGAGCCACAACACGACTTAAAATATAACTGAACTCGAACCTGTTTATTTTACATGTTCTGTGTTTTTTTTCACTACACGTACCAGAACATCAACTTCAAATAAAGCAACACTCAAAAATGTGTGCTTTATGTGTGATTGAAAAAAAAAGTACGTGATAGAAAAATGTTCGTGTAAATAACGAAATATTAAAACGAACACAGTCGTGGTTGTGTTGGGCACCGAAGAAAATTTAAAAACAAACATAATTGATATGAAAATAAAAATATGTGTGTGTTGGTCTAAGTTATGTTTGTTTACATATATGTACGAGTTTTTTATTCAGTGTGTGTTTTTTTCTGAACTCTGGTATACATACATATTTTATCTAAGGAGAAAGACACATTCCAAAGCACAACTACTCTAGATGTAGTGAAAAAGTTAGGAAAAGTGTGGATTAGGATAATGGGTCCATAATTGTATTTTAGGACTTTACAAAAGAGCAAGCTAACTGAGTAATTTTTGTATGGAATAACCGCGTATGTCCATTTTTGTCAGTTTTGAGTTAACGATGCCAAATATATTAATTTCTAACGCTCTTTACATGTATTAAATTAAAAAAAAAAAATATTGACCATTTCTGAGTTTTTTCTTTAAATAACGACGTAACTTAAATGTTTATTAAATTAATTTGCAGCACTATCGACGTATTTGATCGCTGACAAATTATTTTCTCAGAAAATGATACATAGCGACATACGTTGTTATTAATGAAAAGTAATCCAAATTTATTTTTCATTTTATAAAAATTTGTTTTTTTTATTTCTGTAATTTTTTGTCACTATTATTCTTGACACGTTGTTATATTCTCATCCTAAGTCCGGTAAACTTTTTGTTGATGAACAAAAAAATCCATTTTTCAAGCAACAACAACTTATGTCTACATGGCATTGTATTTTCACTTTCAAAGAAAACGACGTTTGTCGACATAAGTTGTTTTATCTGCACACAATTTAAGTGTTATTTACATACATAAAAAAAATTTGGATATCATCTGCATAAATGCTTGCGCTGCAGAATGAAAGAGACGCTAAGACATCGCTAACATAAATCGTTAACAAAAGTGGAGCCAAAGCGAATCGCTGAAGAACTCCACGATACATTCAAACACATGAATGCAAATATGTCATTTAGTGATTTCTTCCAATTATTTAGCAATGATCTAAACACAATTAGCCGGTGGTGTGCGGATAACAGGTTAAATCTGAATCCCATAAAGACGAGCGCGATGAAATTTAGTGGTTCGGTTAGGCTAAATGGTGTTAATATTGATTTGTGTACCGATATAAATCATTAAGCTTATATTTGGATGATGAACTCGAATGTCATCTTAATTTGATTTCTTCCAGCTATTGAAATTGGTGAGAATCGGTCCATGTTCAGACCTAGCCCCATAAAAATGACCCCTATGACATAAATTTCCATAAGATCCAAATTGTCATATAGATCTCAGTCAAATTGGGTTTATATGCGTTTATTACATCCATTAATGAGTAATACAAAAATAATCCCTATGGGACAACTCTTAGTCATAGGCCCCATATAGAGCTGCTTCCCGATCTTCACTTAAATCTATCAAAAAACAAAAATATTGCACTGATTCTTCTCAAATTATGTTTGTATATATTTTTGCAAAATACAAGAGACTTTACCAAACATGGCCAGGATCGGTCCATTTCTGGGCCGAGTCCCCATATAGATATAGCTTCCGATATGAACTTTTTCATATCTGCAGCCGAAAAAATTAATAAAAATTCCACTCAAATTTGGTTTATGCCTATTTTCTATATCCAGTTAGTTGGGCCTGAGAGATAGGGTATCTAAACGCATGGTATAGGGTATCGTATAGTCGGTCTAGACCGACTATAATTTTCTTACTTGTTTTTATATGAGGAGCCGTGAGTGTTCTTAGACTTGTGTCAACAGCCTACGTGAATTAGAACACTAGTTATAGAGGTTTGAGTGAAGGAAAATATTGAAAAAATCTTGAAAAAATTGAATGTAAAATTGATTGTGCATTAGGGTGCTCCAACCTTGTATGAAGCAAAAAAAAAATGTCAGTTATTGATTAGGACGCCCCCTAAAAATATGTATTTGGGTGTAAAATAACGTCTCCCAAAAAATTAGGACAATCGGACAAGAGGAACATGTGCCTCAACGGCCGTGAAGTTGGAAAAACGGTATACATGGGAAAAAAATGATTTTTTTTTAAATTTCTTAAAATTCTTAATATTTTAAATTGATCTTGAATTAAAAAGATTAGAAAATCGTAATAAACAGTAAATTATCTTTCTAATAAGGTAATAAAAATCAAAATCGGTTTAAAAAAAACCAAGTTATTGCAATTGCCCCGGGCAACTAATGTGTCACAGAACGCTTAATCCAGAAGTCCAAGCCCAAATTTTGAAATTTGCAGAAATAATGTAATGCAAAAACATTTTTGTATTTTATTAACAAGGTACTCAATTAAAAAGTATTTTTTTTATCATGTGCTTTGCAAACTCATTTTTAATTAAAGCCAAAAAGTCTGAACTTTTAAACACAGTTTTCAAATCTCCAATTTTAAAGTTTCAAAAATTTTTTAAAGAAATTTAAAAAATCAACGATCGGACTTCAAGGTTTAATTAAGCACATATTAAGGACTAAAACCTCTAAAGATTGAAGTTATTCTTCTTTTCATTTGGCCAGTGCAGCGATTTGACTTCAGCGAATTTCGGAAAAACAGCGATTTTTGTCACTTATTAAGGTTTTATGAATTTTTGTATTCTTTTTTTCAAATTCATCGCAAGTTTAAAAACTTCAATGCTTTAGAAATAATATTACAAATATTACTGTTCTAAACGACCTTATAATGAAAATAGATTAATAATGTTTTTAATACTTTTTATTTGCAACTCTGAATTTTTAATTTAACGTTTTTTTTTTTTTACTAAAAAATACATCTCTTTATTTAAGATGTATATTTTTGTAAACCACCAACAAGCGTAGACCACAAGTGCAAGAAAATACTCGAAAAAATAATATTTTATACTGTTTAAGGAATATTAAAATTAACAGTGTAAGAAATAATAGAAAAAATTAATTTAAGAGCAAAAGATAAGTTATTTCTACTGGACTATGATGAAATGCAAATACTTGGGGTTAAGCTCCCATCTATTGGGCAAGTGTTGCGTGTACTTCTCTACAACGTGCGCAAGGTGAAATTGAATGTTCAACAGAGTGCTAAGTTAGTCATACAAGAAGTAGAGGTTTTGTGGTGTAAAGCCCGAATTCCAACTAGGGTTTTTAACAGATCTGTGGAAAAAATTGTTGCAGTATATAATATATGGCGAAAATTACAAAAAAATTGCAAACGTCAAACATCAGTACAGAAAAAACAGGAGCAAGATTTCGTTGATAAAATGGATGATTTATTTGACATTGCTCATGGCAATGCGATGGATATAATAAAAATTGAAGAAGATAAATTATTTTTAATAAATCAGAGAAAAAAAGGACGACCGGGTTCGATGATAGGCGGTGACCAAGTTCTAGTAGATAAAGAAAAAAGAAAAGTTCGTCGACAAGAAATAGTTAACCGTCAACTCGAAATACATAACGCCGGCTTCCTAGGTACGTATCTAAAAAAAATTATATAGGTACATATATTCAGATGTTAAAGCAATTTATTGCGAAATTTTCTATGACTTTTTTACAGAAGAGCTTGGTAATACTGAGACTGAAATCAGTTCAAGTGATGATGAAGTTCTTGTGCCGGAGACTGATTCTGAATCAGAGACTGCAAAGAACTATAGAGATAGTCCAGGTCCAAGCAATCCCAAGATTAAAAAATCTGCACATAAGTTTATAACACCAAAACTTGTTACGGTTTTAGACAAATGTAATGTTAGCGATCGTGATGCAGTGCGAATTATTATAACGAGTGCTCAAGCATTGGGACATGACGTATCAAATTTGGTCATAAGTATTAATACTATTCGGCGTTGCCGTACCCAAGTCCGTTGTGATTCTGGGAAAGAACTTCGAAAAATATTTAAAGACGAAAAAATTGATGCTGTGTCAGTACACTGGGATGGAAAAATTTTGCCATCGTTGACAGGTAACGATAAAGTCGATCGTCTTCCAGTAGTTATATCGTATTATGGCAAAGAGCAATTGCTTGGAATTCCGGCAATTTCCTCAGGCACTGGTAAGGAACAGGCCGAACCTGTGTATGCTTTATTAAAAGAATGGGGTGTTGATGAGAAAGTACAAGCACTCTGCTGTGATACCACAGCTTCTAATTTAGGAAGGCTTCAAGGTACTTGCGTTCTTTTAGAACAAATGATAGGAAAAGATCTTCTTTACTTACCATGCCAGCATCACATCTTAGAAATAATTCTGCGAAGTGTATTTGATCAAAAGCTCCAAAAGTCTTCTGGCCCTAACGTTCAATTGTTTAATAAGTTTAGAGAATCCTGGAGTAAGATTAACAAAATTAATTTTAAATCTGTAGTTGACGAGAAGCAAGTGAAGGATCTACTTGGGGATTCAGATGCAATCATACAATTTGTAACTCAAAGTTTTAATGAAAAACACCCAAGGGATGATTACAAAGAATTCCTGCAACTGGCTATAATTTTCCTTGGGAGCCGGGAGCTCATCACCACGCCCGATGGATGGCTAAGGCGATTTATTGCCTAAAAATATTTTTATTTCGTGAAGAATTCGAGATGATTGATTGTGAGAGGAATGATGTGAGAGATATTTGTATTTTTGTAGTAAAAATTTATTTAAAAGTATGGTTTAAAGCATCAGTGGCAGTAGAAGCCCCAATGCAAACTTTAACGTTTCTTAAAAATCTTCATGAATACAGCAAGATTGACATAAATATAAGTAATGAAGCAATACGTAAATTATGTAACCATTTATGGTATCTTTCGCCAGAAAATGTAGCTCTATCATTTTTTGATCCAACATATCTTACGTTATCAAAAAACATATGGTCGCGGCTTTAGATGAATCCAATGATAATGACACAAAAAATATTATAGTCATTCCTAATAACATATGCCATTACGTAGATAAGAACATCGAACATATATCTCAGAAAACACTATCTTTTTTTAAAACATTTTCTATACCAACGGACTTCTTAAAAAAAGATCCTAAAGATTGGAGTGACGATACTGGCTATAATGTTGAATATCGTTTGTAAGTTAAATATTGTTAATGATTCGGCAGAAAGAGCAGTAAAGCTTATGGAAGATTACAATCGAATCTTATCACAAAACGAAGAAGAAAAGCAATTTATTTTGCAAATTGTTTCCGAATATAGAAAACGGTATTCTAATGCTAAAAAAACACTTTAATAAAATAATTAGAACAATAATATTATTTAAGAATAATACACATAGTTTTTTTTTTATAAAAAATTTTTAATAAAAGTTGAAATCTTATATTAATTTTATTAAAAAATATTAAATAAAGAATTCATATTAATAATTTTGTTTAATTATATGGGATGTATGTTTGAAAAAGAAAAATACATTTGTTTTTATTTCACCGAAAAAGTATTAATCTATTTTCATTATAAGGTCATTTCGGACAGCAGTATTTGTAATATTATTTTTAGAGGATTGAAGTTTTTAGACTTGAATTTGATGAATTTGAAAAAAAGAATACAAAAATTCATAAAACCTTAATAAGTGACAAAAAACGCTGTTTTCCCGAAATTCGCTGAAGTCAGATCGCTGCACCGGCCAAATGAAAAGAAGAATAACTTCAATTTTTGGTGGTTTTAGTTCTTGATATGTGCTTAATTAAACCTTAAAGTCCAATCGTTGATTTTTTTAAATTTCTTTAAAAAAATTTTTGAAACTTTAAAATTGGAGATTTGAAAACTGTGTTTAAAAATTCAGACTTTTTGGCTTTAATTTAAAATGAGTTTGCAAAGCACATGATAAAAAAATACTTTTTAATTGAGTACCTTGTTAATAAAATACAAAAATGTTTTTGCATTACATTATTTCTGCAAATTTCAAAATTTGGGCTCAAACTTCTGGATTAAGCGTTCTGTGACACATTAGTTGCCCGGGGCAATTGCAATAACTTGGTTTTTTTTAAACCGAATTTGATTTTTATTACCTTATTAGAAAGATAATTTACTGTTTATTACGATTTTCTAATCTTTTTAATTCATGATCAATTTAAAATATTAAGAATTTTAAGAAATTTAAAAAAAAATCATATTTTTCCCATGTATACCGTTTTTCCAACTTCACGGCCGTTGAGGCACGTGTTCCTCTTGTCCGATTGTCCTAATTTTTTGGGAGACGTTATTTTACACCCAAATACATATTTTTAGGGGGCGTCCTAGTCAATAACTCACAAATTTTTTTTTGGAGCACCCTATTGTGCATGCATAACTTTCGTATTACATTACATAATTACGTAATGTAAAGTTGATTCTGCACTCATAACTTTGCTGAAATTGAACGAATTTAAACAGTTAATAGCTCAAAAGAAAGAGCTTGAGTGTTCTTAGACTTGTTTCAACAGCCTACATTAATTAGAACTCTAGTTATAGAGATTTGAGTGAAGGAAAATATTGAAAAAGGTCTGCAAAAAATCGCGTTTGAGTATAACTTAAGTAAGGTGGGAGTTGAGTAAATTTCAATGATTGACGACATATCTGTGTCTAAATACCTTTCATTAAAATAAAAATGAAGGAAATCGGCCGGATAGAACGGCCAGACGGACTCGGATTACTTTTCATAAATTTTTTTTATATATATGATAATTTTAATTTTAGAGGGACTTTTTTTTAATTTCAAATATAACAGAACTTACATTATCAAAAGATACGAATATATCTATTATATTAATAGGCTAGGCGATTTCTTGTTACCGATGTTTTATTCTACCGTTTTATCCGGATTTTGACCAAACGTATTTTATTTGAAGGGTATTTCTTTTTAGCTGTTCACCAGATTTACAGGCCTTTAAATTTTTCCTTTATTTTGAGCAAATTGCATTTAAAATTTCTTCTAACACATACGTAAAATTATACATAAGCTATGTGTGTGCTTATCAAATTTGTTAATGTGTTTGTTAATGAGTTTGTTATTCTAATTCACAATAATAGTAAACCAAAATGGTCTTGGTTTGTGAATTGAAAAATAAAATTGCCTAGAAATTGCACTCGAATTTTGAGCGCTGGAGTCTGCTAGTTAGAATAATTGATTTATTGAATCTAATATTTCTGTAATATTTTCATATTCAAGTTCTTCTTGGCTCTGATATTGTTCTGACGATCGACTTTTATCAACGACATCGGATTATTGTAAGTGTACGGGCACGCATTTTTCAATTTCAAACCTTGTTTATCCATATTATAGAACATAAAAACTCGGATTTTATTCTGTTGGGAAAGTTTGCTTTTAACTAAAGCCATTAAACTAAACCAACGCATGAGAAAGGCAAAGCCAATAAAGACAATACAATTGTGGATAACTGCTTAAATGGATTTTCACAAATATAATTTTTAAACAGTTAACTTCAATCCACAAAGAGGTTGTATTCAGTGTTGTAGCCCAATATTGTTCTATGATGTCACTCTATTGGTTTTAAATTTTGTCTGTTTCAGATGATCTAAACTTAAACTCTTCTAATATATTTGTTATCGGTTCTTTTGCCCGGTTTAATGTGTTTTGTATTGAAAATTCTGCCATTTTTTTAATATAATAATATTTTTTTGCAATCGACTTTTTTATTCATTAACAAGCTCCTTTAAAAAGGTGATGGACATATTTATTTCTAATTATTTACTGCCTTATTATATACCTACATATTTCAGAATACAAAAATATTGTTAAAGAAAAAAAAAACTTAAAAAAACAATTTAAAACTTACTTATCAATCTCAAATATTATGTAATATAACTGCTGTTCCTGTATACATTCTTCTATTTCAAAATATGTTGCTATATTTGTTGAAAGAAAAGAGCAAAGTTGTACAAAGAGTAGTGCACAAATTTCTCATATTACACTATAAGAATTTAAAAACTATCAATGCAATTAAATTCAAAATCGTATATTCAAAAAAAAAAAAAAAATAATAAAAAAAGTGAACAAAAAAGATGTTAAAAGCTAGTTTTAATAATAAAATTTGCTAAGTTAGCATGTAGCATATTTTTATAAATTTTGGATGCTAAACGACATAAACAGTTGCTAAATATAGCAACTAAAATGCTAACATGGCAACACTGGACACACTCACGATAACTCCACTATGCTTTGGTCTAATTTAGCTTTAGCTAATTATGCTACAAAAACTGTAAACGTTATATAATGTCGGCCAATAGAAAGATAATGCGCTCTAATATAAGTCAATTTGAGAAAGGGTTACCAGACTGCTAAAGTCATAAAAGATGTTGAAAGAAAATGGATTAATGCCTCCAAACCATTACAAAAAAGTAAGAAAATTACAATCGGTCTAGACCGACCTATACCATGCGTTTTGAGATAGTGTCTTTTTTCCAACTAATTTTTATTAACTTTTTTGCCAGCAGATAGGACAAATTTCATATCGGATGCTATATTTATATAGGGACGAGGTAGAAAAAGAGACTGATCTGGTCTAAATTTGGTAAAAACACTTACTTTTTGCAAAACATATACAAACCAAATTTCAGAAAAATCTGTTCAATATTTTTGTTTCTTTTATTGCTTTAAGTGAAGATCGGGAATTAGCTTTATATTAGGGCTATGACTAAGGGTTGTGCTACAACGTTTGTTTTTAGACTACCGATTTGTGGGTGTAATGTACACAATCGAGCCAAATCTTACCGCGATGTATATTATAATTTGAATCTTATGGCAATTTAAGGCTATTTCACGGGGGTCATTTGTATGGGAACTAGTTCTAATCATGTACCGATACAGACGGACAGACAGACGGAGGGATGGACGGACGAATATAATTACATTGTCAAAAGTTTGATGAGGCTGAGAATTCAGTAGAGTTAAAAATATAGTTGATAATTTTTTTGTTTAAATATAATTTGATGACATCACTTTATAAAATGTATAAATTAAAAAAATATTTAAGTAACGTCTTATTTGACCACTAACCCACTTTTAAGTTTAGGAATTTTAAAAGAAACATTCTTTATAGCTTAGCGCATGGAAGGTTTAAAAATCATATTTTCTTCGATAACTTTATGCCTTTTGATGTGATTACTTAGAAGAGTATAAAGTTCTACACTAAGAGCACCTACAATATTTAAGAAAATAGATTGTTGGCTTAAATTTCGTAATGAAAGAAGCGAATCAAGTTATTCGATGTCCATTCCTCTGAGCGATTTCTGCATAAAAGTAGAGTAGAGTCGAACAACTAAGGGGCAGAAGATTTTATATTCTTTAGCTCAATTCAATTATTACTTAAATCCTCTTTTAAGAGTTTTTATTGACTATAGATATGCAGTTGATTTCCACGTAACATAATATTTGGTACAACGGTCGCCCTTTAAGAAATTTAGACTACGTTTTCATCGGAATTATGAAATTTAAGAACTTCATATATGAGTATGAAATATAAATAATAATTCTTTAGTTTCTTTTATTGAATATTTGTTAAAATTCAATTTGTAGTTAACCGTTCCTTTAAAACCAGTATTGTATTGCAGAGATGGATATTAAATTGTTTTTGCAAACAAAGCCTACACTAGTATTAAAAAAAAAAAACAAGTAGAAAAATTATATTCGGTTTAGAGCGACTACATAAGACCCCTTTCTGCGGCAATAAATGGATACAAAAAATAAGCACTAATCAAATTGTACTGGTATTTTTATTATTTGAGACATGTAGATATGAAAAAAGTTCATATCTGATGTTAACCGATCATGAACATATTTAGTAAAGTCACTTGCTGTTCTCAAAAAAAAAGTTATTTGTACTACTGATTAGTATGTATATATGACACACATATACTAAATTTTATCGATACATATCTGATAATCCAGATCCTATGACCATTCTAGTCTGTCTGATAGGGGTTATTTTCAAGGGGCATAGATCTGATATGATTGATATTATCCTGTATACTGAATTTTATCAAAACATATTCATATGTGCGTGGATACACAAACGACAGACACACAGAATGACGGACGAACATCGCTAAATCAATCTTTTTGGTAGTTATAAAAATTAGCACAAACTCATTATACCATTACTACATAGTGGTATAGGGTATTAAGAGGTATTATATATTTAGATGAGATGGTGTGTGAATGTATGCATGAATATTTGGCGCCAATAACAAAATCTAAAAGTTTTATATTTCACACATTAAGAACTTTCTTAAGAACCATATACTTTTGAGTATACCGAACGTCGATCATATGCAGACGATCAGACTTAATAACTTGTTTAATCCGTTTCGTAATTCAATACTTTTTTCATTGGTTTTAAGGAAAAACATGTAGGTATTGCGATTCAGTAGGTAATCGATTCAGTGATTTTATAATTGGTGCTCACCATAATTGGACTCCATAAACAATAGATCAACCATATATGCAAAATTATTAATTTTTGTAAATCTTTTACATATACGGTTAAGTAAAGGCTTTAACATATAATGCAACACAAAAAAATTAATAATTTATAGGGCGAAAAATTACATAACCTGCTTAAGGTTTTAGTTGCACATTAAGTTTTAGTTTTACCGCTTTATATACTATCAAATGTCATACGTAGGAAATTCAGTGAAAAAAATTTTCAAAAAATGCCTAGCACATCATAAATCGCTTTAAAAATGTCGAAAGTACTAAAAAAAACTTTCAGCTATTTTGAGCCAATCGTTTCGGGTGTGTTCGACTACTTACGAAAGCGTAACTCAATTGTTTTGTAGCCGGTTTTAATTTTTTTAAACGGAAGAATTGAGCTTTCCATTTTTTTTTATACCCTATACCACTATGTGGTTTGGGTATAATGACTTTGTGCTGCTGTTTGTAACAACCAAAAATATTTGACCTAGACCAATCTTTAATTATACCGATCGAATCAGAATCACTTTCTGAGTTGATTTAACAATGTCCGTCCGTCCGTCCGTCCGTCCGTCCGTCTGTGTGTCCATGTAAAGCTTGTAATCAAACTGCAGGTCTCAAATATGAATATATTTTGACGAAATTTGGTATGTAAGCTTTTATCGGCCATGGGATGAACGCTGTTGAAATTGGTGAGAATCGGTCTATGTTCAGACCTAGCCCCCATACAAATTACCCATATGAAATCGACATAAATTGCCATAAGATCCAAATTGTCATATAGATCTTACTTAAATTGGGTTTGTATGCGTTCATTACATCCACTAATGAGTAGTCCAAAAATGATCCCTTTGACCCCATATAGAGCTGCTTCCGGAATTTCACTTAAATCTATTAAAAAACAAAAATATTGCACTGATTCTTCTCAAATTTTGTTTGTATATATTTTTTGCAAAATACAAGAGACTTTAACAAACATGATCAGGATCGGTCCATTTTTGGGCCTAGTCCCCATATAGATATAGCGTCCGATATGAACTTTTTCATATCTGCAGCCAAAAAAATTAATAAAAATCCCACTCAAATTTGGTTTTTGCTTATTTTCTATGTCCAGTTAATTGGGCCTAAGAGATAGGGTTTCTAACCGCATGGTATAGGGTATCGTATAGTCGGTCTAGACCGACTATAATTTTCTTACTTGTTTTTTTTTTTTTTTGTTATTCATCATTATTTATTGGATCTTCGCATAGGTTTGTGAACTTCTTCTTTATTTGCCTATCCGTGTTCACATCTTAGCGATCATAAAATTACAATTAAATTTTGATCTAACATATCGATTTCAAAATGTATTCAATATTTCATTCAGCATTGATGAGTTGTCTATTCTTGGCAGCATTTAGTATTCTTCGTTTGTCTGGGTAATCTTATCCAAGAAATCTCTCTTCTTCCTCTTGAGCGTTTTCCTTCGATTTTGCTTTTGAGAGTTATTTGGGGAATCTTATACTTGTCGTTTCTCATTATGTGTCCTACATATCAGTAAATCCTGAGAAAAGCAAAAAAAAAATGTTATTTAATATGCACATGTCATACATCAAATTAAAGCACAAGATCTCTACTTCAATAATTTAACAAAATAATTTAATTATTTTAAGAAATGGTACTACTATAGCCATATACGATTAAATTATTTTAAATTAATTATCTTTTTATTTCTCTTATAATTATTATATACTAGATGTAACCCGGTGTGCTTTGCTACAAAATCTGATGGACTCATGCAAAATGTGGAGTCTCTTCCTTTTATAGTACACCAGTTATATGATATTAGATATCTACTTTGCATGGGCGGTGCTACGCCCACTGCTTCGATCAAGCCTATTTTTCTGTTCGACTAATCACAAATAGAACATATGGGCTCACGTAAAGCCACAAAGCTCTCTCTTTTAGAGTACTCCAGGTATATGATATTAATTAGTTACTTTGCATGAGGAGTGCCACGCCCATTGGTGTAAACCCGCCAATTTTTTGTCCGACTACTCATACTAAAATTTGTTGGGGTTGTGCAAAGTGTCAAATCTTCCCTTTTTTTAGTACACCAGTTTTATGATACCATATATTTACTTTGTACGGGCGGTGCCACGTCCACTGCTCCGACCATTCCCATTTTTGTCTAACTAATCACATGAATAACTTATGGACTTACACAAAGTCCCAAGACTCTCACTATTACAGTACTCCAGATATATGGCATTTTATATTTACTTTGTATGGCAGGTGCCATGCCTATTGGTTCGATACTGCCCATTTTTGTACGACTACTCACATTAATAATAGGTGACATCAGACAAATCTGAAAAGCTCTCTCTATCACAGTACTCGAGATATATAATATTAAATTATTACTTGTATAGGATGTACCACGCCCACTTATCCGATCCCTCCCGTTTCTGGCGTAGCTACTAATATTAACAATAGGTGAACTCACACAAATTTGCTAAGCTCTCCCTATCATAGTACTCAATATTTATGATATTAAAAATTTACTTTGTGTGGGAGGTGACACATCCACTAAAAATATTTAAATAATTATAGCCTCTAGCACTTTCCATATCCGCAGCAAGACCCTGTGAAAATTTCAGGAAGATCAGATGAGGAGTTACGGAGATTACCTCCTACAAACAAACAAACAAACACACATTACCTCTTTATAATATTAGTATAGATAGATTAATTTAGTTATTATTTCAAATAAATAAAACAAAAATAATTTTTCAATATTTCTCTAGAAAAAAGTGTTTTTTTCCTGAGGTTAACATATTGCGGGTATTACAATATCGAAGATATGAAATTTTAGTTAGGTGTGTTACATACCGTCGGAAAGGCTAATTTGTCTAGTTTATCTATTTGTAAGGTTTACGAAATACTTTCACATAAATAGGAAAAAATTCAATATAGTGCATATGCTAAAAATTGAAAAATCGTTAAAAAATATTGAAGAAATAGCTATCTGAACTATTTGGCACAAATTATGCTAAGAGCAATAGGTAAAAAGTAACATGGATGAGGAAAAACACTTGTTTGGCCAAAATGACCCCTCGAACTCAGAAAGTTCATGACCGATCTTGTTGAGAAATTGTGTCTCAGCTACTATCCAATAGGACTAACCTTGGTGCAAATTTCATCCCGATCGGAAGACATCGAT
This sequence comes from Cordilura impudica, assembly GCA_963682025.1. Lineage (NCBI taxonomy): Eukaryota > Metazoa > Arthropoda > Insecta > Diptera > Scathophagidae > Cordilura > Cordilura impudica. Next base: position 125,170,589 of record OY821519.1, read on the forward strand.
TTCAAAAGTTGGTTCACTTGACATGAAACGCCCCATGTGTATATTTTGTTATACAAAAAAAAATCTAATTTTGATCTATTTTTAATGTTGCAAATGCAATAGATTTTGAAAATAATCAAAAACAATCAAAGGTAATTTTTGAAAGTAGTCGATTATTTTTTGATTACTTCAACTAACCTCAAAAATTTTTTTAGAACCAAAAAATTTTGAGAGCTTTTAGATAATATTATGTGATGTCCTTAACAAAGCCTACAATCCAGTGTAGGTCGTTTTTCAAAACCAAAAAAGCACCATGTGTGTAGTGAATAAATAAGGTATTATTATTTTCTTTCTATATTAAAAATTAGTTAATTTGAACAGAAGTTATGAATGTAAATGCGAATTTATTTAAAAACTAAAAAACGGTGCATTTTTGTAAGTTTTTATGTGTAAAGTGTTCGGAACACCATATTGATTTCCACAGAAGTCATGTTTGTTAAAACAACATTTGCCTCAAATGGTTTGTCGGTAAAATTAAAATTCTTTTTTAAAATTTTCACCTCAAAAATATAATCATGCCTCAAATTATTTGAAAAATTTTATTACTTGATTGCAATAAATGCCCCATTTCCCGATGTCCTACTCTGAATATCCAACCATACTAGGTATAGTCAATACTGGACACTGAAAGTCCACATAAACTAAACTTGAGTGAAATGTTCATGCACAGTCTGTCAAGAAAATGTGTGGACATCTCTTATTTAATTTAATTTACTGTTTTGTTATTTTGTATTAACTAAAGGCCCAAATAGACTACACAAAATGCTTGCGCAACATAGTATTTGCGCAACGCCTTTTTTCGATATACACTACACAAAATTCATAAGCACAAGCAGATAATTCTAATTTGGTTTTTTATGTATTTATTTTAATCTTATTAATTTGAATTTTTTTCTTCAAACATTTTAATTTTAATTTTTTTCTTCAAATATTTTGCTAAACGTACCCTACGCAAATTTCTTACTATTGTTATTTATTTTATTCCTGTGTTGACAACGCGAGATGTTTTAAAAAAATGGAAATTTTGTATGGAAATTGCCTACACACTACACAAAACTGTTGCGCAAAATTCCAAAAAATCAAATCAATTTGATTTTTGCACAACCGTTGCGAAAACATGAAAAACACCCCTACACATTACACAACACATTCCGCATATTCCACGATGTTACGCAAGCATTTTGTGTAGTCTATTTGGGCCTTAACAAATAGTAACAAAAATGAAACAAACTGGAAAATTGGAACAAAAAAGGAAGAGTCCAAAATTTAAATTGTATTTTTTTTAAATGCATTTACTGTGTTCGGATTTATTTTCTTTTTTTTTTGCTTTGATCTTCATGTTCTATTCAAATATTATTACAAATTATTTGTACTTTGATCTTAAAACTTTGAATTTTATTAAATTTAAAATGTTTGTCAAAAGAACGTCAATTTATGCGATTCATGTGTTTTACTACAACCACAATCTCGGGAAATCAGTGAAAGAATTATACGAAAATGTTTTCGTTAAGAAGATAAATGGTTTACAATATTTTATATTACGAAAAAGCGAAGTTTTTGGTCAGAATCTAAGACTTTAACTGGACACCCACGTGAGATTTCGGAGAGATTAGTACGTATTTTACGAAGGCGAGAACTCGATGGTTTCTACTAGAGAACTTGCAGGGAAATAGGTCCTGAAAAGGATTGATTATTTATCAAGAGTTGCTCAATCCTTTACTTAAAATACAAGACAATGAAAAGATACTGTCATTTGTTACATTGGGCATTGCGACGAAAATGATGCTCTAATATAAAGATGAATCCAATAGAGTAAGGAGATACAAGCATTATAAAGTCGAAAATTAATTCCGACTGTGAAATTTGGAAAACTGTCGGTCATACAAACGAGTGAAATCAAAAAATTTTCGGAAATTTTTACAACATACTATATGCACATTTTCCCACCATATTAAACTTGCAAGATTATCTTTAAGTAGTTCTGCCTATATTCCTTTCATATTTTTTGGTGGGTATTATTGTTTCCCAAAATAGAATTATCCCTCCTGAGTATGTACTCCAGTCACAGGGTTTAAAAATTATAGCGAATGAATAACGGTCCTGTGCTGCTCTTTTGTTGAATCGATGTTTTGATAACCTCTCCACAAATCAGAATGCATCTCGCCTTATATGGTTTTTGGGCTTATGACTAAATAAAGGTTCATCTATTTGAGTGATGACATCTTCGTCTCCCAAGTATATACGGTTATCTTGATAATACCTAAAACATAGAGCCCTTAATTTAGATTAAATGAGAATTATGGTATTTTCGATTTCGATGGCATTTTTAAAAATTCTTTAAAGAAATTTGTATATCATGCATAAACCTATTTGTTAAAATACTTATAGTTGCTTCAAATTTAGCATAATGATTATTTGCGCATTTAAATTGATATTTGTTTTGTATTTCGGATCATCTTATTATATCTATATAGCAGTATGAACGTTAGTCTTTTGCAAGTACTAATTATTGTTTCTAAAAACCAGTGCAAAATTGCTTTCGCTTTAGGTTAATCGAAATCAGAATCCTGATCCCATTTTTGTGACTAAACTTGAACTTAAAACATTTCTTGTCGATTTAGATAATCAAAGCGTTTCACTAACTGAAACCAATTGGGAACAAACGCGACAGTTTGAAAAGGTCTTGTCACTGCCTTATGTTGTCACCAAAAACATGCAGACCGAGGATTTGAATGGAATGGAAACGATTAGAATGGAAAGGCTTGATACATTAACTGAACAAAACAGGAGGAGCAGTTGCTCGTGCTATTGTATCTTCAATGAAGAGAGAGGGGATCAGTTATTAAATAATAATATTCTGTTAGCTGCTGTTTACGTTGATCCAATGAATCGAAATTTGTTAGAAAGCGATCAAATTGCCAAAACAAAAGAAAAACTTGTCGAAGCCGCAATTCGCATCAAAAAGTTACAGACACCTAAAATTCATGAATCGGAGTTAGTCAAAATTGAAATGTTTAACCAATACATATCATTTTCCTCACATGATGACTCTAATTTCGAAGCTTATTTAGAAGATTAGAACGATTTGAAGTAAAGCGAAAATTGTTTTTCATTGGCTAAAATTCCATAACTTTTGAAACGATCAAAATATCTGATAATTCTTTTTCTAGTGGGTACACATTTTATTGAACTTGAGTCTTTTTTAATTTCATTAGAATTGATTGAGCACTTTTTAAGAAATTCTAGGTCAAAGTTGAAATATTGGCGTGAAAGATTGGTTTTTTTATTTTTTTATTTATTAGAAAATGTCATATTTGGGTTTTAATAATAATTACAAGCATTTTTTGTAATAAAGGGATTTTTTTAATGTTTGCACTCCAAGAAATTTTTACCCCAAAAAAAACTGTAAAATCAACTGGAAAATTTGCTATTAATACTGAAATATTAAAAATTTTTTGCTGTCAAATTTGGAAATTTATTTACACTCAAAAAATATTTCCACTTAAAAAAACGTTAGTAATATTATCTAAAAGTCTTGCTATTACTACAGAAAAATGTATAATTTTTTGCTGGCAAATTTGTTAATTTTTGCAAAATAAATCTGCTGAACATTAGCGCAATGATTCTGATTTTGATATGAAAATAAGGGTTTTTATTTTTTGAATCTATCTTATTTATTGAAACATTTCATACATATGTTGGTAAAAAACCTTTTTGAAAACAAGTAAGAAAAATATAGTCGGCCTAGACCGACTATACGATACCCCATACCATGGTTTAGAGACCCAATCTCTTCGGTCATACCAATTGGATATAAAAAATAGGCATAACCAAATTTGAGTGGCATTATTATTAATTTTTTTTTCCTTTGAATATGAAAAAGTTCATGTCGGATGCTATATTTATATGGGGACTGGGTCGAAAAGGGACCGCTCCTGATCATATTTGGTAAAGTCACTTATATTTTGAAAAAATATATACAAACCAAATTTGAGAAAAACCTGTGCAATATTTTTGTTTTTCGGTAGATTTAAGTAAAAATCGGGAAGCAACTTTATATGGGGTATATGACAAGGATTGCCATAAGGGGTTTATTTTTGAACAACTGATAAATGGATGTAATGAACACACGCAAACCCAATTTGACCGGGATCTATATGACAAATTGGAACTTATGGCAATTTAAGTCGATTGCATAGGGGTCATTTGTATGGAGACTAGGTCTGTACATGGACCGATTCTCACCAATTTTAATAGCGTTCATCCTTGTATAACAAATTTCATCAAAATATATTCATATTTGCGACCTGTAGTTTTATTAGAAGGTTTACATGGACACACATATGGACGGACGGACGGACATTGCTAAATCGACTCAAAAAGTTATTCTGAGTCGATCGGTATACTTAAGTATATAGTATACTTATAAATTACCGTTTAATTACCGTAATTTGATATTTTTTTGAGTAATTTAATTAAAATGAAAAAAGTGTTCTACCCGCGGATCCTCACGGGTGCAAAGGAGACATAGGATTAAAGAGGACACTTTCAGCTTTCTCTGGGTAGTATACGTTTCTTGTTCCGTTTTGTTCCCTATAAGTTCTATTCCATTTAAGTTGATATTTGACACAAATATAGTAGTTTAATAAATATTTCAGAGTACCCCCAATATTAAACGGTAAAGTTGTGACCGCTCACAACAACTAAAGACCTCAATCCAACAAACCTTGTAAAGAAGACCCAGGTCATTATCGACGACAACTTGCGAGTAGTAACCTCTTATATTTGATAAAAAAAAAACAAAAAAAATAACCTTTTCTGAAATTAAAAAAACAGTTGAGTTTGACACCATGCCACGCCCACAATTACCAATAGTTTAACCTAATTTTTTGGCTACATTAAGTAGAATATACTAGCTAAAAAGTGGCGTTAAAATTTAAAAAATCGGTGTCAAAAAAATTGGACTTTTGGCCAACGAAGTCAAAATGTCAGCCACAGTGCGACGCACAGTGGTCAATTTCGCGAAATAGCGGTTAAAACTCTATAACTTTTGACCGGATCGGTATTTTTTACGCAATTTGTTCTGTTCAATAGGATGGACTTTAAGCTTCAATTTGCGTGTTCAAACGTAAAAATCGACCGATAGGAACGTAAGTAATTTGGAGTTAAAAATGCATTTTAATTTTTTGTTGAGTTTCCATGTTAAAGTTGAATATTTTGACATTTTAAATAGGTATTTTTTTTATAATTTCTTATTTTCTTCAATCGTATTTTACAACCAATACTTATTTATTATTCCTAAACTTAATTTTGGTCAGAAAATGCCAACATTTGGCCCCTGACATTTATTTAGTCTCAATATTCACAGGGGCCAAAGGTTGGTTTTTTTGGAAAAAAGCTAATTCTTGTGAGGATTAAACTGAAAAATAACACTGAAATTCCCAACAATATCAATACCATTTGGATATATTATATACAGAACACAACATCGATAAAATTTTAAGTAAACTTTTACTATTGATTTAAAGTGCACATATATTTTATTTAAATGTATTAATAAAAATTTATACTAAAATTAGAAACAAATTATAATCTTTAAACTAGTATTAATTAAACAATATTAGTAAAAATTTCTTCCAAATAGCTTTGATTTTCATTTTGCAGTAGTTGTTTAGCTTCTTCATCTAACTCTAATGAGGTTGATTTCCATTTTTGGCGAATACTGGACATATATGGGTCTGATGTGCACAACAAAATATTAAAAAGATCTTCATTAGTACAATATCTGGAAATTTTTCTTGTATTGTGCTCGCGAAAGAATCTGTAGTCTTTGTTGCTTTTTTCTTGGGCTTCTTCTGAGAGATCTCCAATTGGAAGCATATTGTGCTGAATTATTTGTTCGCCATGGAACAAAATTTTGTGAACTGTGGTTGGCATATGTCTCCAAGAATATTTTTGGTTATAAAGGGTTGCTGTCTCATTAGCATACTGACCAAATTTTTTTGCATCTATCTTTTTGCTACATGCTATAACTTGTAATATGATTTGGAATCGTCGTATTAAATCATAATCTACTCCAGTTATAGAAGCTGCAGTTTCTGGATCGGAAAAAAATCTCCTTGCTGTGTTTCCATCATTAGAATTTCCTTCTCCTTGCTTTGGCTGGTCAATTATAAGGCCTATCTCACGGTATTTTTCTTGAACATCTTTTTTTTTGCTTTCTTTCTTCCAAATTTTCTTTGTTGTTTCTCACTGTTTCGCCTAACGGGCCAAATTCCAAATCGTATCCCAATTTAAGAATATGCTCCATAAAACGAATTCTAGCATGAAGAGGTGACATTCCAAATTCATATGCTTCATTAAAACTATCGTCTTGTGTTTGTGGTTGGCTCAATTGACTTGATGTTTTTTGGCATATGGTGCAGCTTGACGATGACTTTGTTTTAGTTAAAGCTTGTGCAACTTTTCCATCAATCATTGTGAGACACATTTTAAAATTTACTTCAATGTCTTGGTCATCAAATTTAAATGTTACTGGTTGAAGTTCTTTAATTTGATCATTTATTTTTCGAACTTCTTCATCTATGACATCTTGATGATGATGTAAGCAAACTTTATTGGTCTACAAAATTTTGTTGACGAGGGAATTTCATTCTTCCATACATCTATCTCTGCAGCTCTACTAGTTGACGGCTCTGAACCAATATAAGTTTTTGTTAAACGTAATGGAACGAAAGAAATCATGAATAAATTGGCATCTGATGAATTTTCCGTATTACATTGTTTTTATTGTTTCTGGCCAGAGGACCCATCGCATCCCCATTTAGAAATTAAAGTCATGCTGCAATTTTTAAACTTCTTTAAATAGTCAGCATCAAATGTCTTTAATAATCATTCTGCAGTGTGTTCAAGAAGATCCTGCAATTTTATTTCTGCTGAACTTGAAGTTACACTAATAGCAGTTGGTGAAGGTAAGCAATCTTTTTTGGCAGAAACTATATCTCGATATGATGGAAAAATTCCACAATTCATTGGTTCGCTTCCGCAATTCTGTATATTGGTTTTTAGTCATTTTCAAATCCAAAAATAGTGCAAATGCTTCTTCTGGAGTAAATTTATTTTCTTCAGTTGGTGTCGGCATACTTTCTAAAATCCTTTTTGTGCGTCTGGGGCTTGCTTCCACTATTTTTTCAATGATAGCAATTTTACCCTTTTTAGTTTTCGATGGTTGAATTTGATGCAGAAATGAATCCTTTATGATGCTACAAGAAACTTCTTCATTGATATGTTTAAGCTTGCGTCTACGTGATCTTTCACTACAATTATCAATTGGCTTTGCTGGTCGACCACCTTTTCCAGTTTCCGTGGTAGTTACTGATGGCTTTTTAAAAATAAGTTTATTTCTTAGCCATTCTTGGTTGCGTGAGTAAAACAATTTCTTGTTTCTGGAACATTGATTGTACCGTTTTCTTAAAGTATTTAAAAAGTTTTTTATTTTTAAGTTATGAATTTTAATTTCTTGTTTGTCGCATATTTTGAAGAATGGATTATTCATTATATGTAAAATAATGTCGTTTTCATCTTTCCGTTCAAAATATATATCAGATAGAACACTATAACTGAATTTAGCCATTGTTTAAACAATAATGAAGAAAAAAAATGAATGCATGGATTAATATACTATTGCTCGAAGTTTCAACATGGTCTTTTTTACCTCTTTGAAACATAATATAACAGGTAGTTGGTTTTACCAGTTATTTCCATTGGTTTTAAATTTATTTGCAATTTTCATGTATTTAAGTTGTGTAATATTAGATGGCAATAAAATCTTTTTTACCTTTTCCAAATGAATTGCTAGATACCACATAATTTGAGAGTTAAGAGGTACTGGCAATAATATATAAAAGGTACTTGGTTTTACCAGTTATTTCCATCGGTTTTAAATTTATTTGCAATTTTCACGTATTTATGTTGTGTAATATTAGATGGCAATAAAATCTTTTTTACCTTTTCCAAATGAATTGCCAGATACCACATAATTTGAGAGTTCTATTGTCATTTTTGTCAAAATTTTGATACACCCTTCTATGTGGACTAGGTCCAAATATGGGCCAACTTCTCCTAATTTCAACAAATTATTTTTTGGGTCAATAAGATCTCTTGTACAAAATTTCATCAAAATATATACATAATAGCCACTTTCACATACCAATAACTTCTCAAAAAATATGACGTGCATTTGTACGAATATCTTACCTTGGGTCAGAAAAATTGCTGTAGTTCAAAAAGTGCAGTACCGATGCATGGACATGTATATATAGGAATGTAGGGGAGAGTTAGGACTACAAAATTGTGTTTTGACTCAGCTTGACTCACAGGAGTTGTGCTCTATGAAGTAGGAAATTTCCGAGAAATTTGACCTTTTTTAAAAAAAAATTTAAATTTAAAAAAAAAAAAAAAATTGTTCTGAAAACAGTAGAGCTTCAATTTTTTACCAGTAATAGGAAATAAGTTAAGTTACAACACAAAATTTATTTCGTCCAAAAATCTTGAAAAACAAAAAAGTTATGATCATTTAAACTTTAAAAATTAACTAAAAATATCATAAATTTACTAAATTCTGAAAAAGCACATTTTGGACCACCCTGCTCTCAGTGAAATAGTTTAAATAGAGTTCTAATTTTTTGGCTCCCGAGGTTTACTACTGTCTACTTTCATATGAGTCTAATAACTTTAAAATCGGAGAACAAAAACCAAAAGGAGTTTTGGCCGCTATCTCAAAATATTGCGACGTTTAAGTTTACAAAAACGAAATGAACCAGTAGATGTTGAAGTATCGAAATTTACAGAAGAGTTTTTAAAACAATTAAGAGAAATAGAGAAATATATTCGATTAAATGAATATGAATGCATATTTTTTACTTTTCGCTTGTTTATTTAATTAATAATAAATAATATTTGAATTGGAATAATAATTTAACTTATTAACAAACCTTAAAGTTTATGTATTTTCATTACTTGTATTTATACATAATAATATTCATAGATATACATATATACTACTAGTCAAACTATAAAATATATTGTGCAAAATCTGTTATATTGAAGAGTCGGAGTCGGAGAGAGTCGGAATCGCCAATTGAAAAAATTAATGTCGGAGTCGGAGCTTGATTATCGATTCCGCAGCCCTGGTTAAAACAGCAGAACTATATTTTAAACGTAAAAGTCAAAGCAATAAAATTTGTATTATGCCAAACCAATTTCTTGACAAACGTTATATTTTGTGTAAATGTTATATTAAAGTTCATACCAAATAGAATTGATATATGGATGCCTGCTGGTCAAATCGATTAACTTCACCTTCCGGTTTATGAAAATTTTAATGGCAAAGCTCTTGTTAGTGTGGCAGAGTACAATGTATGTGCTTGTGTTAAAGTTTGTAACTACCAAAAATATTTGACCTATACCCAAATTTTACTACATAAATCGTCTCAGAATCACCTTCTGAATCGATTTAGCAATGTCCGTCCGTCCCCTTGTCGGCCTGACTGTCCTTCTGCCTTCTGGATTCATAACATATTTTCATGAAATTCGGCCATAGTACAAACATTATTGAAATTGGTGAAAATTGGTGTATGTTAAGAACTGCACCAACTTAAATTCCTATCTAAATGATTATATAGATATCGGTGAAGTTTCGTTTGTGTGTGTTTATTATACCAGTCAATCAATAGTCAAAAATAAACTCTGTATGACATTTCTTAGTCATAGCCCCATATCAAGCTGCTTCTCGAACTTCACTTAAATCTATCAAAAAACAAAAATGTTACTCAGATTTTTTACAAATTCGTTTTGAATATGTTTTTTGTAAAAAAATAAGTGACTATTAAATACGGTCCACTTCTCTAACTAGTCCCCATATAAATATAGTAACCGATATGAACAATTTCGTATCTGCAGGCAAAAAAATTATTCTTATATTCTATGTATATTCAGTTATTGCTTCAGCAGAGTTGGATCCAAGACCCTATCTCGAAACGCATGGTACTTACAATCGGTCCATACCGACTATTATTTTCGTAATTGTTACAGATATTTGATTTATATATCAACAGTTAGCCGTCAATCATGCGATTTGACTTTAAATATTCGTAAATCAGAAAGTGTAGTAAATCGAGGCAACCATATATGAACTACAAACATTAATGACAATATTCTGTGATTTTATAAAAGTTGGGTCTATGTCAAATATTGAAGATAGTTACAAACATCAATATAAACTCATTACACTGAGCTAGTGAGCAATTTTGGGTGTAAAAACAATAACAATTACTTAAAAGGTTGAATTATTAATCTATATATATAAAAATGAATCGTGGTTTGTTCGTCCGCTTAAAACTTGAAAACGGCAGGACCAAAATGATACTTTCTTCTGCGACTTTGTTTGTAACTGCCACTTGAAGGTTTAGGAAAAAAGAAAAGTATAAAAAGTCTCAACAGATGGCGCTGTACGCGGTCGTTTGTGAGCATTGCAATGCAGTTTAATTTGAGAAAGAACTGCCTGGATTGTGTTGCGTGGACGGAAAGGTGAAATTGCCAAATTGCTTCCACCACCGGAGCCATTATGCACGCTGCTTTACGTTGAATCTCCTAATTCGAATTAAAGTTGGATCTGTCATCCTTATGCCCCGAAACTATGCAATGGAACCCGACTGATTGTGACGAAATAAATGAGTAATGTGATTGTGGCAAGGATTTTCAAGGGCGGTTCAAGGGAGATATTTAATTCCGCGAATTCCCCTGACTTCAACCGATTTGACGTTCCAGTTCAAAGATGTTCAGTTCCCAGTGAAACTTGCATTTGCGATGACAATAAACAAGTCACAAGGACAGTCCCTGGAAGTGTGCGGCATAAATATTGTAAATATTGTAAAAATATTGTATATCGTGCTGCAGTAAATTGATTACAATTATTGTTCTATTCTTTTTTTAATTAATACTTGATTTTATTCTATTTTCGCCAAATGTTGACCGTCGGGTCAGCTATCCGTATAATTATAAGATATTGAATTCAACTGAATTCGAAAATTGTTGTATTCAAGTTTTTATGCTTTTTCCATAAGTATGCATTTCCTTTTATAGAAACCTCTTTTAAAATTCCCTTTAAAAGTAGAAATTATTGAGTTATTGATAAGTTCTTTAACAAAATTGGCTATATAACTATAAGACACAATCATTTGTGAAAAAACAATTTAATTTAAACGAATGCAACTAACAATGTGTGCCATACTTCAAATTTATCTAAATAACTGAGTTTCTCTGGCTGTTTAATAGCATATCTTTCTAAACAATTTTGCATATTTCTGTATCTTTTTTATTGAAAACTTTTTCAGGGTTTGTAATGCAAAGGCAATTGTGCAATAGCTTGTTAAATCACATGTTGAGAAAATGCAATTCTAAAAGTAGTTGAACATTGTAGGCACGTTCAGCGGAAATCTTAGTCAACATATTACAAGTGAATATGATTATTGGCGCAATTAACATTCAATCTTAGTTGTGCAAATAGTTGATTAGATTTCAAAGAAAGTACAAGCAGGTTAAGTTTTCATCAGATTTATTTTTTTTGTTAATAAAGGTATTATCTTCGATTTACTCTGTTCTAACTGAAAAAAATAAAAAATAAAAAAATCTTCGCTATTTATTTAATACTATCTAATCATTAAATCTAAAGCAAATTTGTTATAAAAATAAACTTCCAACAAGTCAGACATCATTATATAAAACATCAATTTAAGGAATATATAAAAATGCATTATTCTTTGCTTAAAAAATTAAATTGTTTCATTGGATTTTAACTACATGAAAAACATCAACATAAGAAAATTTTTCATGTCAAGTTCATAAATTGAAATTGAAAATTTGCATATATCGTACAAAAAAGAATGCACAAAAGAAATTGCACAAATAAGAAATCGCACAAAGAGAGACTGCACAAAAACAGGTTTGAGTGTAAGATAATTAGAAAAATCTTTTGTATTTTTGGATTTTTTAATTTAACCCTCCGACTAGTGAGTCTCCTGTTTGCTTTAAATTAGAGGAAATGTCCACAGGGCCCTATAGCAAATTGTATAGTATTGGAGTGTGTTTTGATGGTTTCGATTGTTAATTTTATATTATATAAAGTAATAAAAGGGCACAAGGAAAGTTTTTTTTTTTGACAATTTCGGTTTTATTTTCTTGCTGATTTTTCAGTTCGAGCGTACAGGTATTGCAACGATGCAGCAATGTAGAATGCTCAGCACAAACTGCTTTCTTGCAAGTAAAGCTATACGCTCTGGTTTTACGCAGGCATCCGTATTCCATACGTCATAACTGGCATGATGGTCAATTTGATCGAGGCACCAAATAAGATGAATCTTCTGCTGTCGGTCTTGCTACTACTTACAAAGATAACAAATATTGTTATTGTTTTTCCACTTTTGCGTGTTTCAAAATTATTTTATTTTATATTTACATTGAATGCTTCCATAATGCTTCGAATCTTGGAATATCTCGTTATACGTCCATTAGTGGCTCGTTTTTCAATATTGGGCAATTGCTAAAATTAACGTCGCTTATCGGGGTTTCTACTGGCTAAATTTCATTATATATGATAAGTGCAGCTAATGCAGCAATATCTACCATATTGTGGAACATTGGAAGTGGCCAGCGGTTTGTGGATTGTTGTGAAAATATGTGTAAAGCATCTGGTCCTTTATATTCACGCCGGATTGTAATTAAGAAGAACGATGGCCTTCCTCACTTCAATTACGTCTACATCGCAAGTATAGTTTACTGTAGACAGCATTATATGTTCTTCGGAACATATGAGCACAGTGATAGATCGCCTTCGTAGAAGCCAAACAATGCAAACTGGATGCGCAGGTCCTTTCAGGAACTGACGTGGTAAAATTTTTTATTTGAGCGTACTGTTCCATGCCTCATTATGTCTATTGATTAATCACTCCCTTCGCGTATTTACATAATCCCAGCGTATTAATTTTTTGATGATCATAAATCGATCGTATGATAATGCGGCTTTGTATATTGGAGCATTAGTTGGGCCCCACAGTTAGCATACAAAACGATGGCCAAAAATGCACCGAACTGTTTAAGAGTGATTGTTTTCCATCCTTTTTCTTCGTATGATATATGAGTTCCTTATAGTTGTTACTTCCCTGGTTTTCCCATCTGAAAAAAAGAAATACAGGTAACCAAAAAAAAAAACTACGATTCAACAAAACTCTTTAGCGATTTCTTCTAATAGTAGTACAAGGTCCGTAGGGACCTTTTATCTAATCCACGTAGTAAACGTCATTAAACCTCAACCACTCTACATAATTACGCATTGTGTTCTACTAAATTAATATTCATTCATGTGTACTGTGTATGAATATTCCGATCTTTAATGAACGGAAAGAGGCATTAATTTAATAATTGATTTAATAAAAATTTTTATCGCATCATTAAAGTTATGAAATTTTCTCCTCATAAAATTATCAACACGAAAAATGTAATGATTAGTAGTTAATGATTAGTAACAGATAATAAAATGTGCCGTATAGCAAGATAAACATGTTCAATGTTATTAGAAATTCACAGGAGAATTTGACCGTTGATAGAAAACATGGTAAGGGAAGAGAAAAACGTCTACATGATGTCTTTTAAATCAAGAATATATGAAGTATATTAAAAGAAGTTCCCAACACAACCGTTATAAAAGCAGCCCGTATAGCCCAGTGCTCGGACTATTTGGTGTGAAGGTCTGAAAACACACAAAGTGGAAAAATTGCAGACAGGAATGCTGTAAATATATCAGAGGATAAAAACAAAGTACTAAAATTCAAATAATATTTCATAGATTAATAGATCTGCTGCATAATATACGAAGAAACTTATATAATGGCAGATGTTGGCATCCTCCGGGTCAAAACTTTTATGTTGCTAATGCTGAGGGGAACATCAAATATACGTTTAACACCCGAAAGCAGAGGGAATTTTCAAAACAAATTCTAGTATTGCAAGAAATAATCCGTTAAGGCAAAATATGCTAGTTATTTGTTAAAACGGGCTCTATAATAATGAGTACTTTAAAAATTGTCGTTTTTGACTAGACTATACTTTTGTAACACTTTTTTTTTGTACTTCAGCGAATTCTTAGTTACATTATTGGCAAATAAAAGTTGGCTGTTGGACGAAAAGTTATGGAACGTTTCTTAGAGGGACCCACTGCTCTTCAGAATTTCTTACACCATATGGTCACCAAACTCGTCCCTGTATTCTTCAAAAATCTTAATTTGTTGCATTGTGTTATTATTGCATTTTATGTATGTGAAGATTTTTGGTACTCACTCCGTACTTAGTACTCATTTATGTTTCCCAAAAATATATAGACCAAATTTGATAAAAATATCTGCAGTCAGTTTGATTACAAAGGTTACATGGCCACTCAGACACAAAGAAAAACAGACAGGGCGGACATAGCTAAATCGACTCACAAGCCTTCTTTTTATATCGGTGTAATATATATAATAGGGACTTTTCTGAGCTTAGAACCTATTTTTTCCGATTTTTTTGATTTAAAAAAAAAAACAGTCGCCGGTGCCAATTTCGATTTCATGTCTGTTTCGTGGAGTTTTGAATTTAGCCTTTCACTTAAAAAATCATAACTTTTAAGCCGCTCAATATTTTTCAATTCCGTAAAACAACTTTTACTCAAAATTAACGCTGAAATAATCCTTAAGTATGGCTTTGACAAGCGCTTAACAGAAATCGAGAAAATGGACCTCAAAGTGAAAAAAGTTAATAAAACATGCTGAAATTCTGACTTTCAAGAGCACGAGTTAGAACATACTGGCGCAAATGCACTAGTGGATATTTTTTCTGAATAGCACTATCCATTTTCAACATTTTTGGCATTTACACTACCCAATAATTCGCTACATAGAATTATCTATGATATATCAAACAAAAATCAAATTTTCAAAACTAACTAAAAAAACTTTCTATTAGGTTTGTCAATAACACTTTAGACGGTTAAGCTTTGGGGCACCTGTCAAATTGACAATTTCAATTAATTATTTGTAAGTGCCAATTTACACGTTGAGTTCTTGACTCCCGAGTCCATTCTCATTTGCTTTGGAGAGGTTTCGTACATAGGCAAGAGGTGTAGAGCAGCAAACGGGTTAGACAGACATTCGCGCGCCATAATTGTGTGATTAAATATGTCTCGAGTATCAGTTAAAATATGTAATACCATTCCAAACTTTGAAACGTAAAAGTACTAAAGAACTTTCATGTGTTATATAATTTCTTGTTTTTTTCGAATAAAAAACAGAAATATTCCGTTTGTGTTATAAATGTTTTGAAAACCATCAAAGATTTTTGTGAAAAGAAACAATTAGAGATAACGCATGACGAAAGTATTAAACGCAAAATTAATAATCTGTTCACGGAATATAAAAAAAAAGTTAAAAAATGACAAGAAAGATTCAAATACCACAAAAACCCAAAAGAGATTATTTCGAATGCAGCTTGAGGAAAAATTCGCTGAAATGTATTTTACGAAGAAAAGCTGAGAATTTGAAATATCATCAGAAAGCCGATGCGATGAAGACCCTCCTGCAGCTGAAACAGTCTCGGAAGGTGATTGTAGTGACTGCGAAACAATAACCGAAACTGAGAGCGAGCTGGAGGATGGAGAACAAGCAACTACTGCAAATATCAAGAAAAACCTGAATGCAATGGTTCGTTATCAAATTTCTTTTACTGGAGGATGGACACTGCTAGACGTTCCAAGAAGCAAATTATTTAGAAATAACAACAATTTGAATCAGTTAGTTGCTGAAGCCAAAGCCAGCATTGACAAGAACAGCAGATACTGACTCCGCCTTGATGGTAAGAGTTGTTTTGACAGAAATACTAGGAAGTACCGCGAGAGAAATTGCTATGTGCTAACCAAGCCAAACGAAAAATATGAGCTTGTTCTCGGAGTTCCCTTCCTACAAAACAAAACTGCATTATCAATTGTCAAAGAAGGGGTAAGAATTTGTACCGAATGGGATGTAATCGCTTTTATTAAGTGCTTAGGAATGGATACAACTTCTACAAATACCGGACGTTACAATGGCGTATGCGTTAAGCTGGAGCAATACTTCAACAAGAAACTGATATGGTTTGCTTGCCGCCATCACATCGTGCTTGGATCAATTTTAACTCTCTGGGAAGGGAATTCAAAGTGCCCTGAGATTCAGGTATTGCAAAGGCTTTAATTATTTATTATAAATTATTAACATTTTGGTTAAAGGTGTTCGTTTATTTCAAGGACAAATGGCTAAGTAATGAATTTAACAAACAATATTTTGATAAGAGGTTGTTAGCTGCAGACAATAAGCGAAAAATTCAAAAACATTTTAATATCAAAAACACTATATTCTTCATAAAGAACCAGTTGAAAGCCAAACAAGTTAGAAGTGATTATGAAGAACTTTTGAACCTAGATTTAGTTTTCCTCGGTGAAGACTCTGGAAAAAGATCAAAATGCCAGGATGCACGTCAAGATCGCGTTGGCTGCAAAAAGCAGTGTACGCTTTAAAAATGTATTTATATCGCAAGGAAGAGAATGTTGTTGATATAGAAAAAGGTGCATCTTTTAGGTGATATTTGTTTATTTATTGTGTTTGTGTACATTCCTTATTGGTATGATTGTACCGCAGCTAATCATTGCCTTTTGAATGAAAATAAATTTTATCAATAATATTAAAAATATTAATCAAATTAGTTACACTATTTCGGAAGCTGCTCTTACAAAATTTACTAAAGATCACTTGTGGTACATAGGCTACCATTTAAGCGCCCTTTCATTTTTTGACGAAAGAATTAGTCTGCACGAGAAGAGGAGAATGGTAGCGAACTTGAATATTGAAAAGAGCACTGATGAAATATCGATTCGAAAGATGAACTACATCGAAAAAAACATAAAACCTACTGATTCCATCAGTACAAGAACGCGGCCATTTTTTCAAATCATGAATTTGAATACTTCGTTTTTGGAAATAGATCCGGCAGTATGGGATAATGACGAGACTTACAATAAAGCTAAAAAAGAGATATCATATATCTGTGGTTTTCTGGAATAATCGCATTTGTCCATTTTTGTCAGTTTTGAGTTAACGATGATAAATACATTAATTTTTGACGCTCTTTACATGTGTTTAATTAAAAAAAAAATATTGACCATTTATGAGTATTTTCTTTAAATAACGACGTAACTTAAATGTTTATTAAAGTAATTTGCACCACTAACGACCTAAGTCAACCTACGTTTGATCGCTGACAAATACGTTGTTATTATACGTTGTTATTAATGAAAAAAAATGCAAAATAATTATTTTTCAGTTTATAACCATTTATAAAAATTTGTGTGTTTATTTCTGTTATTTTTTATCACTATTATTCTTGATACGTTATTAAATTATCATACTAATTCCCGTTAACTTTTTGTTGACGAACAAAAAAATCAATTTTTGAAGCAACAAAAACTTATGTCTACATGGGTGGTTGCATTGGTAGTTTTCTTTTTCAAAGAAAACGACGTTTGTCGAAATAAGTTGTTTTATCTGCACACACTTTAAGTGTAATTTACATATTGTTTTTTCGTCCTTCTCTAGGATCTTTCCTCTGAAGATTTTTGACTCAAAATTTTATATAAAGTATTTATTGCCCATATCTACAGAACTGTTAAATAAAAAGCTCTAAAAAGTTTATATCGAGCCCATAATTTCAAATATAACGTTTTTTGGCACCCCTGAACATTTTGATTTTATGAAATACGCGGTTCTTCTAGAAAACCACAGATTTTAAAGTCATAAACGACCCTGCCGAACGAGCATTATGTCGGATTAAAGTTATAAATTTTAAAGATGAGGGAAATATATAAAATGCCATTGTATCGACATCATACCAGAAATTATTTTAAACTTTTCTTTTTCCAACATTTATATTGTTTTTTGATTATTATTAACCCTTATATTTTATAAATAAATATCAACTTGTGAATTCTTAATTTTTTAATATTTTTGAAAATTTGATTTTTGTTTGAAATATCATAGAAAATTCTATGTAGCGAATTTCTGGGTAGTGTAAAGGGCAAACATGTTAAAAATTGATAGTGCTATTCAAGAAAAATATCAGCTAGTTCATTTGCGCCAGTATGTGCTAACTCGTGCTCTTGAAATTCAGAATTTCAGCATTTTTTATTTACTTTTTTGACTTTGAGATCTATTTTCTCGATTTATGTTAAGCCCTTGTCAAAGCCATACTTAAAGATTATTTCAGCGTTAATTTTGAGTAAAAGTTTTTTTTACGGAATTGAAAAATATTGGGCCTCTTAAAAGTAATGATTTTTTAAGTGAAAGTCTAAATTCAAAACTCCACGAAACAGACATGAAATCGAAATTGGCTCCGGCGACAGTTTTTTTTAAATCCAAAAAATTGGAAAAAATAGGTTCTGAGCCCAGAAAAGTCCCAAATATCTAAATCCGAGTGTGTTTTTTGAATTCGCGACAATGTGAAACAGCCTATTAGTTATACAAGGTATTTTTGGTAGTTACCAACATTAGCTCAAATTCGATTAGCAACTTAGAATAAATTATTTCTGGATTTTTCAAACCAGTATTTAATTTGTCAGGAATTATTTATGTATTTTATTTCTTTAATTTAATGATTTCATGCACAACCAGGCTGTCTTGTAATTACGCTACAGGATTTTAATGGTATACAAACATGTTTAGCCAAATTAAATTGAAAAAATTTGTAACTAATATATAAATTATTTTATAACATAAGAATTTATAAAATTATGGCATTAATTAAATATGACACAGAATATTTAAAATAAAAAAAAATTCAATAATTAAAAAAAAGAGAAATATGTGTATATTAGACCTGTCCAAAAAACGTATGAGATTTTTCAAAACGATTTTTTTAACTTAGTTTATCCACTTTATATATCCTTGGGTCAAAACAATAAGAACTGCGTCAAAAAATATAAAAAAAGTTTTACCAAAACTCAGCTCAACGCGCCTGAAGTCAGGACTTGAGTGTTCCACGATATGACGAAAAGTACGGTTACAAAATTACAAAATATTTTTGAACGTAGGAATTTTTTTTAAAGTTTAAAAGCAAATATCTTTTGTTTTAATTAGTTAATCTATTTGTGAAAAAAAGTGAGAAAAAATTAAGAAGGATATTTTTTTACAGCATCCGAAACATGGAATTTCACAATTTTCATTATGAAGTTCAGTTTTTCTCGCCTCCTATTTTCGAAATGTTACTCCATCGGGTATGTGCATTTTGTTTATATTTTTTTGTGGACTATTGGCTTTAAAAAAATTGGGCTTGAAAAATTTTTTTAAGTAATTCGGGTGGCGTTAAAAAAAATTCAAAAAACTCCATAAATGTATAAGTTTTTTAATTGTTTATTAATGAAATATTTGTAACTTAACCTAGGAAGATTTGATTTTTAGAAATTTCATGCATATTCTTTCGGTGTTCGGCTACCACTTGTAGGAGATACTGCTTCTGCTCTTCGTTGCGCGTTGTTGATGAGTTGAATTCTGAAATCAGTGCAACACCTCGTTCTGCGATGTCGTTGACAATTTGCAAGTTCTTCACAATAGCCAGGCCATGCAAAAAGCCCTCATCTTGCATCCACTCAGCCACCTCTAAGTCCATAAATGACGTTGGTAATTGCAGCTTCTCAAAAAACGTTTTTGTATGCGTTGAAACCAAATCTTTCAGTTTTACTGTCGCTATGTTAATTGATGGTGATGCTGTCTTCTTCGAATTAAGTTTTCCAGCGCTATTTCTGAATGAAGCTACCATTTTATTTAAAGTTTCTGCACTCAAGCTTTTATCATAAAATGATAGCCCCGCCAACTCCTCTCCAAGGTACCAAAGGTGATTGGTAAACTTCTTCAATGCTATTTTTCCAACATCACTATCAATTGTTTTATAACTGAAATAATAATAAAATATAGAATTAAAATTTGTTTCTTAATTTATAGTAGAGTACATACCTTTCAAGAACCTTGAGCAATAATAGTCATTGTTTGGTGCTGATGATGGCAGAGGCGCTAAAAACCAGAATCTTGCATAAACGACAACAACGAACAGACAGATTTCACGAATTAATTTTTCTTCCTCCGTTGTTAACTGAAACTGCTTCCTGAACATAAAAATTTTTAAACTATAAATTGCCTTAGACATCCATCTGGCTCTATGCATGGCACCAGGACATTTAAAAGTAAATTCCCTACCTTCAGCACCGCCAAGGAAGATCACCACAAGTTCCAAAAACTCTTTATAGTCTTTTCTTGCGTGTGATTCCTGAAATGATAGAATGAAGATAGCAATTAGTAAGCAACATAATAGAAAATTAAAGATTTCAATTAACTAACCGCAAGTTGATTTTTGGTGAAAACACGTGTTTCATGCATCGATCCCTGCACTTTATTCAAAATAAGCTCATCTGCTATTCCAGTTTCGAAGATGTTCGTGTCGATGGTTTTCCATTGTCGTTGAAATCGTTTGAATACAGGAATATCCGGACTGCTGGTTGAACCCTCGGAACGCGCAAATACAGCCGATAAAATGATCTCAAATATATGATGCCTGCAAGGAAAATACGACAGCTCTTGTCCAAGCTTCCTCTCAAGTAGAACGCATGTTCCATTGAATCTGCCTGAAAATAAAAAACAAATATTTATTTTCAAAATGAGATCCTTATATTTGTTTTAGTTTTTCTCACCTGTTTTTGAAGCAGTTGTGTGGAAGCACAATGCACCGATTTTAGATGACAAATTCCACTCGCAAATTAATTTATATATATCTGAAGCCTGATTTTCCCCACTTCCCGAGCCTATGCAAGGAACTCCAAGCAGCTGAGATTTACCTCCCGCTGTGACTATTACTGGTAGCCTATCAACTCTTTCATGACCTGTAATATTTGGTAATAGCTTACCATCCCAAAGAATTATGGCGGGAGAATTTAGACAAAATGTTGCGTTGCTTTAGTATCTGAAATATTTGCTCGATCCAAAGCTGAAGCTATTGTAGGTGATGCGATACTTTCCTTTTTCTGTGATTTTGTTTCATAGCACTTCCATTCGTTTTCCTTTTTGCCGGAATCTTCAGAGATTACCGAGCTTGCCGATGATGTACTTCCTGTTTCAATGTTGTCATGAGCAGTAAGTTTTAAATTATTATTTAACTCATCTCCCTTTATATTAAAAATATCCTCAAGACTCCGCATGAACTTGTTCTCCTTTTCAACTTGGCAACAGTTCTACGGCTTTTGCTCTTATTTAGACTACACCAAACTTTAACGATCCTGGCGAGTTGCATCTTGGAGTTAATTGTTTGTGTAACATTTATATGAAAGTTTTTAAAAACAACTTCACACGCTGAAACAGCTTAATTTAAACTCTGCTTTGCTAGCTTTTTCTTTTTTAAATGTAGGTATAAGTAGTACGATAAAACATTTCGCTTGGTTGGCAAGCAATTGCTCTCCAAACGAACTACCTCATCACCTACTAAATAAATTTTTCTTGCCGATGCACGTGTTTTGTTCATTTTTTTTTACTACTGCACACTTCAAACTTTGTAATTGTCACTTTAACACTTTGACGTTTCATACTTCTGAAATATCGAATTCAACTGAAGTTTGACTTAAGAGTCTCAGTACTATTTAAACTTTTTTTTTTTTTTACAAAATAGAGTTCAAGTAATAAAATGAACGTAATAAATACTTTTTCATATAAGGGACTTCTTTCTGAAACATGGTTTCACAATTTTGATGGAAAACCCCTGATGTATGACTTCTTTGTGCAATTTTTTTAAAGCCAATAGTCCACAAAAAAATATAAAAAAAAATGCACATACCCGATGGAGTAACATTTCGAAAATAGGAGGCGAGAAAAACTGAACTTCATAATGAAAATTGTGAAATTCCATGTTTCGGATGCTGTAAAAAAATATCCTTCTTAATTTTTTCTCACTTTTTTTCACAAATAGATTAACTAATTAAAACAAAAGATATTTGCTTTTAAACTTTAAAAAAAATTCCTACGTTCAAAAATATTTTTTAATTTTGTAACCGTACTTTTCGTCATATCGTGGAACACTCAAGTCCTGACTTCAGGCGCGTTGCGCTGAGTTTTGGTAAAACTTTTTTTATATTTTTTGACGCAGTTCTTATTGTTTTGACCCAAGGATATATAAAGTGGATAAACTAAGTTAAAAAAATTGTGTTGAAAATTTTGGACAGGTCTAGTGTATATGTATATATAAATGAAATTTTACCAGGAGTAGAAGTAAATAATTGATAAAAATAATGATATGAATTAAAGTTTTTAAAAATTAGGACATAAACAACTATAAAACAAAAACTACCAGGAGTATTTAATTAAAATGATTAAAAATATTTTCTTTTAAGCCCATTGCGTTGCTGTTTACTTGCTGGCTATGTGGAAGGGCATTCCAAAGAAGAGTAGCACTTATCAAGAACTGCCATTCAGAAACGAGACAACGGAACTTGGGAATTTTGAAATTTTTGCCTCTTGACGGTCTAGCAAGGCGTATATTTTGAAAAACGTACATCGGTTTTTGAGAGTATATAACTTTTCGAAAAAATATTAAGGTTCTAATCCTTAACAAGTTTTCAAACGAAACTCCATAGATAGTCTTCGAATAGGACGACACTTGATCTTTTGTCTTTTTAGGTCCGTAATTATATCGTATGATATTCTTATATAAAATTTCAAATTTTTTCTTACTTATGGAGTCACAAATTGAAAACAAGTCACAACCGTAAGTAAAACTATGGCTAGCGTCTTCTTTTAAATAATGTTTAAAATACCAAAATTATTTTATTTCAATATCACCATTTTGCTTTAAACGTACTGACTATAATACATTGAATGGCGTGCTTTATCATATTGCCTGGACATTTTTGGTTGATAATTGGTTCCTTAACACCTGCACCATGGACTTTATTTTGGTAAAATTGTATGATAATTTCAACGATTGTTTTTCTAAATGAAAAAAGTATACCGATCCTCTATGGAGTTCAAAAGAATTTTCAAGGCTAAAAAATAGAAAAGCTAGCCTTTTTAAAAGATGCGCAAAATCCTGTTCAACTCCTGTCTTTGTTTGAGCTTGTAAGTGTTAAACGTTAATCTTCATCATTATCGCTTTCTATGTTTTGCAATGAAAACTCATCCTCTAATTATTCTATATTGCAAATATGTATTTTATTCAGTAAACGTAAATTCTATTTTAAATACTTTTACCGTCGCTAACTATCCATATTTATGAAGAGTTTTGCATCGGTATCAAATATTCCGCTCTTTGATACGGAAACAATTTTTAAGTCCCGGATTCAGTTAAAATTTTCATACAAGCCTAGTCCTGATGGTGCTTCTGCTTGTATTTTGAGAAATTGCGCTCAAATTCTAAGTGTGAATGTGTTTTTCAACAGTCTTTTGCAAGTTGCTTATTTTCATACTTCTTGGAAAGAATCACTTGTTATACCTTTGTATAAGTTAGGTGGAAGGGCCAATGTACTTAACTCTATGGGTATAGCACAGGTAAGTGTTATTCTTTAGTTAATGGAGAAAGTTATTACCGATTACCGCTTATGGCTCTTTGAAATCAAGGTCAACAGTTACTAATCTTCTATAATTTTCGACTCAAGTTTTCACAGGTTTCGTACGTGGTGAGCAGACTCATGTACACTGATTTAAGTAAATCTCTTGATAGGGTAGATCATAAATTTTACTTCTCAAACTAAGATTTATTAGCATACATGAGTCTATTATTTTGTGGATGGAATCCTATCATGCATTTAGAACTCAGAGTACACTTTCACAATATTGAACTTAAGATTGTAAGTGTTAATTCTAGCGTCCGCAATTCAGACATTTGGCCCTTTTATTGTTTTTGCTATTCGTAAATAATCTTCCGACTGTAATTTGGAATTGCAACGTCCTTATGTATGCAGATTATGTTAAGTTATTTCATAGTGGTAATGACATAAATGGTCATATCACCCTTCAACGTGAGCTTGACTAATTAGCTGAATGGTGTAATAGAACAAAATGGAACTGAATTTTAAGAAATGCAAACATATGGTATTTTATAGAAGGGGGATAATTTGTGACGAGTTTTGCATTAATAATATTGTATCGGATACCATTTAAATATTTCTGGATCTTGGTGTACTTATGGAAAGGACACTTGGCTTCATGGTTCATATTAGTATGATTGTTAATAAGGCGAGATCTACTCTTGGTTTCGTTAAAAGATGGACTAAGTAGTTTTATGATTCATATGCAGTTGTGAGACCAAATTTGGAATATGCGTCAATAATATCAGGTTCACGCTAATACAATCGAGTCGGTGCAGAAAAAGTTTTTGCTATTCTCTCTATGCGGTTTAGGTTGGAGTTATGATGACCTACCATCATATACTAATAGACTAAGGCTTATCAGACTCCCAACTCTTGAGAGTAGGAGTAATTTGCATCCTTTGTATTCAACCTTGCGAATGGTGATGTTGTCTCGGAGTTTCTTATATCAAATTAAATTTTGTACATAGATTCAAGAAAGCGTATTATATTTGGCTATGCCGACTCTTTGATATCCTCCACCTGAGTTCTAAACACAATAATATAAACAAGGTTGTCAGCACTACAGTTTTTTTTTATTTGAAGAAGGTAAAGCATACACTCAAGTGTAAAAAACAAAACCAAAAAAGTAAGAGTGACAAATTGGGTCATGTCAAATCTTTGATACCCTCCACCTGCGATTTACGTTTTCATTGATATCTGGACCTATTGCACGAACAATAATAAACAAAATTTTAAATAAGTAAAGAATTTGATAAACTTAATCTCAATAATTACAACAAACTCACTGGATTTTTAGCCTTCTTTAGAGCTGCCTCTAAATATTAGCCCATATCTTGGCACAATGATAAGCCATAATGCGTTATGAAATACCAACTTGCCCGAAATAGCACGAGCAATATTATTCAATTTTACCCGGGGAAATAGTTCATTGTTTAATGATCGTGGACAGACGGACATCGCTATATCGTCTGGAATTGTTATAATATAGTATATATTTTATGAGTTTTCTGAGCATTTTAGACGGAATAACAAACTGACATATGCCTTCTATACAGTGGTGTGGAGGGTATAAAAGAAGATAGCCAAGATAATAAATTTTGAAGGCTATGAAAGAATTAGACAAAACCAAACTGCAGGTTATTTCTTTAATTTTTTTCCACCGCGTCATTTTCAATTTGATATCCGAAACGGTCTTTCAACGAACATCAATTAGTTGTTTTTCTATAAAATCCGATATTTGATTTTTCAGCACACTGCAAATATATATATATATATATATATATATATATGTTTTGCCAATTTTTTGTGAATTATTAAAAAAAATATCCAAATGTTGCATTTAAGAAGATGTGCCATTTTCAATGTGAGTCACTGTACATCCGTTATAGGTAAGCAAACATTCAGATTGCACTCTTACTTAAAATTTGAAAATAAAATAAAGATGTTGAATCCTCTGTCTATATCTATGAAAAATGTAAACCACCCTCATATGTGATTTTGGGGTAAAAAAAATAAAATAAAAATTGTAGCCATACATGCTCCCTCAAATGTAATACGATTCAAAGGAAAACCCCACCCACTATAAAGCTACACATGTGCGGCATTACAAGCGAAATGTTTTATTTCTGTTTTGTTTTTTTTTTTTTTTTTTGTTTCCAAAGAAAGTGAAAGTTTAACTGTTTTGTCATTTTCTTTTATGTCTATTTCATACCCTTAAACCAACGCTAATATCGATGATTAAGATTTCTATTTTTTTTTTTTTTGATTTCTCCATTTTGTTGGACATCAAAAGACACATTCCAAGGTGTCAGCCCTTTTATTCTAGACCGAAAAACACCACATTGGTTCAGTATAAGTTTTTTGCGCTTAATGTATTTACATACATTTCAAAGGAATTTAATATGAACAAAACCAAAGCGTTTTCCTTTGAGTCAACAAATATTATGAATTTCTTTGGCTTCAATATCTTTGAAATTAATAAACATATGTACTTATGTATGTATGTGTGTAGCTAAGTATGTACATATAAAAATATTCTCATTTTTGCTATGAAATCAAAACTGGCCTCAAAGCATTTATTTTTTCCGACAAACAACCATAACATGGCAGATTATTATTAAACAAACAAACAAACTAAAAAATGTTGTTGTTAGTTAAATATTTTCTATGAATTATTTGAGAAAATTAGTTCAAGTCAAGATTAAAAGTTAGCTTTAAATTTAAATTTCGCAGAATTTTTTTAATATCAAAAATAAAATCCTATTATATTGGCCAATTTTAAAGCCAAATTAGATTTTTGAAAACAGTTTCACCTCGAAAGTCAGGAAGCTGCCTTATATGGTAACTATAGCTAAAAATGGTACTATAGGGTTTATTTGTGGCGTACTAATTAACGGGCATAATAAAAACACAATAACTAAATTTTACCATGGCCTGTTATAGGAAGAATTGGAACTTAGGGCAATTCAATTCGATTTCATAAGATTCACATGTATGTATGGTGGCTAAGTCTGAACATGTACGGATTTTTAGCAATTTCAACAGAGATCGTCCTATTGCCGATAAAAGCTTATATACAGGTTTTTCAAAATATATTCATACTGGCAGCATACTCGCTACGTTGTTAGCGAAATTATTATATTAATTATTTAAGCCATAATAATATTTAAAAACAATAAGAAATATAGTGTGAGTGACAATACGATGGAAACTTTTAACAAAACACATTTTGGACGACTTGGACTCTTGTATTAATTTAAAAATTTGTATGTTTTATTTATGTAACAAAGAAGAAATATAAACATAACTTCAAGAAAAAAAGTAAGAAATTATAGTCGGTCTAGACCGACTATACAATATCACATACCATGGTTTAGAGACCCTATCACTTCGGCCCAACTAATTGGCTATAGAAAATAAGCATAAACCAAATTTGAGGGCCATTGTTATTAATTTTTTTGGCTGCAGACATGAAAAAGATCATATCGGGTGCTATATTTATATGGGGACTAGGTCGAAAAATGGACCGATCCTGACAATATTTGGTAAAGTCACTTATGTTTTGAGAAAATTTACATAGACCAAATTTGAGAAAAGTCTGTGCAATATTTTTGTTTTTTGATAGATTTAAGTGAAGATCGTTAAGCAGCTCTATATGGGGCCTTTGACTAAGATTTGTCCTTTAGGGATTTTTTTGGACTACTGATTAATGGATACAAGAAACACACACAAACCCAATATATGTGATAGTTTGGATCTTATGGCAATTTATGTCGATTTCATAGGGGTCATTTGTATGGGGATTAGGTCTGAACATGGATCGAATTTCACCAATTTCAATAGAGTTCATCCTCTGGCCCGTAAAAGCTTACATATGAAATTTCATCAAAATATATTCATATTTGCGACCAATAGTTTGATTACATCGATAAATCGACTCAGAAAGTGATTCTGAGTCGATCGGTATAATAAAAGATGGGTCTAGGTCAAATATTTTTGGCAGTTCCAAACAGCAGCACAAAGTCATTATACCCAAACTACATAGTGGTATTGGGTATAATTAACATAACTTATAAGTATTCATTTTTATTCTGTTGACAAAACAATGGAAACCTTTACTATAAAATAACAATGTGGAATAAAATGATGGTCATGTTCTTCGAAAGTGGATAATTTCTATACCGAACGATTGTATTATTTATTTTAGTGAAACTCCCGAAGCGTTTGGCCGTTTTATGGCCATTTAAATATATAATTTTTTCGCCAACACTATTCGCCAACAGTATTCTAACTTCAGTTCATGCGTTCTTTAGCAAGATTAATGCAAGCCAGACGAGTTTATGTATTTAATCATAGAATATTTCTCACAAATATTTTATTGCTTACGACTATCACCAAAATCAACAAGTAAGAAAATTATAGTCGGTCTAGACCGACTATACGATACCCTATACGATGCGTTTAGAGACCCTTTCTCTCAGGCCCAACTAACTGGATATAGAAAATAAGCATAAACCAAATTTGAGTGCGATTTTTATTTACTTTTTCGGCTGCAGATATGAAAAAGTTCATATCGGATGCTATATCTATATCGGGACCAGGCCCAAAAATGGACCGATCCTGACCATGTTTGGTCTTGTATTTTGCAAAAATATATACAAACAAAATTTGAGACGAATCAGTGGAATATTTTTGT
This sequence comes from Cordilura impudica, assembly GCA_963682025.1. NCBI lineage: Eukaryota > Metazoa > Arthropoda > Insecta > Diptera > Scathophagidae > Cordilura > Cordilura impudica. The sequence continues at coordinate 125,199,052 of OY821519.1, forward strand.
TTTCCGAAAGATTTAAGTGAAGATCGGGAAGCAGCTCTATATGGGGCCTTTGACTAAGAGTTGTCCAATAGGGATCATTTTGGACTACTGATTAATGGATGTAATATATACATACAAACCCAATTTGACTAAGATTTGTATGATAATTTGGATCTTATGGCAATGTATGTTGATTTCATAGGGGTCATTTGATTAAATACCAAATTTCATCATAATATATTCATATTTGCGACCTGCAGTTTGATTACAAGCTTTACATGGACACACAGACAGACGGACGGACGGACATCGTTAAATCGAATCAGATAGTGATTCTGATTCGATCGGTATAATTAAAGATGGGTGTAGGTCAAATATTTTTGTTTGTTACAAATAGCAGCACAAAGTCATTATACCCAAACCATAATATATATATAATTATTCTCTTCAGGGCAATTCCAAAAAAATGTCAACTTTGATGAAAAAAAATTTTTTTTCATTTATATGAAGTAAGTTTAAAAATATATTAAAATGTGTTCCAAGTTACATAATGTAATTTCTTACAAGTATTCTAGATTATAAAATAATTATAAAATTTATTTGTTTACTAAATTTTCTTTTAATACATGTTTTAAGTAGCTTTAGTCATTTCGTCACAGTCATTCCGTCACGTCAAATGACAGTTAATAACTTCAACACTATCATAGCTAAGTAGCTCTGAATTATAATTTTATATTGCTTATATATCATATGTAAAATATTCATTAGTTTAAAAACTAACTAGCTTCTTAATTGAAAAAAGTTCCTAGGTTTTAATACCAGGACAGAGTCATGGCAGCAAAAATGTCATTCCGTCACACAATAAGAAATTACTCAAAAATAAAAGAATAAAATAGTTAAAAAATTGTTTCTGAGTTTTTTTAAATCTCTAACTGATTAACAATCATTTTCAAAATGAAGAATGAATTTTCAATTGAAATTAGCTTTGTAAAATAGCCTTAAATTCAATTTTTCAACTCAAAATGTCATTCCGTCACATATGGGATTGCCCTTCTTAAACTTTATTCTTGCATTAGTTTTTAGTAATTGAAAGAAAACATTTGAACCAATAAATATTTAAATAACGGTTAAGATTTTTGAAATTTTCTTTCACTCTTTCTTCTGTTTTTGTTATATTAATCAACTCTGGTAAAGAAGTTTAAAAGTTTCCACTGTTTTAGCATCACCAAAAAAATATATCTTTTTCGTTTAGCTATTTTTTTTAATTGCATTTTTTGTAACAAATGTGTTATATTCCAATATATAACACACTAAATAGTGATTTCGTAAAAAAATACATACTACATAAGCGCAAAATTATTAAAAAACAAAATTGGCAAATTTAGAATTTTATAAAAATTTCCAACGTATTGCCACCTACTCTATTTTAGTAGCCCTTTTTTATTCATGTTAAGTTCGAAAATTATTCAAAAATAATATTATTTGTAATATCGATGGCTTAGTTTGGATAGGAAGTAACTCAAGCCATAAGACACACGCTATTGAAATTGGTGAAAATGGGTGCATGTTCAGACCTAGTCCCCATTCAAATGACCCCTAAGATATCGACTTAACTTGCCATAAGATCCAAATTATAAAACAGATCTCAGTCGAATTGGGCTTGTGTGTGTTTATTACATCCATTAATCTGTAGACCAAAAATAAACCCTATAGGACAATTCATTTAAACATAACGAAAACAAAAATGTTGCACAGATTTTTCTCAAAATCGGTTTGTATTTATATGTTGTTGCAAAAAATAATTGACTTTACCACATATGGTTAGTATCGGTCCAATTTTCGACGTAGATTTGGTTGATGCTTTTTTCTAAACCCAATTAGTTGGACCTAAGACCAATTCTCTAAACGTACGGTATAGGGTATCGGGCTAGACCGACTATAATTTTCTTGCTTGTTTTCTTAAGAAAATGTACTTTCAAATTAAAATTTACAAGTTGGAAAGTCTCAGTTTTCCCATTGTTTAGCCGTTTTTATCCCCTAAAGGCTTGAATTAAAATAAATTCTATTTTTCTCCGATGTTTGTGTCTCTGGTGCAACCTACATATCAAATTTCGTATTCCTAAATTGCTTTGTGAAGAAGATACAAAAAGGTACCCTTTCACATTTACGGCACGCTTTTTACCCCCTAAGCATCCGAATTTCCAAAACTTTTCTTCTCATCTGATGTTTTTATTTCTACTGGAACCCACACACTATATTTCATATTCCTTGATTTGTTTTGTTTAGAAGATACCAAAAGTGCACTTTAGCAATAAATACATTCTGGACCAATACCCACGTATTGGATGAAGTCTATATATAGATCGTATATATAGATTAATATGTTAAGATGCAGAATGGTACAATTTCTACCCCTTTTAGCCGTTTTTCCCCATTAAATGGCCGAATTTCGAAAAAAATTAATCCCAAGCCAATATTTTTTTCCCGAATGGAGTCTACACACTAAATTTCATATTCCTAGATTCATTTGTTATAATTTACCATATTTTGTACGCTTTTACCCCCTGAAGGCTCGAGTTTAAAAAAAATAATTCTGACCGATGTTTGTGTCTCTGGTGGAACCATATTCCTAAATTACTTTCTAAAGAAGATGCAAAAAGGTACAATTTTTACCCTTTTTGGCCGTTTTTACCTCCCTTAACACCCAAAATTCCAAAAGTTTTCCTCTCATCTGATGTTTCTATCTCTAGTGGAATCCACATACTATATTTGATATTCCTAGATTCGTTTGTTTACAATATACCAAATATTCACTTTTTGCCCTTTTGGCTCCCCTAGACGTTAAAATTACCACTAAATTCATTCTGGACTGATACCCACGTATTCGGTGGAGTCTAGATACCAAAATTCATATACTATATAGATTAATATGTTAAGAAGATGCAGAAAGGTACCACTTTTACCTATTTTGGCCGTTTTTTCCCCTTAAATGGCCGAATATCGAAAAAAATTTAACCTGGGCCAATATTTGTTCCCGGATGGAGTCTATACACCAAATTTCATATTCCTAGATTCATTTCCTATCATTTTCCCCTGTTTTGTCCGCTTTTACCCCCTTAATGTAGGAATTTCCACAAACCCGTTCTTAGTGGATCTTCACGCCGTGAGGGGTACCTACAGTCCAAATTTCAAGTTTCGGGGTTGAAGGGTTTGGGTTGGGCGATGATGATCGTCCACGCAACTCTTTTATATACATATACAGATTTGCGATCTGTAGTTCGTTTACAAGATTTGCAAAGAAGCACACGCAGATAAAAAGACAAACAGCCAGAAGGATGGACGGCTATCACAAAATCGACACAGAAAACGATTCTGGGTAAATTTGTATAATAAAAGGGAGTTGGTATTGGGCAATTATTTTGGCTAGTTACAAACAGCAGTTCAAACTCATAATACCCGGATTACTGAATAGTATATGGCATACAATTATTTAATATAGACCTTCCTGAGACACACTTTCAGTATTAATTTAGGGATGTCCATCCGTCCGTCTGTATGTCTCCGTTTAAACCTTATAATCAACTAACAGCTCACAAATTTAAATATATTTTGATGAAATTTCATAGAAAATAGATAGAAATTCCTACATGCTTATCCCCCTAAAAAATTAGATTGATTTAAATTTCCAAAAGATCCAAATTATATAAAGATTTATTACGCCTATTAATTAGTAGTTCACAAATTTCACTTAAATCTAAGAAAAACCGAAATTTTTTCTCAAATGTGATTCTAAATATGTTCAAAAACTGACTGCTCACCACCAGCTTTAAATTTCAAATGAATATTTTTACAAAAATTTACATTTTGTCAAAGCTTTTTTTATATTTTTTAATGTATAACTAGCGATTCCAGCGCTCGAAACTCGAGTTCAATTTCTAGGCAGCTTTATTTTTCAACTTAGCCAATTCACAAACCAACACTTTTATGGTTTATTACTGTTGTAAATGAAGATAACAAACTCATTAAAAACAAGTAATAAAATTATAGTCGGTCTAGACCGACTATACGATACCCTATACCATGCGTTTAGAAACCCTATCTCTTAGGCCCAACTAACTGGACATAGAAAATAAGCAAAAACCAAATTTGAGTGGGATTTTTATTAATTTTTTTGGTTGTAGATATGAAAAAGTTCATATCGGATGCTATATCTATATGGAGACTAGGTCCAAAAATGGACTGATCCTGATCATGTTTGGTAAAGTCTCTTGTATTTTCCAAAAATATATACAAACAAAATTTGAGAAGAATCAGTGCAATATTTTTGTTTTTTAATAGATTTAAGTGAAGATCGGGAAGCAGCTCTATATGGGGCCGAAGGTATCATTTTTGGACTACTCATTAATGGATGTAATGAACACATACAAACCCAATTTGAGTAATATCTATATGACAATTTGGATCTTATTGCAATTTATGTCGATTTCATAGGGGTAATTTGTATGGGGGCTAGGTCTGAACATGGACGGATTCTCACCAATTTCATCCCATGGCCGATAAAAGCTTATATGCTAAATTTCATCAAAATATATTCAGATTTGCGACCTGCAGTTTGATTACAAAGTTTACATGGACACACAGACGGACGGACGGACGGACGGACGGACATTGTTAAATCAACTCAAAAAGTGATTCTGATTCGATCGGTATAATTAAAGATGGGTCTAGGTCAAATATTTTTGGTTGTTACAAACAGCAGCACAAAGTCATTATACCCAAACCACATAGTGGTATAGGGTATAAATACCTTAACAAATTTAATAAAACACACATAGCATACATATGTATAATTTTATGTATGTGTTAGTAGCAACTTTAAATGCAATTTACTCAAACTAAAGGAAAAAATTAAAAAATCTGTAAATCTGCAAAATGACAAAAAAGGTATACCTTCCAAACAAAATACGTTTGTTCAAAATCGGTATAAATGATAGAACAAACCGTCGGTCACAAAAATCGCCTAGCCTATTAATATTATAGATACTGTAACGTTTATTATTATGTACTTTAATATTTTATTATTATGTACTTTAATTTTTATTAAAAAATCACTTAGGATACTGAAATTTTTATAATTTTATAATTTTTATAAGTTAGTTTGAGGTCTCTTATTTCTACTTATGGCTTCTAATCGTCTCCGAACAGATTTTCCCAAATTTTGATTTACCTCCGCTGGAGTTTTCGCCTATTCTTCCTGAAGAGCTTTGACCAGATCATGTTTGTTGTGAATTTCTCTTACCTTTGTTCCCAAATAATCTCAGAGACTTTCGATTGGGTTAAGACTGGGGAGGTCTCTATTTGGAGTATTATAGAGATGCAATAACTTTGTATTGACGGCCATATATTTTAGGTCGTTGTACTGGGTGAAGATATAATTTGGTGGCAGACCAATTTTTTGTACTCGGGAGCTGAAATGGGTCTTTAAAATGTCGATATATTTTTTGTGATCTACAATTCCCTGACACCACCACCACTAATACATCTCCATACCAATACTGAGTCACCCCCATGTTAAAAGTGGAACATAGGTTTTTATCTCTTAATTCATCGGCCTTTTTCCACTCTTTACACCTTCCGTTATTACCATACATGTTAAATTTGCTTTCGTCTTTGAAAATAACCTGACTCCAAAACTCCATCGTCTCATTTTTGTTCGCATTGCTTATGAATGGTTTCTTCCTGTCAACCTGACGGTAATAACCAGCTGCACAGAGTACATTGCGGACTATATTTATAAAAATATGTATCGCTTCCGTAAGTTTTTTAGGCGGAAGTATTGGATTTTGTTTAATTTCCCGAACTATATAACGTTTTTGAGCTTCAGACAGTAAATGTGGCCGCCCAGATCTGGGTTCATACGCCAACTATTTTTTGGTTTTATATTTGTCAACAACTTTGTCTTACTGATTTTTTGGAATCGCGTAAGTTAATTGTAATATTTTTTCGGATTCGGTAGTCTCTTTTCATTTCGGAGGCATGTCATAGATTACTCCCGAAATAGTTCCATCTGATTAAACGTATGCCAAAAACTGCTAGTAATTATATTTAAAAAGGTTGTTATTTCAATTTTATTATGTTTCATTTCTTATAACTACCGTTATTTTTCTCTAGTAAGTAGCAAAACAAATATTAAATAGAAGAGAGCACTCACTTTTTGAAGCTAAAGTTTTGTTCAGTTTTTGCTTTTGTTTTAAAATTGGAAATTACATATTAAAGTAAACATTACAGTATAGTACATCAAATAATATGTTTTTTTATACCCTCCACTCCAGTGTGCAGACGGTATATATAAGTTTGTCTTTCCGGTTGTAATAATAAGAAAAAAAATTTTGGACCCCATAAAATATATATATTTGTGATCCTTATAACAACCGGAGTTGATATAGCGATATCCGTCTGTGCGTCTGTCCGTCTGTGGAAATCATGATGACGGCATCAATCGGGCAGCTAGGGTGCTCGTTGACATAAAAAATGATTCACTAACATCCAGAAAAGTTTGCTATTTAAAATCGTCCAAATCGGTCGATTAGGGCCCGATATTTGAATGAAGAACTAAAAAAAGTCTTGAAAAAATATAATTTTCTATGTTGTTCTTGTCACGATCACGCCCTGAATAGTGCAGCTACAGTGATAATTTTTAGTGGGAATGATTCACCAAATTCATGGCAAGATTTTTATTTCAAAAATCACTAAAATCGGTGGTACAGGTCCAGGAAAATCTCTGAAAAATTAAAAAAAAAATGAAAGATATGACGTTTCTATATTGTTCTTGTTGTTATTCTAAATGTTGTGTTGTTGTCATAGCTGGACTTGTTGTTTTTGTGATCGTTGTGGTAATAATATAATAAAAACTAACCCTTTGTACATTTTTTTATTAACTCTGGTAGAAAAATTTAAAAGTTTCCATTGTTTTGGCATCACTCTGAAAATTTGTTAGATAATTTCTGTTATTACCACGAGCCTGCCTGCAAAATTTCAGATCGAATGGCTCACGGGAAATTGGTTAAAATAGATACAAAATTTTTTCGACAAGCAGACAATACGAGTTAATATAAAGGGAGTAAAAATTCACCAACATCTAAAGCAAATAATGCTAAAATACCTAGTTGTTAATAAAAAAAAACAATGTAAATATAGCAAAAAAAAATTTATGTATAAATTTATTTATAAATTTATATAAACATATTAAATAATACAAATAATATACATATATTCCATATATGTATATCCATAACAACTGCATGTTAGAAATAAGTCGGTATATTATTTTATTTACATAAAATTCTGCAATATTTTGTTGTGGGGAAAATACATTTATTTTGCATTAACAGAGTGCCACTTCATTTTGCTCAGCGTGACTATGCTACAGTAGATGGCGCCACAATTTTTGTTTGTTCTAATTAGCTTTGCAATATTTATTTCTATTTTAACATGAATGTCAATATTTTCAACTAGATATCATACAGAACAATGTTAAGAGTATACACGGGCTGGTCTTTTATTTCATACGTATTTTCATTATTCTTTTACAAATATGAACATAAGTTTGGCATATTAACTTTTTGTTGTCTCTACAAAATAGAGTTACCGAGTTCATCAAAGAGTTTTTTGCTTTCAAAACAGTTCTACATAGTTATATAGAATTATTATTCTGCTTTACCTACAAAATATTGCGATTACATCTAATTTTTAAAAATTGTTTATAATTACTAAAGCATTATTATTCACATAAATACAAAATTGCACTTTTTAAATTTTCCATTCCAATTTTAGAAAATATCAATTCTAAAAACTGGAATTAAAAATTTCCAATTAAAAATTACAATTAATTGAATTTCAGAAAATCATATCAAAACGTCGGAAATTATAATTTCAAATTTAAAAGACATCAAATGAATTTGAATATATAAATTTTATTCGTTAAACACAAATTGAAATTCCAAAAAAAAAAAAACCAAATATGTTTACATTTAAAAAATATTTACATTTAAAAAAAATCTTGACATTCAGGAGAAATTAATAGCTTTTCAGTAACACGATTCAGTAACTTCTTTTAACGATAGTCGAATCGTTAAAAAAAGAAAATTGCAAAATTATCAGTAAAATTTTTATACGATATTCGCTATTGTTAAAGTCAGCTGTTGTTGTTACCTAAACGACAACCATTTTTGTGTTGTTTATTCAATCGATAAAAACTTAAATTTTTAGGTTGAAATGTCGCCATACATAAATAAAAATCATAAAATAGTGAAAATATTTTGCTTTAATCAAAAAACTTTTTTATATAAATAAAAAAATTAAATAGCATATTCAATTCATTATTTCATTTTCAAATAAATAAACAGAAATATTAGTAAAAAAAATAGAGGTATTAAACATAAACATAAAATCATCCTGTCAAACACGAAGTAATTTGTTTTTTCTATTCTTCTTTGTGTTTTTCGCTTATTTTGACAGAGATGCCACTCGTTTACGATTTAAATAAATAGAAAAATAGATTTGGCGACTGTCGTTAAGATGTATGTACTTAGTGAATCACTTAATCCTTAGTGCAAACAACAATAGCTGTGGATATATATTTTGTGATTGTCGGATCGTTGAAATTTACAGAATCACACTACAGAAAACATTAATTTAAATTCAATGAATTTTAGAAAATCTCAAATGATATTTAAGAATTGCGAACATAAAAACTGTTACATAAATAAACGCAATTTGATGAGAATGTTATCTTTTATATATAAATTTTCATAATTTTTTTTTGGATGAAAATTTGAAGTTTTTCAGAATATAAAGAGAACAAATTATTTTATTTAAAATGTTTGGGACATTTGGTTTTTTGCGTTTGTCATCCCTAATTTGAATATTTATTATTATAAATTTATTCTCTATGTTTTCCAAATATGGCAATATTTTAATAAAAAAGTTAAGAGAGCTTTTTTTTGGTTATTATCTTGTTACTCCATCTGACCTGTATGGCCGCAATGAAGAAATATTTGGCCAGTTAAAAGAAACTATACAGCCATCTCCAATTAGCACGATTTAATGCATATAGCCACCCTACACAACCATTACCTTTGCAATGGAGGTTAGGACGAGCTATTTAATTAGCAAAAACTAAATTAAACGAGAAGTTATGTCATATAACCCGAAACGCATGCATATAGGTATATAACCTAAATGCATGCCGATCAGCCCCCACGATGACCAAAAAGCAAACACCGAAATAAATCCGAAATAATAGAAAAGACGAAAACCAACCCAAAGAATTTGCTGAAATAATTTGGTATTAAGTTTAACAAATTGTTTACTTTTTTATTTACATATATTGTCAACACTCAAACCGAGGTGGAGGGTATCAAAGATTCGGCACAGCCGAATTTAACACTCTTACTTGTTTTAATTCACATAAAAAATAATTTTATAACAAAATTGGTTAAATGTTGTTTTAATTTATATTCGCAGGCAATAAGCAGATATTTGCACCAATGATATATCACAATGGATTATTTTGATCCCAGGAGCACTGAAGGGTTAAATAAATAAAAAGTAACCGATTTATTTTTCTTAAATTATAAATAGTGGTTTCTTCGAGTTTAATAGAAAAACTCGTTTTCGGTAATTTTTATTTAAAAATATCTTAAAGTCCAAAGCTCTCTTTGCAAATAATGGGTCAACGTTCCCGGATTTATCCCAAATTTTAAGAACGGAAGTCCTACACATTGGGTTATTATATTTTAAGCGAAATCTAAAAATTCAACAGCACTTACAAAATATTTGAATTTTTTGAATAAACTGTCTTTTATTATCTTGGAGTCATATGTGACCCCAATTCCAAAAGGGTTAATGGGGTCATATTATTTTTTTGTGAAACCCTAGGCTATTAATATAAAATATAACATTTAAAAGTAGAAACGTGATGAAGTTTTGATACAAAGTATTTAGAAAGAGTACATTTACAGAATATTTTACAAAAATCCTATTTTTCTCGAAACCCGCAAAAATAAAATCCTTGTCAAAAAAATTCTGGAATAGGGACTTACTTAAAAATTCAACCAGTTAATCTATAACATGTATTTAATAAAACCTAAAAGTGCCAGATAAATCTTTTTAAATTTTGTTTAAGAAAATTTTTCAAAACTTGAAAAAGTAGTTTTAAAAATTTTATCAAAAAAATTTCCCATTTCCGGTTTCAATGCGCATTAGGTTAACGCCGTGGTAATAAAACAATACTTCATATCTGAGTACTTATAGGTATAGAGACCAAAAAAAATATTGACTTTAATCAATTTCTCAAAGTTGGAAAAAATGGCATCAAATTTCATGACCTAGTTTTTTTTTTTTTGGCACAAAAGTGACCTGGGGCATTTGCTATTTCTTGGCGAATTTTTATTCGATTTTTAAGTTTAATAGCTTTCTGAAAAGACAATTAAACATTGATTCCGAATTAAATAACAGCTTGTCGAAAAGTTAAACTATAGAACGAAATTTTCGTAAAATCTGAGAAAAAAAAATCATATTTTCCAAGGGTCCGCCATCTAACGTTTTTTTTTTTCAACTTCTGCTTTTTTTTCAACACTTAGCTCATGTCTGATTTGACAGATAATTAGTTTCCTTCCGCTGAACGAATATGGTTATGCATATGCTTGAACAACGCTAGGAAATATTGCGACATTACTTTGAAAATCATGGTAATGTTGCAGAATGTGTGCGAACATTGCGTACGGATTTTGACAGAATAGAAGCACCGTCAGCTCCGTATGTTCGTTATCATGTGAAAAAAGTGAAAGAAACTGGCATCCTCATCAATAAACCAAAGCGAGAAAAGCCAAAAACAGTGCGTACACCCGACAATATTGCTGCTGTGGCAGAAAGTGTGCGTGAAGCGCCATCAACATCAATTCACCGGCGTTCTCAAGAATTGAAAATTTCGGAGGTATCATTGAGACGAATTTTGCATAAAGACCTCGGTATGACGCCATAAAAAGTCCAATTGGTTCAGGGCCTGCGATCGACTGACAGAAGATGCCGATTTTGCCAAAAAAAATTCATCTTTTCAGATGAAGCTCATTTTGTTCTTGGCGGGTATGTAAACAAGCAAAATTGTCGCATTTGGGGCACAGAAAACCCGCACGCATACATTGAAAAGCCGATACACCCAAAACTAGTCACTGTTTGATGCGGATTTTGGTCCAGAGGCATAATTGGGCCATTTTTCTTCGAAAATGAGCAAGGAGTGGCCGTTGCGGTCAATGTCGATCGTTATCGGGCCATGGTGAACGAATTTTTGTTCACAAAAATTGAAGAGGAAGATATTGGCAACATTTGGTTTCAACAGGACGACGCTACGTGCCGCACAGCCGAAGCTACACTCGACGTTTTGCGCCCTGTTTTTGAAGATCGCATTATCAGCCGCAGAGCAGATGTCGTTTGGCCACCTCGGAGCTGCGATTTGACACCGTTGGACTATTATTTGTGGGGTACCCTCAAAGATAAGTGTTACGCCAACAAGCCAGAGACAATTGACGCTTTAAAGAAAAATATTCGTGAAGCGATTGGTGAAATACAGCTGCACACAATCGATAATGTGCTTAAAAATTGGACCGATCGTGTAGGCTACTGCATGGCCAGCCGAGGCAGCCATTTGAATGAAATTATTTTCCATTATTAACCGGAAGGATTGTGCTTTCAAATAAAAAAAAGAAATTTGAGATAATATTCAGTAGTTTTTTTTATAGCATTTTCAAAAAAAAAAAAAAGTTAATTGACGGACCCTTTATAAACACACTTGAAATTTTCATTCGCGTTGAGCACCCTCTAAATGTTTTTTGATTGGCCCAAAACTTTGGATTTCTCAGTTTTGTTGCTACTCGCATATTTATAGGGGGTGGGACCAAGAGTTTGAACGCTTTTTTTCCCTCCGTATAATGAAGGGCCACCCTATTGTTCATTAGTCGTGGTAAAGTAAATTTATTCTTTCATGTTTATTTTTGTAAATAAAAAACTAATTTATAGCGAAACATTTGTATGACGATTTCAACTAGTTGACATCTCATTATAGATTCGGATACAGCGCTCCATAGCCTTTTAATAAAGTACCAGGGTCTAGAAAATGTCAGCAAGTGTTTGTAACTTATCGAAACACAGAACAAGTTTCGCAATTTATAGATAAATTATAAAATTGAATTCGCTTTATCCAGCGACTTTTAATCTCTAAGTCGAATAATTAATTTTAATTGAACAGTGGCGAATAAGTTTTATGCCCAAATAAATAAGGGAACCTATTTATTAGAGTATCAAAAATCGTGGTTGGCATTAGACTTAGAGGTCCCTTCCATGCTATAGTTACTAAAATGTGAAATTGTGTGTCCAGTAAATAACTATTATACAATATACATTCTTATGTACATGTAAGCATTTTCTTTTTTAATATTATTTATCTTTCATGAGTCAGTTGTTGGTTTTGTTTTGTTCTTGCTATCATTTTCATTCAAGTGAAAGTTATTTTTATCGCGTGTCCATTTGACATTTAACTATGTTGACATATCTGACCAGCACTCATAAGTTTTCCTCTTCCTTTCTGATGTTGGTTGGATTATTTTCGTATTAACATTTTTGTCGCTTATTATTTTGTTTTTGTTTTCAGAGAATTTGTTTATATTTTATATCTTTGTATATTCGTACATACTCTCATTTTTGTGAAACTTTAAGTTGTGTTCATGTTATTCCAATATTTTTGTTGTATATATTTATAACAGTAGATATTCATTAAAGATAAAATATATCACGTGACAAAATCGTATATGTTCTTTTATATGACTACTATTAAGTTGTATGGAATCAAAAGTAAGTAATTTAATACATTTAAACGCGGGATTATTGTTAAAGAAAAAATAAAATTGTATTTTTAAGAATTAACGTTTATTATCATTTACTCGTAATGAATTTCTTTACATACATTTTTATACCTCGCTAAAAAGAAAGTAAATGCAAGAATATTTCAATGGAAATCCAACAAGAATTTGTCAAATGTTAGAACGGAGTAAGTTGCAACCCGGTCGTCTGTTTAAAAAATTATTATAACTTCTATACCCTCCCACCATTGTGCAGAGGGTATTTATATCTTTGTCACTCCGTTTGTAACGCATCGAAATATATTACGTATACACAAAAACCGTATCTTTTCTTGAACCTCAAATGAGAGAAGTTGTTATAGCGATGACCGTCTATCTGTGTGTCTGTAAAAAACAGGATCACACCCTCTAAAAAGCGAATTGATGGTTTTTCAATTGCGCTGAAAACAAAAACTGACCAGTAAGCCCGACAAATCAAACAATCAACAATAATAAAATCTGGTCCAGAAACAACATTAACAATATTACATTTTTATCGACATCCCCATAAAATAATTATACTTTTTTAAAAATCGGTACTTTTTAAAAAAAGTTCTTTTCAAACAAAGTAATATTTTTAAAAAGTACCATTTTTAAAAGAAGTACCCCTTTTTAATAAAATATTCTTTTTACAGTAGCTTATTTTTAAAAACGTTTCCCTTTTATAAAAAATACTAGATGTAACCCGGTGCGCTTCGCTACACCCTCCCCCTCCCTCCCCCCTCCGAATTGTTACGAAAAGGCTCACGCAAGTCTCAAGGCTCTCACTAACACAGTAATTCAGATATATCACATTTAATATTAAGTTTGTATAGGGGTACCATGCGCATTTGTCCAATCCCGCCCATTTTTTTGTCTTATTACTCACGTTAATAATAGATGACCTATGATAAATTTTCAAAGCTCTCTCTATCGTAGTACTTTATATATATGATATTAAAAATTTACTTTGAATGGGAGGTGCCACGCCCACTAAAAATATTAAAAAAAATACAGCCTGTAGCACTTCCGATATCCGCAGTAAGAATCAGTGAAAATTTCAGGAAGATCAGATAAGTCGTTACGGAGATTACCTCCTACAAACAAACAAACACATTACCTCTTTAATTCTTTTTATACCCTATACCACTATGTGGTTTGGGTATAATGACTTTGTGCTGCTGTTTGTAACAACCAAAAATATTTGACCTAGACCCATCTTTAATTATACCGATCGAATCAGAATCACTTTCTGAGTTGATTTAACAATGTCCGTCCGTCCGTCCGTCCGTCCGTCCGTCTGTGTGTCCATGTAAAGCTTGTAATCAAACTGCAGGTCGCAAATATGAATATATTTTGACGAAATTTGGTATGTAAGCTTTTATCGATCATGGGATGAACGCTGTTGAAATTGGTGAGAATCGGTCCATGTTCAGACCTAGCCCCCATACAAATTACCCATATGAAATCGACATAAATTGCCATAAGATCCAAATTGTCATATAGATCTTACTCAAATTGGGTTTGTATGCGTTCATTACATCCACTAATGAGTAGTCCAAAAATGGTCCCTTTGACCCCATATAGAGCTGCTTCCCGATCTTCACTTAAATCTATTAAAAACAAAAATATTGCACTGATTCTTCTCAAATTTTGTTTGTACATATTTTTGCAAAATACAAGAGACTTTACCAAACATGATCAGGATCGGTCCATTTTTGGACCTAGTCCCTTTATAGATATAGCATCCGATATGAACTTTTTCATATCTGCAGCCAAAAAAATTAATAAAAATCCCACTCAAATTTGGTTTTTGCTTATTTTCAATGTCCAGTTAGTTGGGCCTAAGAGATAGGGTTTCTAAACGCATGGTATAGGGTATCGTATAGTCGGTCTAGACCGACTATAATTTTCTTACTTGTTTTTTTTTGATACTTACTGATATAAAATTTTTTTTGTTTGTTTTCGCGATTTTTGATTTTGACAATATATTTTCCACGACAAATCACATTGATAACTAATGTACTTGTCAAAAGACTGTTGCTTTCGTAGTACATCATATTTTTGATATAGGAGGTGCCACGCCCACTTATACCATCCCGCCCAATTTTTATTGGACTACTCATATTAATATCTGAGGGACTCGTGCAAAATGTCGAGCCTTTCCCAGTTATATGATATTAGATATCTACTTTGCATGGGCGGTGCTACGCCCACTGCTTCTATCACGCCCATTTTTTTGTTCGACTTATCACACAAAGAACCTATGGGCTCACGCAAAGCTACAAAGCTGTCTCTTTTACAGTACTCCAAATATTTGACATTTAATAGTTACTTTGCATGGGCAGCTCCACGCCCATTGGTGTGAACCCTCCAATTTTTTGTCTGACTACTCATACTAAGATCTGATGGTGTCGTGCAAAGTGTCAAAGCTTCCCTCTTTTAGTACACCAGTTATGTGATATCAAATATTTACTTTGTACGGGCCGTGCCACGCCCATTGCTCCGATCATGCCCATTTTTTGTCTAACTAATCATATGAATAACTTATGGGTTCACACAAAGTCCCAAGACTCTCACTATAACAGTACTATGGCATTTTATATTTTATTTGTATGGCAGGTGCCACGCCTATTGGTCCGATAGTGCCCATTTTTTGTCCGACTGCTCACATTAATAATAGGTGCCATCAGACAAATTTTAAAAGCTCTCTCTATCATAGTACTCGAATATATAACATTGAATTATTACTTGTATGGGAGGTACCACGCCCACTTCTCCGATCCGGCGCGGCTACTAATATTAACAATAGGTGACCTCACACAAATTTGCAAAGCTCTCCCTGTCATGGTACTCAATATATGTATGTATATGATATTAAAAATTTACTTTGTGTGGGAGGTGCCACGCCCACTAAAAATATTAAAAAAATTATAGCCTATAGCACTTCCCTTATCCGCAGTAAGACTCTGTGAAAATTTCAGGAAGATCAGATGGCTAGTTACGGAGATTACCGCCTACAAACAAACAAACAAACAAACAAACAAACACACATTACCTCTTTGTTATATTAGTATAGATATAGACAAAAGTGAATTTTTACAATTTTTACATTGAAAAAAAAGGAAAATATTAGGCAACTTTTCCTTTTCAATAAGTGTAATTTTTCCAATTCTATTTTGGGGCCATTTATATTTAAAAAATGACTTTAAATTCTTTAAATTTTTATGCAATCTTTCCTTTTTTGGGGCCATTTTGTATAATGAAATATGATCAAAAGAACAAGATTATTAATGGACATCACTGTATCAAGATATGTCCAAAAGATGAAGACACCTCTAACCAAATATTAAAAAATTCAGTGCATGTTTTTCAAATTATCAAATTGTTGCCATTCAAATATTTTTTTATTTTTTTTTTATTTTATTAGAATTATATAATACAATAAATGATATTACATAATATACAATATTAAGAGCGAGTACGAGCAACGGAGGCCTTCGACTCTGATAATTTTTTTTTTTTTACATTAAATTTAATAATTTACAATTTTTAACAAAAAGGTAGATCTTGGAAATATTATGATGATTACTATTTTTAAGCAATGAACTGGGTGTTGTTGAATTGAATTATGATATTCTCTCGTGGTAATGTTTTGGCAAAAGTCTAGGATATGATTGATTGATTGTGGTGTTTTGCAAATGTTGCATATGGGAACATCTTCTTTTTTCAATAAATACTGGTGAGTTGACATGGTGTGTCCGAGTCGCAATCTGGAATATAGTATCATTTCTTTGCGTAAGCATGATGAGGGATACATAATTTTATTCCCTGTAGGGTTAATTGTTTTGTAGTGATGAATGTAACTTGACCACTCGTTTGTTTTTTTTTTTGAGACGAGGCGTTTGTTGATTAGCGAATTCAAATCTTTGGCTTCATGAGTCTGAAATGTTAGAAGTGGTGCAAAATAGGCGATATTTGCAACTTGGTCCACTGCTTCGTTTCCAATAATGCCCACATGGCTTGGAATCCACATTAAAGGAATTTTATTTGGAAATTTTATTAAAGTATTACGGATATTTACGACTATTTGATCCATATTATTGGGATTTAGAACTGCTGCGAGTGTAGATTTACTATAGGTACATATGACAAAGCGGCCTTTATGTTTTGATGCATGTTCAACTGCTAATTTTATTGCTAGGGCTTCAGCAGTGAAAATATTGCAATGGGGTTCCAAAAGTCCATATGTTATGATGGAAAAATTTTGGTCAACGATTCCAAATGATGTGCATGTTGTTGTTTTTGAACCATCGGTATATAAAAAGTTCCAATTTTTACAGGTAGGAGAATGTTTAATGGATCTAAATAGTTGTTGAAATATTTCAGTAGGAGTTGAGTTTTTTCGATGTTTTTGGAGATCTAAGATAAACGAAGTTGAATTCAGTAGCCACCAGGGCTCGGATTTGTTGGTATTTAGAACTAGTTAAAGATTTGGCAAGAGATTTCTTGCATATTTACACACCTGTGGAAAGGTGATTTTTTTTTTGCAGATTCGTTTAGCTTTCATTATATTTTTG
Organism: Cordilura impudica; assembly: GCA_963682025.1. Lineage (NCBI taxonomy): Eukaryota > Metazoa > Arthropoda > Insecta > Diptera > Scathophagidae > Cordilura > Cordilura impudica. Next base: position 125,216,543 of record OY821519.1, read on the forward strand.
ACTGCCTTGTGCAAGTTGGAGTTGTTGGAAATAAATATTTTAGGAATAAGCTTAAGATCACTTGAAAATACACGTTCATCAGTAGATGGAAATCCAGCTTCTGTGAGCATATTTTTTGTATTTGTGGTTGGAAATGCTCCCAATGCATATCTTATTGCTGCGTGATATGGTGCATTTAATTGTTTGATATACTTTTTAGGGCAGTGGCGGTATATTTGAAGACCATAATCGATTTTGGAGAGTATGAGAGCTTTTGTAACATTAAGGAGGGTATTAGTGTGTATTGCGTCTTTTTTAGAAGCTAAGAATTTGATTATATTTAAACGTAGAGTAAGGTCTCTTCTAAGTTACAGACAGTGTGCTCTGAAATTGAATTTGTTTTCAAAGATGATTCCTAAAATATTAATTTCTGTAACGTGGTCAATGGCAAGATTATCATAGATGAGCGTTGGTGGACTGCGCATTTTTCTATTGGAAATGTGTAAAATTTTGCATTTGTCTAACGAAAGTGTTGCTCCAGAAATTTTAGACCATTCCTTTATATCACAAAGTAGGTTTGAAAAAGCTGTCTTTACTCTCGATGAGTCGTTGTTTTTTGAAAGAAATATAGCATCATCGGCGTATAATGAATGCTTAATAATTTTATATTTTGCTGCAATGTTGCTGATCTCATTGAATACAATTAAAAATAACAATACCGATAAAGGAGAACCTTGTGGTATACCATTTTGTAGGGGAAACATTTGTGAATATGTATTATTAATGCGAACTTTGAATTTCCGGTCTGTCAAGAAAAATTTTACAATATTAAAGATTTTTTTTACCAACTTACCAATTTTCTAGTTCTTGAAGAACCACGTGAACACCAACATGGTCGAATGCTCTTTCGAAATCTGTGGATAGAATAGATATGTGATTTTTTTGGAAAGTGCTTGTGAGATGTAATGATTTATATGTAATAAAGCATCAAGAGTGGACTGTTTTCTCCTAAAAGCAACTTGGATTAGATTACTTTTTTGCAGCAAACCACATTAATCTTTCGGCTATGATTTTTTCAAAAACTTTGCCGATACAAGGCAGCAAAGATATTGGCCTATAGCTACTTAATTCTTCGACAGGTTTATTTGGTTTACGGATTGGAATTATTAACGCCAATTTTGGGGGTAAATTCCAGAGTCGAATATGTTATTATAAAGACACACGAGTCTGTCTTTTAAGGACAATGGTAAATTCTTTAACATTGGATATGAAATTTTATCATAACCTGGTGTTTTACCTTTGGCATTTAATAAAACCTTTTCCAGCTCAATTAGATTTATTGTGTCTTCAATGTACTTATCAGAATTCGTTGTAGCGTGGGTGTTGTAGGGGCTGTTTAGCAGTACATTCTTTTTGGCTATAAACGAGGGATGAAATTTTCTATCGTGAGATAAGTTAGACCAATATTTGCCAAAATTGTTTGAGATGTCCGTAGAGGAGGTAATAAAGTTTTGATCTATTTTTATGAAACGAAACGTATTATTGGATTTATTACCCACCAGTGTTTTTATATCATTCCAAATTTTTTTGGTATTAGAATTAGGGTTGATTGTTGATGTAAATTTGTCAAAACACTGGGACTTGGAATTTTTTATAGCTCTCTTTTATAAGCCAAAAGATTTTCATCTGATCTGAAGCGAATAAATAAATGCCACTAGTCTTGTTTGTCATTTCTTAAGATTGCTAAATTGTTGTTTGTTTACATTTGTTATGAAAAGTGCAGTAAATCCAAATATTAATGTATACGTAAAACCGATGTGGACGGTTATAAAGGTTCATTTCGGATGTTTACTTTAAAATTCCTAAAGATTATTTAATGAGTTTTCCAAATAATATTTTCTCCCTGTCTGCTATACAGTCATTATTTAATTACGTCTCTTTATTTATTATTATTTTTTAAATCAAAATATATCGGATTAATATAGTCTGAAAACTCAACACATTAATTATACCCTATACCACTATGTGGTTTGGGTATAATGACTTTGTGCTGCTGTTTGTAACTACCAAAAATATTTGACCTAGACCCATCTTTTATTATACCGATCGATTCAGAATCACTATCTGATTCAATTTAACGATGTCCGTCCGTCCGTCCGTCTGTGTGTCCATGTAAACTTTGTAATCAAACTGCAGGTCGCAAGTATGAATAAATTTTGATGAAACTTGGTATTTAAGCTTTTATCGACCATAGGATGAGCGCTATTGAAATTGGTAAGAATCGGTCCATGTTCAGACCTAGCCCCCATACAAATGACCCCTATGAAATCGACATAAATTGCCATAAGATCCAAATTGTCGTATAGATCTTAGTCAAATTGGGTTTGCATGTGTTTATTACATCCATTAATGAGTAGTCCAAAAACGATCCATATGGCACAACTCTTAGTCATATGCCCCATATAGAGCTGCTTCCCGATCTCCACTTAAATCTATCAAAACACAAAAATATTGCACTGATTCTTCTCAAATTTTGTTTGTATATATTTTTGCAAAATACAAGAGACTTTACCAAGCATGATCACGATCGGTCCATTTTTGGACCTAGTCCCCATATAGATATAGCATTCGATATGAACTTTTTCATATCTGCAGCCAAAAAAATTAATAAAAATCCCACTCAAATTTGGTTTATGGTTATTTTCTATATCCAGTTAGTTGGGCCTAAGAGATAGGGTCTCTAAACGCATGGTATAGGGTATCGTATAGTCGGTCTAGACCGACTATAATTTTCTTACTTGTTCGTCTTCGGTTTGGAGACTTTTTTCATCGGAGACATTATTAATTGGCTGATATTTTCGTGTAGTAGTTAGCTCACTCCTCAGTTTTTATCAGAATGCTTCAATATTTTAAGAAAACAAGTTCATATCTATCGAACGACTGTCACAAAATTTTTATTTAATTATTAATAGTACGGTATGTGATATTATTGAAAATAATTCTTCGTTATTTTTCCAGGCACGGCGCACAAAAAATAATAAAAGTAATAAATGAGAACTAACTTTTTAAAGATCAAATAACGTAGTTTTTTTGTAAAAGGGAATTCTAATAATCTTTCACTGTTTTCTTAACGCGTTTATGTAAGTAAAATAATAACTAAAGAGCGTGGTGAAAGTTATTGATATTTCGTTTAATATATTTCAGTTTAAAAAAAAATTTATTTAAATTTTAGAACTAATGATGTGCACTCAATTTTTGGTTCAACTGTATGTATAATGAAAATTGAACAATTGCTGTTTAAATTCAGTAATAAGAAACTACTTCAGAATATCATTGCAATCAATAGATTTTTTTTTTATTATAATATAATATATGAAAGTTACTTTCTCAAAAGAAACTAATTTTTGCAGCACTTCTTAGTATTGAATTTTGAAGCTTTTAGATCTTAGAAGATCTCTTACTTAGAAATTAATGAAAAAATTTTGAGAAGTGTATTTTATGCTTTCTCGATATGTACATTAATTTTTATACACACATATACTTATATATATATACGTATATGCATGTGTGCAAACTCACATTTTTTTAAAAGCTTAAGTTTGCTCGGTGGAATACAAAATTGCATATAAAAAACATATTTGTTGAAATTAAAAATGTACACGTCTACCACATCATTTTTTTCTGTTTTTGCTAAAACAAAAGAATGTCTCAAGTGGAATATGCACACAAACATGAACGAACATGCATATGAAACAAAACAATGTATTTCCTATACCAACAACAACGATTGCAGCAACATACAAACGAAAGTGAATGCAGAGCGCTGGAAAAAGAAAACAACAGTCCTGAAATACTATCAGCACATAAATATGCTGGTATAAACAGCAGGAATAAAAGGATAATACACTCCCAGAGTATGAGTAATAACCGAAAGCTTAGCAACAATAGAAAGAAAAAAACATATTTTAATGCAAGCGTTAAATCCAATGGTGTGCATATTTTTTTCTCTACTAAGCAAAGGATTTTTTACTCATACCGATATTTTTTAAAAAAAAAATTATAAAATAAGTATACTAAAGTAACTGTATACGACTATATCGTACCTTACACCAGTTTTAGAACGGGTGTTATGTTAAAAAATTTAGATGTAACCATATTTAGGCGATCATGGGACGTATTAAATAGGCATACACGAAAATTGCTATGGTAAAGTTCATATAGGATTTGTTTTTCATATGAGTACGAGTTCCAAAAATAGGCCATATAAAATCATATTTAATGAAATCTAAAATATATTATGATATTATGATCCAATCGAGCTTAATTTTTGCATGCGGACTCGTGGAAATGTCTGTATCACGTCAATTTTTAAAAAAATAGATTTTTATCAATTCTCAAATTTTCCGGATTTTTTTTTTTGAAAATTTGGTTATCGGTTTTTTTGTAACGGTTTCAGTTCGTTAAAAACCCGAATTTTTTTTATTAATTTTGTTATATTAAAATTAAAAATTGTTACATTAAAAATTTCAATGCTTTTAAAGAAACTTAGGCCTTTTATTTTTGCATTTGTAAGCATTTGTGTCAGTATCGCGACAAATAGACCAACAGTATTCGCCAAGCATATTCGTAATATCTTGTCCTTTAAATAGCCGCAATGTCCTGATGGAACTTTTCGCCATGCTCATCGCTACGGCTCCTAATTCATCAGGGAAAAAATTTAAATGATTGTGAAAGAAATGGATCTTTAGCGACATTAATATGCCCATTTCGACATATGCCGAAATCATTTCTGCGATAATATTTTTATAATTGGCAGCTCGTTTGTTGCCAAGAAACTGCTCAATAACGGCAACTGTGCCATGCACGTTGTTCGATAGCATTCAATTTTGATGAAAATTCATAACTTGCAACTATTTTTTTTATTTGCGGACCACTGAAAACACCTTAAATCATACACATCATTAAAAAAAAAATAAAGATACTGAATGGCTTCTTAAAAAAATACCTGCATGAATCTTTGCGCCGCTCAATTTCGGAAAAATTTTGTGCAAACTTGCATTCGCCTCGCCCTCACAATCCGGTTTTTTAACAAAATTTGATACGAGACCGAGCTTAATGTGTAGTGGTGCCAAACTGATTTGAGATGGCTGCACCAATGATAGATTCTCTATACTTTATACGCCTACTTTGTAGCATGTTCGCCGCTTCCACTTAAATTCAGTATAATGCTGATCACTTTTGCGACCTTCCCATGTACATAAAAAGCGCTGGTGGGTTGGAAATCCACGCTTAACACCCATAAGTAATCCGACCACTTTCAGATCGCAACATATTTTCCAATTATGCTCTTGGTACTTTATCAGCTGTATTATTAATTCCATGCCTTCGTATGTTTCTTTGAGGTTTGTGGCATATGCGATCGGGACAGATGGATGTTTGTTACCGATATGAAGCAACACGACTTTAAGGCTGCATCGGTGAAAAGTCGCCACTCCTCTGAAATATGAGGGTAACCAATTTTTGCAAACATCGAATCAATATCATAACAATAAGCCAGGTTTTTTCCCGATCTTCGTGCAATTTAAAAAATTCGTCATATGGAATAGTGCTACGTCGATCACGAGCGGCTGTCAGCCGCCACTATATTCCACTGCTAAAAGCGTAATGCAAAGATTTCCGCTGTTCTCGACAAATTTCCGTCTCTTGCAAGGGCATTGAAGTCGGCTTGCGTTACTAAATGCGTGACTGCAGTCCCAAGTTCACTGGGTGTTGGTACGAATTCCGATACTTCTGGACTCTCGCATCTCGCATTCGATGAAAGAAATGTTGATAGCATTGTTAGTGCTACTGTTGGTTCTCCATGGCTTAATTCGGGAACATCATCAAATCTCCACTGAAGCCGCTATACGTTCTTCTGGTGAGTACAGAACCGCTGGAATAACCGATTCCACATTAGCGTAGCGAATTTTGTTGCGGCGAAAGTATTGGTACCTTTTAGTTTGAGTAAAAGTTACGCAAAAGTAGCACAATGCATTGCAGTGGTCCGTACGTGGTAGCCAAATTGTTGGTACAGCGTACTTTATTGTTGACCTTCCATCAGTAAACTTGCATAAATTTCTATAGCAATAGTCGCACACGACTTCCGGAGTATACCACAAGTAAGGAACATAAGCAGTCTTGAATATTTTCTGAAACGAATTAACCACTGTTTTCGTAATATTTTTCAAATTTTTACTTGGTGCGAATAAGCCACAAACGTAACAAAAGTTATTTCGAGTCCGGAACTGCATTTTTCGGAAAGCTTTAGTAGTTAAAAAATTTGGAGTCCCTTCAAGTTATGCTGAAAAAAGTGAAAAAAAAAAGATTTTTTTCAAAAAAAAAAATCAAGAAAATCTGATAAAAATCTGTTATTTAACTCAACATTTGAAAGAAGAGAACATGAGAAATGTTTTTTTTTTTCTTTTTTATATACGAGAGTTTGTACGAACAAGCTGAGCTTTTCCAATGTTTAGCTTTCTCTACATTAACATGGCCAGATCAATTACAAGTCTCCAGTTCCATCCAGAGGACAACGGCAAAAACAAAAAGCTGTTCATATTACAAGACTTGTAATTGATCTGGCCATGTTAATGTAGAGAAAGCTAAACATTGGAAAAGCTCAGCTTGTTCGTACAAACTCTCGTATATAAAAAAGAAAAAAAAAAAAAATTTCTCATGTTCTTTTCTTTCAAATGTTGAGCTAAATAGTTGATTAAGCATGAGTTGAAGTAATAGGCAGAAGGATGCTGAAGATGAACAAGTCGCTTTGTTCGAAAGTAGCTACTCCATCTAGCGCTGTCTTCAATTTTTTTGCAATATTTCTCTTACATTACAAAAATTATTATCTTTCTTTCATTAGAAAATATATACATGATCTTAAACCGAACAATAAATAACTAATTAAAAATCTAGTTTTTAAAAAATTTGACGTGATACAGACATTTCCAAGAGTCTGCCTGCAAAAATTCAGCTCGATTGGATCACGGAAAAAGGGTTAAAAATCTATCCAAAGTCTTTCACACAGGCGGACAGACGGACACTACGAGCTTTATACTTTATACATAAAAAAAAAAATTCTGACGTGTACATGAAAATCGCCGATACACGTGTATTTTTATTTTTTCTCCCCTTTCCGAAAAAGTATATTTGGTTCATAGGACAGAATGTGTGTAACGCGGTGTTATCAACCATACGTCTACGAATGGCATAGCATAGCTTAAAAATATTTTTATGGTTGCCTTATTGAAAAACGGGAAGTATTTTCGGGGATCAGAAAATCGCTTATATCTAAAAAAAACCAACCACCGCACAGTGGTCAATTTCGCGAGATAGCGGTCAAAACTCTATAACTTTTAACCGGATTGGCATTTTTTTACGCAATTTATTTTGTTCAATAGAAGGGACTTTAAGCTTCAATCTGCGTGTTCAAACGTAAAAATCGACTGATAGGAACGTAAGTAATTTGGAGTTAAAAATTAATTTTAATTTTTTGTTGAGTTTCCATGTAAAGGTTGAATATTTTGACATTTTAAATAGGTATTTTTTTATAATTTCTTATTTTCTTCAATCGTATTTTACAACCAATACTTATTTATTATTCCTAAACTTAATTTTGGTCAGAAAATGCCAACATTTGGCCCCTGACATTTATTTAGTCTCAATATTCACAGGGGCCAAAGGTTGGTTTTTTTTTTGGAAGAAAGCTAATTCTTGTGAGGATTAAACTGAAAAATAACACTGAAATTCCCAACAATATCAATACCATTTGGATATATTATATACAGAACACAACATCGATAAAATTTTAAGTAAACTTTTACTATTGATTTAAAGTGCACATATATTTTATTTAAATGTATTAATAAAAATTTATACTAAAATTAGAAACAAATTATAATCTTTAAACTAGTATTAATTAAACAATATTAGTAAAAATTTCTTCCAAATAGCTTTGATTTTCATTTTGCTGTAGTTGTTTAGCTTCTTCATCTAACTCTAATGAGGTTGATTTCCATTTTTGTCGAATACTGGACATATATGGGTCTGATGTGCACTACAAAATATTAATAAGATCTTCATTAGTACAATATCTGGAAGTTTTTCTTGTATTGTGCTCGCGAAAGAATCTGTAGTCTTTGTTCTTTTTTTCTTGGGCTTCTTCTGAGAGATCTCCAATTGGAAGCATATTGTGCTGAATTATTTGTTCCCCATGGAGCAAAATTTTGTGAACTGTGGTTGGCATATGTCTCGAAGAATATTTTTGGTTATAAAGGGTTGCTGTCTCATTAGCATACTGACCAAATTTTTTTGCATCTATCTTTTTGCTACATGCTATAACTTGTAATATGATTTGGAATCGTCGTATTAGATCATAATCTACTCCAGTTATAGAAGCTGCAGTTACTGAATCGGAAAAAAATCTCCTTGCTGTGTTTCCATCATTAGAATTTAACATAACAATTAACATAACAATTTAACATAATAATTTAATATAACAGGTAGTTGGTTTTACCAGTTATTTCCATTGGTTTTAAATTTATTTGCAATTTTCACGTATTTAAGTTGTGTAATATTAGATGGCAATAAAATCTTTTTTACCTTTTCCAAATGAATTGCCAGATACCACATAATTTGAGAGTTCTATTGTCATTTTTGTCAAAATTTTGATACACCCTTCTATGTGCACTAGGTCCAAATATGGGCCAACTTCTCCTAATTCTCTTGTACAAAATTTCATCAAAATATATGCATAATAGCCACTTTCAAAAAGTGCAGTCCCGATGCATGGACATGTATATATAGGAATGTAGGGGAGAGCTAGGACTACAAAATACTAAATTTGTGTTTTGACTCACAGGAGTTGTGCTCTATGAAGTAGGAAATTTCCGAGAAATTTGACCTTTTTTAAAAAAAAAATTTAAATTGTTCTGACAGCAGTAGAGCTTTCAATTTTTTTACCAGTATTAGGAAATATGTTAAGTTACAACACAAAATTTACTTCGTCCAAAAATCTTGAAAAACAAAAAAGTTATGATCATTTAAACTTTAAAAATTAACTAAAAATATCATAAATTTACTAAATTCTGAAGAAGCCCATTTTGGACCACCCTGTTCTCAGTGAAATAGTTGAAATAGAGTTCTAATTTTTTGGCTCCCGAGGTCTACTACTGTCTACTTTCATATGAGTCTAATAACTTTAAAATCGGATAACAAAAACCAAAAGGAGTTTTGGCCGCTATCTCAAAATATTGACCACAGTGCGTCGATCACGAGCGGCTGTTATTTTAAAATCAGCCGCCACTATATTCCACTGCTTAAAGCGTGATGCAAAGATATCCGCTGTTCTCCTCGACAAATTTCCGTTTCGTACAAGGTCATTGAAGTCGGTTTGCGTTACTAAATGCGGGACTGCAGTCCCAAGTTCACTGGGTGTTGGTACAAATTCCGTTACTTCTGGACTCTCGCATTCGATGCAAGAAATGTTGATAGCGTTGTTGGTACTACTGTTGGTTCACCATGGCTTAATTCGGGAACATCATCAAAAATCTCCACTGAAGCCGCTATACGTTCTTCTGGTGAGTACAGAACCGCTGGAATAACCGATTCTACATTAGCGTAGCGAATTTTGTTGCGGCGAAAGTATTGGTACCCTTTAGTTTGAGTAAAAGTTGCGCAAAAGTAACTCAATTCATTGCAGTGCTCCGTACGTGGTAGCCAAATTGTTGGTACAGCGTACTTTATTGTTGACCTTCCATCACGAACTTCCGAAGTATACCACAAGTAAGGAACATAAGCAGTCTTGAATATTTTCTGAAACGAATTAACCACTGTTTTCGTAATATTTTTCAAATTTTTACTTGGTGCGAATAAGCCACAAACGTAACAAAAGTTATTTCGAGTCGGGCACCGCATTTTTCGGAACGCTTTAGTAGTTTAAAAATTTGAAGTCCCTTCAAGTTATGCTGGAAAAGTGAAAAAAAAAAAGATTTAAAAAAAAAAATTCAGGAAAATCTAAGAATTGATAAAAATCTATTTTTTTTTAAAAAAAACTTGACGTAATACAGACATATCCAAGAGTCTGCCTGTAAAAATTCAGCTCGATTGGATCACGGAAAAAGGGTTAAAAATCTATCCAAAGTCTTTCACACAGGCGGACAGACGGACACTACGAGCTTTATACTTTATACATAAAAAAAAAAATTCTGACGTGTGCATGAAAATCGCCGATACACGTGCATTTTCATTTTTTCTCCCCTTTCCGAAAAAGTATATTCGGTTCATAGGACAGAATGTGTGTAACGCGGTGTTATCAACCATACGTCTACGAATGGCATAACATAGCTTAAAAATATTTTTATGGTTGAAAAACGGGAAGTATTTTCGGGGATCATAAAATCGATTATATCTAAAAAAAAAACTAACCATCGTAGGCAAAATGGTGAATTTTATCAAAAATATGTACATATCTTAGTAACGTTCTATATACACAGACCTCGACAACAGAATATCCCCACCTAACTGGATATCCCACTTAAAAGTGTCACATTTTATATCTAGACAATAAAAGTAATAACTTAAAAAAAGTAAACTCATTTTATTGCTAACATTTTTAGGTCCTCAATTGCTGCGTAAAACTCCACAAAATCTATCTTGAAGAGACTTATACAGATTTGTATGTTATTTAGTACTATTTGCTCAAAATTATTTGTCATTGCTTTAATCAGGCTATGTCTTCTTCTTCTTGCACGCGATGCCACCAGATTCCGAATCACTGTTTTATACATCATAATATATAAATCATTGTTGACCATTAAACACTTCTCCAAAATTAATTTAATCTATTTCCAAAAGTTCCTCTGCGGTCCACTGAGGGATTTAGTTCGCAAAAAGTTAGTTTTTCGAGTGTAAAATATCAAAAATGTAATGATGCACTTTCATAGAGAATTATTTAATTAAGAGACGTACAGTATAATTTTTTTTCTAGAATTCCTTTTTTGTCCAAAATCATGCGGCAAATTCACCTAAACGAAACTCTGCAGTGACTGCTTCACATTTGTATGCATCTCAATGGTCCGGGTAGATAATTTCTTTTTGTCATATCTATTTGATGTAAGCATATCTCAAAAATAAGGTATTTCCGCATTAGTTTTGAAAACAAAATTAATTGAATAACACAACAGTCTAAAAAATATTCAGACTTTTATGATGGCACTAAAATTCAGTGTTTCGAAATAAGGACCATAGAAGGTATAGAGTAATGTTCTCCAGAAAGTGGAACAGAGTCGCAACAAATACTGATGTTTTCCATTGCCTTCTTGCGTCATCATATCTTCACATTCATATACATGTTTTTGAATAACATGATGTCGTTAAAGAAATGATAGAAGATGAATAAAAGTCTATATTTGCATACACGTAAAAATATTTATCAGTCATTATGTCGTATGCTATAATACGCCTTGAACATTTTTCCCCAGAATGGAAAGTTTCACTCGTTACAATGATACCTAAACCAGGTAAGGACCACACAAAGGTCTACTCGTATAGACCAATAAGTTTACTGTCCAACTTGTCAAAATTATTCGAGAGAATTTTGGTAAACAAACTTACAATATCCGTAGATCAAAATAATGTCATTCCAGCACATCAATTTGGTTTCAGACGAAAACACAGCACCACTGAGCAGGTTCACAGAATTGTAAGTGCCATAAAAAGAGCTTTTGAAGAGAAAAAGTACTGCTCTGCACTTTTTATAGACGTCTCGCAGGCCTCCGACCGACTTTGGCACGAGGGACTCCGCTATAAAGTTATACAGTTGTTGCCCCCGAACAAACATAAGCTAATGGAGAGCTATATAATTAATATAAAATTCTCTATAAGAGAGAAATGCTTTGTGAGGCCTCCACAGACAATTCATTCTGGTGTATCACAAGTTAGTATCTTGGGCCCGCTTCTGTACATCCTTTACACATCAGACGTACCAACAAATTAAAACACACTTACGTCGACTTTTGCGGATGTTACTGCAATTTTAAGCGTACACGAAAACCACTCAACAGAGCAATGTTGAACAGCTGGAAGATTTTTTAGATATGGGGAAGATTAAAGTAAATGAACAAAAGTGTATCCATGTAAGTGTAACCCCAAGTAGTGAGAATTGCCCTCAAATTTTAGTTAGGCACCAGCCAATACCTCAACATTCCTCTGTTAAATATCTCGGACTACATCTTGATTGCCGGCTTACCCGGAAAAGTCATATAGACGCTAAATTGACACAAATAAAATTGAAATTAGTCCAATTCAGATGGCTAATTGGCAGGAACTCAAAGTTAAATCTCGAATGTAAGCTCTTGATTTATAACTCGATTTTAAACCCATGTGTTGCTATGGTATACAGTTATGGGGAGCAGCCTCAGCTTCAAAAACAGAAAGAATACAAAGATGCCAAAAAAAATTTCGAGAATGATTACAGGCGCACCATGGCACGTAAGAAACTCACATTTGCACAGAGACTTTAATGTTTCTCTAGTAAAGTACTAAGTCACTAGATATAGTGTAAACTTTTGGAAAAGCTAGAGTATCACCCGCCTTCTTTAGCATGTATCATAATCAACAATCGTATCCACCAACGCTTAAGAAGGAGGGAGACTGCTGATCTCGTTGGATGAAAAATGTATTGATACAATTATTTTTTTTTATCATTAGATTACATATCGCACCTGTACCTCTAAAGTGAGTCAACTCAAAATTTACAAATTTGCAGTAGAGGAAAAAACGTTTTTTTTTTTAAATATTTACTATAAAATTTAAAAATAGTTGATTCGTTGTAAAGAATTGCGAATAATAAGTATACAACAGTAGTTGTTTTTGCGATATTTTCAGTGATCATCAAAAATAACAAGTTTTTTGGGTGGAACTCAAAATATGTCATTTTAGTGGATTCTAAAGAAGCCCTCTTATAAGAAAAAGAGGGCTACAACTGTATTTTTTTTTTTTTTTGCGAAAAACTAGAAAAATCGATGTAAGATTTTTACAGTGGATAGATATGACCACTGTGTATCGTTTTCATGCAAAAAGTGAAAATTTAAAAATTTTGAGTTGACTCACTTTAGAGGTGCAGTTGCGATATGTATATAGAATAAATGAAATTTTGTCTGACACTGGCTGGATTTAATATTTAAGTTTTAGTTTTAAGATTTGAATAACTTATTGTTAGTTCACAAACCTATGTAAAGATTCAATGAATGAAGATGAGTTAAAAAAAATAAAAAAAATATGTCGTTTAACTTGTTTCAGCTAGTCTTTTTCATGGAAAAATATTATTACGAATTACAAAAAATTAAAAAAAAAAATTTTTTTTGGGACGGTGGTATATTTCTGTTAAACTTTGTAAATATCTTTACTTCATAATACTGATAGCTTGGGTTAAGTTACAAGACTTTTAATGAACAAACAAAAATTCGGGTCCAAAAATTCATTTTCGGGTATATGGGCCACGAGCGAAATATTTGAACTTCATAACACTAACTATTTGTGCAAAGTTTCATGACTTTTGGTAAAGAAATAAAAATTTGGGGCAAAAAATATTTACGCATTATATAGGCGCGGGGCGATGGGCACGGTCAATTTTGATGAAATTTAAAATTTCTCTTATCTGAGTTAATAAAAGCCTCTAGACCAAATTTGAATGTTCCTCTGATCGCAGGAGCCCTGAAGGGTTAAATAAATAAAAATTAACCGAATTATTTTTCTTAAATTCTAAATAGTGGTTTCATCGAGTTTTTCCATTACAACAAGATTTACAATAGTACACGTAAAAATACACAGTATATAAATAGTACACAGTATAACAGAAAAAAATTAATTTAATAAATAAATAATAATAAATAAAATTAATAAAAAAAAATGGTTAATACATATGAAGCATAATGGGTTAATTTAAGAAAAATATATAAATAAATAAATAAATATAAATATGAAAGAAATTTTGTTTTTTTTTTTTTTTAAGAAACAAGATATATACATAAATTAGAGCTGAAATCAATTACATTTAATTAATTATGAGTGAAATTGAAATAGTTCTTTCTTAAATTGCTGGGCGTTGCTTATAAATTGAATGGACGAGGGTAGCATGTTCCAAAGACGAACTGAATTAATATAGAACTGCCACTCAGATATTAAGCTTCGATATCTTAAGTGTATGATACCGTTCGATCTTGGTGAGTTTAACCTTCATAGGATCCTCAAATTTTGCTTACGTTAACGTTCTTTGGGTCAAATTTGACCCAGTTAAAAAATTCAATATGAAAACAACAATTTTCTGTTGAAAATTGTGCTCTTGGCAACGATTTTCGCTGCTTTATATAGGGCGTGGCAAGCTAAATTCTCCAAAAATGCCGACGTTTGACAAAACAGTTCTCATTCCAACCATTATGAGCCGATGTGAGTAATATAAAAGCATTATAAGCTGATATATCTAAAATGTTTCTAAATACAACTTGAGGGCATCTATTAGTCTCCCCTTTGCAAGTGTAACATGAAACAACCTTATCCAGAGTACTAACTCCTCCTTTACATGTATTATAGTCAATTGATAAGAAACAACAAAGTTGTCTGCAGTCACATTATGACCTTTTAGGCAAACTGTCAAAACGATAACTACTCGCATACCTTGATTTCTTTCGGACATAGCTCCAACTTATTTGCTTGTATACGGTTGTATATTCCAGAAGTAACTGGTACTCGAATCGCAGAGTATCCAAAATTTTTTACGATACTTAGCTGGTTTTGATGGTATATACTGCCGGAATGGACACCTTCCTCTGAAACTTATCTAAAATTCAACGTTCGCTGCGACCAACCTTATCGTCAAATCTTATCACTCTTGAAAGACTTTTGAATTTTTTCTGTGGCATGATTGCTCTAAAAATTGGACTTCCTTTCTCAGAGTCCCATAAACTTTCCGTACTTTGATTATTTGATCTATACACGCCAGCTAACAGAAGTGTACCAATAAATGCGAACATTTCGGTGTCGTCAACTTCGGTCCAATTAATACTAAATACACGTTTATATTTTAAAATAATGTTCATCACAGGCGGCGGGAAAAACTATTGAAAACAGGAAATTTCAATTTGATTTTCGAAAAAGAGTAGCGCGTCAAGCCTGATGTCATGCCAATAACGTTCTCGCTCCGGAATTTTCCTTGACTATTTGTAAGAGGTTGTTTGAAATATCTTATTCCACACATTTTTGACGTCAATGCTGCAGTTGCCAGTACATCAATTTCAGCTCCACTAGAACTGTTAGATGTCTCAGCGCATTCTAAGTTATCTTCACATTCTGAACAAATCTCCTCTTCATCCGATAATGCATTTAGCAAATTTTATGCCTCACTAGTATTCATTTTCCGACAAGCAATACTGACTCGACACTTTATAACGTTGATACATTTAATTAGGTCCGTGTTTATTCTATGACTGAAAACAATTTTGCAATAAGAAAATAAGCTTTGCTTTTACATGGGGATTCCCATTTTTCATACCAATAATGTTCAGCAAGAATAGGGAGAAAAAAGGAGACAGATGTATATACATTTAATTCTAGTGCTGCCAAGCTCTGAAAATGTATAAAAGACTTACGCAGGGTTTATATTAGATAATGCTGTATTGACAGTAAAGACTCGTTCACACTTTTTCACTAATACATGTACACTTTTTGAATAATCTCGGTTGATGTCTTGAATATTATATAGAAATGTAAAACACGGAAATCTTGATGATATTGACCTGCTATCCTTTTATTATTATTTTTTTTTTTTAATTTTAGAACACATAATTTTAGGAACTTGTATTGTCAATAATGATTATTGTCTGGACGCCTGCAAAAAGGAGACAATAATCAGCACTTTTTACAACTAATACACATTATATGTAAAACACATTTGACATTCCTTTTGACAAAAAAATTATTTTCACAAAACTGTGCGTAACAGAAACTCAACGATTTTGTTCCGGGTCAAATTTGACCCGAAGATCTTAACTGCTATAAACTGTATAATTTTTTTTTGCCAATATATTTTTAAAAAACCAAAAGCAGTTATTAACATTTAAAATTAAATAAAAGTCATCAAATATCTAAAATCTAAACCCTCTACTTAAAGAAAAAATTAAAATTTTCTTCCAAAATGGGTCAAATTTGATCCGAAGACCCTATGAAGGTTAATAGGAAAACTCGTTTTCGGTAAATTTTATTGAAAAATATCTAAAAATCCAAAGCTGGCCTTGCCAAATAATGGGTTACCGTTCTCGGATTTATCCCAAATTTTAGGAGCGGAAGTTCGTCACATTTGGTTATTATATTTTAAGCATCACATCTAAAAATTCAACAGCACTTACAAAATATTTGAATTTTTTTAATAAATTGTCTTTTTTAACTTGGGGTCATATGTGACCCCAATTACAAAAGGGTTAAAGGGGTCATATTATTTTTTTCCCAAACCCTAGGCTATTAAGATAAAACATAGCATTTAAAAGTAGAAAAATTATGAATTTTTGGTACAAATTATTTAGAAAGAGTACATCTTCAGAATATTTTACTAAAATCCCATTTTTCTCGAAATCCGCAAAATTTAAATCCTTGTCAAAAAAATTCCGGAACTACTTAAAAATTCACACAATTAAAGTGTCATGTGTTTAACAAAACCTTAAAGTTTTAGATCCAGCTTTTTAAATTTTGTTTAAGAAAATTTTTTAAAACTTAAAAAAGGGGTTTTAAAAATTGTATCAAAAAAATTTCCCATATTCGGTCTCAATGCGCAAAAGGTTACCAACGTGGTAATAAAACAATACTTCAAATCTGAGTCCTTATAAGTATAGAGACCAAAAAGAAATTATGGCTTTAATCAATTTCTCAAAGTTGAAAAAAATGCCATCAAATTTCATGAGCTAGTTTTTTTTAGCACAAAAGTGGGCTGGGGCATTTGCATTTCTTGGCGATGTTTTATTCGATTTTGAAGTTTTGCATCTTTTTAAAAAATAATTTAATACTTATCCTGAATTATATAACAACTTGTCGGAAAAATTAAACTATAGAACGAAATTTGCGCAAAATCTAAAAAAAGTCATATTTTCCCAATATAAACACACTTGCAATTTTCAATCGCGTTGAGGCACGACTAAATGTTTTTTGATTGGCCAGAAACTTTGTATTTCTCAGTTTTTTTGTTATTCGCATATATCTAGGGGGTTTTACCGAGAGTTTGAACACTTTTATTTTCCTCCATATAATGAAGGGCCACCCTAGTGTACATAGACAGACTCACGGCCGCCCTAAGTAGAAAAATTTCATATAGAAACAATCTATTCAATTATAACTTAACAATTATCACAATGTGCAATAAATCGCTGATGGAATGCCAGAAACCGGTCCGATTAAGAATACAGTGTAGTTATGAATTTTTGAAATATATGCTTTCTTCTTCTCTGCCATGCACCATCGGAACTTTCAATAATGTTTTATGTCAATTTGTATCGATGCACTCAAAAGTGAAAATGTGAAAAACTATACGATTTACATACCGAAAACCCATCCGACATTTCTATTGATGCTATCACACGATTTTATAATATACTGGGTGTAACCCGGTGTACTTCGCTACCCCTCTACCACCCCGATCATAATGAAAAGGCTCACGCAAAGTCCCAAGGCTCCCACTATTACAGTACTACAGATATATGACGTATGGGAGTGCGATGCCCCTTTTTCCGATCCCGCCAATTTTTTGTTTGACTACTTACGTTAATAATAGATGACCGAAGACAAATTTGCAAAGCTGTCTCTGTTATAGTACTCGAGACACCCACTAAAAATATTGAAAAAAAATATTATATATTATTATGTATACACATAGCTCATATCCGTTGTGTCCGGATATACACCTAAGCCAGTAGATCAGCTTGTTGTGCACTCTACATCTCTGCGTTCATCTGGTTATCTACCTCTCTACTAACTTAGAAATTCGGTTTCATCTGCAATTTTGCTGAGTGTTTTCCAACTTATCCCCCTAAGACCCGTCAGGCCTGGTAAGATGTCGTTGGATAGATATCTGACCCTTGTTCTCGCAAATGTAGGATAGTAACAGAGGTAGTGTTCTAGGGTTTCGTCATCCTCTCCGCAAGCTCTACAAGAGGCCGATTCCGCCCGTCCTATGCGGTATAGGTGAGCCCGCAACTCAGAGTGTCCAGTGAGGATGCCAATAACCCTACTAAGTTCTCCCCTACTCAGATTAAGGATTTCCCTAGTTTTCGTAATGAAACGTAGTTGTTTAGGGAGACTAAATTACCCTTTTATTATATTAGTATAGATTTGGAAATATTTTTCTTAAAAACTTGTTAATAATTTTTATTAATCTTAGTTCCTCTTATTTCAAATTCGATTTGCATAACCCCAGGTTTGGAAGGTATATATTCTCCTAACATTTTTTATCACTTTCAGTATTAAACTCTGCCCCAGGCATTAATAATGATTCAGCCCAATTCTATACAAAAATTCCGCATGAAATTTCTCACTCCTCCCTTTTCCCCTATTATGAATAAAAAATTCCTTCGGAAAAAAATTCGATGGGAAACAAGTAGTTATTCTCAATGCACTTCAGTTTAGTTTTTTCCCTCAAAAAATTTCCCTTGCAAAACAGACGGGAGTTTACATAAAAATATAAAAAGTATTTTGATACAACAAAGTTTAAATAAAAAAAATTAATATTTTATTGTTCTTGTAGGTTGAAGACCACAAATAAAGCACAACTTCAACTTTTGTTAACTTTAATGAAATCCTGTTCAGGCATTGATTGCGTTTTCCATAGATTCAGCCCGCAATTGACTTCTAGCAATCTTTTAGCCATTTCCTTGTTGTTACTCTACAACACAAATTTCCTCCACAAGTGCTCGCATCATAGGCTATTCATTTTTTATTAAATTTTTCTTTAAAATAAATTTATATTCGTTTGCACACACAAAAAAAGAAATAGAAAATTTATTGTCAATAAGCAAAACAACTGGCTTTGAAATTCGATGATGCCACTTATTAATTTTTTTGTTCACGCGGAATTTATAATTAGAGGATTTTTTTCTGGAGAAAAGAATTTTCCGTGGGAAATAAATTCCTTGAGAATATTCGTAATTGGGCTGATTATCAACTTTCTGGAAGGTTTCTAGGAAAATGTCACCCTTTTTCTGAAAACCTTAACTTCACTTAAATCTATGACACAAATTTCATTCTGGAACTCCTGCGTTTATTTTAAAATTTCGTTTTAATGGCAAAATGTAAAATTAGTTTAAGCATTAACGAAAATGTTATGAGTAAAGAGTATATTCCCAAATCACAATGTGTGTAAAATACATCAATTTTAAAATTGTAAGAAAAAATTTTAAATATAGCACAAAAATTTTAACTTTAATCCACAAAATGTTTCTTCACAAAAGATCAATATGTAGCATTAATATTCCAAAATAATTTCGGGCATATGCTCATTGTGGCTGTTCTTGACGAAACGCATTCTGGACTTGCAATTTTGTGTCACTTTTTCGAGCATTGCTGGCCGTACGTCAACAATAGCAGGAACAATTTTGGCCTCCAAAATGTCAATTGTTGTTGATTTATCAGCATAAACCATTGACTTTAAGTAGCCCCCCAGGAAATAATTGAGAGATGCCCAATCGCATAACCTTGGAGGCTACCAGGATAATTTGAATTTCAATAAGTCGATGTTTGGAGTTGCCGTATGTCACGTAGCGCAATCCCCTTGACACCACATTTCGCCCGGATCAATGCATCGATATTTCAAAGCAAAAAATGATTGATCATTGACTGTAACGCGAGGTCTGGCTTCATTTTTTAGGAAATAAGGTCCGGTGATGCCACCAGCATGTAAACCGCGCCAAAGTGTTAATTTTTCTGGATGTAATGGAATCTGCAGGGTCCGCTGTGGATCGGTCTCACTCCATGTGTGGTAATTCTGTTTATTAACAAGCCGGTTAAGCCAAAGATAAGCCTCATAGCTGAACAAAATTTTGCAATCATCGTCTGTAAGTGGGGCGACTAGATGACTGATTTTCAAATTTGGATAATTTTGCTTTTATAAGTAATAAAAAGATATACATGCCTCACTGATTTATTTAGAATAATTGGAGTACTCTGATTTCAAATCTGTTAACCGTTTGCTAACCGTTTGAGGGTCACCGCTAGTTTTCAAGATATGGCATAAAGAAAAAAGTACGTAAATGCTTTATTTAACTGTTTGTCGATGTTGGGTCTATTGGGTACACTGATCTCAAAATATCTAACACCATTTCTCTATCCCTTTAGTTTACGAAATATTGACGACATAGAGCTCGACTAGAAATTTTCTTATATAACAAAAGAATAAAGTTTTACAGTTGATAAAATATTAGATCTTATTTCGTAATAGAAAAATTTCATTCATTACCTTATCACTGAGCCAATGATCAAAGTCACGATTTTATCAAAACAAGCCACACAGATTTTAAAAATTCTATAATTTTTTCCGCGCCGCCTATAGCTAACAAAATTCGTGATATAATAATTTTAGATTTACAATTTACGAGCTATAACCCGGTGTGCTTCGCTGCACCCTCCCCCCCCCCCATCGTAATGAAAGGGCTCACGCAAAGGCTCCCATGGCTCCCACTATTAAAGTACTCCAGCTATAGCCTGTAGCACTTCCCATATCTGCAGTAAGACTCTGTGGAAATTTCAGGAAGATAAGATCAGTAGTTACGGAGATTACCTCTACAAACAAACAAACAAACACACAATACATCTTTTGTATATTAAGAATCGATAAGACAACTATAACTCATAAATTGTCAGCTTACGTTTGGAATTCAAGCAAACCATATAATTAAATTCGAGCTAAAACTTGGGACTCTTAAATCGGTCCCGCAAATTATAGCTCACCAAATTTGTTAAAAATATAACTTTTTCAATTTCTAACCGCGATATAAACCGCGACAATGAACTGATGGAAAAATTTGGAAAATAGATTCCAATTCAGCATGAAAACTCTGGCTAAAATAGTCATCATATATTAAGCAAAAGATTAATTTTGTCAAGCTGCTACTTTTCACAACATTTTGATATTAAATTAAATTGACAATGATACGTAATTTAACTCGTTTTAAGAATTGCCAAAATATATGCCTAATCAAAATGTAGGGTATAAATATAAACAGCAAAAACTAAGTTGATAAAAAAAAGCACGAACACACAATATTTAAAATGTCATGAAAAATGTTGTCAAAACAGCAAAAACCAAAAAACATTAGAGAAAAAATTGAAAAATATCCCTTTTATCCGTTTTTCTTTTTAAGTTTTGTATTTTGTGTGTACGAGTACTTCGTGTTTTTCTCTTGTTCATGATTATTTTTTTCCTGCTAAATTACAAGAAATCCTTTTCGTTTGCGTGAATGGCTTTAAGGATGTTTGCTGATGTTGTTGTTCTCGATGTCGACTGCATGTGGGTTGATTTTTGTTTGTGAAAAAACAATATAAAAATGCAAAGCGCAAAGCAGTTTCAAAATTTTTTTGTGTAAAACATCTTAAGGCAGGAAAAGGAAATAATTTGACCATTTGCAAATGTTGTATGAAAAATAACGTTTACAACAGTACTTTTAAGGATTATAAAATAGATGCATTTTGTGGCTAGCATTCGGTACATTTCTATAAATACAAAGCTTCTTTAATATTTATTTTGAAATAAACCCTTAAAACATTAAAAAGCAGAATTTTTCAGGTTTACGAGTAGTAGAAAACAAAAGAGCAAGTCCACCGACATTTTCAGCTGTAGAAAATATCGGTAAAATTCAGAGAAATTGTGCTTGAAAATCGTTGTCTTAGTTTGGCGAGATGGTAGTAGTAGTATTTCTTTATTTACAACAAAAATAATTTTACTTATTTTAATATTATCACATTTGATACAATAATATAATTGCAAATAAGAAGAATAAATTTTCGACAGTGTTATGTAAAACGTCTGTCTGTTAAATGCAGATTATTAGCCTTTGATTTAGAAAGGATTTTAACATACTAAAAGTGTAAGAATTTTATATGAATTTTAATCAAATTCTTGTACCATGAAGTGTCTGTATCCTAACGTTATCTTTAAGTATTTAGCAAGGATTTCCCAATCCGCGGAGTTGGTACCGTTGAGTAGCCGCACTATTTCCGTTTCATTTAAGATAGCCTTCTTTGCCGAAATTCCCGTAATACCGGACATACCGGACATAAACGTTCACTAAGGTGGCCCTTGTTTTTTTTTTTTTTTTTTGATTTTCCATACAAGCAGGTCATTTTTGTGTGAGGTTAGGAGAAAAAAAAAATTGACAAAAATTGGGGCTCGATCGGTTGAAAATTCGCGTGTCGCACGAGGGCTAAATTTCGTGAGAACGAGCAAAATTTATAAAAATAAGCTCATAACTACTCAGGGGTCACCCCTATGGAGGTAAAAAGTATGAGCAGCCCCCATTATTTTTGTATCCCCAATATTTCTCTAGAACAAACTTGTCCTCTATCTCCAACCCTTTAGGGGGTTCCCACACAAAAAAAAATTGCACTAAAATGTACCAAAATAGAAAAACAAAATATATGAGCATTTCAACAAGAATTATTTCTATGATCTCCGATTGTGATAAAATTTGGTGAGTGTGTTTGGAATCGAACGCATCTTTCCAAAACATTTTTTATTTATTTTTTTATTGAATACTGTGGCAACCCCGAAGCTTTGAATTATCGCTAAATTTATTTTTATACTTTTTTAGTTTGTGGAATCCCCGAATTATAGTTTAAATTTTTTGTTTATTTTAGATACGTTTTTTTATGTACATAGACGTATTGACCTTCTAGTTGTTCTATGACATTTGCAATTAAAACATGCAACCTGTGAGCGGAAAATTAAAGATAAGCAGTGTTATTTTAAAGTTTCTTTATGTGTTGTGATAGTGAATAATTCATCCTT
The DNA here is from genome assembly GCA_963682025.1 of Cordilura impudica. Taxonomy (NCBI): domain Eukaryota; kingdom Metazoa; phylum Arthropoda; class Insecta; order Diptera; family Scathophagidae; genus Cordilura; species Cordilura impudica. The sequence goes on from OY821519.1 coordinate 125,239,593, forward strand.
TCAATTAAAGCTAAAATCAACCCAGGAAAAAGTGAATTAAAAAAAGTGAAATAAAAGAAATAAAACATTTAAAAAGATAAAAAATTAAGGACCGTTTCATAAGGTAAAAGAAGAAAAGTTTGTGGTAGAACTAAACGACCTCTTCGATATTGCCCATGTTAATGTAGTTACAACGATTACAATACCGGAGGATATAGAGTTTTTACTTGCGTTGGCAAGCAAAATGGAACGAGAAGAGACAAAAGAACAACGGCGATTACGAGCGACTACTGAAATTAATACCTTATCAACGGGTAAGTATTGTATATTGCAGAAGACGCACAATTTTATTATTTGTACTCAATAGTTATTCAACTACAGTGCAAGTAACATCATCTACCGAATCGTCAGACAATGGTGGCAATGGTGGAACGGAATGGGAAGTGGACGCTCTACCGTCGACTTCGAAAATTTTAAAAAGAGGAACACAGTCATTTATCAATGAACGGATCGTTTCTGCTTTGGACAAATGCATAATATCAGACCGAAATGCAAGGGCTTGGCCAGAACGTATCAAATTTGGTATTGAATCGCTCGTCAATTCAAAGATACCGTAATGCAAATCGACAGCAAAAATAGCTGGTTTTGTAAAGGAGAACTTACATGTAATATTATTCTTCTCATACTTATTTATTTTCAATATTAATATAAATATTTTTTTCATTACAGTTAAAGGAAGCAGCATTTTTTGTAGTGCATTAAGATGGCAAAATACTGGAATATATTACAGGAAAGAATAAGATTGATCGCCTTCCAGTTATTGTTACTAATGGAGAAATGGAACAAATACTAGACGTTCCAAAACTAGATTGTGGAAAAGGTAAAAATATTGCAGCGGCTGTTCAACAACTACTGGTAGATTGGAAGATTTCGAATCGAGTTCAAGCAATGTCTTTTGACACGACATCGTCAAACACTGGTGAATTCGGGGGAGCTGCAATTTTACTTGAACAGTTATTAGAGAGAGATTGAATGTATCTACCATGTCGACATCACATATACGAATTGGTGCTAAGAGCAGTCTTCGAAGAAATAATTGGAAACACTTCTGCGCTAGATGTTGGCCTGTTTCGGCGTTTCCAGCTAAATTGGAAAAATGTCAATCAAAAGGCATCTGAAACTGGAATAAGCGATGAAATCGTTGCTTCGAAATACAGAACTGCACCAGATGACATCATTACTTTTTGCATGGCCCAACTACAGAAAAGACAACATCGCAACGACGATAAGGAACTATTGGAATTGGTTGTTTTATTCCTTGGCGATGATTTGGGCGAATATAAGTTTAAACAATTCATACCCATTCACCACGCACGATGAATGTCCAAGGAAATCTACTCGTTGAAAATATTTATGATCAGAGACCAATTTAAACTGTCAAAGTCACAATTGGATGGAATTCGAAATGTCTGTGTATTCACTGTCAAAGCGCCGAATCAGGACTTAAACCTTTTGAAAGTTCTTCACTCATATACACACTTAGATGAGAAATTGTCGAAAATAATGGTAACAAAGTTTATGAAACATTTGTGGTATCTAGCGGTGGAGGCTATAGCTCTAGCCTTCTTTGATTCAGATGTTTCGTGTGACATAAAACGAAAAATGTTGGCTATTATGTACACAGAGGACGGAGACGGAGAGACAGCCTTGAAATAAAAGAAATGTAAGTCCAACTACAAAAACATACTGATGAAGAAACTGGAGAAGAAGATGATGATTGTGGTACCTCTGATGGCTTTGAAGATGTTGAAGGCCTTATTCGTAGTAAGAAAAAAATTGTGGTTAATTTTGCGAAAGTAAATGAACAATTTTTGTTAAATAACTTGAGCGCTTTCGTTCTCAAAAACTAAAAACTTTTTCTAACGCTTCAACTTGCCGCATAAATTTTTATGATATCCGCCGGAAACGTGGCCACAGCGCGAAGATTATCAGCAAGCATTGAAAATTGTCGACAAAATTCACGTTGTAAACGACACCGCCGAGAAGGTGTGAAAATGATGGAGGACTACAGTTAAATATTGTGCAGGAACGAAGAGGAGAAGCAATATTGAATTCAAGTTGTCAGTTATTATCGCAAAAAATATTCGAGTTATGCGAAAAGTAATTTAATTTAAAGCATTGATAATTATGTTATAAATAAATAAACCTATTAATAGCATCAATAAACCATTTTATTTTATTACAATAATTGTATATGAGCGTTTCCATTTTACTTCAATGGTCTCCGATTTTGATAAAATTTGGTAAGTATGCTTGGAAACGAACGCATAGTTCACAGTCATTTCTTTTTTAATTTTATTTATTTTATTTTATAAAATTTCAGAACCCCAAAACTCTCAATATTTTTATGCAAAAAGAATTTTTTAAATGTCTCTTACACAAAGTTATTGCCTTCTGAATGATGTCCTAACAACTAATTTTAAAATATATCAAAGCCACAGTTAAAAAATAAAAAATAAAAAATGTTTTGAAAATATGCGTTCGATTCCAAACACACTCTTCAAATTTTATCAAAAACTGTTAAGGGTTGGAGATAGAGGGTAAGTTTGTTCTAGAGAAATATTGGGGATACAAAAATAATGTGAGTTGATCATACTTTTAACCTCACACAAAAATGACCTGAGTGTTTGCAACAAATGAGTTTTAAATTTGCCCATCCATTGAAGGGCCACCTTAATGTTCACATCACATTCTTATTACACATTTCACAAAGTTTTTCTCCACTTGACTCACCGTAGATATTAAAATTTAACTTAGTTAGCCCACACCTTGCTTAAAATATCCAGGCTATTTTAGCTGGATGCATATTGTCGGTGAAAAAACTTTTAACTTTTGTATGGACTAAATGTTTGTACACCCTCGGTCAAATTGATTGGTTTTGTAAATATTTGTAGTGTTGATTTAGACGTATACTATTTAAAAGTTGACAATTTCGAGCGATGCACTGACATTCGCCGGACTGTGTACTGGACCATGATGCATTGAAATTGATGGCAATGGCTTTTAGCTTTTTAACCCAAAACAAATCTTTTCGAAGAAGTATATGCGTTATTTGAAATGGTATTCTATTGAAATAACACTGGTGTTATATACTGTAAACTGAGTTTTAAAGTATAAGATGATTATTCACGGCACCAGTTTCAAGCATAAGAGCGTAATTTGGTGTATTTTTAGGCAGTTTTAAAATTTTTTTCATAAAATATCGCTGTAATTTAGTATTTCTGCAAAATGTCAGGTATGGCTGAGATGCATACACTCGTATTGATCTACAAACTGCTAGAGAAAGATTCTACTTTTGTCTAAGAAGGATATGTTCATTAGAAAGGAAGATTTCCCATGTGCACACAGAAAACGGATTCGTCGTAGCAACCGAATTTGTTGCCAATCGAATTTTGGTAGTCACGTGTACTATCAAATATTTCTGTTGTAATTACTGAATTGTATAATACATATTACCGTGAAATGGTAAAGACAATTGAAATTATATATAAATTCTATTGTATGAATAGTGAAATTTAGTTGATACAATGGAATTATTAATTTGAATTATTGATTGTTAAAACCATTAATCGGAATTTTTACTAATACGACATATGAAAAAAAACACAAAAATTTTTTTTATTATTTATTTGTTTTTAAATAATTTTTACATTAAACTAAATAAAATATAAGATAAAAAAAATAAATAGCTATCCTAAATGATATAATGGATTTTCACAAATTTAAAATCATACTCGCATCATCATATTCGTCGGATGTCTCAAAATTCTGCTAACATTTCTAAAAGAATAAATATTACTATTATTAATAATAAATAAAAATATTATTATTAAATAAATATTATTATCAACGCTGTGTCCATTTGTAATTTGGTTTTAGGTTAAAAAATGGTTAGATCTAAGGGCAGGCAAATAGTAGTTATTGCTACCTAGAGAAATATCTAGATTTATAATGGATGTGAATATAATATGGGGACTAGGTAAAAATGACATCTATATATTCCAAAGACATTTACTGATTTATGTAATACATATTACATCCAATTTTTTACACATTAATGCGGACTATCGATCGGTCAGGCGGCAAACACCGCTTTATTTAGAATTAATAGACTTTAGAAAAGCTTTTGACTTGATAAAAGGTACTGCACTATGGGATACATTAAAAGCAAAAGATGTACCAACAAAATTGATAAATTTGATTAAAGCTATGTACAACAATACCACATTCCAAGTTACACAAATTACATTATCAGCGAATCTTTCATGAGAAATGCTCCAGTAAAACAAGGTTGCCCTCTATCTTCATTATTGTTCGCCGTTTTTTCGACGAGGTTATGATACAAGTATGGAGTAAAAGAAGGGGTACGGTCTGGGATCTTTAAAACCATCTTGAAGATTTGGAATTTGCTGGCGGTATTTGTCTCAAATCGCACAAGTTTAACGATATGCAAGGCAAAGTAAATGATTTGGTCGCGTTGGCCAATAGAGTTGGCTGAATGTAAATATTACCAAAACACATGGAATGCGTATAAATAACAGTACTGATAACCACTTTGTAGTATAAGACTAACGCATAAAATGTGTTAAATGCTTAAATGCGGAAGCATGATGTTGGCCTAAACATTATCACCAACATTGAACTCTGAGGACGAACAAACGAAGAGCTCATAATAATAGTAATAGCTTCATTTGAACCGAACTGGTTTACAAATTTAAACATATCTTCGTATGTAACATAATTTATTTTTGCTACCTATAGTTTTATTACAGATGATGGTTAACTGATTATGTATCGTCGGTAGACAATATAAAAGCTGTATCTAGGTCAAATATATTTCTTAGCACAAATATCAGCACAAACCCATTACTTACCCAGTCTTACAATAACCTCCACGTTAATTGATCGACTTTGCAACAACGACTGCCTTCGTTACCTTCTAACCGGAAAAAGAAGCAGTGGTAAGCATCTTGAACACATCTTGGATTTGGTCAGCTCCTTGTGCTGATCACAACGTGATAATAAGGTTTCAGGTTGTGTATATCCTCACAAACATTTGTACCGTTAATACTGACGTAGGAGGAATTTTCATATACTTGACGATTTGTGTTGCTAAATCAGGAGTTGCTGCCGAAATAAATGCCTTACAATAGCGAAGGGAAATATTTATTAATTGCAATATGGTAATCCAAAATTAAGTACCTTATATTTATATCTACGCGACAGCGTTCTGGGCATCTCTATATATCAATATTTAACGCAGGGAATGATAGTGCGCTCCTGAATGGCACATTGGTATTCTAAATTATAACCATATATACAAAGAAAAACACACAAGCCATGGGAACTGGATAACATCTTCAGGTTCCATAATAAACAGTATTTCTTGCTGGCCATTCTGTTATCCATTTTTTCATATAATTTAGCACTTTTTATTAACATTTTATGATTTTCAATTATAATATTACATAAACTATCACAATATACATTATTATTTTTTTATTTTATTTTATTTGACATATGACAAATTAAATCAACAATTCGGTCTACCTAAACATATTCTTATCTTTTTTTTGTATTTACAACAGAAATTGATTCATAGAGTTTCCTTTCGGTTAGAAATACCAAAAGAGCTTAAAAATTGATGTTTCTTTTGTTACAACCGATAAACCATTCTTAATACAAATTTTATATGTAGTACTCTAACCAATTATTTATTACAATATCTGTTAAAACATTTTCGGTTTAAAATATATTGTTATAATAGAATAAGTAGTTGCAGTCGCCAATATTTAGTACTGAAGCATGTTATTCTTTGTTTTATTAGGTTGCCTCAATTAAATTAGTTTAGAAATTTACATAAAGACATTGATTGGTAAACGTAACTAATACTGTTGTTGTAGATTTATTTATTCTAAATGGACTGTAATTATGCAATGGTTTTAATAGAATATCTATTTTATTTTTAAACATTCAAGCATTACAATAAAAGTTCTAATTACTTTAACAAATTTTTCTAGTTGTAACCGAATTCCAACCAATCTTTTTTCTGTGTGTGGAATTTATTGGGGTTTTAGTTTGTATATTTCTTTTTTCAATATGTTTTGCAAATTACATTTTGGGTTTTATAATTACTCCAAGATACAAATACTCGTTGGTTATGTTTATATAGTTTCCTTTGAATGTCCAGATTTCCTGCGAATCTCTGACTTGTTAAGATTCACTTCAAGAATCCATAAATCACAATACACTTCCAAGCTAGCTATCATTTTTTGAACCACACAAACTGTCGTGTAAATCATTGAAATACAAAGCAAATAGAAGTGGAGATAACAAACATCCTTGTTTCACACCCGAATTCTTCTGAAAGTACTCAGACAACTTTTCACCATTCCACACCGCAGATTTAGTATCCGCAAAAATAGCTTCGATTATTTTAACAAATTTATATGAAATTCTGATTGAGTACAATTTATATATATACGATTTTCGCACCATCTTACCAAATGCTGCTATGAAATCGCCAAAGAATGCAAATACTTTTTTTTAGCTAACTTTACGTTGACGATCCCTGCTAGGTTATATATGTTACCAATTGTCGAATATTCTTTTCTGAATCCAACCTGATACTCTGTCAATATATCATTACTTTCAACCCATTGATATAATCTTTTATTTAAATGCCCATCCTTATGTTTGCAATACAACTCATGAGGGATATCCCTCTGTAGTTTCTTGGTATGTTAGGGTCACCCTTTTTAAATATTGAAAATACTACAGATTTGCAAAACAAATCATCTATTTTACAATCCTTATACATTTTGTTGTATGATGTTACTTAATTGTTTTTAAATTCTTCAGTGGAATTATTAATAAACTCATACGGTATTCCATCTTCTCCAGGGGCTTTATTTATCACGGGTGCTATTTTTCAACACCAGTTTTAATTTATCTATAGTAATAGGGTAATGAGTGTATCATCTTTGACTGACATTGGTGCATAGAGAAACTCTTGTGATATTTGAGGAGGATTCAGCAATATTGTAAAATAATCTTTGAATTCTGTAGCAGATATTTTGGTCCCAACTTGATAATTCTGCCTTCGCATATCCCGCGAAAACTTCCACCATTATTTGCTGTCATTTATAAAGTTTAATTTACTCGCCATCTGCTGATAGTATATATTTCATCTGTTTATTTAAGTATAATTCTTTATCAATGATATTTTTTGTAGACCTGTACTTATTTAAACATTCCATACCATTGATTCCGGCATTGTTGAATCTATAGTTGTACCAACTATTTTTGGGTTCAAATAATCTGAATTTCGGTCTAATTGCTGAATATTTATTTATGTTTGTTAGGGTTTTCATAATGAAGACGTTTCTACCGTTGTCTTGTGATACTTAGCACATTATCTACACATTAAGCTACGTGCGACTAACTAAGAACAGAATTAGCCAGTAATTGAATAATAGCTAGATTTAGCGGCTTTTATACTTCCCAAAAGAGAGCTAAAATGGCGCATTTAGTTTTTGTTTGTTAGTGCCTTAGCGCCATTTATATTCAACAGTTCATTCTAAACTGAATTTTTCGTGTTTGAATAACTTTTCTCCAAATCTAAACTCTTTGGTCAAAGATTAAAAAATTACAGAGATAATCACTATATTTATACCCTATACCACTATGTGGTTTGGGTATAATGACTTTGTACTGATGTTTGTAACTACCAAAAATATTTGACCTAGATCCATCTTTTATTATACCGATCGACTCGAATCACTTTCTGAATCAATTAAGCGATGTCCCGTCCGTCCGCCCGTCCGTCAAATCAAACTACAGGTCGCAAATGTGAACATATTTTGCATACAAGCATTCGGTCAACATTCAGACTTAAGGCCTTGTTAGCCACACGTTGTAAAAATGGATCTGTTCCGTAAATGTAACGTTGGGTTATGGTGCAATTATAGAACGTAAAATTAACCAAACTTTATCAGCTGTTCACAAATGTCACGTACAAACGTAGCAAAAATCTATTTTCGAAAGATTGGAACATTCCGGTTACGTGAAAGTTGAGTTCGGTAACTGCTCTAAATGTTTTTTTATGTAACAGAAAAAAAACAGCTGACACGTTTGGTTAAGGTTACGTGTGGCTAACTAGGTCTTAAGTCCGAGATAATTTCGTTGGATTACATAAATTCTCTTTATCTGTCAATGAAAACCCATATATTTGAACTTATTAAAAGCAAAGGGGGTTGTACTCATTACTAATAGTTCTCAAATAAATTAAAATAAATTAAAAAAACACGAAAAACTGTTTTTCATTAAAATTATTTTAATATAATTTTATTTTTCAATATAATTTTATTTTTTTTATAAAACAAATTTAAAAAAATATTATATACACATGATGATATTGAAAAAAACTTAGAGGATGTGATGTTTTTGAACACTTATTTATGTGAATCAGCATTGTACACACAGAAAACAAATTCGTTGTTGCAACTGAATTTATTGTCAACCGAATTTTCGTAGTCCTATATACTATCACAATATTCTGTTGTGGTTGCTGAATTATATGACATATATTACCGTACAATGGTAAAAGCAATTGACATTATATACTAATTCGATTGTATGAATTATGATATTTAGTTGATACAATGGTATTCTTAATTTTAATTGTTGGTTGTTACAACCATCGGAATTCTTACTAATACATATTATATATAAAAATCAAAATTTATAATTATTTATTTTCAGTTTTATTTTCGAATAATTTATACATTTTACATTAAGAGAGATAAAGCATGTATCATATGATGAAAACAATTTGATAGTTATCCTTGACTTCACTATATAAATGGTTTTGAATTCAAATCATCAATTTAAAGTTATATATTATTCTCATTTGAAAAAAAGTGATTTTGTGTCGTCGGTCGAAATTAAAAGGTACGTCGAGGTCAAGTATATTTCGTAGTACAAATATCGGTACTTAAACAATCGTATGATAATCGAATTTGCAACAACCACTGTCTTCGTGCCAGTCTAACTGAAAAAAGAAACAGTGATAAGCATCCTGGATGTGGTCAGATCATTCAATATATCTGGGAACTGTTCATGTGCTAGTCTAAAACAAAAATTTGATTTCATTCGTTTGTAGAACATTGCGATTAATCATACCTGTTTAAAAGCAGGTGTGCTGACGACAACTCGATAACAAGGTTTCAGGTTATATATGTCCTCACAAACATTTGTAGGGCTAATACAGGCGTTGGAGGAATTTTCATATACCTACATACTTCACCGAAATAAAAGCCTGACTATGTTTTGTGTATCTGTATATGTGTATCTTTGACGCAGGGAAGGATAGTACGCTCCTGATTGGCAGATACGTTTTATAAACTATAACCATAAATACCAGGAAAAACACATGCCATGGTGATTGGACAACACCATCTAACACCATTGGACAACACCATAATAACGGGTATTTCTTGTATACTCTTCTATCATCTATTTTTAACAATAATTTAGCACTTTTTGACACATTATGATTATTAACTATAAAATTAAATTAGCACGATATATTTATTAGTTTTTTGTTATTTTATTTTATTTGACAAATGTCAAATTTAATCAACAATTCGGTCTGGCAAATTATATTCTTTTTTTTATACCCTCCACTCCAGTGTGCAGAGGGTATATATAAATTTGTCATTCCGTTTGTAATAATTAGAAAAAAATTTTTGGACCCCATAAAATATATATATTTGTGATCCTTATAACAACCGGAGTTGATATAGCGATGTCCGTCTGTCCGTCTGTGGAAATCACGATGGCGGCATCAATCGGGCAACTAGGGTGCTCGCTGACATAAAAAATGATTCATTAACATCCTGCAAAGTTTGCTATTTAAGTGATCATTTTTGGTGAGAATGATTCACCAAATTCAGGTCCAGGAAATCTCTGAAAAAGTAAAAAAAAATTGAAAATATGATGTTTCTATAGTGTTCTTGTTGTTATTCTAAATGTTATATTGTTGTCATAGCTGGACTTGTTGTTTTTGTGGTCGTTGTGATAATAATATAATAAAAACTAACCCTCTGTACATTTTTTTTATCAACTCTGGTAGAAAAATTTAAAAGTTTCCATTGTATTGGCATCACTAAAAAAATTTACTAGATCATTTCTGCCATTGCCACGAGCCTGCCTGCAAAGTTTCAGATCGATTGGGTCACGGGAAAGGTGTTCAAATCGATCCAAAATTTTTTCGACAAGCAGACATTACGAGTTAATATAAAGGGAGTAAAAATTCACCAGCATCTAAAGCAAATAATGCTAAAATACCTAGTTGTTAATAAAAAGAAAACAATGTAAATTTAACAAAAAAAAATTTTATGTATTAATTTATTTAAAGAGAAAAACACAAAAATAACGTTTGATGTTGTATTTTCTGTGTGTAATATTTACATATACATACATACACATATTAAATAATACAAAAAATATTATGTTATTATATGATTTTATTTACATAAAATTCTGCAATATTTTGTTGTGGGGAAAATACATTTCTTTTGCATTAACAGAGTGTCACTTCATTTTGCTCAGCGTGACTATGCCACAATAGATGGCGTCACAATTTTTGTTCTAATTAGCTTTGCAATAGATATTTCTATTTTAAGAGCTGTACGCAGCTTGTTAAGGACTCTTAACAGAAAATTTTCATACATTTCTTAAAGAAAAAAAAGCACAAAAGTACCCTTCAGTGCAACGCTAGCAATCAGCTGTTTTCTCTCAATTATTAAGAATTGTGAAATTGAAAACAAATCAATTCTTCGGTTCTGCTTTATTTAGCCTGCTAAACGCTTTTTAAGCTCAGTATCAAAATTATCCATCCGCTTCTGTTTTTCTTTGCCGAATTTTGTTCGTTTTTTCCATGTTTGCAACTGAAAAATAACTTTTATTTTTTTTAGCATATTACATTTTGTTTATGCTTACCTCTCCTGTCAAAATTCCGTTCAGGAAGAACGAAAAATTTGATATTCCTGCTCAAAGCCTGGGTTGCCTAACTTAATTTACGTCAAAAAAAGTAGTAAAAACTATACTACTTTTTTAAAAAGCTGCAGACTATCAACAGAAATTTTTTGACAGAAAAATTCCTTAAGCATTTCTGAAGCGTTTTTTTATATGAAGTTTTTGATTCCTTATCAAGCTGCATACAGGCCTTTAGCATGAATGTCAATATTTTCAAATAGATATTATACATAACAATGTTAAGAGTATACACGGGCTGGTCTTTTATTTCATACGTATTTTCATTATTCTTTTACAAATATGAGCATAAGTTTGGCATATTAACTTTTTGTTGTCTTTACAAAATAGAGTTACCGAGTTCATCAATGAGTTTTTTGCTTTCAAAACAGTTCTACATAATTATATAGAATTATTATTCTGCTTTACCTATAAAATATCTGATTGCGATTACATCTAATTTTTAAATTGTTTATAATTACTAAAGCATTATTATTCACATAAATACAGAATTGCACTTTTTAAATTTTCCATTCAAATTTAAGAAAATATCAATTCTAAAAACTGGAATTAAAATTTCCAATTATAAATTAGAAAATATTAACTGAATTTCAGAAAATCATACCAAAATGTCGGAAATTATAATTTTAAATTTAGAAGACATCAATTGCATCTGTAATATATAAATTTTATTCATTAAACACAAATTGAAATTCCAAAACAAACACCAATGCCAAATATTGACATTCAGGAGAAATTAATAGCTTTTCAGTAACTTCTTTGAACGATTGTCGAATCGTTAAAAAAGAAAAGCAAAATTATCAGTAAAATTTTTAAACGATATTCCCTATTGTTAAAGTCAGCTGTTGTTGTTATCTAAACGACAACCATTTTTGTGTTGTTTATTCAATCGATAAAAACTTAAATTTTTAGGTTGAAATGTCGTCATACATAAATAAAAATCATAAAATAGTGAAAATATTTTGCTTCTATTAAAAAACTTTTTTATATAAATAAAAAAATTAAATAGCTTATTCAATTCATTATTTAATTTTCAAATAAATAAACATAAATATTAGTAAAAAAATAGAGATATTAAACATAAACATAAAATCATCCTATCAAACACGAAGTAATTTGTTTTTTTTCTATTCTTCTTTGTGTTTTTCGCTTATTTTAATAGAGATGCCACTTGTTTACAATTTAAATAAATAGAAAAATAGATTTGTCGACTGTCGTTAAGATGTATGTTCTTAGTGAATCACTTAATCCTTAGTGCAAACAACAATAGCTGTCGATATATTTTGCCATTGTCGGATCGTTGAAATTCTGTCGGATTCGTTGAATTCGCACTACAGAAAACATTAATTTAAATTCAATGAATTTTAGAAAACCTCAAATGATATTTAAGAATTGCGAACATAAAAATTGTTTCATAAATAAATGCAATTTGATGAGAATGTTATTTATACATATATTATTTTCACAATTTTTTTTGGATGAATATTTGAAGTTTTTCAGAAAATAAAGATAACAAATTATTTTATTTAAAATGTTTGGGACATTTGGTTTTTTGCGTTTGGCATCCCTAATTTAATTATTTATTATTATAAATTTATTCTCTATGTTTTCCAAATATGGCAATATTTTAATAAAAAAATTGAAAGAGCTTTTTTTTGGTTATTATTTTGTTACTCCATCCGACCTATGTATATAGCCGCAATGAAAAAATATTTCGCCAGTTAAAAGAAACTATACAGCCATCTCCAATTAGCACGATTTAATGCATATAGCCACTCTACACAACCATTACCTTTGCAATGGAGGTTAGGGCGAGCTATTTAATTAGCAAAAACTAAAATAAACGAGAAGTTATGTCATATAACCGGAAACGCATGCATATAGGAAACGCATGCATATTTTTCCAATATTTTGTTTACATTTATTATTAATACTCAAACCGAGGTGGAGGGTATCAAAGATTCGGCACAGCCGAATTTAACACTCTTACTTGTTTGGTATTTACAACAGAAATTAAATCTCCTTTCGGTTAGAAATACCAAAAGAGGGTACAAATTTGGGCTTCTATTATTACAACCGAAAAACCTTTCTTAATACAAATTTTATATATAGTACTCTAAATAATTATTTGTTATAACATCTGCTAAAACATTTTCGGTTTGAAATATGTTGGTATAACTGAATTAGTAGTTACATTCGCCAATAATAAGTATTAAGACATGTTATTCTTGGTTTTATTAGGTTGCCTCAATTAAGTTAGTTTAGAAATTTACATAAAGACATTGATTGGTATACGTAACTAACATTGTTGTTGTAGATATCTTAATTTTAGATGTATTGTGATTAGACGATAGTTTTAATAGAATATCTATTTTATTTTTAAATATTCAAGAATTACAATAAAAGTTCTTATTATTTTAACAAATTTTTCTAGTTGCAACTGAATTCCAACCAATCTTTTTTCTGTGTGTAGCAATTAAAAATATTCAAATCAAAATATCACAACAAGTCAATTGATCAACAGTTGGATTCCTGTCTAAGTAATTACTACATGTTGGTACATCCCTTGCGACATAAAAGGTGGATGGATTGCAATGCAAAATAAATGTAACTACTTTTTTTTTGTATTTATACCCTACAACAATATTAGGTCAGGGTATAATGACTTTGCGCTGATGTTTGTAACTATCAAAAATATATAACCTAGCCCCATTTACTATTATACAGATCGATTCAGAATCACTTTTGAGTCGATCTAGCGATGTCCATCCGCCTGTCCGTCTGTGTGTCCATGTAAACCTTAAAATCAAACTACAGGTCGCAAATGTGAACATATTTAGCATACAAGCGTTCGGTGAACATTCAGACTTAGTCCGCATACAAGTTGCCCATATGAGATCGACTTAAATTGCCATAATCTCCAAGTTATCATTTACATCGATTTAAAGCTAATTCCCAATCTTCACTTAAATCTATAAAAAATAAACAAATAAATAAATAGATAAAGAAATATTGCACATATTTTTCTCAAATTCATTTCCTATATTTTTTTTTCAAAAATTAAGTGACGTTACCAAATATTGTCAAGATCGGTCCATTTTTCAACCTAGTGCCCGCACAAATGTAGCATCCAATATGAAGTTTTTCATATCGGCAGGCGAAAGAATTAATAACAATGCCACTCAAATATGTTTTATGTCCATTTTCTATATGCAATTAGTTGGACAAAAGTCCCTATCTCAAAACGCATGCTCTACGGTATCGTATAGTTGGTATAGACTGCCTTTAATTTCTTAAGTGTTGTTTATAAGATGGTAATTTTATCCACATTCTAAGAGGCACAATGTGGTCAGGGTATAATGCCTTTGTGCTGATGTTTCTAACTACCAAAAATATTTTGGCTAGACCCATCTTTTATTATACCGATCGACTCAGAATCATTTTCAGAATCACTTTCTGAGTCGATTTAGAGATGTCCGTCTGTCCGTCTGTCCGTCCGTCTATATGTGTGTCCAAGTCAATTTTGTGATCAAACTAAAGGTCCCAAATATAAATATATTTTGATGAAACTTAATGTATAAGCTTCTTTCGGCCATGGGATGAAGGCTGTTGAATTTGGTCAAAATCGGTTCATGTTCAGACATAGTCCCCATACAAATGACCCCTCTGAGATGGACTTAAATTGCCATAATATCCAAAATATTATATAGATCTTGGTCAAACTGCGTTTTTTTTATGTATTATATCCATTTATCAGTAGTCCAAAAATAAATGCTATACGACAATTCTTAGTTATAGCTCCCATATGAAGCTGATTCCCGATCTTCACTTAAATCTACCAAGAAAAAAAAATATTGCACAGATATTTCTCAAACTTGGTTTGTAAATGTTTTGCAAAAAATAAGTGACCTTGCCAAATATGGTCAGGATCGGTCCATCTTTCGACCTAGTCCCCATATAGATATAACACGATGTGAACTTTTTCATATCCGAAGGCAAAAAAATTAATAACAATTTGGTATATCATTATTTTCTAAATCTAATTAGTTCGACCAACAAGATATGGTCTCTAAACGCATGGTATAGGGTATCGTATATCGTATCGTAGCGACTATAATTTTCTTACTTGTTTATCTTTACAAGAGTTTGTGGACGGAAAATTTAACCTTAATTTTAAATTAGCATTAAAACCCTCCAATAATATTTATCAAAGTTTTTGTTTATTAATACCAATCTTAAGACTTGCAATACATTAAGGCCTTATTAATGGGTAAGCTTAATATTCCACCATGTATGTTTGTGCTCGTATGTGTTTCATGAAATAAGCTTTCAAAAATATTTACACGCAACATGTCAAAAGGTCTTTTCAAACAGTATCATGATATCAACAAAATGGTATAAGTCCGACTATGTAAACAGTCTGTCTAAAGTTCGGAAGAACAATGACTGAAAAAATCTGTTTCTATTTAGAAAGATATATTTATATGAAATAAACATTTTTGTAAAAAACATGAAACAAAAGACGTTGTGAAGTGACTTATCTTAATAAATGCTTGGAAATAGAAAGACAACATATCGGTGATGCACAACGAAGATAATAGTCCTATTACATTTGGGACAAACTTTTTATGACCATTCTACTATGCCACATGTTGATAATATCATAAAACTAAAATTTTGATTGGAAACTATGAAAAGTAAAAATTTACAGTTAATTGCTTCATTTTTCCTTTTGTTTTTTGTATTTTTCAAGAAAATCTTTCATACATGATTTAAACATTAGATACTTACAACAAATATAAACTTTAAAGTTTTGCTTTCAAAAATCTGCAACACTAAATAAAAAGGTCAACAATAAAGTATTAACTTGAGATTTATAATTGGTGTTTATGTTGGAGACAAATTTTTTAACAAGACACTTTACGATCTCAATATTTATTTTTTTTTTTTTTCGATTTTAGTGATTTTAAGTTTTCAACACTTTGATACATATTGTTCGTTACGTTGTCGCAAAAGCATTGGGGACATTTAATCATTTTTCACTTCATCACGAATAATAACAAATAACCTCTGAACACGACATAGAAATTAATCATTGAAGTTGTTTGATTTAAAAAAAAATATATATATATATACATATATTTATACAAGACCTTATTTTATATTACAAATTATGGCAAAACCGTACTTTATTTGCGAGTATTGAAACTTGTCAAAAGCTTTTGATTGAAAATAAAAACATGGGGTTGCCAGGCATGGATTATTGAATTGGACTAATGCTCGCTCCATTCACTTTTGCACAAAAATTTACTTCATTATAATTGAAATTTAAATTAAAATCTATTGTTGATTTTTCATTTTTCTGTTTTTGAAACGAAATAAAGATAACGAAATTACGCTATACAACAGTGCGAAATTCCATGTCATTGTAAAAGTTCTAGGCCAGATAAGTAAAACCTCTAAAGGAATAGGCGTCTCAGCCCAAATATTTTTACATTTTTCCCTTATCTTGATGTTTGATTGCAGGTTTTCAGTTATAACTTAAGAGCCATTGATGATTGCTCATTTCATTCTTCAGCAAATCAAGTAGGACTAATTTTATCGAATGAAATCTTCAGAAAAAATTGTAATCTTTTTCCTTTTTTTAAACAATTTTTTTTTAATAACGTAACATATTCAGGGGTTATGATTATTATTATACCACACCTCAGTGGCAGAGGGTATATATAGGTTGGTGGTTCCGTTGTAACGCATCGAAATAAATTCCTGAGACCCCAAAAAAATATATTTTCTTGATCCTTATAACAAGGGAAGTTGATTTACCGATGACCGTCTGTCCGTCTGTCTGTGAAAATCAAGATCACGCCGTCAATATCTAAGCTAGACCGTTCGTTTTGTATAAAATCGTTTATTGACATCCCAAAGGAGTTGCTATTTAAAATCGTCAAAATCGGTCAAAGGGTTCACGAGCTGTGAATGAAACTTTGAAAAAACTCTTGAAAAAATAAAATTGTTCAGTGTGTTTGTTGTTTTTCTTAAGATATGTTACATATTCTTCGTATTGTTGAAGTCATTACAGTTGTGTATATATTAATACTGCACGTGACACATTGGCCTAAGCAAGTTTCACCACATATTTTTTTATCATTAAAATTAAATATTAAAAATTAATAAAAAAAATAAAAAATGGAAAAATGAAAAATGGAAAATGCAAAATGAAAAATGAAAAATGGAAAATGAAAAATAAAAATTCAAAATTGAAAAATGAAAAATGAAAAATGAAAATTGAAAAATAAAAATTAAAAATGGAAAATTTAAAATGGAAAATGAAAAATCAAAATGAAAAATGAAAAATAGAAAATTAAAAATGAAAATGGAAGGTGAAAAATGAAAAATTAAAAATGGAAAATGGAACATGAAAAATGAAAAATGGAAATTGGAAAATTAAAAATTAAAATTGAAAAATGGAAAATGAAAAATGAAATTGGAATGGAAAAATGGAAAACGGAAAACAAAAATGAAAAATGGAAAATTAAAAATGAAAAATGGAAAATGAAAAATGATAAATGGAAAATTGAAAATGAAAAATGGAAAATGGAAAGTGAAAAATGGAAAATGAAAAATGGAATATGAAAAATTAAAGTGAAAAATAGAAAAAGAAAAATTAAAAATTAAAAATGGAAAATTAAAAATGAAAAATTAAAAATGGAACATGAGAAATGGAAAATGGAACAAGAGAAATGAAAAATGAAAAATTAAAATTGAAAAATGGAAAATGAAAAATGATAAATGGAAAATGGAAAATGAAAAATGGAAAATGGAAAATGAAAAATGGAAAATGAAAAGTGGAAAATGAAAAATGAAAAATTAAAAATGGAAAATGAGAAGTGGAAAATGGAACATGAGAAATGAAAAATGTAAAATTAAAATTGAAAAATTAAAAATGAAAAACGAAAAATGGAAAATGAAAAATGAACAAGTAAGAGTGTTAAATTCGGCTGTGCCGAATCTTTGATACCCTCCACCTCGGTTTGAGTATTGATAATAAATGTAAGCAAAATATTGGAAAAGTATGCATGCATTTCCTATATGCATGCGTTTCCGGTTATATGACATAACTTCTCGTTTAATTTAGTTTTTGCTAATTAAATAGCTCGCCTTAACCTCCATTGCAAAGGTAATGGTTGTGTAGGGTGGCTATATGCATTAACCCATTAGTGGACGAAGTTCCCTGGTCACCTTTCTTACATAATTTTCACCAATTATTAATAAAAATTATCTGATTAATTAATTTTAAAACCAATTTATTAAAAAAAACTTATAGTTTTGGAGTTATGGACCGTCCCTTATAAGGGACACTGCACACTAGGTACACTAGGCGTATGATAAATTTTATAACATTCTTTAGGGTGAAGCCCTTTTTCACATTTGTTGCAAATAAAGTTTGTTTTTTTTCCGCAAAGTCCACATCGCTTATCTGTTTTCGAATATTCAATAAGATGGTTTCTGCCATCATATCGCGTATCCGTCGTCACATTGTTAGTGCGCGAACCTCTTATAGATGGGGTACCATACGTTTCGAGGTAGGATGTAGCAATATTTCGGCGAAAAATAAGAAGAGACGCACATGTCGGATCATTGGGATGTAGCTTCTTCATCAGCAGCCATGAATTAACAACTGAGGCATCAAGAAGATATGCAAATATTGGCCACCACCATTTCTTTTGTCTGATTCGCGAGCGGCAGACTGCAACTAGTTGATCCATCTTATCCACGCCTCCCATGCCCATATTATAATGATGAAACACTTTTGGTTGGGAAATACTTACGGCACCCTGTCCTTTAACGAATCGTTTGCACGATCCCATTTCATTCACATCAAAATTGGTTGCAATTGTGACAACATTGTTATCCTTCCATCGTGTCAGCAATATTTTTCCATTATTTGTAAATCTATGATCTACAGATCCCCTTTCTTCTTTTTTCATTGCCGGGATTGAGCGAAGAGGACATTTTTCTGTTCGCCCTTCTCGTATCGTTCCAGAGGTACATATTCCGATGGATGACAAGTGTCGCAGTAATTTAACGGAGGTAAAATAATTGTCTATAAATAACTGAAATACATAAAATTAGTTTTGTTTTTTAAATGGGTATACTTTGGTTATATTACCTTGAATCCTTTATTAGATGGAACATTAGCTTTTGAGAGGAGGTCAAGCACTTTATCACCACCTACACCAAATCCTTTGGGAGTAGACTCTGCAGTTTTTCCCATATATATGTCAAATTGGATCATAAAACCGTTAGCTGAATTTAACGCCCAGTTTTTAAACCCAAATCGGATTGGTTTCCCCCGAATATATTGCTTGGCATAATGCTTGCCATAATACGGGATCATGCTTTCATCGATTGACAAAGTTTCATCAATCCCACCGTGTCGCAGATATGATGCATTTAGGTGATTTATAAGTGGTCTCATTTTGTAAAGGCGATCCATATCATCGATTTGAAGGTTGTCATTCAAATGAAAATTATTTAGTATTTGTTCAAACCTCCTCATTCTCATGCTGGTACAGAGCAGTTTGGGACAGTCAGGTTTGTTTGACCAATACATTCTTTTACTGGGATACTTGGCGTATCCAGACATGAGCATACCTCCTAAAAATACTTTAATCTCGTCCAATGTTACTTGTAAATTTACATTCTTTTGGAGTCCATACAAGTTTGTTTGCTCCACAAAATGTCTTAAAATATCTTCGGAGAAAAATAATTCAAAAAATTCTGTCGGGGTTTTGCATAACTGAGCCTCAGCACTTGGTGGAATAATTGTACATTCCGTATTTATATTATATAATGGTTCAACTTTTCGCCAACAATTTGAACTCGTGTTTGTATGTCTGTTTGATCCACAGGAGATGCGCATTACTTTCTCTAGGGGTTCATCATCACTGTCATCCCATTCACTATCTTCCTGTACAACTTCACATTCTGTAGATAATAATTTTGGACCGAGATGATTAAGATTTGCCTCATGCTCATCATCGCTTTCATCGGTATCTTGATCAGTATCGGCTCCATCTATTGGTGGAATTGTGTAAATTTCAACACCATTCAACTCATTGTCGTCAAGGGCTTCCAGTTCATTCAATATTTCAGAAACTGTAAGTCTATATATAAAAAAAATATTTACTAAATCGTCGCATCACAATTGTACTACGGACGCAGTGTCCCTTTTAGGGGACGTTGCAATCAAAGTCACTATATGCACGAGTTATAACATTTTGTTATAATTTTTTTACATCAATAGAATCAACACACTTATTTTTAAATAACAACACACAAAAAATAACAAATATTCACATAATATTTAATATATTCCAATTTTACTTACCCAGCTCGAGATTTTTGTTTTTTCACAAATTGGTTTTCCATATTTTGCATAAAACACAACACACAAATCAAAAAAATTGAAACAAATGAAATAAATCATGCTTCGTTGGAATGTCAGTAACGACATAGCCTACTTGTTATTTAAAAATTAAAATTTTTGAAAGTGCTACAGTAGAAAATTCGAGAGTCCCTTTTAAGGGACTCTGCGCACTAATGGGTTAAATCGTGCCAATTGGAGATGGCTGTACAGTTTCTTTTAACTGGCGAAATATTTTTTCATTGCGGCCATATAGGTCGGATGGAGTAACAAAATAATAACCAAAAAAAGCTCTCTCAATTTTTTTATTATACCCTATACCACTATGTGGTTTGGGTATAATGACTTTGTGCTGCTGTTTGTAACAACCAAAAATATTTGACCTAGACCCATCTTTAATTATACCGATCGAATCAGAACCACTTGCTGAGTTGATTTAACAATGTCCGTCCGTCCGTCCGTCCATCCGTCCGTCCGTCCGTCTGTGTGTCCATGTAAAGCTTGTAATCAAACTGCAGGTCGCAAATATGAATATATTTTGACAAAATTTGGTATATAAGCTTTTGTCGACCGTGGGATGAACGCTGTTGAAATTGGTGAGAATCGGTCCATGTTCAGACCTAGCCCCCATACAAATTACCCATATGAAATCGACACAAATTGCCATAAGATCCAAATTGTCATATAGATCTTACTCAAATTGGGTTTGTATGCGTTCATTATATCCACTAATGAGTAGTCCAAAAATGATACCTGTGACCCCATATAGAGCTGCTTCCCGATCTTCACTTAAATCTATTAAAAAACAAAAATATTGCACTGATTCTTCTCAAATTTTGTTTGTACATATTTTTGCAAAATACAAGAGACTTTACCAAACATGATCAGGATCGGTCCATTTTTAGACCTAGTCCATTTATAGATATAGCATCCGATATGAACTTTTTCATATCTGCAGCCAAAAAAATTAATAAAAATCCCACTCAAATTTGGTTTTTGCTTATTTTCAATGTCCAGTTAGTTGGGCCTAGGGTATCGTATAGTCGGTCTAGACCGACTATAATTTTCTTACTTGTTAAAATATTGCCATATTTGGAAAACATAGAGAATAAATTTATAATATTAAATAATTAAATTAGGGATGCCAAACGCAAAAAACCAAATGTCCCAAACATTTTAAATAAAGTAATTTGTTATCTTTATTTTCTTAAAAACTTCAAATATTCATCCAAGAAAAAAAAATTGTGAAAAATAATATATGTATAAATAACTTTCTCATCAAATTGCGTTTATTTATGTAGCAATTTTTATGTTCGCAATTCTTAAATATCATTTGAGGTTTTCTAAAATTCATTAAATTTAAATTAATGTTTTCTGTAGTGCGAATTCAACGATCCGACAGAATTTCAACGATCCAACAATCGCAAAATATATCGACAGCTATTCTTGTTTGCACTAAGGATTAAGTGATTCACTAAGTACACACATCTTAACGACAGTCGACAAATCTATTTTTCTATTTATTTAAATTGTAAACGAGTGGCGTCTCTGTTAAAATAAGCGAAAAACACAAAGAAGAATAGAAAAAAACAAATTACTTCATGTTTGACAGGATGATTTTATGTTTATGTTTAATATCTCTATTTTTTTTTACTAATATTTCTGTTTATTTATTTGAAAATGAAAAAATTAATTGAATATGCTATTTAATTTTTTTATTTATATAAAAAAAGTTTTTTTAATAGAAGCAAAATATTTTCACTATTTTATGATTTTTATTTATGTATGACGACATTTCAAGCTAAAAATTTAAGTTTTTATCGATTGAACAAACAACACAAAAATGGCTGTCGCTTAGATAACAACAACAGCTGACTTTAACAATAGCGAATATCGTTTAAAAATTTTACTGATAATTTTGCAATTTTCTTTTTTTTTACGATTCGACTATCGTTAAAAGAAGTTACTGAATCGCGGTACTGAAAAGTTATTAATATCTCCTGAATGGCAATATTTTTTTTTTTAATGTAAACATTTTTAAATGTGAATATACATATTTGGTGTTTTTTTTTTTTTGGAATTTCAATTTGTGTTTAACGAACAGAATTTATATATTAAAGATGCAATTGATGTCTTCTAAATTTAAAATTATTATTTCCGACGTTTTGATATGATTTTCTGAAATTCAATTAATATTGTCTAAATTATAATTGGAAATTTTAATTTCCGTTTTTATTAGAATTGATATTTTCTTAAATTTGAATGGAAAATTTAAAAAGTGCAATTTTGTATTTATGTGAATAATAATGCTTTAGTAATTATAAATAATTTTTAAAAATTGGATGTAATCGCAATCAGATATTTTATAGGTAAAGCAGAATAATAATTCTATATAACTATGTAGAACTTTTTTGAAAGCAAAAAACTCATTGTTAACTCGGTAACTCTATTTTGTAAAGACAACAAAAAGTTAATATGCCAAACTTATGTTCATATTTGTAAAAGAATAATGAAAAACGTATGAAATAAAAGACCAGTCGGTGTATACTCTTATTAACATTGTTATGTATAATATCTATTTGAAAATATTGACATTCATGTTAAAATAGCAAAGCTAATTAGAACAAAAATTGTGGCGCCATCTATTGTGGCATAGTCACGCTGAGCAAAATGAAGTGACACTCTGTTAATGCAAAATAAATGTATTTTCCCCACAACAAAATATTGCAGAATTTTATGTAAATAAAATAATATAACGATTTATTACTAACATGCAGTTATTATGGATATACATATATAGAGTATATGTATATTATTTGTATTATTTAATATTATTTATTATTTAATACAACATCAAACGTTATCTTTGTGTTTTTCTCTTTAAATAAATTAATACATAAAAATTTTTTTTGCTAAATTTACATTGTTTTCTTTTTATTAACAACTAGGTATTTAAGCATTATTTGCTTTAAATGCTGGTGAATTTTTACTCCCATTATATTAACTCGTAGTGTCGGCTTGTCGAAAAAATTTTATATCGATTTGAACCCCGTTCCCAATCGATCTGAAACTTAGCAGGCAGGCTCGTGGCAATGACAGAAATGATCTAGTAAATTTTTTTAGTGATGCCAAAACAATGGAAACTTTTACATTTTTCTACCAGAGTTGATAAAAAAAATGTACAAAGGGTTAGTTTTTATTATATTACCTCAACGACCACAAACACAACAAGTCCAGCTATGACAACAATATAACATTTAGAATAACAAAAACAGGAATAAAAGAATAATAACAACCGGAACAGCATTGAAAAATCGGCTCTAGGAAATATTGTCCAATGAAAAATCGGAAAAAAGAATTAAAAATGGCGCAAAAAACTTTCCCATACAAAATTCCCTCGAATGAAAAAATTAGAAATTGCCCAACTTTTGAGTTATTTTTCTTATTTTTTTTTTTTTACTAATTTTTTATTTTAAAAGTGGGTAATTTTTCATATGTAGTGAGAAATTAGAAATGAAAAAAAAAGTGACCCACAATTTCTAGGCCATTTTACGTTTCTATAATTTTAGTAAATTGTAGTCGAAATCCATAACAATTATGCCGGAAAAATTTTTTTTTGTACCTAATAACAGTTAAATATTGAGTTTAAATATACTTTTTAATGTATTCATCCAATTATTTAGTATACAGTCGAAAAAAAATTATTGATCAGTGTCTTGTACAACTACATGACAATATGAGCAGTGAAAATAGCTCAATCTTTCGCCAAACTGGTTGCTTGTACCTTACGCTGCAGGTGAAAATTTAAACGAAAAATTGCCTAACTGGTTGCTTGCTTGCAAGGATTGAGCTGTTTTAACTGCCCATATTGTCATACAGTTGTACAAATTTAGAAAAAAATCCATTTTTTTTTTTGAGCTATTTTTAATTTTTTTCGTGTCATTTTTCATTATTATTTTGGGTGATTTTTCATTAGCCGATATTTCCTAGAGCCAGAAAAATCATGTCTTTTCAGAAGTTTTTACCAAAGCTCCGGACTTGTTGAATCGATTTTGATGATTTTAAATAGCAACCCGATAGGATGCGATTCAATCATGTTGACTAAAAACGAGCAAACCAGCTGACTTACTGAGGCCGTAATCGTGATTTCCATGGACACAAAGACGGACGGACGGACAGACGGACATCACTATATAAACTCCGCCTGTTATAAAGATCAAATATATATGTATGTTATAGGGTCCATATTTTTATCTAATTATTACAAATGGGTAACCCCCATAACATTTGGTAACATTTCACATACATATGTAATTTGTTTAACAATTTTAACAGGTTGTATTTAGAGCCAAAGTTAAGTACCACTTTTCAATTGTATTTAAAGCAAACTTTTATAAGAATTCTAACTTTGCAACGTTACAACGCGTTGTAGAAGAAACTAGACAGGCCCTTCATCCACTCTGTATTTACATATATTTTGGGTGCTTCATTAAATCTTTTTGTATTTTGCGTTTTGGTATACAAAATAAATCATATAGGTAATTTTTCGTCGCAGAAGAAACCGAACTTAAACACAATTAATCCGTTATCTCTATATTTTAAATTCCTACGTTGCAGCTCCATAGATGGCAACCATGTTTACATGTAATAGTTTAGAAAAATTCTCATTAAACAAAAAATTTTTTAAGTGAACATAAACTATTATGATCGATTGCATGGCCACAATATAACTATTAGCCTATAAAAAAAAAAAAAAAAAAACAAAATAAATTGAAGCAATTTTCAAAAATTCCCTTCCAGATAAATTAAATTGAACCGAAAACCTTCTATTAACAGTGACACTTTGTCTAAGCCAGCAGAAACTACAGTTTATTGCATACCAAAGGCAACAGTTGTTCTCAATGCTAGACTTCATCACACTGTCTGTCAAGACAATTTTTTTTTTTTTTTTTGTAAATTAGTTCTATTATGTTGTAAAGTATATATTTTATATTTTCTTTATTAACTGGCTTCTGGGTTAATCCTACAGCATATAATGGGCTAACTCAGACTGAGACCATTTCGCAGACAAACGAATGGACAGACAGCCATATAAATAGATAAATTTCTGTGAGGTCACGTTTTATAGGAAATTCATTTTGAAAATACTAAAATAAGCATAAGTAGAAAAACAACAACAAAAAAAGGGTTTGCCAGACAATAATATTTTTTAAAGTTTGCCGCTATAAATTTTGATTGATAAAGATTATTTATTATTGTTATTGGTTTTGTTTTTGGTTTTTTTTCGTTTTGTTTTTCTTTTTATTTAATGTTTATATCGCTCTGTTCGAAATTAGTTCAACACGTAATTTAGTGTAGGAATCCATTTCATTGTGGCAAACCTACAAATTATACATTTTGTAACAGCACATAAACAGATAAATACGAGTTCGAATACGTTTGCTTTGCCAATATCTTTTAGTTCAAAAGGTGTAACTACTGATTTTTATTTTGTAATAAAATATTGTTTTTTTTCCAATAACATTTAAATAAATGACCCGAAGCATTTAATTAACCCTTTGGTGGCCAGCTTCAAAAATGCACAAACATTTTCTTAAAAATCGATTGCTGTTGCTTTCACCACCACCTTTTGCTGTGTAAAAAGTGCAGCAAAATAAACGTTTTTATCACATTTTTAGCCATGCGGCATTATAAAAAGTCCAGCTCTTAGCGGATATTTGTATGAGGACTAAGTAATGATCAGATTATTTTCAAAAACCAAATCTTGAACCAAGGACAATACGAACATTGATATACTTAGGATTAATTTCCATAAAGTTGTAAGCATTAATACCCACAGACGGAGAAATGATTCGTTGTTGCAACACACGTTATTCTGTTGTGATTATGGAACTGTAGACACGATTTACTGTACAATGGTATAGATACTTGATGTTATATATAAATTCGATTTTGTAAATTGTTCATAATATTTATTGATTGGGAAAAACATTTGTCGGAACTTTATTAATATAAAATAAAAATTTAAAAAAAATGTTATTAAGACTTAATTATATATTAATAACTTCAGTATATTTTATTGAACTATATAAAAAACCATCTCATAACAAAAACAAGTAAGAAAATTACAGTCGGTCTAGACCGACTATACGATACCCTATCCCATGCATTTAGGGACCCTATCTCTTAGGCCAAACTAACTGGACATAGAAAGTAAGATAAACCAAATTTGTGTGGGATTTTTATTAATTTTTTTGGCTGCAGATATGAAAAAGTTCATATCGGATTCTATATCTATATGGGCACTAGGCCTAAAATTGGACCGATCCTGATCATGTTTTGTAAGGTCTCTTGTATTTTGCAAAAATACATACAAACAAAATTTGAAAAGAATCAATGCAATATTTTTGTTTTTTGATAGATTCAAGTGCAGATCGGTAAGCAGCTCTACATGGGGCCTATGAGTAAGGGTTGTCCCATAGGCATAATTTTTGGACTACTCATTAATGGATGTAATAAATGTATACAAACCCAATTTGAGTAAGATCTATATGATAATTTGGATCTTATGGCAATTTATGTCGATTTCATAGGGGTCATTTGTATGGGGACTAGGTCTGAACATGGACCGATTTTCACCAATTTCAATAGCTTTCATCCTTTGGCCGATAAAAATTTCATCAAAATATACTCATATTTGCGACGTGCAATTTGATTACAAGGTTTACATGGACACACAGACGGACGGACCGACGGACATCGTTAAATTGAATCAGATAGTGATTCTGATTCGATCGGTATTATAAAAGATGGGTCTAGGTCAAATATTGTTGGTAGTTACAAACAGCAGCACAAAGTCATTATACCTAAACCACATAGTGGTATAAGGTATAATAAGAAAGAATATTCTAGACCGACTATGCAATACCATGGGTTTAGAGAATTGATCTTAAGCCCATGTAATTGGACAAAAATTAGAAGCATAAACCAAATCTGAGTAGAATTTTTATTAATTTTTTTGGCTGCAGATCTGAAAAAGTTCATATCTATGCTATATTTATATGGCCACTAGATCGATCCTGACCATATACAAACCAAATTTGGGAAAAACTTGTGAATTATTTTTATAGTTGATAAGTTTCAGTAAATATCGGAATGGAACATGTCCATATTTTCACCAGTTTCAAAGGAATCTTATATACAAAATTTCATTAAAATATATTCTTATTTGTGAACAGTAATGATTCTAAGTCGATCTGTATAATAAAAGATGAATCCAGGTCAAATATTTTTGGTAGTTACAAACATCAGCACAAACTCATTATAGCCAGACCACATAGTACTATAGGGTACAAAAAATTTAACAGTTATCCCCTGATTCATTACAACATCTATAACTTTACATGTTTTGTAATTTTACGGCTTGGAATAAAAATATTTTGTTGTTTCAATAATTTAAAATATTGCCATATCAATATTAAATGAAATTAATACAGCAAAATAAACACATATGCATATGCAACTTGCCCAATAATCATCTCTAATCGGTTTTGCTTCTTGTATTAAAGAATATAAAATATGATTATCATATCATACTCTTCCAATTATCATGTTTAAAATGCATGTAGAACTGTTTAGTACCGTCCATGGTAAATTTTTTCTTCTTAACTACAGTACTCAGAGGTTCATGCATGACACAATGACTGTCTTACAATACATCGCGAGGTAATCAATCGGAGAGAAGCAGTGAAAAACATTTTAGATATATTTTTCATCTGGTCATTGAAACCGCGAGTCATTTCATCTGCAACATGAAGCATTTTATATCATTCAATGTGGCATTTTATTCATTCAAACAGTTGCAATTCAAAAAAACAGGCTCGAACTTTCGTATACTCGTCAAGTGCAAAGTATCAATTTTGCCTTGCCAAGTCAGCCGTTGTTATCAAATACAGTGTCCAACAATTACGATTGGACGTATTGTTATGTGACACTCAAGAACTTTTCCAGGTACTCGACTAAGTCCGGAACATTTTTACTGTCAGATGAGCTCAATTTCACCTTCAGGTTCCGTATCTCCTTAACACTCTAGAATCATAGATGTATATGTATTTTTAAAATACTATAGAATTTTTTTTTACATATAGTTAGATTGAATTATAAACCTAAATTTTCACAAAATGTTTAAGTTCCTTTTTAAACTCTTTCTTTTAACTCAATCTCTCTGTCTGTCTTGCGGCAACCCCATTCCCCCTTATCCAATTGATCTGAAACTTGATCCCTAGTCTTGTTGTGACTACAGATTAATTTTAAGATAGCCACGCACAGTCACGCGTGGTCAGGCAGAGGCGCGGATCTAAATCGCATTTCCCCTCATCAAAAGATCTGAAACTTGTTACATACACATGCCGTTAAAAAAAGATTAATCTTGCTTAGTCACGCACAGTCACGGATTGATGTAGATGTCATTTACCCTCATCCGATCGATCTGAAACTTGGTCGATATACTTGCTGCAAAGATAGATCAACTTCGACATAGCCACGCATAGTCACGCTTAGTCACGAAGTGATTTAAAACCCACTTTCCCTTATCCGATCGATCTGAAACTTGGTCGATAGACTTGCTGTGAAAAAAGATTAACTTTGACATAGTCACGCACAGTCATGCATAGTCACGCACAGTCGCGGAGAGATAAAACCCCACTTCCCCTCATGGGTTAGCTTATTGTACATTATGACAAATAAAATAAAAAATTCGATTCGGCTACATATTTTTTTATTTTTTTGATATTTAGAACAGAATATGATTCATGTTTTCCCTTTCGGATTCAAATAGCAATAAAGCATAAGTTTGGGTTTCTGTTACTCTAACCGAAAAAAACCTATGCAACAAAAGAAAAAAAAACAAGTAGGAAATTATAGTCGGTCTAAACCGACTGTACGATACCCTATACCATGGTTTAGAGACCCTCTCTCTTTGGTCCAACTAAGTGGATATAGAAAATATACATACACCAAATTTGAGTGACATTGTTATTAATTTTTTTGGCTGCAGATATGAAAAAATTCATATCGGATGCAATATTTATATGGGGATTAGATTGAAAATTGGACCGATCCTGACCCTGTTTGGAAAAGTCAATTATATTTTGAAAAAATATATGCAAACCAAATTTGAGAAAAATCTGTTCAATAGTTTTGTTTTTTGATAGATATAAGTGAAGATCGGGAAGCAGCTCTATATGGCCTATGACTAGGTATTGTCCTAAAGGGATTATTTTTGGACTACCAATTAATGGATATAATAAACACATGCAAAAGCAATTCGACTGAGATCTATATGATAATTTGGATCTTATGACAATTTATGTCGATTCCATATGGGTCATTTGTGTGGCAACTTAGTTTGAAGATGGACCGAAATTTACAATTTCAATAGCGTTCATCCTATAGAAGCTTAGATACCAAATTTCATCAAAATATATTCACATTTGCGACCTGTAATTTGATTACAAGGTTTACATTGACACACAGGCGGACGGACAGGCACCCATCGGTAAATCTACTCAGAAAGTGATTCTGAGCCGAACGGTATGATAGAAGATGAGTCTAGGTCGAATATTTTTGGTAGTTACAAACATCATTATACCGTGAACACATAATGGTATAGGTTATAAAAATTCAAAAATTTGGGTTTCTAGCAAGTGAATGCTCCACATATTTATACCCTATACCACTATGTGGTTTGGGTATAATGACTTTGTGCTGCTGTTTGTAACAACCAAAAATATTTGACCTACACCCATCTTTAATTATACCGATCGAATCAGAATCACTATCTGATTCGATTTAACGATGTCCGTCCGTCCGTCCGTCCGTCTGTGTGTCCATGTAAAGTTTGTAATCAAACTGCAGGTTGCAAATAAGAATATATTTTGATGAAATTTGGTATTTAATCTTTTATCGGCCATGGAATGAGCGCTGTTGAAATTGGTGAGAATCGGTTCATGTTCAGACCTAGCCCACATACAAATGACCCCTATAAAATCGACATAAATTGCCATAAGATCCAAATTGCCTTATAGATCTTAGTCAAATTGGGTTTATATGTGTTTATTACATCCACTAATGAATAGTCCAAAAACGGTCCTATGGGTCCCGTTGGTCATGGGCCCCATATGGAGCTGCTTCCCGATCTTCACTTACATCTACCAAAAAAAAAAAACAAAAATATTGCACAGATTTTTTCCAAATTTGGTTTGTATATATTTTTTCAAAATTTAAGTGACTTTATGAACTTTTTCATATCTGCAGCGAAAAAAATTAATAAATTTGGTTTATGCTTATTTGCTATATCCAATTAGTTGGACCGAAGAGATAGGGTCTCTTAACCATGGTATAGGGTATCGTATAGTCGGGCTAGACCGACTATAATGTGCTTACTTGTTTTAGAGATACATTTGACCTGAAATTATACATTTTTATAGCCTATACCACTATGTGGTTTGGGTATAATGACTTTGTGCTGCTGTTTGTAACAACCAAAAATATTTGACCTACACCCATCTTTAATTATACCGATCGAATCTGATTCGATTTAACGATGTCCGTCCGTCCATCTGTGTGTCCATGTAAATTTTGTAATCAAACTGCAGGTTGCAAATAAGAATATATTTTGATGAAATTTGGTATTTAATCTTTTATCGGCCATGGAATGAGCGCTGTTGAAATTGGTGAGAATCGGTTCATGTTCAGACCTAGCCCACATACAAATGACCCCTATAAAATCGACATAAATTGCCATAAGATCCAAATTGCCTTATAGATCTTAGTCAAATTGGGTTTATATGTGTTTATTACATCCACTAATGAATAGTCCAAAAACGGTCCTATGGGTCCCGTTGGTCATGGGCCCCATATGGAGCTGCTTCCCGATCTTCACTTACATCTACCAAAAAAAAAACAAAAATATTGCACAGATTTTTTCCAAATTTGGTTTGTATATATTTTTTCAAAATTTAAGTGACTTTATGAACTTTTTCATATCTGCAGCGAAAAAAATTAATAAATTTGGTTTATGCTTATTTGCTATATCCAATTAGTTGCACCGAAGAGATAGGGTCTCTTAACCATGGTATAGGGTATCGTATAGTCGGGCTAGACCGACTATAATTTGCTTACTTGTTTTAGAGATACATTTGACCTGAAATTATACATTTTTATAGCCTATACCACCACTATGTGGTTTGGGTATAATGACTTTGTGCTGCTGTTTGTAACTACCAAACATATTTGACCTAGACCCATCTTTTATTATACCGATCGAATCAGAATCACTAACTGATTCGATTTAACGATGACCGTCCGTCCGTCTGTGTGTCCATGTAAACCTTCTAATCAAACTGCAGGTCGCAAATATGAACATATTTTGATGAAATTTCGTACATGAGCTTCTATCGGCCATTGGATGAACGCTGTTGAAATTGGTGGGAATCGGTCCATGTTCAGACCAAGCCCCCATACAAATGACCCCTATGAAATCGACATAAATTGCCATAAGATGCAAATTGTCATATATATCTTACTCAAATTGGGTTTGTATGCGATCGTAGTCCAAAAATGATCCCTATGCGACAACTCTTAGTCATAGGTCCCATATAGAGCTGCTTCCCGATCTTCACTTAAATCTATCAAAAAAAAAATATTGCACTGATTCATCTCAAATTTGGTTTGTATATATTTTTGCAAAATACGAGAGACTTTACAAAACACAGTCAGAATCGGTCCATTTTTGGGCCTAGTCGCCATACAGATATAGCATCCGATATGATTTTTTTCATATCTGCAGTCAAAAAAATTAATAAAAATCTCACTCAAATTTGGTTTATGCTTATTTTCTATGTACAGTTAGTTGGGTCTATGAGATAGGGTCTCTAAACGCATGGTATAGGGTATCATATAGTCGGTCTAGACCGACCATAATTTTCTTACTTGTTATTACTGAAATTAGCTTCACGACACAAAAAATTATTACAATAATATGTATTTACCAATATTTGAATAGTTGTTCAGTTAATCGCGAATGATTTCTGCATAATACGGACTACGCTTATTTCTAAATAATCGATAATCGAATTCGAAATAATTAATCGGAATTACATCCAATGGTTCCATATCTTGAATATTCGGATGCTGTATATAGTGAAGACATTTCATCATCCCATGTACCTTCATCTTCAAGCATGTGCACTTGCATCGAATCAAAAGATTTTGACGCAGCAAGAATTAAGCGATCTCATGAGAAGCCTTGATCTTATGAAATAAAATCGAAAAAAAGTGTTAGAACAACGGTCTACCGTCACCGGCATAAGCCATTTTCATACTTTTATGCTATATAAGTTTACTTCTTGAAAAGCTTGGTCAAACACATGTTGCAATTGAATGAAAATTATTTGTCGACAGTTGCAAAGAAATTCTTAAAGCAGTTTTACTATATGATTGCGATAAGAAGCCATCAACACCCATCGCACACTTTGCAATTTATTAAAAAATATAAACTATGGAAAGCACGCTTGGAAAGTGTGTTGTGACTTAAAACTTATTGTCGTATTGTCAGATCTGCAAGCTGGCTACACAAAAAATTACCGTTTCTCTGCCTTTGGAATAGCCGAGCTCGTAACATCATTATGCAAAGAACGATTGGCCGATAAGAACAGCACAGTAGGCGTTCACAATATTAAACTTGCTGCCCTAATCAAAAAGAAGAAAGTAATTATGCTACCTTTACATACCAAACTTGGATTAGTAAAAATTTTGTCAAGGCACTAGATAAGGATAGTGAAGTGTTTTCTTATGGTGAAAATTTCTTAAGGTTCACAATTCCGAAAACTACTCCGAAGGCCTACATTTGAGAATTTATTATTAACGGATGAGAATGCTTCCTGGAAGCCATTTCGATTAATTGTTTCGAACTTTTTACGAATAATGTAAAGCCCAGATTATGAAGAAATCATTCGCGATTTACTTAACAACTATTAAAGAATCGGTAATAACATTTTAGTCTGAATAGTTCTGAAACTATTAAGTATAATAAGTAAATAATATTAGCATTACTTAAACTAAAGTTTTTTTATATTTTTCGTAAGCAGATTGGTGAAATTGTTCTGAAGTACGATAAAATAGGTGAAACATCCTCTTCTAAGATTACAAAATTAAAAAAAAATGTAAAAATACTTATCCCTAGAATTTTACTTTTTAACTGATTTTGTTGTTAGATGATCATAATACATCAAAAAATATAGAGGTTATCGAAGTGTCATAAAAAAATTTTCATTTTGTTGCATTGTGAATTTTTAATACAAATTTTGTTTATATAATTATAAGATTATTTTGATACAATATCTGTTAACACATTTTCGGTGTTTAAATGGTTGATCTACTAGAACTAGTATCAATCACTTAATTAAGTTGCCTCAAATAAATTAATAATAATTACTTTAAGAGGTCATAGTAACTCCTGAACTAGAAACATTTTGATGAATCAATGTATTTGCAGTTTGTTCTCTTAAATTTTTCAAAGAGTGTTTTACTCTACTTTTTTATTTGCTAACAAGATTTAAATATAAATTTATTATAACATTGATACAAGAGCCACGTTCAAGGACAACTGAAACGAGTACCAACCATAGATTCAATTATGCTTGCGGTACACATCATCACACTTATAGCATGACATCAAATGCAATAACAATAAATGAACCAACCAAAAATAAAAAACACAAATTTCTTAACTGAAAAAAAAAACTGAAATCAGCAATATCTATATAAGATTCAATAGAAAAAGATTGAAATTTAGTCCTACAAGTGTATCAAAGCAAAATGGAAAATAAACTAGAAAACTTAATAAGGAAACATATTTTATCTTGCGGAAAATGTAAGACATTTAAGCACGGTGGTTTGATTGGATAAAATCGTTCTATACTGTCTATACTAATAAAATAAAGAGGTAATGTTTGTATGTTTGTAGGAGGTAATCTCCGTAACTACTCATCTGATTTTAATTATGTTGGTTCCAATGTTTAGAATGGTCCTTAAAGATGGACATAGGCTATAAATTTTTTTCATATTTTATTAGTTTTGATGTGTAAAGATCTATTCGCTCACTATTCTATTTCACAATACAATTACAACAAGTAAGAAATTTATAGTCGGTCTAGACCGACTTACATAGTTCTTTTTTTTAATATCATACTAGTATAGCCCAGCACTCGAAATTCAAGTGAAAATTCTAGAAAATATTATTTTTTCATTCAATTTAAAAATTTATGAATATTTAAATGAGCCCAAAGATATGCTAATCAATTTAAGCAATTCACAATTCGTGTCATATACAATCTAAATCATTCTCATTAAGAGGGTGTAACGAATTATTAGAAATATTATATTTTACTTAATTTAATATATTTTTAAGACAAATTAAACATAAATTTTATCATTTTCAGCTTCTCCTTCATATGAACTATAACTATGCCAATTTTCACACTACTTCGTGGCCGCATATTGCTTAAAAGGGGAACTAAAAATTTACCTTCACGTATTATTATAAAGAAGATACATTGAGTACTATGACAGAGAGTGCTTTGCCAATTTGTATGATATCACCCAATTTTAATGTTAGTAGGTATACCAAAAATGGGTGGATAAGCGGCCATGGCATCTCCCATACAAAGTAGTAATTTAATATTATATATCCGCAATTCTATCACAGAGACTGCTTTGCAAATCCGTCTGAGTTCATCCATTATAAATGTTAGTAGCCGCACAAAAACGGACATAATCGCACAAATGAGCTTGGCACTTCCATACAAAGTAAATATAAAATGTTATATATCTGGAGTACTGTAATGGAGATAGCCTTTGGACTTTACATGATCCCATAACTCATCCCTGTGACCAGAGCAGTGGGCGTGGCACTGCCCATACAAAGAAAAACGGTAATGTAATATAACTGTTGTACTACAAAATGGAAAGCCTTGGCACTTTGTACAAGTACATCAGATATTTATGTGAGTAGTCGGATAAAAAATGGACAGGATTGGATTAGTGGACGTGGCACCTCCAATACAAAAATAATATAAAGTACTACTAAAGCGTCAATCTTGAAACTTTTGACAAGTACATTAATTATCAATGTACGTAGCCGTGGAAATCGCTAAATTCAAAAATCGCGAAAAACAAAAATCGCAAAAAACAAAAAAAAATCAAAATTAAAAATTGCCAAAAATTAAAAGTCGCTCAAATGAAAAATTGCCATATGATATTCTAAATTCAAAGCCAATCATTAACTGTTGCCGGATTTAGTTTGGAAAATCTATGTTCTTCTCAAAGGCAGCTTCTAGCTTGCTCAAAGTAGGAACGCCAAAAATTTCTTAATTGTTGCACCGAATGAAAAAACAAAAAAATATTGTATATCAGCAAGCATTTAAATAAAAAAAATATAAAATAAATAAAATAAAATATTTTGGTTTCACAATATAAACTTCGTTGGAAAAACTTATTATGAAGTAGCACATAACAATAAGTCTCGGTAAGTCGTAGTGAAGCGCGACAGGCCATACTACGTAGTGCCTTATAATAAACTAAATTTTATCGATTTACTTGAACAATATGTGTCAGAAAACTGACATTTTTGGCACAATTTACTATGACAATTTACTATGACGTGATCTGAAAAATGTATACCCGATCAATAAAATAACAGAATTCTCACCGTATCTTGTATGATAAGTCAACGATGTCTAGATAAAATTTAAAAGAAATCTTCAAATCGGATTTCAAAAAAAATTTTTAAAATCTCTTAAGGAAATTTAAACAATTTTTATATAATTACACTGTGATGTACTAATATTTTACTCTGCCTAAGTACATAACCAAACTAAGTTTCAAAAATCTCATATTTTGAGTTGGGGCAAAAGAAAAACACCGTTTTAAATTGCAAAATGGATTTGAATAGAAAGACAACCCAGCTTTCGAACTGCATATATACATACTTCTCTATATATTTTTAAAATTAACTGCAAACTTTTTCGATATCATGTATATAATGTCTAATAAATAAAAATGTCTAATATAAAAGATAGATTTTTGTAATGTAGGAGAATTAGGGCAGCACTAGGTAGAATAGTAACTTTTTAACAAGTTGCTGAAAATCGCTTTTCATTGGCCAAAAAATCCGTAACTTTTGAACTGATCAAAATATTTAAGTAATTTTTTAATGGATAGATATTTAGTTGAACTTGAGTCAGATTTATTTTCATTAAAATTGATTGAGTAGTTTTTAGAATTCTAGGTCAAAATATGGAATATGGGTTTATTTTTTTTTTTTTTTTATTTATTAAAAAATGTCATAATTGAAATTTTTTAATTATTATAAGCATTTCTTCTTATAAAGGGATTTTTTAATGTTTACGCTGATAAAAAATTTTACTCTAAAAACAACGGGAAATCAACTGGAAATTTTGCTACTACTATTGAAAAATTAAAATTTGTTTGCTCTCAAATTTGCAAAGAATATTTACACTAAAAAAAACGTTAGTAATATTATTTAAAAGTCTTGCTTTACCTACAGAGAAATTAGTGATTTATTTAATGATGTTTTTATTCGACCTTTCAAATTACAAATAAGAATTAAATATTTTATCTCGAGCTCAAATATTAATTCTTATTTAAAAATTTTTGATTTTTTGCTGTTAAAATTTGTTCATTTTAGCAATATAAATATGCTGAACATCAGCACAATGATTGTGTATGATTCTGGGTTTGTGTTTTTTGAACCTTTCTTTTTTATGAAATCATTTCATACATATGTGGGTAAGAAAACCATTTAAAAATAAAAACTCAAAACATATTGGACAAATTCTAAAGCATATAATATCTGAAACATATAATATTAAAAATTCAACAGAATTAAAAACCAATTAAAAAAATATTGAACTTGGAAATGGAGAGATTTTAGTATCTTTTGACGCGGTTTCCCTATTTACAAATATCCCCGTACATACTGCTATACGGAATATTATGATGAAATGGTCAATAATTAAGGAATTGACAAGAATCCAGTACAAAATTTCTTGAAATTTTAAAATTTTTGTTTGACTGATAATAATTATTTTACATACAACAATCAGGTTTTTAATCAAATATTTGGAATGCAACCCGCTCTCACCCACCATAGCAGATATAGTTCTTGACGTTCTACTTGACGATGCGATAAAGGAATTAAAAGATAAAAATATAGAAATTAAATATATAGCAAAATATGTCGATGACATAATAGCTATAATACATTTTGATGACAAGGATGAAATTCTCAATACACTAAACAGACATCATCTGAAACTTAAATTTACGACAGGAGTAGAGGAAAACAAGGAAATTGTATACCTTGACATGAAACTACGGAGAAACGGCAACAAAATCACGTTCAATTGGTATTCTAAGGCAACGGCATCTGGTAGATTGATGAATTTTAATGCGACGCAGCCCAAAAACCAGATTGTTAATACTGCAAGAAATTTCATCGAAAGAGTCTTAACGCTTAGTGACGAAAAGTTTCACACATTAAATAAACACAAAATACGACAGATACTTTTAGAAAATAGTTTTCCAAATAACATTATTAAAATGTTAATCAACGATATAACCCAGCGTTTAAAATATAACAAACAACGTGACAACACTAAAAACAAGGAGGATAAACAATTTTACAGTGTACAATACATCCCTGGGTTAACAGACAATAAGAATATGAGAACAACAATGAAGGAGAACAACATAAGCTTTGCTTATAAAGCAAATCAAACACTTAGCGCAATATTTACTGACGTAAAACACCAGTAGAGAAACAACAACAAAGCAACGTTGTGTATGAGATAACGTGCAAGGGAGATGACAATCAGAAATGTGATATGATTTATATAGGCACAACAAAGAGAACACTAGCCACAAGGATGTTAGAACATAAAACAGACATAACGAAAGCGAAAGAGTCGACAGCATTGGCACAACATATTCTAAAAACAGGTCACACAGCTGACTTTGAAAAAGTAAAAATACTGGACAGGAAAAGAATGAAAAGAAAAGGTATACGAAAGAAAGTTTACGAATACAACAACAGATAATGAGAACACTAAATTTGAAAGAAGACACAAACAATATAAATGCAATCTATAGAGTTGCCATTAAATAAACTGTGATATTAAATTAAGTTGTGTTTATTATTATGTCCGTGTTTTTATGTTTTTTGATGTGTAAACATCTATACGCGCAGGGGGGTAAATTTCTATTTCACAATACAATCACGAAAACAGCGTAACACAAATCGGTGCGAGCTGTAACACAAATCGGTGTGTGACTTATGATTGTATTGGTGAAAAAATTATGATATAAAATTGTTTTTTTATGCCACTTTTTTAAAAGCGTCATCTATGTATCACTTATATATGTTTATTTAAATGGTGCGTGGTAAAGAAGAAGAAAGCATATATTTCAAAAATTCATAACTGCACTGTATTCTTAATCGGACCGGTTTCTGGCATTTCAGCCTTCATCTGCGATTTATTGAACATTGTGATAATTGTTATGTTTTAATTGAATAGATTGTTTCTATATGAAAATTTTTTCTACTTAGGGCGGCCGTGAGGTTTTGAACCGTGAACCTTCACATACACTCGTACTTGCACTTTTTGGTCAGCGCTTTAACACACTCACCTAAAGTCAGGCCTACGAGCAGTGTGGTTAGTTTTCAGTTTTCGTACCATACAGCTTTACTTTGTATTAATTTCAGAAGATACAACTCTGTCCAAACAAACAATCGTTATTTTTTTGAATTTT
The DNA here is from genome assembly GCA_963682025.1 of Cordilura impudica. Classification (NCBI taxonomy): domain Eukaryota; kingdom Metazoa; phylum Arthropoda; class Insecta; order Diptera; family Scathophagidae; genus Cordilura; species Cordilura impudica. Next base: position 125,279,008 of record OY821519.1, read on the forward strand.
GCATATTTTTGCATTTATAATTCTAATTTCCATATACGTTTATATTGGGATATTTTTAACGTTTTACAGCAAAGAGTTTTAAATTAGCTGAAACAGTTTTTGCTATAAGTGATACATAGCTGAAAAATATAAAAATCTTTAATTACTAGATGTTTACACATCTCCCCTGTGATCGGACTCACATGATTTTTATTGTTATTTATTAAATGTAAAAAAATGTACGTTATGTAATAACGTAATAACAACATTGTAAGTTTTTAAATGTTTTGGTGATCAATTATTGTATTAAATTGTTTTCATATTTTTATTAATAAATAGACGAGCTCCAGAGGAAGTCGACATATAATCGACGAAACGTCAAGCAAAATTGAATTAAAATTTACTTTAATTACATAAAACTTTAGGCCATATTAGCTTAATAAAATAATACACTTAAAATTGATGAATTGGCCAAGTAACAACAATTAAAAGCTGCATTAGATTCTAATAGCATTTGTAATAATGGGAGGTTCTGTTTATTATTATTTTTTTTTTACTAATGCTACGTTTTTGTACTTAAGTAACAATGAAAGGCAATTATAATTATTATTTATATGATTCTAATACTGATTGCAAATATTCCATATTTGGTTGTGTTATTTTTGTTCTTTACTAGTTTTTTGACCTCTTCACTTTCCATTGATTTCGAATACTGGAAATAAACGTATCTGACGTTGCTAATGCTACAATACATAGATTTTCATTTGTGGAATTTCGCGAAATTTTTCCAGTAGTGTGCTCTGTATAAAATTTGTAATCCTTATTCCTTTTTTCCTCACCGTCCTCTGATATATCTCTAAGTGGCATCAATGATATGATATAGGATTTTGTAAACTGTTGCGGACATATTTCTCCAAGGGTACTTGGTTGTATATATTTTTGCAGTTTTCTTAGCATAATCTCCAAATTTTTTGGAGTCAAGTTTTTCATTGCACGCGAGTACTTCTAGGATTATCTTAAATCTGCAAATAAGGTTTAAATCCACTTCTGTTTTTTCAGATGCTGTTTCTGGATCTGAAAAGATTGAGCAATTGAGTGTCTAATCCAATGTCATTATCTTTTAAGCCTTCTCATAAGCCATCATACTTTGTTTCTAGGTAAAATAAAAAGGTAAGAAAATGGCATTAGTGCATTACTACCTAAAAGAATATATAAAAAGTCTACTATAGAAATGAATTGCCTGTGAATGTTTTCTTTACTCCTTGCATTAGTGCATTGTTAGGTAAAATAGAAACGTATAAAAAGGTATGATAATAAAAAATCCAAGTTACAAATGGATTACATCTTCTGTGTATTGACTGTCTTACTTACAAATGTATCAAAAGGATGGTGTATTTTGTAAGCAGATATCCTTATTGGCAATAGAAGAAAAATGACTATTATCTATATATATGAAATTCATTTTCTGTTTGTTTGTTTGGTTGTTTGTTTGTTCGACAGCTATACAAATTTTTATTTTTCAACAGATTTCTCTGAAATTTAATGCGCACAATCTCTGTATCCTGGGCAAGGTCACCATATGCCTTTTACCGGCCACGCCTAATTTTGCGCCTATTTCTATGTATAAAAAATTTATTTTTTTTCCTTTTATTTGTTTCCTTGTTTGACTGCTATACAAACATTTATTTTTCAACGGCTTTCTCTGAAATTTGGTACACGTGATCTCCGTACTCCAGCGAGGGTCGGATTATATATCTTTCTGGCCACGCCTACCTTTACGCCCACTTTTTTATAAAACCCATTTTCTGTTTTTGTATTTTTCAACGGATTTCTCTGAAATTTGGTACACACCGGAACAACTTCATGATGAACAAATTCCCCAAATTTCAAAAAAGATCCCTAAAAGAAATGAACAAATTCCACATTTTTTTTTAAACGAAATAAAAATATGAACTTACTCCCCAAATTCGTTCTTAAATTTTTACATATTTTTATTTAATGAATTTTGTTAAATATTTATTTAAGTGAAAATTTGCATACTGGTTTCAATATCTGTCCTGCAATATACGCATTTAAAATCTGCATTCTTTTCAATAGCATCATTTCAACGCGCTCGCAGAACGCAGCTCTTCAAACTTTGTTAAGAGAAGCGGAAATGCCTGAATCTACTCAACTGCGTCTAGAAATCCAGCGGCTAAAACAAGCAGAATCCAGGGAATCTGAAACTCCTTAAACGACTGTTTTTCTCATAGAAATTTTATGTCGCCTGCTCCTGAGTATAATATTTTCATAAATGCACCAGAAGGAAAAACCAGAAATGTTGTATATCACAAAGCTCTAGAATAACTAAAATTCGTAACTTTCATACACTCAAAATCCACCATGCATAAACGTAGTTAGCTGTAATGGTAAGTAGGCGCCAAGTACTTAGTCCCCAATGCAAAAATTCCCAAAAAAAAAATTAACTTATTCCCCCAAAAAATTGGGGAATAACTTCACGATGAACAAATTCCCCAAATTTAATAAACGTCCCCGAAAGAAATGAACAAATTCTCCATACTGCTCTCAATATCTGTCCTACAAGAAATTTATTTAATATCTGTATTCTTTTCAATAGCATCATTTCGGTGCGCGGACGAGGACGCGGACGCGACGCGACGCGCTATCGGATCACAGCTTACCTATAATATCGGAATGATCTTAAAAATATATTTTTGCAACTTAAAATAAGTTGACCACAACTGAGCAGCAGCACGGGTGTGGCTGCCAAACGCGTGGAAGCGGCTCGCGGACGCGGACGTGACGCAATCGTGAAACACTGCTCAGCTAAAATATTGAAATTATCTAAAAAATATATTTTGGCAATTAAAATAAGTTGACAACAACTGAGCAGCAGCACGCGTGTGGCTGCATAACGCGCGGACGCGAACGCGATTCGCTCGCGGAACTCAGCTCAGTGTCAAGTCTTATGATAAATTTTATCTACATATGTGCAATAATTACCTGTTGATCAAAATAGGCCAAACATATACTATAAGCAGATGCTTAGAGCAACCTTGCGGCACAATTTTAAACGTCGCACTCATTTTCTATTTTTAAAACTTCCATAAATTTGACGTCTCTGCTCAATGCTGATCATTTACTGAATGAAGTAATTCAATTTTTAAAACTTCTGATTCCTTTAATTTGTAAACGATTCCGTTATATTTGATGTTTACAAAATAAATAAACCAAAAAAAATGTTCAAGCGGTTTCGCTTATTTTTGAAGTATTTTTGCTGTAGCGTCTTTAAAAAAAAACTTCTAAATTAAAAAATCATAATTTTTAAATTGAAATAAAAAATGAATTTACTCCCCAAAAAACGTAAACATTGGGAAATTTTTTTTCATCATGAACAAATTCCCCAATCCCATACAAATTTTTGGGTAGAAAGTAAAGTTGTTTGAAGAATTTGTTCATTGGTCACTAAGTACTCAGCGCATGGTAACCATAGTGAACCATTTTCAAGTCAATGGCCTTTGGATCCCGGGCAATACCGGGTAAAAACAGCTAGTATGCTATAAAATACTTAAAGCAGAAATTTAACATACCACTGCATACTTAGAGGGCTATTTAAATTACCGTAATTTGAAATTTTTCTGAGTAATTTAATTACGTTACGTTACGTGTACAAAAGTATATATAGTGTTAAAGACGACACTTTCACCGGGTGGTATACGTTTCTTGTTTCCTTTTATTCCCTAGAAGTTCTATTCCACTAAAAATTAAATCTGACAAAAACATAGTAGTTTAATAAATATTTCTTAACCCCCCTAATATTAAACGGTAAGGCTGTGGCCACTTAAAACAACTAAAGCCTACAATCCCACCAACATTATAAGAAGGACCGCAGGTCATTATCTATGATAACTTGCGAGTAGTAACCATTTATTTTTGATAAAAAACAAAAAAAAAATCGCCTTTTTCTGAGATTGAAAAAACAGTTAAGTTTGACATTATGCCCCCATTATGTCACTCTACGCAACCAATGACACAAGAGATAAACACAGCATTAAATATGATAAACAAAGTTTTTCAATTAAGTGATAATAAATTTCGATCAAAAAACATAAACAAAATTAAAGAAATATTAACAAAAAACAGTTTTCCGAAAAATATAATTAATAATTTAATACACAAAGCCACAAATAAAAACACTGGGGAAATTAGCAATACACAAAACAATAACACATCTGGCAGCACGAAATTCTACAGCTTAGCATTTATCCCCAAACTTACAGAAAATATACAATTTAGAGATATAATAGCAGACAACAATATAATATTGGCACACAGAGCAAACAAAACAACGAAATCACTGTTCACGCAAACAAAAACAAAAATAGGAACAAGGGATAAAAGCAACGTAGTATATGAGATAAAATGTATTGGCAACGAACAAGAAGAGTGTGGAAAAATTTATATAGGCACAACAAAGAGAAGCTTAGGTACGAGAATAGACGAACATGAAGCTGACATTAAAAAGCAAAAACTAACAACAGGTCTCTCTCAACATTGTTTTGATAAAAAACATACGGCCGACCTTAGCAATGTGAGGATCTTAGAAGTAGAAAAGAAAGTGGGGAAAAGGTATACATTGGAAAAAGCAGATCAAGTTATAAATATTAAGGAAGATAGAGACGGCGCTAATTCTAACTACATAATAGCAATAATTTAGTTTAACTTCGACTGTGATATTAGCGATAGGATAATTACTGTGATATTTTATTATTTTTTTTAAATTATTTTACATTGATATATTTTTATTAATTAATTCTGTGTTTGTATCGTATGTTAAATGTTGTACAAAAACGGTGTAATATATTTTAAAGTAATGTAAAATTGACGAAAAGACTATATGTAAGTGTAATTATTTTATTGTTAAATTTATGGTTGTTTGTTATTACTATCGTTATTTTCCTTTATATATTTATATGGTTGCCAGACTCAATAAAATTAATCCCTGAGGAGGTCGGAAAAATACCGACGAAACGTAGGATTGGAGAAAATGAAATAAACTAGTCTTTTATTTATTTTTAAAAAAATACCAGACCTTGGAAGCCCAATTTAGAAAATTCTAAAAAAATTTAACAAAATCAAAATATAAAAGGTCGATAAAAATTAAACATTTCATAATAGTTTAACCTATTTTTTTGGCTTCCTTAATCTGGATATATTAGCTACAAAATTGCGTTAAAATTTTAAAAATCGCTGACAAAGAATTTTAGACTTTTGGCCAATGAAATCTCAATTTTAGCATCAGTGCGTCGTCGACAACCTTCTGCTTCTTCCTTCAGCTCACGCTAAATCAACTATTTAACTCAGTTATCAAAAAGAAAAGAATAAGGGAATTCTCTAATAGGAGAGTTAGTAAGAACAACCTGAGTTTACCTTTAAATTTTAATTTCCCCTGCATAAGCAGTTCCATTAAGTACATTTTCCTTCAAATATTAAAACCAATACTAGGAAATTTTTAAATAACATCTAACATATTTGCTTTTACAATATTTTAACCGCAAAATGTAATTTTATCCAATATCTTTAGAAATGAAAAAAAGTTTATTTAGTTTATTTCTAAGTAAAATTGGCATCCATTGGTTTAAATCGGTTGAGCATTTAAAAAATTTATTTACTTTCTTTACATCCGTTCTCACGTTATAGCGATTATTCTCAAATATGATTTGAATATGTTTTTGCGAAAATAAGTAACCTACCAAGTGTTGTCATGATTGGTCCATTTTCGACCTAATCCCCATATAAATAAATCCGCGGTATGAACCTTTTCATGTCGGCAGACAAGAAATTTATCAGAATGCCACTCAAATTACGGTAAAGAATATCGATATAGTCGGTCTAGACCGACTTTAGTTTTGCTAATTACTTTATATGGCGATATCCTAGCAGGGTGACTGGACTACGCCAATTGTATTTCAGAAAACATAAATTGATTTTCAGGAAGTATCAATTCTATTTCAGAAATTAAGAAATGTATTTCAGAACATATAAAATAGATTTCAGAATATATCAAGTGAATTTCAGAATATATCAATTGAATTTCAGAAGCAAAAAGTGGTTTAGCCCACAACAGTGAAAAGTTGTTGTTTCTATTAGTGATATGGAGTCACAGAATATATGCCAATATTTGGATTTATTTGTTATGCAATGGAATATATCAAACTACAATATAAAAACCAGGACAGGAAACGGGAACAAAGTTTTCGCAGCAGCGCACTGAAAATCTGGCAAAAAATCAAAATTTTAAATTGCGTTTTAACCCATGCAATAATTTTAATCGCATAGTTAATTGACCACTAAATCATGTTCTAACGATAAAATAACAATATAGTAAATTTTTCGTAGCCGGGAAACCATTGAAGTTGAGGTTTTCCAATTAATTGATATGACATTTTTTGATGAATCGGAAAAGGGCAATGTTTATGTTCTTTGACAGTGCAGTAAACGCTTAAAGATAAGAGTTATATTTAGCGTGTTAGTTAACTGATACATAAGTTACGTTTAAGTCAACAAAACGCTTCGTTTTGTACTCGTACTTAAGTTTAATTCCTAAGGAATGTTGAAGAAGTTGACGGGGAAGTAGATAGATTAACGAAGAGCCTAATTGAGTCTTTCAAAGAATGTTGTCCACTCCGGGAAAGGAGATCTCCCCGAGAGAAACCCTGGCTGACAGGGGAGTTGATAAATCTTGGGAAGGACGTTCGAAGATTATTTAATAGGGCTCGTCGTAAAAAACATGTAGTATACTGGGATGACTATCATGACAAACTCAGGGAATACAACAAAAAGATTCGAGTAGCCAAACGCAACTCCTGGAATCTTTTCTGTGAACAGGTTGATAGCGTTAATGACGTCTCGAAAATCAAGAAATTCTTATCGAAAACCCATTCACAGCCTGAAACTCTAGTCGATAAGGACGGGATTCGGGCGGAATCAATGGAACCGTCCTTAAGAATATTGATGGAAACACACTTTCTTACCGAAGAGCTTGGGCCAAATAGGAACACAGAAATTGGTACCAATGTGTCCCGATAAACAGGAACCAACGTGGAACAGCAGACGGGACACGATGGGGAACAATATGAAGGGCCTAATGAGGAACAAAATCGAGAGGAAAGAAATCATAAAATAACCGAAAATATGGTAATTAAGGCAATAAAAAGCTTTGCCCCTTTTAAGGCAGCAGGCCCAGATGAAGTCTTTCCTGCTCTACTACAAAAAAGCGGGGACTTAATTGGTAGTAGGCCCAGGGCATGGCAGGAGGCCAAAGTGGTCTTCACACCAAAACCGGGAAAGGAAATCTACGCGAACCCAAAGGCCTATCGACCGATAAGTCTTACATCCTTCTTATTGAAAACATTGGAGCGAATAGTCGATAACATGGCTAAATGTCAAATCCCAAATGAGTTGTTGAAATTCGAACAGCACGCTTATTTAAAGGGACGCTCAGTGGAAACTGCGCTTCATGAAGTAGTTCACCACATCGAAAGATCTTTTGATCTAAAAATCTTCACCCTAGCTATATTCATTGATATAGAAGGAGCTTTTAACAATGTATCAACCAATACGCTACTCCAATCCCTAGAAGGATTCGACATTGACCGGGATATTAAGGCCTGGATCAGTCACATGCTAGGGAATAGATGGATAAGTTGCGAGGTTGGTGGCATTAAAATAAGAAACAAGGTTTGTTGTGGGACACCTCAAGGGGGGATTTTATCCCCCCCTTCTCTGCGTGACCACTATAAACAGTCTGCTAAGGATTCTAGCCAATAAGGGTTTCCAACCTGTCTGCTACGCAGACGACGTAGCGATACTGTTAAAGGGGAAAGATCCTAGAGATTTATGTAGGAGGGCATCGAATGCACTCGAAATAGCATATGACTGGGCACAACCCAGGGGTTTGAATGTGAACCCAGAGAAAACTGAAATATGCCTCTTTACAAGGAAGACGAAAATAATCGACTTTGATGAACATCGCTTCCAGGGCAAAACTATTAGAATCACACAGACGGTGAAATACCTTGGGGTGATTCTTGATAAAAAAACTTACTTGGAAAAACCACATCGCGAAAGCTCATCGTGTATGGGCCATCTGCAGAAGGGCTATAAGCTCAAAATGGGGTTTAAACCCGAAGATGACATATTGGCTGTACACAAGCGTCGTTAGACCTATTCTAACCTACGCACCTATAGTCATATGGACATCAATGAACAGGAAATGTTACATTAAACCACTCCAAAAGATACAGCGTCTCTGTTGCATAGGAATCAGTGGTGCAATAAGGACTACATCTAGAGGGCTTTAGAGAATATTCTATCTATACACCCAATCGAGATTAGAATTAAATATGAGGCAGCTCTGGCCATGTTACGACTAAGGGTAACAGGGGAATATATCACCGACCACATGACCAGACACCAGACTATTTTAGACCAAATTCCGGGACTCAACACAGTGAATATTAGCTGTGATAGAATCGCGGAAGTGCCAACAGATATACCCTGCAGTATACGGATACCAGACAGGGAAAGTTAGATGAACGGGAATATTCTACACAATCTTCCAGAGTCACGTTACTATACGGACGCCTCTAGTCTGCATGGTAAGACTGGGATAGGTTTCTACGATGAGGACCGTTCCACAGGGGTATACCTCCGTGTTTCAGACCACAACTCCGTCTTTCAGGCTGAATTGGTGGCGATAAAGGAATGTATTAGGTATATTAACGCACGGGATTCCCCAAGTCCCGGAGACGTGAAAATATTTACGGACAGTCTAGCGGCTATCAGAGCGATATCCGCAGAGAAAACTAGATCAAGGACTATCCTCGAGTGTAAGGATTAGATTTCAAACTTCTCCAGAAGAGCCCGCCTTGAAATCGTTTGAATCCCAGGACACAGTGGTATAATGGGAAATGAGATTGCTGACAAACTGGCCAGGAAGGGATCTTTCCTGGAAAGAGTAAATTTGGAAAACCCAATACCTTTCAAGTCTCTCAAATTGAAACTGGCAGACTGGGCGACCAGTTCACATGTATCAATTTGGGAAGAGAATGACGTGGGTAAGGTTACAAGGATATTATGGGGTTCTCCCAACGCAACAAGAACAAGGGAGATCGTGAATCTGAATAGGGTACAACTTAGTAGGGTAATTGGCATCCTCACTGGACACTCTGAGCTGAGGGCTCACCTATACCGTATAGGACGGGCGGAATCAGCCGTTTGTAGAGCTTGCGGAGAGGATGACGAAACCCTAGAACACTACCTCTGTTACTGTCCTCATTTGCGAGAACAAGGGTCAGATATCTATCCAGCGACATCTTACCAGGCCTGACGGGTCTAAGGGGGATAAGCTGGAAAATACTCAGGAAATTTGTTGATGAGACCGAATTTCTAAGTTAGTAAGAGGGGTAGATAACCGGAAAGTAGAGATGTAGAGCGCACAACAAGCCGACCTACTGGCTTAGGTGTATATCCAGACATAAGGGATATGAGCTATGTGTATTAGGGGGGGTCAATTTGTATGGACCGAAAAAAAGTCACCAAGCGGTTATCAAAATCGTAATCTAAGATGAATTCTAAGAAAATTTGCCCAAGAAACCATGGGTCTAAAATCAAAATCGAGATTCCGATTTTTAACGAGAAAGTTTTCGTCCGTCTTTCCGTCTGTGGAAAACACGCTATAGTCCACAATAATAATGCTAGAGAGCTGACATTTTACAGAAAGATGTCTTGCTGAGAAGGTAAGGTCAAGTTCGAAAACGGGTTGGAAGGCTTTGTATTTTAAGTTATGTTACCTCTCGCCTCATTAAAATTAAAATAAACAATTTTGCGATGTTTTGAAAATATCACACTTTTTATTTCAACATTACTTATTTTTAAGATCTTTCTTGCTATCAATCCTAGGTGTTACGTTTCGACTTTTAACTGTGACTGCCATAATACCATCGCGTTTTTTTTCAATAGTTCGACGTGAGACTTTAGTCAGTAGTTGCACAAACCGCTCGGTTCCTTGAATGTGTAGAGGAATGTGTGGATCCGGAAGCGGTGGATCGTCAAATTCTATGTAATTGAGCAAGTGTTCATAGGGTATGCTTGCAGTGAATGGGGGCTCCGATAAAATGCCATCGTCATCTAAGTTTATCATGTCGAAGTATTTAGTGCAGTTAAAATTTATAGTGGGCTTTTTGTAAACTCTTAATTTTGTTGGGTCGTAAATATTTTCACGATAATGTAAAATTTTTTTTAAAGCCATTCCGCGCACTTCTTTTCTGTTGTCAAAAATCATTGTTAGAAGCACATTTTCTGAGTGGGCAAAATATCCGTTATTTTGAACAACATTATTTACAATTTTACGCAAATTTTGTGGCAAATATTGCGTGGAACAAATAAATTTATATAAGAGTGCACTTCCATGTATAACTGAATCGTAATACTTTACATTAAAGTACATTGGTACGTAAACTTTCATGACATACGTTGCTAAAATTTTTAAATTTTCGGATGGTGAGTTTATAGTTACATACAACCGCAAAAGTCTACCAGCTTTGGTTAACCAACGGGAATGAACGATAGGCCCAGGTTTTATGTGGTCTAAACCTTCTGGACAGGAACCATTATGAATTGCGAAAGCAATCTGATATAAGTACTTAACGTCCGTTGAAAGTTTTTTTCCTGTTCTGCCGACAAGGCGGGTGGCATATTCCCCAGCGAAATACTTACAAAATCGGAAACAACCTACAAAAAAAAAACAAGTTTCCTGCTTAGAATCAAAAATATAGATATTTATTAAATTACCAATTCTTTGCTCACCTGAATCTGTTCGCAGGTTTCCATTAATTTCGTGAGAGCTCCAGTATCCGTTCGCGGACCACTTGTGTTAGATTTTTCCAGAGAAGCAAATAAGTGACGAAAAGGTAACTCATTAAAATGTAACAAGCAAACAAACCAGTGTATGGCTTGTCTAATATTACTTCAAATCATCGTAATATACCGGTTCCTGTCCCAGTATTGGTCACTTCACCGTCACAGCAAATTCCAACCAGATTGGTAAGAGCTAAGTTCTTTTCTATAAAAAAAGTCATATAGCTGCATTTGTTTTGTGCCAGCGTCCTCAGCATCGAGTATTAAATGACCCAATAGCTCAGTTTTAGGTTCTCGCACAACCACGATATGGGATTCTTTAACCATCCTTGGGTGAAGTTTATTGTTTATATTTTCCATTTTCAACGACTCATCTTTCCTGCCATCAAAAGCGAATGCCAGCAGGCTAGAAGCAATTGTTTGTTTTTCTCGCACAGAATCCCTGTTTTTTTTTCTTCTCTCGCGCTACTTTACACTTGTCCATTATAATAACTTCTCCATTTTCGTCTTTGAAACCAATATCTTTAAAAAGTGCAGTAGCTAAACACGCAGCCACTCTGTCCGACACACCAAATCTGTCGCACATCATAGCATAATTAGGAGTATCAAACCTTCTTGTATACGGACCGCGATTAAGAACAATTTCATTTTCCAAATTTGGTGTTCTGAATATGAAATCTTCATCAACTTCCATATACGATGTCTCAGGACGGTAAGACGAATCTTCAGTAGCAATCGCATCGGATTCCAAATCAACAACATCTGTCAGAACTTCTGGAATTGTTAGCTTTCTTACGGAGAGCTGATCAGTCAAAAATTCGTGTAAGTGATCAGGCGTCAAACCACATGAACAACGATTACTTTGTAGAGTACACTTGCATTTTCCGATATAAAATAAGGTATTCATTGCTTCCACAAATGCGTTGTATTTTTCAGTTGTAGATTTGGCTTTTGTTGCTTGGGAATATTTATTAAGGAAGCTTTTTAGTTTGCTAATAACAGTTTTCTTCGTCATTATGGCAATATTCAACTTGCTCCAAATTTCAATAAGTTTATCGGCTACTTGTGAAATAAAAGATGTATATGAAAACATTTTATTTTCATTTTTAGCCCGATCACTGAGGAAAAAAAATATTTTAAAACATCGCGGCAACTTGGCAAATTTAGTTCGTGTAAATCACTGGCCAACCCAAAAACACTAAAATTCGGAATTGGCATATGTATTAAATTTGATTCCGTTTGAACTGATAATATAATATCATTATCAGTAGAAGAACCAATTGATATATTAGACTCCATAATTATTCAATTACAAATAATAGATAGCAAAACAGAATCTTGGTTTCAAAGTTAAAATCGTGAAATTTAAAAACACGTGCACAATAACTGGATATCAATCGAATGAATTCTCTGAGAAACAACAATTTCATGGCAAGCTGTGTTTTTTTTTTATATTTAAATAGCTTAAGGTCACTTTGTTCATTTTTCTGATTTCTAAATATCTCTTTTCTACACATAAAACGAGAACTTTTTTAATACAAAAATTTCATAAATATTTAAATTTTTTTTAAAGATCACAACGAAAACTTTCTCGTTAAAAATCGGAAGCTCGATTTTGATTTTAGACACATGGTTTGTTTGGAAAATTTTCTTAGAATTCGTCGTAGATTACGATTTTGACAACCGCTTTGGCAAGAAAAAAATTGACCCTCTCTAATGTGTATACATAGCTCCTCTTATCAACCTAACCTAACCTAAGTTTAATTCCGGTTTTCTTAGGAACACCTAAAAATTGAGAAGTTAAAAAAAATATGCCTGTATGTTGGAACTTTTGTTTATGAGCCCCGTTTCGCCCCATTAGTTTGACATATATTGTAACAAAATTTCGCAGGTAAAGGCTGCACAAACTTGCACTTCATGGTTTTCGAGGACTTCGAAAAAAACGGTGTTTTGCAATGCAAAAAGCTAATAAAAATTGAGCGAGTTACGGTTTTTGTCGGAAATTTGGCAATATCATAATTTTGTAGGTCGCTGAATTGGAATCTGAATTCAAAATTTCAAAAATGAAATTGGCGGACAAAAAATGGCGGACTATTTTTCTCAAAACTAAGCGCATTTCCACTAAACTTTGACTTGAGGGGTTTTCGGTGTCGCTGATCTCAAATCTGAATTCAGAATTTCAAAAATCAAAATGGCGGACACAAAACGGCGGACCATTTTTCTTTAAACCAAAATTAAACGCATTCGCTTCAAATCTTGTCTTTACTGGTTTGCGGGGTAGCTGCTTTTTAAAGTGAATTTGGGAATTTGGGGTCACAGATTTTAATTTTTTAGTTTTTTATTGGGGTTCCTGAACTTTCATTTCGAGAAAAAAAACACAAATTTTTGCTCGTGGAAGCGTGGATATTTTTTTTATTAAAAATTACAAAGCAAGTTTATAACTGCACTTCTTCATCGTCTTTCTGTTCGTCTACTTCATCGTCTTCCTCATCGAAACAACCGTAATCATCAGATAAAATTTAAATGAATGAAACGAAATGAAATCGGAAAACCAAATGCTTCTTATAAAAAGTTTCAACCAAAATGTCATATTAAACTTTTATGAAACACTTTGTATGCTCAGTTCATTATTTTTACAATACGAAACACCAAAAATTCACAGTGACACAAATTTGGACCTAAAATAGGAAATCAGTTTGGTGTAAATGTATCCGCCATTTTAATTTTTTAAATGTTGACTTCAGATTCGAGATCAGCGACCCCGAAAACCCGTTAAGACAAAGTTTGGTGTGTATGCGCTTAGTTTTAAGAAGAAAGGTCTGCTATTTTGATTTTTGAAATTTTAAATTCAGATTTGAGATCAGCGACCCCGAAAACCCCTTAAGAAAAAGTTTAGTGGAAATGCGCTTAGTTTTGAGAAAAATGGTCCGCCATTTTGTGTCCGCCATTTTGATTTTTGAAATTTTTAATTCTGATTTGAGATCAGCGATACCGAAAACCCCTTAAGGCAAACTTTAGTGGAAATGCGCTTAGGTTTCAAAAAATGGTCCGCCATTTTGTGTCCGCCATTTTGATTTTCGAAATTTTGACTTCAGATTTGAAATCAAAAATCCCGAAAACTAAATAGTTCACATATATACGCGGATCGGAAGACCCGTTTATTTAATGCCAGCTTTTCGGTACAAATACCCCATAGTGCATCATGGCGCCCGATTTTAAATTCATAATTTTTAAAAAAAAAATATTTATAGTTTAAAATAAATGTAATCTAGTGTAATACTTAAAAAAATATGTTTTTGTATAGCTTTCTGACTATTTTTCTAAAATTGCATTGATATTTTCTGAAATTCAATTGATATTTTTTGAACTACATTTGATAATTTCTGAAATACATTTGCTACTTTCTGGTATAGAAGTATACTAGATTGTGATAAAATTTTCAAAATATATCGATTCTAAAGACACTTTTTTTGCGTTTGAAGTTACAATGCGGCTGTAGAATATTGTACGAAAACTGAACTTAGAAGGTGAAATACTGTGTTAATCCGCCATGATGCAAATCGAACAACACAAGACAAATTCTATGGTTTTTATCATAGGGTAGAACCAATTCATAATATACAACAAAAATTAAATATGCTCTAAAAATATGCTTTTGTGTCAAATATGGTTTTATTACTTAAATTGAACAAACAAGTAAGACCGAAATTTACGATACCGTGTTTTAGAGAAAGGGCCTAGGTCCAAGTAATTGGATATAGAAAAGAAGCATAAACAAAATTAAAGTGTCATTATTATTATTAATTTTGGCTGCAGATATGAAAAAGTTCATGTCGAATGCTATATTTATATGGCACTAGGTCAAAAAACGCACCGATCATGACCATATTTAATAGAGTCACTTATTTTTTGCAAAAATATACACAAACAAAATTTTGATATATGTACACACAGAAAACAGATTCACTGTGGTTACCGAATTTATTACCAACCGAATTGCGATAATGCTAATAACCGATTTTCGGGTTCACGATGATTTCAATTCTATTGCCTTAACAGCAAATATTTTATTATGATAAAAGATTTGCAGATGATATGAAATTTTTGTAATTACAATCGAAAATACAGTTGTTACACTTAAGACCAATTCGGTTGGCAAATATTTTTTTTGTGTGTATGCAATACTTCTGTTTTTTGATAGATTGAAGTGAAGACCGGGAGCAGTGTTATATGGGGGCTATGTCCAATAATTGAACTACAGGGTTTGTTTTCGAAGTACTGATTAACGGATATAAAAACAAGTAAGAAATTATAATCGGTCTAGACCGACTATACGGTACCCTATACCATGGTTTAGAGACCCTATCTCTTCGGTCCAACTAATTGGATATAGAAAATAAGCATAAACCAAATTTGAGTGGCATTTTTATTTATTTTTCTGGCTACAGATATGAAAAAGTTCATATCGGATGCCATATCTATATGGGGACTAGGTCCAAAAATCGACCGATCCCGACCATGGTTGGTAAAGTCTCTTGCATTTTGCAAAAATATATACAGACAAAATTTGAGATGAATCAGTGCAATATTTTTGTTTTTTTTATAGATTTAAGTGAAGATCGGGAAGCAGCTCTATATGGGGCCTATGACCAAGAGTTGTCCCATAGGGACAAAAAAGGTCCCTAAGGGATGTAATAAACATATACAAACCCAATTTGACTAAGATCTTTACGACAATTTGGATCTTATGGCAATTTATGTCGATTTTATAGGGGTCATTTGTATGGGGGCTAGGTCTGAACATGGACCGATTCTCATTAATTTCAACAGCGTTCATCCCATGGTCGGTGAAAGCTTATATACCTAATTTCATCAAAATATGTTCTTATTTGCGACCTACAGTTTCATTACAAGGTTTACATGGACACACAGACGGACGGACGGACATTGTTAAATAGATTCAAAAAGTGATTTTGATTCGATCGGTATAATTAAAGATGGGTCTAGGTCAAATATTTTCGGTTGTTGCAAACAGCAGCACAAAGTCATTATACCCAAACCACAAACCATGGTATAGGGTATAAACATACAAACAAAATTTGACCGAGATAGATATGATAATATGTATCTTATGACAATTTAAGTCGATTTTATAGTGGTCATTATACCCTATACCACTATGTGGTTTGGGTGTAATGACTTTGTGCTGCTGTTTGTAACAACCAAAAATATTTGACCTAGACCCATCTTTAATTATACCGATCGAATCAGAATCACTATCTGATTCGATTTAACGATGTCCGTCCGTCCGTCCGTCCGTCCGTCTGTGTGTCCATGTAAACCTTGTAATCAAACTGCAGATCGCAAATATGAATATATTGATGAAATTTGGTATATAAGCTTTTATCGGCCATAAGAATCGGTCCATGTTCAGACCTAGCCCCCATACAAATTACCCCTATGAAATCGATATAAATTGCCATAAGATCCAAATTGTCATATAGATCTTACTCAAATTGGGTTTTGTATGCGTTCATTAATGAGTAATCCAAAAATGATGCCTTTGGCCCCAAATAGGGCTGCTTCCCGATCTTCACTTAAATCTATTAAAAAACAAAAATATTGCACTGATTCTTCTCTGATTTTGTTTGTATATATTTTTGCAAAATACAAGAGACTTTACCAAACATGATAAGGATCGGTCCATTTTTGGACCTAGTCCCCATATAGATATAGCATCCGATATGAACTTTTTCATATCTGCAGCCAAAAAAATTAATAAAAATCCCACTCAAATTTGGTTTTTGCTTATTTTCTATGTCCAGTTAGTTGGGCCTAAGAGATAGGGTTTCTAAACGCATGGTATAGGGTATCGTTTAGTCGGTCTAGACCGACTATAATTTTCCTACTTGTTTGTATTTGGACTAGGTTCCAACATATACCGATTTTCCCCAATTTCTATACTGTTTGTCCTACGGCCAAGAAAAGCTTATATACAAAATTGCTTCAAAATATATTCATATATGCTACCTGTAGTTTGATTACAGGGCTTACTTGGATATAGAGACAGGCAGAAAGACCGACGGACGGACATCACTAAATCGACTAAAAATGATTCTGTATCGATCGCTATAATAAAAATTTGTATTACGTCAAGTCTTTTGGGTAGTTATAAACATCAGGTCAAAGTGATTATACCCTGACCACAGTGCGATATAGCGCACAAAAATTGTTACATGCTCGATTTTTAACCACTTTAGCAATTTTGCCATTTCAATCAGTAGTTTTCTTATTTTTCACAATACAGAATCTCTCATTTCGACACGAAAGATAAAAAAGTAATAAAAAATGGCCTCTACCCTTATGAAGAGATTTTGGACAACAATAAATGTTTTATTGAATGTCAAACGAACTAAAGAAAGTGGTCAATTGAATAAAAACCTCCGCTTTACTCGTACAAAGCATATTTCCAGCATCTTTAAATTATAAAAATGTTCTCATTAATACACGTAGCTGCAGCATGAACTACTGTTCAAAATATTCAAAGAATTTAAAGAAGTTTATTTAAAACTCCTTAGAGGGATACCAGCTCAACCGTTTACACACAAACAAACAAGACAGACATTCCAGTTTTGTCTGGCCTTTGCTAGACAACGACAGCGACAACGACAACAACACACAAAGATTGTGGCAAAAGACTGAAGAGATTATGATTCAATTACATTTTTAATACTTTATTAAAGAAATAAAGTTCATTTTAAATTTAACACAATTCTCAAAAGGTTTTTGTTAATTTAAACCATACCTTGTTTCTAGTGACCTTTATATGAAAACAACAAAAAATAATTTATAAATATAACGTGAATACACCCACCTTTCTACACCTTTTGTTTTGAAATTTTTTTTTTAACATGCCACAGAATACCACCATTGTAAAAAATGCTACTTTTTTATTGATAGAGTTAATAAAATATTAACAATAAGATCATCATCATCTTGTACACAATCGTCCATCGGAGTCGCTTAGTTGTCTAAGAAGAATGGAAAAGTGTTGAGGTCGGTTTTAAGCTCCATTATGATGATCACGAGCAAAACCCATAAACGCGTATAACTACAGTCACCGAAGAGCCACAACAAAAAGTTATGGTTTATATTAAATATTTCTTTAAACTGAATTGTAAAACCTAATAAAATTTAATTGGCAAGCTTTATTAAAAGAGATGGAGTGTAAAAATTCACACCGATGGTGTTTAATTTCATTTGTTCGATGCTGGTTACGTTGGAATTTAAAACTCAGTATTTTCTAAAAGGCATCCGACAAATGCATGGTAAGACAACTACGGACATTATCCTCAATGTTGTTGTGACAGAAGAAATTACATATTTTACTTTATAAAAACAGACAATAATCTTAAATAATCTTAATGCTTTTAATATGTTTCATTTTTTTTTATTAAAATAATTTCAAAATAATTTATTTTGTAAATTTTAATTTTAAAACTAGCACGTAAGAAACCAGCAGCTGAAAGAAATCAGTCATTCCTTAAGACGATCTACATAACTTGATATCTGGAAGGGACTATTTGAAAAGAACGGTCTGATGGAAAACTAAAGATATAATCAGTAGGGCGGGTCGATTTAAAAATTCTAGGGATCAAAATAAGAAACTTTGCCGAAAGAACCATACCTCTAAAACGAATTCTGATGTCCCAGAATTTGGGTCGAACTTTTGGGTAGGGGCAAATTTTGAAAAATCCCACTTTGACCCATTTAGAGTGCTCCAATCGAGTCCAAATGTATGACCGACCCACTAACTTTGGAGGTCCGACCCACCCATGCCAGTGGCACAGCCCCTGGAACTCCCCTGGGGGGTTCCCCATACAAACATTTCAAAAATCGCCAGTTTTGGCACTTTACATGAAAAAATCAGCGAAATGCCTATGTTTTTTCTTTATTTTTATTTATTTATTTATAATAATATTTATCATTTATTTGTAATAATATCTATTTTTTCTCTTAAGAAATTTATTTAGTCAAAACATATGTAAATGAAAAAAATTAATTAAAGTTAGTTATAGAAAAGAAACTAAAAAAAATTATTGTTTGAAGTCTTTTTTGCTTTCAAGTCTGGGCAATTTCGCACGGCTCTCTAATGTCGTCGCCATAACAGCCTCTACATTTTCCGGTATAACCCTTTTGGAAACGCTAGCTAGCAACTGAACATGTCGTTCCGTTCCTTGTATGTGTGATGGAATTTTTGGATCATTAAACGGTGGATCATCTTGATTTAAATATTCTTTCAATGTATCGTACCGAATGCTTCGTGTGAAGGGTGGTTCAAATACATTATTTATGTCATTCATATTGATCATTTCCGTGTAACTTGTGCAATTAAAGTTTATATCTGGTTTTTTATAAGCTCTAAGTTGCGTTGGGTCGTCAACATCGGTTCGCAGAATTTTCTTGATAGCACAGTCCCGCTTTTCTTTGCTATCATCAAACAACATTGATAACAAAATATTTTCCGAATGCGCATGAATTATCTTTAATTACTTGATTGACAATTTTGCGTAAACGAGGTTCTAGAAATCGTGACCAACCAATGAACTAGAAAAATAATGCACTGCCGTACACGACAGAGCTGTAATACTTGATATTGAAGTACATTGGCACATAACATTTAATTATGAATTCAACCAGAATTCTTAAATTTGCATCTGGATTTTCCGTTGTCACATATAACCGTAATAACCTAGCGGCCTTGGTGAGCCACCGAGAATGTACAATTTTCCCTGGTTTGATGTTAGCCAGATCCACCGAAACCACGCCGCTAGAAATTGCATGGGCCATGTCGTATAAGTACTTCGAATCGGTGGAAAATTCAATTTTTTCTGGAGCAGGGGGCATATTTTGCAACTCAATTTTCTGGAAGCCGTCCACCACCTGAAAATATATAATAATAAAATAATTAATAATGGTTGACAATTATAATAAATGAGTGATAGCAATAACTCCAGGGAAATCTCTGAAAAAGTAAAAAAAAAAATGAAAAATATGATGTTTCTATATTGTTCTTGTTGTTATTCTAAATGTTGTATTGTTGTAATAGCTGGACTTGTTGTTGTTGTGGTCTTTGTGGTAATAATATAATAAAAACTAACCCTTTGTACATTTTTTTATCAACTCTGTTAGAAAAATTTAAGTTTCCATTGTTTTGGCATCACTAAAAAAATTTACTAGATCATTTCTGTCATTGCCACGAGCCAACCTGCAGAGTTTCAGATCGATTGGGTCACGCGAAAGGGGTTAAAATCGATCCAAAATTTTTTCGACAAGCAGACACTACGAGGTAATATAAAGGGAGAAAAAATTCACCAGCACCTTAAGCAAATAATGGTTAAGAACCTAGTTGTTTTAAAAAAAAAACAATGTAAATTTAGCAAAAAAAAATTTTAAGTATTCATTTATTTAAAGAGAAAAACACAAAAATAACGTTTGATGTTGTATTTTTTGTGTGTAATATTTACATATACATACATACACATATTAAATAATACAAATAATATACATACAGGCATGTCACAGAACAAAATCGAAATCGATTTGATTCCGTATTGCCAAATCGATCGATTTTGTTTTAGCTTCTTCAGAAATTTGTCGCTTTCATTAAATCGAAAAAAAATTAAAAAGTTATTTTTGTGTATTAAATATGGCAACGTAACGAAAAATACACAGCTGATTGTTGGAAAGAAAAAGAATATAAAGCGAAATTTTAAGATTGTGTTGTGTTAAATAAATAAATAAATAAAAAATATAAAAATGCCCGGCATACCTATTGTTGCAGTAATAGAGGAACGAAACCAACATTCCGTTGAAAAATTGCGTCGACGTCAATTAAGGGATGCATCAGATACTTTATCATGTCCAAGTGAAATGTAAGTTACATGTATATGTACATCTACTTGCAAACAAAAATCATTCATGTACCTCTTTTAGCTTTATTAGGTATTATCGTCTGAACAAGGATGCGTTGGCACTCTATATATTCAAGGAAAATTTTCTCTTGTGCCGATATGCGATGTTTTCCCCTTCAATAATAAAAAAAATTAAAAAATTTTAAATATAAATTTTCTAATACATGTTTCCTTTTTGCTTCGCCATTTTGCTGTCAGCGTTGTATTTTGTTAGAAAAAACAAATATTTTGCACTAAACAAAAAGTGGTTTGTATGAAATAAAAAGGTGGCAATAATAAGTTTACGACGTTTTGTATTTTTCGTCATATAAAAATCATTTTCTTTTAAATTGGTAATAAAATTTATTTTAAAGATTGAAATGTCTATATTTTGCTAAAATAAATAAACCAATAGTTTTTTTTTTATTAATTTTAAGTTGTTCTGGATAGTTTTTTGGTATCTATGCTACTTAAAATATCAATTCCACTTAAGAAATTAAAAGTGGTTTCATATCGATAACATTTGTTGATTTACGTTTTCTGAAGAAGCCAAATACGGTTTCAATTCCACTTTCGATCGGAATTTGTTTCTGTGACATGCCTGATAGATTCTATATATGTATATCCATAATAACTGCATGTTAGAAATAAATCGGTATATTATTTTATTTACATAAAATTCTGCAATATTTTGTTGTGGGGAAAATACATTTCTTTTGCA
Source organism: Cordilura impudica (assembly GCA_963682025.1). Classification (NCBI taxonomy): domain Eukaryota; kingdom Metazoa; phylum Arthropoda; class Insecta; order Diptera; family Scathophagidae; genus Cordilura; species Cordilura impudica. The sequence goes on from OY821519.1 coordinate 125,300,581, forward strand.
TTAACAGAGTGTCACTTCATTTTGCTCAGCGTGACTATGCCACAGTAGATGGCGCCACAATTTTTGTTCTAATTGGCTTTGCAATAGTTATTTCTATTTTAACATGAATGTCAATATTTTCAACTAGATATTATACAGAACAATGTTAAGAGTATACACGGGCTGGTCTTTTATTTCAAACGTTTTTTCATTATTCTTTTACAAATATTTGTTTGGCAAATTAACTTTTTGTTGTTTTTACAAAATAGAGTTACCGGGTTCATCAATGAATTTTTTGCTTTCAAACCAGTTCTACATTGTTATATAGAATTATTATTCTGCTTTACCTACAAAATATCTGATTGCGATTGCATCTAATATTTAAAAATTGTTTATAATTACTAAAGCATTATTATTCACATAAATACAAAATTGCACTTTTTAAATTTTCCATTCAAATTTAAGAAAATATCAATCCTAAAAACTGGAATTAAAATTTCCAATTATAAATAAGAAAATAATTGAATTTCAGAAAATCATATCAAAACGTCGGAAATAATAATTTTAAATTTAGAAGACATCAATTGCATCAAATTACAAAAAAAAACACCAAATATGTTTACAATTAAAAAAGTTTACATTTAAAAAAAATATTGGCATTAAGGAGAAATAACTTCTTTTAACGATAATCGAATCGTTAAAAAAAGAAAAGCAACATTATCAGTAAAATTTTTAAACGTTATTCGCTATTGTTAAAATCAGCTAAACGACAACCATTTTTATGTTATTTATTCAATCGATAAAAACTTAAATTTTTAGGTTGAAATGTCGTCATACATAAATAAAAATCATAAAATAGTGAAAATATTTTGCTTCTATTAAAAAAACTTTTTTATATAAATAAAAAAATGAAATAGCATATTCAATTCATTATTTCATTTTCAAATAAATAAACAGAAATATTAGTAAAAAAAATAGAGATATTAAACATAAACATAAAATCATCCTGTCAAACACGAAATAATTTGTTTTTTTCTATTCTTCTTTGTGTTTTTCGCTTATTTTGACAGAGATGCCACTCGTTAACAATTTAAATAAATAGCAAATTAGATTTGCCGACTGTCGTTAAGATGTATGTACTTAATGAATCACTTAAACCTTATTGAAAACAACAATAGCTGTCGATATATTTTGCGATTGTCGGATTGTTGAAATTTACAGAATCGCACTACAGAAAACATTAATTTAAATTCCATGAATTTTAGAAAACCTCAAATGATATTTAAGAATTGCGAACATAAAAATTGTAACATAAATAAACGCAATTTGATGAGAATGTTATTTATATATAAATTTTCACAATTTTTTTTGGATGAATATTTGAAGTTTTTCAGAAAATAAAGATAACAAATTATTTTATTTAAAATGTTTTGGTTTTTGCGTTTGGCATCCCTAATTTGATTATTTATTATTATAAATTTATTCTCTATTTTTTCCAAATATGGCAATATTTTAATAAAAAGTTGAGAGAGCTTTTTTTTTGTTATTATTTTGTTACTCCATCCGACCTATATAGCCGCAATGAAGAAATATTTCGCCAGTTAAAAGAAACTATACAGCCATCTCCAATTAGCACGATTTAATGCATATAGCCACCCTACACAACCATTACCTTTGCCATTGAGGTTAGGGCGAGCTATTTAATTAGCAAAAACTAAATTAAACGAGAAGTTATGTCATATAACCGGAAACGCATGCATATTTTTCCAATATTTTGTTTACATTTATTATCAATACTCAAACCGAGGTGGAGGGTATCAAAGATTCGGCACAGCCGAATTTAACATTCTTACTTGTTTTATCTTCTATCGGGCGACTCGTCTAAAAAAATAAAAAGTTCTATACAGTATTTAGTGCAACCACTCGGCCAATTCTGACCAACTTCAAATTTTAATTAGCAGAACAAAATTATATTAGTTTCCAACCTCATATACAATTAAACAATAAACTTGATTTTTATTACAATTTCATATTTCTTTGCATTTTAAAACACAGTTTCTTATCCAATTGTTACATGTCATGTCCCATACAATAACACAAAAATCAACTTGAAATATAATACATTGATCAGTTCAGTAATTTCATATTTCAACAAAAAAAATTCAAAAAGATCACTTCAATCCAGTGACCAGTAACCTGTATCCGGTTACTAAAATCAATCACCACTTCTATCCAGTGATGTTAACTCTATCCGGTGATTTCAATTATACAACATTGCTTCTAACCAGCAATGTAATCACTACATTTTTACATTACATTAATCATACATTATCACAAAAATTTAATTATTTAACTCATCCTCATTACCATCATCAATTTCGTGTGCATACATATTTGTTCGTCCTATTATAATTTAAAGATTTAACTACATACCGATACGATCACCATACATTAAATATATGTTTACTGCAGTGGTCTTCACAGAGAGAAACACACTTAAAATAAGAGTATTACACTGAAAGAAGTTATGAGTTATATTAGACTAAACTGCAGTTTAGTGGGTTTCGAAAAAAAAATATAAAAAATATGACCCCTAGTTAGAAAAGAAAAAACCGAAATTAATTTTAGAAGGGGCTCGGACCCAGGAGGCCCGTGGGGGCAAAAAGGAGGGGACATAGCAAAATGTGACTGTGGGTACTCAAATTAAAGCAAATTGTCCCACGATTCCAGAAAAGTTATTTTTTAATAAAGACTCAAAGTTATGAGATTTTGTTGTATGGTAAAATGATACTCAAATGTTGGAAAATGTTCCCCGGTTTTTTTACCTGCGGCACTATTATGAACTTCCATTTTTAATAATAATAATAATAATAATTTTTAATAGTGACTTATATTTAATTTATTGTTATCGATTGTTGAATTGTGCTAACAAATTAAACACAATTATTGTAAATGTCAAGAAGTACAAACAAAAATTTATTTCGATACAATATTTTAGAAAATGGCAGATTTGTGGCGGCTTACAAATGATAGTTTTTTCAGTAAAGTGTTCCACGGCACGCAGCATAACTCAAACAGGTTTCGATGAATCTTTTTGGGATTTATACGGCGGTTAGGTTACAAAATTAGGCACTGGAGTACGTAGGATATTTAAGGTATATTGAGTTTTGACAAAATGGTAAAAACTTTATGAAAACAGCTGTAACTCAAAAATTTTTAAACTTATCTCAAAATTTTATGAGCTTTTATTAAGGTACAGAAGAAGAAATTAAATCGGTTTCCTTGTGTTTGATAAAATCTACCAATTTATCAATATCAATTTCCTTTTGATAGCACTTGATCTTTAACAATGTCTCCATGTGGTTGTCTGTTAGCTTATTTCTAAATTTGTTCTTTATCTGTGACATTGATGAAAATGAAGACTCGCAGATATACGTGGTGCCAAACATTGAAAAAAGATTTAATATTAAATCTCTTACAATGGGGTATTTTTTAGGGCAAACATTTTTCCAAAAGTTGATACCCATTTCGGTTGAAATAAATAAGTCTTGGCGCATCAGTGTCAATTCCTCTTCTATATTATGTGGTAGACTTTCTAACGAACACGTAAGAGGATTATTGAATATGGTTATAATCCATTGCAAGCTCAAGAAGTCTTTAAATCTACTTTGGAAATTCTCCAAAAATAAATTTATTTCTTCTTTTATAACTTGAAGTTTTTCTACATTTGGAAGTTGTGTAAAAATTTCTTGAATTTTGGGAAAGTTAGATAGGTTTTGGCATTCAATTTGATTTTTCAAAATGATAAGTTTTCTTGAAAACTCATTAATTGCATGCAAAAGTTCAGTTACATTTTTATCTTTACCTTGTAATACAAGGTTCAAACTATTGATGTGTTGGGTCATGTCAGCGAGAAAGGCTAAGTCGTACAGAAAATTAGGGCATTTAAAAGCATTTAAAATGTCTGAATCTTTGGAACAATCCTGTGATTGAAAGAACAGTTCTAACTCCGCTCTAAGATTAAAAAGACGCTCTAAACATTTTCCTCGACTAAGCCATCGCACCTCCGTATACATTAACACGTCAACATAATCTGCGTCTATTTCTTTCAGAAACGCTATTAGCTTTCTATGAGTAAGTGCGTTGTGGCCTCCCCTTAGGCGGTTAATTATTTTAACGGCTGTTTTCATTGATTCTTTAAGACCTATACTTTTTGAAAACAGCGCTTGCTGGTGTATGATGCAATGAAATGTGCGTACATGTATTCCTGCTTTTAACAAATGGCCCACGAAACCCTGTTTTCGCCCAACCATTACTGCTGCACCATCAGTGCAAATAGCAGATAGCTTTTCTTTTTCTATCAGAGATAAAACATGTTTGTTAAAAGCATTATAAATAGCTTCACCGGTAACATTTCCATAAAAGGACTCGACTTTTAATATCTCCTCAAATGAGTTAAAGAAATTATCAACCATTCTTACGCAAATAATCATTTGGCTAGTATCGGATATGTCAACACTTTCATCACAACATACGGACAAGTATCTGGCATTTTTAATCCGTTCTTTTGTCTCCCATTCAATAAATCGACCTATATCTTCCGTCCGGCGTGTTATTGTTGCAGGAGATAACGGCATTTCATTTATAATTTTCCCCATGTCTTGCCCTGCTTCTCCAAATAAATGCATAATTGATAAACATAAATCTTTGAAAAAAGTTCCATCTTCAAAAGGCCGACCTTTTTTTGCTAAAGCTAAACTGATAATATATGTAGCCTTTATTTGACTATCAGTAGTGCAATTAATAGAACTACGTTGAACATAAAGATTTTTTTTTCGAAAATCCTCTTTTAGTTTTTTTATCAATTCATTTCTTTCATTTCCAGAAACAGAATGCAATTCAGGATGCATTCTATCATAATGTCGCTTAAGATGAGATGCAAACATATTCTTTAGTACCTGGTTACATACAAGGCACTCAGCTTCCTTAAATGTGTTCATAGAAAATAAAAAAAGTTTTTCCCACTCAACATCCCACATATTCCTTAAATATTTTATTTCAAATGCTGTAAAGAAATACATATACGAAACATAAACATGCATAAATTTATGTAGTTTGTTATCAAACTTTTCAGTGTACCAACAAAATTTTTAGCACTCTCTAAAAATTTAAAAAAATAAAATCATCCGGTATGCTCCTACTCTGATGGAAGTTAACAAACTACTGGTAGTTTTTTAATGACAATTTTCTCACACACACAAGTTAATTGTTGTAATTATGGTTGCCATTCAGCACAAAAAAAACAAAGCGTTCGGATTTTTTTAAAAAAGATTTGGTTGCTTTGTTAATTTACTACAATTACTTAAGTTTTTGGTAGGAAAATAAAACATAAATAGCTCTCCAGGAATTATAAAAGCAATATCAGTAAATACAGTACGATATTTCAATTAAAAGATAATTTAATAAAAAGTACCAATACAGGTAGTTTTGGTACATTTCAAGAATCTGTTTTATTGAATTTTTTTGTACTTTAAGCAACCCTGGTTGTAAAAGTCACGAAGAGAATAAATAAATACCCGAAGAACTTCGTTAGCTGGGTAATATGGATGAAGACCACTGGTTTACTGTCTTATCTACAACCAACTGATTCTTGAATAAGTGAAATGTCAGAACCAGAATCATAAAAAAAATGAACTTTCTCATGAGATTGATCCAATCATCCAGCAGGTATATCGATAATACATATGTAAATCCACGTAGCGGTATGTTGAAAAAATTCCAGCGCTATCACCAATTTTTTTGCGAAAAATCTTAGGGCAGCTTGATGCATAGTGACCAGTATCTTTGCAGTTGGAACAGGTCACATGCGACTTTACCGAATTTCTAAAATTATTAAAATTTGAATTCTGCATACTGATGTTCTTGACTCTGCAATGCCTATGTCCTGACTTGCCACAATTAAAGCATTATGTTCTTGAAGATGATGTTGATGCCTTGTATCCTTTCGTATATCGACCACTCATGACATTATGCATGACACTTTGTTTTTTAAAAATGACATACCCTTCAGTTGTTGTTGTAGCAGATGTCTCATACCAATATCCGCGATAAAAGTAAGGCGATGCAATCTAGGCTCGAATTGAGAAATGTGGGCTAACACTGTGGATACCACTATCTGCTTGGTTAACATGTTTTTCCAACGAGACATTAAAGATGTTATCATAGTTGCAGCATATGCGGATAAGCACTCGCTGTTCTTAGGGCGGTTGTTATTTAATTAATTAAAAATGCAGCTGCGGTTTCGGGAAATCGTATCGCACAGAAAAAATATCCTTAAATTATGTCCAGGTTATTTGTGGATACGAAACTTGTGCTAACCAGACAGATAGCTCGATTTAGGATATTCATCAAAGAAGCATTTTCGGCGATTTTTCAGAAATACAGGTGTCCGCCATTGCGACCCATGTGCAAGCATCAGCATTCTCAACATCTGGGTTAAATTCAAGCAAATACATATAGACGCTAAAAGATGGTTTTATTGGTTTCCTCGCTTGAAGTTTGCAGGGAATCTTGTGACAATCCCAGATCTGCTGTCGGATTTTCATTAATTTTTGGTTATTTTATTCAATATTTGTTAAAATAAAACAATTTAAAATAATTTATTTTCCTTTCAAATTTATTTGAAATTAAATACGAAGCAGTCTCGATTTGCTGCTGCTATTCTCTTTGACTTTTGAATCATTTCTGTTCTTACTTTTTTTTTTATTCAGTAGTGCCAGCCAATTGTGCTCAAGCTTTGACATAAATGTCGCCGCTTGCCGTTTTATATTACGAATATAATCAGTATTCCGACTTATATAAAACGTTAAATTAACTCTTGTTTCATAAATTTTTCGATCGATTCATCAATATTACTGTCAAAACTATAAGTTAAAAAGCAAATTTCATTTAGTGCAAAGTCGATCTCATGCCCAATATAAACAAAATTTTGCATAGGTACAATTGTCTTTTCACAATTTGTACATCTAATAAGATTCAGGACAACCAAGTAAATTATATAAATATATTTCAAATATATATAATTTTGTTTTACACGAAATTTTGTTTAAAAAACTGAAACGAAAACGAAAACGGAAAGCACAGAATTAGCGCCTTGCTATAAAGGCGCAAAACCCAAAAAAGCATTTTTTTTTGGTAGTTAAAAATCGCTCAATCTGGCGCGTAAACTTTATGTAGAAAATAAGGATAAACCAAATTTTAGTGCTATTTTTATTAATTTTTAGCGTGCACACATGAAAAATTTAATTTCTGACATTATTTTTAGTAAAGTTACTTACATTTTTCGAAAACATATAAAAAAAAATTATGCAATATTTTTGCAGATCATGAAAAAACTTTATATGGGGACTATGACTAAAAACGGTCATACAGAATTTATTTCTGGATCAGTGATTAGTATATATAATAGGCAGACATACACCAAATTTCATTGATAGATGTATATATATGTGGTAATCTGCATCTCACGAATATTTTTGTTGGTCTGATATTTGTGTGGGGGCTAAGTATGAACAAGCACCGATTTTCAATAGCGTTTGTCGTGTAATCAATGAAAGCTTAAATACTTAATTTAACCCTTATCCTGTGTAAGTGGGTCAAAACCAAAAAAATGACTTTTATTTTGCCATATTCTGAAAAGTTATTAATATATTTTTCTGAAACTTGGTGACTTTTACTCAATCGAGAAGATGTATAGAATCCAAAAAAAAAACTAATCCTATCACCTAACAGAGCGTCCCCATAACAAAAGTAGCGTATAAGGTGTAAGTGGGTCAAAATTGCCCAATATTAGTTGCATGATAATTCTTAGTTTTATATGTTTTCTACTTGTACATTCATTTATTTTATTTCAAATTATACGATATTTGAATTTTTAAATTCAATGAAAAACACTTTGCAGGATTTTTTTTTTCAATTCAAGGAAATAATTTTGTTACAATATTATTGAGAAACTTAGTTTAGTATAAATATTACTTTAGTCTGTCTGAATACAATTTCAAAGCGTGCGGTTGTTGTAAAAAAAAATTAAAAAAATGTCGCGATTGAACGAAAATCAAATTCATGATTTTTTATGTGAACTAGAAGATGATGAAATAGCTAACGATCTTTCAACAGATGAATATGATGGTGTGATATCAGATATTGATTCCGTATATAATCAAAATGCATCAGATTTGAGTGAAAGTGATAGTGATGAAACTAATGATAATGAAATCACAGAAAGCTTTAACACTAAGCACGGAAAATACGTGTGGATAGACCTGATTCCAAATTTAGATAATACTAGAAGACGTGCAGCTCAAACCATTATAGATACTAAATCTGAACCAACTCTTTACGCAATTACAAGAATGACATCTACAGAATCATCATTCGATTTGCTTATGCCCAGGGAGATCGTTAAAATTATCATAGATATGACTAATTTAGAAGGTAAATTATAAATTTACATTGGAATATGTTTTTTACAATGTAGGAGCTTCATATTTATTTTTGTAATTTAAGAGTTTCTGTTTATGGCAAAAACTGGAAGCCAGTTGACGAGATATCAATGAAGGCGTATTTTGGTATTCTTTTGTTGGATTGTGTATTTCGTTCGCATGGTGAAGCTTTGGAAAATTTATGGGATGATAGAAACGGAAGACCTATTTTCAAAGCAACTATGCCACTTTATAGATTTCAAAACATAACAAGAGTTATTCGTTTTGATAAAAAAAAGCGAAAATTGAAAGACGTGCTCGAGATAAACTTGCTCCAATAAGAAACCTTTGGGATCGATGGGAACATAAATTACGGAAACTGTATAATCCTGGTCTATGCGTAACAATTGATGAGCAATTAGTTACATTTCGAGGAAGATGTCCCTTCAAACAATTTATACCATCAAAACCTCGCAAATATTGGTTAAAAATTGGGGCTCTTTGCGATTCGGACACTAATTATGCGTGGTCAATGCAGGTGTATACAGGTTAGGACAGAAATTGCCAACCAGAAAAAAATCAAGGACGTCGCGTAGTTTTGGATTTGCTAAAGGATTTAAAAGGTAGAAATGTCACCTGTGAAAATTTTTTTAATTCTCATGAACTTGGCATTGAGCTGTTAAAAAAAATTAACAATCGCTGGTACCGTTCGAAAAAACAAAACCTTCCTTCCACCTAAGTTTACCGACCTAAAAGGAAAACCACAACATTACTCGCAATTCTTTTTCGATGTAACCAACAATACAACAATTGTGTCATATGTGCCAAAAAAAGAATCGTTCTGTAATTTTATTGAGTACATTACATCATAGCGCTGAAATTGTTTCTGATACCAAGAAACCCGAAATGATCCATTTTTACAACGGAACGAAGTCCGGCGTAGATACACTTGATCAATTAGTCCGCAACTATACTTGCAAGCGCCGATCAAATAGGTGGCCACAATCCCTATTTTACAACATGTTGGACATTTCCGCATATAATGCTTTTGTTATCTATACTGCCATTGACGCTGAATGGAACAAACAAAAACATTTTCGACGTCGTCTTTTTTTGGAAGAATTAGGTAATGCCCTTGTACACGATGAAATATCACTCGTTCCATAATGCCGAGAAGCAGTTTTGCCAAGTCGACTGTACGAAGTTTGCAGAAGGAGGATAAAGTTGTTGCGAAGAGCGCTCTAAAGAGGGGCCGACGCTATATATGCTCCCAACGTTCATCCAGTACAAAATATTCAAATAAATGTACTAGCTGCAATTATTTTATATGCAAAAGCAATTCAAATGTAATATTTTCATGTGGAAACTGTAAAAATGATGCATAAGTTAATGTTTTTATAATAAATTACTATTGGACAAAATTGACCCACTTACACCTTATACGTATTTTTTTTTTACACAGGATAAGGGTTAACCTCAATTTTTGCGTCCTGTAGTTTGATTGCGAGGTTTATAGACATATAGACGGACGGTCGGACGGACGGGAATCTCCTAATCGACTCAGAAAGTGATTCTAAATCGAAACTAATTCTGAATCGAATTGGTTGTTACAAATATCAGCTCAAACTTTTTACACCCTCACCACATAGTTAAATAGGGTATTAGTAATGTTAAAACCACCAAATTCGCTTTTAGTGGCTTAAAAAACGAGCGTTACCATTGAACCAATGAAGATAGTGACATGAAATTTGGCACAGAAATCAAAAACAGTACCAACATCCTGAACACAGGGTAACAGCCAGAAGGGCGAATATACCAAAATCCACTACGGAAGTGATTTTTCGTCGATCGGTAGAAAAAAAAAACGGGTCTATCTGAAATGTTGTTGGTAGTTACAAACATCAGCACAAACTCATTATACCCTCATCGGGTACAGAAGTCACCTTTGCATTTCAAAATTGTATTTTGTTTGTGCTTGCGATGCACAGTCGAACACGTGGACGGGCGTACTTCGCTAAATCGACTCAGAAAATGACACTGTGTGGAGCAGTACACTAAAAGGTGGATCTATGTCAAATATTTTTGGTAAATAGTTATCAATGTTGATTTCAACTCTCATATTTTTTTCTTTCATTAAAATTTTATTTTGCCATACTCATATTCTATATTCATAGTTGGGTCAAGATTATGAATTGTTATTTTAATTTAGTATTTTATGATTTATGTCCCTTATTGAGTAAATCATGCAAAACATATGGAAAATTATAAACAAATAATAATGAAAATCAATTGTATGTGATTTTCAAGTGAACTAAACAGCAATTACACTTAAACGTCAATGACATTTGACACAGGAGACAAATGCATCATAAATGCATTAATATGATACAAAAACAAAAAAGAAAACAAGCCATGTGTAGTACACTGACAATACGAAACAGTGCCAACATGGCTATTTTAAGATACAAACCAACAAACAGACCATGTGAATATTTTTTGGCTTTCTTTTGTTATCGTGCGAGGGGAAATTAGCAAAAAAAAAAAGCTAACTGACTGGTGAGGCCTAATGTGTTTTGGCCATCTGTAACATAAACAGCCAGCAACATAGAATACCTCCCATACTCATTTATACTCATATAGACAAGTTTATGGATTTTATGATCTTATGAACAAAATCAGATAAGACCATATTTTATGAGTGAATTCCATGAAATTATTTTTATGTTATTTTTCGTCTCGTAATTTTTCCGGTATTTGAAAGCATGAAAAAGTGTTTTTATGTGGAAAACAAAACAAAAATGTTCATCTATTCATGGCTGGAAAATTCATAATTCATCAACTGTTCGATGTAACAAATAGTTTACTGTGAATAAAAAAAAATACATATCGTTGGCTAAAGTGGTAAATGACATTAAATTTAACTCTGCTATAATAAACCATATTTGCTTAGCTGCTTATTTCTAGTAAAACTTCTTTCAATATCACTCTCACTATAGTTGAATTGCTTATGCCACGTCTGTAATACGCACTTTTTCTATTAAAAAAAAATCATTTTTTAAGATATGAATCCACACAGTGATATGATTTTAATGATTCATTAGATCTTAATGACGTGGTTTGTAGATTTTGGAAATGTCAATATTTACTCTGACACGTCATTCAGTATACATAGAAAAGAGATTCATTGTGGTTTCGGAATTAATTGGCAACCGAATTACTATGAAGTTCATAACCGAATTCTGCGTTGATAACTACTAAAATTCTGTTGGTATAACAGCAAATATTTCATCACAATAGAAATGGTTCACTGTTATTAAATTTCTCTTGATACACTTGAAAATACAGCTGTTTAACTTCCGAACAATTCGGTAGCCAATTAGCAGGTACTGAATTAATATTTAGTCCAACAGATTAGTCCAAAGCCTACTGCAATTTGTAACAATTTAGTTCGGCTATAACTACCAACACTGATTTATAAGTCCCAATTTTTATATGGAATGTGTGGATTCCAAAACTGATAGTAGTTTTTCTTACAACGGCTTTAGTCTATAAGTTATAGATGAATATATTCGTCCAAAGTCATTATTGTTCCACAAAAAGTTTATATAACTGAAAAACTAGAGCTGATGTAAAAAACAATGAACAGATTTTAAATAAACGTAACCCAGTTATCCCGTCTGCATCTTGAAATCACGCTCATTCACAAAATAAACCTGGGTAAACTTAAGAGTAGTATATTTGTGCCCGTTCTAAATCACTTTTTCAGTACATTTGGTAGAGCATATTTAGTTCCAATTTTCACCGCAAGTAGCATCGCAGAGGGCGCCACCATACTCACCATATTTAGTAGAAACTCACACCATATTCAGTTTACTTGTAGTTGAAAACCTAATGTTTAGCAAATCTCACACCCATATTCACCTTATTTATAGTTAGCATTACTTTTAGTTATGTTGAATTTCACTTGCGGCGCACTCTAAATATTCCAGTGCATCTTTTAGGAAGACCGCACTGGTTTTTGGCTGGCAGCGCTATTTTTAGAAGAAAAGCAATCCATTTCAGTAAGAATTTTTCTGTTAACTTTGAATTTAAATACATTATTGCCTGTTTTCTCAATAGGCGATTATCTTTTATCCCAACGAGAAACTGCCGATTAAAGAAATTTGTTTTTCTCAATGTCTGGTTTGCTTCTATTTTGTCGCAAAGCTAACCGGCACTCATCTGCCAGTTATTTATTTATCGGACAGATAAATTATTCTCCCAACTTTCATATCAATTTCGAGAGGCATTGCCAAGTGAAAATAGTTCTTCCAACTTTCATACGTATTTTGAGAGGCATTGCCAACTGAAAATAATGTTTTTGTCGGTACATTGAGAAAACCAAAATTCTTAAGCGGCAGTTTATCGGTCCAATAAATTTATGTCCTGGTTAAGTAACAGACAGTTTGACGAAACATTGAGAAAACCGGCATATATATATTTTATCGAGGTTTTTTTTAGAGCTGACAATATATTTTTCATTCACAAAACCCATTTTTTCAGATTCATATGAGAAAATATTCGTGTTGCGGCAGCAACTTAATTTAATGTGTTATGGTCGTAACACTAGTCGGATATAAAATAACGAAACTCCAATGCTTTTCCAATTAATATAATGACATTTATTTTCGAATTGTGAGGTTATGGCATTTATTAATGAAGTAAATGGTTTTTCTTTCTTGGGTTGTGTTTTATTACTAAAATAAACATTTCATTATAAATTGTCCACGTTCAAAAGTAAATTACTTACTTTAATTATATCCTCCTCTGGTTAAATTGTATATAAAAAAGAAACAAATCGCGACCAATTCAAAATGTGCACCATCCATGGTTGAAGGCGATGGATGGTGCCTATGATACAAAATAAATTAGTGGTCAACGTAGGGTTTCTTTCTATTGAATTATTCTAATATATTTTTTTTAATACCACTTTTCAGACTTTAATAACTATCTACTAAATTTGTTATTACATCAGACCAATTTTTTATTTTTTTTTTTTTCAAATATTAACAATCAAATCTTTATTTTTTTTCAAATATTAACGATTTTCAAAAAAAAATTTTATAGGTTTTCAATTTTTTCTTTAGGTTTTCAATTTTTAATTTAAGCTTTTAATTTTTAGTTTCTATTTTAGTTTTTAGGTTTTCAATTTTTAATTTAAGTTTTTAGTTTTAAGTTTTTTAATTTTAGTCTTAGTTTTTCAATTTTTAGTTTTTTAGTTTTTTAATTTTTGTTTTTTGATTTTTCAATTTAAAATTTTTAGTTTTTAGTTTTTATATTGGCTTTTCAATTTTTAGTTTTTTAATTTTTTATTTTTCAATTTTAAAGTTTTAGGTTTTAGTTTTTATATTTGCTTTTCAATTTTTTAGTTTATGTTTTTAGTTCTTAAATTTTCAATTTTTAATTTAAATTTTTAGTTTATAGTCTTTTTAATTTTAGTTCTTAATTTTTAGTTTAATTTATGAAACATTTTTTAATACTTTCATACTTTGATTTAATATACAAAATTAGGAACGTGAAACAAAAATTCTTACAATTATTATTCCACACAATATTAGAGATTAAATTAAGGAGGTTGTATATTTCTTTCAATACCATGTTTTTTCTTACTGAATACACATATAAAAAGTGTACAAATAAATGGTCTTTAACAAGCTAAGCAGCTCTAAAAAACCTCAATAGAATATATAAAATGTAATTAAATTCAAAGTTAACGGATATATTTTTACTTAATAAAGCTAATATATATTGGAATAATTCAATAGAAAGAAACATATAGACTTGAATAAACGAATATTTTCTCAAATTAACCTAAAAAATGGGTTTTGTGAATGAAAACAATGCTATCAGCTCAAAAAAAAAACCTCAATAGAATATATAAAATGTATTTAAATTCAAAGCTAACAGAAAAATTCTTACTGAATTGAATTGCTAATCTTATAAAAAATAGTGCTGCTAGCCAAAAGCTAGTGCTGTCATTCTAAAAGATGCGCTGGAATATTTAAAGTGCGCCATAAGTGTAATTCAACATAACTAATAGTATTGCTAACTATAAATAAGGTGAATATGGGTGTGAGATTTGCTAAACATTAGGTTTTAAACTCCAAGTAAGTTGAAAATGGGTGTGAGTTTTTGCTAAATGTGGTGAGTATGGTGGCGACCTCTGCGATGCTACTTGCGGTGGCAATTGGAACTAAATACGCTCCACCAAATGTACTGAAAAAGTGATTTAGAACATGCACAAATATACTACTCTTAAAACAGGTTTGTATTTAATGTGGGTAAATTGGGCATCATTGCGTCAAGCTATGGCCTAAAATTTGGAGACACCTCTAAAATTTTTTTAAAATTCGGTGCGTTTTGTTGTAATAATTTAGTATTCAATTTCTGAAATTACTTACTTTTTCAAATGTTTTGTTAACATTTGTTATAAATAGTGCAATAAATGCAGATATTAATGTAAATGTAAAATCCAAGTGGAGGGTATGAAAGATTAGCCATAGCTAAATTCAACACACTTACTTGTTTTAATTCAATCTAAATACCACGGCATTTCTCCTAAACTACAAGCTGTGCTTGTACCGAGACTTAAGATAGTATAAAATATGGTATATGCGGACTATACGAAAAGAATTTCCGAAAATAACTTTTGAGTTCAAAATTAATATATATGTACGAAAATGCTATAGAATTTTGCGGTTACACGCACGGCGTTTTTGTAACGTGAGCTCAAATTGTTGGCTTCTTCTTGAATATAAAAACATAGCTACCATTTATTAAGATCGCTTAACCCATTTTTTTACCGCCGTGTTTTTGAACACAGGTTTATCATATCTCGAATTTGAGAGAATATAAAATTTGAATATATATAAAAATATAAACCATTAAATGTGTGTATGTGTGTGTGTGTATGGGGGAGGGGTGCTTAGGGTTTAGTCTATTACTAAAAATACAAAATATTGTCGAAATATTTTCGTAACCTCCTTCGTTTTGTTGAAATATATCCAAAAATCATTAATTTTTTAAAATAATTATTTAATATGTATAAAAAATAAAAATTATCATATATGTATATATTGTAGTGTGTTGCCAAACGTCCAAATAAGAACACAAGCCATTTTAGCCACCCCATAGGTGAATATATTTGGCGCTAGATGGCAGTAAATATTGGCATGTGTTTCACCACACGTTGGTACTTATAGTGCCTTTTGACATTTGATATTTTTGTTGTACCAGTAGCAGTGTGTTTCTTTATTGAGCAGACTTTTTTTATTGTAATACATCATTTTATGGTATTATTTTTTCTTATTTTTTTTTTAAATAATGTCACGCCGAATTTACCTCACAAAAGCAGAATTGCAATTGCATTATAGATAACCGGAGCGGAGCGTTGATGGTAATGATATTAATTTGTGGTGTGCAGATATGAAAAATTATATACATATCTGATATTGTGCTGATGTTTGTAACTACCAAAAATATTTGACCTAGACCCGTGTTCTATTATACCGATCGACTCAGAATCACTTTCTGAGTCGATTCAACGATGCCCGTCTGTCCGTCCGTCCATCTGTGTATTCATGTAAACCTTGTAGTCAAACTACAGGTCGCAAATACGAATATACAGACGGACGGATACACGAACGGACAGACGGAAATATATAAAAACGGACGAACGGAAATCATTAAAGCGACGCAGAACTCATTATGACCTGACCACAAAGAGGTATTGGGTGCAAATACACCCAAATGCCTAAAGTTGTCAGTTAAATCGAAGCATAACAAAACGTTTCAATTTAAAATGCATAGTTTAAGTTTTGCTCCATTTACGTATAAAATTATGCTCATCAGCGACTCAGTGATGTGCTAATCCTCGAGGATCATTAAATCGAGAAATAAGTGTCGTATGGAAAAACCTCATCCGTATTGTGCAGTAACTATTTTCATGGTTGCCAGATCTAAAAACGACCGCTTATTAGAATTTATTAGAATCGTTTAGACTCGAATGCAGATTTCATTGCTATATTTGGGATCTATAACTTTCGCATTAATTTAGTAGTATTCCTGCACAGGTTTCGTGTAAGATATGATTAGTCCAATTCTCTATTTATTGTAGTCCCTTCAAATATATTGTTTGTCATTATGATTGCAAATACGTGAAGATAGGCGCCGATCACCAAGCGGCAGCAACATTTCAGAGCAAAAAGCTTAGAAGGAATCGAACTTATAAGAATAAGTTTGCGAAGAATAAAGAAGTGTGCGTAGAAAGTATGTGTAGAAGAAAGTTGCATATTCTGATTTTTTTAAATAAATTCCTATAAGAAGTTTTGAAAAACATCACATAACATTTGCCATCAAACAGTGTAACGTCAAAATTTAATCGGTTTCTCAAATACAGCATGTAACTACAGCTGTAATAAGGTATTCCAATGAAGTTTCAAAAAATGTAAGCGGCATATAGATTAACAATATTTTAATAGATGGCTTTTCACTCTAGTCTGGAAGTTAATGGGTCCAACATGAACGCCAGGTCAAACATGTTTTACCCAAGAAAGAAAAGCATTATTCAATATTTGAGTTGATCATTTCAACTTTTGATGTTGTTGAAACATATTTACTATTTATTAAGACATTATATAAAAACAAGTAAGAGTGTTAAATTCGGCTGTGCCGAATCTTTGATACCCCCCACCTCGGTTTGAGTATTGATAATAAATGTAAACAAAATATTGGAAAAAGTAAACAATTTGTTAATCTTAATATCAAATTATTTCAGCAAATTCTTTGGTTTGATCTGAATTTTTGTTTATTCCAAGAGTTGGTATATAGAGCTCTCTCACATTGGTAATTCGCTCTCCAGCGAGGAAAGATCGTTTTCTCTTTTCTATTATTTCGCATAGAAGAAAACACGTTTCAGTGTTTGTTTTTTGGTCATCGAGGTTGCTGATCGGCATGCATTTAGGTTATACACCTATGTGCATGCGTTTCCCGTTATATGACATAATTAGTTAATTATTTTTTAGTTTAAGTTTTTGCAAATTATATAGCTCGCCCTAACCTCCATTGCGAAGGTGATGGTTGTGAAGGGTGGCTATACGCATTAAATCGTGCTAATCTGAGATGGCTGTATAGTTTCTTTTAACTGGCCAAAAATTCTTCATTGCGGCCCTATAGGTCGGATCGAGTAAAAAAATAATAACCAAAAAAAGCTCTCTAAATTTTTTTGTTGAAATAATGCAATATTTGGAAAATAAAAATTTTTTTTACATAATAAAAAGAAGTTTTCACTATTCCATCAATGGAAATACACAATATAATACAAAATCTAACCCAGTGATGCCAACTTTTGATTTTGAATGAAATTAAGTTAATAAAATACTACTACCTAAGAATATTTATCGAACTTCAATGTTTTGGGTTTTACCTTGCCTACCATGAAGTCAAATTTTGAAGTCATCATGAACACTGGTTCAAATTTTCTAATTTAAATATAATTAGAAATCTGAATTCCAATTTTAGAATTGATATTTTCTTAAATTGGAATGGAAATTTTAAAAGGTGCAATTTTAAATTTATGTCAATAGTTAAAAATGCTTTAGTAATTATAAAAAATTTTTAAAAATTATATGTAACCGCAATCAGATATTGTGTAGGTAAAGCAGAATAATAATTTTATATATCTATATAGAACTGTTTTGAAAATGTTGACATTCGTGTTAAAATAGAAATAACGATTGCAAAGTTAATTAGAACAAAAATTGCGGCGTTATCTACTGTGGCATAGCAACACTGAGCGAAATGAAGTGTGATATCTAATTGCAAATGTTGACATTCATGTTAAAATAGAAATAACGATTGCAAAGTTAATTAGAACAAAAATTGTGGTGCCATCTACTGTGGCATAGTCACACAGAGCAAAATGAAGTGACACTCTGTTTGTTTATGCAAAAGTTATGTATTTTCCCTAAAACGAAATAAATATTAGAGAATTTTATATAAATAAAATAATATACCGATTTATTTCTAACATGCGGTTATTATGAATATACATGTATAGTATATATATATGTGTATTATTTTGTTATTTAGTATATGTATGTAAGTACATATGTACATATATGTAAATATTACACACAAAAACTACAACATCAAAAGTTATTTTCGTGTTTTTCTTTAAATAAATTAATATAAAAAATTTTGTTTGGTAAATTTACATTGCTTTTTTTTATATTAACTCGTAGTGCCTGCTTGTCGAAAAAAATTTGGATTGATTTTTAACCCCTTTCCCGCGACCCAATCGATCTGAAACTTTGCAGGCAGGCTCATGGCAATGAAAAAAATTATCTAACAAATTTTTTTGGTAATGCCAAAACAATAGAAACTTTAAAAATTTTCTACCAGAGTTGGAAAAAAAATGCAAAGGGCTAGTTTTTATAATATTATTACCACAACGACCACAAAAACAAGAAGTCCAGCTATGACAACAATACAACATTTAGAATAACAACAAGAACAATATAGAAACATCATATTTTTAATTTTTTTTTTTACTTTTTCAGACATTTCCCTGAATCTGTTCAACCGATTTAAATGATTTTTGAATCAGAAAACTTCCCATGATCTTGGTGAACCATTTTCACTAAAAAGGAATACCCTAGCTGTCCTATTCAGGCCGTGATCGTGACGAGAACAACATAGAAAATCGTATTTTTTCAAGACTTTTTTATTTCTTCAGATCTCGGGCCCTATTCCACCGATTTGGACGATTTTATACAGCAAGCTTCTCAGAAAGTCAGTGAATCATTTTTTATGCAAGCGAGCACCCTAGCTACCCGATTGAAGTTATCATCGTAATTTCCACAGACGGACAGACGGACATCGCTACATCAACTCCGCTTGTTATAAGGATTACAAATATATATAATTTATGGGGTTCACAATTTTTTTTACTAATTATTACAAATGGAATGACAAACTTATATACATCCTCTGCATACTGGGGTGGATGGTATAAAAATAGTAGTGCATAGAAGTAAATTTCATTATATTGTAACTATATATATGTAAATATGCATTTACCTTTGATCAGGAACAAAATAATTCAAATACTATCCTCATAGTTTTGATATGGTTGCGAACAGTTCAATAGCTTTTGAACCAACGATATGTTGTGTGTATGTATGTATATGTAGTGTGGATTACAAATGAAGATGATGATATTTGTTTATATGTTTGTTGCTTACACTAATGTGGTTTATACACTGATAGTTTTATGTTTCCCATTAATATTGTTTAATGAATTTTGCCATTGGGAAATAACTAACGAAACATTTCATAAAATCTTTGTAACATGTTTCATTTTAAAATAATATCAATGAAAAACATCATTGAATAAATCAAAATTGCGTACATCACAAGAAATATATATCGTGCAAATTGCGCCAAATGAATTTAGTTGTTAATTTTTATGAAATATTTTGCTTCCATAATATTAATTGAGCTTTCGTATAAATTATGAAAGATTCATAAATGGTGAACGAGTTAAGCAGTTTTCTTTTCTGAGTTTGCAATTCGTAGTCCAATTTATGGAATTTTTCCATGGCAACTACATTCTTCTTAGCCAAATTCGGTCGATTTTTTAAGTCATCGTTGAATTGGTCGAATAAGTTGGAATAATATTTTTTCCCCTTTTGAATCAAACCAACTGTGACTATGACGTTGGTGGCCGATAAGCCTTCTTCAGCGCCGATTCGTTTGGAGAAATCTATCGCTTAGACTCTGGTGTGTTCTAATAAAGTCCGTTTCACAATCATAAGAACTCCAGAACGGTGCATTGTATAGTACAGTGCTTCTCAAACTTTTTCATATTGCGGCTCCCTAAATTCCGAAACAAAAGTTTGTTTTTTAATTGAATTTGATATTGATATTTTATTGGTGCAAACAAACTCATTCAGACATGGAAACATTTCCATATTTCCTTCGTTAATAGATTTAACCATGAACAAAGTTTTTGTTGAAAAGCAATAAGTTTTGTATTTAAAACTAAAGTATTGGTTTTTTTTCCCTGCAGAGAAAGATTTAATTCATTTATTTTAGCAAAAAAATCTGCTAAATATGATGCTAAACACATCCAACTTTCATCACTAAAGTGCGTAGCAAGATCTGGTTTGTTATCTAAAAGAAATTATCGTAACTCATCTTTAAGTTCTAAAATTCTATTTAAAACTTTTCCACGTGAAAGCCACCTTACTTCAGTATGATATATGTAACAAAATCTCATGCACTGATCCCATCTCCTTACATCAAATATTAAACAATCTCGAGTTTACAGCACGATTTTTTACAAAATTAACCATAGTCACTCAAAATTTCACTGAGTTCGGAACACATTCGTCGAAAAACCTAATGTTCTCTGTGTATTACGCAGTGAATATGTTGCGCATCTGGTGATACTTTTTGTACTTCTGCTTTGAATCCAGAAATTCTCCCAGTCATCGCTGCTGCACCATCTGTACACACTCCTACACATTTTGACAATTCAAGTTTATTCTCTGAAAAGAACTCATCTACTTTTACAAAAATATCAATACCTCTTGTCGAAGTTAATAGCTCCCGAAAAAAAAGAAAATCGTCATGAATTTGGAAGTCATACTGATATCTTACAAAAACCATTAACTGCGCGTAATTTGTTATATCAGTAGATTCATCAATTTGTATCGCGAAGAAGTTGCTCTGTTTAATACGAGATATTAATTGGGTTTTAATGTTATATCCCATGCTATCAATTCTTCTTTTCATAGTAACGTTTGAGATAAGAATAGACTTCAAAGGATTAGCAATTTTTTCACTGTATATAGTTTCACAAATTTTAATTGCTGCTGGTAATATAAGATCTTCTCCTATCGTATAAAGTTTTTTTTTTTTTGCAATTAATAGGGCAACTTCGAAAGATGCTTTTAGAAGGTCATCATTAAGTTTTGTATATTTTGTAAGAGAACCAGTTTGTTCCTTTTTATCTGCTGCCTTTCTTTGATAAAATTCGAGTGGCTTACTTTGGTATTCTGGGTGCAAAGTAGTTAAATGACGCAGTAGTTTTCCTGGCCTCATACTATCGTTTGATAGTTGGGTGAAACAAATTACACACATAGGTCTTTCTTGATTATTAAATGTTGACGAAATAAATCCATATTTCAAATAATCAGTATTATATTTACGATTTTTCAATTGAGGTGTATTATCTGCGGCGACTTTTCTCTTATTACCAGTTGTCGATGTTGAAGTAGAAGTTCTGGTTCTTGTAGATGTTCAGATGTAAGTTCTATTAATTCATGTACACTTTCATAATTTTCTCGCTCTTTAGATATTTTTATTAGCCACTTATGCATTTTTAAACCCGTACTAAAATCGTTAAAATTTTAAGAAAATAATAGTTAAATTTACCACCTAATTAAAAGAAATAATAATAAATACCTTGAATATAGAAAGAAATATAATTATTTTATAATATTTAATTATACTTTTTTTGCTCTAATATATTCATTTTTTTAACTTTTTTAATATTACATAAAAAAAAACTACAAAAATCGTCAATGTTGAAAGCACATCACTAAATGAAGATAAAATTTACAAATGTGCTTCTTTTTGCAAACTAACTAAGCCTACTGCGGAAATAAATTTTTCAATTTAATAAAATTCTAGGAAGTTAAAAAATGTGCTTCTGTGTAGCTAAGCCTACTACGAAATCTAATTTTATAAAATTTAACAAAGTTTAAAAATATGCTTCTGTGTAACTAAGCCTACCGTGAAATTTACTTTGAACAAATTTTACGATTTTAAATTTAGGAATACACCATTTTCAAAGAATTTTATAAAATAAAAAAAAATATTTTAAAGACTAAATACATAAATGTAGAAATACTTAAATGTTTTGCGGCTCCTTTAAAAAAGTTCTACGGCCTCCTAGGGGGCCGCGGCTCACAGTTTGAGAAGCACTGGTTTAGTAAGAATACTTCTTAGACGAACTCTGTAGCTATTGAAACGTACAGACGGCAAGAGCTAAACTTTTTTGTATTAACGGATTAAAACTGTTAGTGTTTTACAATTATAAGGTCAAATAGTAAAATTATAGTTGGCAGTGTCGTCAGTGTGTTAAAGTTATTAAATATTTAAATATTTGAATACCTTCTACACCTCAGTCGCAGAGGGTATATATAGGTTTATTATTCCGTTTGTAACGCATAGAAATAAATTCCGGAGACCCCAAAACCATATATTTTCTTGAGCATTATAACAAGGGAAGTTGATTAAGCGATGACCGTCTGTCCGCCTGTCCGTCTGTCTGAGGAAATCACGATCACGCCGTCAATATCTAAGCTAGACAGTTCGTTTTTGTATAATATTGTTTATTAACTTCCCAAAGGAGTTCCTATTTAAGCTCGTCAATATCGGTTAAAGGGGGTCACGAGTTATGAATGAAACTTTTAAAAATTCTTGAAAAATTAAAATTTCTCAGTGTGTTTGTTGTTTTTCTTAAGAAATGTTGTACATGTTGTAGTCCTTTTTATTGTTGAAGTCATGGCAGTTGTGTGTATATTAATTCTGCACGTGTCACACTGGCTTAAGCAAGTATTACCATAAATTTTTTACCGTTAAAATTAAATATTAAAAATTAAAAATTGAAAATAAAAAATTAAAAATTAAAAATAAAAATTAAAAATTCAAATTTTAAAATTAAAAATAAAAATTAGAAATTAAACACTAAAAATTAAAAATTAAAAATTTTAAATTAAAAATTAAAAATTTAAAATTAAAATCAAAATTAAAATTAAAATTAAAATTAAAATCAAAATTAAAATTAAAATTAAAAATTGAAAATTAAAAATCAAAAATAAAAATTAAAAATTTAAAATTAAAAATTAAAAATTAAAAATTAAAAATTAAAAATTAAAAATTAAAAATTAAAAATTAAAAATTAAAAATTAAAAATTAAAAATTAAAAATTAAAAATTAAAAATTAAAAATTAAAAATTAAAAATTAAAAATTAAAAATTAAAAATTAAAAATTAAAAATTAAAAATTAAAAACTAAAAACTAAAAATTAAAAACTAAAAACTAAAAATTACAAATTAAAAATTAAAAATTAAAAATTAAAAATTAAAAATTAAAAATTAAAAATTAAAAATTAAAAATTAAAAATTAAAAATTAAAAATTAAAAACTAAAAATTAAAAACTAAAAATTAAAAATTAAAAATTAAAAATTTAAAATTAAAAATAAAAAATTAAAAATTAAAAATTAAAACTTAAAAATTAAAAATTAAAAATTAAAAATTAAAAATTAAAAATTTAAAATTAAAAATTAAAAATTAAAAATTAAAAATTAAAATTAAAAATTAAAAATTAAAAATAAAAAATTAAAAATTAAAAATTAAAAATTAAAAATTAAAAATTAAAAATTAAATATTAAAAATTAAAAATTAAAAATTAAAAATTAAAAATTAAAAATTAAAAATTAAAAATTAAAAATTAAAAATTAAAAATTAAAAATTAAAAATTAAAAATTAAAAATTAAAAATTAAAAATTAAAAATTAAAAATTAAAAATTAAAAATTAAAAATTAAAAATTAAAAATTAAAAATTAAAAATTAAAAATTAAAAATTAAAAATTAAAAATTAAAAATTAAAAATTAAAAATTAAAAATTAAAAATTAAAAATTAAAAATTAAAAATTAAAAATTAAAAATTAAAAATTAAAAATTAAAAATTAAAAATTAAAAATTAAAAATTAAAAATTAAAAATTAAAAATTAAAAATTAAAAATTAAAAATTAAAAATTAAAAATTAAAAATTAAAAATTAAAAATTAAAAATTAAAAATTAAAAATTAAAAATTAAAAATTAAAAATTAAAAATTAAAAATTAAAAATTAAAATTTAAAAATTAAAAATTAAAAATTAAAAATTAAAAATTAAAAATTAAAAATTAAAAATTAAAAATTAAAAATTAAAAATTAAAAATTAAAAATTAAAAATTAAAAATTAAAAATTAAAAATTAAAAATTAAAATTTAAAAATTAAAAATTAAAAATTAAAAATTAAAAATTAAAAATTAAAAATTAAAAATTAAAAATTTTAATTCATTCTTTCTTTCCAGTTTCTTAACTGTTTTTATTATTTTTGTTTTTTTGTATTGAATAAAATTATCTTAAAATTTTCTTATTTAATGTTAATAATTTGTAGCCAAGAATCATTAGATTTTTTTTTATATTATCGTATGACTTCTAGGGTCTCAAAACAGGATTATAGGGATCAAACTTTGGATATTGTTATGATGCCGACTGCGTTAAACAATGAACTTCATTGGTGTTCTATGTAGTACTCAGGTGTTTTCTACTCGAGTAAAAGAAAAATAATAAAATTTTTCAAATAGTAATTAATTCTTTTTAAGCACTAACAAGAAAATCATATAACTGTAAATTTAATATGAAACAAATTCCTAAAATGACAAAGTGCCATAAAGGAGCCAGAGTTAATCTTGCTATTAAAAACATGTATATCCATTGGGAAAGGGTTTTATTTTCATCCACTTTACAATCTTAATATATTGAATAAAATCAGCTTAGGTTACATTTTCCGACGATAAAATTGGCTATAAAAATAGGTGTTATTTTAGTCCTTTTTTTAATATTATTCTTCTTTTTTTAAATCATATCAGTACAATTTTTCATGAAAAGATATAAAAAAAACTCTTATAAAATCTACGAGATAAACTAAACGATACCATTTCATTTATATGGCGCAAGAAATTTCTACCAGTGTATTGCTTCGATTATTGTTGTTCTTTTTCTGATGTCTCTGATGACCACATGACCAATTGGCCCCAAAAATGGTAAGACCTCTTGTATTTGTATTATTTTTTTTTTTTTAATATTTTTTTTTTTTCAATTGTTAACAAACAATGAATACACACTTACTCTCTCGTAATACTTAGAAAGTCATTGATGCCAACCAGAAAGCATGGCTATCAAAACAATTTCCTTTATACACTCATACATGCTACTTACTCGTACTTTGGGCACAGGTGATGATACCCCCATTCAGAGATGAGTTTAAACGATATGCGCACATGTCGCTACGGTTTGTAGGCCATAGTTTTGTTAATTTTTGTTGTTGTTATCAGAAAGTTAATTGTTTGTTAGAAATTTTTGTTGGCAGCCCTGAGAAATATTTGAAATATATTTGGAAAATTTAATTTCACTGTAATTTATAGTTTAGTTTTCTGGGAAACTTTTGAGGCATTTCGCTTAAACTGATGCGCTGCATAAATATTAATGAATATTAAACTAACTGGCCGTACGTATTTGGCTATTACGGTTAAGAATTTAAGTCGGCGCTAATGCTTAATCTCTGCCCGATTAGAAGCTATTATGGCTTTGCTGTGCCACAATTTTTTTAGTTGACTGCCGCATAGAAGAACATACAAGAACAGGAATCTTGAGAACTGGTCATAGAAATTCTTGATACTTTGATTTTTTAAAATTTAATAAATTTATTATATGTTATACGATATAAATCGAATCGAATTTTTAAATGGGTAGTGAATATATTAAACATAACATTACGTATTTTAATATTTAAAATAATATTTAATAATAATATCTTATACTTAATGTTAGTAATATTTAATTTTAATTTTATATATATTACTAGCTGTTTTTACCCGGTCTCCCCAAAAATTTGTATGGGATTTGGGAATTTGTTCATGATGAGAAAAATTCCCCAATGTTTACGTTTTTGGGGAGTAAATTCATTTCTTATTTCAATTTAAAATTTTTGGAGTTGTACACTTACTTAGCTATACTGGTCGAGATTTTTTAATTTTACTACAGCAAAAATACTTCAAAAATATGCTGCGAAACCGCTTAAAGTTTTTTTTTTTGAAGCTTATTTATTTTGTAAACATCAAATATAACGGAATCGATTGCAAATTAAAAGAAAGTTTTAAAAATTGAATTACTTCATTCAATAAATGATCATCATTGAGCAGAGACGTCAAATTTATAGAAGTTTCAAAAATGGAAAGTGAATGCGACATTTACAATTGTGCCGCAAGGTTGGCTTTAAGCAACTACCTATAGTGTATGTTTGGCCTATTCTGCTCAATAGGTAACTATTGCACATACGTAGATTAAATTTATCATAAGAGTTTTCACTGAGCTATGTTCCGCGAGCGAGTCGCGTCCGTGCCCGTGCGTTTGACAGCACGAGAGTAGAAGTTAGCGTCAACTTATTTTAATCGCCAAAATATATATTTCGGATCATTCCAATATTTTAGCTGAGCTTTGTTCGCGTCCGCGTCCGCGAGCCGCTTCCGCGCGTTTGGCAGCCACACCAGTGCAGCCGCGCAGTTGTTGTCAACTAATTTTAATTGCCAAATTATATTTTTCAGATCATTTCGATATTTTGGCTAAGCTGTGTTCCGCGAGCGCGTAGCGTCGCTTCCGCACCTCAATTGCGCGCACTGAAATGATGCTATTGAAAAGAATACAGATATTAAATAAATTTGTTGTAGGACAGATATCGAGAGCAGTATGGGGAATTTGTTCATTTCTTTCGAGCAATTTCTTTTGGGGAATTTGTTCGTCGTGAAGTCATTCACCAAGTCATTCAATAAGTTCATTTTTTTGGTATTTATTCATTGGGGACTAAATACTCGGCGCCTGCTTACCATTACAACTAACTATGCTTATGAATGGATTATTTTGATTGTATGATGTCTAAAAGTTACGAATTTTAGTTATTCTAGAGCTTTGGGATATACAACAATTCTGGGTTTTATTTCTGGTGCATATACATATGTCGATGAGAAAAACAGTCGTTTAAGGAGTTTTAGGTTCCCTGGATTCAGCTTGTCTTAGCCGCCGGATTTCTAGACGCACTTGAGTAGATTCATGCATTTCCGCTTCTCTTAAACCATGCTGAGCTGTGTTCCGCGAGCGCG
Organism: Cordilura impudica; assembly: GCA_963682025.1. NCBI lineage: Eukaryota > Metazoa > Arthropoda > Insecta > Diptera > Scathophagidae > Cordilura > Cordilura impudica. The sequence goes on from OY821519.1 coordinate 125,328,075, forward strand.
TCGAAATAATGCGAATTTTGTTCATTTCTTTTGGGGACCTTTTTTAAATTTGAGGAGTTTGTTCATCGTGAAGTTATTCCCTTGTGTACCAAATTTCAGAGAAATCCGTTGAAAAATGCAAATTTGTATAGCGAAAAAACGTACCAAAAAACAGAAAATGAGTTTTATGAAAAAGTGGGCGTGAAGGTAGGCGTGGCCAGAAATATATATAATCCTACCTTCGCTGGAGTACAGAGACCACGTGTACCAAAATTTAGAGAAAGCCGTTAAAAATAAAAGTTTGCAGTCACACAAAGAAACAAATAAAAGAAAAGAACATAAATTTTATATACATAGAAGTAGGCGCAAAATTAGGCGTGGCCAGTAAGAAGCATATGGCGACTTTGCTTGGAGTACAGAAATTGTGCGTACTAAAATTTCAGAGAGATCCGTTGAAAAATAATAATTTGTATAACGAACAAATATACCAAAAAACAGAAAATGTCTTGTATACAAAACGTGGGCGTATAAGTAGGCATGGCCGCAAGAATTACATGGTGACCTTACCTGGAGTACAGAGATTGTGCATATGAAATTTCAGAGAAATCCGAAAAAATAAAAATTTGTATTACCGAACAAATATACTAAAAACAGAAAATGAACTGTATACAAAAAGTCGGCATAAAGGTAGGCGTGGCTAGTAACAATTATATGGCGACCTTTCCTGGAGTACAGAGATCGTTTGTACCAAATTTCAGAGAAATCCGTTGAAAAATAAAAATTTGTATGGCGAACAAATATACCAAAAAAAAAACGTGAAAGTGGGCGTGGCCGGTAAGAATTATATGGCGACCTTCCCCGGGGAACAGAGATCGTGCGTATCAAATTTTTAGAGAAATCCATTGCAAAATAAAAATTTATATAGCGAACAAATAGACCAAAATACGGAAAATTAATTGTACATAAAAAGTGGGCGTAAAAGTAGGCATGGCCGATAAGAGTCATATGGAAACCTTTTCTGGGGTACACAGATTGTGTGTACCAAAGTTTAGAGAAATACGTTGAAATATAAAAATTTTTATAGCAAACAAATATACCAAAAAACTGAAAATGAATTTTGTATAAAAAGTGGGCGTAAAAGTAGGCGTGGCCAGTATGGAGCATGTGGTGACCTTTCCTGGAGTTTGCAGATTGTATGCACCAAATTTCAGACAAATCCGTTAACCAATAAAAGTTTGTGTAGCGAATAAATATACCAAAAAACAGAAAATTAACTATATACAAAAAGTGGGCGTGAAAGTGGGCATGGCCGGTAAGAATTATATGGCGACCTTTTCCGGGGTACAGATATCGGGTGTGCTAAATTTCAGAGAAATCCGTAATATAATAAAAATTTGTATAGTAGTCAAACAAACAAACAAACAAACAGAAAATGAATTTTATATATGCAAGTGCACCAACTTTTGAAACCGATGTCTTCCCATCGGGATGAAATTTGCGCCAAGGTTAGTCCTATTGGATAGTAGTTTAGACACAATTTTTCAATAAGATCGGTCCAGATCTCTCTGAGTTAGAGGGGATCAAAATTTGACATTTTGGCCAAACAGGTGTTTCTTCTCATCCATGTAACTTATTACCTATTGTTCTTAGAAAATTTTCTCCCAAATAGTTTAGATAGCTATTTCTTTAATATTTCGGAAAAAAATACTTTAAAAAATAAAAAAAAAATTTAGACTGTTTTTGCCTTTTTTTCAAAAAGGGCATTTTTTTTTTCTTAAGAACGCTTAGGATTTTTCCTTTAAAAGCTTTTTGGTCGCTTAGTGGGATGGGAGTGGGATATCTATCAAAATAAGTGTTTTGTAACTCAAGACAACGGTTTTTCAATTTTCACAAATGCACTATTTTGAATATTTTCCTATTTGTGTGTAAAACTTTACAAATAAAACTTATACTGAGAAACTAGACAAATTAACCTTTCCGAAGGTATGTAACACACCTTCATAACATAACAGAAGAGAATGGTTATCTGTAACCTGAAAGAGTTATTTGCAACATTTCAATCTGAACACGAGAATGTTAGAATTGACTTCACGAAATTAACCCAAATGAAGCCAAAACATTGCGTTTTGGCAGAAAGCAGCGGAACTCACACAGTATGCGTTTGCATTTGCCATGAAAATGTTAAACTGATGTTGAAGGAAATCAACTTAAAGTATTTAACAGATGATTCGGCAGAAGATTTACACGATTACCGCGATTGCCACTTAGGTGAATGTACCAATTGCCCGAAAACCACATTCATCAAAGAAAATTTAATCAACTCTTTAGATCGAGAATATATAGAGGAGGTCAAATTTGATTCTTGGATTCAGACTGACAGATGCACATTGAAAACAATCATTTTAAATGTGGATGATTTTGTGGAAGAAATGTGTATAGGATTGCTAAACTTGAGAAACCATGACTTTTTAGTCAAAGAGCAATAGTCATTCTTCAAGAATTTGAAGATACAATTGAAGTTTGGTGAATTCGTTATTTCATAAGATTTCGCATAAAACTATAAATATGTTCTTCAGGATGCCATACAAGCATTCCACTTCAATAACGACCAAGCAACTATATTCACAGTAGTTATTTACTACATGAAAGATGAAAATCTGGAACCCAAAAGTATGGCAATCATATCCGACGATTTAAAACATGATACCGTTGCAGTTTATGAGTACCAGAAGAGAATGCTAAAATTTCTAAAATCTAAATTTACAGTAAAGAAGGTATACTACGTTTCGGACGGAGCTCGTCAACATTTTAAAAACAAAGGTAGCTTGGCAAATCTTATGGCCCATGAAAAAGATTTTGGAATGCCACCTGAGTGGCATTTTCATCCTACTGCTCATGGTAAAGGAGCATATGATGGTATTGGAGCAAACCTTAAAAGAAATGCAGCGAAGTATAGCCTCCAGTGCTCTCATCAAGATCGCATCTTAGATGCGACTGCTTTATTCCATTGGGCAAAGAGTTGTTGTAAAGAAACTAAAATAGTTTTTAGTAGCAAAGAGGATCATCAGGGAACATTGAAAACACTGAAGAGCAGATTCGATGCTGCGGTAACAATCGATGGCACCGCTCAATACCATGCTTTTATACCGCTTGTCGATGGAAGACTCAAGTTGAAAAAGTTTTCTGCCTCTATTCAATGCGATTTCTTTTCAAAGACAACAAATAAACCAGCAGCGAAATCAACAGCTGAACCTAGTAACGCCAAGAAAGGATTGACAAAAAAACGCAGTAAATAAAGGCGACAAAAAAGCTGGATGAAAGACTGGGTATTTAAAAATTTACAAGACTTAAATACTTCATCAGCTAAAATAAATTAAGTATAAAAATAGTTATGATATAAATGGATCTAGTGCAATTAAGATTAAATTTTAATAAATTATTTACCTCTTTTTCTTAATATTATTATTATTTTACATTAATTTAATTATTATTAAAAATAAATAAAAAATAATAATTTTTCAACATTTCTATAGAAAAAAGCGAATTTTTCCCTGAGGTTAACATATTCTGGGTATTACAGTATCGAGGGTATAAAATTTTATTTAGGCATGTTATATACCTTCGGAAAGTTGAGTTTGTCTAGTTTCCCAGTATAAGTTTTATTTGTAAGGTTTTGATAGATATCCCACTCCCATCGCACTAAGCGACCAAAAAGCTCTTAAAGGAAAAATCCTAAGCTTTCTTATGAAAAAAAAAGAAAAAAATGCACTTTTTGAAAAAAAAGGCAAAAATGCTTTAATTTACCAAAAAAAAAAGTCTACAATTTTTTTTTTAAGTATTATTTTCCGAAATATTGAATAAATAGCTGTCTAAACTATTTAGGAGAAATTTTTCTAAGAACAATAGGTAATAAGTTCCATGGATGAGAAAAAACACCTGTTTGGCCAAAATGTCAAATTTTGATCCCCTCTAACTCAGAGAGATCTGGACCGATCTTGTTGACAAATTGTGTCTGAACTACTATCCAATAGCACTAACCTGGGTGCAAATTTTATTCCGATCGGAAGACATCGGTTTCAAAAGTTGGTGCACTTGACATGAAATCCCCCATATATAGATTATTCACATAAATAATTATGAATATTATTTTAGGTGTGAAACTATAGACCATATTTCCTTTCATATTTCCTTTCACAGATTTATACTTCGTGATATTGTTTTCTTTTTAAAGGACTTAAATATTTCAAAGGATTATATTATTCAACAAAATTATTTAAATACTAATAGTAGCCGCAATTAATGCCAAGTAGAGCATAATGATCTTTAGAATTTTATTATAAGTTTTATTTTATCATGTCAGGACAGAGTGCGCCAATAATATCGTTTCTAAATTTTATCCATTTTCAAATTTTTTCTGCAGAAAACAGTTTTCTTCGGCGATATATTAAATTTTTGTTTCCTGGAAGAAAACAATTATTATTAAATCGTATGCCTTCTTCTTTTCGAGTCGTAAAAGTACCAGGAATATGGGCCTTAAATTTCACTTAAATCAGACTAACCTACTTGCGTGGACAAAATACTGCTCCAAAAAGCTCGACCAGTTTCCATACAAACGAATGGAAATATGCACTCCACTCCATCATTTAAAAAAAAATGGTATAATTTTACAGATTTTTGAGTCGTTACATCAATAGATTACTCCATTTAAATGTATCAATATATGTTACTCGTATATGTTTGAAGCATATTTTCCAAAAAATTTTCAAGACACTTGGAAATAAGTAATAGCATTTCAATTTGAATGTACATAGATAGAGTTTATGTTTTAAAAATTATAAAACTTTTCAACTACAAAAGTTGGCTTGTAATACAATTACTCCAACAAGATCAGAAATTTTGTAAAAAGTGTAAAAAAAATTTTTTTACTATGTCTGTAATTAACTATACTCATTAACAATTTTTAACCGTTCCGACCATAATTTTTGCTTCGATATAATAGTACTCGACTGATATTGACTACTTTCCATACAAAGGTGTGAAAATATGCTCTTGTTTGAAGTTTGATGGTATTTTCCGAAAATTTTTCACAAACTTTTATTCCTTAGAGCTGTATTTATATGTAAAGAGAATACTTTCTTCAGATATTAATGGATTTGAAGGAAATTATAATGAACAAACGTTTTTGAATATGATTTGATGAGCGTTGCAAATCCAAGGAAGTTAAATAAAAAGTATGGACATTAAGCCGGCCTTTTAAGCGCCACTGGCTTATATTATTTTTCTACCGGCATTTTACAGAATGCCAAAGGCAGGAGCACTTTCTAATAGTGCTAGTATTTAAAAGTAAAAAAAAGGCAAATTACTCGGCTGAGTGTCACTTTACAATTGAATTTTATTGATTTTCTTATCCTACTTATAAATAAAACAAGTAAGAAAATTATAGTCGGTCTAGACCGACAATACGATACCTTATACCATGCGTTTAGATACCCTATCTCTTAAGCCAAACTAACTGGACATAGAAAATAAGATAAACCAAATTTGAGTGGGATTTTTATTAATTTTTTTGGCAGCAGGTAAGAAAAAGTTCATATCGGATGCTATATCAATATGGGCACTAGGCCTAAAATTGGACCGATCCTGATCATGTTTGGTAAAGTCTCTTCTATTTTGCAAAAATATATACAAACATAATTTGAAAAGAATCAGTGCCCTATATTTGTTTTGATATATTTAAGTGCAGATCGGGAAGCAGCTCTACATGGGGCCTGTGAGTAAGGGTTGTCCCATAGGTATAATTTTTGGACTACTCATTAATGGATATAATAAACGTATACAAACCCAATTTGAGTAAGATCTATATGATAATTTGGATCTTATGGCAATTTATGTCGTTTTCATAGGGGTCATTTGTATGGGGGCTAGGTCTGAACATGGACCGATTCTCACGAATTTCAACATTGTTCATCCTATGGCCGATAAAAGCTTATGTACCAAATTTCATCAAAATATACTCATATTTGCGACCTGCAGTTTGATTACAAGGTTTACATGGACACACAGACGGACGGACGGAAGGACGGACATCGTTAAATCGAATCAGTTAGTGATTCTGATTCGATCGGTATAGTAAAAGATGAGTCTAGGTCAAATATTTTTGGTAGTTACAAACAGCAGCACAAAGTCATTATACCCAAACCACATAGTGGTATAGGGTATAATTAACGGTACTTAAAGCTACTTAAATCTAATTACAAATTATGTTCTAACATTAAGTCTTAAAGCTACAGCTGATTTATATTTACATTTGTATCAGCTGGTTTACATATGTTTTAATATCAGTAATGGGATATTCACTACAAAATACAAAAAAGAAAAAATAGGAAACAGAAAATAAAAAATAATAAGTCCACAAAAAAGTTTTTGTACTGCCGTACTCTATATTCATTGATGTCTCATTAAAAAATTAAGCAAATTCGAATAAAATTGAGCTGTGGGCGAAAAACTACTCGAAAAAGATCATCCACTTTTTATACATATGTGTTGCTCATATTTCAAGTTTGAGATAACTTTACCGAAACTTTGGAAAAAAATGTTTACTGTTTGCAGTTGCAAATATAAGGGCATGAACTGCGGTTGGAAAACTAATACTCGAAACAGCTCGACCACTTGGTACAAATTTGCACCTTTTGAAGTTAACTGTATGAGTTCATTACGTACTTTAAATTTCAAAGAAATGCATTTAATATCATGGGCTCGGACGAACTACTACTCGAAAAGTTCAGCCTGTTTCCATACAAATATATGAAAAAATTCCTCCATGCAAGCTTGACATCTATTTACGAAAAACTTTTAAAACAAAATGTGTAAATGTTTACTCATTAGAGTTGCAAATACGAGGAAATTATGTCCTTAAAACTTCAAAGAATTTTTACCAAAATTGAACTATTGGCGAAGTTCTACTCGAAAAAATCAGCTAGTAAATTTTGTAATTTCATCAAATGTTTTTTCTTATATGTTCTATATGTTCTTATATATTAATACGACTCGAAAAGCCTAAAACTTTGCCCTGTAGAGTACGAAATATCATAATTATTGAAGAAACCCTAACCTTATGTCCTGCTAGAAGAATATTGCCATATTATTTTGCAATTTAGAGGGGGCAACACTTTTTGATCTTTCGAGGGATGCATAAAATTTGGTTACATTTTATTTAGAATATATAAATAATCTAACCAATAAAAACAAAGTTATTTTTAAACACTTTGATTATGCATATGAGTATTGAATTTCTCCGTGACTTTGCGTGAGTATTTTAAAATTAATATTTGGCCACAACAAGTCTATGGTCAAAGATTCAGATCGATCTGATGAGAGGAAATGGGGTTTGACTGTGTGTGACTATCTTAAAATTAATATCTGGCCACAACAAGTCTATGGACAATATTTCAGATCGCTCGAATGAAGGGAAGTGAGGTTTTAATCTCTCCGTGACTGTGCGTGACCATGTCAAAGTTAATCTTTTTTCACAGCAAGTCTATTGACCAAGTTTCAGATCGATCGGATAAGGGGAAATGGGATTTAGATCACTCCGTGACTGTGCGTTACTGTGCATAACTATGTCGAAGTTAATCTTTTGTGCGTGACCATGCGTGACTGTGCGTGAATACGTCAAAGTTAATCATTTTTTCATAGCAAGTGTATGGACCAAGATTCGGATCGATCGGATGAGGGGAAATTACATTTAGATCACTCCGTGACTATGCGTGACTACCCCAAAATTAATCTGTAGTCACAATAAGACTATGGCCCAAGTTTCAAATCAATTGGATAAGGGGGCATGGGGTTGACCCACGACAGACAGACAGACAGACAAACAGAGGGTACGAGTTAAAACTAAGAGTTTAAAAACATACACTTTTTAAAAAGTGTAAATAAAATGCGATATTTTTGTGAAAAATCTTGTGAAAGTTTAGTGTGTCATGCTATGTATTTAAGTCCGCTGAAAAATTTTGTTGCGAAAGAACTTATTGAAAGTTTCAAGTGATATTGAATGATAAAACTTTGAAAGCACTATTTTATTATTTCGTTTTGAAATGATAACACAAAGTAAAGCATCGTTCACAATGCAAGTGACAGTTACATTTTTCATGCCATTTCGTTCTCACACACAGAATTCCACATTTTTTTTACGAAAATCTAACTCACATTTGTCGCTGAAGTTGGTCTATTCCTACTCCAGCAACATATTTGTTCGAAAGTAGTTGTTTCCATTTGGTACTAGATAGCGCTGTTTTCGAATTTGACATTTAAACTAAGAATTATCAATGAAAATTAAAATTTTTTGTTAAAAAAAATATCATTTATGTTATAATATTATCTGTACAATATTAATATTATAAATATTTCATTTTATTAGTAATCAAAACACAACTCTGTCGGCTGCATTCGAAGAAAACATAAGTTAAAAAACATATGCATTCGAAGAAAGCATGTGTTATTGTTTGTTTGTTTATTGGTCAGCAATTAAAATTTGAAAATGAATGAAGCCGACACATTCAAGTTTATTGAAATAGTTGAAGGGCACGAGAATATTAGTTCCCATGGATACAAAGACATGGTACAGCGAAACGTGGTTTGGGATGAAGTTGGGAAAACATTTGGTCTAACCGGTAAGTAATTATGTTCGTTGTATGAAGAAGTAACACAGAGTACTTTTTAATATTTTTTTGTTAATATAGGTGAAAAGGCTAAAAATAAGTTTAAGGCATTGAGGGACAAGTATAGGAGGCAAAAGGATCGTGAAAATACTACTAATAGAAGTGGTGCTGGAGCTTACGGTAAGGAGAAATGGGTGTTTTTTAAGCACTTACAGTTTTTGGACAATGCTTTCAAAAAACGAAGGTATGGACTTATTTGCAAAATAGACTGAGGGTGTAATATTTTTATACATAATTTTTCCTCAAGAGTCACTGATTCTCTTGCGTGGTCTGCTGAAAACATTGGAATTTCTACAGACAACTGTGGTTTCTTCTCACTAGAATCACAGGATGGGAGTATTATAGAAAACGAATTGTTTAGCACAATTGAACAACAAGGATCTCAACAAACTACATCAACCCCATTGCCGTCTCCCGTAATTGATTGCAGCACACCGTTGCCTACATTTTTCCCAAACCAGAGCGCCGAAAAAGGCAAAAAAATCTGTAGAGGACATATTTGAAGACCTAACAAATAAGCTAATGTCATTTGTAGAGCCACCTGTGTCACAGTCAGTAGAGCCGACTTCGTCTCCCAAATATCACTCGGCAGTTGTTGATTTTATAGTGGAAACCTTGGGCAAATTAAACAAGGATGGAGCAGAGGCATGTGAGAAGGAGCTTATGAAAGTGGCCACAAAGTTTCGATTTAATTATTAGTTTATTATATTTACTTTTTTATGGTTTTGTTATTAAATAAAAAAAATGAATTAAATAGTCGATTATTATTGTTGAGTTAAATGTGTGGGTTATATAAATATTCCTTAAGAGTTTCTCGTGACTGTTGTACCTCGTGGCCAGCGTGATTCGATCCCAGTTGTGATACATTCTGCCACTTGCTCATATTATCATTACTTTCGATATTTACATTTTCACTGAAGGAAGTAGTGGTAGCTTTTGTTTTTAAAATAAACTTATGAAGAACCACAGTGCAGCGAACGATGGAAGATGCAGTTTCGCAACTTGCATTTATGACAGTGTGGTAGATTCTAAATATACTGGCTAATATCCCGAAACTGTTTTCTATTGTTCTTCTAGCAGAAGATAAGCGCGTGTTGAAGTGGCGTTTAGCGGACGAAAGTTCTCTTTCACCATATGGACGCATCAAATGCCGTTTTAGGGGAAAAGCTTCATCGCCAACAAAATAAAATGGAAATTTTTTAATACTATCAGGTAGCTCTGTGTCTTGGGGCAAATTCAAACGATTATGTATCAAATCTTGGCCAAAATCAGTCCGTTTTAGAACTCTTCCTATGAACAAAAAGTTTAAGAATTTATTATATTATATTAAAAAACATACCGTCAGATTCAGATCCATACGCGCCCACATTAACATATGTAAAGTTGTAGTCTGCATCACAAACTGCTAGGAGAACAATTGAAAATGTATTCTTGTAATTAAAGAATAATGATCCACTATTCGGTGGACATTGAATTACGCAATGCTTTCTGTCTATGGCTCCAATACAGTTTGGCATTCTAGTTTTTGCCAAAAATTGTTCGGCTATAAACTTCAGGCTTTCGTTGTTAGGTTTCGGAATAAATTCTGCTTTAAGTGCTACCCATATTGATTCCATTGTTTCCTATATTATATTATGTATAGTCGACTTTCCGATACGGAAGGCGTAGTACAGAGATGAATAGCTCATACCTGTTGCTACAAATCTATAAAATAATTTTTTTTCATATTATATTCATTTCAACCACAATCACTTGCAAAATGCGCACGCTAGTGTTTACGTTAGAGTTACCAGTAGCCTCACACGCTCACTTATATGTCTACGGATAGATTTCTTGCTTAATAATGGACCAACTTTATATAGAAGCAAATCAAATTGGACGTCAGTCATCCTAACAAAGTTATAAAAACTTTCGCTGTCTTTCAACCTCATTTCCCGCACCAGATTAGTGCCGTCTCCAAAGGTATTTCTCTTTTGAAGTATATCGCGGACCCACCAGCGTCTTTTATTTTCATTCTTTTTTAACAATATCGCGGATAGACCCACTAACTGGGCCACAACAAAAACGCGCATGTTGTGTCTTGAAAGTGGTAGTTGTTGCTGGGTACGATTTGCAACAGCGTATAAATATATTTGGTTCACTTATTAATTAGAACATATGTTTTTTTTTATAATTACCACTTCTTCATTTACACCACAATTTTCCATTTCTTGCTGTTCACAATTTATTAACTTTACAAAATGTAAACAATCTGTCAGTCAGCTGTTGATCCGAACTCATTTCCGAATATATGTTGCTTGCATTGTGAACGGCTTTTGAAAGTGTCGCTTGCATTGTGATTTCCGCTTAATGCATAAACTAACTAAAACAACAACAATAGCGACAACGGCATCGAAAGATGGGTATATATATATTTTTTTTGAAAAATAAAATTCTTGTCAAAAGACATGTTTGCAAATATGTGAAATGTCATATAGATGTGATCATACCTTATGTCGTTCGGGGTTTCGATTATAATGAGTTTATGATAATATTTTGTAATTACCAAAATATTTGACCGATACCCACCTTTAATTACTCTGATCTACTTCGGGTCACATTCTGCACCACTTTGCGAATTATGTTATCAATTTTAAACATCACTGCTTATAATATTGTAGTTAGAACACGGGTGGAATGTACGAAAGATTTGGCACAGCCGAATTTAACATTATTATTTGTTTATAAACGATATTTATTAAAGCTTCTCTGTAATTGTCTGTATATGCTTCATATAGATCGTATCAATAGTTTACAGGATAAGATTCCCAGTGCACCACATTGGCACTATTTTTTTATTATGCTCCGTTCTCAGCTTTTCATAAAACTCTCCTTCATCAAGCTTTTGACAGTATTATTTGTTACGGCTTTGTAGGCATTTTCTTTCAAAACCTTTAATGTCATTCGCAGTCTTCTCCAAATTGGTTTTCATTGAAGACCAATATCATTCAGTTGGCCGAAATTGTTGGACGTTTGCTGGAGCGATGTGTTTTTTAACATATTCAATATTATTTTCCCAAAAAAAAATTTAAAGATATGTAACTAAAGGGAGTGGCTCCATCGTAGGTTTGCATTAAAGGAATTAATCTATTTTATAAACACTCTTCGCTGTGCACTTGGGTATCAATTATTCATGTTGTTATCTGAACCCCAAAAAACTATATGTATATTCTTGATCCTTATAACAAGATGAGTTGATATACCGATGACCGTCTGTGCTTCTGTGGCAATGACGATCACGCCCTCAATAGGTCAGTTAGATTGCGTTAGTAGCATTTGCTTAATGAGTGTGTGTGTGTATGGTTATACTCCATGTGTCGTATAAGCTTAGGCCATTATTGCCACACTTTTTCTTAACGTTATTTCGAAATAAATACAAAAAATCGAAAATATTAAAGAAAAAATAATAATAAAAAAAACTTATCTTAAAAAAGTACCAGTTATTAATAAAAAAGTAAATAATTATATATAGATCTTAACAAACATTAATCAGATTTTCGTAATTTTTTACAACACTATAGATGTAAACAGTTTTTCTTTTAAGAACTCCAAAGGAAAGTTTCATTTGAAATCATTTTCATTTTTTTGTCCAATTTACAATTTTTTCATGAGTTCATGTTTTTTTTAGAAAAACTCTCAGGTTGGAGAATTGAATCATTTTACATATATTTCCAATTAAATACGTTTAAAGTTTTTATCAGAATGCTGTGATATTTCAGAAAAGTTATCTAGTAATATAACTGACTCGAAAATATAAAAATTTATACCATGTAGACCAGAATTTTTTTTTGTAAAATGAAGTAAAACAATTGTGGAGTGTGTATTTTCTATATTTGCATAAAATTTTTTTTTGAGTAATTGTTTGCCTATGCCAGTAAAACAGTTCGATGCAAGTGAAATTAAGGGCCAATATTCCTGGTAATTGCACGATTCGAAAAATTGTATACCTACATATATATTTATACATATATATACACATATATATATACATTTGACATTCAAATAGCTACACTAATCTTTTGACACGCTTTCAACGATGAATAATTTTGGTTTTTACTACTTGAGTTATTCGTTTGGCTCGAGTAGTAAATGATCTACTCGAGTAGCTCGAGTACTCGAATTGGACCGCAAGCTCTAGTTTTGACTGTGTTAGTAGCTAACATTTGCAGCTATGCATTACATAAAATAAGGATGTGAACATTCATACGTATTACTATAAATAATATAGCTGTATTTTATGGTAAGTGATATGTTTTGAAATTATTGACATTAAAATAAAATCTATGTTAACGATAATAGCCATGTAAGCACTTTAATTCATACGGCTTTTTTAAAAAAAAAATAATAATTTTTAGTAGTTTTTCATAAAAAGTTATCTGCAATGTTTTTAAAAGTTCATAAATTTCAAATCATATAATTTTTTTTTTATTATTATTTTCTTCCTACTAAACAAACTCGTGCAACATGATACTGATCATAAAATAAACCTAATTTGATGGCATCACAAGAATGTGTCGTGTCAACCAACGTCATGTGGACACACAACTACAACATGATCATAATGCAAATAATACCACTCGTACGTAAAAAGATGAAGAAAAAAAAACCAGCAAACAACATGTTAGACCAGAGAATTGCAATAAATTTTCAATCTTTAAATCTAAGTTAAGAGCTTGGATGCATACAAACATACCAAACAACAACAAAAAAGAAGAACAAAAAAACAAAACAAGGTGCGGCTACAAGTGGACATAACATAGTAAATACGCGAACGAAGAAGTATTGTATGATCGTGTGTAATAAATATTTTCACAAATTCATGATCCATGTTCATCCTCCATTTACGATAGATTTATGTAGCGGCAATTAGATATAATTGCGTTGACAAGATTCATATGCTTGACACTTGCCAGCTGCAGATCAGAAAAGAGTTTTTGACTTAGGCAAATATGCAAATACTTGAAAATAAGACACACGCCTTCGCTTACAAAAGACAAATGATTTTCTCTGGGCTCACTAGGCCATCATCTTCCAAATTAACAGTAATAAAATGCAAGCTGCTACGTAGGTTGTTTGATAATTTTGATGATTGAGCGTAAACCAAATTTGGTCAAGGTATATGATTGCGATAATTGGGTTCGGACCACGGAGTGGGTGTGGTGTATAAAAATGCGTATTGAAGGATGCAACAGGGTTTTGTCTTTGGCTGATGTAGATCAGTCTTGTACAGGGTCTACTTAAGGGCCCTTTCGTAATTATTAAAACTGTTTATTTTTCCCCATCTTTTTAATACAATCTGTAATTCAACACAATCTGATTTCTTTCTATTTATGGGGTAATCGACTACAAAATGTTCAAATCGGTTAATCAGGAATCGGCACATATCAAGAGTCGGTGAATATAAGTAAATCGGGAACGTTAAACAGATGATTTCTTTAGTCGGTAGTTAGCCAACGATAATCAGTTGCTTCGATATCTCTCGGTACACGAGAATCACCAAACGGAGTGTCGTCTGTGGTCGGTTAATGACAAAATGGTTTGATAATTCAAGTCGCGTGGCACCTTAATATTGCCTCTAAAGTTAATAAACATAATTAGTGGGATCAGTCAGCCGAGAGTGTTGGATTAACCAGAGGAGTCAGGCAAAGCAGCTGGATTAGCGACAGGAGTTATTCGAATACTTTGGATTAGCGAGAGCAGCCAGCCGAAGTCGCTGGATTGAAGAGAGCATTCAGCGGAGGCCGCTATACATATTAGCGATAGTAGTCAGCCGAAGCTGCTGGATTTTCATGAGGAGTCAGCCGATGCCGTTGGATTTTAAGGTATGATTCATTATCATAGCGTCACCCTCTTTTTAAATTTAACTCTTTCCTTATATACTGACTCGGTTAGGCCTCTTCCAATGAATTATTCTTCTTAAAATATGCTCTTGATTGATAACTGTTTTATAGTTGTAGTTTTTGTACTATTTTTCTTTTGTAATTTACCATATGTTTGTGTTTCATAATTATGACGTCATTAATACTTTCTCCTTAGAAAAACGCAAGCGTAATAGAAATTATAACAAAATTATTCCTTTTTTTTCATAACAAACTTTATTTACAATCTATCCATTTAAGGATAATAAGCAAATTAGATACATTTAAAGATTTAAATTTGTTGTTGGACTCCATTGAGAACAACAACGTATTAGCAATAGGAAATTAGAGATATTTGCAAATGTGTAAGATAATTATTTACAAAATTATATTAAAAATGAGTTTTTACAAAATGAAAGAATTTTAATAATTTAACAAGAAATTACAATTTGAGAGTATTCAATTTTTCTTTTTATTTAACGGAATGGTAAATTAAGTACATGATGCCGCTTAAGCCTTCTTCTTCTTCTATACTGGCTTAAGGATAGTTTCATATATGACTACCTTGGTTTCAAGATTTACATAGTTGGGACTTAGGTCCTAATAACCAATACAGACAAATAGTTTTTAATTTTAAATGTTCTTTCTTGGCTTTGATGTGATCTTTCCATATTAATCTTTGGTCAATATGAAGCCCAAGATATTTTACACTCTCTTTTTGAGGAATTTGACTACTGTTAATAGAAAAACTTGGACAGCTACCCTTTTTCTAAAGTGAATATAACATGAGCTGATTTTTCAGTGTTGACTTTAATGTTCCATCTGTTTAGCCAGTTCTCAATTTTATCCAGTTCTATTTGTACAAGATGTGAAGCTTCAATGAGACAAGTGCTGGAAGCTAATACTGCTGTATCATCGGCGTAAGTTGCAATTAAAACGTTGTCAATAATCGGCATATCTGATGTAAATATTGTATATTTTTTAATTAAAATATTCTTTATATTCTTTATTTCAATTTCGCTTATTCTCTCCCATTCTTCTAATATGACGGTTTTCAACGAAGCTATGTCAGCGTTTTGCCACTTTTCGGATCAAACTCTGTTTGACATAATACCCCACATGTTTTCCATGAGTTCAGATAGCGCCATTCCAAAACAGAAATATTTTTGGAGGAAAACCTTTTTTTATTTAAGACGTTATCCTGTTGAAAACTTAAAATTTTGATTATATTTTTTCTAAAATTTATCCAGACTCATTTCCAACGTTCCTGTGTAGTCAGCACCGTTAATTCTACGTGAAGCAAATTAAATTTCTAATGTACTATCGGCTCAAATAGCTCCCCACAGCCATCAATGATGCTCCTCTAAAATTTCTCTTTGTGAATATTAGGAGTTATTTTCTTATATCTCTTCAGTAGCCTCGGTTGCCATCTGGTAAATCTAAATGCCATTTTATCTCGTAGAACATGTTCTAGCATGAAATTTTTTATGTTTGTACCAATTTTAAGTTTTGTTTCATTTCCAGTTTATTTTTTGTCATTACACGACTTATGTGTTTCCAATCTGCACCCATGTTATTATGTCCAAACTTCATTCTAGCCGATATGTAACGTGGTAGCAATCTCTGAGCTATGACAATTTTAAAACGAGCTATGTTTTTTTCTCCATATAAAGACGCAATGAGTCCAGATTGTGCTCGAGTTTTCGCAATACCAGATGAGGAGTTACTTGCCAATCGATTAGTATGAGCTATGTCGCACTGTGACAGATTGCTTTTCGCCCTGCATCTTTTGATTTTCCATAATTTGTGCGACTATTTAAAAAATTTGGAACTACCATTGAATTGCAACCCAATGTTCGCGCAATTTCTCGAAAATTTTACCTTTTTCAAGATCGGTCAGTTATTATTCCACGAGGCAAATGGTAACAAATAAAGAAATATATTTAAATCGATCTAAGTTGGATCACTTATTGATCTCATTTTCCCATTTTTTAAGTGACGTTTTATTTATGAAACACGGTAGATTACAAAATAAAAATACAACAACTACAACTATAAAATAGTTATCAATCAAGAGCATATTCAAAGAAGAGTAATTCATCCGACCTAAGGGAATAAATATACATTGAAAAATCTATACTCGAAAAAGAGTGACGTTATAATTGTGAAATTTTCCTTGTTTAATTGAGACAACCAGAGTCGATCGGATTACTTTACTGTAAAGCGGTGCTACACGGTGTCCTGCTGACACTAGGCTTCCCTTAGCCACACCAGCATATCCCATTTGATAAATGAACTGGTTGAGAATTGTAAGTATTGTGTTTTCATTCTTATCTAATGTGTTGTTATGTACATATGTACCCGTATACCTCAAAGCCGGTGTGAATGGTGTTAATCACAGTTTATGTGGCTTTATTATTAACGTGTAATTATATCGTTCAGGTATTAATGTACATTGTGAATGGTGCTTGCAATTTACAATGCTACTAGAGATAAATTTAGATCAGTTCTTAAGGACTAAAGTGTTAAGTTGAGCATGTTAGGGTTAAGTCGTTAAAGGACTGAAGAGATGCAAAATACTTTAAAGGCTTCAGTAAAAACTAAATATTAAAACTTAAAAATGGTTTTGTTTTGTGGAGACAATATAACTTTCCAGCTTAAAGTGCAGTGGGTAATTACAGATTCCATCGTTTACTGGATCTGTCTAAATAAATGGCTTTACATTAACGGAGTTTTTACTACTGGCTCAATAGTTATCATCCAACCTTTCAACATACGAGTACATATATATGTACGAGTATATCATTAAAAAAAAAACACGTTGAGCTTCGAGTTTGTAACGCGCGTCTTTAGTCTCACAATTCACTTAGAGGTTATCAGGGTTTGCACAGAACATGCTTATAGTAGACAATACACTAAAACTAATCGTATAACATAAAGATCAAACACTTGCATAAAACATAAAAACTAATATAAAACACACCAGTATACTCATAATACGAGTATGTAATTTATAAAACTACAATTTGGACAATAAATTTTATATAAATTAGGGTCGCATTTACTCTTTAATCATGTGAAATCGGCATCACATGATCAGGTATTTAAAGACATTTCCATGCAAAAAAGATAAGTACAAACATGCTTAATTATGTGTGCTATAGAAAAAGTATCAAAATTGTCAGCGGTTTCGTATGGAGACATATATAAAAATTGCTATTAAATTCACCTAAATACATGTACTTATATGTATGGCTAATTCTTTGGTGACAGACATGACATTGAGTGATCTTTTTAATCCAATATTATACAGTAAAACTTTTCATTGTTCATAAAAATATTCAAAATTTGGCAGACTGATCTGACCAATATATCTACCATTACAAATAGTGAGAAAGTATTATTGTTATTAATGACTGGGGACAAAAGGAAGTCGTGACAGACATGACAACAAACATAAATCTTTTTACAGGATGTTTGTAAAACACAGAAAAGCTCTGAAGTTATTTGTATGACAAATAAGAAACAGTTGTTTATATTTAATAAAAGAGCTAGTTTATTAATATAAGAACATGAATTCTAAAATAATTTATTTTCAAAATTACTTAATTTGACTTTTTCTCTCATACTGGAACAACAAAAATATTCAAAAATACAGACTACTGTCATATTTTAATACATATTTCTTTCAAATGGTATCAATAAAAATTATTTAAATTAAAATTTTAAACCTGGACCTAGGGCTGAAATTTGCATGGAATTACCCTTTTCAATATTGAGCAAATAGTGTTTATATAAAAATTTAAATTTCTTAAAATTAATATATGATTCCTTATAAAATGCTACAAAAATCATAGTTTTTCTTATATAATGTTATGCACTTCCTTAACCACTAAAAGTTCATATATCTGAATGCTGTTTTAATTAATGAAGTTTGAGAAGCTGTGTTTTCCATAAAATTATATCTTTTTTAAAAATAGTTTTCAATGTCTAGATATTTTTATTCCTTATAAAAAAAAACAACTTAACAGTAATTTTATTAACAAATTCTCTTATTGCAAATTATTTAATATGTTGGTCATTTTTGTAGATTCCGAACGGCGTTACTTGACATAATTCCAGCCATTATTCTTCTCTTCAGGGAATCTGTTAAATTTTGGCATTCATCACTTGTTATAGGATCTCATATTTCTTTTATTTTTGTCTTCAATCCAGTTTGGGGATCATTTCTAGGCCATCTTTTTATTGAGATCTGAACTAGATGAAGGTCAGTCCAGAACGTTAATATTGGTTTTCCAGAACCATTTCTTTGTAACTTTAGCTGTATGAGCCGGGGCTCCGTTTTCTTGGAAGGTGAATTCCTCAAAATGACTCTGTTTTTCTTCAGAAACCATTAAAAATTCTTCTTTATATAGCGGGCCGTATTTACAGTATTTTGATCTAAGCCCTTAGCAGACATACAGTCCCTTATCCAAATACTGGCAGGTAATTTTACAGTTCGTTTAAGGAAATATCGATGGTAAGCTTTATCCTTGATTCGTAGCACTTTTGCGCGAGTATCACCTACAAAGAGCTCAAACCTGGATTCGCAACTGGAGATGATGGAAATTCACTGCTTCTGCTTCCATGACTATCTTTCCTTAGCCCACAGTAGTCAGTTTTTTTCTAGATCGTGGTTAAAAATGGTTTGTTTGGAGAGATTTTCTGTGAGAGATTTTCTACGCATACCTTATAAAAACCATAATTAAGTTTTGAGCCGCTTTCGAGTTCTTTCCCTTCCCAATGGTTTTCCAATTGTGGATAATCATATCGTGGCGCTTCTTCCAATTTTTTTTTTTTTTTTAATCATTCGCTCCAATAATCGTGCGTCTCTTAGAGTTATTGCAGAAACTCTTCCGTTTTTTTCTAATTGGTATCAATTGAATTGTTTGTTTTAAAAGTTTTTGCAATATATTGCAGTCTTGCTATAGCTAAATTTAATTCCGAGGCAATTTGCTGCTAAGATTTACCATTTCAACTGCCGAACTTCACGTTTGCAATTGCTTTGCCACGCGACATTCTGTTTTTTATGGATACAATTTTTTTTTTTTAATTTTCAAATTAGCTAAGATTACCATTCCTACTTTTAGCTGAAGGAAAGACAAGTTTTTCGTGATTAATTGTGACAAGTCAGATTTAACAGAACTTTTAAAAAACAAGGTTGCATTTAGAGAAAATTTTTAATATGCAATCATTTCTGGTTGTGTATTAAAGCACTGCTAACAGGCTACCCAAAACATCGAAAAACTTAGAAATACTTGTTTAATTTTTTTCAAACTGTACGAACTTTTAGTGGTTACGGTAGTAAATAGTAATAAATATTTTTCGATGTATCACTATACATTCCCGTAGAATTTCTCCTCAAGAATATTTTCTTGAGAAATTTTCAGTATAAAAATTTCCATTTGTAGAGAAATTCTAACTCACGAAAACGGAACATTCGAGAACAAATTTTCTTGAAATATTTTGCTTTTCACTGAAATATTTGTAACCAATTTTTGTGAAAAAAAGTGGCGTGAAAAAATTCCTCTGCAATAGGACTACCACGCCATCTTGAAGAAGTTCACGGACTAACAAGGTGCTGTCCGACAAATTGTAATACGATTTAAAAACTCACAATTTGATTCTTTAAAAGGAAATTAATGTTGATGAGTTCTTAAACGTCTTAAGATGCCACTAGTTACATTTATAAAGTTCTTAAGCAATCCAAAATTCACTCGAAAAATAGAGATCCTTTTAAATTAAGAACTAAATCAAAAATGTCAAAACTGTTAAAATTACTAATGATAAGATTTCGCATTCAATTATTGGATGAATCAGAAAATATATTATGTTGTTATATTTAACATCACTTTTTTTTAAGACATATTACAGTTAATACCATAATTAATATGCAAATTTCGATTTTGTTTTTAATGGTGCATGCTAGAGAAGAAGAAATCATATATTTCTCATATTCGCAATTGTATTAAATCAAAAATTCTTACGAAACTGAGAATAGTGGAAATTAAAAGTATAAATGCATAAATATTCTAAATTTATAAGTATCGATTGTATGTTTTAAGGTGTTGTATCTTCTGAGATTAATAAGAAGTAAAACCTGTATGGCATAAAACTGATTCTTAACCACATTACTCCTAGGCCTGACTTTAGGTGAATGTGTTAAAACGCATAACTAACAAGTAAGAAAATTATATTCGGTCTAGACCGACTATACGATACCCTATACCATGGTTTATAGACCCTATCTCTTCGGTCAAACTAATTGGATATAGAAAATAAGCATAAACCAAATTTTAGTGGCATTGTTATTAATTTTTTGTCTGTAGATATGAAAAAGTTCATATCGGGTGCTACATTTATATGGGGACTAGATCGGTTAAGTGAAGATCAGGAGGCATATCTATGTGGGGCTATGACTAAGAATTGTTCTATAGGGATTATTTTTGGATTATTTTTGTAGAAAAATTTCATAAAGAAACAATCTTATCAATTATAACATCACAGTTATTACACCTAGCAGAGCCCAGCACTCGAAATTCTAGTGCCAATTGTAGGAAATTTTTTTTTTTTCATAAAAAAAAATTTTTTTTTCTGTATTTTTTTAATCTATATGTATATATAAAAAATTTATGAGTATTTCAAAAAAATTCTTTAAATTGTGAAGTTTTATATAAAACTAGCTTTTTTTGCCCGGTCTTGCCCGGGATCCAAAGGCCTATGACTTGAAAAATAGTTCACTATGCTTATCATGCGCTTAGTACTTGGTGTCCAATGAACAAAATTAACTTTCACCTCAAAAATTTTTATGGGATTGGGGAATTTGTTCATGATGAAAAAATTCCCCATGTAAACATGAAATATAACGGAATCGTCTGCAAATTAAAGGAATCACAAATTTTAAAAATTGAATGACCATCATTGAGCAGAGACATCAAATTTACAGAAGTTTCAAAAATGGAAAATGAATGCGACGTTTAAAATTGTGCCACAAATTACTTTAAGCAACTGTTTATAGTATATGTTTGGAATACTTTGATCAACAGATAAAATTTATTAAAAGGCTTTTCACTGAGCTGTGTTCCGCGAGCGAGTCGCGTCCGCGCGTTTGACAGCTACATCCATGCTGCCGCGCAGTTAGCGTCAACTTATTGTAATCGCCAAAATATATATTTCGCATCATTCCAATAATTTAGCTGAGCTTTGTTCGCGAGCGTGTCGCGTCCGCGTCCGCGAGCCACACCAGTGCTGCCGCGCAGTTGTTGTCAACTTATTGTAATTGCCAAATTATATTTTTTGAACATTCCGATATTTTAGCATAGCTCTGTTTCGCGAGCGCGAAATGATGCAATTGAAAAGAATACAGATATTAAATAAATTTGTTGTAGGACAGATATTGAGAGCAGTATGGGGAATTTGTTCATTTCTTTATGGGACATTTTTCTAAATTTGGGGACTTTTTCATCTTGAAGTTTTTCCCCAATTTTTTTGGGGAATAAGTAAATTTTTTTGGGAACTTATTCATTGGGGACTAAGTACTCGGCGCCTGCTTACCATTACAACTAACTATGTTTATGCATGGTGTATTTTGAGTGTATGATGTCTAAAAGTTACGAATTTTAATTATTCTAGAGCTTTGTGATATACAACATTTCTGGTTTTTCTTTCTGGTCTATATACGAAAATTTTATACTCTGGAGCAGGCGACATAAAATTATCTATGAGAAAAACATTCGTTTAAGGAGTTTCAGATTCCCTGGATTCAGCTTGTCTTAGCCGCAGGATTTCTAGACGCACTTGGGTAGATTCAGGCATTTCCGCTTCCCTTAAAAAAGCTTGCTGAGCTGCGTTCCGCGAGCGGATCGAAATGATGCTGTTGAAAAGAATACTGATTTTAAATGCGTATATTGCAGGACAGATATTGAGATCAGTATGCAAATTTTCACTTAAATAAATATTTAACAAAATTCATTAAATAGAAATATGAAAAAATTTAAGAACGATATTGGGGAGTAAGTTCATTTTTTTTTCGTTTTTAAAAAAATTGGGAATTTGTTCATTTCTTTTGGGGACCTTTTTTTAAATTCCGAGAAAATCCGTTGAAAAATAACAATTTGCATAGCGAACAAATATACCAAAAAACAGAAAATGAATTATATACAAAAAGTGGGCGTAAAATTAGGCGTGGGTTTTAAGAATTATGTACGGATCTTTGCTGGAGTACAGAGATCGGGCGTACCGAATTTCAGAGAAATCCGTTGAAAATTAAAAATATGTATAGCGGTCAAACAAAGAAACAAACAGAAAATTAATTATATACAAAAAGTGGGCGTAAAAGTAGGCGTGGGTTTTATGAATTATGTGAGGATCTTTCCAGGAGTACAGCGATCGGGCGTACCAAATTTCAGAGAAATCCGTTGAAAAGTAAAAATTTGTATAGCGATCAAACAAACAAACAAACAGAAAATGAATTTTATATATATATATAGATAACATACAATGTTCTTTTAAACGGATCCATTCGGGGTGCATTCTGATTTGGTCGAAGTTATCTAAACATCGATCCAACAATACTGCAGCACAATGCCAATAATCATTTGTTATACTTTGGTGACCCTGTGACTGGAGTAATAAAGGCAAAACTACTTAAAATTATATTTCAAGTTTAATGTGCTGATATTATTTTTAACAAGGCTTAGGTGGGGACCCCGCAGATGTGGTCAGATGATGATCCCAAAAATGTGTAATATTTACTTCATTGTACAATTGTTGGGTTTTTAAATTTAATCGGAGTTGACGGAAAAAGTAGCAACTCGAACTCCCAACGAGCAAAAATTACTATCGACTCCGACTACACAGCCCTGCTACCACGCACCTTTAAAAATACATTATACTGTTTAAAATAGCATTTTAAGAAATAGATTGTTAAATATATTCAAATGAAATGGCTTTCATTTATTTTAAACTGGCAAACTTTTATTAAAATTTTCGAGAATTTTTGGAATATTGCATTTCTCAAGATTTGAAATACTTCGAAAATGAAAAATTAAAAACTCTGCACACTCTAATATGATGAAATATACGAAACATTGTTACTAAAACTGAAAACATTGCGAATTGCTTTTGTCAATTATTAAATTTAATCAGGAAATCCCAAGGAAATTTATTTTAATCATTGTTATTCACGATTAAAATTCACAATTGCCAAAATTCGCAACTCGATTTCCAAATACTTTTCTTAACTTATAATTGCCGCCCTAATAGACACATATAAAAGTACAGACATTATTAAATAAAGCGTTTTTGAGTATGGAGATATTGTATGGCCACTGATATTCATCTGTGCGTCGTCTTTTTACTGTTTGTGCAATAAAATTCAATAGAAACTAGTTAAATGTTGTCGTTGTACGTGCCCACCGGCGCTTTGGGTTAATTGTGAAAACTTTTAAAAAATTAAAAATAAAAAGCAAGTGAAAAATTAATATTCATAAAACACAAATAATTTTGAGACAATCCTAACATCACTATTTTGTAATTCGAAAAGATGTGATATTAAATTATACATAGAAAATTCTCATACATTTGAAATTATAACAAATTACCACATGAGTCCGTCGTAGTTCTATTTTTTTTTTTTTTTTTTTTGCTACAATGATGAGACTTTTTGTGTAATATATTGGATATATTTTAAATACTATTGATGCAGTGCAACTTGTTTTTACATTTTTCATTCAAACGTCAAATGTCAAAAATTATGTAGCCAGACTGTTCAATATGGCCACACAAACGTAACGATCATTTCGTTGCAGCTGCCGACATTACTGATGTCGGCCTGTCATGGCAACATCGTAATTTTCACAAAAATATTGTAAACTTAATTTGCTGCGAGCTCATGCGTTTGTTAATTTAACGTTGATTAGGTGCCATCATTATTTAGTTTTATTTCATTTCGTTTAAAGATACAAATCTATACAAAATGCCATAGAAGTCATCAGCTGCACATAAAGTACCGTCATAAATTGAATTTTTGCTGATTGTAATGTCGGTTTGTTGGCTGGATATCTGCTATTGATTCAAACCAAACAAACTAACCGTAGACATTAATACTTCTGTGGACAATCTCGTAACAATAATAAATTCTTAAAGTTGGCATTATAATTCATATGAAGACATTTAGTTTTCATAGCATTTTCCTATAATTTTAGCAATATAATTAGTATTTGTGTTTAAGTACAATTTAATATTTTCTTTGTACTTTTCCGCCTTTGAGTCAATTAGCCATTTTTGGGTTAATTCTGGGTTAAAATCTATGAAACTCCTTTTTTTATACATCGTTGAAAGGAGTGTTTACATAGATTTTAACTAGTAAAACCGTTAACGGTACTTAGATATTGCTCGCCACCTTCTCTCTTTTATTTTTTAACTTATAAAATCAATCGTTTTGGTACCTTCGTACAATTCGTACATATAAACACCATCCGCTGTGCATATTTTAAAAAAGGTAATACATCTTGTATATACAAATAAAATAGAGATTTTATTTTCTCTTATAAAACCTTATACTATATTGTGTTTTTATTTTTTATATATTTTTTGCTATATACGCAAACATTTGGTCCTGCGAACCGGATCCTGAGGAAAAATTTGGAAAATTTTTAAAAATTATTAATTTCAACATTCCCACAGCCTTCATCTTGTCAACACCAGCAAGAACCTGCAAAAACAACCCTTCACTTCAACTACAGCAGAAAACAATTAATTAAAAAGGTGCGTATAGTTCAGTTTTTTTTATGTGTGAGCTAAACAAAAACTTGAAAATTTAAAAAGTGTATAATTAAAATTAATTTAAAAAGAAAAAAAGTTTCATCGTTATTGAAATACTATTTTTTTTGCATTCTTTTCGTTTTACAACCCTACGCGTTACGTTACATTACGTATATATTTGTTTATATTTTAATCGAAAGAAAAAGCAAAAGCCGTCGGGATTTTAAAAAAAAAAAAAAAAGTGATTAGTGCAAGTAATAATATAAATATTAATCATATCGTGTTTGTTTTAATCGAAGGAAAGAGAAAAAGCCGTCGGGATAGTTTAAAAAAAAGTGTTTAGTGCAAATAATAATAATTTAAACAGGTTTACATTTAAACAGATATACATTACAATAAAGATTATAACTAAATCGGTTTTTCTCCTTTGTGTTATACATATACGCTCACGCGAACGTTTTTTTTTCGTGTTTAAGCTGCTTAAGCTGAATAGTTTTTATTTCTCTGTACGTTCACGCGTTGGTTTTTTTTTGTGTTTATGCTCAAGAGTGTGTTCATTTCTCTTCACACTAATCTATACGCACACGCATTGTGTTGGTTTGTTTTTTCTATAACATTGTTAGTCACCCTACTGTCCGTTTTAGTCGCGACATATCCAGTGTGTTTTTTATTAATTTTTTTTTTTTTTGAAAATTTTGGTTTTGCTTCTAATTAGTTAAAATAATACCACATATTAAGAAAATAAAATTTTTTAATATAGTTTTATATTATTAGTTTATAATATATTATTATTTTTTCGGATTTTTTTTAAACGAATTTTTATATTGTTATTTAAATTAAATTAACTTATTTTAAAATAAATTCGAACCAAAATGCCGGGAACTGCACTTGATATTTTTATTCGCGATTCGGATACGCTCATTAAATTTGAAGCGAAATTCAACGATATTCGTGAGGAGTTACATTCGGTATTTAATCTTGAAATTCGTGGAAAAGAATTGGACTTGCTTTGGGAACAAGTAAAATCGACATATCGTACTTGTTTATCATATTTAGAAAATTCGGATGACGCGGAACCAGCGGATTTTGACGCGGCTGAATCGAAATATGAAGCCACTTTTAACGCGTACGTTAATTGTTTATCTAGGATTAATGAACGATTACATCATTTTAAATCCAACGCGACACCGAAAGAGCAGTCTCAGTCTTCTAGCGTAAACCTCAATTCAGCTGACAACTTTTGTCATAATTTAACGCTTCCGCCATGCGATACCGACGTTTTTGAGGGCGATTACATTTCTTGGCCCACTTTTAGGGATCTTTTTACAGCGGTTTATATCAATAACTCTCGACTTAGCAATATTGAGCGGCTATGCCATCTAGTTCGGAAAACTAGTGGCGAAGCTCGGGAAATTGTTTCGAAATGCCCTCTCACTAATCAAGGTTTTGATGTTGCGTGGCGCAACTTGAGGGACGCATATGATAATCCGCGTATGCTGGTTAATAACCAGTTAAAATCGCTATTTAGCCTTCCCTTTCTTGATAAGGAAACCTCGTCGGGATTAAAAACTTTACAACGCGGAATAAACGGTTGCCTTACGGCTATGTCAATTTATAATATTTCGACGCACAGCTGGGATCCTATTATTGTATTTCTTTGCATTCAACGGTTACCTTCGCAAACTGTTAGTCTGTGGGAACAGAGTATAAAGGACAAATCAGCTTTGTCACTCTGGAAGGATTTGGACCTCTTTCTGACAGAAAGAGTTCAAACTTTAGATTGTTTACGTGATCTTAGGGGTTCAGAATCTGCTAAACGGCTTTCTGAACCTAAAATCAAAGCGCATCATACCAATGCTGCTTCAACTTCAAGTGCTTCTTGTGTTCTTTGTAAGAATCAAGTTCACTTTTTACGTTCTTGTCATCGATTCAAAAGTTTATCTGTTGCGGATCGATTTTCTACGGTAAAAAAGTTTCACTGTTGTGTCAATTGTCTCGCAAGGACACATGAAGCTAAAAATTGTAGCAGTTCGTATAATTGCTCCATTTGTAACAAGAGACATCATACTATGTTACACCGTGAATTACCATCTTCTGAAGTTTTTAGGGATACTAATCGGTCGAATTCGGGTGTTAGTTCGGTTTCTGTTTCTCGAGTTTCAAACTCCGTACCTGCAATCGCATCATCTTCGAATGCCAATCATGCCACAGCTCCTACAAATCGTCAAGTATTTCATACAGCACAAAGTAGGACTGTACTTTTAGGGACGGCTATGGTGAATCTTATTCATCAGGGTACTACGTACCCAGCCCGGGCCCTTATTGACCCTGCTTCTGAAGCATCGTTCATTTCTGAACGTTTGCAAAATCGCCTGAAAATTTCGACGCATTCGACGAATGCTCAAATTTCAGGAGTTAATCAGGCAGTTACGGCAATGTCTAGAAAACTTTGTTCATTAAAAATTGGCTCCACCCTCGATTCATCCCTTGTATTGGAAACATTGGCACTTGTTTTGCCAAATATTTCGGGTAATTTACCATCATTTACAGTCCACTCGTATTTAAAGGAAAATTTGCCAAACCTTCGTTTGGCCGATATTAATTTTGATGACAGTCGACCTGTTGATCTTTTGCTTGGCGCGGATTTATATCCAAGAATTCTGTTGGGAGAAATCCGTCGCAATATTTTGGGCTCTTTACTAGCTCAGAACACTATTTTTGGCTGGATTATTACTGGTCCAGTTGTACAACCTCAAGTTCAGGTATATTCTACGAATGTCGAATTTTCAGAGGAAGATTGCCTTAACAAAAATCTTTTGAGATTCTGGGAACTTGAGGAAACTCCTAAAAGAAAAATTCTGTCTCCATTTGACAAATTTTGTGAGGAAAATTATAAAGCGACTACTCGTCGCGAATCTGATGGTCGATATGTAGTGACTCTCCCATTTAAGCCTGAATTTCCTGAAAAATTTTCTTTAGGGACTTCAAGACCTGGTGTTATGGGACAATATCTTAGGACCGAATCATCTTTACTGCGTAGACCTGAAATTAAGGAGATGTACGATGACGTCGTTAGGGAGTATTTGGACATAGGACATATGAGACCGGTATTCCCAAATTTTTCATCTCCTACCTCTTTTTGTTATTTACCTCATCATCCGGTGGTAAAACTAGAACGTAAGACAACTAAATTGAGAGTTGTTTTCAACGCTTCAAATAGAACTTCTAATGGAATTAGTTTAAACGATTGCCTTTACGTAGGACCTACCTTACAAGCAGACTTAGTTCTACTTATTCTTAGATGGCGTCTGTTTAAATTCGTCTTCAATTGTGATATTACTCAAATGTATAGGCAGATTCGGGTTGATCCTTCTCATACCCCTTTTCAACGAATTTTGTTTAGGGATTCTCCGACGGAGACTGTAAGGGACTATGAATTACAGACAGTGACTTTTGGCGTTAACTGCGCTCCATACCTTGCCATTAGGACGTTATTACAACTCGCGGACGATTCTGAGGCTGAGTTTCCTCTCGCAGCACATATTCTACGAAAGTGCATGTACGTTGACGACGTTTTGACAGGGACTCATGACATTTCGACTGCATTAATGGCTCGTGATCAACTCGTCGCTGCTTTGGCCTCTGCTAAGTTTCAGCTAAGAAAATGGACTTCAAACGAACGGAGTATTTTGAAAGACATACCTTTGGACCATTTAGTTGACGCTAAATTATTGACCTTTATAGAATCGAGTACTTCAAAGACTTTAGGAATTCAGTGGAACGCTCAGTTGGACTCGTTTTATTTTAGTGTGACTCCTATTTCATTAAAATCTGGGTATACTAAGAGGGAAGTCTTATCGACTATCGCGAAATTGTTTGATCCTGTAGGTTGGTTAGGTCCTGTAATTGTGGTTGCTAAAATTATCATGCAAAAAATTTGGCTTGATAATATAAATTGGGATGATATGCTTCCAATTTCGACGGAAGTTGAATGGAAAAGATTTGTAACTTCTTATCATGAGGTAAATACTATTCGTATTCCAAGATGGGTTAATTATTCGCCGGGAAATTCTGTTGAGCTTCATGTTTTTTCTGATGCCTCGGAAAAGGCATACGCGGGGGTGATTTATATTCGAATTCAGGCCTCTAACGGCGAAATTCATACTCACCTACTTTCATCGAAAACCAAAGTAGCCCCCATCAAATCAATTTCTCTACCTCGTTTAGAACTGTGCGGGGCGGTGTTAGCCTCTGAACTTTTGAAGACGGTAATAGGTGAAATTGATATTAAAATTGATCAAATTTACTGTTGGACTGATTCGACGATAGTCCTTTCTTGGTTAAGGAAAACGCCGTGTTCCTGGACCACATTTGTAGCGAACAGAGTATGCCGCATTCAAGAAAATGTAGGAAACCATAATTGGTATCATGTTCGTTCTGAGGATAATCCTGCAGATTTAGGTAGTCGTGGTACCTCTCCCACTGAGCTGGAAAATAGTGAGCTTTGGTGGCATGGTCCAAGATGGCTGGGTCAAGATAAAGTGCACTGGAATATAACGGATCTAAGTTATCTTGACACTGACATTGAGGGTCGGGTTGTCAAAACTCATGCTTCCTTCTTTACGGACGTTAAGGGGGAAGATATATATGTGGATATTTTGAATAATTACTCTCGTCTTGATCGAGCTCTTCGGATAATCTCATATATTTTGAGGTTCTTTTACAATAGTCATCCAGCTCATAGGTCAAATCGTTATATGAATGTGGATAAAATCGTTGCTGGTTATGAAATCAGAAGAACAAAATTGCATTTAGCCATTGTGGCTCAGAAACATCACTATGCAGATGAATATAAGTGCCTGTTAGACAAAAAACCGTTAAGTTCAAAGAGTTGCCTTATTTCTTTGAATCCCTTTCTCGATAAAGACGGTGCGATAAGATTGAATGGTCGATTGGTTAAATCACCTTCCCTTTCATATACGGAGAAATATCCTATTATTTTACCTTATTCGAGCCGATTTACTCAATTGTTAATAGAATTTGTTCATATGATTTCCATTCACGGTGGAAATCAGTTGATGTTGCGAATACTGCGCATTGAATGTTGG
Source organism: Cordilura impudica (assembly GCA_963682025.1). NCBI lineage: Eukaryota > Metazoa > Arthropoda > Insecta > Diptera > Scathophagidae > Cordilura > Cordilura impudica. The sequence continues at coordinate 125,358,582 of OY821519.1, forward strand.
GTTCCACGCTTGAAGTCGAAAATTCGTGGAGTCATTGGTCGTTGTAAACGGTGTATTATTGACCGTAAAGTGTCTTGTCGTCAGATTGTGGCGGCTCTGCCCCCTGAAAGAACTACTCTTACTAGACCATTTATGACAACGGGCGTTGATTTTGCTGGTCCCTTTGACATCAAAAGTTTCACGGGCAGAGCTTGTAGGATAACGAAGGGCTACGTTTGTATTTTTGTTTGCTTTTCTACGAAAGCAATTCATTTAGAGGCCACGTCTGATTTATCGACGCCTACTTTTTTATCTGCCTTTCACAGATTTATTTCCCGACGAGGTTGCCCCTACACTATATTTTCGGATAATGGCACAAATTTTGTAGGTGCATCGCGTGAATTAGAGAAGGATTTTAAGATGTTTCTTAAGGAAAGTCAGATTGCAGTGGGTTCTATTTATGGTATTCAGGGTTTAACTTGGCGGTTTATACCGGCCGGGGCACCTCATATGGGTGGCCTTTGGGAAGCTGGGGTCAAGAGTTTTAAACACCATTTTCGTAAGGAAGCGCAATTTTTTAAATATACTTTTGAAGAACTTTCTTCAGTTCTCGCAAGAATTGAAGCTTGCCTAAATTCACGTCCTCTTTGTTCTATGGCGGATAACCCTCGGGAACCAGTAGCTCTGACTCCTGGTCATTTTTTAATAGGTGGACCAATACTTGCTCCCCCGGAGCCTGAAATTAATGAATCTCCGATAAGTCTTGTTAATCGATTTACAGGAAAACGACTTAGTCGTTATCAAACATGAAAATCTACTTCCAACATCGTGGCGTTTAGGCCGGGTCATCAAAGTTTATCCGGGAAGTGACGGTCGCGTAAGGGTCGCGGATATTCGTACTGCTAATGGGGTTGTAAAACGACCAATAACCAAACTGGTCATTTTGACCGAATAATTTACACTTTTTCTTCGATATTTTCTTTAAATTTTTTATTGTTTCATAGAAATATGGAATCTCTCCCTAACCTTTTTGGGATGCTCTGCTCGATTATGAGGATGCTATGGCGCAATACACCGTTTTTGGATGGGTCATATCTGGCCCATCTCCATTGTAGAGTCCTTACTGGCTCAAATTGTAGAGTCCCTACTGGCTCATACTTATTTATAATCAATTTTCCATTGGGGTCCCTACTGGCCTATGGAAAATTGTTACGTCGAGGTCCCTACTGGCCAATTTAAGTGTTAAAAAAAAAAAAAAAAAAAAAATAAATTGAATTCAAGCTCACATTTTTAAACTGAACTATGCCTTATTTTAGGATACTTAAGTTATTTGTTAAAGTATTATTGTTGCAACACACCTTGATGTTGCAAGGTGGCCGGCAATGTTTAAGTACAATTTAATATTTTCTTTGTACTTTTCCGCCTTTGAGTCAATTAGCCATTTTTGGGTTAATTCTGGGTTAAAATCTATGAAACTCCTTTTTTTATACATCGTTGAAAGGAGTGTTTACATAGATTTTAACTAGTAAAACCGTTAACGGTACTTAGATATTGCTCGCCACCTTCTCTCTTTTATTTTTTAACTTATAAAATCAATCGTTTTGGTACCTTCGTACAATTCGTACATATAAACACCATCCGCTGTGCATATTTTAAAAAAGGTAATACATCTTGTATATACAAATAAAATAGAGATTTTATTTTCTCTTATAAAACCTTATACTATATTGTGTTTTTATTTTTTATATATTTTTTGCTATATACGCAAACAATTTGTATATAGTTAACTTAAACAAGGAAGAAAATTATAGTCAGTCCAAACCGACTATACGATACCCTATACCATGCGTTTAGAGGCCCTATCCATTAGGCCCAACTAATTGGATATAGAAAGTAAGCATAAAACAGATTTGAGTGGCATTGTTTTTAATTTTGTCGCTTTTGAATATGAAAAAGTTCATATCGAATGCTGTATTTATAATGTCCCGATCCTGGCCATGTTTGGTAAGGTAATTTATTTTTTGCAAAAATATATAAATACCAAATTTGAGAGAAATCTGTGTATTATTTTTGTTTTTTGATAGATTTAAATGAAGATAGGGAAGTAGCTTCAAAATGGGGCTATGACTCAGAATTGTCTACAGAGTTTATTTTTCGACTACTGATTAACCTTCGCTTTCATAATCCCTATCCGGGTAGAGAAAGTGACTTTCATTTGCAAATAACTGAGCGAGTTTACATCAAATCTGAAAATGCTGCCGAGTCAGTTATCAAATTTTACGCTTAAAGCAGAAAATGCAAACAAAAATGGTTTTACTGCAGAACTTCTTACTTTTTTTTAAATTTTGTCTTTTTTCTACGTAAGTTAATTGTATCTACCCGGGTAGGTATATCGAAATTTGTATGAACATTTCTTACTTTTCCTAATATAATGTCAAAGAAATCATCTGAAACCTTTGGAAAAACAACGCATCATGTAAATAAATGGATTTGCGTTTATTGAAATTATAAATTATATAAAAAAGTGAGAAAAAGTATATATGTACCTAATATTTATTTACGCAAATTGTGAGAAGATGAAAATGGGCCCATATGACAATCTTCACACTTTGTCTGGGTGAAGCTATGCTCTGCGCATACGGGCTTCTTGCATTTGACACATGCTTGCCGTGTAGCTCTCTTCCTTTTGGAACATCGGTAGCACATGTAGCACCCACCTTTTTGTTTGATGCGCCCACTTGCGTCTCGTTCCGGGACATCATCAGCGTCAAACTCTTCATCTTCGTACTTCGATACAGAGACTGACTCGCCTGTAATAATAAAAACAAATAAATACTTTTCCACTCAAAAAGGTTAAAAAATATACCTTAAATATATTCAACGGCAGTCTTGATGGCAAACTTCTTAACTGCCATTGGTCTTTGGGCTCGGATTCTAATTTGCGGAATGCAAAGCTCTTCACCCAAGCTCTGTATAAATTGTCGACGTCGAGATTTCTTTACCGCACTATGTGGACTGTTGGTGACGTATATTATATATGCTGCCAAGGCCGAGATATCCAACATGTTGCAAAACATCGCTAGAGGCCAACGAGTTGTTGCCCTTTTTGTGGTATATTGGGACACCATTTTATCCATTGTGTCCACACCGCCCTTGGTTTTATTATAAAACAAAATTATTTCTGGCTTTTGTTTTATATGGGACACAGCTGAATCTCGATGCATGGACGATAGCAGCACTACAGCTCTTCCCTTTGCTGGGACGTAGGAGCACATCGTTGCATTCGGACTAAATCCAAATTCACGCGAATATACCTCACGCCTCTTTGAAGCTTTGAATTCTTCGGGCATATACCGCTTGTTTTTTTTAAAGTGCCGACGATTGTTATTTTCCAAGTTAGTAGCCCCTGGAGCAACGGGAGTGAAGTGAAAAAATTGTCCATCGTTACATTTCGACCTGTATTTTTGTAGGGAGCAATTAGGTCTTTCACTACCCGCTCGCCTTTGTTTACGTCTCTGGTAATGCCTTCTTTTCCAGTATAAATTTGGCCATTAAGTGGATAAAAAGTTGTGGCATCGCAAGCCCACCAAATCTTTATTCCATATTTTGCAGGTTTTGATGGATTATATTGAGTGATATCCAAACAACTGTCCACTGTAATAGTCTCATAAGGCCTGAAATTGGCTTTCAGATTGGAGTTAATCATCTCGAAAATATCCCTTATCGGTGCTGCCTTATCGTTAGACTGGCGAGTGGCTCTAGTGATATGGTTGTCAAAACGAATAAAGCGTAAAATGCTTTGGAATCGGTTAACAGACATGGTTGCACGATAAAGCGGAAAAGCATGTTGTTTCCAAAGCTCGGTTAATTTTTCTTGGTTGGATATCTGGGAGCCCATCACAAGCGAAATTCCAAGAAACGCTTTCAACTCTTCATCAGTAATTGAAATCCATGTAACAGCCTTTTTAGAAGGATTTTCTGCGTTCCATTTACGATAAAAATTATCGGCTTTTTTGGTCTCTAATGGGCGCACTCATAATACAAAAAAATGTATCCACTGCCGATAAATTTTTGGTAATTGGGTTAGGTCCCATAAACAATGGTTCACGAATTATATTATGGGTCCTTTGACGAACTAAATCACTATTTTGCTTATACCACTTTATACCGTCTTTGCTGTTGAAAAATGTTTCATCATATGTGGAACATTGTTCAATTTGGTTACTCTCATCGTTTTCAGATTCGCTGTCAATATTCAGCTCGACATTTGCTTCTTCGTCAGCTATATCAGCATCCGATTCCGCATCTTCCTGGTCAGGCAAATATTCGTCATCGCTATCAGCTTCTAAAAACGGGTCAGGCTCGCCTTCATACATAACAGACTCGGCATCCAACATATTCCGAAAATACTCTTGCATTTCTTCATGAGATAACATATCCAAAAAAAAAATTTAAATAAAAAAAATAATTTTGCCAAAAATAATTATTATATTCTGAAATGCACAGTATTATGACAAAAACTTACCTGGAAACAGCTGCCGAAGAAAGATATTCAAAATTGCTGCTATTCATATTTAATTTTTCGCACACACCAACTTTCACAACAAATATTCAAGACGAACTGAAAATCATCATTTTGTTCGCATACAAGAATCACAATATTTTCAAAGGTTACTAGATTCTATTCCGATTCGAAATTTCAAATATTTGAGTCCGGGCATCATCATCATCTTGTTCGCATATACATGCGTATTTATATATGGTCACAATATTTTCAAAGGTTACTAGATTCTATTCCAATTTGAAATTTCAAATATTTGAGTTCGGACAAATAAAATATAATTACTATAGAAAAGTTTTCAAAAAATTTGAAATATAAATATCTATTAAAACAAGGCAAACTACACTCAACAAAAAAAAATTAGTAGGAAAAATCAAATGAATTACCTAAAGTATAATTTTTTAATAATATTTATTTTGTCCTTGTTTGACATTTTTTGTATTTTTTTTATACCCTATACCACTATGTGGTTTGGGTATAATGACTTTGTGCTGCTGTTTGTAACAACCAAAAATATTTGACCTAGACCCATCTTTAATTATACCGATCGAATCAGAATCACTTTCTGAGTTGATTTAACAATGTCCGTCCGTCCGTCCGTCCGTCCGTCCGTCCGTCTGTGTGTCCATGTAAAGCTTGTAATCAAACTGCAGGTCGCAAATATGAATATATTTTGATGAAATTTGGTATATAAGCTTTTATCGGCCATGGGATGAACGCTATTGAAATTGGTGAGAATCGGTCCATGTTCAGACCTAGCCCCCATACAAATTACCCATATGAAATCGACATAAATTGCCATAAGATCCAAATTGTCATATAGATCTTACTCAAATTGGGTTTATATGCATTCATTACATCCACTAATGAGTAGTCCAAAAATGATCCCTTTGACCCCATATAGAACTGCTTCCCGATCTTCACTTAAATCTATTAAAAAACAAAAATATTGCACTGATTCTTCTCAAATTTTGTTTGTACATATTTTTGCAAAATACAAGAGACTTTACCAAACATGATCAGGATCGGTCCATTTTTAGACCTAGTCCCTTTATAGATATAGCATCCGATATGAACTTTTTCATATCTGCAGCCAAAAAAATTAATAAAAATCCCACTCAAATTTGGTTTTTGCTTATTTTCAATGTCCAGTTAGTTGGGCCTAAGAGATAGGGTTTCTAAACGCATGGTATAGGGTATCGTATAGTCGGTCTAGACCGACTATAATTCTCTTACTTGTTTTTCATACAAAATTAAGGAAATATTTTATATCTACCCGGGTAGATACTACGTGTTGACGTAAAAAAATTCTTCATGAAAGCGAAGGTTAATGGGTGTAGTGAGTTAGTTAATTGTTCTTTATTTTTACAAAATAAGTGCTTTACAAAAATATAAAACTATATATAAAATTTTATATTTCCAGATTTTAATAATTTTTAGATAAAAAGAAAAATATGAATAAAATAAGAACTTACGACTTTGACATACTGTATTAAGTATTTAAAATATAATTCATATAAAAAGAGCATTTTCTTAAACACATATATTAATAATTGAATTCAATGATTAACTCCTTTCTGTACTCAAGTGCAGCTGCAATGTAACGAAACAAATCATTCGAATTTAATTGTACTTTATTTAATATGTTAATTACTTCATTTTCAGTTAATGATATTTTTCCCAAACAGTGTAATCGAATGTGACGCAGAATAGGGCATTAGGCTAAAAAGTGTATACGGGTTTCTTCCTCTTTGAGGTTAAATAATGAACATATTTTGGATCTCTGTTGCTGGAATCTGGTTGCATTTAGTTCAATAAAATCGCATCTGACTTTAAATATCTAACTGGCTACATTTACATTGGGGATGGTTTCAAAGTAAAACTGTGGGTTTCCATAATTTAATCGTTTATTAAAGCGGTTTGTTGCAGAGGTTTGTTGAAGAAAGCTTTCTTTTATATTAGTTTTTATAGAGGCAAGCATTTCTGATCTTAAAAATTCCCAGTCTTCTTTTGTTGAGCATTCGCTAATTTGAATTACGTTACAATCTTCACATACCTTTTTATACCCTATACCACTATGTGGTTTGGGTATAATGACTTTGTGCTGCTGTTTGTAACAACCAAAAATATTTGACCTAGACCCATCTTTAATTATACCGATCGAATCAGAATCACTTTCTGAGTTGATTTAACAATGTCCGTCCGTCCGTCCGTCTGTGTGTCCATGTAAAGCTTGTAATCAAACTGCAGGTCGCAAATATGAATATATTTTGATGAAATTTGGTATGTAAGCCTTTATCGGCCATGGGATGAACGCTATTGAAATTGGTGAGAAGCGGTCCATGTTCAGACCTAGCCCCCATACAAATTACCCCTATGAAATCGACATAAATTGCCATAAGATCCAAACTGTCATATAGATCTTAGTCAAATTGGGTTTTGTATGCGTTCATTACGTCCATTAATGAGTAGTCCAAAAATGATCCCTTTGGCCCCATATAGAGCTGCTTCCCGATCTTCACTTAAATCTATTAAAAAACAAAAATATTGCACTGATTCTTCTCAGATTTTGTTTGTATATATTTTTGCAAAATACAAGAGACTTTACCAGACATGATCAGGATCGGTCTATTTTTGGACCTAGTCCCCATATAGATATAGCATCCGATATGAACTTTTTCATATCTGCAGCCAAAAAAATTAATAAAAATCAGACTGAAATTTGGTTTTTGCTTATTTTCTATGTCCAGTTAGTTGGGCCTAAGAGATAGGGCATGGTATAGGGTATCGTATAGTCCATCTAGACCGACTATAATTTTCTTACTTGTTAATATTGTTATACCAGAATAAATTCTTTTCTATTAAAATTTTGGATAATTGATTTGGAAGGCAATGGTTGTTGTATAGAAATAATGTTTTGATAATATATCTCAGGTGCGTGTCTAAGGTGTATATGTGGCTATTTTCTATGTTTGTTTTTAGCATTAATGCATACGTTGCACAGTGGGTTGAAAAGCATGAAAAGTGAGGATTAATTCATTGAAGACGTAATTTCAAAATATTGTTAATTGTTTTTAATGGATATTCATTAATGCATAAAAAGCCACCATTTAAAAAAAAAAGTGTTAAAAAAATTTGTTTTAACCCGTTAGGAGCTTTTTTGTGTTTTGGAAAAAATTATCTTTTCCTACAATTTTCGCTGTAAGTTTGGAATAAAAAGCGATAAATTAGTAAATGAAATTGCAAGTTAGAACTTAGTTAATGTGCTTTTTGAAAAAATAAATTTTTTTTTAAAAATAAAAAAGGAATAAATATTTAATATGTACTTATATTATAAAAATTGATTTTTAAAATCCGATTTTATTTTCCAAATTCCACAACTCCACAAATTTAACTCAAAAAATTCACATTATAAAATAATATTATGTTTTTATTGATGAATAATTATAAGCACAAAACAAACATTTCAGAAATTTAAAAAAAAAATAAAAAAAAATTAATTCAATTAATATTGAATATATTGCTACATTTATTTGAAAATTTTGTATGCATTTATTGTTATTGTTTATTTTTTTATTTTATATTGTTCTTATTTAAGAGAAACTTAAATATATATATACAATTAAAATCAAGGATCCTCCGTATTATCATCACCTTCATAAATATAATCAGCATCTTCATAATAATCATCATCAATATCTTCATTAATCTCTTCTTCATCAGAAATCTTGGGCAAAATTAATAAATCTAGTGCCTTCTGTGGTATATTATATATTTTTTTGGCATAATTTTTGCTTTTAGTGGTAATTAAAGGATACGAACTAAGAAGTAACCCATTGAATATATCTTCATTTGACTTCTCCCGACTGCATTTACGAGAATAGTGTTCTCTGTAATTTTTAAAATCTTTATTTCTAGCTTTTCTGAGCTTCCTCAGAGGCATATAATACACTTTTAGTTTCCTGCAATTTTTTTATATTGTTCTAAAACTTTTTACCCGAGAACATTTTGTAATTTCAGAGCTTCGATTTTTCGCTCCACTATAATGTGCATGATCATTAAAATTATTTATTGTAATACTGGGTTACACATTTCCAACAGCAACAATAACAATCACAGCTACGAAAATAAACACAAAACAAAAACTAAAAAAAGTTTTTTTCTTTTTTAATTTTTTTTAATTTTATACTGTTGACTTTTAATAAAAACTTGAAGATTACATTCGTTGGCAAGTATTGGCAAAATGTTTTTTTGGAATACACAAGTAGAAGTCCCATGTTTTACTACAATGTAAATAATTTTACCCGATCTCTTCTAGAATTACGTTGAAACTCAATCTCTTTTTAAAAAATACCCTCTTTTTAGGACAATGTTCAAAAAATTATTAAAAATATTTCTAAAACATTTATCTAAATTTTTTTTTTTAATAATGCAGTCAAATACCTGAAGTTGATGCATCCATTTGAAAAAAGTTTAAATTTAAAAAAAAAATGAAAAAAAATTAAACTTGAAATATCTCGTTTTTCACTTTTTACCACTTCGAGCAAAATTAAAAAAAATTGTTGAACTTTGAGAGAGTATAGCAAGAAAAGTAAACAACTTAGAACAATAATTTTGACAGTTGGTGATGACCCGTTTTATACTCTGTTACTCGGTATAAAAATTTATTACAAAATACTCATTTCAATTTTTGAATTAATCCTCACTTTTGACCCTTTTCAACCCAATGTGCGTTGGTATAAATGATGGTATTTTTAAAATCTTCTTTAAGAAAAAACGTTGAAGTTTATCAACATCATCGAAAAGTGTATAGCCCCAAATTTGAGTGCCATATGACTGAATCGCTCTGCACACAGACTGGAAAAGATTCCATTTCGCCTTCAGGGATATGTTCTTTTTCCCCAGAAAATTATTCCAGGTAGCATCAATGTTATTTTTTGCCGATACATTTCTTTTTTTCCAGATGTTTGCTAAATGACAGTGTTACCCCTAAGTATGTATATTGTGAGGTTATATTTATTGGGTTGACACTAAAAAAAGAATTTTTCGCGATTAGATATCTTTCCACCTTTTCGAAATATCATCATTTCCGACTTGCTTAAATTAACTTCAAGGTTCCAAGTTTTACAGTAAACTTCAAGTTTCCTGATCATATTCTGCATTGTTGAAATATCGTCCGCTAATATAACGATGTCATCAGCATATAATAATAATCTAACAGTTAAACCTCGTATATTAACTCCTCCACTTATAAAATCGTGTAAATCGTTCAGATACAGTGAGAAAAGAGTTGGTGACATTACACATCTTTGCTTCACTCCAGATGCTGTATCAAATGTTTCCGATAACTCTTCTCCAGTCCATTCGGTGAAATTAGTTCTGCTATATATGCTTTCGATCATATTTACCATTTTGGACGATATAACTGCATTGTGAAGTTTATAAATAAGAGCTTTTCTTGATATTTTATCAAAGGCTGCCTTGAAATCGACAAAAAAAAAGCGGTTTTCACTGAATTTTATGTTCGCAATTGCAGCTAGATTGTAAATGTTATCTGCTTTAGAATATCCTTCTCGAAATCCAGCTTGATATTCTGTGACAACGTTACGTTTTTCCAACCATTTATTCAATCTATTGTTTAGAATTCCCATTAGTATTTTCGCAATTGTATTCATAAAAGAAATTCCACGATAATTATTGACCAACCCTTTATCACTTTTTTGAATATCGGGAAAATAATGTTAGTAATGAATTTTTCATCTAATTTAGCTGTTTCAAATAATATGTTGTACGATTTAGCTAATTCCTCTATGAAATTATCAGTAGCATTTTTAAAAAAATCATCCGATATCCTATCTTTACCTGGGGCCTTATTATCCTTAGCTTTTGCCAAAGCATATTTTATTTCCAATGGTGAAATAGGGTCGTCTAGGTCGGGATCAGAATAAAACATAGGAGCATAGCTAACATCATTTGAAATTTGTATGGGATTAAGTAGCGCGCAGAAATAGGTTTTAAACTCAGAAGCAGATATTCCCGGACTTTCCTGTCTGTCTGTTTGCCGTATTTCCTTAACGACATTCCACCAGTCCTTATTTATTCTAACTGAATTAATTTGAACTTCAAGATTTTTGAGGTAGTTTACTCTACTTTTTTCACATATATCTTTAAAATTACGATTTGCATGTAAATATTGCTGTTTGTTTTCCGTTGATGTATTTTGTCTGAATTTTCTCAATGCCTTAAAAGATTTTTCTCGATCATTATGACATTTGAAAATGAGCCAACGATTTCCTGATTTTAGACGATTGACTCGTTCGTATGTATGTGGGTTTGAATATCGTAAAATTTCCATTAACTAACTCAATTCTAAAAACTCATTTTGTTGCTTGAGTATATTTGTTTGCTGATTGAGTTTACTTTTATATAATTCAAAATTTTTTTCATCCCATTTCAACTTTGGCAAGAGGTTCATTGTATTAGTTAGACTATATCCGACTGTTACACTAAGGGTTAACAATATTGGCATATGATCCGACCAGGTGCGACTATCAACTTTAAAATTGCTTACAAATTTCAGAAGTTCATGTGTCACAACACATATATCATTTACAGATGCACCCACACCACTGATAAATGTAAAATTACCTTCTTCATCACCTTTTGTGCATCCATTTAAAATATATAAGCCAAAGTCTTCACAGAACTCCTTAAACGACCTTCCTTTACTATTAGCCTCAAAGTCGTTTCATTTCCTGACTGGAAGACCAGCATTAAACGTCTCTCGTAAAAATTCATTTAGCATCTGTTGAATGTTAACAATTCGTATATTAAGGTCTCCAACTACAATGGGGTTTATAACATATTTGTTTGTAAAAAATCTCTTAACCAATCCAAAATCATTCTGCAATGTTGCATCTCTAAGGTATAATGGTATAACAGTTATCTCGAGATTGTTGATTTTGAGTAAAATATAACTTGTTCTTCAAATTTGAAGCTAAAGCATATGTTTTGTATATTTAGTTCTTTTCTTACCCCAAAAACGCTACCACCAATTGCCCTACCAAACCTGCTAACTCTAGCAGCTGGTTACCAAAAAGCTTCAAAGCCCGTAAAAAATTTGTTGAATCTTTAAATTTTTTCCTCAGTTATATGGGAGTAATAAAGATACACAAACCCAATTTACATGGACACACAGACAGACGGACGGACGGACGACATCGCTAAATTGATTCAGAAAGTGATTCTGCGAAAGTGATTCTGAGTCGATCGGTATAATAAAAGATGGGTCTGGGTCAAATATTTTTGGTCGTTACAAACATCAGCATGACTACATAGTGGTGTAGGGTATATAAATGGTTTTAAAGCTTAATTTAAAAAAAAAAAGCTATTAACAACACAAGTATTGTATTATGTACTTATGTATATGCGTCTGTGCGAACATTTAAAACACACTATTGAATGAAGCCATTCATTTGGGTTAACATATTTTATGGACATTTCCGTAACGCCAATTGATGAGTAATACATTGCCTCAACATTTCTACGTTATTGAAGTTATGAACAATCAAACTGCCAATATATTCTTTTCATATTCATTTCGGTCAGAAGATATCACCGAATTACGGAAAAAGAAATGTAGAGAGAGCAACCTCACTGACTTGCTCACGGACGCTATTTAATACTTTTCAATTGTTATTTCTATTATTCGAATCGCGTTTGCATACATGTTAGAAATGTTCTAGTTTCCTTCTAATACAATGATATTCAGCTTATAATGAGCTTTTTCTATAATAAGCAATTTCCCGTACAGTACCACATAAAAGAAAAAAAAACATTATAGATTATAGCGATACTTTAGTATTACAAAGTATAATTTCATCAGTGCCAACTTAGCGCTTTTCATGCCAGACTTAGCGTTTTTTGACGACCCAGAAAACGCATTTTTTCCATTTTGTGCCTTTTTTTTCGTTTTCCGCTTTAAATACGTTAACCGATTTTCAATTCAAATTTATATAATGTAATTGATTGGCCTTAATATTATCAGATATACAAATAGTGAAGAGATTTACAAGCAGTATAATTGTAATTAAATGATAAAATCAACTCTGAACTTGATGAAATTTACTGTTTGAAATGTAGTTTTAAAAAGGCCTGTCTTAAATGTAATATTGATGAAGGGGGAAACAAATTAACAAACAAGAGTTAATTGTGTTCACAAAATCTGTTCTTTATCTGCCCAAACAAATGCTGAAGATGTTATTTATTTAATACAAATTTGATTTAATGGATTATATAATGACTCCCTACACAACAATACTAGGTCTTAGAATTATAGTACAGGATTTTGAAAGTGTACAAAAATGTTTCGCCAAATTAAAAAAATTAATAAAATTTTACTAGCCAACCAGGTTTTGGAACGAAATATCTTTCATGGGGTAATTTGGTGGGCTGAATTCGAATTGGTAATTGGTTTTACTCTATCACGTCATGTTTTCGAGATACAAAAAAAAAATGTTTTTATTCGTTTTTTACATAAAAAACATTAGTTTATTTAAAAATCAATGAATTTTCAAAAGTGAATCGCGTTCTTTGAACGTCGCACAGTGGCGCCCCACTGTGGCTCAAATTTTGATTTCATTGGCCAAAAGTCAAATTTTTTTTTGTCATCGATTTTTAAAATTTTTACTCCTTTTTGTAGCTTATATATCCAGATTAAGGAAGCCAAAAAATTAGGTTAAACTATTGATAATTGTGGGCGTGGGATGCTGTCAAACTCAACTGTTTTTTTTAATTCAGCAAAAGGTGTTTTTTTTTGTTTTTTATCAAAAATAAATGGTTACTACTCGCAAGCTATCATCGATATTGGCCTGCGGTCTTTTTTATAATGTTAGTAGGATTATAGTCTTTAGTTTTTGTAAGTAGTCACAGTTCTAACGTTTGATATTAGGGGCGTTATGAAATATTTATGAAACCACTATATTTTTCTCAAATTTAAACTTTAGTGGAATAGAACTTCTAAAGGAAGTAAGGGAACAAGAAACGTATACCACCCGGAGAAAGGCGAATGTATCCTGTTTAACCCTATATATACTTTTGCACCCCCCACGAGCCCCCGGTAGAACACTTTTTTCATTTTAATGAAATTACTCTAAAAAAAATTACTCTAAAAAAAATTTTGTTTTTTTACTTTAGACTACGTAAAAGTAAAATAATTAAATAAAATACCTGCGAAAGGGTTTATTGGCTTTGTTTTGATCAACAAAAAAATAAGTCATAAAATGATCACAATAGGTTCTACAGTAAACAAATGATCTCTTTCTTAATTTACCTGTTGTCAAATTTAAGGGTCAACCAAAGTCATAAACAATTTTATAAGTTTGTCAATAATCGCGGCACTAAACCACTAAAGATAAAAAACCACCCCATATTGGCGAGAAACTAATTAGTTTTACCTGATATTGAAGTCTGGATAACAAGTGCAGTTTTGTTCAATTTAAGTACTACCTGCTATGAAATTAAAGATCAATGTGTGAATAACATGTACCTAAAAATGTATAAAATGACGGATTCTATAAGGGATTACTCAATAATAAGTTAATACTTCAAGTGTACGGACGTATATTCGCAAGTGATAAAAAGTGATAAAAAAGTGATAACAGACGCAAATAAAAATATTGAGAAAAATATGGAGAACTTTAGTTATAAAGAACTGGCCGAAGAGTATTTTCGAAACAAAAACCAGGAAGATGTTCTTAGTTACGTTAAAATAAAATTAAACTTAAATTCGTCTAGTACCGAAATACAAGAGCAATTATCTAATTTCGTCAAAGTACTAAAAAAACGATTGAAAGAAGTTAACTACTGTAAACAAAAGTTTTATAATAAAAGTGCAAACTGGTTAGAAGGCCAACTTAATGTTGGTGGAGAAACAGCAAAGCTAGATAAGGCTGGAAGACCACGCAAATCATTGGACAACTGCAGCGATAGATCTAAGAGGCGGAAACTTAAAAATTTTAACGAGGAAATTGGTTCTACAAATATAAAAGAATCTTTTCTACATCAATTACGAGCACAAAACCAATTAACAAAAGTGGATATCATTGAAAAAACTTGTAATGCTAGTCCAGTGAGAACAAAGCGAATTCTTAAAAGTATACCAACTCCGAGCGATGCAAAACAGTTCACAAATGAGGAGGCATTAGCATTATTTCTGGATTTGAAATTAACAAAACACCAATATATTCAGCTCAGATTGCGTGCGATTGAAAAAGGCTCAAATATGTATCCAGCATATCATCACATAACAGCTGCTAAAATAGACTGTTTGCCATCAAAGGACACTATTACAATCACACCAATTTCGGCAGAAGTACAACTACAATCTTTACTTGATCACACAGCCAAACGCTTGCTACAATCAATAACAGGAACTGAGTTAAAGAAATATGGAAACACAAAGTTAATTCTATTTTGTAAATGGGGATGTGATGGTTCTTCGGGACAAAAACAATACAAACAAGTTGTATGTGAAAATATTTCGGACTCAGATATGTTCATGGTATCATTTGTACCATTGCGATTGAAAAAGATTTTGGAAGATTCGGAGCCTTCGAGTAGTACAACGCAAACAATGGATATTTGGAAAAATGAGACACCATCTTCTACGAAATACTGCAGGCCAATCAAATTTGAATTCAAAAAAGAAAGTCATGATGCCATTAACAAAGAAGTTAGTGATATCAAGGCCCAAATAGCAACACTACAGCCATTACAATTACAGTTAGATGGGCAGCAAATTGAAGTAAGCTACCAATTAGTGCTGACAATGATAGATGGAAAAGTAGGTCAGGCTTTGACTAACACGAAGGCTGCATCCAGCTGCATTATATGCCAAGCAACATCAAGCCAATTAAACCAAGTCCCGACAAAATCATTCGATAATACCGATGCCTTCGAATTTGGATTATCACCACTACATGCAAGAATACGACTTATGGAACACATACTAAAAATCAGTTATGATTTGGATTTCGGGCCTTCAGGATCAATAAGAAACAACGAAACCAACAAAGAGTTAAGAAGTTCAAAAAAGAAACATGTTCAAGATGAATATCGCAAATTTGGATTGATTATAGATCAGCCAAAACAAGGGTCAGGCAATACAAATGATGGCAATACCGCAAGAAGATTCTTTTCAGATCCAGAAACAGCATCTGAAATAACAGTGTGGAGTGGATTTAAACCTTATTTTCAGATTTAAAATAATCCTAGAAGTACTTGCGTGCAATGAAGAAATTGACTCTAGAAAATTTGGAGATTATGCTAAGGAAACTGCAAAAATATATACAACCAACTACCCATGGAGAAATATGTCTGCAACAGTCCACAAAATCCTTTATCATGGAGAAGATGTCATTAAATATCATTTGGTGCCACTTGGAGATCTATCAGAGGAGGCTCAGGAAAAAAGGAACAAGGATTACAGATTTTATAGACAGCACAATACTAGAAAAATGTCACGAAATTCCACAAATGAAGATCTATTTAATATATTATTGGCAACGTCAGATCCGTTCATCTCCAGTATTCGAAATCAATGGAAAGTGGAACATCGGGATTTAGATGAAGAAGCCAAAAAACTACTAAAGAACAGAAATAGCACAGAACAAAATATGGAATATTTGCAATCAATATTTGAGTCTAATGAATAATAATTATAATTGCCTTTCATTGTTATTTAAGTACGAAAAACATAGTATTAGTAAAAAATAATAATAAACAGAACCTACCATTGTTACAAATGCTATTTAAATCTATTGCAGTTTTTATTCTTAAAAGGTTTCCCACATATGAATGCAATGTTTTAATAGATAAGAAAGATTCAAAAAATAAGAACCCATATTTTCATATCAAAATTAAAAAAAAAATTAGAATCATTGCGCTAATGTTTAGCAGATTTATTTAGCTAGTGTAACAAATTAGGCAGCAAACACTAATAAATTTTTCTGTAGTAATAATAATATTCCTTGAGTGTAAGCAAATTGCAAATTTGATAGCAAACATTTTTAATTTTTTAGTAATACTAGTTAAATTTCTAGTGAATTTTACTATTTTGTTGCGTGTAAAAATTTTTTTGAGTGTAAAAATTTTTTTGAGTGTAAGCATTAAAAAAATTTCATTATTACAAAAAATGTTTATAATAATTATTTAACTCCAAATATGACACTTTCTAATAAATAAAAATAAATAAAAAAAAACATATATCACGCTAAAAGTTAAAAAAAATCAAAAGTTAAACTTTGACCTAGAATTCCTTAAAAACTACTCAATCAATTTAAATGAAATTCACACTGAGTCAAGATCAACTATCTATCTATCTATTAAAAGAAACAGTACTAAAATATTTTGATCGGTTCAAAAGTTACAGAATTTTGGCCAATGAAAAATGATTTTCAGCCACTGTGCGCCCGTAGAGCAAACGAGGTTGCAAAAATCAAAATTTTCATGTACGCTGACGAAGTTTTGAATAAACCCATGTTATAGGAAACTTTTCAACGATTTCAAATATGCTACTTTTAATAATATCACATTTTTAGTTTAGAAGATATAACTGTTCAAAGTTGACCGACTTTCGGTTTTCAAAAAAACACACAATTTTTAGTCAATTTGTTGCGATTTCAGGTGTAATATCACGAAAAATAGATAACGAATCGCTTTATTTTTTGTTTGTGTTGATTGATGTATTTATTAAATGTGTAATGATAAAAAAAAATAACTGTTTGCTTTGTGTTTCTCCTGGTAAATCACTACTTAAAAACTACCCGTTTTTCCACTATTTTTCAATTTTGACGGAAAATAAAAAAAATCAACATTTTTCTATATTTGCCATATTTGCAAAACATCTTCTTTGATTATTTCTTTACATAATTCAAAAGGTTTTATCTGCCCGTACGTGCCCGTTTGGCTTTTAGAGGTAAAAAAGCATAAAAAGACATGGTTGCAGAAATTGTATGGCGTGCATCCCTTACATGTTTTGACTGACAGTAGTTTGATCTAATAGTTTGAAAATTGCATTTTAAGTCGGTTGTCTACCTGTGAGCCTCTGCCAAAGTCTACTCCCAATATTCTGTTACAGACAAAGGATGCACAAAAAACTCTACTCATTGAAATTCGCAGGTACGCACCTCACTTAAAAATTACTTGGGAGTACAAATGGTCAAGAACAATATTGACTTATGGTCCCTCCAGGTAGGCACAAATCTTATTTAGACACGAGCATAATATCAAAATTGCATAATTCAGCCTAAATCCATATGTATGCAGGGAACAGGTAAATTTTTAGGCATGGTAGCATAAGCCTATATATTGCAAAATAAGCATAATGCCTGGATTAGTCTACGACTGAAAGTTGGCGCAACAAGTACTGAAACCATGGCGTTAAACAATTTAAGTACTGAAAACGTGGCGTTGAATTTAAAATTATTTGAACTGTTTAGAAGGTCAACCACACCAAAGTTTTTCACGGAAGCTGCTTTAGAAGAACTTGATAGCTTATACGGAAATATTGAGAGAAGCGAAATTATAAAAAATAATTTTTATCTGATATATGCACATATTAAGGCAAAATGGGTGAAATCTAATCGAACCATTCAGAACTTCAACCCCAAATTCGAGGACTGGCTTAATGAAGACACCATCCTGGATATATTGGCAGTAGAGAAACCCACCACATCAACCAGAGGAGCAAAAGGAAGGCCAAAAAAAGTATTGAGGAGTGTTCAATTTTCACAAGAAAGAGGAAACTTGCCGATGCCACCAATGACTTGACCACGAAGCATTTATCGGACGCGCTGTCTATTAAATATACAAAGGATAGTGAAAGAGTTAGGTCGCAGATTACAAAATCTGTTGCTGATGCAAGCCTACTGCGACTAAAAAGGATTAAGGAAAGCATTCCCACGCCCACAAGCGCACACATTAAAAAGTATGGTTCCGAAGAAGCCTTGGCCTTGTTTATGGACTTACAACTTTCCAAAGAAAAATATGAGATACTACGGGCATCCTTGATGCGACACGGGGCTGACGTTTTACCAGGATACAAGCATATTACGCAAGCCAAAATAAATTCACGACCACTGCATACGGAGTTTACGGAAGTCTCTGTGAAAGCCATTCTGCAGGATCTCATGGGCCATACAGCAAAACGGTTGTTGGAGAGTCTTCCTGAAAATGAGGTGAAAATTCTTCCTGAGAAACTGACATTGATCAGCAAATCGGGCTGCGATGGATCATCCGGACAAAGCGTTTATAAGCAAAGATATCTTCCGATGACCTTACAATATCGGACGGAAATATGTTTATGGCATCTGTTGTTCCTTTGCAGCTAAAATCTGATGTTTCCCTACACTGGAAAAATCCACATCCGTCATCAGTGCATTATTGCCGACCAATAATGTTTCAGTTTGCAAGGGAATCGGCAGAAGTCATAAGGACCACGGCGAAGGACATTGAAGAACAAATAAGCAAGATTAAGCCTACAAAGCTGCAAACTGGAGAAGGAAAATATATTGAATGCAATTAGGAGTTCCACCTGACCATGGTTGACGGAAAAGTCGTAAACGAACTGACAGGAACAACCTCAACATTGTCATGCCCGATTTGCAAAAAGAGTCAGAAGAACTTTGGTAATTTAAACGATTCTACAAACGAGGAGAATTACGAATATGGAATGTCACCATTGCACGCAAGGATAAGGTGTATGGAGTTCTTGCTAAAACTGGCATATACCCTACCACAAGAGGAGGAAAACTTCGATGAAAATACATCAATAAAGGATAAGGAAAAGATCAGAAAGAAGCAAATACAGGATGCTTTTTTAAACAAGTTGGACTAAAAGTAGACTGTCCCAAGCACGGATACGGTAACTAAAACGATGAAAACACTTCTAGGAGATTTTTTGAAAATGATGACGCAGTAACTAGAATCACTGGAATTGACAATCAAATCGTGAAAAGATTGGGAACGATCTTGAATGTTTTAAACTGCAAAGAAAATGTCAATTCTACAAAATATGGAGAATATGCATCGAAAACTGCATCTCTTTTAGCAGAAATGTATCCACAGAAGAAGTTGACCCCGACCGTCCATAAAATATTGGCGCATGGCAAAGATATAATTGAGTACCAGTCTTTGCCAAATGGAGAGCTTTCTGAAGAAGCACAGGAGTCTCTTAACAAATTTTATAAAAAAAGATAAGATTTTTGCAACAAAAAAACTCAAATGGCGCCACTGTGCGTCGTTTGTATTTTGCTGGTTCGATTTCACGTATTAGAGTCCAGCAATAGTCTCCCAGCATGCTTTTGTCCCAAAATCCTTGATAATTTCTTTCAATTTTCATTAGATCTTGTTGAGCATACTCCCCTTGTTCGTCGCTTACCGCACCTAGGTTTTGTGGGAGAAAATCTAAATACGAATGAAGAAAATACATTTTGAGAGACATTCGTGCACCCAATTCCGATAATTTTTCTATAACTCAACAACAATTTCTCTGTAGTTTTCACTCTTACTGTTTCCAAAAAACTGTCAACGGAGCTCTGAAAGATTTCCGGACTGCATATTCTTCCTACAATAAATATTGTAAAAAATTGTCATCATTCAATAGCTTCCTGATCTGAGGGTCAACAGATACGCCTTCTTTGATTTTAGCATATGAAATTTTAGGAAAAACCGCTAACAAATATTTAAATGCTGCTCCATCTTTCTCCAGAGCCTTGCCAAAGTCCTTAAAAAGGCCCAATTTTATATTCAGCGGCGGAAGAAGAACGTCATTTGGATCAATTGATGGTTTATTTGAAAGGTTTTGTTTTCCTGGTGAATACTCAGTTCTGACGTAATGATGACATGTAGCGCGACTATCCCATACCAGTCAACACACCAGTGAAATAGATTAATTTACAGTTTTTTACGATAGTCTATACTATTTATACAAAGAAATTTTAATCACCACAGATTTTCCATTTATGATCGTTGTATTTGAGTAATGTCAAAATTTTAGTTATTGATTCGTAATATTCCTTTATACTAATGGCATGAGAAATTGTTATGGATGGTTTTTCATTCCCATTGTGCAAAAGAAGAGCCTTTAAACTGTACATAGAACCATCAATAAATAATCTCCATTCAGTTTTGTCATATGGCTGTTTCATTTTTTGAAATAAACCATCAACATCAGTACAGTATAGAATATAGTGTTTCTTTTCAAAATATGCATCCAATTCCAAGCTTCTATCTCTATAGATTGTTACTTTTGTCAAAACTGCAAAATGTTTCCACTACTGCATGCGTAAAGCTATTAATTCTGCGTCTTGCTTCGTTAAATGTAAATTCCAAATTATGTCATTCAGCTCAGCTTGATTCATCATCAGCCTCATACAAACTACCACTGCTGGTAAAAGATGTTACGGACTCACTGGTTTGGAAGCCGATGGGATATTCGCGTAAGTAATATTTTTTTTTATTTTAAATATTGAATCCAGCAACTTTTGTTAAACAGAAATAACAATCAATTTGGTGGTTACTTGACTCTGGCATTGAAAAATCGAAATAGATCTTCTTGCCATCTGACCACTTGTATAAAACAGTTCTGCAACTATTACAAAACATTTTCGGTGTACACGGTTTGACCAAGTATCTGACAGCAAACCCAAATAATGTAAATATGCATATTTTAATGATTCTGCTATGGCATTTCCTTTTTTTCCAACCAAATATTCACCACACACAAAGCAAAAATAGCTTGAATCAATAACACACGATCTCCCTGACATGCTTAAACGCTACTATTATGAAGATTTAGACTGTTTTACAGTATTGCCAGCATAAAAAATGAACAAGAATTGACAGCCCAATTTTTATGCCAGATTAGTTAAAAACTATGCTTCGTTTCTGCAGTCAGTTTATTTTTTATATTTGTATACCAGTGTTATTACTAATAATTAAAATAAAAGTAATAAAATCATACCATATAAAATTTAGTTTTATTATTAATTATTAATTAAGTGTTAGAACAACAGGAATATAGTTCTTTTATAGTTCAATTTCTATTTCATATACCAAGTCATAATTGAAGTTACAAATTAATGAGTAGATACGTATAAAAAAAACATATAAAAAAATTAATATATGATGGTCATTAAAAAGAAGAGATAACGATTTATATATTAAGTAACTAAAAAAATGGCTAGAACACTGGTTCCCAACCTTTTGGGGTAATCGTACCCTTTAGTAACAATTTGGAATCTTTCGTACCCCTAACTTTCATTGATATTTATATATAAAAAAAAAATAAAAACAATATTATATAAAAAAAATTATTCACATTATATTTAAAAGTAATTAATTAAAAATTACAAAAAAAAAAAAATTAAATTTAGTGGGAACGTCAACCAATTGTTGTATTCGTGGTAGGGTGTTTGAAAGAGCCAACCGCATGTCATGTTCAGCCTTTAATTTGTTCCTTAATTTTGTTTTTATGGACACAAGCACTGAAAATCCAGATTCGCAAAGGTAAGTAGTGACAAACGGAATAAGAGCTTTCAACGCCCGTTTGACCAAAATAGGATATGCCTCGTTTTGTTTACACCAGAATACATCCAACGCCATTGTTTCAAAGACACTGCTTATTTTTTTGTTATTCCGCAAATCAATGAGCTCAATGAGATCCAATGAAACGGTGAAAGGGTTTCTTATCCATTTATCAACTACAAATGTGCGAGGAATAATTCGATCGAAAGTAATTTGTAAATTTTCCAGATGCACTTTAGTACAGTTCAGAACCTTGATATCGATTTCACGTTTAACTTGCAAGGATTCTATTTCATCAATAAGCGAAAAATTGGCGTAATTTGCACTTTTAACTCTTCTGCCATAGAGAGCCAACTTTTCTTGAAATGATAACTTTCTCCTCGGCATCGAATATATTCGTACCTTGAAGTTATATATTTAAGGAGATTAGGTGGCTAAATATATCTGCAAGGTAAGCTAAAGAGAGCACAAAGCTGGTATTCATGAAGTGAAGGAAAAGAGTTGAGTCTTTGTCACGAAGAAATGTCTCAATTTGAGATCTAAGTTCAAAAACCCGGCTAAAAACTTTTACTCTGGATAGCCAACGTACTTCTGTATGCAAAAGAAGTACGGTGTGTGTGCGCCCAACTTCTTCGCACAAAACTTTAAATAGGCAGTGATTCAATGCCCTTGATTTGATAAAGTTTACGGTTTTCATGACAATATCCAATGCCTCTTTGAAATAAGAAGGAAGACTCTTTGATACAAAAGCATAACGGTGTAGAACGCAATGACTAGAAAAAACATTTGGGTTTAGCTGTTTCACAAGAGGCAATAAATACAGAATTTTTGACGAGCATAGTGGAGCACCATCAGTACAAATAGCTACCACATTGTTCCAAGAAAGCCCATTGGCAACAAAAAAATTATTAATAACTTACATAATATCCACAGAATTTGTAGTTTCTGTCAGAGGTTCACAAAAAAGAAAATCTAATTTGATTTCGTTTCTATACCCATATTTAACAACAACAAGAAGTTGAAACATTAGTGGATTCATCCAATTGCAACCCAATGAACTTTCTTGTATTTGTTCCAAAATCTGCTTTAAGACATCTTCTGACATACCTTTAATTCGGTCGTGAATAGTGTTGTTGGATAGTGGGATTTGTGATATTTTCAGTTTTGCGTCCTTACCACACATAATTTCCGCCATTTCCATCGCACATGGTTTAATCAAAGTTTCTGTGATTTTATGAGGTTTTTTATCTTTCGCAATACTCAATGCTAAAGCTGGTTTTTCTCGGGAAGAAATCCATGATTGGTGAGCTTTTCGCTTGTTTCAAATCGGGCTTTCTTAATTTTGAATAAAGCTTTTGTATCATTAACGTTGTTTGGGTGGACTGCTTGTTGATATTCCTTAAGTATGGATGGTTTCATATAACCATTACTAAGTACTTTCGAGCAAAGTATACATTGTGGCCTTTGCAATTCATCTTTGTCAACTAAAAAAGTGAAGCCGAATTGAATATAAGAGTCCTGATAACAACCCTTCTTTGACTGTGATATTTGGGTTACCTGTCGATAAAGAGAAAAATAATTATTTCTGGAATCTAAAACAAATAATTATGCATTGGTTTATTTATTGTACTTACCAATATAAATCGAAAACCGTTATATATATTTATTTTTTTACACGTATTAATAGTAAAAAAGTTTGAATATTAAATTAATTTGATTTATTTATTTAAATTTGGTATCCTGTTCAACAAGACATGAAATCTTTAACACAGAACAGGTTTAAATATGTTATTTGGAGTTTGATTTACAATACAACTTAAAATTAGTGTGACAATTTGATGATTAAATTACATCAATAGTGAGTGCACAGAGAACTTAAAAATATTAAAAACTCAACCCTTACAAGTAATTTTTTTAATGAATCTTTATATATGTCTCTCTTCTATGACAACCAAAATTTCAAAGCCTATTAACTAGTAACCCTAATACTAGTAACCCTCAAATTGCGACTCTATCTCAACTATATCACAGAGAACAGGGTCTTCGAAAATGGGCTTTCTCAGTATTTTGCTAAAATTAAAAATTTCTTTGTAAATTTTTATGTTTGAATGACCGTAACTTTCTTGATTTAAAAGATTTTGAAGTGAAATAAATTTTGTGTAATTTTTGCGGCTTCCATACTATTAATGTTAAAAACATAAAATCACTGAGTCATTCCGAAATTTAAAAAAAAAAAATTTAAAAAAGGTCCAAATTTTACGAAAATCTCCTACTTAATAGAGCATAACTCCTGCCAGTCAAAAGCAGTCAGAAAAGCCTTGCACTCTTCTATAGTCCGAACCCTCCCATATACTCCTATACCCCATTATACACACGCCGGTTTCCGCCCGTGTGCACCAGAACAATTTTTCTAACCCAAGGTTAGATATTTTCTGCAAAATTTATGAATACAAAAGTTGTTCACTATGTGGTTAGGATATATTAAGTTTGAGGTGATGTTTGTAACTGCCAAAAATATTGGACCTTTATCCATCTTTTATTATACGGATCGACTCAAAAACACTTTCTGAGTCGATTAAATGATGTCCGTCCGTCCTTCTGAGTGTTATGAATACAAAAGTTGGTCGTACCGGTGCACCGCGGTGTATTTTTTTGCGTGTCGGTAGAGTTGTCAGGAGTTGTTATATACTTATGAAAAAGGGTTGAGATATGATGCGCTTTATTGTTACAGGTACATTTACGTAGGTATCTTTCGAAAACATTAATAGTCTGAATTAGAGTTATATAGTTTAAATACCTGATAAAATGGGAAACAATTTAAATAACAGGTAAATGGTAAAAAAAAAAACTATTGCGACATAGCCCTCTAAGATATGAGCTGGTATGCTTCACCTTTTAAAAGGGGTTAGGGTGTGTGTTTTTTATGCTTCTAAAAGTGGTGATAAAAGATAAAAAATTTTATTTTACATAATTGCAAGAAAGAGTATTTATAATAATGTTTCCACAGTTATTATTCATTACAATTTGTGCAATGGCTGAGTACTGTTACAGAGATCTGGCAGATATTTATTTTCAATGAAATGATGTAGACGATGTAATTTTGCACATAGTAAGCAACGAATTCTTTAAGAATTGTAACCTAGAAGACATTGAAATGCACAAAGGAAAAATTTCTAATTTTGCATCGAATTTGAAAAGACGGTACATTGAATGCTCTCATAGCAAGGCAAAGATGTACAAACGTTACCAAGACTGGTTAATAAAAGAAATTATTTTTGAGAGTGCATCTACAGCTGCCAACAAAAGTGGAAAAAAGGGTCGACCAGCAAAACCAATTGACGGATGTAGTGAAAGATCTCGAAGGCGCAAGCTGGAGAATATCAATGAAGAAATTTTTTCAAAGAATTATTACGGATTCATTTTTGCACCAAATTCAACCAACCCAAAATAAAAAAAAGAAAATTTAAATAATTGAAAAAATAGTAGAAGCGAGCCCAAGGCGCACAAAGAGGATTTTGAAAAGCATTCCTACACCAATTGAAGATAAGAAGTTTACGCCGGAAGAAGCGTTCGCCCTTATTTTTGGATTTGAAATTGACCAAGGAATTGCGGAAGCGAACCAATGAAAAGAATTGTGGGATTTTTCCAGAGTATCGAGATTTAGTTTCTGCCAAAAAAGAATGCTCACCTTCACAATCTGCTATTAGTGTCACTTCAACATCAGCAGAAATAAAATTGCAAAATCTCCTTGAACATACTGCAGAACGATTGCTAAATACGCTTAATTTCTAAATGGGGATGTGATGGATCCTCTGGTCAGAAACAATACAAGCAATTTAATGCCGAAAATTCATCAGATGCTAATTTATTTATGGTATCTTTCGTTCCATTGCGCTTAACAAAAAGGTATAGCGTCTTAGAGCCGTCAACTAGTAGAGCAACAGAAATTGATATATGAAAAAATTAAATTGCTTCTTCAACAAAGTATTGCAGACTAATAAAATTTGCATTCAAAAAGGAAACCAAAGATGTAATACTGAAGAAGTTCAAAAAATAACAGATCAAATTAAGGAACTTCAACCAGTAATATTTAAATTTGATGACCAAGACATTGAAGTACATTTTAAAATGTGTCTCACAATGATTGATGGAAAAGTTACACAAGCTTTAACTGGAACAAAGTCAACGTCCAGCTGCATTATATGCCAAAAGACATCAAGTCAATTAAGCCAACCCCCAACAGAAGACGATAGTTTTAAGGAAGCCTACGAATTTGAAATGTCCCCCTTCATGCTGGAATCCGTTTCATGGAGCATATTCTTAAATTGGGTTATGATTTGGAATTTGGTCCGTTAGGCGAAACAGTGAGAAAAAACAAAGAAAATGAAGAAAAAAGAAAGCAAAAAAAACAAATTCAACAAAAATATCTACAGCTAGGCCTCGTAATCGACCAACCAAAACAAGGGGAAGGAAACACAAATGATGGAAAAACTGCAAGGAGATTTTTTTCCGATCCGGAAACTGCAGCATCTATCACAGGTGTATATCAGGAATTAATAAGACGATTCAAAATCATATTACAAGTTCTAGCATGCAGCAGAAAGATAAATGCAAAAAATTTGGAGAGTACGCCAATAAAACAGCTATACTTTATAATGAAAAATACTCTTGGAGATATATGCCATCCACAGTTCATAAAATTTTGTACCACGGGGAATAAATAATTCAAAACAATATGCTACCCATAGGAGATCTATCTGAAGAAGCGCAAGAAAAAAGAACCAAGGACTACAGATTCTTTCGCGAGCACAACACAAGGAAAATGTCCAGATGTTGTACTAATGAAGACCTTATCACTATTTTGTTGTGCACTTCAGCCCCATATATGTCAAACATTCGTCAAAAATGGAAAACTACCTCTATTGAATTATACGAAAAAGCTAAACAACTTCTAGAAGATGAAAATCAAGGCTATTTAGAAGAAATTTTTACTAAAATTGGTTGATTTAAAGTACTTTTTCATTACATTAACAATAAGTTACACTTTTTTTTATATAGTTAAAAAATTTACTTGATTTAAAAATTTCAATATTTTGTAAATTTACAATAAAAATTGTTATATTTCATAAATTTACCATAAAAATTGATATAGAAATATTTAAAAAGACAATAAAAAAAATTTAACTTAAGCAAAAACATACGAATTTTTCATTGAAACTTCTCTATCTTGAACCAATATAAGATAACCTTTACGTTCGCTGCTTAGTTAATTATATTTTAAATCGGGATCTTTCAAAAAAAAAAAACAACACTTGGCCCTTGTGCACTTTAGGACTAAAAAGTTTACGGGGGTCAAAGTTTGCCATTTTCTGAAAAATTAACTTAAAAAATTGTTAAAAAGTATTAGTTGTAAAATTAACTGAAAAAATAAGACATTATATAAAAAAAAACTTTTTTTACCTTTTAACACTTCATTTTCGTACTAAAATTCATCTACAAATGAAAATGTATTTTAAACCCTCCGTAAGTTTTTTTATTTTCGGTCGCGAATTACGTTTTGTAGCAAAACTTAAAGGCTAAAGTCTCAAAACAACATATCAAAATTCCAATGCAATCAAAAGTTATACATTTTTTTTGACCGCCTTCTCGTCAAATGGTCCACTGTGCAACGGCTTATTTCAAAAATAAGAAATACTCGTACATACTCGTAGGTACATATCAGTTATTGTATTTAGTTTTAGGAAATTTACTTGAAGAAAACTAAGCTGTTCAAAATATTTTAGATTTTTGTTTCTTACAAAATTTTAAAATAATGAGATATTATCAATAATAATTCGAAAACAAATTTTCTTATCGGCCGCGGTACATATGGGGTTACCTATGGGGTACATAGACCACCGTTTGGGAACCCGTGGGCTAGAAGGTAGACATGTTAGAGTTAAAGAGGGGTTAAGATGGTAGAAATAGAAGAATAAGAAAGCTAATTATTCAGGGATATATGATCCTATAAAGCTTTTTTAAAACTGTTTTTTCTTTGTAAAAGTTTTACAGCTAAGGTAACCCTATTCCCCAACTTAATGGCATTAATGAAGAAAATTCTGCAAGTGTTCAAGTAAGTACACCTGGGCATTATCAGAGTCATATCCCGGTTTGACCTCACAAAAATATTTTTTGCAAAAATATAAGAGGGTGTTTTCTGATACAAAATTGTGTGAAAAATATCAAGTTCCACATATATAAATAAATAATCCATCAAATCACAGCCAAGGATATACTACTAAACCGACTTAAAACATAAATATATCGAGTTGTATTATTAAACGATACTTGCAAACTGTGAAGTGAGAGAGAGCCAAACTTACTTTAAACTTCAGCCGATTATGTTATTAAAGGAAGTATTAACTGAATGATTAGTTTTTTTAACATCAGTTGGTGTAAAATCTGAGGATAAATTCAAGTTTCTATGCACAAGAAAGAGATTACATCACTGCATGATAAACTAGAATTTATATGAAAGCCTAAATTCTTTACTTTATCAACAAATTTAACAGCAGTTCCATTTATATATAAAGTTGGATAATGGAATTTGCTAAGTTTGTGTCTACTGATAGATAACACCAGAGATTTTTTGGGATTAAGTGTTAAGTTATTATCTTCAGCCCAAAAAGCAATAGCATTTAAATCTTCATTTAACCTACAACACATATCTTCTATTAGGCCAACACGATTTGATATGTATAGCTGTATATCATCTGCATAGGTATAACTTTGAGCACGATTTACAACACTAAGAATAGCATTAACAAATATATTGAATAAAAGAGGACCTAGTACCGAACCTTGGGGGGACACCAGAGATTAACTCCCTCTGCCTCTAGTCTCTGTCGCCAATTATAGCATTTTTTGACAGTCCTGTCATGTAATTTTTCATGAGAATCAATGCAGAATCTGTAAATCCAAAAAATACAATTAGCTTTCGACAAAGAATAGTGTGATCGACCCTATCAAAAGATTCAGAGAAATCCAATAAGCACATAAAAGAAAGATTACCCAAGTCATATTCCGGTCTGATATCATCAAGTATTTATTTTTAACGCAGCTGTTTTACAGCTGTGAGCAGCTGAAATTGTGAAATTATAAACGTAATTTTATCAGGAAAAACGATTAAATGAAAATAAGTATCCTTAAAAAAAATTTGCTTTTCTACAAAAGAGTAGGGGAAGAGGTTGGGTTGTGGCCAGGGTTCGGTTGTGGCCACCCCAGCGTATCTTTTGACCTAAAGCATATGTGTTTTTCTTCCAAACGTCATTTGTGTGTCATGGCAGCACGTTCTTTTTGTACCGAGTACCGAAACGGGCAGACGCGTCTGCTTTGTGCTGGGAACAAATTTATTTTTCTGTGCTTGAAAAAGACCAATAATACAAATTTACCCCTTTTCAATAGAGTTAGAAATCGAAGTGAATCAATCAAAAATGTGAGTGCAATGCATTTTTATTCAGTAAATTTATTATAATTTGTGAGTAAATATCGATTACAACCAATATGTTGACAGTAAAAAAAATTTTCACCACATCTCAAGATGGCTGCAAAATTGGGTTGTGGCCACTAAAATTGGTTGGGTTGTGGCCACCCTTTCTATTTTTTTATAATGGTGAAATATCGTCGTAGATGTAAAAATAACTACCCAGTAAGCAATATAACACATATAAGCAATAATAACTCCGTCATTTGTTTCGGATGCGATCGGCCGTTCATTTGAAGTGTGCTGGCGCACGAGCCAGCTGCTTCAAATGCGAAAATTGTGAGTCGGAAGACGAATAATGCCATTTATTTATCATTATTATTTTTTATTTAGTTTTAAGTTTTTCTCAATAATAATGCCAATTGAAAATAAAAAAACTTTAAGTTTTTCTATATTCGTAGTGGTTTTCCTTCATATTTTCCTATTTTTACCAGATTTTCCAAGGGTGGCCACAACCCAACCAAAAAAAATTTGGCCCAAAAATGGCCACTTCGCAAAATTTGGAAAAAAAAATTCCCGTTTGACGAAATTGATTTAGTTTCTTCACCAGCAGTTAGCTAAGGTCTCTAACTTTAAATAGATACCCAGTTGTCCGAATAATTTGCATTTGGTGAAAAGTTATAAGCCGAAAACCTAACCTAACCACAACCCAACCTCTTCCCCTACTTATTTAAAAAAAGTTAATTTTTTTAAAACAAAAGATATCTTTTAAAGCAAATGCTACTTTTTTAAAACAAAGTGTACTCTCTAATAAAAGGATTCCCTTAAAAAAAATTAATTAATAAAAAAGAGTACTTTTTCAAAAAAGAATTTTTTTAAAAATTGTACTTTTCTCAAAAAGCTAATTTTTACAAAAAAAAAAAAAAAAAAAAATTAACTATAAAACAGTTTATAGTTTAACTTCTTTAAAAACGTTATTTTGGAAAAACACTTTTTTTAAAAAAATGTTTTTTATTAATTTCGTTTTCTAAAAAAGGTACATTATTACTTTTTAGTCTTTCAAAAATTTTAATATAAAAACAATTGTTTTCAAAGAAAGGTCTTTTTAAGAAAAAAGGAAAAGGAAAAAGGAATAATACTTTTTAAAAAATGGTACTTTTTCAAAACAGGTACTTTCTTGTTCTAAAGAAGGTACTTTTTTTTATAAGAGAACAGGTACTTTTAAAAAAAAATTATTTTCGAAAAAAATTAACTTTTGAAGTATAGCCCTTTTTTCAAAAAATTACTTTTGTAGGAATTTGCTTTTTTTTATATTGGCGATTATCTTCATTATATTATTATATGTGGCAGTACTTGCTTCTGCTAATGTGACATGTGCAAATGCCACAGTTGAAATGACTACAAAGAATAATTACAACACATTGAACATTTTTATTATACCCTCCACTCCAGTGTGCAGAGGGTATATATAAGTTTGTCATTCCATTTGTAATAATTAGAAAAAAAATGTTGGACCCCATAAAATATATATATCTGTGATCCTTATAACAACCGGAGTTGATATAGCGATGTCCGTCTGTCCGCCTGTCCGTCTGTGGAAATCACGATGACGGCATCAATCGGGCAGCTATGGTGCTCGTTTACATAAAAAATGATTCATTGACATCGTGAAAAGTTTCTATTTAAAATCGTCGAAATCGGTCGATTAGGGCCCGAGATTTGAATGAAGAACTATAAAAAGTCTTGAAAAAATATAATTTTCTACGTTGTTCTTGTCCCGATCACGCCCTGAATAGTGCAGCTACATTGATCATTTTTAGTGAGAATGATTCACCAAATTCATGGGAAGATTTCTATTTCAAAAATCATTAAAATCGGTGGTATAGGTCCAGGGAAATCTGTGAAAAAGTAAAAAAATGAAAAATATGATGTTCCTATATTGTTCTTGTTGTTATTCTAAATGTTGTGTTGTTGTCATAGCTGGACTTGTTGTTTTTGTGGTCGTTGTGGTAATAGTATAATAAAAACTAACCCTTTGTACATTTTTTTATTAACTCTGGTAGAAAAATTTAAATGTTTCCATTGTTTTGGCATCGCTCTAAAAATTTGTTAGATCATTTCTGTTGTTACCACGAGCTTGCCTGCAAAATTTCAGATCGAATGGCACACGGGAAATTGGTTAAAATCGATCCAAAATTTTTTCGACAAGCAGACACTACGAGTTAATATAAAGGGAGTAAAAATTCACCAACATCTAAAGCAAATAATGCTAAAATACCTAGTTGTTAATAAAAAAAAAACAATGTAAATATAGCAAAAAAAATTTTATGTATAAATAATACAAATAATATACGTATATTATATATGTATATCCATAACAACTGCCTGTTAGAAATAAGTCGGTATATTATTTTATTTACATAAAATTCTGCAATATTTTGTTGTGGGGAAAATAAATTTCTTTTGCATTAACAGAGTGTCACTTCATTTTGCTCAGCGTGACTATGCCACAGTAGATGGCGCCACAATTTTGTTTGTTCTAATTAGCTTTGCAATAGTTATTTCTATTTTAACATGAATGTTAATATATTCAACTGGATATCATACAGAACAGTATTAAAAGTATACACGGGCTGGTCTTTTATTTCATACGTTTTTTCTTTTTTTTTTACAAATATGAACATAAGTTTGCCATATTAACTTTTTGTTGTCTTTACAAAATAGAGTTACGGAGTTCATCAATGAGTTTTTTGTTTCAAAACAGTTCTACATAGTTATATAGAATTATTATTCTGCTTTACCTACAAAATATCTGATTGCGATTACATCTAATTTTTAAAAATCTTATATATAGTTACGCTGATCCCTGACTCACTGACTGACTGACTGATTCTGTAACGCTGAAATAATACAGACACATAGCACTCCCTACAAAGCTATGGGAAATATACAAACAACATTTAATCTTTCTCATTTTATACAAACCCACACACAATTTTCTCTCTTCTTTGTTACCGACCAGTGCTGCTAATAAAATCTTCTGAAAATCTACAATTTTGGAAACTAAATCGCCAAAATTGTCATTTTTAAAACAAGAAATTGTCAAGAAAATTTTACCGCTTATAAAACTCGAAAAAATATTACAAAAGGAAGCAATAAAATTTATTTATATCATTCATATTACGAATATTATTACAGCATTGGTTATTTCTATATATAAAAATGTATTAGTGGTGAAATTTCAACGAAAAAAATTTAACACAGCAATCAACTAATTAAAACTTAAATCTTAAATGGAGATGCTATTCAAGGTGTTTCCGTTTTGAAACGAC
Organism: Cordilura impudica; assembly: GCA_963682025.1. NCBI lineage: Eukaryota > Metazoa > Arthropoda > Insecta > Diptera > Scathophagidae > Cordilura > Cordilura impudica. The sequence continues at coordinate 125,391,502 of OY821519.1, forward strand.
TTGACCCAGAATTAAATCTATACATATTTTGTAATTTACATTTACACTGAACTAAAACTATCAATTTTCGATTTACAACCCATTAATTGTTAACCCTTGAAATCCTAATTTTTATACTACTGAAAATTTAAAATCTTCAATCATCATTTTACCTAATTTAACAAATCATTTTAACAAATTGAAAAATCGTCAAAATTAAAATAAGTTGTCAAAATTAGCAGCACTGCTAACGACAATAGCACTACATATGCAGATTTCGTGTTACATATGGAATAAGTTGAACGCAAAAAATGCATCAAAAAACTAATATCTATTCAAATTCTTCTTTAAATTCCCATTGTTGGTCAATGAAAAAATTCTGCAAAAAAAAAGTAATGACGGAAATTTTAAACATTTTTATTTTTCTCATTTAATGTCGTCCGATATGCATACATATATACTTTTTTTATCAAACTAAACTTTACCGTTTGTCTGTTTTGTTTTTCATCTCAAAATTGTTTTGAATTGTTAGGAGTGCTTTCACTCAGGTTCTCTGATGGCCAGCACTTACCAAAGAGTATGCTTTATTTGATAAATATTTGAGAAAAAAGAGATCTTCAATGTGGATTTTGTTGTTGTCCAACATATGATTTCGTTATAGCTCTGTATTGAAAAGCACATGAAAAAATAGTGCAATATTAAGTTTAAAATTTAAATTATTCTGACTTTGCTTAATTAAATTACATTGTAATTTCAGAAGAGAGGTGGGAAAATATTTTTTTTTCACTCATAATATTAATTTTTGCATAATTTACTTCCAAAAAATTTTGACAAACATAAATTACGTAAATAGGTATATTTAAGAATTTAATTTAAATAATTTATTGAAATTATCATAGAAGAATTAAGGGCGATTTGGAATAATAGTTTTTTGTTAAGTAAAACTAATACGCCCTTATTTTTTTTTTTTTTTCGATTTATAGATAATTGGAAAAAATGTTCGCTTTTTACAGTTTACATTTATGATGACATATGAAATATTTTTTTCTCTTTTTTGTAGGTGTATTGGTATTTGCACTTCCTTAAGGGGTGGTAGGTTTCAAAACCTTTTTTTGCATTTCTCTTTCTGAATGCACAACATATCGAGAGTGTTGTATCAAAATTTTAAGTAAATCATTTTTTAACAATATTTTTTAACAACAAATTCCTAAAAAAAAAAAAAAAAAAAAAAATTAAAAAACTCTTCGTCACTGCCACAGGAAACATGTCACCTTTGAAACGCGTCTCGATTTTTTTACTTCACATGATACGGTAACGAGTTATGATGTTCACCGCAAAACAACAACGCCTCCGGAGATTCGCTGTCACGGACTTATTTATTAAAATTTTTAATTGAAATTTTTTTCAAAGATTCTTCAAATATAATGCTATAACGTATATAGGAAATAAATAATCCAACATTATTCATATCTTCAAAAAAGAATTATGAAAAAACGACTTTTTTAACTTAAGAAACTTTTAGGAACCTTACTCTAAAACGTTTTTTTTTTTCTATGATATTCTATTTTTCTACAATAAAATGGACTTAGGTTATAGCGAACTCGGCCGAACCGGCCAAATAGTTCCTTATAGACTAAGTTCGTTATAACGGTAGTATTTTTTTGATTTGTCCGAAAGGTTTAAAAAGTATTTTTTGGTTGAATAAATTTATTTATTTTGGAGCATTTTAAAAAGTTATAAAACAATTAAATTACTAAATAGATACATGTTAATTGTTTGTCTTAATAAGACTAAAATTACCGAGTTTCTATCAAAATAAAATATTTTTTTATAGAAGCAGAAAGTACAAAGCAAAGGATGGCTACTGGCAAACTTTTACGAAAATATACATAAAAGGACCTTTTACAAAACTTCATTTGAAAATCGAAGTTTTTGTTTTGTATTAAAATTAAATGAAAATAAAATTAAATTAAATTGAAATTAATTTTTTTTAAATATATAAAATATACGAAAATTCTGAAATGGAAAAAAAAATTTGTTTGTTAAAGTCAAAAGTTTGATATTACCACTATTCGCTATAAGAGTGCAGTTTGTATGAAAAATGTGGTTAAAACTTTTGGGACCGTAGAAATTCTTCGCTATAGACAAAAATTTATTTCAACCAGGGTTCGTTATAACCGAACTCCATTGTATTAAATTTTAATAATTTTGGGAATCTCCAATCTCCTCACTTTACCCGGCCTTCCCATGTTCAAGTCAAATTGATCACACATCCAATAGTCAAAAAATTGTTAAGCAACTGTCCCATTGAAAAATTGAAAGAGAGAATTGAAACGTATGATTGTTTAGTAAAAAAGAGTGAAAAAGTGTGAGTGCATTACAACCTGAAAGCCAAAAATATAACGTGTGAAGGCCGGGTATTATCTTAAATATATTTACGCTGATCCCTGACTGACTGACTGACTGACTGACTGAGAGACTGACTGATTGTGTAACGCTGACCAAAATGATACGGTTCTAATTCCTAGGATTGATCTCGCCCCAACCGACACCATATTACCTTTCATGTTAAAACGCCGCCAGTTTCCAGTAATTCCTGCATACGCAATTACCATAAACAACGCTCAAGGCCAGTCATTTGATTTGGCATTAATTTGGAGACCGCGGTATTTTCACACGGCCAACTGTATGTGGCTTTGTCACCATCAAAAGTTGCAAGCCAAGTTAAGATACGTATTCAATCGATCCCACAGCAAGGAAAACTATTAAATGACCAACGATATTTCACACGAAATATAGTTTTTCAAGAGATTCGAAATGGAAAACCTTTTTTTGCCAATATTTGTTATCTGTTTTGATTCCTATGTATATAATTTCTACAGACACAATCTTTTTTCACATGTACATATGTAGAATATAATTTTCAATTTACTACTATATTAAAAGAAATATAATTTATTATAAATTTTTCGTGTATTTCAAATTAAACTGTTTTATTCATAATTTTTAAACGGGCGCCTAGGCGCCACACAATCAACTAGTTGTTTATAATTACTAAAGCATTATTATTCACATAAATACAAAATTGCCATTTTTAAATTTTCCATTCAAATTTAAGAAAATATCAATTCTAAAAACTGGAATTAAAATTTCCAAATATAAATGAGAAAATATTAACTGAATTTCAGAAAATCATATCAAAACGTCGGAAATTATAATTTTAAATTTAGAAGACATCAATTGCATCTTTAATATATAAATTTTATTCGATAAACACAAATTGAAGTTCCAAAAAAAAAAACACCAAATACCTATGTTTACATTTAAAAAATTTTTACATATAAAAAAAATATTGACATTCAGGAGAAATTAATAGCTTTTCAGTAACACGATTCAGTAACTTCTTTTAACGATAGTCGAATCGTTAAAAATAGAAAATTGCAAAATTATCAGTAAAAATTTTAAACGATATTCGCTATTGTTAAAGTCAGCTGTTGTTGTTATCTAAACGACACCCATTTTTGTGTTGTTTATTCAATCGATAAAAACTTAAATTTTTAGGTTGAAATGTCGTCATACATAAATAAAAATCATAAAATAGTAAAAATATTTTGCTTTTATTAAAAAACTTTTTTATATAAATAAAAAAATTAAATATCATATTCAATTCATTATTTCATTTTCAAATAAATACACAGAAATATTAGTAAAAAAATAAAGTATTAAACATAAACATAAAATCATCCTGTCAAACACGAAGTAATTTTGTTTTTTTCTATTCTTTGTGTTTTTATTTTGACAGAGATGCCACTCGTTTACAATTTAAATAAATAGAAAAATAGATTTGGCGACTGTCGTTAAGATGTATGTACTTAGTGAATCACTTAATCCTTAGTGCAAACAACAATAGCTGTCGATATATTTTGCGATTATCGGATCGGTGAAATTTACAGAATCAGACTACAGAAAACATTAATTTATATTCAATGAATTTTAGAAAACGTCAAATGATATTTAAGAATTGTGAACATAAAAACTGTTACATAAATATACGCAATTTGATGAGAATGTTATTTTTTATATATAAATTTTAACAATTTTTTTGGATGAAAATTTTAAGTTTTCAGAAAATAAAGAGAACAAATTATTTTATTTAAAATGTTTGGGACATTTGGTTTTTTGCGTTTGGCATCCGTAATTTGAATAACTATTATTATAAATTTATTCTCTATGTTTTCCAAATATGGCAATATTTTAATAAAAAAATTGAGAAAGTTTTTTTTTGGTTATTATTTTGTTACTCCATCCGACCTATATGGCCGCAATGAAGAAATATTTGGCCAGTTAAAAGAAACTATACAGCCATCTCCAATTAGCACGATTTAATGCATATAGCCACCCTACACAACCATTAACTTTGCAATGGAGGTTAGGGCGAGCTATTTAATTAGCAAAAACTAAATTAAACGAGAAGTTATGTCATATAACCGGAAACACATGCATATAGGTATATAACCTAAATGCATGCCGATCAGCAACCACAATGACCAAAAAGCAAACACCGAAATAAATCCGAAATAATAGAAAAGACGAAAACCAACCCAAAGAATTTGCTGAAATAATTTGGTATTAAGTTTAACAAATTGTTTACTTTTCCATTTACATTTATTATCAAGACTCAAACCGAGGTGGAGGGTATCAAAGATTCGGCACAGCCGAATTTAACACTCTTACTTGTTTTTTATAGTTATACCCTATACCACCTTGTGGTTTGGGTATAATGACTTTGTGCTGCTGTTTGTAACTACCAAAAATATTTGACTTAGACCTATCTTTTATTATACCGATCGAATCAGAATCACTATCTGATTCGATTTAACGATGTCCGTCCGTCCGTCCGTCCGTCCGTCCGTCTGTGTGTCCATGTAAAGCTTGTAATCAAACTGCAGGTCGCAAATATGAATATATTTTGATGAAATTTGGTATATAAGCTTTCACCGGCCATAGGATGGACGGCATTGAAATTGGTGAGAATCGGTCCGTGTTCAGACCTAGCCCCCTTACAAATGACGCCTATGAAATCGACTTAAATTGCCATAAGATCCAAATTATCATATAAATCTTATTCAAATTGGGTTTGTATGTGTGTATTAAATCCATTAATTAGTAGTCCAAAAATGATCCCTATGGGACAACTCTTAGTCATAGGCCCCATAAATCTATCAAAAATCAAAAATATTGCACTGATTCTTCTAAAATTTTTTTTGTATTTATTTTTGCAAAATACAAGAGACTTTACCAATAATGGTCAGGAGCGGTCCATTTTTGGGCCTACTCCCCATATAATATAGCATCCGATATTAACTTTTTAATATCCCACTCAAATTTGGTTTATGCCTATTTGGTTTATGCCTATTTTCTATATCCAGTTAGTTGGGCCTGAGAGATAGGGTCTCTAAACGCATGGTATAGGGTATCGTATAGTCTGTCTAGACCGACTATAATTTTCTTACTTGTTTTTTTTTTGCATTTTCATTCATATCTCATGTCTCCTTTGGAACGATTTTACAGGTTCTAAATTGCAACCCCTTTGGGATCTTTATAAATCATTTTGTGCAAAAACGAAGAGTCGAGCTTAGTCAGTTAGGGAGTGATCGTGATTTATATAGATAGACGGACAGACGGATCTAAGGTCATCGCTAAATCAACTTCCCTTATTAAAGAAAATATACGGTTTTTGGGTCTTTGGAATTTATTTTGATGCGGTACAAACTGAATGACAAACCAAGGAATTATGCGTAAAAATCGGATAAGTAATTGCCAACTGCTTTCAGATGCTGAACCCAAAAAGAGGGGAAGAGGATGTTGTGACGTGAGAAGTGAAACCAGCTACAACCTAGTGTCTAAAGTGCTTTGACAATAAACCGGTTCTACTAGCATCTTCGTCTATAGATCATCAACCTGCTGACTTATGCAAGGGTTGGAACCCAAAAGAAAAAGCTTACATTGATGTTCCAAGGCTTGCAATTATAGGAAGTTATAATAAAGGCACGGGAGGGGTTGGCATATATGATTATGGCGTTGTACAAAATTAACCACCGCAAAGTGGCGCCCGTAGAGCAAACGAGGTTGCAAAAATCAAAATTTTAATGTGCGCCGACGAAGTTTTGAATAAACCCATGTTATAGGAAACTTTTCAACGATTTCAAGTATGCTACTATTAATAATATCACATTTTTAGTTTAGAAGATATAACCGTTCCAAGTTGACCGACTTTCGGTTTTCAAAAAAACACACAATTTTTAGTCAATTTGTTGCGATTTCAGGTGTAATATCACGAAAAATAGGTAAAGAATCGCCTTAGTTTTTGTTTGTATTGATTTATGTATTTATTAGATGTATGATGATAAAAAAAAAATTTACTGTTTGCTTTGTGTTTCTCCTGGTCAATAACTATTTAAAAACTATCCGTTTTTTCACTATTTTTCTACTTTGACGGAAAATAAAAAAATCTATATTTTTCTATATTTGCCATATTTGCAAAACATGTCCTTTGATTATTTCTTTACATAATTCAAAAGGTTTTATCTGCCCGTACGTGCCCGTTTGGCTTCTAGAGGTAAAACAGGTTAAAAAGACATGGTTGCAGAAATTGTATGGCGTGCATCCCTTACATGTTTTGACTGACAGTAGTTTGATCTAATAGTTTGAAAATAGCATTTTAAGTCGGTTGTCTACCTGTGAGCCTCTGCCAGAGTCTACTCCCAATATTCTGTTACAGACACAGGATGCACAAAAAACTACTCATTGAAATTCGCAGGTACGCACCTCACTTAAAAATAACTTTGGAGTACAAATGATCAAGAACAATATTGACTTATGGTCCCTCCAGGTAGGCACAAATCTTATTTAGACACGAGCATAATATCAAAATTGCATAATTCAGCCTAAATTCATATGTATGCAGGGAACAGGTAAATTTTTAGGCATGGTAGCATAAGCCTATATATTGCAAAATAAGCATAATGCCTGGATTAGTCTACGACTGAAAGTTGGCGCAACAAGTACTGAAACCATGGCGTTAAACAATTTAAAATTTTTTGAACTGTTTAGAAGGTCAACCACACCAAAGTTTTTCACGGAAGCTGCTTTAGAAGAAGTTGATAGCTTATACGGAAATATTGTGAGAAGCGAAATTATAAAAAATAATTTTTATCTGATATATGCAAATATTAAGGCAAAATGGGTGAAATCTAATCGAACCATTCAGAACTTCAACTCCAAATACGAGGACTGGCTTAATGAAGACACCATCCTGGATATATTGGCAGTAGATAAACCCACCACATCAACCAGAGGAGCAAAAGGAAGGCCAAAAAGAAGTATTGAGGAGTGTTCAGTTTTCACAAGAAAGAGGAAACTTGCCGATGCCACCAATGACTTGACCACGAAGCATTTATCGGACGCGCTGTCTATTAAATATACAAAGGATAGTGAAAAAGTTAGGTCGCAGATTACAAAATCTGTTGCTGATGCAAGCCCACTGCGACTAAAAAGGATTAAGGAAAGCTTTCCCACGCCCACAAACGCACACATTAAAAAGTATGGTTCCGAAGAAGCCTTGGCCTTGTTTATGGACTCACAACTTTCCAAAGAAAAATATGAGATAATATGGGCATCCTTGATGCGACACGGGGCTGACGTTTTACCAGGATAAAAGCATATTACGCAAGCCAAAATAAATTCACGACCACTGCATACGGAGTTTCCGGAAGTCTCTGTGAAAGCCAATCTGCAGGATCTCATGGACCATACAGCAAAACGGTTATTGGAGAGTCTTCCTGAAAATGAGGTGAAAACTCTTCCTGAGAAACTGACATTTATCAGCAAATGGGGCTGCGATGCATCATCCGGACAAAGCGTTTATAAGCAAAGGATATCTTCCGATGACGCAACAATATCGGAAGGAAATATGTTTATGGCATCTGTTGTTCCTTTGCGGCTAAAATCTGATGTTTTCCTATACTGGAAAAATCCACGTCCGTCATCAGTGCATTATTGCCGACCAATAATGTTTCAGTTTGCAAGGGAATCGGCAGAACTCATAAGGACCACGGTGAAGGACATTGAAGAACAAATAAGCAAGATTAAGCCTACAAAGCTGCAAATTGGAGAAGGAAAATATATTGAATGCAATTACGAGTTCCACCTGACCATGGTTCACGGAAAAGTCGTAAACGAACTGACAGGAACAACCTCAACATTGTCATGCCCGATTTGCAAAAAGAGTCAGAAGAACTTTGGTAATTTAAACGATTCTACAAACGAGGAGAATTACGAATATGGAATATCACCATTGCACGCAAGGATAAGGTGTATGGAGTTCTTGCTAAAACTGGCGTATACCCTACCACAAGAGGAGGAAAACTTCGATGAAAATACATCAATAAACGATAAGGAAAAGATCAGAAAGAAGCAAATACAGGATGCTTTTTTTAAACAAGTTGGACTAAAAGTAGACTGTCCCAAGCACGGATATAGTAACTCAAACGATGGAAGCACTTCTAGGAGATTTTTTGAAAATGATGAGGCAGTAACTAGAATCACTGGCATTGACAATCAAATCGTGGGAACGATCTTGAATGTTTTAAACTGCAAAGAAAATGTCAATTCTACAAAATATGGAGAATATGCATCGAAAACTGCATCTCTTTTAGCAGAAATGTATCCACAGAAGAAGTTGACACCGACCATCCATTAAATATTGACGCATGGCAAAGATATAATTGAGTACCAGTCTTTGCCAATAAGAGAGCTTTCTGAAGAAGCACAGGAGTCTCTTAACAAATTTTATATAAAATATAGATGGCAGAACACATTCAAAGCATCAATGGTAAGGCAAAATGAGGACCTCTTCAACATGTTGGCAGCATCTTCCGATCCACTTGTTTCTTCCCTGCGGCATGTGAAGTCACGAATAGAGTTAGAAAATAATTATAGTTTAGAAATGATTAATTAGTCTTTTAGATATACCTTCTCTTACGAATTGTGATGAATATTTTACAGAAAATTGAAAAAATAAATTTAAAAAAAAAGTAATTTTTTTTTAATTTGTTGGGTAATAATTTAAAACATAAAACCCTAAAGAAAAAAAAAATTAAAAACAATCTAAAAATGTAAAAATCATTTTTTTTTAGTTACCATAAAATTGATTTTTCTACAAATTTTAACTAAAAAGCGTAGCACCCTTTCCAAACGCTCATTTCATAGGCTGAACAGTTATCTATCATATGCTGTTTAAACTGTTCAATTATGTTGTTCGGTTCAAAAGATATGATTTTTGTAACGAAAAAACTCAAATGGCGCCACTGTGCACCGCTCAAGAAAGTGGTATATAAGAAATCTATTGGTATCTCGAAACATACGTTACAAATACGTGGCTGCTTTATAGAAAAATCTTTCTCTGCTCCAAACCAACAAGAAACCTGTTCCGCTAATACAATTTCAACTGCAAATTGCTAATGATCTTCTGCAATATACTTCTTCTTCTGCGGATTCTACACATAGAAAAAGAGGTCGACCATCGCATGTAGAAATCAATAAACCGTAATATCCCAAGTCTTCGCAAAGTTTCAACCGAACTCTTTAGATGTCAACCGGTATGATAAAGTAGATCATCGAGTAGTATTTGGTGAAACAGGGCATTGCATATTGTGCAAGACAGGAACTCCAATACCCAAATGTCTCAAGTGTGAGGTCCATCTTTATTGCAACAACAAAAAAAAAATGTTTTTTGTCGTATCACATTTAATTTTTCAAAATAATTCAATAAAACTTTATACAGATCTCATTAAAAAAAAGTTTTATATACCAATATAGCCCAACGTTGCTCACAAGCAACTTTCTATACCGCCCAAACGAATGGGCGTGGCGACTAGAAATTTTGACCAGACACTATTTGAATGACTACAAGAGGATTAGAAGCAAAAAACGTTTCGAGTTACAAAAAAACTTTTCGAGTTACAGGAAAAAAGTTGGGTTGTCGAAAGGTTTAAGAAGTGAATATTGTAGCCAATTCCTATTAATTATTTCTCCATCAATAAGCTTTCTTTTCAAATGATATAAACCATGAACTTGACGAACTTTATTAGTACATTTGCTAGACCATGTAAAATTTTCTTCACAAGTTCTGAATCTATCTTATATTCTTCTTCTCATATTCCTGATCCTGTATTATTCAATAAATTTCATTCGAATTGATAATAATTTTACTGCTTTCGGTCCAACTGAAACATCGTATTCCTTACTTTTGGAAATATTTTTTAAAAACGGCACCGCTTTGTTTCAGATTTGCTGTTCCCTTCTCAACTTTTCTTTTTCGATTTTCATAACCTGAAAACTTTTTCTTTTTGTTTCCTTCCATGAACCATTGATAAAAAATTATTAAATTTTTTTTGTAAGTTGTGTTTTTTCTTTTTAATTTTCAGCAGTCACATTTAAAAAGATTAAGAAAATTATAGTCGGTTTAGACCGATTAAGTGATGATAGGGAACCAGCTTCATATGGGGGCTATGACTAAGAATAGTCCTATAGGGTTTATTATAGAACTACTGATAGATGGATGTAATAAACATACACCAACCCAATTTGACTGAGATCTATATGATAAGTTGGATCGTGGCAATTTAAGACGATCTCATAGGGCCATTTGTATGGGGAATAGGTCTGAACATGAAGCGATTTTCACCAATTTCAACGGTGTTCATCTTATGGCCGACAGAATCTTATATACTAAGTTTCATCAAAATATATTCATATTCGCAACTTGTAGTGTGATTACAAAGTTTACATGGACACACAGAAAGTTATCGGTATAATAAAAAAAATTAGTATATGTCAAATATTTTTGATAGTTACAAAATCCGCACAAAGTCATTATACCCTGACCACATAGTGGCATAGGGTATAAATAACTGCTTACTACATAAACAACAACATATATTTTATATCTATATGTGTTTGTAACGAATACACTTTCAGAGAACTTCAAGTAATACTCACTCAATTTCATTCAAAAACTTGGATATTTTGTTTTTATGTATAACTTAAAAATAGTAACTTTTATTTTCTCTCAAAATTTTTTTCCTCTTTTAATTTTTGATCAAGTTTAAAAAAGCCGTTAAAAAAAGTTATAAATAAAAAAGTATCTGATTTGGGCGCCCTCAACAGTTTAGCGCTCTAGGCGACCGCCTAGTTCGCCTAGTTCCCCTGATAGAACTTGATGGTTAACTGCTTCCAAAGCCTTCGAGTGAGCGAAAACGACCAATAAGTTCATCTTACCATCGTCTAGATCACGCCTTACACTCCCCGATACATCAATTAAAGTCAGACGTTAAGTAATTTTCATTAACGTGAATACTTATCTGACAGTGTAACATTTTCTGTAAAGATCTTCAAATTAAGCTTAAGCTTTATTTTAGCCGATAGCTAATGCTGAATTTATGGACTGGAATTATTATTATCTAGTTCCAGCGATGCCTGCATTTTCGAAGCAAAAAGCTCAAAGCATCACACATAAAAGAGTCACCCCAATTAGCGTGCAAGGAAAAGCATTAAAAAGCGCAAAGTATACTCGTATATTTGAAAAAAAAAAAAAAAAATTATTTCTATTATGACGTTTTCTTTTCTGACAAAAAATGTTGCATTTTCGAAAAGTGTATTTGTTATATATTCGGAATTAAGAGTAACTTCGCATACATCAAAGTGCTGTTTTCACAATATGAAAAAAATTTTGACTATTATCCTATTTGAAGTCATATTCCAAAAAGGGGAACAATGGGAAAATATTCTCACACTATGAACTGAACGAAGTCAATGGCTGCATTTTTTTTTGTAATATATGAGGGCTCGAATTTTAAACCTTTTGATTGATGTATAAGATAAGGTTGCTCTTAATACAGAATATATAAAAAATAACACAAATACACAGAAAAGAAAACGGAATTAGTTTTTAAAAAACTTGTATATTATTTGTACATTTGAAATCGTTTAGCATTTAATGTAACGTCCCAGCAAAAATTTCGTTATAGCAGCTCATTGATTTTTGCATTACCAACAATGACCTACCGCGGCTAACTGCATTACTTCTAAAGTGAAAATAAGGCGTCACTAATAATGTGTTATACTGCTACTTATATTTCATTCCAGCGCCTTGCAAACTGCATTACTTTCAAAGTGAAAATAATGAGTTCCTAGGGAACTAGTTACCTCCAACGACATCTCCGTGTTAAAATAATGAGCTTATCAGGCAAACTTCAACCAGTTACATCTCATTCTAAAACCCATTATTTGGTAATGTGTATTTTTCCTGGGGTTTAAAGTATATAGCAATAATGAATAATCTAACCCATACAAACAAAGTTGTTATTAAAACTCTTTCTTTCCTTATGCATAAAATTTTGAAGTCCTAATGTGCTTGACTATCCGTGGCTATCTTAAAGTTAATCTTTGGCCGCAAAAAGTTAATGGACCAAATTTCAGATCAATCGGAAGAGGGAAAATGGTGTCTAAATCACTCCGCGACTGTGCGTGACTATGCGTGGCTGTGTGTGACTATCTTAAAATTAATCTTTGGCCATAACAAGTCTATATGGGGGCATGGGGTTTTCACAGAGGTGCACTTGTGCGAAAAGCTATCTGTCTGTCATCAACTGGGATGGCAAGAAGCGATTCCTCTGTTTGAAATTCTCAAGCAGCTCACTACTTCCGGTCTTATACCAAGTATCCCCTGGTAATGGCTTTCAGACACCCGTCTGGCGGCAGCTAGAGTTAGAAGGCACACAGTTGAGTAACCTGAATGGCATTCCAAAACCGATGCGTCTCAGGTAATTAGGTGCAATCCACTGAAACTCAACTGTCCTTTACCTGCCTAGAGGTTATTGGCAGCCCCAACACTAGGATCGGATGGGAGGCCTAATCAGTCACTCAATCCTAAACACCAATGATTACTGAAGCCACAACAAATAATTACCAACGGATCCCCAAGATGACGACCTTTAGCATGAAAAAAATGACACGAATAGGAACATGGAGCGTACGCACACTCCTAGATACATCTAAACTGTCCCAAGTATACAGATAATTTGCCAACTACAACCTGCTACTTTTAGGATTGTGCGAAACCAGATGGCCAGAAGCAGGAGAATTCAATACCTCTGAAAACCTTACTTTTTTATACTCCGGTAAGCCGCCGAACGAGCCAAGGTCGAGCGGAGTCGGATTACTCTTATCCAAGGAAGCCCGTAGTGCACTGATCAACTGGAAACCATATGGTGACAGAATAATCACAGCCAGATTCCGCACTAGGGCTAGAAACCTTACCTGCGTGCAGTGCTATGCACCAACAGAAACATCTGAATCTTCGGATAAGGAAAATTTTTACAGCCACCTGAACAGAGTGCTGTCATTAATACCGCGAGGTGATATCGTGATACTCTTGGGTGATTTCAACGCACAGATTGGAGCAGACAACAATGGAAGAGAAACCATAATGGGGCAGCATGGCATCGGTAGAATGACGGAAAACGGAGAGCTTTTTACGGAAAATTAGCCACAAAGTAACGTGGGTATCGCCAGACAGAGTGACCGAAAACCAAATCGACCATATTGCTATAAGCAAATCATGGCGCAGGACTCTTCTGGACGTACGTTCCAAACGCGGTGCAGACTGTTCAACAGACCATCATCTTGTAATTGGAAATATTCGCCTAAAGGTAGCTGCTATCCGTAAACCACCATCCGCTGAACGAAAATATGACGTACGCAAACTGAAAAACGTTCAAATCCGTCACAAGTACGTGGACGAACTAAAAGGGGGCCTTGTTATACAGCGAGCACACCCGGTGATAGAGTGGCAAAACATAAATAATAACTTCAACCATGCTGCCAGGGAACATATCGGTTACAAGACCCCCAAAAGAGCACAGTGGATGTCTGATGATACCTGGAAGTTAATTTTGGAAAGAAAGGAAGTAAAGGCAAAACAAAATATAGCTAGAACACGCGGTGAAAAGATAACGGTAGGTGAAGCCTACAGGCGTCACGATTTGCTAGTGAAGCGGAGTGCTAGAAATGACAAGAGAAGATGGCTAGAGGAATTTGCGCGTTATGCCCAAAAAGCATCTGAAGAGCATAGTTCCAAGGATCTTTACGCAATCACCAAAAAACTCACAGGTAAAAATTTCCTTAACACAAAACCGCTAAAGAACAGCAAGGGAGAACTATCAACATCCAAAAATGAACAATTGGAAATATGGAGACCTTATTATTCCTCAATGCTTTCAAACGCTCCATCCAACCTTTCGAACATTTTCTCGTGCGCAACCCACACAGTTAGGCAAGACATCTCAACTGAATGCCCTGACATTTCAGAAGTTTTAAACGCTGTTATTGCTTTGAAGGCAAACAAGGCCCCCGGTCCCGATAATATAGCCCCTGAATTGCTTAAAGCTGATACCCAACTAACAGCGAACATTCTGCTACCCCTCATCGAGAACTTTTGGCTCACACTCGAACTCGACTCAAAACTTAAAGAAGGTATCATTGTCAACATACCGATTGTAGGAACTGGAGAGGTATCACAATTCTTATTGCAGTAAATAAGATTTTAGCGCACATTATCAACAAAAGAATATCAGATGCTGTAATGGATGACATCAGGCTTGAGCAGGCTGGCTTTCGTCCACAAAAGTCTTGTGTTGACCATATAAATACTTTGCGAATAATTATTGAGCAGTCCGCCGAGTGGCAGTCCCCCCTGTACATGATCTTTATATATTTTGAGAAAGCATTCGACACCATGAGCCACGATGCGATATGGAGTGCTCCCGCGTGTAAAGGTGTTCCACCAAAGATTGTCATGCTTAGTCAAGCTCTGTATAAGGATGTTAGATGTCGTGTTGTCCATGACAACGTACTAAGCAGTTTTAACGTTATAACCGGAGTGCGCCAGGGATGTATACTATGTGCGCAATGCTACTCAGGACAGCAGAGGTATACGATGGGGACTCACGCAACAACTAGAGAGTCTGGAGACCGCAGATGATATTTGTCTTCTGTCTCACAGCTATCGGCATATGTCAGCTAAACTTAAGTCTCTTGAAACCGAAGCTTCTAAAGCTGGTCTAAAAATAAATATTAAAAAGAGTAAGGTAATGCGCTGCAACACCGTTAATAATAGCAGATTTAAAATACAGGATGTTGACTAGAGGAAGTAAGGTCGTTTTGTTATCTTGGTAGCATTTTAACTCATACCGGCGGCTGCAGCAATGACGTCGCCTATAGAATGTCAAAGGCCAACCAGGCATATGGTATGCTCCGCCCTGTATGGAAATCTACCGCTATCTCAAAGCACACTAAGATCAGCATTTTCAATTCGTGCGTCAAATCGGTGCTCCTTTACGGTTGTGAGTCATGGAACACAACATCACGTGAAATAAACGCCATACAGGTATTTGTTAACCGCTGTCTACGAAGGATACTCAAGATATTCTGGCCAAACACCATATCAAACACTCAACTATGGTCACAAACAAATCAAAGTACAATCAACATCGAGATCCTTAAGCGAAATGGCGCTGGATTGGTCACGCACTCCGTAGACCACAAGGCGACCCTACTAACACTGCTATTGACTGGAATCCCCATGGAAATACACGTAGAGTTGGACGCCCGTCGCACTCCTGGAGGCGTCAACTCGAAGCTGAAGTAATCTTAAGTGGGCTAAGCTAGAGGGAAATCAAACACCTAGCATCAAGTAGGACCGAATGGAAGGAGTTCGTTGTGGCCCTTTGTTCCTTATAGGAACCACAGGACATAATATATAATATAACAAGTCTATGGACAAAGTTTCAGATCGATCGGATGAGGGGAAGTGAGGTTTTAATCCCTCCGTGACTGTGCGTGGCTATGCGTGACTGTGCGTGACTATGTCAAAGTTAATCTTTTTCCAAAGAAAGCATATCGACCAAGTTTCAGATTGAGTGGATAAGGGGAATGGGTTTTAAATCTCTCCCTGGCTGTGCGTGACCATGCAAAACTCTATGCTTGACTGTGCGTGACTGTTTTAAATTTAATATTTGGACACAGCAAGTCAATGGACCAAGTTTCAGATCGATCGGATGAGGGGAAGTGAGGTTTTAATCTCTCCGTGGCTGTGCGTGACTATGCGTGACTGTGCATGACTAAGTCAAAGACACTCTTTTTTTTACAGCAGGTGTATGTACTAAGTTTCAGATCGGTTTGATGAGGGGAAATGACATTTAGATCGCTCCGTGACTGTGCGTGGCTATGCGTGCCAACCCCAAAATTAACCGGTAGTCACAACAAGACTTTGGACAGACAGAGAGTTTGAGTTTAAACAAAGAGTTTAAAAATAAATAATCTAACCCATAAAAACAAAGTTTTTATTAGAACTCTTTCTTTCCTTAAGCTTATGAGTTTTGAATATCTCCGTGACTGTGCGTGACTGTGTGGGACTATCTTAAAATTAATCTTTGACTACAACAAGTCTATGGACAAAGTTTCAGATCGATTGGATGAGGGGAAACGACGTCTGTATCACTCCGTGACTGTGCGTGACTACCCCAAAATTAATTTGTAGTCACAACAAGACTATCGTCCAATTTTCAGATTAATTGGATAAGGGGAATGGGGTTGCGCCACGACAGACATATAAACAGAAAGTGTGAGTTAAAATAAAGAGTTTAAAAATAAATTAAAATAAAATTGATATGGGAGTTGACAGGCCCACTTATCCAATCCCACACATTTTCGCCACAGCCGCTCATAATAGATGACTTCACTTAAATCTTCAAATATCTACCTATCATTCTATTCGAGATATAAGATATTTAATAAATACTTGGTATGGAAGGTGCCACGTCGACTAATGTGATTCTGCTCTAACTAAAATAAGTATATATGTTGTGATTATGAGGTGTATAGCTTCTGTGATTCAGCCGTAATGCGATTACACACATACGCATATACTTTTTTCATATTAATCTTAAGATTTCGACATCAGCAAAATAAGATTAAATGCATGCTTTCCTGAAATAACCACGTATCTCATAATTCCGTGTGAAACATTGAAGTAAATATTACAGTTACGTTGGTCGAATTTTCCAGAAAATTTTAAGCATTAATAATTAAAAATCGGTAAAAAATTGACATATTCAGTAATTTCTGAAAACCAGCTTTAAAAATATTAACTTGTGTAGTGGCCGTGTCAGTAGTACAAGCCCATAAAAATTCTGGCAAATCCGATGCTTAATTAAAAACAAAATGCCAAAAGTTGAAAAGATCATAAAAAGATATCATATATCAATAAAGATAAAAGGATATTAAATACATAAAAATTCAAAAACAAACAGTAAAGATGGTGGTGACTATTAAATTTAAATTGCCGAAGCGATGAGCCAAAACCTTCTAACTAATTATTAAGTATTTTTTTAATTAATTTCATCTCTTAATCTCTTGATATATGTATATATTTTTTTTATTAATATTAACAGATAATGCAGTCATGTTTCTAGTAGCACTATACAAAAAATATTTCATGCCTGCGAAAAAAAAAAGAGTTAAGAGTTTGAAACATGCTCGTATCCTTAATAAGCTGATGTTTTTCATATTAATTAATATAAATAAAAGCGACTCATGAGACGTTTTTGAAATAATATAAACATGAAATTTGAATTTAACACTTTACCCGAGACACTTTATGTCCATAAAGTATTAATAATTTTCAATGTTAATAGTCTGAAGTTGTGTAAATGGGATATAAAAAATCCGTAAAATAATCAAGGGCTACAAATGTAAGTTTGCTTAACTCGTTGTTACAGGTGCGGTAGCAAGAAAACAACAGGCGTTGCAGTTATGAAACGTAATTAAGTCACAAAATTTATTTTTATATTTTGTTTTGCATAATATTATATGGTATTAGTGCTTCTCTAGCATGAGAATCTACGAGTACTTTTTTTGGAATATCAGTTTTAGTGCAACACTTGCATATACCCTGCCATAAAAGGTTTTAACCAATTTAAATATTTTTACTTCATATAAATATTTATAACATCTAAAATACCCGTAAAAGTTAACACATCTTATCTATCTTATCTTTGCAAATTAAAAAAAAAAAACTTATTTTATAGTTGCTAATCACACAATACTCCAAAGTGAGGGTAAAACACAACGATGCCAAATTAGTGCTTTCGTGCTAGATTTAGCAGCTTCTAGATACCCAAAAACGGAACTTTTTTTCCATTTAGCACCTTTACTCTAAATTAAGGCTTTTCGTTTTTCTTTTTCCGTGCTTTAAGTGCCTTTAAAATATGACGTCATGTTAAACAATAGTGTACACTAGCAGATTCCAGCGCTCGAAATTCGAGTGCAATTTCCAGGCAACTTTATTTTTCAACTTAGCCAATTCACAAACCAACACATTTTTTTTTGTTTATTATTATTGTGAATGAAGATAACAGACCCACTAGCAAATTTAGTAAACACGCAAAAGAAATAATATACGTTTGGTCAAAATCGGAATACAACGCTATAAGAAAACATCGCTAACAAAAAATCGCCTAACCTACTAATATTTTAGATATGTCTTTAAGCCACTTCTCGCCAAACTTAAACGTTTTGCTAAGACTCATAATTGGTTCTATAATTCGTGTGTAAGACAAAAATCATATAGCAAGATATATAAGTTGATTACGATATGTCAAGAAAAATTCCGATGGAAGCACCAACTAGATGACTTAGACGAAGAGCCATTAAATTCTGGCTTAAGTTGAAAACTCATTTTAACATTGTTAATGAAAAGTTGTTTGAGACAACGCTTAAAAAATAAAAACTATATTATAAAACGTATGGCCCAATCTTCTCAGAAGTAAAGAAAGTTAATCTGACATTCGAAGTCCAAAAGGCAGACCACACAAAACTTATTGATAACTAAGGAAAAAACCCCTCTTGTTAAAGAAAGTTAATCTGACATTCGAAGTCCAAAAGGCAGACCACACAAAACTTATTGATAACTAAGGAAAAAACCCCTCTTTTTTTTAAGGCGCGATAGAACTTGGCATGTAAAAAATACCACAACAAAAAAAATCATGTAAGTCCGATCTAATAATTAAAGATTTTTTTACTTTTTTAAAATCAAACAGAAAGTGTCATCTATGTATCACTTATAGCAGACAACTGCAGGGGCTCTGCTAATATAAATATATTTATTATTTATTATTTCAACTGGTTAATTTATCATTTTTCGTTTTTAATTTTTAATTTTTAATTTTTAATTTTTAATTTTTAATTTTTAATTTTTAATTTTTAATTTTTAATTTTTAATTTTTAATTTTTAATTTTTAATTTTTAATTTTTAATTTTTAATTTTTAATTTTTAATTTTTAATTTTTAATTTTTAATTTTTAATTTTTAATTTTTAATTTTTAATTTTTAATTTTTAATTTTTAATTTTTAATTTTTAATTTTTAATTTTTAATTTTTAATTTTTAATTTTTAATTTTTAATTTTTAATTTTTAATTTTTAATTTTTAATTTTTAATTTTTAATTTTTAATTTTTAATTTTTAATTTTTAATTTTTAATTTTTAATTTTTAATTTTTAATTTTTAATTTTTAATTTTTAATTTTTAATTTTTAATTTTTAATTTTTAATTTTTAATTTTTAATTTTTAATTTTTAATTTTTAATTTTTAATTTTTAATTTTTAATTTTTAATTTTTAATTTTTAATTTTTAATTTTTAATTTTTAATTTTTAATTTTTAATTTTTAATTATTAATTTTTAATTTTTAATATTTAATTTTTAATTTTTAATTTTTAATTTTTAGTTTTTAATTTTTAATTTTTAATTTTTAATTTTTAATTTTTAATTTTTAATTTTTAATTTTTAATTTTTAATTTTTAATTTTTAATTTTTGATTTTTAATTTTTAATTTTTAATTTTTAATTTTTAATTTTTAATTTTTAATTTTTAATTTTTAATTTTTAATTTTTAGTTTTTAATTTTTCATTTTTAATTTTTAATTTTTAATTTTTAATTTTTAATTTTTAATTTTTAATTTTTAATTTTTAATTTTTAATTTTTAATTTTTAATTCTTAATTTTTAATTTTTAATTTTTAATTTTTCATTTTTAATTTTTAATTTTTAATTTTTAATTTTTAATTTTTAATTTTTAATTTTTAATTTTTGATTTTTAATTTTTAATTTGTAATTTGTAATTTTTAATTTTTAATTTTTAATTTTTAATTTTTAATTTTTAATTTTAATTTTTAATTTTTAATTTTTAATTTTTAATTTTTAATTTTTAATTTTTAATTTTTGATTTTTAATTTTTCATTTTTCATTTTCCAAAACGTTTTTATAACGCTATTCGCTTCCTCATTTTATCTCCAAACACTTCCTATTGAAATCGTGCCTTCATTCTATCTCCAAACACTTCCTAATCTTTTCACCAATACAATCGTACCTCACACCGTGTTTGTCTTACTATGTTTTTATGATTGTATTGTGAAATAGATTATTACCCCCTGAGCGTATAGATGTCTACGCATCAAAAACTTAAATGTTAATAAAAAAATTTTTTTTAAGTCGAAGGAGCAATACATACATTAACATTTGAAAATAATTTCGGGCATGTGGGCACCACGGTGGTTTTTGAGAAGCTCATTCTGGACGTCAAATTTTTGGCCACGAACAACGTTTGCCTCAATTGTTGCTAGTTTATCGGCATAAGTGACTTCATGTAGCTCCACAGGAAATAATCGAGAGTTATCCAATCGCATGCTCTTGGAGGCCAATTAACAGATCCGTTGTTCGAAATCAACTTATCGCAAAACATTGGCTGCAATAAATTGTTCGTTGCGTTCGCCATAAGGCACGTAGTGCCATCCTCTTAAAACCACAGCTCGCCCAGATCCATATCATTAATAGCTTGGAACGAAAAGTTATTGATCATGGTGCGGTAACAGTCTCCATTGACCTTAAAGCGAGCTCCGGCTTCATTTTTGAAGAATTATGGTCCGATAATGCCACCAGCGTGTAAACTGCATTTCTCTTGATATAATGGAGTCTGTAGAGCAGTGGTGGCCATCGAGAGAATTGAGTTAATAATAGTGTTTATGAGCATGTGTTAGTTGTACTACACTGATCGAAATCCATGGACGTAACACAACGCCGATATTAAATGGGTTTGTGTAGATTTTGTATGAATGTTATTATGAATGCATAAAAGGGCAAATAGTTGAGTTCACGAAGAATATGGTAAAATTTTAAATATTTTTTTTTTTTTTTTAATTTTAAATCTTACATTGTGAATAGGTAAAGCAAAATGTGAAGAACATTTAATCTCTTTTATCCATTAGTTTGAAGTTTATTAAATCAAATAAGTAATTCATTTCTTTAAAAAATAAAAAAAAAACACAAAATCGCAAAACTTAAAAAGATAAGAAATTTCAAAAGTTATTAAGTGGTATGTTACCAAAAACTAAAAAAATTACCAGTAACTGGATATTTTTTAAAATTAAAAGAAATGCATAAAAGACAGCTATAATGTTGTCATATGGAGGCGACGTTATTTATAGAAGATGTTTAATTTATAGTTTATCAAGTCTTCGAAATTTTCTCAACATTTTTGGTTTCTTTTAAACAAATATTCTCTGTGTACCTATTAAAAAAAAATAAATATATGAATTTCAAAAGGCAATGCGACATAGACCTGCTTTGTTCAAAAGCTTTCGTAAGACTGAATGAAATTGTTGTTTACTTTTACTCTTTGGTGAGAAATTTTGTTTTCGTTCTGCTGTATACATATAAGAAGCCGAGCACCAGTGTGTTTGGCACGGCCTTCACTACTGTAGAGTCTGCTGTGGATTGGTCTTACTCCATATTTGGCAATGTTGTTTATTAGCAATCCGGTTAAGCCAAAAATGTGATGAGGCTCACTCAATGTCGTTAAGGTAAAAATGAGATGAGGCTTAATTTTGCGATAAAACATCGTATCAGTTACCAACTGCTCTAGAGCCCGTGGCTTTAATTTCTGCATCAGCTGGATCTTATACAGGTTTGGACAAAATCTTTGCGCCAAATTTTCCACGTAGTGGATGAACAGAGGTCTAGTTCCTGTTCTTTTGTTTATAGCAGCGATATTCTCTTCAGTACGTGCGTTCCTTAGACGTGTTGGTATTACTGCATCATTTACAGTTCAGCGGATGGCTTGGTCAAATCCGAATCAGATACGTGAATCGATGACTGATTTTCAAAATAAATTTGGATAATATGCTAGCGTTATTCAAGCGTGAATTTATATTCATGACAATTCGCCAGAGTATGCTGGTAATAAATAGCAAAAAGCGAGCGCCGTATGACAGCTCGCTTGACAGCTAACCCTTTCCATTATTATGGCCTGAAGATCAGGAAGAAAATTACATGTTTCTATTTGAGAATCAATAGGTATAAGACAAGTTTTTAAAGTATTTTATTTTTCTATTATTCTAAAACTATAACTCGCACTTCCTAAAGCTATAAGTTTTATTCTTGTTTAATGACTTTTAACGCTTTTTGGAATACTGTTTTGCGCTATTTTTTTTTTTTTTTTGAATAATTTGGCATCGATGATGGAACAACTATATGTTGATGTTTGTTATAGCCAATATTTTTTAAACTTGATCATTGCTTTGCTTACTTTTTATAAATATCCCTATTGAAGGCGTTTTAGCTTTGGAAAACTCTAGTCAGATACTTTAAAGTAGGTATATAACATTTTATCGAACGTAAGTTCATGGGATTTATATTATATATTTCTGGATCAAATTCCGTTTATGTATGTATTTAATATCAGCAAATCATTAGTCTAACAAAAAAGTGAATAATAGTCAGGATATGTCGACTATACGACACTTCATACCGGCGTTTCCTAAAATGTGTTCAGCGGTACCCCAGATATGTTATCAAGACTGACAAAAAAAAAAAATATCTTACAAGCAGAAATGTATATAAATAAACCAATTCATATCCGAAGTAAAAAAAAAATGAACTTAAAAAGTGCTTAAAATGTAGATGTGGATCGATTTGAACTTCCCTCATTGTGAATTAAAATTCAATACCAGTTTGTCTTTGGCAGTTATTCAGAGCAAGTAGTGTTCATAAAACATTCATTTTGGAAAAAAAACACGCTAATTTACTCAAACTAAGGAAATGCTTGATAATTACTATGGGGACTCTGCA
The DNA here is from genome assembly GCA_963682025.1 of Cordilura impudica. Classification (NCBI taxonomy): domain Eukaryota; kingdom Metazoa; phylum Arthropoda; class Insecta; order Diptera; family Scathophagidae; genus Cordilura; species Cordilura impudica. The sequence continues at coordinate 125,414,782 of OY821519.1, forward strand.
CCATCAGTTTTAATGGTAAAAACAGTGGTTTAATGAGTTTCGTTAAGGTCACTTCTAGTGAAGCTGAAGGTTGTGGAAGGCAATGCCGAAATAATTCGTGATAAGACTTTGAACTAACGGAATGAGAAAGTGTGTGAGATCGTTTATAACATAGGCATATCATACGGCTCGGTGTTTTCGATTTTAAATGATAAGTTGAGTTTTTGGTGGATGATATGTCAAAATTTTTGATAGATTTAATGACAGCTTAAAAACTGCATTTAGACAAGAATAAAATACGTTTACGTCAAGACAAAGTGTATAGACACTTTGGTAAAATTCCATGAATTGTGCTACGAGTTGCTACCTCGTTCCCAACACTGTCCGGATTTAGCACATAGTGATTTTTACCTATTTTCAAACCTAGAGAAATTGTTCTGCGGACAGAGATTTCACTCAAACGATGAAATCATTGATCAAACAAATCCCTGTATGGAAGACGATGATAAATCCGATTATTTGGAGGTAGATACAAAAATTGGAAATATTGCAATGAACTGGAGAGAAATACAAATTTTGATTAAAAAAATCACGGATTTATTAGCTGCCGTCGTATAAAAATGGGTTAAATTACTTCTCAGAAATGCCTATTCACAATAAAACCAAGTATGAAAACGATTATCCAGAAGAAAAAGCAACAACATTCATCAGACCCAAATTTATAAATTAGCAAATATTTAATATTGTAATATTAAAAATAAATATTTTTGTAATAAAAATAAGTAATAATAAATTTACTAAGGAGTAAGATCATAAAATTGAAATAACAAGGAATCCATTGAATCTACAGTTTGGATTTTTTTTACTTAATTGAATTTATATTAAGATAGCTTTTATAGTTCTAATTACTAATGATTAACTTATGAACCTTTTCTGGAAACCCTTCCGTTAGGGATTTTATAGTAGTTTTTGACACTCTTTTAGAACAGATAGTCGAAATATTTTTAAACATTGTGGAATTCGCATGTTTTCAAACCCGCATTGGGTACAAATTTTCATCCCAAATAGTCTGAGTACATAGCTAATCGGGCAAGTTTTCCACCGGATGTGTTCAGAACTATTCTCAGCATGCTATATATTTTTTGGCCTTACAAACATCATGTAGACCTTTCGTTCTTACCGAACTAATAGTTTCCTGTTAGTTTGTAATAATATTGGAAACAGTTTGACGGTAGACCTTTGATTCATTATCCAATATTTGATAGGATTAAATTGGGTTTTGTTGAAAATGTTTAATACTTTTAAAACGAATTTTAAACGTCACAGATTGCAATTAATAATATAATTAATATCCAAATTTAGTTTTTGTTTTAAACGGTCCGCGTGCGAAGAAGAAAGCTCATATTTCTAAAAATTATAACTACTCTGTATTCCTAACAACTAAGAAAACTATAGGCGGTCGAGACCGACAATATAATACCCTATACCGTGCATTGAGCGACTCTAACTCTTAGTTAAACTAATTAGATTTAGAAAATAAGTATAAACCAAATTAGAGTGGCATTGTTATTAATTTTTTTCACTTCGAATAGGGAAAAGCGCATATCGGATGCTATATTTATGTTGGAAATAGGTTGAAAAATGGACCAAACCTAACCATATTTGATAAGGTCACCTAATTTTGCAAAAACAAACATAAACAAATCTAATTTGAAAAAATATGTGAAACATTTTTCTTTTTTGACAGATTTTAGGGAAGATCGGGAAAATACTTTATATAGGGGCATTGGCTAAAAATTGTCCTATAGGGTTTATTTTTAGACTACTGATAAACTAAAGGAATAAACACATACAAACCCAATTTGACCGAGATCTGTATGATAATTTGGAATTTATGAATCGAACATGAATCGATTCTCACCAATTTCAACATCCTATGGCTAGTGGAAGCTTATGGGCTAAATTTCATCAAAATGTGTTCATATTTGCGACCTGTAGTTTGATTAAAAGTTTACATGGACTCAGAAAGTGACACATCAACACAAAGCCATTCTACCATAAGCCTTTACACTTTCACCTAAGGTCAGGGCTACGAGCAGTGGCTTTGTACTATACAGCTTTTCGTATTAATTTCAGAAAATACAATTTATAATATTAATAGGCTAGGCGATTTCTTGCGACCGATGTTTTGTTCTACCGTTTTATTCCGATTTTGACCAAACGTATATTATTTGAAAGGTATTTCTTTTTAGCTGTTCACCAGATTTACAGATTTTTTAATTTTTTCCTTTATTTTGAGTAAATTACATTTAAAGTTGCTAGTAACACAGACATAAAATTATACATATGCTATGTGTGTGTTTAATAAATTTGGTAATGTGTTTGTTAATGAGTTTGTTATCTTCATTCACAATAATTATAAACCAAAAAAAGTGTGGGTTTGTGAATTGGCTAAGTTGAAAAATAAAGTTGCATAGAAATTGTACTCGAATTTCGAGCGCTGGAATCTGCTAGTACTAATAAACATACATACATTATTTTTGAATTTTTGATTATTTATATATTTATACTTATAATTTTCACTATTATCGGTTTCGAATTAGTTGTCATATGTGATGTATGGTTTGTACATTCTATACATTTGCCGAGAAGCAAATTTCAATAGTTTGTTAGATTGAATATAGCTTTTTTTAGACAGGTTGCAATTAATACTATAATCAATATCGAAATTTTGATTTTTGTTTGTAATGGTACATGTTATTAAATATAAAAACTCACATATTTTTCGAAGATAACTTGATCAAAAGAAACCAAAAAAAAAAAAAAAAATATGTATCAAATGATGCATCCAAAAAAAGTTAGGAGAAAAAACATCTGTTAAGATTTATCAATCACACTCCTTAATATTTATTAAATCATATATCTTTTAATTGTTTAAACGGAAATTCTTTCGCATTTGAAAAATGACCAATAGGTGTTCCGCCGAGGAACCGGTAAGAATAGTTTGGGACACGCTTCCATATCATTTATTTGAGAAAGATTCTTAAGTTCAACCAATAATGAACATAGAAAATTATTATAATCTATATTTAAGTGATTTTATCATTTATTTGTTGTTTGCGGATATGTCTAACTAAGTTTGTAGTGAATGTGAATATTGTTTGGGGAATAGGTAGAAAGAGTGTCTGACTGGGACACATAAAATGTCACACATATGTTCTAAAATCATACACGAACCAGATCAACGAACTAACGGCGTTAAATTGACTCAGCTAGTGATTCAAAGTCGATTGATGTAATAAAAGTTATTGAAAGGTGAAGCAATATTAATAGACTACAGAGTACCACAAAAAAAATTATAAAAAATAATTTCTAGTGATATTCGCCATATTATTGTCAATATTCCCCAGCCGTATACTCTCGGATTATCGGATTAACTATTCATCAGAACATTATAAGCTAAGTAAGCAATTTTCAGTTCTAAGTTCATTATATGCATTTACAAATTTTTTTAAATAATTTTCGAGCACATCGTAAAAATACGAATATTCCCGTGAGCTGTATTAACTTAAAAACACACGAATTTTAACAATGCAGTAGATGGTGGTGATGAGGCTGCTTGGTGGGTTGGCTGTTCGGTGGGTATTGTAGGTAGACGAATGCATGGCTGACAGTCTAAACTAAAGAAATGGCTCATTGCACACAGCATTCATTATACTGTCAACGTGAGCACTTATGACGCGCTTAACAATTTGCACCTTGTTAATTAACAAGATTGCAACCTATGCGATCTATTGCGAACGTGACAACAACTACATACAAAAGATACTTTTAACGGTACTGAATTAAGCTAAGATGCTGATGGGAATGGTGGCGGTGATGATGCTGGTAAGAGTAAATGAAAATTTGAAAAGTATTTTGCCAACTTGAAAGTAATATAAGAGTTAGATGTATGTATGAGGTGTGAGCTGTTTTAAATGTCTCAAGTGCATACCTTTAATACTTTCTATGGAGCACACTTCACTTGTTCCAAAAGATGATGTACGAACAAATACAATAGAGTGCGCGTGATATTCATTCACTGACATCATGAATCATATGTATGGTGGAAGCAGTAAAGTAAAGTAATACCTTTTCATAGAATTTTTGCCTGGCATAAAGCCACGTTCTTGGGGAGTTGTTTTTAAGTACAAAGTGTTAGAAAACACTTTTAGCTGTGATATTACATCATTTGTAATGAACTTGGGGAAGTTGTAAATTTCCAACTCAATGGCGAACAAAACAATGTCATCATACTCGTACGTATTTTTATGTAAGGGAGTATCATGCACCTTTATATCATAATTATGGCTTGCCCAATCATATTTTCGGTAACTTTTATATTATATAAAATCATTCAATAGAAACATTTGTGCAAGTAGAGATATGTTTCTTTAAAAGTTAAAGAAATAAATAAATTTAGTGCAGTATTTTAAGCCCTTTATTTGACGGATTTCGTTATTGTCGTTGTATGGTCATTACCTGTGGATAATAATCGTATTTACTAGCACCCAACCAAAGTTAGATTTAAAATTTGACTTCTTTATTGTGGACTTCAGAATAATTTTACAATTACAAAAGAATATTGTTTTTCACACCCATATAACATAAATGTTACTTAATAGGAACAATACAATGTACAAATATCCCTCTGTAGCCCAATATCTTAAAAATTTCTACTTTTTATACCCTATACCACTATGTGGTCTGGAGATAATGACTTTGTGCTGCTGTTAGCAACTACCAAAAATATTTGGCCTAGACCCATCTTTTATTATACCGATCGGATCAGAATCACTTTCTCAGTCGTTTTAGCGATATCCGTCCGTCCGTCCGTCCGTCTGTGTGTCCATGTGTCCAAGTCTCCATACAAATGACCCCTATGAAATGGACATAAATTGCCTTAAGATCCAAATTATCATATAGATCTTAGTAAAGTTGGGTTTGTATGTGTTTATTGTATCCATTAATCAGTAGTCCAAAAACAATCCCTATTGGACAATTCTTAGTCATAGGCCCCATATAGAGCTGCTTCCCGATCTTCACTTAAATCTATCAAAAAAAAAAAAAAAAAACAAAAATATTGCACAGATATTTTTTAAATTTGGTTTGTGCATATATATAAGTAACTTTACCAAATATGGTCAGGATCGGTCCATTTTTTGACCAAGTCCACATATAAATATAGCATCCGATATGAACTTTTCTGCAGCCAGTTAGTTGGCCCGAAGAGATAGGATTTATAAACCATGATATAGGGTATCATATGGTCGGTCTAGACCGACTATAATTTTCTTACATGTTTTTAAATTAAGATAGATTTAGGTAAATAAATAATCTAACCCATAAAAATAAAGTTTTTATTAAAACTCATTCTTTCCTTATGCATATGAGGTTTGGATCTCTCCGTTACGTGACTTTGCGTGACAATTTTAACATTAATCGTTGGTCACAACAAGCCTATGGACAAAGATTCAGATCCATAGGAAGAGGGGAAATGGGGTTTAAATCACTACGTGACAGAGCATGCCTATGCGTGACTGTGTGTACATATCTTAAAATTAATCTTTGACCACAGCAAGTCTACGGACAAAGTTTCAGAAATCAATCTTTCTTTACAGCAAGTAGGTATTACCAAGTCTCAGATTGATTGGATGAGGGGAAATCCGTTTTAAATCTCTCCGTGACTGTGCGTGACCATGCGTGACTGTGCGTGGCTAAGTCAAAGTTAATCTTTTTTCATAGCAAAAAAATCCATCGGGTGAGGGGAAATGACATTTAGATCACTCCGTGACTATGCGCGATGGTGCATGACTGCCCCAAAATTAATCTGTAGTCACAACAAGACTATGGGCCAAGTATCAGATCAACTGGATAAAGGGGAATTGGGGTTGACCCACTACAGATGGACAGACAGACAGAGAGACAGACAGTACGAGTTAAAGAAAGAGTTTACAAAAAAAAATATTACATAGAAATTAAAAAAATATTATCCTCTAATTTCAGTTTTTAGGGAATGTGACATATCTACAATATTAAGTTAAAGGTTTAAATAAAAACAAGTAAGAAAATTATAGTCGGTCTAGACCGACTATACGATACCCTATACCATGCGTTTAGAGACCCTATCTCTTAGGCCCAACTAACTGGACATAGAAAATAAGCAAAAACCAAATTTGAGTGGGATTTTTATTAATTTTTTTGGCTGCAGATATGAAAAAGTTCATATCGGATGCTATATCTATATAGAGACTTGATCCAAAAATGGACCGATCCTGATCATGTTTGGTAAAGTCTCTTGTATTTTGCAAAAATATATACAAACAAAATTTGAGAAGAATCAGTGCAATATTTTTGTTTTTTAATAGATTTAAGTGAAGATCGGGAAGCAGCTCTATATGGGGTCAAAGGGATCATTTTAGGACTACTCATTAGTGGATATAATGAACGCATACAAACCCAATTTGAGTAAGATCTATATGACAATTTGGATCTTATGGCAATTTATGTCGATTTCATATGGGTAATTTGTATGGGGACTAGGTCTGAACATGGACCGATTCTCACCAATTTCAATAGCGTTCATCCCATGGCCGAATAAGGCTTATATACCAAACTTCATCAAAATATATTCATATTTGCGACCTGCAGTTTGATTACAAGCTTTACATGGACACACAGACGGACGGACGGACGGACGGACGGACATTGTTAAATCAACTCAGAAAGTGATTCTGATTCGATCGTCATAATTAAAGATGGGTCTAGTTCAAATATTTTTGGTTGTTACAAACAGCAGCACAAAGTCATTATACCCAAACCACATAGTGGTATAGGGTATAATTATATTGTATGAAACGACCTGAACAACATCAAACAATCTGAAGCAATTAAGTTGTTTGTTGTAGCACATTTTTCACAAATGGCTTGGGAGACACCAGTACATTTAGGAAACTTAGAGCGTATTTTTTTTTTCAACTCAAATCTGCTAGTGGCCTATTTGATACTGTCGTACAGGCACTGGGGGAACATGAGATGGGCCTTTATGTTTTTTGGCTTCTCGATTGATCTTTTAATCTTTATGTTATGCTTCAGACTAAGTTTACATAGAGATTTACCTACTTCAAGACGAAAATCCCCAGAGGATATTTGCTTATCGGTGATATTTTTCGACTTTCTTAATCTTCGGTATAACAGCCAGGAATTTGTCATTCCACCCTGTTACCATTTTCTTCTTATCATTATTTTGAATTTTCCCATTATGCTGTCGATTAAATCCGAACCTCCTATAGGATGACTGTACTCTCCCACAGTATATGGGCGAACAATGTTGAGGTAATTTTTATTAGTTTTGTCGTAAAGTCTGACTTAAGCCTTAGGCAATTCATTAGAAAAAGATAATACGAGGGTTACAACTTTGTTGGCCTTCCGTAAAATATTTCATACATCCATACCATTTATGTCAGCGACTTACTCAGTTCTCTTCACATCACTTCCATCTCATTATGCAATGTACAATCGGCAATTATATTGCGGCGTACAGTGCCAGCACTCAATATACTCTCTTCGACTAAGTACTCTAGTGAACGCAGGGAAATCAGGTAATTGTCAAAATAAAGCTGATAATTTGGATGTCTTGGTATACATCCCGCCATTCTTATAACGACATTTGATTATGCTCCTAAGTCTGGTTCTTCTGGTAGCACCACATTCACAGCTTCTATTTCAGGTTCGATTTTATAAGCAAGTCCCTAAACTTCATAAACGTTTATTTTATAACCCCACTTATTAAGTTTCTTCGGATTTTATCTACTAAAATTTTATCTGACTTTTGTGGAAAAAATCTGATCATCTATACAAAGCTATTCTAATTTTATAAACCTTATCACTTTTCGGGTCATTACCTGAGGTAGATGGGAATTGTCATTAAAATGTACCAATTGTCTTTTTTTTAATTTTCCTTTCGATATTGTTTCCTGAATCATCAGTGTACCAAGAAAAGAATTCCAATGACTGGTTACTCTCAGTAGCTGTATTAATAACACCATATAAACTACTCTATGAACTGCTGGCTATCGGTATCAGTTACATGGAAATATTGACTTCGATTTTTTTTTTGTATTGCTCAGCGATCTAGTTATAAGTTCCTTGAGGAACAAATATAAAAAAAATTGAACGGTTGTATCGAGATCCAATACATTTATAGTGTTTCCGGTGAAGTTTGTTGGTTGTTTGTTTATGAAAAGATTTTTTTTCATGTCAGCTACAGTTTTCTACTTTATTGCTTTGTTGAATCTCGATTGTTGGTTTGGTACCCAGGACCTTGATGTGAGGAGTCAGACGAAGTATCATTTTTTCATTCGCAATGATTGAATCTATATCAACACCCACCCTTTCTTCACAGTCTGGAAATATTTCAAAATTTTCTAACGGTGTCTAAAAATCAGGTTCATCAACACGGTCATCATCGTCATTTAATCCATCTTCACAATCATAGTGACATATAATGTGATATATTTCGTTTTCGTTTTCCATTCTAGGTTAAAATGGACAATTGTCATTAACATGCACATACATATTTTATCCTCAATATAAATTGCCGTTATTACTCAATGTAACGGATATGGTACAAACATACAAAATCACTTTTATCGTACAAAAATATAAAGCTAATCGCTGCTAATAATAATTAAATAAAATCATTCACTTCTCTTTTATTTTTATATTTTTTTTAGCTTAAAATCAAATTTAGCTTACACTCGGTCATTCCCATTTTAACAAAACTCAAAACTCAATTGGACGTTAAAACAAAGTGTTGTCGTCTACATTGTTTAACACAACGCTGTTCTATTATATGACTTTATTTAAAAATATTCATAATTTTCTTTTAATATTTTATATTGTTGTATTCCATCCAACTTTTTTTATCCGGAATTTTGGGGCAATTGCACAGGGATCAATGTTTTGTATTTATACCACTATGTGGTCAGGGTATAATGACTTCGAGCTAATATATGTAACTACCAAAAATATTTGACCAAGACCCATCTTTTATCATACCGATCGACTCAGAATCGCTTTCTGAGTCGATTTAGCGATGTCCGATATTGACATAAAAATATCAATACCACCCAAATTTGGTTTATGCTTATTTTTTATATACAATTACTTGGACCTACGATATAGGATCTCTAAACGTATAGTATAGGATATCGTATATTCGGTCTAGGCGGACTATAATTTTCTTACTTTTTTTATAAAAATATTATTAAGAAATTATAGCAAATACTGATCACAGAAGAAAAACAATTAGTTGTGAACTCTCTGAACCTAATTGGATAATTTTAAATAGCAACATGCTAAGACGGTGTTAAAATTATTTTCACTGACCGCTATTTTAACAAACGGTCATTGCTAAATCAACTCCGCTTGTTACAATAATCAGATTTTTTTCTCATTATTTTAAACAGAATTACAAACTTATATATACCTTCCGTACAGTGGTGTGGACGGTTCAAAAAGGGTTCATTCAAAAATAACTGAAGTTTTTAGCGAGGAAGCGCAAAATACGGTTCTTTTAATATAATTTTTAAAAACGTTTTGGTGATGATCGCAAGTTAGTACAAAATTAGTGTAGCACAGTTTTGTTATTTTCCCAGCCGGTGGGAGAAATTAGCAAAAACACGGATAAAAATTTTTTATTGGATAAATATTATTCCTCTAAAATAAATTGAGCACTTGCGAAGTGCCATTACTTGTGGTTACTTTTTGTGTTCTTCTTATACGCATAGAAAACGGGGTCATTGTGACAACTGAATTTGTTGCCAAATGAATTTTAAAAGTCCCATGTACTATCACATTATTCTTTTATGACTAAATAATATTTTCGAAATAACCATATGAAGTTTAAGGCAACTGATATTTTAAATAAATTTTTTTTTTTATTTATTTTTTTTTAAGCCTAGTTCCGCGAAGCCGAGTGGCTTGTCTGTAGATTCTAATTTGGCTAGTTTTTTTTTTTTTTTTGCAGCGACAGACCAAAGCCTTTGGTGCGAATCGAACCCACGACCCCCGCATGATAGGCGATCACGCTACCTACTCACCTACCGGGTGAGCTCCTTAATTTAATTCATATAATGGAATTTAGATTTTATTTATTAATGGTTACAACCAAATATTGGGGTGGCCTAATGCATATCTACAGTAATGATAACCACACTTTTAAGTAATTTTATATATAACTAGCTGTTTTTAACTGGTATTGCCCGGGACCCAAAGGCCTTTGACTTGAAAAATGGTCCACTGCTGAGTACATAGTCCCCAACGAACAAACTCCCCAAAAAAATGAACTTCCTTTTAAATCAGAAGTTTTGTTATAAGACGCTACAGCAAAATGCTTCAAAAATAAACTGCGAAACCGCTTTAAATTTTGTATTTGAAGTTTATATATTTTGTTAGCATCAAATATAACGGAATGGTTTGCAAATTAGAGGAACCAGAACTTTTAAAATTTTAATTACTTCATTCAATATACGTAGATCAAATTTATCATAAGACTTTTCACTGAGCTGTGTTCCGCTCAGCTGCGCGTTTGGCAGCTACACCCGTGCTTCCGAGCAGTTGTCGTCAACCTCTTTTAATCGCCAAAATATATTTTTCAGATCATTCCGATATTTTAGCAGAGCTGTGTTCCGCGAGCGCATTCCGTCTGCGTCCGCGCGCCGTTTCCGCGCGCTTGGCAGCCACACCCGTGCGGCCACGCAGTTGTTGTCAACTTATTTTAATCGCCAAAATATATTTTTCAGATCATTTCGATATTTTAGCTGAGCTGTGTTCCGCGATCGCGTCGCGTCCGTGCCCGCGCGCCGCTTCCGTCACCGAAATGATGCTATTGAAAAACTACAGATTTTAAATGCGTTTACTGCAGGACAGATATTGAGAGCAGTATGCAAATTTTCGCTAAAATAAATATTTCACAAAATTCATTAAATAAAAATATGTAAAAATTTAAGAATGTATTTGTATTTAGTTTTTAGAAAAATTGGCGATGTTTCTTTTCTTTTGGGGACCTTTTTTCAAATTTGGGTAATTTATTCATCGTCAAGTTATTTCCGTGTGTACCGAATTTCAGAGAAATTCGAAAATTAATTTTATCTATAATATTAATAGGCTAGGCGATTTCTTGTGACCGATGTTATGTTCTACTGTTTTATCCCGATTTTGGCCAAACGTAAATTATTTGAAAGGTATTTCTTTTTAGTCGTTTTGCAGATTTACAGATTTTCCTTTAAATTTTTTCATTTATTTGGAGTAAATTGCATTTAAAGTTGCTACTAACACATACATAAAATTATACAATGCTTTGTGTGTGTTTATTAAATTTGTTAATGTGTTTGTAATAAAAATGAGTTTGTTTTTTGTGTTGAATTGTAAATTGACTATAACTGATTAGCATACTTTTAGCGTCTTTATTTAATGAAAAAATAAAATTTCCTAGAATTTGCGCTCGAATTTCGGGGGCTGGAGTCTGCTAGTGTACATAGATTTATGTCTTTTAAAGCTAAAAATTAAAGATAAATACGTGTGTATGTATTTGAGCGAGAGACGATAGGAGAAGAAAAATTGTACTATGAAAAGCATTTAAAAATCGTATTATTAATACGGAAATGACAAAAGATTTCTTATAGCTGTCAAAATATATAATCGCCACTTGGCCAGAATTATTACCAACCTTCAAGATTATGTTGGCAGCACCAACAGCTTATTTCATCACTGGAAGAGATCGAACACATTAATGGTGGTGACAATAGTTTCGGCCTTTTCAGCTTTAATGTTGAAACCACTTCAGTACCATTGACATCAGAATTTTCAGCTAAAGCTTCAGGGAATGCTTCCATAGCAGTGGTAAAAAATTTAGAGGCTTACTGTACCAAACCAGGTCAGGTATCGGCGAAAGCAACAATTTGTGTAGTCAATTTAATTTCAGTAGCACCAGCTCCAGCCACGTGATAAACGAAATTATTGACAGCATCATCAATATCGTCCAAGTGACTATCATCCAAGTAATAATCCATTATAGAGATGCGAGAATCTTGTCCTTCGTTGCTACAATACTGGTATCACCCAATTCCTCAATGCGTACTTTGTCACTATAAACTAATTCTTGCTGGCTGCGTGCGGTAATGCATTGCAAAACAGTACTATTAAGAGCTCTCGCCAAATGCCTCAAATCGAACTTTGAATTCAAACGAACGACCATGGATTCATATATGTTGCTACCGGCAACCACAACTTTAGCGCCAGTGTTTCGCAATAGCTTGAATTTGACTATCCAGCAAATTCTCCTCACCAGCTGCAAAATTCATTAATTGGCTCGATTTGAAATGGATCAACTGGACAGGAAAAAATGGTAATCTAAGCCTTTTCAGCAAAAGAAACGTCACCTTTAGCAAAACGTTAAAGGACCATGTCATGCATTACTTCAGACTTGGATAAGCCTTTGCCCAATATTTTACATACGCGAGGTTGTAATGCCTAAACGCAAAAGTTCTTCGGCTTTCTCGAGTAGAGAACCGGCAAATGTTACCACAAAATTGATGCTATCTCCTACTTCAGCGTCTCGTATTTTAATGGCCATGACCATGAGCTTGGCAGCCGGATGTTCAACATCCAATTCACGTATTATGGAGCATCGCTGGTTACAATTTGTTTTACAAGCTGATTAGTAATCATTTTATTCATGCCATTTGGGCTGTAGGCGCAACGCATGATTTGGGCACTCTTTTCAGGCTGTAAAATTACAATAAACTGCTTCTTCCAAACCGCTATACATATTTTCTATTGAAGATATAGAAGTACATTTTCTGAGAATTATTATTATATGGTAGATAATGAAAAAAATCGATTGCATTTGAAAATATTTATGAATAACAATAAAAATAATTATTAGCAGATTAAATTTTACTATTTTTAAAGGAATTCCTACTAATCCTTTTTCTGTATGTACACCCTATATTTTATGTTCTGGTATTTTTTTTTATTTTTGTAATGAAGTTACGGCGCACAGTGGACCATTTGACGAGAAGGCGGTCAAAAATCTATAACTTATGATTGGATTGGAATTTTGATATGCGGTTTTTTTTTGTTTGGTAGGTGAGACTTTAGCCTTTAAGTTTTGCTATAAAACGTTATTCTCGACCGAAAATAAAAAAGTTACGGAGGGTTTAAAATACATTTTCATTTGTAGTTGAATTTTAGTACAAAAGTGAAGTGTTAAATGGTAAAAAAAAGGTTTTTTTTAATATAATGTCTTATTTTTTCAGTTAATTTTACAACTAATACTTTTTAACAATTTTTTAAGTTAATTTTCTCAGAAAATGCCAAACTTTGGCCACCGTAAACTTTTTAGTCCTAATGTGCACAAGGGCCAAAAGTTTTTGTTATTATTTTTTTTTTTTTTTTTGAAAGATCCCGAGTTAAAATATAATTTATTCAGCAGCGAACGTAAAAGTTACCTTATATTGGTTCAAGATAGAGAAGTTTCAATGAAAAACTCGTATGTTTTTGCTTTTGTTAAATTTTTTTTTTTATTGTCTTATTAAATATTTCTATATCAATTTTTATGGCAAATTTATGAAATATAACAATTTTTATTGTAAATTTACAAAATATATAAATTTTTAATCAAGAAAATTTTTTAACTATATAAAAAAAAGTGTAACTTATTGTTAGTGTAATGAAAAAGTACTTTAAATCAACCAATTTTAGTAAAAATTTCTTCCAAATAGCCTTGATTTTCATCTTCTAGAAGTTTTTTTTAGCTTCTTCGTCTAATTCAATAGAGGTAGTTTTCCATTTTTGACGAATGTTGGACATATATGGGTCTGAAGTGCACAACAAAATAGTGATAAGGTCTTCATTAGTACAACATCTGGGCATTTTCCTTGTGTTGTGCTCGCGAAAGAATCTGTAGTCTTTGTTCCTTTTTTCTTGCGCTTCTTCAGATAGATCTCCTATTGGTAGCATATTGTTTTGAATTATTTGTTCCCCATGGTACAAAATTTTATGAACTGTGGATGGCATATATCTCCAAGACTATTTTTCATTATAGAGTATAGCTGTTTTATTGGCGTACTCTCCAAATTTTTTTGCATTTATCTTTCTGCTGCATGCTAGAACTTGTAATATGATTTTGAATCGCCTTATTAATTCATGGTCTACACCTGTGATAGATTCTGCAGTTTCCGGATCGGAAAAAAATCTCCTTGCAGTATTTCCACCATTTGTGTTTACTTCCCCTTGTGTTGATTGCTCGATTACGAGGCCTAGCTGTAGATATTTTTGTTGAATTTGTTTTTTTGCTTTCTTTTTTCTTCATTTTCATTGTTTTTTCTCACTATTTCGCCTAGCGGACCAAAATCTAAATCATAACCCATTTTAAGAATATGCTCCATGAAACGTATTCTAGCACGAAGAGGGGACATTCCAAATTCGTAGGCTTCCTTAAAACTATCGTCTTCTGGTGGGGGTTGGCTTAATTGACTTGATGTCTTTTGGCATATAATGCAGCTTGACGTTGACTTTGTTCCAGTTAAAGCTTGTGCAACTTTTCCATCAATCATTGTGAGACACGTTTTAAAATGTACTTCAATGTCTTCGTCATCAAATTTAAATATTACTGGTTAAAGTTCCTTAATTTGATTTTTTATTTTTTGAACTTCTTCATTTATGACATCTTTGGTTTCCTTTTTGAATGCAAATTTTATTGGTCTGCAATACTTTGTTGAAGAAGGAATTTCATTTTTCAATATATCAATTTCTGTTGCTCTACTAGTTGACGGCTCTAAGGCGCTATACCTTTTTGTTAAGCGCAATGGAACGAAAGATACCATAAATAAATTAGCATCTCATGAATTTTCGGCATTAAATTGCTTGTATTGTTTCTGACCAGAGGATCCATCAGATCCCCATTTAGAAATTAAAGTAATGCTGCCATTACCAATTTTTTTTTAAATGATCAGTATCAAGCGTATTTAGCAATCGTTCTGCAGTATGTTCAAGGAGGTCTTGCAATTTTATTTCTGCTGATGTTGAAGTGACACTAATAGCAGATTGTGAAGGTAAGCATTCTTTTTTGGCAGAAACTAAATCTCGATACTCTGGAAAAATCCCACAATTCTTTTGCTTGGTTCGCTTCCGCAATTCCTTATATTGATTTTTGGTCAATTTCAAATCCAAAAATAGGGCGAACGCTTCTTCCGGCGTAAATTTCTTATCTTAAATTAGTGTAGGAATGCTTTTCAAAATCCTCTTTGTGCGCCTTGCGCTCGCTTCTACTATTTTTTCAATTATTTCAATTTTATTTTTTTTATTTTGGGTTGGTTGAATTTGGTGCAAAAATGAATCCTTAATAATTCTTTGAGAAATTTGTTCATTGATATTCTCCAGCTTGCGCCTTCGAGATCTTTCACTACATCCGTCAATTGGTTTTGCTGGTCGACCCTTTTTTCCACTTTCGTTGGCAGTTGTAGATGCACTCTCAAAAATAAGTTCCTTTAATAACCAGTCTTGGTAACGTTTGTACATATTTGCCTTGCTATGAGAGCATTCAATGTACCGTCTTTTCAAATTCGATGCAAAATTAGTAATTTTTCCTTTGTGCATTTCAATGTCTTCTAGGTTACAATTCTTAAAGAAGTAGTTGCTCAATATGTGCAAAATTACATCGTCTACATCATTTCGTTGAAAATAAATATCTGCCAGATCTCTGTAACAGTATTTAGCCATTGCACAAATTGTAATGAATAATAATTGTGGAAACATTATTATAAATACTCTTTCTTGCAATTATGTGAAATAAAAGTTTTTATCTTTTATTAACACTTTTAGAAGCATAAAAAACCCACATCCTAACCCCTTTTAAAAGGCGAAGCATACCTGCTCATATCTTAAAGGGCTATGTCGCAATAGTTTTATTTTACCATATACCTGTTATTTAAATTGTTTCCCATTTTGTCAGGTATTTAAACTATATAACTCTAATTCAGACTATTAATGTTTTTGAAAGATACCTATGTAAATGTACCTGTAACAATTAAGCGCATTATATCTCACCTCTTTTTTATAAGTATATAACAACTCCTAACAACTCTACCGACACGCAAAAAAATACACCGCGGTGCACCGGTACGACCAACTTTTGTATTCATAACACTCAGACGGACGGACGGACATCGCTTAATCGACTCAGAAAGTGTTTTTAGTCGATCCGTATAATAAAAGATGGATAAAGGTCCAATATTTTTGGCAGTTACAAACACCACCTCAAACTTAATATATCCTAACCACATAGTGGACAACTTTTGTATTCATAAATTTTGCAGAAAATATCTAACCTTGGGTCAGAAAAATTGTTCTGGTGCACACGGGCGGAAACTGGCGGGTGTATAATGGGGTATAGTAGTATAGGGGAGGGTTCGGACTATAGAAGAGTGTAAGATTTTTTCTGACTGCTTTTGACTGGCAGGAGTTATGCTCTATTAAGTAGGAGATATTCGGAAAATTTGGACCTCTTTAAAAATTTTTTTTTTTTTAAATTTCCGAATGACTCAGTGATTTTACATTTTTAACATTAATAGCATGGAAGCCACAAAATTATACAAAATTATTTCACTTCAAAATCTTTTAAATCAAAAAAGTTACTGAGAAAGCCCATTTTCGAAGACCCTGTTCGCTGTGATATAGTTGAGATAGAGTCGCAATTTTTTGGCTCCCAAGATTTACTAGTATTTACTTTCAAATGAATAACATAACTTTAAAATCGGTAACAAAAAAAAAAAAATGATTTTTGGCCGCCTTCTCAAAATATGGTCCACTGTGCGTCGAGCGACTCATTTCGTCAACCCCAAATACGATTCTAAGTTCTTTTCATAACACAGCTGAAAATGGTGTTGACATACTGAAATAGCTCAAAATACAAGCCCTTGAGAGATCACCCTATAGAGTATGCTTTTTTGAAATTAAATTATTTTATATACAAACTGAATTTGCTGTTGCTTTTATTCTGCACAATACTGAATGTATTTGAATAGTTGGCAATATTGAAATTCATTATACCCTATACCACTATGTGGTTGAGGTGTAATGACTTTGTGCTAGTGTTTGTAAATACCAAATATATTTGACCTAGGCCCATCTTTTTTATACCGATCGACTCAGACTCACTTTCTGCATATGAGTCGATTTAGCGATGTCCGTCTGTCCATCTGTGTGTCCATGTAAACTTTATAATCAAACCACAGGTCACAAATATGAATATATTTTGATGAAACTTAGAACATAGGCTTTCATCGGCCAAGGGATGAACGCTATTGAAATTGGTGAAAATCGGTTCATGTGCGTACCTAGTCCCCATACAAATGACCTTTATTAGATCGAACTAAATTTACAGAATATCCAAATTACCATATAGATCATATAATTCATAGTCATAGCCCCCATATAAAGCTGCTTCCCGATCTTCACTTAAATCTATCAAAAAAAAAAAAATATTGCACAAATTTTTCTCAAATTTTGCTTGTATAAATTTTTGTAAACTAGAAGTGACTTTACCGAATATGGTCAGGATCGGTAAATTTTTCTACCTAGTTCCCATATAAATATAGTATCCTATATGAACTTTTTCATATCTGCAGCCAAAAAAAATTAATAACAATGCCACTCAAATTTGGATTATGTTTATTTTCTATATTTAATTAGTTTGACATAAGAGATAAGGTCTCTAAATGTATGGTATAGGGTATCGTATAGTCGGTCCAACAGATTATAATTTTCTTACTTGTTTTGTATTGGAAATATTAAATCTATTAGATATTGCAAAGAAAAATAATTTAGAATAAAAATCCTCTGAATGCGTAAAATCATCATAACTGGTCACCCAGGTGGTCATTCCTTAAAGCCTAGGAAAATACGCATCATTTTTGTAGCGATAGTAGGGATGTTAAATATTTCTACGGTAAGAGACACTTAATCTAAAAAATATTCTTCGACCTACACATAATTCAAGATCGAAAGTAAAGGTCCGCAAACGTAGAAAAGTCATGGTTTTCAAATGTTTTTGTTTATAGTACGAAATCTTGTAGAGTTTTATTTCTTATTGGTTGTGATATCAGATTGTATTTGTTGGAATAGCTGCATACAAGTAAACTCTGACCCTTTCATATACTTCAGGATTAGCTCGCAAAATTCTTTTAGTTACCCATAACGGAAATATATTTAAAAATCCCTTTAGGTTGGGGTCAAAAACCACATACAACTTTTGAATAGCTCGCACAAAATGCGGTAATATTATGTAGTTGGAAAAACGAAGGTTTTCTGTATCAATTTTTATGTTGTTTTATAGGAACTTACAAACAATTGTGTTCGTTTCCTTTTAGCAGATCTTGATTTTGTTCTAAAATAAAATTTTGTTCGAATTCTTTCTTCAACATCCTTAAGAAACCTCATTCTACTTCGGTTTCATGTATACTTTTATGATATTTTCTTACTACCACTCAAAACAATGAAAGTATATTTAAAGTACTTTCGTAAAATGCTTTTCAAGGATGTGTACTTGTGTATATTTTTTTCCTTCGCTGAAGAGCACTTGTTGTGTTAGTGAAACCACTTCAAAATATGGCGCGTTTGCTGAAGTATGCAAAATATGGATGTGTTCTCCTCGTATGAATTGTGGAAAGGAAAAAATCATACACAAAAAAATAACAATATCACCACATGGAAATAATGGCTCAAATTAAACATAATAAAATTGTTTAAGTTTTCTTAAAAAAAAATATAAAAAAAAAATGTATATGATTTGCATAACATCTCAAAGGGTTATTTAATGTCAGCAATGTTACTCGTATACATATAGTATATATAAAAAAAATAGTATTGCAAACAATACTAAATAATGCAAAGTTAAACTCGAATACTCTACAAAGTAGAAACAATTAATATTCTTTAACTTCTGATATAAGAGCCTGTTGAAAGTCTATTTTGTATGGAAAAAAATTAATACGCATGCAAGTCAATGGTGCCAATTACCATTAGCTTAATAGTGACACTAGTTCTTGATTTACGATTTTAACAATGTCCGATTTTGTTGAGCCATGGAATTCCTGTAGTTTCTTTATGGAGTAAAAGTTTTGATATAAAAACGTAGAATATGTTGGAGTAGGCATTCGGTGACCAGGCTCTATCAAAAAAAAACGCAGAATAAGCGTTGAAAATAGAGAGTACCTCGGACAAGAAATAAAATCAACTGATAAATCACACTTTAAGAAATAAGAGATTTATACTGAAAAAACGTCGATTTACAATTAGACGGCTAGGTGAACAGCCAATAGCATTTTAATAAGAATTTTGGACTACAGCAAAGAGCGTTACAGTTTATGGAGTTAAGGTGAGTTATGGGCAAAAATTGATACAAAAAATTGTAAACAATTACAACTTTTGGAAAATTTCATTCAACAAAATTAGTTCAGCTTAATTTTTTACATCGATATATTAATAGAAGAATTAAATGAAGAATTGAATTCGAAATCATTAATGGTTCTTGAGTTATAGCTGGAAAATTTAATAAATATAAGGACAATGACAATGATTCACAGTTTTATTATCTTTCAACCAATGCTTTTTAGCTACTAAATGAAATAAAATGCACAAATACAGGTGATGACTTCAATCTATTTCTACGACCCCCGAAAGAACTAACCAATCCAGTGAACATCATGCAAAAGGTGAAGCAAGACCAAAAAGATCACTCCAAAGGCGCTCAAAATTCAAGGCGTTAAGCTATTCGTAAAAAGAGGCAAGATTTATGGACAGACAATTCTTGGTTTTTCCACCACGCCTCATACTACATTGGTTCTTCGCAACGATTCCGCGCAAAATTCGCCGACTTATCACCGTGAGACTTCTGTTTATACATATGATTAATATACATTCTGAGCAAGTTCCTATTTCAAACCATCAAACTCGGCTCTATACGGTCCGTCCGTCCATCCGTCCGTCTGTGTGTCCATGTAAACTTTGTATCAAACTACAGGTCGCAAATATGAATATATTTTGATAAAATTTGGTATGTAAGCTTTTATCTGCCATAGGATGAACGCTGTTGGAATTGGTGAAATTCGATCCATGTTGAGACCTAGTCACCATACAAGTGCCATAAGATCCAAATTATCATATAGATCTCAGTCAAATTGGGTTTGTATGTGTTTATTATATCCAATAATCAGTAGTCCAAAAATAATACCTATAGGACAATACTTAGTCATAGGCTCCATATAGAGCTGCTTCCCGATCTTCACCTAAATCTATCAGAAAAAAAAAAAAAAAAAACAAAATATGGCACAGATTTTTCTCAAATTTGGTTTGTATTTATTTTTTCAAAATATAAGTGACTTTACCAAATATGGTCAGGATCGGTCCATTTTTCGACCTAGTCCCCATATAAATATAGCACCCGATATGAACTTTTTCATATCTGCAGCCAAACAAATTAATAACAATGCCACCCAAATTTGGTTTATGCTTATTTTCTATATCTAAACCATGGTATAGGGTATCGTATAGTCGGTCTAGACCGACTATAATCTCTTACTTGTTTTTATTTGAAATATTGCATTATTTTTCTTTTACTAGAGTAGAAAACCTATAAGTTTCCTAAGTACTTCATGGAAAAGCAATGAAATTCATCACTTAACGTACCCGCAGTTATAATATCCAAAGTTTAAGAATGTATTGAGATCTTAGAAGTTTTCGCTAAAAATTCCCAGATATTAATATTAAAAAAAGCCAATTTTAAAATAGTTTTAAAATACATTTAATACCAAAAAAAAAAAAACAGAAACAATAAAAACAGGCAAGAAATTAGATTGGCTCTTACAGACAAAAAAAAAAGCCCGTTAAAAACTTATATACCAAATTGTACCTAAATATTTATTTGTATATAATCGCAACCTTTACTTTGCGTACCATGTTTACGTGTACTGATACACGGATAGGCGAAAGTCTTTAAATCCACTAAGAGGGATTTAAGTGTCGATTTAGTATAAGAGGTGTACATGTGTATAGTATTATTGATAGTCCAAAACATCAACACAATGTTATTAAATTGATTATATCAAATATTTGCTTCTTTTCTCACTCAATTATTTTATAAAAAAAATACATAAATTTTTAACAGAAATATATAAAAAAAACCATTAAAGCAAATATTGGTGTATATAAAATTTAAATTAACCGGTTGTTCGATTATTTTCAAAATTCAAATATTACAAATTTTAATTTCCATTTTATTTCTATTTCTAGGATAGATTAATAAACGTTTTTATGAAAACTAGCAGAGCCCAGCCGAGTGCAAATTCTAGGAAATTTTATTTTTTATTTTAATAAACAATTTTATAAGAGCCTGAAGGTATGCTAATCAATCTTAGACAATTCAAAATCTAACACAGATCTTATGGCATTTATAATAAACACGCATACAGTATTTGTTTTATATATGTGTTAGTAGCTACTTTGAATGAGGATTACTTAAAAAAAAAACAAAAGTTCCAGATGGTGGAAATTTCTAGATGATGAAAAGCTAAAAAGAAATACCTTTCGAATGAGGTACGTGTGATCAAAATCGGTTGGTAAATAAAATTTTTATATAGGCCACAAGAAGTTGCCTTACCTATTAATATTATAGATTTGCATTATTTTATAATATTAAAATTAAAAATCAATAGAATTTTTCAGATTCACAAGTTATTCGTAAAATAATTGAATAAATCACTAATAATAACGTGAAAGTGCATGAAAATAGTGTTGCCAATTTGAAAACGTATTTATTTCGATTCACAAGTGTTGTAAAAAGCGTGTTGTATATAATATACATACATATGTAATTGATTTTGTGGATTCGATTGGAACATATTTCTAACAGAATTTTAGAAGTTGATTTTTTAAATTTATTTTATTTACTAATATCTTTTTCATTCAATAAAATTATTTTATTTTTATATACTTATATAATAAATCAATTTAAATAAAACATTTTTTTAATATACGTTGATTAAATGTTTAACTTTTGCAACACAAACGATAAAAAAAGGACTTATAAATTACTCGAAAACGATTACATATAGGCCTGATAAATAATACTAAAAAGGCTCTTAAATGACTTGAAAACGACTCGATAATATTACTTATGAGTCGAAACTGATCAGCCAGTATTAAAATACTCTTTAAGAAGATCCGCAGCGTCATGATCAGAAAAGGAGCGCATTTATGATTGTTTTAATCGCATAGAGGAGTCGCAAAAGAGTCATATATAATCATTATTTTCCTAAAATTCTGACTGTAAGCACATACAATTACTTTTATGTTTGTCTATTTTCGTCTGTTCCCCTGTAGAAAGTAAATAAATTAAACACGCATGACCTTTGTAGTTTATTTTCAGAGGAAGAAAAGTTTTGAATTTTGGGCATTAAAGGAAAAATGATAGTATGGCGAAAAAGTGATACTGTATTAAATAAGAAAATTCTCTTGCCATCGGTTAAATATGGTAGCGTTATAGTATGGGGTTGTATGGCAAGCAACAGAATTGGTAACCATTTTAAAACAAGATATAAAACAAAGCGCACATCAACTGTTCATTGGAGAACATTTTTGTTCCAACAGGATAATGATCCAATTTGTGTTTGTTCTACAATAATAAAAATCAATTGAAATCAACACCCCAATCACGTGATCTTAATCCCATAAATCATTTGTGGAATTTGTTGGATCGCAGAATCCGCCACCCTAAAATAACTTCAAAGAAAATGCTATAAAGCTTCATTTTGAATGAGTTGAGTAAGTAGCTACAGATAATACTATAAGGGTCGTTATGTCGATGCCAAATCGGCTAACTGAGATCCTACAGAGCAAAAGGATAAAGCTGCTAACTTAAGCAAAATGTAGTTTCTTTTTTGAATTTATATTTTAAATAAACGTTTAATTAATTAAAAAAAATAATTCAACTTAGTTAATTATTTTTTCGTAGCATGATTCTTAAAATTTCAGTTGTGCTCCATGGTGAATTGCGCTATCGAAGATATTTAATCTTTTCGATCGGCAGAGCCGTGGAAAATTCAACCTAACCTGTTTTGCTCATCATGTTTTATGGTATCACATAGTCAGTATAAACCGATTAAATCTTTATGCTTTGTTTTTATGGTATTTTTTTCTATTTTCTATCAACTAACTTTCCAATAGACATGTTAAATATATAAACTTAATATCTTTTTGTGTTTATTCATGTTGTATGAGGGATAAAAAAATATAAAATGTCATAACAGCAGAGGAAATGTAAATTTACCTTCTGAATTATTATAATGCACTAAACTGAAATACATACACATATATCTCCGATCAAGACTTTAATATCAATAAATATTATTTTTTTGTTTTTCGCAAACTTTTTCCATTACTTATTCAGGGACCATAAAGAATTGATATGCCAATCGATAAGTACTTCAAAAAGTAATGATAGAGACCAGAATTGCTGGATCAGCATTTGCGTTATTTTATTAACACTTTTAAAAGATTTAGGTGAACATTCACTTCCCCCAGTGGAGGGCAATGCGTTCCTGGATCTAGAGAGAGCTATTATAGATTCCAAAAGAATATCAAGTCTATTTTGCAGAAGTTCTGGGAAGATTCCTTGACTCAAAAGGATTGCATAACTCAGCCAACCTTATCATGGTCAATGGCGTCACATACTTTTTTCTTATAATACAGACGCACTGTGTTGCGGCTAGTGGAAAAGTAACTTTTTTCCGATTATTTTTTTCAGTGTTTTTAATGATGCTATTTTGTCACAGACATTCCAAGTAAACAAAAAACACACAAAGCTTATTTTTATGTTGGCCCGTTGATTTTTAATTGATTTTAGAAGTCAAATATACAAAATTTTCACGAAAAGAGGGGATTTCAGGGCTGTATTAAAAATGATCTCATTTGATTTGGGTGACAGATATTTTGATTCGGAAAAAAAATCTACCTTCGGACAAGTATCTTCTGTAAAAAAAAGGAATGTTGTTTGAGACATTTTCATATGCACCTTTTTTAGAGCGAAACCCCGACTAAAGGTCCATTTTTCCTTTAAATTTGGGTTAGGTAAGCAATATCTAAAAAGTCCCAGAGAGTCCCAGTTCCAAACCACTACAGAAATGTTACATAATTTGTTTTCAACGAACTGTGAAAAAATCAGCAGCCGATACCAGCCCTCCTGGGAGTTATAGCGATTTTAGTATATCACTCTCAGTATTTATTCCATAGAAATAGAACGGAAATTCTCGGAATCACTTATTGAATAATTTAATCATATTGGTTTTTGGGTGACTTTCCATCATTTTATTCTCTCTCTTTCGCTCTCTCTCTCTCCCCTTTGTTTTTACGTCTAGGTAGGTATTGTATTGGTATTTGTATTGTCTTTATTTTGTGGTTTCCCTTCATTTACTACATTTAATTGCTTTCTGATGCGTTTTTCATATAAGTGTTTTAATGGTTCGAATATTACATCAGAATATATAATTATAATTTTGACAGTCAAACTACAATCTCTTTTGGATCACACCGCGAATAGAATACTGGAATCCAAATCAATTGACCAGCTTCAAGCATATGCAGAGAAAGAAATGTTATTGATTAGCAAATGGGGTATGGATGGATCTTCAGGCCATAGCCAGTATAAACAAAACTTTACTGACAATACAGCAACTGATAGTAGCTTGTTCAGTATATCTATGGTTCCTTTAGTTCTTTCATGCAATAAAGAACAAGTATGGGAGAATCCAATACCATGCGAGGAAAACATCAAGAAAAGACAATTGTGAAGACATATTACATTATCTGCTCGCCAATTCTGATCCCGCAATCACAAGTAGGAGAATACTGAAGGAGAAGAAACACCTGGAATTATCAGAGGAAGCAATGAACTTTTTGGTAGATGACTGATAATTTGTAATTTTTCTGTAGAATGCAATAAAATATGCCTGTGTTATAAAATAGTATCTTGAATTTTTTTTTAATTCTACATCTATTCTAGCACTCCACAAAAATGAGCATAACTCTCTTAAAACTGAAGCTATTGACTTCAAACCGGTATCAAATTAAAGCTTTTATTGCCACCTTTCAAATAAGAAATGAAATAGATTTTGGTTTTATATAAAATTTCAGAGTTTTTCAACAAATATCGAAAAATCATGAAAATTTGACGTATATAATTCTTGTTCGGACCACCCTATAGTTTATTTAAAAAACTAATCATAGGGTATTTATCAGAAATAAAAGAACAAATAAAATAAATTTTTTTTTGTAAATTTTTCGAACAATTTTTTTTTTTTTTGACTTTTGTTGAAAATTTGACCCAACAATTTTTTTCGGTGTACATTTTTTTTTCACTCATTCTGTTTGGGATTTCATTCTGACCAATCTGTAGAAGTTTCTCATCGATACAATTAAAATTACAGTTTAGGCAATATGATTTCCAAAAAATTCCGGTTTTGCAACACTGTGAGACGTACAAAATATTCCCCACTAAAATCTTTACGTGATTTCTAACATAGGATTTTGCACAAAGTTTGAATCTTAAATCTTTTAAACAAGTCAGAATTTTGAGATAATCTAAGCGAAAATGCGCTTTTTCGGCATTTTTGGCCAACAATAACTTCGACACATAATGATTGCTTATGATTTTATCTGCGAAAATACTATGATAGCAAAATGCTACTGCCAGACGCGGATTCAGCGCAAAAACCTACGTCAGAAAGAACATTCAAACCTCAGTGGAAAAGCAAAAGTCTTAAGTTTATAGGCCTGTGTAATCGGCCATAATAATGAATGGACTTTAAGCACCAATTCCAGTATTTTCTTATGATTCCTAGTGTATCTGCCATCGATTTCCTTCAATATACACACGTCATTTAATAAGTAGATTTTAGATTATATTAGATTGTTTCTTTATTTTTTCATCTATTCATTACAACAGTTATTCCTGAATTGTAAAATCTATTTTTAAAGAAAAGTACGACATGTTCTATAAAAAAAATCGTTGGCCTCACACCAATTTGCAAAACTCTTCCTGTTATAGAGCTCGAGATATTTGATATTGAATAATTATTTTGTATGAGAGGTGCCACGCCGCCTGATCCCATCCGATCCAAAATGTGTCAGATCATTTTTGTCGTCGTGATTCTAAGTCGATCGGTATACTAAAAGATGGGTCTAGGTCAAATATTTTTGGTAATTACAAACAGCAGCACAACTTCATTATACCCAAACCACATAGTGGTATAGGGTATAATTAATTATTTCTGGAAGCTATGATCATTGTTTTTTATAATGAAATAATAATCGAAATTTAATTGGTATTCGAATTTAGAATTCAGTATCGTGAACAGTTTTACAATGGTAGCTGTATCCAGCATCAATTTAACACTCTTACCTGATAATCATCAAAAGTGCTCGAAGACTCAGTAAGTTGATTTTTGTTACCACAATTTTCCAAATGCTGAGTGGGGCATTTAATAACTGCTTTCAATTAAAAAACCACAAAAGCACAAAAATACCTACAATTTGTATACCCTATACCACTATGTGTTCATGGTATAATGACTTTGTGCTGATGTTTGTAACTACCAAAAATATTTGATCTAAACCCATCCTTTATTATACCGATCGACTATGAATCATTTAGTGTCCATTTAAACATTGTAATCAAACTTCAGGTCGGAAATATTAATACATTTTGATGAAGTTTGGTATATAAGCTTCTGTCGGCCATGGGATGCCCGCTATTGAAATTGGTGAAAATCAGTTCATGTTCAGACCTAGTCGGCATGCAAATCACCCTTATGAAATCGACTTAAATTGCCATAAGTTCCAAATTAGCATATAGGTAGATCTCGGTCCAAATGGTTTGTGTGTGTTTGTTACTTTAGTTTATCAGTGGTCCAAAAATAAACCCTATAGGACAATTCTTAGTCAGAGCTCCCATATAAAGTTGATTTCCGATCTTCCCTAAAATCTATCAAAAAACAAAAATGTTTCACATATTTTTCTTAAATTTGGTTTGTTTATGTTTTTTGCAAAATTAAGTGACCTTGCCAAATATAGTCAGGATCGGTCTATTTTTCGACTTAGTCCCCATATAAATATAGCAGCCGATATGAACTTTTCATATTCGAAGGAAAGAAATTAATAAAAATGCTACTAAACTTTGGTATAGGGTATCGTATTGTCAGCCTAGACCGACTATAATTTTCTTACTTGTTATTAATTTTCTTATTAATTCTAACCATCGTTGTATAAAATCTAGCCTTTATAATTTGTAATTTAGCTTTTTGACTTTCAGTGTTGGCTACCTTGGTTATAAAATTGTGTTTACAAAACGGGTGGGGAATTTAATAATAATTATAAAATTATCTTGTTTATATTTTATTAGTAACTCATATTTATTTATGAAATTTTATATAACTTTATCTTTACAAATAGTCTGAAATGATTAAATCCAAAACTTAAATAAAAAATTAATAAAAAAAAATTGTCTTCTACTAAAATAAAATCGTTGTATAATGTGTTGGATTCCACTTGTTTTAAATATACGAATACTTTTGCTGGCACTTGTAGTTAAGTAGAAATGTTCCACATATAGAAATACAAGATATGAGCAGTTTGATAGTGAAGTCTTATGCAGTACAAGTTAATACCAACAATTTTCTGTATAAAAATAAATGCTTTGATAAGCAGTGTAATAAGGCCAGAGAAGAGTCAATACTTTCACTAAAGACATTTGAAAAATCCCAAAAAGCTTACGATAAACAAAAATACACTGAAAATAAAAACTTATATCAAAAACTTTGTAAAAGGAAACGCAAAAAATATTATATATGCATTGATAATAAATTTAAATATATAAATGAGTACCGATATAGTTAAAGGGCCAATTGGATAGAGCATTTAATGTGGATGACATAAAACTACAGCTTAAAAAGGCGGAACCAACTAAGGCACCAAGAGAAGACAGTATACCATACAAATTATACATTAACGCCCGTGATGAGTATTTGAAAGCTTACTCAATGGATATGTTTATAGAGGGATATCTTTCATGAACTGTATAGCCAAGATAATAATGGGTGCGCTGAATGAAGAATAACAGAATGGATCAACAATTATAATGTTCTAAATGAATTTCAAGCTAGTTTTCGAAAAGGCTATTCAGACATTAATAATGTTTATAATCTCACAACAATCGTTAATAAAAAAATTTAAGAAATGAAAAAAGTCTACGCCTTGTTTTGCTAAAACGTATTAATATATAAGTTACAACATATAGGATTGTCATCAAAACTAGTTAAGTTTATTGGAAACATTTATCCGAAAAAAAGACCGGCTGTCTGGACAGGATCTGAACTATCACATTATTTTGAAACTCACTACACGGGGTAAAGCAGGGATGCTTGCTAACACCATTGCTATTTGCATTATATCTGAATGATATGAAGGAGGGTCTATAAACTAGGTTGTTTATAGGTTATATGAATATAACAGTTCTTATGTATTTATGATTTTGACCAAGTGTATATTATTTGAAAGGTATTTCTTTTTAGCCGTTTTGCAGATTTACAGATTATTAAATTTTTCCTTTATTTTGAGTAAATTGCATTTAAAGCTGCTACTAACACATACATAAAATTATGCAAACGCTATGTGTGTGTTTCTTAAATTTGTTAATGTGTTTGTAATAAAAATTAGTTTGTTTTTTGTGTTGATTTGTGAATTGGTTATAATTGATTAGCATACCTTTAGGGTCTTTATTTAATGAAAAAATTAAATTTCCTAGAATTTTCACTCGAATTTCGAGGGCTAGAATTTGCTAGTGTTAATAATATTGTCATATTAGTGGAAAATGTCACGATTTTGTAGAAAATGATTGCTAATTTTAGAAATACTGCACTTTACTGGGTATGAAAGTAAATCTAGCCAAATGTGATAAGATTTTTAGAAAAGGAGGGAAAGTTGCTGCAAATGAAAAGTGGGAAGTTTTTTTTTTATACCCTCCACTCCAGTGTGTAGAGGGTATATATAAGTTTGTCATTCCGTTTGTAATAAAATATATATATTTGTGATCCTTATAACAGCCGGAGTTGATATAGCGATGTCCGTCTGTCCGTCTGTCCGTCTGTCCGTGTGTCCGACTGTCCGTCTGTGGAAATCACGATGACGGCACCAATAGGGCAGCTAGGGTGCTCGTTGACATAAAAAATGATTCACTAATATCCTGAGAAGTTTGCTATTTAAAATCGTCCAAATCGGTCGATTAGGGAATGAAGAACTAAAAAAAGTCTTGAAAAAATATAATTTTCTATGTTGTTCTTGTCACGATCACGCCCTAAATAGTGCAGCTACAGTGATCATTTTTAGTGAGAATGATTCACCAAATTCATGGGAAGATTTCTATTTAAAAAACCATTAAAATCGGTGGAACAGGTCCAGGGAAATCTCTGAAAAATTAAAAAAAAAAAAATTAAAAATACGATGTGACAACACTGAAACAAAATAACATATGTTTTGCGTATAAGCCTAACAAAACAACAAATGCAATATTCACTAAAATAAAAGCGCCAGTAGAAAAACAACAACAAATTAACGTTGTTTATGAAATAAGATGTAAAGGAAACAACGAAGAACACTGTGATCAGGTGTATATAGGAACAACAAAGAGAGCTTTATCAACAAGGATAGGAGAACACAAAATGGATATTACGCGACAGAAAGAAACAACAGCACTAGCCATGCATATGATCAGTTCACACCATGCACCAGATTTTCAACGTATTAGAATATTAGACAAGGAGGAAAATATGAAAAAGAGATTTACGAAGGAAAGCTTGAGAATTCAGCAAAACATAAATAAGACAATGAATTTGAAAGAAGACACCAACAACATATGTGCAAGTTATAGAGTAGCCATCAAATAAACTATGATACAATTTTTAAATATTATGTGTTTTAATAATTCCATTGTCTTTGTTTTTTGTATTATATATGTTAAATGTAAATTTTTGTTTTTAAAATTTGTTTTTTAATGTAATAATATATAAAAAAATGTAAGTTCTAAATGTTATTTGGTAAAAAATTGTTAAGTAATGTCATGTTCTTATTAAATAGACGATCCCCAGAAGAAGTCGACAAAAAATCGACGAAACGTCGGAAAAAATGTATTAAAATTGTGTTTTTAATTACATAAAAGATTATAGGCCGTATTAGCTTAATAAGGAAATACAAACAGATGTTTCTATATTGTTCTTGTTGTTATTCTTAATGTTGTGTTGTTGTCGTAGCTGGACTTGTTGTTTTTGTGGTCGTTGTGGTAATAATATAATAAAAACTAACCCTTTGTACATTTTTTTAATAACTGTGGTAGAAAAATTTTAAAGTTTCCATTGTTTTGGCATCACTAAAAAATTTGTTAGATCATTTCTGTTATTACCACGAGCCTGCCTGCAAAATTTCAGACCGAATGGCTCACGGGAAATTGGTTAAAATCGATCCAAAATTTTTTCGACAAGCAGACACTACGAGTTAATATAAAGGGAGTAAAAATTCACCAGCATCTAAAGAAAATAATGTTAAAATACCTAGTTGTTAATAAAAAAACAATGTAAATTAAAAAAAAAAAAAAATATGTATAAATTTATTTAGAAAAACACAAAAATAACGTTTGATGTTGTATTTTTTTTGTGTAATATTTACATAAACATATTAAATAATAATACAAATAATATACATATATTATATACATACATGTATATCCATAACAACTGCATGTTAAAATAAATCGGTATATTATTTTATTTACATAAAATTCTGCAATATTTTGTTGTGGGGAAAATACATTTCTTTTGCATTAGCAGAGTGTCACTTCATTTTGCTCAGCGTGACTATGCCACAGTAGATGGCGCCACAATTTTTGTTCTAATTAGCTTTGCAATAGGTATTTCTATTTTAACATGAATGTCAATATTTTCAAATAGATATCATACAGAACAATGTTAAGAGTATGCACGGGCTGGTCTTTTATTATTTCATACGTTTTTTCATTATTCTTTTACAAATATGAACATAAGTTTGGCATATTAACTTTTTGTTGTCTTTACAAAATAGAGTTACCGAGTTCATTAATGAGTTTTTTTGCTTTCATAACAGTTCTACATAGTTATATAGAATTATTATTCTGCTTTACCCACAAAATATTTGATTGCGATTACATCTAGTTTTTAAAAATTGTTTATAATTACTAAAGCATTATTATTCACATAAATACAAAATTGCACTTTTTAAATTTTCCATTCAAATTTAAGAAAATATCAATTCTAAAAACTGGAATTAAAAATTTCCAATTATAAATTACAAATAATTGAATTTCAGAAAATCATATCAAAACGTCGGAAATTATAATTTTAAATTTAGAAGACATCAATTGCATCTTTAATATATAAATTTTATTCGTTAAACACAAATTGAAATTCCAAAAAAAAAAACACCAAATACCTATGTTTACATTTAAAAAATTTTTATTTAAAAAAAAATATTGACATTCAGGAGAAATTAATAGCTTTTCAGTACCGCGATTCAGTCAGTAACTTCTTTTAACGATAGTCGAAACGTTAAAAAAAGAAAATTGCAAAATTATCAGTAAAATTTTTAAACGATATTCGCTATTGTTAAAGTCAGCTGTTGTTGTTATATAAACGACAACCATTTTTGTGTTGTTTATTAAATCGATAAAAACTTAAATTTTTAAGTTGAAATGTCGTCATACATAAATAAAAATCATAAAATAGTGAAAATATTTTGCTTCTATTAAAAAACTTTTTTATATAAATAAAAAAATTAAATAGCATATTCAATTCATTATTTCATTTTCAAATAAATACACAGAAATATCAGTAAAAAACTAAAGATATTAAACATAAACATAACAAGTAAGAAAATTATATTCGGTCTAGACCGACTATACGATACCCTATACCATGCGTTTAGAAACCCTATCTCTTAGGCCCAACTAACTGGACATTGAAAATAAGCAAAAACCAAATTTGAGTGGGATTTTTATTAATTTTTTTGGCTGCAGATATGAAAAAGTTCATATCGGATGCTATATCTATAAAGGGACTAGGTCCAAAAATGGACCGATCCTGATCATGTTTGGTAAAGTCTCTTGTATTTTGCAAAAATATGTACAAACAAAATTTGAGAAGAATCAGTGCAATATTTTTGTTTTTTAACAGATTTAAGTGAAAATCGGGAAGCAGCTCTATATGGGGTCAAAGGGATCATTTTTGGACTACTCATTAGTGGATGTAATGAACGCATACAAACCCAATTTGAGTAAGATCTATATGACAATTTGGATCTTATGGCAATTTATGTCGATTTCATATGGGTAATTTGTATGGGGGCTAGGTCTGAACATGGACCGATTCTCACCAATTTCGATAGCGTTCATCCCATGGCCGATAAAAGCTTATATACCAAATTTCATCAAAATATATTCATATTTGCGACCTGCAGTTTGATTACAAGCTTTACATGGACACACAGACGGACGGACATTGTTAAATCAACTCAGAAAGTGATTCTGATTCGATCGGTATAATTAAAGATGGGTCTAGGTCAAATATTTTTGGTTGTTACCAACAGCAGCACAAAGTCATTATACCCAAACCACATAGTGGTATAGGGTATAAAAACATCCTGTAAAACACGACATTTATTATCAAGACTCAAACCGAAGTAGAGGGTATCAAAGATTCGGCACAGCCGCATTTAACACTCTTGTTTTTATACCCTATACCACTATGTGGTTTGGGTATAATGACTTTGTACTGCTGTTTGTAACAACCAAAAATATTTGACCTAGACCCATCTTTAATTATACCGATCGAATCAGAATCACTTTCTGAGTTGATTTAACAATGTCCGTCCGTCCGTCCGTCCGTCCGTCCGTCCGTCCGTCCGTCTGTGTGTCCATGTAAAGCTTGTAATCAAACTGCAGGTCGCAAATATGAATATATTTTGACGAAATTTGGTATATAAGCTTTTATCGGCCATGGGATGAACGCTATTGAAATTGGTGAGAATCGGTCCATGTTCAGACCTAGCCCCCATACAAATTACCCCTATGAAATCGACATAAATTGCCATAAGATCCAAATTGTCATATAGATCTTACTCAAATTGGGTTTGTATGCGTTCATTACATCCACTAATGAGTAGTCCAAAAATGATGCCTTTGACCCCATATAGAGCTGCTTCCCGATCTTCACTTAAATCTATTAAAAAACAAAAATATTGCACTGATTCTTCTCAAATTTTGTTTGTACATATTTTTGCAAAATACAAGAGACTTTACCAAACATGATCAGGATCGGTCCATTTTTGGACCTAGTCCCTTTATAGATATAGCATCCGATATGAACTTTTTCATATCTGCAGCCAAAAAAATTAATAAAAATCCCACTCAAATTTGGTTTTTGCTTATTTTCAATGTCCAGTTAGTTGGGCCTAAGAGATAGGGTTTCTAAACGCATGGTATAGGGTATCGTATAGTCGGTCTAGACCGACTATAATTTTCTAACTTGTTATTTATTTAATTTCTTTTATTAAAAAAAATATTTATACATAATACATATTATGCCTCTGCGCCATATTGACTTTAGTAGAGGCTAGTTGGCAATAATATTTTAGTTCTTTAAAATACAAATTTTATAAAATAAAAAAATAAAAATAAATAAAAATTTATGATAACTTCATTCAGACAGTAAATTTTAAGGGTATATTTACAAAAGTGTTTCTAAATTTTCAAAACGATATTTTTTTATACACGATTTAAAATTAGAAATTCTATTTATTTCTTTAATATATTGCGGTAAACAATTGTATTCATTAGGTCCAGCGAGTTCAATCCTTTGTTTTGTTAATTGCAGTCTACACCTTACAGGTTTGAAATAATGTCTATGACGCGTATTTATATTTGAACAATCAAAATGCCGACTAAACTGTATGATATTGTTTCCAACACCATTTACCGATTTAAACACAAATAAAAGTAAATCATTCTTATAAATCCCTTTTAAAGGAAGAACCGTATTTGCGTATTTTTTAAACAATTCTACAGTGGAATATTGCGGTGGTAAATTATAAACTACTTTCAAAAATTTATTTTGAGATGATTGCAGTATTTTCAAAGCAGTATCTCGGAAGCCACATGCAATGGGTAGATATACAAAGTGACTGTGAACTAGTGCATAGTAAATTTGTAACTTTGTATCAGTTTTAAATTTGTATCTGAATTTTCGAAGTATGCCTATACCTGAAGATATTTTGGATCTAATAACATTTATATGTGTATCCCACGAGAGATTGCTTGATAAGTGAATTCCAAGATATTTCACTGATTCAGACTCCTTAACCAATTCTCCATCGATATGAACTGACATATCTGCAACATTCTTTAATATGTACCGGTCGAAACTAATGAATTTTGTTTTGTCTGCATTAACAATTAATTTGTTGAGGCGAAAATATTCTACAAGCATCGCGGTATCGTACTCTATATCAGTCTGTAACAGTCTGTAATGGTGCAGAAATCAGAGTGGTATTTGGGTATAAGTACTTGGGAGTCATACTGATACTGAAAATGGCGTTCTCTAATCATATCGCAGCGAAGAACAATGCAGCAGAAACTGTTTAAATGCCACTTGGAAACATTTTATCGATGAAAATGAAGATTGGAGATTTAGCAAAAGATAGAATTGAATAGAAAAATGCATGTATGAATCTAATAGAAGTCGTGAAAACAAAACAACACACAGTGGCGCCATCTGAGCTTTTTCGTTTCAGAAATCAAAACGTTTGAACCGATTGAGATAATCAAATAAGTTAAAATGCTTATGATAGATAACACTGGTCTACAAATTAAAAAAATTGACTGCAGAAACGAAGCACGTGCTTTAACTTCTCTGAGTGCGCTGAATTCTAATCTGGCATAAAAATTGGGCTATCACGTCTTGTTCATTTTTTATGGCATGCTGGCACTGCTGTAAAACATTTAGTGACACTACAATTTCACAATTATTAATTTGAGAGAAGCCTATAATCATTCTAAATCTTCATAACAGTGGCGTTTAAGCATGTCAGAGAGATCGTGTGTTACTGATTCAAGCTATTTTTGCTTTGTGTGTGGTGAATATTTGGCTGGAAAAAAGGGATATGCACTACCAGAATTATTAAAATATGCATATTTACATTATTTTGGTTTTGCTGTCAGAAACTTGGACAAACCGTGGACAGCGACAATGTTTTGCAATAGTTGCAGAACTGTTTTATACAAGTGGTCAGATGGCAAGAAGATCTATTGCGATTTTTCAATTCCAGAGTCAAGTAACCACCAAATTGATTGTTATTTCTGTTTAACAAAAGTTGCAGGATTCAATATGAAAAATCAGAAAAATATATCTTACGCAAATGTCCAATCGGTTTCCAAACCAACAAATGATTCATTACCAGTCATTCCTAGTGCTACGAGCAGTGAGTTCGAAACATCTTTCACCAGCAGTGGCAGTTGGTATGAGGCTGATGATGACTCAAGTTGAGCTGAATGATCTAACTCGGGATTTACATTCGCAACACGCAGAATTAGAAGCTTCAGGTATGCAGCAGTGGAAACATCGTGCAGTTGCGATAAGAGTAATAATCTATAGGGATATAGCACGGAATTGGCTGCATATTTTGAAAAGAAACACTATATTCCATACTGTACTGATGTTGATGGATTATTTAAAAAAATGAACCAGCCATATGACAAAACTGAATGGAGATTATTTATTGATGGCTCTTCTTTTGCATAATGGGAATGCAAAACCATCCACACCAATTGCTCATGCCATTTGTACAAAGGAAAATTACGAATCAGTGACTGAAATTTTGACATTACTCAAATACAACGATCATAAATTGAAGATCTGTGGTGATTAAAATGTCTGTGTATAAATAGTATAGACTATCGTAAAAAACTGTAAATTAATCTATTTCATTGGTTTGTTGACTGGTTGAACTGAGTATTCACCAGGAAAACAAAACCTTTCAAATAAACCATCAATTGATCCAAATGACGTTCTTCTTCCGCCGCTGCATATACAATTGGGCCTTTTTAAGAACTTTGGCAAGGCTCTGGAGCATTCAAATATTTGTTAGCGGTTTTTCCTAAAATGTCATATGCTAAAATCAAAGAAGGCATATTTGTTGGCCCTCAGATCAGGAAGCTATTGAATGTTTATTGGAGAAAGAATATGCAGCCTGGAAATCTTTCAGAGCTTCGTGGACAGTTTTCTTGGAAACAATAAGAGTGAAAACTACAGACAAATTGTTGCTGAATTAATGAAAAATTATCACGAATTAGGTGCACGAATGTCACTCAAAATGCGCTTTCTTCATTCGTATTTAGATTTTTTTTCAACAAACACTAGGTGCGCTAAGCAACGAACAATGGGAGCGTGCTCACCAAGATTTAATGAAAATTTAAAAAAATTATCAAGGATTTTGGGACAAAAGCATGCTGGGAGACTATTGCTGGACTCTAATACATGAAACCGAAACAATAAAATACAAACGACGTTCAAATAACGCGATTCACTTTTGAAAATTCATTGATTTTTAAATAAACTAATCTTTTTTTATGTAAAGAACGAATAAAAACATTTTTTTTGTATCTCGGAAACCTGACGTGATAGAGAAAAACCAATCACAGATTCGAATCCAGCCCACCATATTACCCTAGGAAAGATATTTGGTTGCTCCAGTCCAAAACCTTGTTGGCTAGTGTAATTGTCCAAACTATGAAATAAGGGTTTGAAAAGGATACACTTTCTAGATAATTACATACTTACGTACGGTTTATCAAATTTGAAATTTGTTAACGGCATGAAAAAAATGTCTATGTTAACTAACAAAAATGATTTTTAGCAATTTTATATTTTTTGTGTCTCTTTTTCATGGTTTTTATATTTTAAAATTTTTATACATAAATTAAAAAAAAAAACAAGTAAGAGTGTTAAATTCGGCTGTGCCGAATCTTTGATACCCTCCACCTCGGTTTGAGTATTGATAATAAATGTAAACAAAATATTGGAAAAATAGGCATGCGTTTCCTATATGCATGCGTTTCCGGTTATATGACATAACTTCTCGTTTAATTTAGTTTTTGCTAATTAAATAGCTCGCCCTAACCTCCATTGCAAAGGTAGTGGTTGTGTAGGGTGGCTATATGTATTAAATTGTGCTAATTGGAGATGGCTGTATAGTTTCTTTTAACTGGCGAAATATTTTTTCATTGCGGCCATATAGGTCGGATGGAGTAACAAAATAATAACCAAAAAAAGCTCTCTCAACTTTTTTATTAAAATGTTGCCATATTTGGAAAACATAGAGAATAAATTTATAATAATAAATAATCAAATGCCAATGCCAAACGCAAAAAACCAAATGTGCCAAACATTTTTAATAAAATAATTTGTTCTCTTTATTTTCTGAAAAACTTTAAATATTCATCCAAATAAATTGTGAAAACTTATATATAAATAACATTCTCATTTATTTATGTAACAATTTTTATGTTCGCAATTCTTAAATATCATTTGAGGTTTTATAAAATTCTTTGAATTTAAATTAATATTTTCTGTAGTCCGATTCTGTAAATTTCAACGATCCGACAATCGCAAAATATATCGACAGCTATTGTTGTTTGCAATAAGGATTAAGTGATTCACTAAGTACATACATCTTAACGACATTCGACAAATCTATTTTTGTATTTATTTAAATTGTAAACGAGTGGCATCTCTGTCAAAATAAGCGAAAAACACAAAGAAGAATAGAAAAAACAAATTACTTCGTGTTTGACAAGATGATTTTATGTTTATGATTAATATCTTTATTTTTTTACTAATATTTCTGTTTATTTATTTGAAAATGAAATAATGAATTAAATATGCTATTTAATTTTTTTTATTTATATAAAAAAGTTTTTTAATAGAAGCAAAATATTTTCACTATTTTATAATTTTTATTTATGTATGACGACATTTCAACCTAAAAATTTAAGTTTTTATCGATTGAATAAACAACACAAAAATGGTTGTCATTTAGATAACAACAACAGCTAAATTAACCAATAGCGAATATCGTTTAAAAATTTTACTGATAATTTTGCTATTTTCTTTTTTTAAAGATCCGACTATCGTTAAAAGAATTTACTGACTGAATCGCGATACTGAAAAGCTATTAATTTCTCCTGAATGTCAATATTTTTTTTTTAATGCAAAAATTTTTTAAATGTAAACGTAGGTATTTGGTGTTTATTTTTTTTTGGAATTTCAATTTGTGTTTAACGAATAAAATTTATATATTAAAGATGCAATTGATGTCTTCTAAATTTAAAATTATAATTTCCGACTTTTTGATATGATTTTCTGAAATTCAATTAATTGTAATTTATAATTGGAAATTCTTAATTCCAGTTTTTAGAATTGATATTTTCTTAAATTTGAATGGAAAATTTAAAAAGTGCAATTTTGTATTTATGAGAATAATAATGCTTTAGTAATTATAAAACATTTTTAAAAATTAGATGTAATCGCAATCAGATATTTTGTAGGTAAAGTAGAATAATAATTCTATATAATTATGTACAACTGTTTTGAAAGCAAAAAACTCATTGATGAACTCGGTAACTCTATTTTGTAAAGACAACAAAAAATTAATATGCCAAACTTATGATCATATTTGTAAAAGAATAATGAAAAAACGTATGAAATAATAAATGACCAGCCCGTGTATACTCTTAACATTGTGCTGTATGGTATCTATTTGAAAATATTGACATTCATGTTAAAATAGAAATAACTATTGCAAACCTAATTAGAACAAAATTGTGGCGCGATCTACTGTGGCATAGTCACGTTGAGCAAAATGAAGTGACACTCTGTTAATGCAAAAGAAATGTATTTTCCGCACAACAAAATATTGCAGAATTTTATGTAAATAAAATAATATACTGATTTATTTTAACATGCAGTTGTTATGGATATACATATGTATATAGAATATATGTATATTATTTGTATTATTATTTAATATGTTTATGTAAATATTACACACAAAAAATACAACATCAAACGTTATTTTTGTGTTTTTCTAAATAAATTTTTACATAATTTTTTTTTTTTTTAAATTTACATTGCTTTTTATTTATTAACAACTAGGTATTTTAGCTTTATTTGCTTTAGATATTGGTGATTTTTACTCCCTTTATATTAACTCGTAGTGTCTGCTTGTCGAACAAATTTTGGATCGATTTTAACCCCTTTCCCGTGACCCATTCGATCTGAAATTTTGCAGGCAGGCTCGTGGTAATGACAGAAATGATCTAACAAATTTTTTTAGTGATGCCAAAACAATGGAAACCTTTAAATTTTTCTACCAGAGCTAATAAAAAAAAATGTACAAAGGGTTTCTATTATATTATTACCACAACGACCACAGAAACAACAAGTCCAGCTATGACAACAACACAACATTTAGAAAAACAACAAGAACAATATAGAAACATCATATTCTTAATTTTTTTTTTAATTTTTCAGAGATTTCCCTGGACCTGTTCCACCCATTTTAATGATTTTTGAAACAGAAATCTTCCCACGGATTTGGTGTATCATTCTCACTAAAATGATCACTGTAGCTGCACAATTGAGGGCGTGATCGTGACAAGAACAACATAGAAAATTATATTTTTTCAAGACTTTTTTTAGTTCTTTGGACGATTTTAAATAGCTAACTTTTCAGGATGTTAATGAATAATTTTTTATGCCAACGAGCACCCTAGCTGCCCGAGTGATGTGATTTCCACAGACGACAGACGGACAGACGGACATCGCTATATCAACTCCGGTTGTTATAAGGATCACAAATATATATATTTTATGGGGTCCAAATTTTTTTTTTCTAATTATTACAAACGGAATGACAAACTTATATATACCCTCTACACACTGGAGTGGAGGGTATAAAAAATATACTAAATAACTAAATATCTATATCACTAATATATTAATATTAAAAATATTTCAAAGATGTGTATCTGTAATATTAATAAAAACATTTAATATTAGTTTAACATGTTATATTAGAGTGGTATTTTTTTCTAGACTTTCGGATTTAAACAATCACCCCTGTTCTTGAAACCACTATCACAAAAAAAAAACTCGTAAATGAAAAAATTCTTAAATCTACGAGTTTTTTGCTGCTCTCTAACTTCAATAAGAATATTTTTTCTCGTTTTAATTCACATAAAAAAGGCTTTGTGAAATCAAAACAAATGCCATTTTTTCTACTAAGCAGGTCTTAAGAGATAAAAAATACTAATTGATATTTAAACTCTAACATGTTTTTTATTGAACCTTGTCATTATTTTAAAAAATTAGACATTAATTTTATGAAAAATACACGATTTTAAAAACGTCTAAATTTTGCGTTGATTTAAAAAAAAACTCGTAATCAGTGGTGATGTTAATAAAACACACTTTTGGAGATGATGTTGTTCTATAACTATAGTAAAAACTTTTTATTTACACAATCTTTATGCACTAATTTCACTCAAATCACATATTTTTATTTATTTTTTGCATATGATTGCCACAACTTTGTTTATGTTCGAAACAGTAGTGATGCCAGTCAAATCCAATTTATTTGAATTTCGAATTTTCTTTGGTGATGCCTAACTTATTTCAAAAAGAGAAGTCATTCTTAATTGAATGAAATTAAAGAACAAAAACAATTAAATGAACAAGTAAAATGTTATTTTAAAAGAAAATATTTTTTTTTACTTTCTTGAAACAAATGATCTTAAGGAAAAACATGCAAAAATTACTTAAGCTTTTTTTGTGAGAGTGACTAAAGAACCATATGTTTCATGTCATTTGACAATAAAAAATATGATTTCGAAAAATACTTCGAAAATATAAAATTTGTGTTTTCAAGAAACCCAAAATTTCCATTTCATGTTATTTCAAATTCATTCTTATTCAAATAACAACGTTTCAAGAACAGGGCTGAATATGTATTGTGAAATTATAGGTCTCTTGTGTGGTTAATTAATAAAATTACA
Source organism: Cordilura impudica (assembly GCA_963682025.1). NCBI lineage: Eukaryota > Metazoa > Arthropoda > Insecta > Diptera > Scathophagidae > Cordilura > Cordilura impudica. Next base: position 125,456,102 of record OY821519.1, read on the forward strand.
ATGTGAAATTAGGAATTTTGTGAAATTTAGGTGTTTTTCTTTATAAAAAAAAAAATCGGGAAAATAGGTCCAAAAGTGGTCCGATTTCATTAAAATTTTACAGTGTTTTTTTGCATTATTTTTGTAAATTTTTTAAATATAATACAGTAATTAGCCAATTTGTCATCTTTTGTGACATTTTTACCAAATTTTGAAGAAAAGTTGTGCATGGACTAGGTCCAAACGTGGCCCGATTTCAAAGATTTTTTTTAGAGATCTCATCACGGACCTAATAAACCCTTATGATTTAAATTTCATCGCAATAGAATAACATTTGCTACAATCAGTGGCATTAAAACCAATTTTAAAGGAAAATTTGTATTGAGACTTGCTCCAAACATAGATCGATTCCAAAAAATTTAAGTAGGGTTTCGTCTTTGGGTCAAAAACACTTTAAGTTCAAGATTTCAGCACATTATCTTTATATTTGCAACATGTAAAATAAGCACCAAAATAATATTGAACTTTGATAGGATATACTGAAGCCCCCTGGACCTACCACCCACCCTACCACCAGCTCTCATTTTAAAGGTAAGGAAGTCATCTTTAAAAATCATTAATAATTTTTAAAATACCTTAATTATTTTAAAAGTTATGATTTTTGCAACGAAAAAAGTCAAAAGGCCCCACTGTGCGGCGTGCAGTACTGATAGGAAACGAATTGATTAGTTTACTGTACGGTGGTCAAGATACTAATTGACTAAACCTTTTCTATTACGCAATATATGCCATAAATTTTAGAGGTATATTAATAAATGAATTAAATTTTAAATATTTTTGTCAAAACAAACAATAGGGTAAAAACATATGAAATCAACCGAAAATATTAACATTTGTGACCTCATCACCTCCAAATTTGATAAGATTTTGTGCACATGATCTATGGATCGGCACAATAATATTTGCCAACTTTCAGACATATAGCCTTCGAACTTTCAGAATTATGGCCATTCCAAGTTGGCAAAAATCAATAAAAATGCACTCAGATGCCTTAACACAATTTTTAATATCTCGAAAAGTATTCATTGTACGTTAATAATCAAGGGCTCATTTTACAGACTAAAACATGCGCCATTCCAAAAAAATTTTTTTTTTCAAATTTTCGATCAAGGATAATGTAAATAAAAAAGGATTAAAATTTCCAAAGGATATTTCTCGAAAATCAATATTTTTAAAAATTTCAAAAAAATATGTGTTAATTCTTATTATGTTTTGTACAAGTCTGTCAAATTTCAATGTGGAGTCTTTATTACAACATGAGTTATTAAGAAAAAAGCAGGCGAAGGTTTATGTATTTCATGAAATGTACCAAAATACAAAAAGGTGACAAATTACAAAAAGAAGGACATATCAAATGTAACGGAACTTTTTCGACTTTACAACCTAGACGAAATATTTATTGCCTGTTCACACAAAAAATTTACAAATATTTTATGACCTGTGGTCGGCTTATTGGCAGTAGCAAATTCAGTCCCTATTTAAAAAACATTTTATGACCCGTAGTTCACGCAAATTTTCCAATTCAAGAAAAGCAAGGCGTGTATTTTTTTACCTGTAATCTATTTTTTGTACCAAAAAAAACAGTATAAATCGTTCAGAGACTGTAAGTCAAACTTCAGTTGAATACTAGATTTCATAAGTGCTAAACGTCAAAGTGTTATAGTGTTAAAGTGACTTGATCGTTTGAAAAAACAAACAAAATAAATTATAATTATTGTCAATACAAAAAAGTCGTGCACAATTCATTCGGTTGTGGTATTTAAAAAAAAAATGTGCCATTCCATTCAACATTTTGCTGTAATCCTTTTAAAAAATCCGGTCACACTGGGTGCAATAAAAGTTTAAGACAAGTCCAAGAATGGATGCTACAGTATACTAAGGATAAAAACATTACGATCTCAAATAAAATTTGTGGGACATGTAGAATAAAATTTTCGCATCTGAAGAAATCTAATAAATCTAATTTGGAAGAAGGTTCAGACATAAACGAAAATGTAGATACTTTCGATGACATTGCGTCAGGCACGGAAGAAGATGACATTGCGTCAGGCACGGAAGAAGTTGCTATTTCAAAATTAAACCAATCTTTACCGTATCTGGAACAATCTCCGATAAAAAAGAAGAAGTTATTTATTTTTTTATTTATTTATTTATTTAAATACTCAACTTTCCGGCAAACGGTGTTTTTTATAAATCATTCCGTAATTTTCTTTATAATGAGATTTTAGAATAATAAATAAAGAAAAAAACAATTAAAATTTCCAATGTCTCAATTTAATTTTTATTAGTTAACCAAATTTTCGTCTTGAAGTATACGGACACTTATTCTAGCAATTTTACTAATTGTGTTGTAATTTGTATTATTATTGAACATTCTTTTAGTTGGTCACAATTTGCCATCCACTGTTTGATTACTTATCGAACAAATGGTTTTGCTTCTTGTACAATAATCAGGCGTTAAATCTACAACTTTTGTTACACGTGGGCGTAGAATCTATAATTAACGATTTGGCATTAATTAATTAATTTAGTTGTTACTTACTTGAATGAAAGTTTTGTATATAATCCAACAACATTGTATTGTTAAAGAATATTTTAAGTAATTCAGTGTTTAAAATGACTTCATCGAATTTGAAACTATTGCTGCTTTTAATGAACATCACAATTGGTACAGCTGACATAGATCTCCACTTAAGAACAATTGTGAATGAGTTAAATTATGAATTTAAAATCGAATTAAATATATTGGTAAATTTAAATAATACCAGAGAGCTGGGAAACTATCAATCCATCTTACGAACTAGTGGCAAACCCTTAATAGTGTACAATGAGGAGAGGGAAAAAGTTACACCAATATATAAACAGCAATCTAAAAATATTTTAACTATTGTCTGGTTACATGACTTGGGTAATTTTGATGATAATATAGAATTTTTGGATCGAATATTGTGGAAATTGCATTTTTCGGATATACTGTTTATAGTTGAGCAACTGGAGGAGCAGGAGTTACTCTATGTATTTCAACAATGCTGGCTAAAAGGACTTACAAACGTACTCGTGCTTCTTGAGAACAATACTTTGTATACTTATCATCCTTATCCGAATGTGTATGTCGTAAAGTTGGACCATGTTAAGGAGTATTTTGATAAACAACATCTGTTAGATTTCCAAGGATATAAAATGCAAGTGCCATTTCGAGAACGTGCTCCCCGTTGTTTTAAATACACCAATCGTCTGGGACAAGTTATACGTGCCGGTTACTGGTATAAACTTATCGAATTATTTATTACTCATTACAACGGCACGATTGAGACTTTTGACGTAAGCGTGGAAGATACTAAACAGCAGAAATATATTATAGAATTAGCAGCAACCAATAATTTTAGTTTCGTGCCTACTTCTATGCATTTCAGTGATTATTTTTCCAATAGTGATGTGTTTTATTTATCAAAAGTTCTTATTATATGTTCGATGCCCCAGGAAATTGATAAAAGTTTATATATAACCACATCATTTGAAATGTACGTGTGGCTACTTTGTATCATTACTCTTATTATGTTTGGCTTAATAATGTCGTTAATCCATAAATTTGTTAAAAATGTCTGGTGCCTTAATGTCGCATTTTTAGATGCTTTAACTACAATGCTTAACATTAATTCGGTTTACTTGAGGAAACGCTCAACTCTAGTGTATATCTTACATTTGATGCCCTTGTTGTCGGGATTTCTTCTTAGCAACTTCTATATTTGTAATTTATCTAGCATGTCTACTACTAAAGTGTTTGAGGCCCCAATTCGGACACTTTTGGATATTCTTAAAACTGATCAGTTAATCTTGGAGTCTGCCAATGATGTTAATCTCGTCTTGAGTTTGGATTCTATTCCCTTGGCAATAAAAGATCGTGTAACAAGCAACAACACAGTTGATTCCAATAAAGAATTGCGCACTACGCTCAATGTATCGGCTTATTTTTTTACGGGTCCCGATGATTTGACCCATTTTTATTTGTTTCAACAGAAATATTTAAAAAGACCTTTTGCTACATTCATACCACAACCGCTATACTATTGGCCTTTTTTTATAGCTGTGCCTCATCGTTCACCGGTTTTGCAACATTTCAATCGTTATTTGAAGTATGCTCAAGAAAATGGCCTCTATCAGAAATATCAACACGATGCCCAATGGGATGGTGTAATGGGCGGCGAATTAATTTTTTTTGGCTCCTTAAACTCGAATGAAGCTTTAAATTTGAATTATTTTTTATATGCGTTTGTTTTATTGGCAGTTGGCTTATTATGTTCAATTATTGCTTTTATTGTTGAAATTTGCAACGGGAAAAGAAATAAGAAATAAATGTTTAAGTTAAATAAGTATTTAGTATTATTTTTAAAAATTATACTAAGCATCTATTGATGGAAAAATACACGAAAAATTAAAAAAACTGAAAATGATTTTTATGAGAAAATTATGTATCACTTGATAAAGAACACAAATAACAATTAGTTCTTCTAAAGTATTTTGGTTGTCCGTTAATGGGTTTCATAGATAAGTATAAAATGGGATTTTGGAGTTAACAAAGAAACGTGTTTGAGTTTAAGAAGTATAATAATCAATAAAGAAATTCAAACATTTTTTCAAACAATAATGCTTTGTTGTATAGAAACAATATGTGGTTAGCTTTACATCTGACCGTATAGCATAGAATCTTTTAATGTTACCGCATCTTTTTAATATAATATATTCGATAAGGTTTCAAGAGTCTAAAATTTTTCTTAATATTCAAATTATTAAATATTCCAAAAAATCGCGATTTTTCACGTTCTTAATAATACCTCCCGAGAAAAAGAAGTGAAATTTATGCTCCCATGAAATGTCCAGAAGTGAAAATTAGTATCATAAAATTCCGTGGAAGTTTGGTAGCTTTGAAGTTTAAAATTGAACAGCTGTTATAAGCTATCAGTGCATAGAAAATGCCAGAAAAATAATTGGAGTAATAACTGAATTAGAAGAGGAAATTAAACAAAGTGGAATTGTATGACGAGGTTTGCGGGACACATCGAACCCCATGCAGCTACCCGATCCATTGTAAGTTATTTAATAGAAATGCTTGATTTTAAGTTAATTTTTATGTTAGGTCTCTTCAGCATTACTGGCTAAATAAAGCTGAGTTTTTGCACATTCTTGAAGCCCTGATTGGTTCTCTACCAGCTACCTTTCTATTGCTCAGCGCATTGGAAACTCGTTTTAAAAATTAAGTAGCTTTTCATTTTACTAGCAGAGCCCAGCCCTCGAAATTCGAGTGCAAGTTGTAGGATATTTTATTTTTTCATTCAATTTATTTCTTTCAAAGTTTTCTTAATCTATTCAATTTATTAAATTTATTTCATTATGAATTTTGTTGAACATGCAGAACAAAGAGCCTACAGGTATTTGAACCACCTCGTATGTTAGGTAAAAAAATGCTAATTTTAGGCAATTTACAATTAAACACGGGCCGTGTGATATGCAATTATTATAATGAAATTCGATTGCGTTATTGTCGTTACTGGTTTATGTCCAAAATTATTTTTCAAGTCAACACAGGGCTTCTCATATACAATTTTGGCAAACCACATCAACAAATTTAATAAATACACATAAAGCATTACATAATTTTATGTGTGTATGTGATAGAAGCAACTTAATTTGAATTTTACAAAAAAAAAATGTTCCACACGGAACAAATCTGTAAATCTGGTGGACAACTAAAAAGAAATACCTTTCAAATAAGGTATGGTTGCTCAAAATCGGTTTAAATCTGACTAGGTTACATCGATCACACGAAATCGCCTTGCCTATTAATAATATAGATCCACAGCTCAAATTTACTTTTTTAAGACTACTTCCATTAAAATATGATAGCTTTTGCAAAAATTGAATACAAAAAAGTAAGAAAATTATAGTCGGCCTAGGCCGACTCTATGATAATCTATATCATGCGTTTAGAAACCCTATCTCTTAGGCCCAACTAACTGATATAGAAAATAAGCATAAACCAAATTTGAGTGGCATTTTTATTAATTTTTTTTCCCTTTGAATATGAAAAAGTTCATATCGGATGCTATATTTATATGGGGAATACGTCGCAAAATAGACCGATCCTGACCATATTTAATAAGGTCACTTATTTTTTGCAAAAATATATTTAAACCAAATTTGAGAAAACTCTGTGCAATATTTATGTTTTTGATAGATTTAAGTGAAGACCGTGAAGCAGCTTTATATGGGGTCTACGACTAAGTATTGTCCTGTAGGATTTATTGTTGGACTACTGATTAATGGGTGTAATAGACACACAATTTCGCCAATTTTAATAGCCTGCATACTATGGTTGACAGAAGCTTACATACCAAATTTCATCCAAATATGTTCACATTTGCGATCTGTAGTTTGATTATAAAGTTTACATGGACACACAGACGGACGGACATCGCTAAATATACTCAGAAAATGATTATAACCTGACCATGTAGCGATAAAGGGTATAAAAAATATTATAATAATAATAATAATGATCTCAGAACAACATGACCTCAAAAAGACACCAAATAAAATTTGGGAATATATTTTCTTATTTCTCAACATAATCGCCTTTTTGCTCGAAAAACTTTACCCAGCGATATTCTGTAGCATCGAAACTCTATTCATAGTAGGAAGTGTATAGCTTCATCTCTTCATTGTTGATAAATCTCTACCCTTGAGCAATTTCTTCAAGTTTTGAAGTCGAAAATAATCCAAGGGAGTTTAATCTGGCAAATAAAGGTGCCTGATGAAGCAACTCGAACATTAATTCATGTTCATATTTTCGAAACATCGCCAGACACTCTATTGAAACATCTTCATGGCGCAACTTTTGTTCAATTGTGTGCACACACCTTCAACAGATGATCATCCAATACCATTTTATAGTTTTCTTAACCGATTCTCGCTTGGATTTTTTAACTGATTCTGGCGTGGCCACTTCCAAAGCTATTGATCGGGGAGCCAAAACGGTGGAACTTTACAACTCGTGAAGTTTCCCCACGTGGGTTTGTTAACAATGTTGGGAACAAATGAAATTCAAATATTAAAATTTTTCTGAAAAGTATTTACGTATTTAATTGTTTGAATATTCCCAAACAAAATTAATTTTTTAACAGATGAAAATATTATCATATTTTGATTTCTGATAAAAAAAATCATGTGAGTCCGATCACAAGGGAGATGTGTAAACATCTAATAATTAAAGAAAACATCAACATCATATTTTCCAGTGCATAAAAAATAAGTCGATTATGCTGTTTTCTGAAATTCAAATGATGTTTTCTGAAATTATATTGATGTTTTCTGAAATTCTATTTATGTTTTCTGAAATTCAAATGATGTTTTCTGAAATACAATTGCTGTTTCCTGAAATACAATTGATGTTTTCTGAAATTCTATTGATGTTTTCTGAAATTCAATTGATGTTTTCTGAAACTCGAATGATGTTTTCTGAAATTATATTGATGTTTTCTGAAATTCTATTTAAGTTTTCTGAAATTCAAATGATGTTTTCTGAAACTCGAATGATGTTTTCTGAAATTATATTGATGTTTTCTGAAATTCTATTTAAGTTTTCTGAAATTCAAATGATGTTTTCTGAAACTCGATGATGTTTTCTGAAATTATATTGATGTTTTCTGAAATTCTATTTATGTTTTCTGAAATTCAATTGATTTGTTCTGAAATACAATTGATGGTTTCTGAAATACAATTGATGTTTTCTGAAATACTATTGATGTTTTCTGAAATTCAATTGATGTTTTCTGAAACTCGAATGATGTTTTCTGAAATTATATTGATGTTTTCTGAAATTCTATTTAAGTTTTCTGAAATTCAATTGATGTTTTCTGAAACTCGAATGATCTTTTCTGAAATTCTATTGATGTTTTCTGAAATTCAATTGATGTTTTCTGAAACTCGAATGATGTTTTCTGAAATTATATTGATGTTTTCTGAAATTCTATTTATGTTTTTTGAAATTCAAATGATGTTTTCTGATATTATATTTATGTTTTCTGAAATTCAATTGATTTGTTCTGAAATACAATTGATGGTTTCTGAAATACAATTGATGTTTTCTGAAATACTATTGATGTTTTCTGAAATTCAATTGATGTTTTCTGAAACTCGAATGATGTTTTCTGAAATTATATTGATGTTTTCTGAAATTCTATTTAAGTTTTCTGAAATTCAAATGATGTTTTCTGAAACTCGAATGATGTTTTCTGAAATTATATTGATGTTTTCTGAAATTCTATTTATGTTTTCTGAAATTCAGTTGATTTTTTCTGAAATACAATTGATGGTTTCTGAAATACAATTGATGTTTTCTGAAATACTATTGATGTTTTCTGAAATTCAATTGATGTTTTCTGAAATTCAATTGATGTTTTCTGAAACTCGAATGATGTTTTCTGAAATTATATTGATGTTTTTTGAAATTCAATTGATGTTTTCTGAAACTCGAATGATGTTTTCTGAAATTATATTGATGTTTTCTGAAATTCTATTTAAGTTTTCTGAAATTCAAATGATGTTTTCTGAAACTCGAATGATGTTTTCTGAAATTATATTGATGTTTTCTGAAATTCTATTTATGTTTTCTGAAATTCAGTTGATTTTTTCTGAAATACTATTGATGTTTTCTGAAATTATATTGATGTTTTCTGAATTTCTATTGATGTTTTCTGAAATTCAATTGATGTTTTCTGAAACTCGAATGATGTTTTCGGAAATTATGTTGATGTTTTCTGAAATTCTGTTTATGTTTTCTGAAATTCAATTGATTTTTTCTGAAATACAATTGATGGTTTCTGATATTCAATTGATGTTTTCTGAAATTCTATTGATGTTTTCTGAAATTCAATTGATGTTTTCTGAAATACTATTGATGTTTTCTGAAATTATATTGATGTTTTCTGAAATTCTATTGATGTTTTCTGAAATTCAATTGATGTTTTCTGAAATACTATTGATGTTTTCTGAAATTATATTGATGTTTTCTGAAATTCAATTGATGTTTTCTGAAATACTATTGATGTTTTCTGAAATTATATTGATGTTTTCTGAAATTCTATTTATGTTTTCTGAAATTCAAATGATGTTTTCTGAAATTCAAATGATGTTTTCTGAAACTCGAATGATGTTTTCTGAGATAATATTGATGTTTTCTGAAATTCTATTGATGTTTTCTGAAATTCAATTGATGTTTTCTGAAACTCGAATGATGTTTTCTGAATTATATTGATGTTTTCTGAAATTCTATTTATGTTTTCTGAAATTCAAATGATATTTTCTGAAACTCGAATGATGTTTTTTGAAATTATATTGATGCTTTCTGAAATTCTATTGATGTTTTCTGAAATTCAATTGATGTTTTCTGAAACTCGAATGATGTTTTCTGAAATTATATTGATGTTTTCTGAAATTCTATTTATGTTTTCTGAAATTCAAATGATGTTTTCTGAAACTCGAATGATGTTTTCTGAGATTATATTGATGTTTTCTGAAATTCAATTGATGTTTTCTGAAACTCGAATGATGTTTTCTGAGATTATATTGATGTTTTCTGAAATTCTATTGATGTTTTCTGAAATTCAATTGATGTTTTCTGAAACTCGAATGATGTTTTCTGAAATTATATTGATGTTTTCTGAAATTCTATTTATGTTCTCTGAAATTCAAATGATGTTTTCTGAAATTATGTTGATGGTATCTGAAATGCAGTTGATGTTTTCTGAAATTCTATTTATGTTTTCTGAAATTCAAATGATGTTTTCTGAAATACAACTGGTGTTTTCTGAAATTATATTGATGGTTTCTGAAATACATTTGTTGTTTTCTGAAATTATATTGATGTTTTCTGAAATTCTATTTATGTTTTCTGAAATTCAAATGATGTTTTCTGAAATTGTATTGATTGTTTCTGAAATACAATTCATGTTTTCTGAAATACAATTGATGTTTTTTGAAAGACAATTGGAAAATGTTTAGAAAAGAACATATCATAATTTTTTCACAAATACAATCAGATAAAGTCACACCGATTTACACTTCAGCTCACACCGATGTGTTACGCTGTTTTTGCGATTGTATTGTGAAATAGAAATTTACCCCCCTGCGCGTATAGATGTTTACACATCAAAAGTTTCTAAATTTAAACATAATTTTCTAAATTTAAATGAACAAGTTGTTCAACTGTGATACATAGCATTAATTATTTAGTCTGTGATAGTTAATTTTTTTTATTTAGTTTTACATTTTTATTTTAAATAATTTATGTTTTGAAAACTAATGTTCATACAAAAATTTAATATGTGAAATTTAATGAAGGCTTATATATTTAATAAAAATATCTCTGAGGAAGTTGAAAAATTCCAACGAAACGTAGGAAAAAATAATATAATAATCTTTTATTTATATTTTGAAACGACCTTGGAAGTCCATCGGAAACAGAAGTTCTGAATATTCATCATATTAATAAAGTAGTTCTTAGGACAGCTACAGATGCAATAAACATACACAAACCGGTCGAAAGATAATTCGGATCTTATGGAAATTTAAGTCGATCTCAGAGGGGTCATTTGTGTGGCGACTAGGTCTGAACATACTCCGATTATCACCAATTTAAATAGGATTTGTTCTATGTCCGATAGAAGCTTACATCTCAATTTTCATCAAAATGTATACATATTTTCGACCTGTAGTTTAGTTGTAAGGTTTACATGAACACAGAGACAGATGAACATGAACAGACGCACAGACGGAAGGACGGACGGACGGACATCGCTAATTTGACTGAGAAAGAGATTCTCATTCTTATTACAAACAGTAAAAGACAATAGCATGAACAATGCTTAATACATTTATTTATTTCTTAGAAAATTGAAAATATAAAATTTCGAATACAAATAAACTTATGGATGCACATAAGCCAGTTGCAAGTATAAACAAAGGACAAATGAAAAAATCGAAAGTAATTAAACGGTAATCAGTGGCTTCGAAAAAGAAATGAAGTTCACCAGTACTAAATACCATCCCAATTACTATCTTTAACAAATTTCGATATTAAGCCAGAAGACGCCAAATTACGTAAGTGATGGTTTAAATGTTTTATATACGGTAAATCATGGCGCGTCATAAAGTTTACTGGCAATGTAAATAGAATCTTATCCATGTCATCAAATAGGGGAGTTTTCAAATATCGTTGCTGAAATAGGTAGTAATGTAATAAATCCTCCAAGGCGAGATATAAATATGAAGTATTTAAATTCAATTGCATCGTTTGGAGAAACTTTGTATTAGCTATTCTCCGACGCTCCAATAAAACCGAAGGTATTCCACTTATATTTGACAGAAAATCAAATTGTGGCTTATGTAAGAGTAACGGCAGTTGTATGTCCCGTAAATCTTCAAACTCTTCAATTTTTGTGTCACATACATTTATAACCAACATACTGGATAATTTAGCCAAATAAAAACTTATCATTATAAAACCATAACCTACAATCATTACGAAAGTACTTTTCTCTCGCCATGTCCGTAACTTAAACTGTGCTTGATAATGGAAAAAAGTCAAACTTATGACATAAAGCACTGACTTTGAAAAGTTTTGTAAAAAATTTTCATCACTTTTATTGTAATGGACCCGAGTTACTAATAGAGTTATTAGAAATAATGAAACTGCAAACAATACATGCACAGATATCGAAAACGGTAGAAACAAATATTTCGATTTGTTTACTGGTTTTGGATATGGCACCATAATGAAACCTGGAGCATTCCATAATACATCAGAGTGAGCTATTTCGGTATAGAAAGGGCCGATAAAGGGTAAAACATCATATGCCTTATTTTGTAAATCTTCATAGAGCTGGCTCAAATTGAAGCTATCGTAGTCATTCGGATATTCGATAAACTGAAAGTTATAGTGATCCAAGAAAGATTTCATAATTTTATATAAATATCCGGTATAGATAGCTTTGCCATGATGATCTATATAGCGATAACAGCGAGGAGGATTTGAGATTATTGGAAATGTCAAAAGAGATTTCTTAAAATCGGCTCTAGTGTTTTTGTTAAAATATTGCTGTATATCAAACAATCTGGCTAGATTTATTTGGGGACCTGGTTCGTATGTATATAAACTGCCATTAACATAAAATATTACATTCAAATATCCCGAATTCCAACAGTAGTTAGATAATTTCATCAAATCATCGAAATTGGCTTGATTATATACCCATAATATATATGTAAAATGTATATTTCTTAAAGTATGTTCAACAATAATTTCCACTTGCGCCAGATCATCATTCACAAACGCCACCGTGATTATGTTATGATAGAATAATTTATAGATTTCAGTTTGATTTTCAGTTCTTCGGCTTATTAATAACTTTGGTATTTGTATTGCTTTCAGAAGATCTTCAATGGCATCTGGTATTTCAATGGTTATAATTGCATTCCACTTTATTGCCAGTTTATAATTTAATTCATTTATGACACTTTTTAATTGATACTGGTTTTCAGATGGCAATGCATTTCCATCTGAAATCAATCCAATCATTAGTAAAGTAATTAAAGTTAATAGTTTCATTTAATATTTTGTTCACTCAACAGATGTCCGTCCTGTTTGTTTGGTAGCCGTTTTATTAATAATCGGTTTTGATGGTTTTGAGTTGACTAAAACTGTTGGTTTTAGTTTTTGAATGCAAACTAAATGCAATATAGTTAATATGTGGCAACACTTATGCTCAAATTTATTAATTCTTGCATATATGATTTGATGAATTTAAAATGAAAAACTGACGGTAAATAATTGTAACTGAGGTAATTCAATATTAACCCTATGCGATATGAAATAACGGCATTGTGTCTCTAACAATATAATCATATTGAAGCGGAGTTTTTATTTATTTCATTTATTTATTCGATTCAGATCTCATTGACACATGCATTTGTTAACTGAAGGGTTAATCTTTATGAACTCCAAGCTAACGCTCCAACTAAAAATCCAACTAATAGTTAAACAAACATTAAAATGTATAGCAAAATTTTATTATTACTGGTACTAGTTTCGGGTGGCAAACAATGTTTGGCTGATACTAATTTAATTAACCTAATTAATGATTTAAATGTGAATCTCATATTGATTGGAACGTAATTATAACCAGGTCATTAGCAAATCATCTATTTGAAAAATATAAATAAATCCGTACTTTTAATAACACCGTTGCAAAGGGAAGAGAAGCAAAACGCTGCAGAAAAAAACATTTATGAAATGTTTTCACATAATTTTCTGACCTTGATTTATCAAAAATGGGAGCACAATGATGAAATGCTTAAAATCCAAGAACTGAAAAATCTTATGGAAATTATTCAACACACCTTGAAGTTATTACATTTAAGGCATATTGCTTGCGTTGTAAATAATAACTCTTACCAGGACTTACAACATTTATACATTTATAGGATTATTGTAGCAGTTATGGTTTACTAAACGTAGTTTTCTACACAGAGAGCAGCTTATATACCTTTGATCCTTTGCAAATTGTGAAAGTAAAGAAATTAGCATCTTTTCAGGAATATTGCCATAGAAAAGTTATTTTGAATTTCCAACAATATCCAATAAAGTTTTCCATTGCACCTGGTCCACCACGTTGCCATCGTTTCACCGATGACCTCGGAAAATTAGTGGTGACTGGTTATTTTTATAAAATTTTAACCATATTCATGCAGGAAAACAATTTCAAGTTTGTTGAATATACCTATGATAATCACACCTGTTACCATGATATCCTACTGCAAGCACTGTACGGTAAGCAAATAGATATGATACCATTTGTAGTATACCCAATTCAAATCTTGCAGCCTCAGATGTCTTATTCAATGTAAAAACTGAGCCTATAGTAAAGTATAAAGATTTTCCAAGGCCTTTTAATGCCGCACTATTACTATTAAGTTGTCTAATAATTATTGTAACTGCGATGGTAATTAGTTTTGTATTTTATTTGAAACATCATCATTCGATTTTACCAAACACTTATTGTACGCTCTGAGTTTGGCCATCTATCAGAATCATTTGAAAATATCCATTATTTCCAATGTTCAGAATATACACACAGGAAAGACACCATGTTCTCTTCTAAAGCAGCAAACACATATTTTTGTTTTCTTATCAGTTTTTTGTGTTTCTAAATATTGTACGGTGCCGAAAACATCATGACTGTATTTCGTTTTAATATTTCGTTATCTACACGAACATTTTTCTATCACGTATTTTTTGTTTCGACCACACATAAACCACACAGATTCGAGTGTATCTTTATTTTAGGTTCTTGTTTTGGTACGTGTACTCCGAAAAAAACAGAACATGAACAAAAAACAGGTTCGAGTTCAGTTATATTTTAAGTTCGTGTTCTGGTACGAGTACTGCGAAAAAACAGAACTTGAACGATAAATAGGTTTGAGTTCAGTTATATATTAAGTTCGTGTTCTGGCTCGTGTACTGCGAACTGAACTCTGATTATAATTATAAATATTTCTTTATGGTTTTATTATGACTAACTTTTATTTATGTAAATTCGAGGTTCAGAAAATATACACATCAAACACACAATATTCTGTTCTAAAACAACGAACACATATTTTTAATTTCATGCCAATTATGTGTGTTTCTAAATTTTGTACTTTGCCGTACACAATCATTAATGTGTTTCGTTTTAGTACTTAATTGTGAATACAAACATGTTTCTATCACGTATTGTTTTATTCGAACACACATAAACCACACAGTTTCGAGTGGCACGTGTACTGCGGAAAAACAGAACATGAATAATAAACAGAATTAAGATCAGTGAATAACAACAGTTTAATTTTAACCACACAGAGAAATTTATATATTTTGTTTATGAGTTATTTTCGTTTCTTTTTTAGTAGTTTTTTATTTTTATTATTTTTTATTTTTATTATTACTAGCAGATTCCAGCCCTCGAAATTCGAGTTCTAGGAAATTTTATTTTTCATTAAATAAAGACCCTAAAAGTTGCTAATCAATTATAGCCAATTCACAAATCAACATAAAAAACAAACTCATTTTTATTACAAACACATTAACAAATTTAATAAACACACACATAGCATTGTATAATTTTATGTATGTGTTAGTAGCAATTTAAATGCAATTTACTCAAAATAAAGGAAAAAATTTAAAAATCTGTAAATCTGCAAATCGGCTAAAAAGAAATACCTTTCAAATAATATACATTTGGTCGAAATAGGGATAAAACGGTAGAACAAAACATCAGTCACAAGAAATAGCCGAGGATGATTACGATCATTACAAAAGTTTGCCCGATATATCAAGTATTCTCCTAAAACATATGGTTTTAAAAGATGCCGTTGCCTTTACGCCGCAATTTAAATACATCCCTTATACACGCAAGCTTTGCAGACAAAATGGTTTTTTTTAAATCAGCAAAAATATTTATAATTTGCAGCCCTCTGAACTTTTTAATCGTTTCTTGAAATATCTTCAGGATTCTGCTGTATTGCAGAAATTTTTGAACGACGTTGAATGGGAGGGCATGGTAAGTAGCCAACTAAACTATCTGGAGGATGTGGAAAACGCTGAACGTTACCTAAATTTGGAATATTTTTATTCGCCGCTAGTTTGGTATTTTTTTTGGTATAATATCACCTGCAATAGTATTTGTAATAGCAATTGTGTATTTTAAACTTTTCTAAATAAAACGACTTTGTTGCATCTCAAAATTGCAGATGTTTCTGCCAACTGTAGGGGAACTGAAAATTCACAACACACAAAATTAAAAGAAAAGTAGGAGCAAGTTTTATAGCTTGATTGTGGATGACAGCCCAATCTCAGTTCCTTTGACAAAAGCCCAAAATTTATTACGTATGGCAACTGGCAACCAACAGCTGTCAATTTCAGTGGCCATATTGCCAACCACAAATATGTGGTTTATAAGGTAAATAGGCGCCAGAACTGAAAAGCAAATTTCTATTTAATCCTTGTATTTTGAAAATTATAATGTATTTCTTTAATTGTGATTTCAAATCGCTAAAAATAACAAAATGGCAACAGTTAATACAAGAAATTGAAAACAATTAATATCTTTCTGATGGTGTTCGATCATTTGGGGAAACAAAAGCCAGAGTGTGGGTGACGGGAGACTGCCACAGGAGGTAAATCTGTCCCGATAGAATACGCCACAGAAGACGTTTTACAATTAGAGCTGACAGCAAATCCTCAAAGAATTTTTTTATATTATTGTATCTTAATTCAATTGACTACATTAAACATTTAGCGCCAATTATAGAGACTACATCTTTTACAATTGTATTTCAGAAACCATCAATTGATTTTCAGAAAGTGTCAATTGTATTTCAGAAAACATCAATTGATTTTCAGAAATAATCAAATTTAATATGAGCATCAAAATAAAGGAAACATGTTATTGACTCATATTATAAGTTTTATTAAAATATAGTACTTGCCATTAAAAATAAATATAATATAAATATAAAAAATTAAAAATTAAAAATAAAATATGAAAAATGAAAAATGAAAAATAAAAAATGAAATATAAAAAATGAAAAATAAAAAAATCAAAAATAAAAAATTAAAAATGAAAAATAAAAAATGAAAAAAAAAATTAAAAATAAAAAATGAAAAATAAATTAAAAATGAAAAATTAAAAATGAAAAATAAAAAATTAAAAATTAAAAATAAAAAATTAAAAACGAAAAATTAAAAATGAAAAATGAAATACGAAAAATGAAAAATAAAAAATGAAAAATGAAAAACGAAAAATGAAAAAAAAAAATTAAAAATGAAAAATAAAAAATTAAGAATAAAAATTAAAAATAAATAATGAAAAATAAAAAATAAAAAATTAAAAAAAATAAAAAGGAAAAATGAAATAAAAAAAAAAAAATAAAAAATTAATAATAAAAAATTAAAACTAAAAAATTAAAAATAAAAAATAAAAAATAAAAAATGAAACATGAAAAATAAGAAATGAAAAATGAAAAACAAAAATTAAAAATGAATAATGAAAAATAAAAAATGAAAAATAAAAAATAAAAAATTATATATAAAAAATGAAAAATAAGAAATGAAAATTGAAAAATAAAAACTGAAATATGAAAAAAGAAAAATAAAAATTGGAAAATGAAAGATGAAAATTGAAGAAAAAAATTAAAAATTAAAAATAAAAAATTAAAAATAAAAAATTAAGAATTAAAATTAAAAAATGAAAAATTAAAAATAAAAAATGAAAAATAAAAAATTAAAAATGAAAAATAAAATTAAAATGAAAATTGAAAAACGAAAAATTAAGAATAAAAAATAAAAAACGAAAAATTAAAAATTAACCCGTTAAAATAATAAATAATAATACATATTTTTATACTAACAGAGCCCCTGCAGTTGATTGCTATAAGTGATACGCTTTATGTTTGATTTTTAAAAAGTGCTATAAAAAAATCTTTAATTACTAGATGTTTACACATCTCCCCTGCGATCGGACTCACATGAATTTTTCTGTTTACACTACTTCGGAGAGACTGGAGGGCATCTACACTCGTATTTACTCTCGTTCTCATTTGAACAATGAGTTCGACCAAGAGAAAACGAACAGATGATGTAGCACAACTAAAACTGCTAGAAAAAATACCAATTACTATCAACCATTACAAGTACTTATCGATGACAACACCACAGCTGATGATAATATGGATGATTCCATTATAAAAACACCTAAGCTAGTAATTCCACCTATAAAAACTATCAAACCAGATATGGAAAGAATACAAAAAAACAAGTGAGTCCGATCACAGGGCAGATGTGTAAACATCTAGTAACTGAAGATTTTTTATAACACTTTTTTAAAATCAAACAGAAAGCGTAATCTATGTATCACTTATGGGAAATGGGGCTTATTCATAGAGGTGCACCTAGGTGCTATTCACTTAGGAATAGCAAGAAGCGTTTCCTCTAATGACCTAACCTAAGCAGCTCACTACGTCCAGTTTGTTTTTAAACCACGTATTCCCTGGTAATACCGCTCAAACCCCCGTTTGTCGGCAGCTAAAGTGAGGAGGCGGTCAATTGAGTAACCCGAATGGTACTAAATTTAGTGCGTCTCAGGTAATTAGGTTACAATAACTGAAACTCAATTGATTTTCTATCTGCCTGCTTAGAGGTTGTTGGCAACCTTAATGCTAGGATCGGATGCTGTGGTTAAATCAGCCGCACATTTTAAACTCAACAAATTAACGAAACAACACAACATATAATAAGAGAAACGGATTTAACGGCACAACTAATTGGCTATCGAATAAGGACAAGAATCGGAGCATGGATCATAAGAGCACTTGCAGATTACCGATTAGGTATTCTGGGCCTCTCAGAAGTAAGATGGAACGGACAAGGGAAATTACGTACTGCTTCTGAAAACCACTTACTCTATAGCGGTAACAATAACACCCATATCCACGAAGTGGGAATCTTGCTAACACCAAGTATGAAAAGAGCTTTGTTAGAACATAAACCCATCTCTGTTAGAATAACTATGGCCCGTTTTAAAACAAAATACCGCAACATCGTGAATTTTTAATGTTATGACCCAACCGAGATCGATACGTTCTTCGCCAAAAAACAAAAAACGAGTTCTATGAGGAACTAAACACGGAAATCTCGCGATCAAGAAAAAGTGATATTAAAATCATACAAGGCGACATGAACTCTAAAGTCGGCAGAGACAATACAAACTTAAGATTTATCATGGGTAACCAAGGTCTCGTAACGTTGCGAAGCAACAATTATGAGCGTCTAATAAATAGCTACACATCAGTTGCTTATTGGAATTAATCAGTAAATAATTGGAAGTTTATGGGTTGCCTTATGGACGTAAGGACCGCCAGAGGTCTGATATCTACAGTGATCATAAACTTCTGATAGGGTAGGTAAACTTACGACCAAAAGCCGCGTATCATCAGAAGGTGTGCAGTACAAGTTACTAGAAGCTCCAGTAGCAGTGATGAAGTTATATTACTTTAAGTACGTTAATTAAATAAAAAAATGTTTTACTTATAGCAAACATGTGCAGGGGCTCTGCTAATATAAAAATATTTATTATTTATTATTATTTCACTGGTTAATTTTTAATTTTTCATTTTTCGTTTTTCATTTTTTAATTTTTATTTTTCATTTTCCATTTTTCGTTTTTCATTTTTCATTTTTAATTTTTATTTTTTATTCTTCATTTTTTATTTTTCATCTTTCATTTTTCAAAATGTTTTTATAACACTATTTGCTCCCTCATTTTATCTCCGAACACTTCCTAATGAAATCGTGTTTTCAGTTTATCTCCAAACACTTCCTAATCTTTTCACCAGTACAACCGTACCTCACACCATTTTTGTCTTACTCGGTTTTTGTGATTGTATTGTGAAATAGATTTTTACCCCCTTGAGCTTATACCTAGATGTTTACAACTAAAAAATTTGTAAAGATCTAAAAATTATAAATTATTCTACTCGAAGGATATCGATAGGCCATAAACTTTTCTGTGATTTACAATCTGACTATGACGAAATAGTTAAATATCTTAAAGAGAAAGATGTAGATTTTTTTTCCTACACACCTAAAAATAATAGGCCATACAAAGTGGTTTAGTCTGGTTTAAATAAAACTGATCCCATGCAACTGAAGACAGATCTTAATAAATCAGGACTTCAATGTACTGATGTGAAACCGGTTTTTAAAAAAATAAGCAACAAGAGAGAAATTGTTCTTTATAAATATAATCAGCCTAATTACGAATATTCTCAAGGAATATCTTTCTCATGGAAAATACTTTTCTCGAGAAAAAAAACCCTGCAATTATAAATTCCGCGTGAACAAAGAAATGAATAAGTGGCATTATCGAATTTCGAAGCCAGTTGTTTTACTTATTGACAATTAATTTTGTGTGTGCAAACGAAAATATATTTATTTTAAAGAAAAATTAAAGAAAATAAGTAAAAAATAATACTCGGTCTAGACCGACCATACGATACCCTATACCATGCTTTAGAAACCCTATCTCTTCGGTCCAACTAACTGGATATAGAAAATAAGCAAAAATTTGAGTGGTACTTTTATTAATTTTTTTGGCTGCAGATATGAAAAAGCTCATATCGTGTGCTATATTTATATTTGGACTAGGTCGAAAAATGGACCGATCCTGACCATATTTGGTAAAGTCACTTATATATTGAAAAAATATACACAAACCAAATTTGAGAAATATCTGTGCAATATTTTTGTTTTTTTGTTAGATTTAAGCGAAGATCGGGAAGCAGCTCTATAGGGACCTATGACTTAGAATTGTCCAAGAGGGATTATTTTTGGACTACTGATTAATGGATACAATAAACACATACAAACCCAATTTTACTAAGATCTATATGATAATTGGGATCTTATAGCAATTTATGTCGATTTCATAGAGGTCATTTGTATGGGGACTAGGTCTGAACATGGACCGATTTTCACCAATTTTAACAGAGTTCATCCTATGGCTGATGGAAGCTTACTGACCAAATTTCATCAAAATATATTCATATATGCGACCTGTAGTTTGATTACAAACTTTACATGGACACACAGACGGACGGACGGACGGACGGACATCGCTAAAACGACCCAGTATGTGATTCTGAGTCAAACGGTATAATAGAAGATGGGTCTAGGTCAAATATTTTTGGTAGTTACAAACAGCAGCTCAAATTCATTATACCCAAACCACATTGAGGTATAGGGTATAAATACATTTGTCAACTGTCGTTAAGGTGTACTTAGTGAATCACTTAATCGTTAGTGCAAACAACAATAGCTGTCGATATATTTTGCGATTGTCGGATCGTTAAAATTTACAGAATTGCACTACTGATTACAATTAACACTTTTAGTTTGTTCCCATAAGTAGTAATGCTAATGCTTCTGGTTTAAATTTCTTCATAACGAATGTACCCGACAAACTTTCTGGTACTCCAACACTAAACAAATTAAGTTCAGACCATGTGCCTGAGCACACTTCTATCGATTTATCTTATAAGCATGAAGAACTTTTAAAACACTATTTTAAAAACTCTAATTGGAATGGTTTCAGAAATTTTATAATAAATAATGCCATCTCACTTTTGGAAATGAATATAAGTAGCGAAGTGTACCAAAGAAAATAAGGCCAAATATTTTTATCAAGAGGTTACCACAATCCATATTATGTGTAATTAAATTAAGAAACAGTGCAACAAGAAATTGGATTGGCCAAAGGGCCCCTATATATCAAGCACAGATGTCTTACTTGAATAATGTGATAAAAGAAGAAATTTACCAATGGTAACGTCTCGTCTACATAACTAATAACCAGAAATAAGACATTCTTGCTCAAATTTTTATCTTGAATCATAATATTTCTTCAAACCTGAGTGACCAAAACACTAGGCAACTTACCAGTGATTCAATTAATATTGTTGAAAATCAGCAGCAAACCACAAACACTATGATCATCAATACTAGCTGTGTAAGTGGCATTATTAAAAAATCACCTGGTATAGACGGTGTCTCTAATAGTTGTCTAAACTAATTGTCATTAATTGGTTTAAAAGTAATGTGTCGCATATGTAACTCATGTCTAAAGTTTAGCTATTTCCCAATTGCTTGAAAACAGTCTAAAACCATTGCAATTCCTAAAGCTGGGAAAGATAGTAGTTGTCCTGATTCTTATCGACCAATTTGTTTACTAAACACTATGAGTAAATTGCTAGAAAAGATCGTTAAAGAGAAAATTGTGAACTTCATTGGTGATAACAATATTTTTCCTTAGCAGCAAATTGGAATCCGAGCAGAGCATAATACCATTCAGCCTCTAAAAGGAATAAAAAATTATATTAAAAAATAATTTCAACTCAGTCTTGCTTAATTTCTTGATACGTTAAGACAAAAGCGCGGCAGTTTGAAGTGAAAAATTATTAATTTAAACCAGCAGGTTCCAGCCCTCGAAATTCGAGCGCAAATTCTAGGAAATTTTATTTTTTCATTAAATAAAGACCCTAAAGGTATGCTAATCAATTATAGCCAATTCACAAATCAACACAAGAAAACAAACTCATTTTTATTTCAAACACATTAACAAATTTAATAACTACACACATAGCATTGTATAATTTTATGTATGTGTTAGTAGCAACTTTAAATGCAATTTACTCAAAATAAAGGAAAAAAATTAAAAATCTGTAAATCTGCAAAACGGCTAAACAGAAATACCTTTCAAATAATATAAAATATAAAGTCACAGAGTCGTTTAGAAATTAAAAAAAAAATTATAAATAAGGTCCAAACTTCCCGAAAATCTCCTACTAAATAGAGCATAACTCCTGCCCGTAAAAAGCCATCAAAAAAATCTTGCACACAAATTCACTTTTTGAGTCGATTTAACGATGTCCGTCCGTCCGTCTGTATGTTATGAATACAAAAGTTGGTCGTCCTTGCATGAGTTTATTTGTTTTTTATACTGACAGAAAAAGGAAACGGAAGAGTTAACACGAGTTCTTATATACTTATAAATAATCTAACCCATAAAAACAAAGTTATTTATTTAAACTTTTTGTTTCCTTGTGCATAAGAGTTTTCAATCTCTCCGTGACTGTCCGTGATTGTGTGTGACTATCTTAAAATTAATCTTTGGCCACAACAAGTCTATGGACAAAGTTTCGGATTGATCGGATGAGGGGAAATGAGGTTTTAATCTCTCCGTGACTGTGCGTGATTATATCGAAGTTAATCTTTTTTCACAGCAAGTGTATGGACCAAGTTTCAGATCGATCGGATGAGGGGAAGTGAGGTTTCAATCTCTCCGTGACTGTGCGTGACAAAGTCAAAGTTAATCTTTTTTTCACAGCAAGTGTATGGACCAAGTTTCAGATCGATCGGATGAGGCAAATGACATTTAGATCACTCCGTGACTGTGCATGCCTACCCTAAAATTAATCCGTAGTCAAAACAAGACTATTGGCCAAGTTTCAGATCAATTGGATAAGGGCGAATTGGGTTGACCTACGACAGACAGACAGACAAACAGAGAGTAAGAGCTAAAAGAAAGAGTTTAAAACGGGTTGCGACATAATGCGCTTAATTGTTAAATTATACTAAAGGATAAAATCTTTTTTATTTTGACAGATACATTTACATAGGTATTTTTCAAAAACATGAATAGTCGGAACTTGCATTGTATAGTCTAAATATCTGACAAAATGGCAAAAAATTTAAATAATAGGTAAATGGTAAAAACTATTGCGCCTCACCCTTTTGAGATATGATATGATGGAAATAGTGCAAGAGAAACTGCAGCATTTATCACAGGTGTAGATTATAAATTAATAAGACGATTCAAAATCAATAAAACAGCTATAATTTATAACGAAAAGTACTCTTGGAGATATATGCCATCCACAGTTCATACAATTTTGTACATGGGGAACAAATAATTCAAAACAATATGCTACCAATAGGAGATCTATCTGAAGAAGCGCAAGAAAAAAGGAGCAAAGACTACAGATTCTTTCGCGAGCACAACACAAGAAAAATGTCCAGATATTGCACCAATGAAGACCTTATCACTATTTTGTTGTGCACTTCAGATCTATGTATGTCCAACATTCGACAAAAAAGGAAAACTGCCTCTATTGAATTAGACGAAATTTGCTAAATAACTTCTATAAGATGAAATCAAGGCTATTTTTAAGATATATTTGCTAAAATTGTTTGATTTAAAATAGTCTTTCAGTACGCTAACAATAAGTTATAGTCTTGTTTATATAGTTAACAATTTTTTTTTATTTAAAAATTTATGTATTTTATAAACTTACAATATAAATTGATATAGAAATATTTAAAAAACAATAAAAAAAATTTAACTAAAGTAAAAACATACGACTTTTTCATTGAAACTTCTCTATCTTGAACCAATATCAGGTAACTTTTACATTCGCTGGTTAATAAATTATATTCTAACTCAGGCTCTTAAAAAAAAGCCAACCTTTGGCCCTTGTGAACATTTGGACTAAAAAGTTTGGGCCACAGTTTGGCATTTTATGACAAAATTTAACACGTTGGCTGCCAAAGCCTTTTTAGAATTTTGATCGGTCAGTAGCAATGTCATTTAACAATTTTGGTCACCTGAGGCCAACAACTTATTTTTGTTATTTTTTGTTTCTTATGGCCTAAAAATAAGTTTTGATTACTCGCGACTTTATTTTGGTCCCTAATTTTGCAGTTATAACGGTTTTTTGTATCGCACATTTTCGTGCGACATGGCCTGGGAGAACATAAAACATGTTGTGGGGCCACGTCGCACGAAAATGTCTGAAAGTAATTTTTGTAGTTCTTGAGTTGTGTTGGATTTTTGTGTTTTATTTTATGCATTTTTTCAATTTCAGAATAATTTATAGAATGCGCCGAAGAAATGTAAAAGATAACGAGATTGCAGATATATTGCAAGATGTGATAACTTCGGACAGCGATGAAGACGATGGAGATTTTTCAAGAGACGATTCTTAAATTGATATTATTTGGCTACCAAATGATGACCCCAATTCCGCTACTGATTCTGAAGACGCAGGGTTTAATGTTTTTGATGATGAACATGAGGAAAATCATGACTATGATGACGAGGATGAGCAGCAAGCAGATGCTGGAGACGATGATAATACCATGGATCCTAATTCCAAGGACATTCAAATAAATTGGACTGAGTTTTCTTCCAGACAAAAAACTTTCCCGTTTACTGGCAAATCTGGACTCCTTATAGATGTTGCGCCAAATATAAGTTGCATAAATGCTTTCAAACTTTTTGTCGATAACGAAATACTCGACCACATCGTTTGTAAAACAAATAAATATGCGCAACAACAATTGGAAACGAGAACTCTTACACGAACATCTCGTAGACAAATGTGGAGTCCCACAACCAATCGTGAAATTAAAAAGTTTTTTGGACTCATATTATGGATGGGTCTCGTAAAGGTTGGCAGTCTCGAAACATATTAGTCCAAAGAATTTATGTTTAATTTTGGAGTTCCCGCAAAAACAATGTCTCGCAATCGCTTCCAACTTTTGTTAAACTTCATACATTTTGCCGACAATCGAGATATTCTTCCGAACAAAACCCACCCATATGGGGTTAAACTTTTTAAGTTGTGCACTCAGGAGGGATTTACTTGTTCGGCAAAAGTACTCGGACAGGCGTGAGAGAAACTGATCTCGCACAAAAAGTTTGCGAAGAACTTTCTTGTCTTCTGAAAGGAGAAGGCCGTACCTTCTTTGTGGATAACTATTATACTAGTTGTGAACTTGCGCGTTCCATGCTACATCAAAATACCCACCTTGTTGGAACATTACGGGCCAACAGAAAGAATTGTCCGGCAGAAGTTATGAAAGCTGATCTGAAAAGAGGCGAGATGGTAGCCCGTGAGGAGGAAAATGGAGTGGTTGTGTTAAAGTGGAAGGACACCAGAGATGTTAGGATTCTTTCGACGAAACACCCCCCTGTAATGGTAGCCACGTCGAGCCATCCAAATGTAGACAGTAATGAACCATCCTTCAGTACGAACAACCCACCAACCACATAGCAACGAGCTATTGAAAAACCTCTTGCTGTTATTGATTACAATAAAGCCAAATTAGGTGTTGATATATCCGATCAAATGACCTCCTACGCCAACACTCTCAGAAGAGGTGTTAAGTGGTACCCCAAAGTGGTTTTTGAACTGTTATTTGGAATGTCTGTCGTAAATGCCTCTATAATATATAAAAAGGCTACAAACAAACAAATTTCAATAACCAAGTTTCGGTACGAGAATTCAAATGCTTTGTTGGACTTCATGTCTCCAGAACCCATAACAAAATGAAAACATTTTATAGAAAAAAGAAAGGACGATAACAGAAAAACAATAAGGCGTGCTTGCGTATTGTGTTATGCCATGTCAAAAAAATCTACTGATAGGGTAACAGCCAGAAAGAGCTTAAAAAGGACCACCACCTACTGCCGAATATGCCCCAATAAACTGCAACTATGTGTAGAATGTTTCTTAAATATTCCCACCAGAAGAATTAATTTTGATAAACTTACATTTTAATTGCATTATTTTTGCACTGATCTCCATTAACAAATTGAATATCTAATTTTAAGTTTATTGTTTTTCTACTGATCTCCATTTGAATTTACATACATATATATTTTTATATTTTTTTTGCTCACAAATGAATGAAATTTCCAACTTTTTTATTATCCAAAAAAAATACCATTAAAAATACACAGTGGCTATGGGAAATACACCAAATGTTCACCGCACGCCAGAGAATCCAAATTCCATGTAAAATTCCATATTAAAATGTACGAAAATGTGCGACGTGGCCTCAGGGTAACATTTAGGTGTCGCACGAAAATGTGCGACGTGGCCTCAAGGTAACATTTAGGTCTCGCACGAAAATGTGCGACGTGGCCTCAAGGTAACATTTAGGTCTCGCACGAAAATATGCGACGTGGCAGCCAACGTGTTAAACCCTCCTTAACTTTTTTTATTATCGCTCGATATTTACGTTTTATAGCAAAAAATAAAGTCCCACCTTCCAAACAAAAAAAAAAACGCATATCAAAATTCCAATCAATTC
The DNA here is from genome assembly GCA_963682025.1 of Cordilura impudica. Classification (NCBI taxonomy): domain Eukaryota; kingdom Metazoa; phylum Arthropoda; class Insecta; order Diptera; family Scathophagidae; genus Cordilura; species Cordilura impudica. Next base: position 125,482,944 of record OY821519.1, read on the forward strand.
AAAAGTTATGTATTTTTGACCGCCTTTTCGTGAAATGCCCCACCGTGCGTCGCTAAATAACCATATTTAATAATAGATTCATCGGTATCAAATATTCCGCCCTTTGATAAGGAAACTGTTTTTAAGTCTCTGATTCAGTTGACATTTTCATACAAGCCTGTTCCTAATGGTTTTTCTGCTTGTATTTTGAGAAATTGCGCTCAAATTTTAAGTGTGCCCATAACGTGTACTTTTTACAGTCTTTGCAAATTGTTTATTTTCCTACTTCTTGGAAGGAATTATTTATTATACCTTTGTATAAGTCAGGTGGTAAGGCGAATGTAATTAACTATATATAAGGGAATAGCTAAGCTAAGTGTTATTCCTAAGTTATTGGAGAAACTTGTTACTGATTATCTCTTCTATCAACTAAAGTCGACTAAAGTCTCCATTTCAATATGGCATCTTAAAATCAAGATTAACAGTTATTAATCTTCTAGAATTTTCGATTTATGCATTGAAAGATTTCGTCCATGGTGAGCAGACAGATGTGATATACACTGGTTTTAGTAAAGCTTATGGAAGAGTGGATCGTAATATTTTACTTCTCAAACTAAGACGCATTGGCATACATGAATCCATTATTTTGTGGATTGAATCGTATATCACGTTTAAATCTCAGGGGTCATGTTTCGCAATATTGAATCTAAAATTATAAGAGTTACTTCTGGTGTTCCCCAAGGCAGTCATTAGGGCCCGTTATTGTTTTTTACTGTTCGTAAATGATCTTCCGACTGTATGCAGGTGATGTTAAATTATTTCACAGTTTCAATGACATAAATGGTCATATTACTCTTCAGCGTGATCTTGACTTATTAGCTGAAAGGTTTAATGTGAACTTAATGGAACTGAATCTTAAGAAATGTAAACATATGGTATTTCACAGAAAGAGGATAATTTCTAACGAGAATTGCATTAATGAAATAGTATTGGATACCGTTCAAAAATTTCTGTAACTTGGTGTACTTACGGATAGGAAACTTGACTTCATTGTTCATATTACCACGATTGTCAATAAGGCAAGATCTACTCCTGGTTTCGTTAAAAGATGGGCTAAGGAGTTTTCAGATCCATATGTTACTAAACAGCTTTATACAGCACTTGTAAGACCAATTTTGGAACATGCATCAACACTATGGAATCTATATTATCAGGTTCACGCCAATGCAATTGAATCTGTGTAGAAAAAGTTTTTGTTATTCTGTCGACGTGGTTTAAGTTGGAGTTATGATGAGTTATATGAGAGTTATATTTGTTCATTCAATGAATGAGTATTATGGAAAATATCATGAAAATTTCTTCATCGAAATTTTGGCAGGCTTGAAAATGATTTTGGATGTATGGTTCCCTGGGCAAATTTATTTATTACGGCCCATAGAACCAGAATCGCCATGAAAAAATTGAGTAAAAATAATTGAACAACCCTAATATACATATAGGGAATATATGAATATTATTTATAGTAGTTTGATATTTGTATATATCAATTTGTAACATTTTGTGATGTAATAAAAATCGCAGAATATTGATATTGATTTTGTATACTTTCTTTTATTAATTAACTAATTTAAGTATTACACCAAGGGCCATTATTAAAACTTGCCTTTAAAGATTTTAATATTAATTTATTTGAGGAGAGCTCTTCTTTAAGAAGAATTTTATGTGAAACACGACTAAATGTTGCTCACAATAGTTTACCCACGTATTTTGATTTCCTAAATAGGTGCAGTTTAATTGATTATATCCTTTTATCTTATGCGGAGTTAGTTGAACGGAAAGGTCAATTTCAATTTCAATTTCTAGCTCTGAATTCGCACCATGCGTTGATATTTATTTCCTATAAAATTGGTATCATGAGAACGAATAATATTGTTGAAGTGAGGGATTATAAAAATTTTAACATTGAGAATTGATTCAAGATTTAGAAGATATAGACTTCAGGCCCATTTATCACAATACTGATGTTGACTTTCACGTAGAATATCTAACAGCTTCGCTATTGCATATTTATGAGAAGCATGTACAATTAGGTGTTCAGAGTTGTGCATACAAGGTAAAGGAACTGATCGTCTTTAACTTGGTAAAGTCCAGAACGAATCCTAGTTCTTGTAAACAGCTAAGAAGACTCACGACCTCCGACCCTTCGGGGCAGGTTGACACCGGGCAATGGTATTATAACAACCGTTAAAATACTAGCTAATGTGAGCAACGTGGAAAGTCAACGGCGAAGAAGTGATTGATATATCACATCTAAGGCGAATGAACCAACCACCCCACCGCTGCGTCTGTCTCATATTGGGCGGCAGCAAACAGCGTCTGTACTCCAGAGGAGCGGCTGAATACACAGAAGGAAAACTATAAACCCTTCAGAAGGCAAAGGGAAACCACTGAAGTAATGTCCCTTGAAAACCATACAATGAACAAAGGCAATAACGTACGGCCCTCAATCTCCGGAAACACGAGGGTGCTAAGAATCCCCGGAGGTAAAACAAAACAAAAACTCAACATCGTTACATGGAATGTACGAAGTCTTTATGAAGCTGGAAAACTAGCTAATACCATAGCCGAAATGAACAGGCTCAAAATTGACATACTCGGTGTAAGTGAAACGTGGTGGCCAGTTAGTGGAGAATTTGCTTCCCAAAATACGAAAATGTACTATTCAGGCAACCTTAACAATAACCACAGAAATGGCGTGGGAATTATCGTAAAAAATAACATAGCGAAATGCGTATCCGGATTTATCCCAAAATCAGACAGAGTCATGCTTATAAAGCTAGACGCCAGACCAATAAATATAAATATTATTCAAATATATGCACCCACTGCTGATAAAAGTGACGAAGAAATTGAAGTTTTTTATGACGAAATTAAAGATGTTATGAAAATGACGAAACCTCACAAGATAACCATCATTCAAGGAGATTTCAACGCAAAAGTAGGAGAAGATAAAGTACCTAGTACAACAGGAAATTACGGATTAGGAGAAAGAAATGAAAAAGGCGACAGACTAATCCAATTCTGTCAGGAATACAAAATGACAATAACTAACACACTGTTCTGCCTTCCGGCAAGACGACTCTATACCTGGAAATCCCCACAGGATAGAAGAGGTAACATTGTGAGGAATCAAATTGATTACATACTTATAAATAAACGCTATTGCTCAAGCAAAAACTTCAACGTACCCAGGGGAGGACGTACCATCGGACCACAATCTCCTAATGGCAAACTTGTACCTAACACTCTCCTTAACCAAAACGAGAAAAGTACGCAGGAAACTAGATATGGGAAACTCGAAGTACCCGCTATTCGAACAAATGCAAAGGAGCGAATAAATCGAGAACTAAATAACATTAGTAGAGAAGAGACTCAAAATGTATGGAGTTCTGTTAAAAACACATTAAAATCAATAGCAGACAATACACTGGGAAACAGAGAAAGAGCTCAAAGAAAAGAATGGATGACAATGGAAATATTAGAACTAATGAAAGAACGTAGCAAATAAAAAAACTCAAATTATGAGCTATATTATGTATTAAATTCAAACGGCAATACGGATAGCAAAGAACGAACACCTGAATAGACAATGCCAGGAGATCGAAAGATTACAATACTTGCATGACGACTTTAATCTCCACAAAAAACTAAAAGAAGCCGCAGGGATATACCGCAAATCAACCACAGTTGTACTATACAACAACAACAACGAAGCTGTTTTCGATATTACAGAAAAGAAGACTATATGGACTGAATATATTAGACAAATGTTTACTGATAGAACCCGATCAAATTATGAAGCGCAGATGCAACAACCACTAACAGGATCTTTTATCACTAAAACGGAGGCGGAATCTGCAGTAAGGTCTATAAGAGACAAAAAAGCCTGTGGTCCTGATGAAATTCCTTCTGAAATACTGAAGTTGATAGACGACGAAAATATCCAACTATTAGTAGATTTGTTTAACTACATCTATGATACGGGTCAATACCCACAAGATTGGCTGAGATCAACATTTATAACCATTCCTAAGAAAAAACACCCAAAATATTGTAATGATTATAGGCTTATCAGCCTAATGAACCATGTCCTAAAAATATTCCTCATAATAATTCACTCCAGAATTTATGAAAAATGCGAGAAGGCAATGGGCGCATCTCAGTTTGGCTTTAAATAAGGAATGGGCACCCGCGAAGCACTATTTTCTATACAGATATTGGTTCAGAAATGCAGAAATGTACAGAAGGATGTTTTCTTGTGCTTTATTGATTACGAAAAAGCTTTCGACACAGTGCGACATGATAAAATGATGGAAATTCTTATGTCCATAGGTATAGACGACAAGGAAATTAGATGCATTAGGAGCCTGTATTGGCATCAAACAGCGCAAGTAAATATCAACGGTGAGCTAACGGAAAATATAATAATTTCCAGAGGAGTCAGACAAGGCTGTATATTGTCTCCATTATTATTCAATATCTACTCCGAAAAAATTTTTCATGAATCCATCAGCAACGTTCGATAGTATGTCGGGGCTTCAAGATCTAGTGGACAAACTGACGACATACAGTGAAGCATTCGGTCTGAAGATTAATATACGAAAAACAAAATACATGATCATTAGCAGAAAAAATAACCACAACATAACCAGGTTAAAAATACAGGAGTCTTGTATTTTCGACAGAGTACATAGTTTTTAATATCTCGGCGTTACGCTGAATGACAAATGGGATGGTTCAAATGAAATAAGATACCGTATCGAAATGGCAAGAGACGCATTTTTTAAATACAAAAAAGTTTTCACCAGCCATGACATTAATCTTGAAATGAAGTTAAGATTTATCAAGTCATATATATGGTCAGTCCTGCGGTATGCGATGGAGGCATGGACCATTAAAGCAGTGGACATAAAGAGACTGGAGGCCTTCGAAATGTGGATTTATCGAAGAATACTCAAAATACCATGGACCCATTTTATATCGAATAGCGAAGTTTTAAGAAAAGTTCACCGCGTAAGACAACTTGTCCCCACTATAAAGAGACGAAAGACAGCATATTTAGGCCATATTATGAGAAACCCAAAATATAAGATGCTACAAGTTATTACGAGAGCAAATATTGAAGGAATACCCACTAGAGGCAGAAAGGAAACAACATGGCTTCAAAATATTCAGGCGTGGACTGGTATCCGAGATGTAGGAAATCTTTTAAGCGAGGCGAGAAATAGAGACGGTTATGCTGACATTTTATAAACCTTATGAAGAGATGTACAATTAAGAACATTATCGGTTGCTAAAAAAAGAGCCATGGGTGAATTCGTCGAATGTTAAAATAGTAAAACGTTTAAGAAATATTGCTATTAGAGCTTATTCAGAAGAGAGAAGTGAAGAGAAATGGCGAGCATATTGCATTAAACGAAATCGGGTCAAAAGTGTTATCAGAAAGGAGAGGACGAGCTATTATAGTGAGTTATTCGATTCCGCAACATCACGAACAATATGGAATGAGTTAAACAGAGTTGGTGTTACCAAAAGCAAGGACAATATATTTTCTGTCATTAATGTGGACGAGTGTAATGCTTTTTATATCTTGGATGCCCCGTCCATTTTGTATCATTTGCATTCTAATGTGGATGAAACGTAATTTTTCTTTTTCCAATGTGGAAGTTTATGAGGTTTTTAATGCATTTATGCAGATCAATTCGAATAGGGTTGGACCAGATGGGCTTTCTCTTAAGTTCCTGAAATTAATCTTACCTAATATTAATTGCCATATGACTTATATATTCAATCCTATATTGACATCCTCGACATTTCCATTATTGTGGAAAAATCAAGGGTCTTACCAATACCCAAAGTTAAAAATCCTGTAAGCTGCAGTGATTATCGTCCTATTAATATAGTAACTGTCTGCTACAAGGTTTTATAAATGTTAATAAATGCTCAAATGTGGAATCACGTTAGCAGAGAAAACCTTTTATCGGAATATCAGTCCAGATTCAGGAAACAGCGCTACTACTCACATACGGGACCTTTGGAACCTATTGTCATGATTTACAAAACAGAAACCTTCTCATGATGTTAGTGAATCATTCTGACTAAAAACCAGCACCCTAGTTGTCCTATTAAGCGCGTGATCGTGACAAGAACAATATAGGCAAATCATATTTTTTCAAGACTTTTTTACTTCTTCGTTCAATTCTCGGGACCTAATTAACCACTTTGAACGATTTTGAAAAGCAAACTTCTCAAGATAATAGTGAATCATTTTTAATGCAAACTAGCAACCTAGCTGACCGATTGAAGTTGTAATGGTGATTTCCACAGGCGGACAGACGGACAGACCGATAGACGGACATCGCTATATCAACACCGCTTGTTATAAGGATCACAAATATATATATATTTTATGGGGTCCAGATTCTTTTTTTAATTATTACAAGCTGCACACGGAAGTGGAAGGTATAAAAAAAATCTAAAACAAAAAAGTGAAATTGCTTTAATATTTGCATCTCGTCAGATTTTGGAAAAAAATGAGTATATATTATAAAAAAAAAACAAGCAGCAACAATCCTCTTGTGCTCTCTGACCTTATTTTCTTAAAAACTTTGTGAAAATATTTGGAGTTTAAATGTTCTTTCGAATAAAGTTATACACATATCGAACGAAAAAAATATAATTAATAATAAAAAGTAATATGGAGAAAAATTAAGACGTTTGCAAGGAATTCTCAGACCTTTTATCACCTATTTAAATAATAAAAAATAAATAACATTTCCTTATTTAAAATTTTTCGTCCTGAAAAATTAACACATAAAATTGATTTCATTTTTAGGTTTTATCCTCTTCCATTTGTTATCCATATTAACATAAACTGGTGGGTAAAAATAAGAAAATAAATTTTTATGATTATATCTTTAGAACTTTGAAGTCCTTTAAACGAGGAAGAAATCAGAACACGAAAAACTGAGAAATCAGTTTTACTATATATGAACTTTATTTTCATGTATATTTGGCCCCCATTCAATTTTTTTCAATCTCTCTAACTATTTTGTTTATGAATAGAAAAAATTTTTTAAAGCCAAAGCTTCATAAAATAAAAGCGATTGCTGTTCACAAAAAGAGTTGCCATATCTCAAAAAACAAAATGAATTGCCACATCAGATTATATGTATTTTTTTAAACATCTGTAACTTTCTTGTTTATGAATAAAAGTAAATATTTTTAAAGCAAAAGTTTCATAAATTTAAAGCGGCATTATTTTTGTTTAAAAATAATTTTCATGTGGGCAGGTAGGAACAGTGATTGTCGCAGTCCCGAAAAATGGCATGCACTATGTTACGATCGGACTATAAATGGCGGCACAGTGTGCCAAAAACAAAAATTGCGGTATACAAGGGGCGTGGCAAAGAAATAAACAAATTATGGAATTGCCTTCAACTAATCTCTAATCATATGGGGTGATTGGCTCAACTTTTGTTTTTGTATGGGGACCTAACCACCTTTCTGTACAATGAGAGTGAATATAAAATTGATTGCATTTACTTTGATTTCTCCAACATGATCCCATGTTTATTATTGGTAGTCATGTTTATTATTTTCTAGGCAACCAATTTTGATATCAAATCAAATCAAACCCAGATCGAATTAATATATTATACCATACAATCGAGTTCTTGTTACAAAAAATAAAAGACAATAGCATGACGAATGCTTAATACATTTATTTATTTCTTAGAAAATTGAAAATATAAAATTTCAAATACAAATACAATCAGTGCTGCAGATAAGCCAGTTGCAAGTATCAATAAAGGACAGATGAAAAAATCAAAAGTAATTAAACGGTAATCAGCGGCTTCGAAGAAGAAATGAAGTTCACCACTTAGAATACCATCCCAATTACTATCTTTAACAAATTTCGATATTAAGCCAGAAGACGCCAAATTACGTAAGTAATGGTTTAAAAGTTTTATATACGGTAAATGATGGCGCGTCAAAAAGTTTATTTGTAATGTATAAACAATCTTATCGATTTCATCAAACAGGGGAGTTTTCAAATATCGTTGCTGAAATAGATAGAAATGCAATTTATCCTCCAAGACGAGATACAAATATGAAGTATTTAAATTCAATTGCATTGTTTGGAGAAATTTGGCATTAGCTATTCTTTGGCGATCCAATAAAACCGAAGGTAGTCCATTGATCTTTGCCAGAAAATCAAATTGTGGCTTATGTAAAAGTAACGGCAATTGTATGTCCCTTAAATCTTCAAACTCTTCGATCTTTTTATCATAAACATTTGTAACCAATATACTGGATAATTTGGCCAAATAAAAACTAATCATTATAAAACCATAAGCTACAATCATTACAAAAGTACTTTTCTCTCGCCATGTACGTATCTTAAACTGTGTTTGACATTGAAAAAAAATCAAACTTATGACATATAACCCCGATTTGGAAAATTTTTGTAAGAAACTTGCATCTCTTTCATTGTAATAGACCAGAGTTACTAATAGAGTTACTAGAAATAATGAAACTGCATACACTACATGGACAGATATCGAAAAAGGTAGAAACAAATATTTCGATTTGGCCACTGGTTTTGGATGTGGCACTATAATGAAACCCGGAGCATTCCATAATACATCAGTGCGAGCTATTTCGGTATAGAAAGGGGCGAAAAAGGGTAAAACATCATATGCCTTATTTTGTAAGTCTTCATAGAGCTGGCTCAAATTGAAGCTATCGTAGTCATTCGGATATTCGGTAAACTGAAAGTTATAGTGATCCAAGAAAGATTTCATAATTTTATATAAATATCCGGTATAGATTGCTTTGCCATGACGATCGATATAGCGATAACAGCGAGGAGGATTTGAGATTATTGGAAATGTCAAAAGAGATTTCTTAAAATCGGCTCTAGTGTTTTTCTTAAAATATTGCTGTATATCAAACAATCTGGCTAGATTTATTTGGGGACCTGGTTCGTATGTATATAAACTGCCATTAACATAAAATATTACATTTAAATATCCCGAATTCCAACAGTGGTTAGATAATTTCATCAAATCATCGAAATTGGCTTGATTATATACCCATAATATATATGTAAAATGTATATTTCTTAAAGTATGTTCAACAGTAATTTCCACTTGCGCCAGATCATCATTCACAAACGCCACCGTGATTATGTTATGATAGAATAATTTATAGATTTCAGTTTGATTTTCAGTTCTTCGGCTTATTAATAACTTTGGTATTTGTATTGCTTTCAGAAGATCTTCAATGGCATCTGATATTTCAATGGTTATAATTGCATTCCACTTTATTGCCAGTTTATAATTTAATTCGTTTATGACACTTTTTAATTGATGCTGGTTTTCAGATGGGAATGCATTTCCATCTGAAATCAATCCAATCATTAGTAAAGTACTTAAAGTTAATAGTTTCATTTTATATGTTGTTCACTCAACAGAAGTCCGTCCTGTTTGTTTGGTAGCCGTTTTATTAGTAATCGTTTTTCATTGTTTTGAGTTGACTAAAACTGTTGGTTTTAGTTTTTGAATGCAAACTAAATGCAATATACTTAATATGTGGCAACACTTATGCTCAAATTTATTAATTCTTGCATATATGATTTTGATGAATTTATTAATTCTTGCATATATGATTTTGATGAATTTAAAATGAATAACTGACGGTAAATAATTGTAACTGATGTAATTCAATATTAACCCTATGCGATATGAAATAACGGCATTGTGTCTCTATTATTAAAACGGAGTTTTTATACCCTATACCACTATGTGGTTTGGGTATAATGACTTTGTGCTGCTGTTTGTAACAACCAAAAATATTTGACCTAGACCCATCTTTAATTATACCGATCGAATCAGAATCACTTTCTGAGTTGATTTAACAATGTCCGTCCGTCCGTCCGTCCGTCCGTCCGTCTGTGTGTCCATGTAAAGCTTTTAATCAAACTGCAGGTCGCAAATATGAATGTATTTTGATGAAATTTGGTACATAAGCTTTTATCTGCCATGGGATGAACGCTATTGAAATTGGTGAGAATCGGTCCATGTTCAGACCTAGCCCCCATACAAATTACCCATATGAAATCGACATAAATTGCCATAAGATCCAAATTGTCATATAGATCTTACTCAAATTGGGTTTGTATGCGTTCATTACATCCATTAATGGGTAGTCCAAAAATGATCCCTTTGACCCCATATAGAGCTTCTTCGCGATCTTCACTTAAATCTATTAAAAAACAAAAATATTGCATTGATTCTTCTCAAATTTTGTTTGTATATAGTTTTGCAAAATACAAGAGACTTTACCAAACATGATCAGGATCGGTCCATTTTTGGACCAAGTCCCTATATAGATATAGCATCCGATATGAACTTTTTCATATCTGCAGCCAAAAAAATTAATAAAAATCCCACTCAAATTTGGTTTTTGCTTATTTTCTATGTCCAGTTAGTTGGGCCTAAGAGATAGGGTCTCTAAACGCATGGTATAGGGTATCGTATAGTCGGTCTAGACCGACTATAATTTTCTTACTTGTTATTTATTTCATTTATTTATTCGATTCAGATTTCATTGACACATGCGTTTCTTAACTAAAGGGTTAAACAATATGAACTCCAAGCTAACGCTCCAACTAAAAATCCAACTAATAGTTAAGCAAACATTCGAACGAAAGGACATTCTTTAACTCTTAAAATGTTTAGCAAAATTTTATTATTACTGGTACTAGTTTCGGGTGGCAAACAATGTTTGGCTGATACTAATTTAATTAACCTAATTAACGATTTAAATGAAAATCTTCATATTGATTGGAATATAATAATAACCAGGTCATTAGCAAGTCAAGAAATCGAAGAATTTTTAAAAAATATAAATAAATCAATAATCTTAATAACACCGTTGCAAAGGGAAGAGAAGCAAAACGCTGCAGAAAAAAAATTGTTTGCGTTTATATTCGCGAGCAATAAGCAGATAATTGCACCAAAGATATATCACAATTGATTATTTTATCCCAGGAGCACTGAAGGGTTAAATAAATAAAAATTAACCGAACTACTTTTCTCAAATTCTAGATAGTGGTTTCATCAAATTTAATAGAAAAACTCGTTTTCGGTAATCTTTATTTAAAAATATTTTAAAATCCAAAGCTGGCCTTGGCAAATAATGGGTTAACGTTCTCGGATTTATCCCAAATGTTAGGAATGGAAGTTCTACACATTTCGTAATTTTATTCTAAGCTTCGCATTTAAAAATTCAATATCACTTACAAAATATTTGAATTTTTTGAATAAATTGTCTTATTTTAGTCTGGGGTCATATGTGACCCCAATTACAAAAGGTTTAATGGGGTTATATTATTTTTTTCCGAAACCCTAGGCTATTAGGATAAAACATAATATTTAAAAGTAGAAAAGTGATGAATTTTTGATACAAAGTATTTAGAAAAAGTACATTTAGAGAATATTTTACAAAATCCCATTTTTCTCGAAATCCGCAAAAATAAAATCCTTGCCAAAAAAAGTCTGGCAGAGCGATTTACCTAAAAATGCAAACAGTTAATCTCTGACATGTATTTATTAAAACCTTAAGGTGCCAGATCTATTTTTTAAAATTTTGTTTAAGAAAATTTTTTAAAACTTGAAAATGGAGTTTTAAAAATTTTATCGAAAAAATTCCCATTTTCGGTTTAAATGCGCAATATATTAACAGCGCGGTAATGAAACAATACCTCACATCTGATTACTTATAAGTATAGAGATAAAAAAATTATGGGTTTAACCAATTTCTCAAAGTTGAAAAATGTTAACAAATTTCTTGCCCTAGTTTTTTTTTTTTTTGGTACAAAAGTGTTCTGCGGCATTTGTTATTTCTTGGCGAATTTTTATGCGATTTTGAATTTTAGAGCTCTTTAAAAAGCTAATTTAATACTTGTCGGAAAAATTAATCTATAGAACGAAATTTTCGTAAAATCTGAAAAAAGTCATATTTTCCTCATATAAACACACTTAAAATTTTCAATGGATTTCCGGAACGACTTTTCTTTAACCGATTGTCCCCAAACTTCACATTTATTAGTTTTGTATAGAAAAGAAACAAACTGGGCCCCGCCTCTCCCAAAATCGTATTTTGAAATGTTTCCATATAACGTACTACTACTACCACTACTCACGCAGACTGATGCTGGATATGCTACATATTATTGACGTACCTAATGAAAAAAGAATTAACTACAAAGCAGTTATTGATAACAGCGCTAACGCATATAGAGATTTGATAAGACATAAGTAGTTGACAATAAGCAAGTAAAGCGCATCGACGCGAAATTTTGTCGCGCTTTATGTGAAAATAAGACAAATCAAACAAAAATAAAAAAAAAACAAATTTATAAAACGACCTGCAGCCTGTTTAAATTTACCCTTTTGAATGCTAAATACGTGGTCGCTTGAACGCCGAAATTATCAAATCAAAATTATTTTATCTTGAACTCTGCGCTTCGTTGAATTTTCTCCGTATTCATCAGGAGTTTACAATTTTTTATTAATTTGACTAATTTATTTTACACTTTCAGGGTTATTATCATTTAATAAATTTAAAACTAAAAAAACTGGACATCACGATACAAATTTAATATTATTTTGATTATGATTATTCAAATCAAACTAAAAACATAAAAGAACAAATAAAAAAAGTAAAGCCGGTCTGGACTCACTTATACGAAACCCTATACCATGCGCTTAAAGACCCTATCTCTTAGGCCCAACTAATTGGATATATAAAATAAGCAAAAACTAAATTTGAGTAGCATTCTTATTAATTTTTGTTGCCTTTGAATATGAAAAAGTCCCCATTGGATGCTATATCTATATGGGAACTAGGTCAAAAAATGGACCGATCCTGCCCATAATTGAAAAGGTCACATATTTTTTGCAAAAACATATACAAACCAAATATGACAAAAATCTGTGCAATACTTTTGTTTTTTGATAAATTTAAGTGAAGATGGGGAAGCAGCTTTATATGGCGCTATGACTAAGAATTGTCTTATACGGTTTATTTTTGGACTACTGAGTAGTGGGTGTAATAAACACACACAAACCCAATTTGATCGAGATCTATATAATAATTTGGATTATATGGAAATTTAAGTCGATAATAAGTGTCATTTCTATGGGGACTATGTCTGAGCATGCACCGATTTTCGATAGCGTTCATGCTATGGCTGGTAGAAGCTTACATACCAAATTTCATCAAAATATTTTCAAATTTCCGACCTGTACTTTGATTACAAGGTTTACATGGACACACAGACGGACAGACGGTTGGACGACGAACATCGCTAAATCGACTCAGAAAGTGATTCTGAGTTAGTCGGTATAATAAAAGTTCGGTCGAGGTCAAATATTTTTGGTAGTTACAAACATCAGCACAATATCATTATACCCTGTCCACATAGTGGTACAGGATACATATCGTCACCTTAAAGACCAAACAACCTATCAGCAAAAATTTCAAAATTGAGTTTTTTATTTAATATTCCCTATATCATAACGCATATGCATGCAAAATTTTGAACGCCTAATAGTACATATAACCTAGCTATTACCAAATTAAGAATATATAATTTTCGTTTCAATATTGCAAATAGTTCCAATTTTATAAAGTTTTTTCTCTCTCCTGTAAACTTTTGAAAACTGATAGGTTTTTATACCCTATACCACTATGTGGTTTGGGTATAATGACTTTGTGCTGCTGTTTGTAACAACCAAAAATATTTGACCTACACCCATCTTTAATTATACCGATCGAATCAGAATCACTATCTGATTCGATTTAACGATGTCCGTCCGTCCGTCCGTCCGTCCGTCTGTGTGTCCATGTAAAGCTTGTAATCAAACTGCAGGTCGCAAATATGAATATGTTTTGACGAAATTTGGCATTTCATCTTCTATCGACCATGGGATGAACGGTATTGAAATTGGTGAGAATCGGTCCATGTTCAGACCTAGCCCCCATACAAATGACCCCTATGAAATCAACATATATTGCCATAACATCCAAATTATCATACAAATCTTAGTCAAATTGGGTTTGTATGTATATATTACATCCATTAATCAGTAGTCCAAAAATGATCCCTATTGGACAACTCTTAGTCAGAGGCCCCATATAGAGCTGCTTCCCGATCTTCACTTAAATCTATGAAAAAACAAAAATATTGCACAGATTCTTCTCAAATTTTGTTTGTATATATTTTTGCAAAATACAAGAGACATTTTTAGGCCTAGTCCCCATATAGATATAGCATCCGATATGAACTTTTTCGTATCTGCAGCCGAAAAAATTAATAAAAATCCCACTCAAATTTGGTTTATGCTTATTTTCTATTTCCAGTTAGTTGGGCCTGAGAGATAGGGTCTCTAAACGCATGGTATAGGGTATCGTATAGTCGGTCTAGACCGACTATAATTTTCTTACTTGTTTGGTCTTGAAGGTGACGAAATATAATCATAGGTTTGAATTCATTGATTACTATCACGAATTGATTTATCGGAACGAAATGCTTTTTTAAAATAGTTCTGTGAAATGCAAATTATTTCATATTCTTGTGAGCCTCAAATAAATAAATATTTTATTTTTATTTTAATTAAAAACAGAAAAAGACAATTCATGTAACAAAAAGAAATTAAAGCTAATTTAAAATTTAAATTGAGATCATGTTTACATAATAAAAAAAAATCTAAAACAAAAAGTGAACTTGCTTTAATTTTTCAAAAAAAAAAAAAAAAGCAGCAACAATCCTTTTATGATCTTGACCTTATTTTCCCAAAAACTTGGCGTTGTGGAAATATTTGGAATTTAAATTTCTCTAGAATAAAGTTATGAAAATAGAGAACGTAAAAAATATAATAAAGAATAAAGTGTAATGTGGAGAAGAATTAAGATATTAGCAAAGAATATCTTTTATCACCGATTGAAAGAATAAAAAATAAATAACACCTTTAAAGGAGCTAATTTACAATTTTTCACCCTGAAAATCTAAAAAATAAAATTGATTTCATTTTTAGAGACTATCCTCTTTCAGTTGATACCCATATTAATACAAACTGATGGGTAAAAATATTGAAATAAATTTTTACGATTATATCCTTAAAACTTTGAAGTCCTTTACAAAAGATAAAAGATCAGGACATGAACAACTGAAAACGCAGTTTTACTATTTATGAACTTTTTTATGTGTATATGGCACATATTAATTTTTTTTTCAATCTCTGGAAGTTTTTTTGTATATGAATAGAAATAAATTCTTTTAAAGTTGCCATATCTCAAAAAACAAATTGAGCTGCCACATCAACAGGCGCGTTGCCATATCTCAAAAAACAGACTGGGTTTCCACATCAACAGGGCGATTCAGTAACTTCATTTGACAATAATCGATCGTTAAAAAAAAGAAAACAACAAAATTATCGATTTTGGTAATTAGTAACTTTCTTTAACGATAATCGAATCGTTTAATATAGTCAACAACAAAATTAACCATTTTGATTTTCACTAACATTTTTAAACGATGTTACCTATAGTTAAAGGCAGCTGTTGTTATCTAAACGACAACAATTTTTGTGTTGTATATTTAATCGATAAAAAGTTAAAATTTTACGTTGAAAAGTCGTTTGAATATTTGGCCTATTTGCATTTTGGTAACCCAATATGCACCATTCTCGACAGTAAAACGTGTCCAAGAAAAACAAATATTTTTACATAAATAAAAATCATAATACGAGTATAATGAAAATATTTCTGCTTTTATTATACATATAAACCTTCGATAAAAAAAAATTTTAAATAGCATATTCAATTCATTATTTTATTTTCAAATACATAAATAACAAATAAAAAAAATAATAATATGATAAAAAAAATTATACATACATATTCTAAAAGAATAAAAATATAATTCAGTGTTTCAGGCGTACTTGAGTATCACCGCATTTCCAAAATGAATTCTTCAACTCCATCTTCAAGACGCAGTTGAGCTCCTAATAAGGGAAACAGTTATAACCAACGCATTTAGGAAAATTCACTTCACTACAAACAACTTACGTCATCCATTGGCACTTTTTTGACAACTGATTCGTAACCATCGATGTAGTCGCTCCCAATTATGACAATCACACGTCTTTCTAGTGCCGCGATTGGCTTCTGACTTATCGGCTTCTCCAAGTCAGTGCTTGCTGCCTTTTCCTTTTGTATACAAACAATTTAGTAACACGTCTTATATCAAAACAATGTTTACGTAACGTGTGCCATTGATCAACAGACTTCATTGCTCCGCCAAGGCTTTTCATCAGTCCCGCCAATTTGGTCCACTTCTTATAACATTCGACTTTTCCATGGAGATTTTGGAATTTACTTTCCGCTAGTCCAGTTTTTTCTAGCATAAAAATAACCATTTGGGTGAGTTGTTCCGCTGCGGCGCGACTTCACTTAGCAGCAGTGTTAGTTGTCATCCTAAAAAAAATGTATAAGAAATTGTTAACAGTAATACATAAAAATTTTACTTAACTTACCTTGCGCAACAATGAATAAAATCAACCTGTAAAACATGAGTTGATTTGTTTTGATTTTCTATTCTTCTTTGTGTTTTTCGTTTATTTTTGCAAAGGTGCCACTGATTTTAATTTTAATAAATATAAAAATGGACTTGTCGACCATCGTTATGGTGTACTTAGTAAATCAGTTAATCTTAGTGCAAATAACAACAGCTGTTGATATACTTTGCGATTGTGGGATTGTTAAAATTTACAGAATCGCACTACAGATCTTTTTACTTTTCGCATTTTTTGAACATCTGTAACTTTCTTGTTTACACACAAAAAACAGATTCATTGTGGCTACCGAATTTATTACCAACCGAATTACGATAATGCTAATAACCGATTTTCGGGTTCACGATGATTACAATTCTATTGCCTTAACAGTAAATATTTTATCATAATAGAAAATTAGCAGATGATATTAAATTTCTGTTAATATAATCGAAAATACAATTGTTCCAATTTAGAGCAATTCGGTTGGCAAATGTTTTTTCTGTGTGTATGAATAAAAGCAAAAGTTTCAAGACTTTCAAGCGGCTTTATTTTTATTTAAAAATAATTTGCATTTGGGTGGGTAGGAACAGAGATTGTCACAGTCACGAACAACGGCATACAATATGTTATGATCGGACTATAAATGGCGGCACAGTGTGCACCAAAATAAAAGGGCAGTATACAGGGGCGTGGCAAAAAATAAAAAAAAATTATGGAATCGTCTTCAACTTATTTTTAATCCTAGGGAGTAACGGGCTCAACTTTTGTTTTTTTATGGGGACCAAACAATCTTTGTGTATAATTAGAGTGAATACAAAACTGATTGCATTTTCTTTCATACCACGGCGCTGAGCAAGAATTCTCCAAAAAATTTGGGCGTAAGTTCACGATGAACAAATACCCCAAATTTAAACAAGCAAGAAATTATAGTCGAGCTAGACCGACTGTACGATACCCTATACCATGGTTTAGACATCCTATCTCTTCGGTCGAACAAATTCTATATCGAAAATAAGCACAAACCAAATTTGATTGGTATAATTATTAATTTTTTTGGCTGCAGATGTGAAAAAGTTTATATCGGATGCTATATTTATATGGGGACTAGGTCGAAATGTGGACCGATCCTGGCCATATTTGGTAAAGTCAGTTATATATTGAAAAAAAAAAAAAAAATACACAAACCTAATTTGAGAAAAATCTGTGCAATATTTTTGTTTTTTGATAGATTAAAGTGAAGATCGGGAAGCAGCTCTATATGTGTCCTTTGATTAAGAATTGTTCTACAAGGACTATTTTTGAAATACTGATTAACGGATATAATAAAGATATACAAACCCAATTTGACTGAGATCTATGTGATAACTTGGATCTTATGGCAATTTATATCGATTTCATAGGGGTCATTTGTATGGGGACTAGGTTTGAACATGGACCGAATTTCACCAATTTCAACATCGTTCATCCCATGGCCGATAAAAGCTTATATACCAAATTTCATTAAAATATATTCATATTTGCGACCTGTAGTTTATTACAAGTTTTACATGGACACACAGACGGACGGACGGACGGACGGACGGCGGACATCGCTAAATCGACTCAGAAAGTGATTCTGAGTCGATCGGTAAAATTAATTAATGGGTCTAGTTCAAATATTTTTGGTAGTTACAAACAGCAGCACAAAGTCATTATACCCAAACCACATTGGTATAGGGTATAAAAAAGGTCCCCAAAAGAAATGAACAAATATCCTAATTTAAAAAAAAAAAAAATAATAATAAAAAATGAACTTACACCCCATATTCATTCTTCACAATTTTCACATATCGCACCTGTACCTCTAAAGTGAGTCAACTCAAAATTTTTCAATTTTCACTTTTTGCAAGAAAGCGATACAAAGTGGTCATATCTATCCACTGTAAAAATATTACATCGGTGTTTCCAGTCTTTCGCAAAAAAAAATACATGATGTAATCCTCTTTGTGTTCTAAGATTAGCTGCTTTAGAATCCACTAAAAAGACATATTTTGAGTTGCACCCAAAAAACTTGTTATTTTTGATGATCACTGAAAAAATCGCAAAAACAACTACTGTTGTATACTTATTATTCGCAATTCTTTTCAATGAAACAACCGTTTTAAAATTTTATAGTAAATTTAAAAAAAAAACCGTTTTTGCCTCTAATGAAAATTTGTAAATTTTGAGTTGACTCACTTTAGAGGTACAGGTGCGATATATTTTATTTAATGAATTTTCGTAATATATTCATTTAAGTAAAAATTTTACATACGGCTAGCAATAGTTGTCCTGCAATAAACGCATTTAAAATCTGTATTCTTTTCCAATAGCGTCATTTCCATGCTTTATCTCACAATCACATAAAATATCGTGCAATGTTTGCACGGTAAAAAGTAATAACACACGATTGCATTATTAGCATTTTACGTACTCTTATCCATCAAAATGGGACAATATCGGAATGTTCTGAGAAAAATGTATGTTGGCGAATAAAATAAATTGACAACTGCGCGGCAGCATGGGTGTGGCTGCCAAAAGCGCGGATGCGGAGCGCGGACGCGACTCGCTCTCGGAACATAGCTCAAAACTTTTATCTACGTATGTGCAATAATTAGCTGTGGATCCAAATAGGCCACACATATACTAAAGCAACCTTGCGGCATAGTTTTAAACGTCGCATCTATCAAACTTTTTTGCGTTCAGCAGGTTAAAAATTTTTTTATTTTTGAAACTTCTATAAATCTGACGCCATCACTGCCCAATGATGTTCACTTATTGAATGAAGTAATTCGAATTTAAAAGTTCTGATTCCTTTAATTTACAAACGATTCGTTGCTTGTTTTTGACATTTACAAAATAAACTACAAAAAAAGCTAAATCGGTTTCGCAGCTTATTTTTGAAGAATTTTTGCTCTTGCGTCTTAAAAAAAAAAGAATTTAGTCCCCAAACTTTCAAATAATCTAACCCATAAAGACAATGTTTTTATTAAAACTCTTTCTTAACTGTACCTCTAAAGTGAGTCAACTCAAAATTTACAAATTTTCAGTAGAGGCAAAAAACGGTTTTTTTTAATATATACTATAAAATTGAAAAACAGTTGTTTCATTGTAAGGAATTGCGAATAATAACAGTAGTGGTTTTTGCTATTTTCAGTGATCATCAAAAATAAAAATTTTTTGGGTGCATCTCAAAATAAGTCTTTTTAGTGGATTCTAAAGAAGCTACTCTTATAACACAAAGAAGGTTACAACTGTATTTTTTTACGAAAGACTAGAAAAATCGATGCAAGATTTTTACAGTGGATAGATATGACCACTGTGTACCGTTTTATTATAAAAAGTAAAAATTTAAAATTTTTGAGTTGACTCATTCTAGAGGTACAGGTGCGATATGTGTTTTGAATCTCTCCGTGACTGTGCGTGACTTTACGTGACTATTTTAAAATTAAGCTTTGGTCACAACAAGTCTATGGACCAAGTTTCAGATTAATTTGAAGAGCGGAAATGGGGATTAAATCACCTCATGACTGTGCGTTATTATGCGCGACTGTGTGTGACTGTCTATAAATTAATCTTTGGCCACAACAAGTATATGGACAAAGCTTGAGATCGATCGGATGAGGGGAAGTGAGGATTTAATCTCTCCGTGAATGTGCGTGACTATGCGTGACTGTACGTGACTGCCCCAAAATTAATCTGTAGCCACAACAAGACTATGAGTCAAGTTTTAAATCAATTGGATAAGTGGAATGGCGTTGGCCGACGCACAGTGGCGCTATTTGAGTTTTTTCGTTGCAAAAATCATATCTTTTGAACCGAATACCATAACTGAACAGTTTAAACAGCATATGATAGACAACTGTACAGCCTATGAAATGAGCGTTTGGAAAGGGTGCTGCGCTTTGTAGGGGCCTACTTACGGGTTATAAAATTTAAAATTTGTAAAAAAATCAATTTTATGGTAACTAAAAAAATTATTTTTACATTTTTCGATTGTTTTTATTTTTTTTTCTTTAGGGTTTTATGTTTTAAATTATTACCCAACAAATTAAAAAAAAATTACTTCTTTTTTAAATTTATTTTACAATTTTCTGTAAAATATGCATCACAATTCGTAAGAGAAGGTATATCTAAAAGACTAATCATTTCTAAACTATAATTATTTTCTAACTCTATTCGTGACTTCACATGCCGCAGGGAAGAAATAAGTGGATCGGAAGATGCAGCCAACATGTTGAAGAGGTCCTCATTTTGCCTTACCCTTGATGCTTTGAATGTGTTCTGCAATCTATATTTTTTATAAAATTTGTTAAGAGACTCCTGTGCTTCTTCAGAAAGCTCTCCAATTGGCAAAAACTGATACTCAATTATATCTTTGCCATGCGCCAATATTTTATGGACGGTCGGGGTCAACTTCTTCTGTGGATACATTTCTGCTAAAAGAGATGCAGTTTTCGATGCATATTCTCCATATTTTGTAGAATTGACATTTTCTTTGCAGTTTAAAACATTCAAGATCGTTCCCAATCTTTTCACGATTTTATTGTCAATTCCAGTGATTCTAGTTACTGCCTCATCATTTTCAAAAAATCTCCTAGAAGTGTTTCCATCGTTTGAGTTACCGTATCCGTGCTTGGGACAGTCTACTTTTAGTCCAACTTCTTTAAAAAAAAGCATCCTGTATTTGCTTCTTTCTGATCTTTTCCTTATCCTTTATTGATGTATTTTCATCGAAGTTTTCCTCCTCTTGTGGTAGGGTGTACGCCAGTTTTAGCAAGAACTCCATACACCTTATCCTTGCGTGCAATGGTGATACTCCATATTCGTAATTCTCCTCGTTTGTAGAATCGTTTAAATTACCAAAGTTCTTCTGACTCTTTTTGCAAATCGGGCACCACAATATTGAGGTTGTTCCTGTCGGTTCGTTTACGACTTTTCCGTCAACCATTGTCAGGTAGAACTCGTAATTGCATTCAATATATTTTCCTTCTCCAATTTGCAGCTTTGTAGGCTTAATCTTGCTTATTTGTTCTTCAAAGTCCTTCACCGTGGTCCTTATGAGTTCTGCCGATTCCCTTGCAAACTGAAACATTATTGGTTGGCAATAATGCACTGATGACGGACGTGGATTTTTTCAGTGTAGGTAAACATCAGATTTTAGCCGCAAAGGAACAACAGGTGCCATAAACATATTTCCGTCCGATATTGTAGCGTCATCGGAAGATATCATTTGCTTATAAACGCTTTGTCCGGATGATCCATCGCAGCCCCATTTGCTGATCAATGTCAGTTTCTCAGGAAGAATTTTCGCCTCATTTTCAGGAAGACTCTCCAACAACCGTTTTGCTGTATGGCCCATGAGATCCTGCAGATTGGCTTTTACAGAGACTTCCGTAAACTCCGTATGCAGTGGTCGTGAATTTATTTTGGCTTGCGTAATATTCTTGTATCCTGGTAAAACGTCAACCCCGTGTCGCATCAAGGATGCCCGTAGTATCTTATATTTTTCTTTGGAAAGTTCTAAGTCCATAAACAAGGCCAAGGCTTCTTCGGAACCATACTTTTTAATGTGTGTGTTTGTGGGCGTGGGAATGCTTTCCTTAATCCTTTTTAGTCGCAGTGGGCTTGCATCAGCAACAGATTTTGTAATCTGCGACCTAACTCTTTCACTATCCTTTGTATATTTAATAGACAGCGTGTCCGATAAATGCTTCGTGGTCAAGTCATTGGTGGCATCGGCCAGTTTCTTCTTTCTTGTGAAAATTGAACACTCCTCAATACTTTTTTTTGGCCTTCCTTTTGCTCCTCTGGTTGATGTGGTGGGTTTATATACTGCCAATATATCCAGGATGGTGTCTTCATTAAGCCAGTCCTCGTATTTGGAGTTGAAGTTCTGAATGGTTCGATTAGATTTCACCCATTTTGCCTTAATATTTGCATATATCAGATAAAAATTATTTTTTATAATTTCGCTTCTCTCAATATTTCCGTATAAGCTATCATGTTCTTCTAAAGCAGCTTCCGTGAAAAACTTTGGTGTGGTTGACCTTCTAAACAGTTCAAATAGTTTTAAATTGTTTAACGCCAAGGTTTCAGTACTTGTTGCGCCAACTTTCAGTCGTAGACTAATCCAGGCATTATGCTTATTTTGCAATATATAGGCTTATGCTACCATGCCTAAAAATTTACCTGTTCCCTGCATACATATGGATTTAGGCTGAACTATGCAATTTTGATATTGCTCGTGTCTAAATAAGATTTCTACCTGGAGGGACCATAAGTCAATATTGATCTTGACCGTTTGTACTCCAAAGTAATTTTTAAGTGAGGTGCATACCTGCGAATTTCAATGAGTAGAGTTTTTTGTGCATCCTGTGTCTGTAACAGAATATTGTGAGTAGAGTTTGCAGAGGCTCACAGGTAGACAACCGACTTAAAATGCAATTTTCAAACTACTGTCAGTCAAAACATGTAAGAGATGCACGCCATACAATTTCTGCAACCATGTCTTTTTATCCTTTTTTACCTCTAAAAGCCAAACGAGCACGTACGGGCAGATAAAACCTTTTAAATTATGTAAAGAAATAATCAAAGAACATGTTTTGCAAATATGGCAAATATAGAAAAATTTTGATTTTTTTATTTTCCGTCAAAATTGAAAAATAGCGAAAAAACTGACAGTTTTTAAATAGTGATTTACCAGGAGAAACACAAAGCAAACAGTTATTTTTTTTTATCATTATACATTTAATAAATACATCAATCAACACCAACAAAAAATAAGGCGATTCGTTATCTATTTTTCGTGATATTACAGCTGAAATCGCAACAAATTGACTAAAAATTGTGTGTTTTTTTTGAAAACCGAAAGTCGGTCACCTTTGAACGGTTATATCTTCTAAACTGAAAATGTGATATTATTAAGAGTAGCATATTTGAAATCGTTGAAAAGTTTCCTATAACATGGGTTTATTCAAAACTTCGTCGGCGCACATGAAAATTTTGATTTTTGCAACCTCGTTTGCTCTACGGGCGCCACTGTGCGACGACAGACTGACAGACAGACAAAGAGTATGAGTTAAAGGAAAAAGTTAAAAAAAAATTAACAAATACCCCAAAATATTTCAAATTCGGACAAAAAATGAATTTATTCCCCAAAAAACATACAAATTCGGGTATTTGTTCATCATGAAAAAATCCCTTAATTCCATACAAATTTTTGGGCGTAAATGCATTTTTTTCGGGGGATTTGTTCATTGGGGTCTAAATACTCAGCGATTCATCCTCCAACATGATCCCCTGTTTATCCTTGGTAGTCATGTTTACTATTTTCTAGGCAACAGCCTTTAGGATCCTATCAAACCAAATTCATTATGAATTTATATAAAAAAAAACCATATAACCCAATTCTTCTTACAAACAATAAAAGGCAATAGCATGAACAACGCTTAATACATTTATTTACTTCTTGAAAAATTTTAAATATAAAACTTCAAATACAAATAAAATCAGTGCTGCAGATAATCCAGTTACAAGTATCAATAAAGGACAGATGAAAAAATCGAAAGTAATTAAATGGTAATCAGCGGTTTCGAAAAAGAAATGAAGTTGACCACTTAGAATACCATCCCAATTACTATCTTTAACAAATTTCGATATTAAGCCAGAAGACGCCAAATTATATAAGTGATGGTTTAAAAGTTTTATATACGGTAAATCATGGCGCGTCATAAAGTTTACTGGTAAAAGAAAAAGAATCTTATCGACATCATCAAACAGAGGAGTTTTCAAATATTTTTGCTGAATTTGGTAGAAGCGTAATGAATCCTCCAAGGCCACATATAAATATGAAGTATTTAAACTTAATTGCATTGCTTGGATAAAATTTGGCTCAACTATTTTTACTCGGTCCGCTAAAACCGAAGGTAGTCCATTTACCTTTATCAAGAAATTATATGTAGTCTTACGTAAAATTAACTGCAACTGTGTGTCCTCTAAATCTTCAAACACTTCAATTCTTTTATCATATATATTTATAACCAACATACTGGACAATTTGGCCAAATAAAAACTAATCATTATAAAACCATAAGCTACAATCATAACAAAAGTACTTTTCTCTCGCCATGTCCGTATCTTAAACTGTGTTTGATATTGAAAAAAAGTCAGACTTATGACATATAACACTGACTTGGAAAAGTTTTGTAAAAAACTTCCATCACTTTTATTGTAATAGACCCGAGTTACTAATAGAGTTATTAGAAATAATGAAACTGCAAACACTACATGCACAGATATCGAAAAGGGTAGAAACAAGTATTTCGATTTGGGTACTGGTTTTGGATATGGCACCATAACGAAACCCGCGGCATTCCATAAAACATCAGTGCGAGCTATATCAGCATAGGCAGGGGCAAAAACGGGTAAAATATCAAATGCCTTATTTTGTAAATCTTCAAAGAGCTGGTTTAACTTGAAACTATCGTAGTCATTCGGATACTCGGTAAACTGAAAGTTATAATGATCCATGAAAGTTTTCATAATTTTATATAAATATCCGGTGTAGATCATTTTGCCATGACGATCGATATAGCGAAAACAGCGAGGGGGAAATGAGACTATTGGAAATGTTAAAGGATATTTTTTAAAATCGACTCTAGCGTTCTCCTTAAAATATTGCTGTATATCAAACAATCTG
Organism: Cordilura impudica; assembly: GCA_963682025.1. Lineage (NCBI taxonomy): Eukaryota > Metazoa > Arthropoda > Insecta > Diptera > Scathophagidae > Cordilura > Cordilura impudica. Next base: position 125,508,330 of record OY821519.1, read on the forward strand.
GCTAGATTTATTTGGGGACCTGGTTCGTATGTATATAAACTGCCATTAACATAAAATATTACATTTAAATATCCCGAATTCCAGCAGTGGTTAGATAATTTCATCAGATCATCGAAATTGGCTTGATTATATACCCATAATATATATGTAAAATGTATATTTCTTAAAGTATGTTCAACAGTAATTTCCACTTGCGCCAGATCATCATTCACAAACGCCACCGTGATTATGTTATGATAGAATAATTTATAGATTTTAGTTTGATTTTCAGTTCTTCGGCTTATTAATAACTTTGGTATTTGTATTGCTTTCAGAAGATCTTCAACTTCGTTCGATATTTCGTTGGTTATAATTGCATTCCATTTTATTGCCAGTTTATAATTTAATTCATTTATAACACTTTTCAATTGATGTTGGTTTCCGGATGATATTGCATTCCCATTTGAAATAAATATAATTGTTTGTAAAATAATTAAAGTTAATAATTTCATATTTAAATTTTTCTTTTCAATCAACAGATGTCCTGTTTGTTTGGTAGCCGTTTTACTAATAATCGTTTTTGATTATTTGGAGTTGACTAAAACTGTAAGTTTTAATTTTTGAATGCGAATGAATGTGTACTAAAATTACTGTTATTATTGTAATATACGAGTATTAGAGAAATATTAGATAAGTGAAAAATATATAAAATGTTATTCGAACCTCTTTGATAATTTAGTGTGTTGTTTTTAATAAAATAAAAAATACAAACGTTAACGTTGCAACAAAAATAATTGTGCAAAGAGCAAAATTAAACTTTTAATATACATATTTGCAAATATCCTTTATAACTGATTGTTTACTATTTGGTCTCATCTTATGTTAATGATTAATCTTGAGTTGGTATAAATACCCGTACGGTCAATATTCTTTGAGTGTAAAACAAATTTTTTTTAAAAAAGTGCCACAAAGGATATGCAGGAATTTGCCCCTATGGAATTTGTATTGAAAACTGATAACAAACTTCATAAATTCATTAAATATCATATGAAGTGTCAGCTCAAATACGCTACTTCAATTCAATTTTTAATTCAAGATATGTATGTAACGTACGACTTAATATACTCAGTAGAAAATCTTTACTCAAATTTAAATTTTTATACAAAAATTGAAAGATGTATAGTTTTTCAATCTGTTATTAAGATTATGCGTCTTACAGGACATTCACACTACGATATTGTGAGGTGTTTTACCTCGTGTTTTGCAAAACAAAACACAGTAGTTCACACTTAATTTAGTGTGTTTAAGTTAAACATTTCAAAATTTAAACATTTAAATGTTTCAAAAATTAAAAACAATTCAAAAGTTGTAAAATTTTGAAAATGGATAAAAATAATCTCATTAAATTGGCGGTCAACTACTTAAATTATATTAATGATGAAATTTTCAATATAGATGCGTTAATTTCATTCTTGTATTGTATTTTGTATTGTATTTTTTCATTGTAATGTCACTTAAATAGTAATGTTAAAAAACAAGGATGCCAACTTGGCAAAAATGAGAAATATTGCACTGAACATGCGCAAAATTATATACAACTCATTTTTTCGTTTTTTGAGATGTTTATAGAATGTTCAGACAGAAATGACATAAATTAAATTTTTTTAATTTTTAGGATATCACTTAAATTTATGATAGTTATGATATCCAAACTATTTGCCTAAATCGTTAACAAACTATACTAACAAGGATGGTCTCAACGAGCACTAGCAGCTCGGCACGAATCTTTGATATACAGCCCTGTTCTTGAAACGTTATTTGAATAAGAGTGAATTTAAAATCACATGAAATTGAAATTTTGGGTTTCTTGAAACCACTTTTTTTTTATTTATTTAATGGAAACATATGTTTGAGTTAAGAACCATATGTTTGAGTTAAGAACATATGTTATCTAGAAACCGAGGTGCCATATGGTTCTTTAGTCAGTTTCAAAAAAAAACTTTTAAGTATTTTGTGCATGTTTCTTCTTAAGTTTATAGAAAAAGTATAAAGAAAAATATTTTCTTTTAAAATAACAACTTATTTGTTCATTTAATTATTTTTGTTCTTCAATTTCATTCAATTAAAAATGACTTTTCTATTTTTAACAAGTAAGAGTGTTAAATTCGGCTGTGCCGAATCTTTGATACCCTCCACCTCGGTTTGAGTATTGATAATAAATGTAAACAAAATATTGGAAAAAGTAAACAATTTGTTAAACTTAATACCAAATTATTTCAGAAAATTCTTTGGGTTGGTTTTCGTCTTTTCTATTATTTCGGATTTATTTCGGTGTTTGCTTTTTGGTCATCGTAGTTGCTGATCGGCATGCATTTAGGTTATATACTTATATGCATGCGTTTCCGGTTATATGACATAACTTCTCGTTTAATTTAGTTTTTGCTAATTAAATAGCTCGCCCTAACCTCCATTGCAAAGGTAATGGTTGTGTAGAGTGGCTATATGCATTAAATCGTGCTAATTGGAGATGGCTGTATAGCTTCTTTTAACTGGCCAAATATTTCTTCATTGTGGCCATATAGGTCGGATGGAGTAACAAAATAATAACCAAAAAAAAAAAAAGCTCTCTCAACTTTTTTTAAAATATTGCCATATTTTGAAAACATAGAGAATAAATTTATAATAATAAATAATCAAATTAGGGATGAAAAACGCAAAAAACGAAAAGTCCTAAACATTTTAAATAAAATAATTTAATGTTATCTTTATTTTCTGAAAAACTTAAAATTTTCATCCAAAAAAATTGTGAAAATTTATATATAAAAAATAACATTCTCGTAAAATTACGTTTACTTATGTAACAATTTTTATTTAGCAATTCTTAAATATCATTTGAGGTTTTCTTAAATTCATTGAATTTAAATTAATATCGACAAATCTGTTTTTCTATTTATTTAAATTGTAAAGGAGTGGCATCTCTGTCAAAATAAGCGAAAAACACAAAGAAGAATAGAAAAAAACAAATTACTTGGTGTTTGACAGGATGATTTTATGTTTATGTTTAATATATTTATTTTTTTTACTAATATTTCTGTTTATTTATTTGAAAATGAAATAATGAATTGAATATGCTATTTAATTTTTTTATTTATATAAAAAAGTTTTTTAATTAAAGCAAAATATTTTCACTATTTCATGATTTTTATTTATGTATGACGACATTTCAACCTAAAAATTTCAGTTTTTATCGATTGAATAAACAACACAAAAATGGTTGTCGTTTAGATAACAACAACAGCTGACTTTAACAATAGCGAATATCGTTTAAAAATTTTACTGATAATTTTGCAATTTTCTTTTTTTTTACGATTCGACTATCGTTAAAAGAAGTTACTGAATCGCGTTACTGAAAAGTTATTAATATCTCCTGAATGGCAATATTTTTTTTAAATGTAAAAATTTTTATATGTAAACATATTTCTAAATTTAAAATTATTATTTCCGACGTTTTGATATGGTTTTCTGAAATTCAATTAATATTTTCTAATTTATAATTGGAAATTTTATTTTCCGTTTTTATTATAATTGATATTTTCTTAAATTTGAATGGAAAATTTAAAAAGTGAAATTTTGTATTTATGTGAATAATAATGCTTTATTAATTATAAACAATTTTTAAAAATTAGATGTAATCGCATCGCAATCAGATATTTTATAGGTAAAGCAGAATAATAGTTATATAACTATGTAGAACTGTTTTGTAAGCAAAAAACTCATTGACGAACTCGGTAACTCTATTTTGTAAAGACAACAAAAAGTTAAAGGTGCTATTACATGATGTGTTTTTTACATATGTACTGTCAAATTTTCCCACAACAAAAGTTGTACACATCGTGTGATACATATGAAACATTGTTTATGTACAATACATGAGGAAAGTCACATTTACATTTTTCAATTAGAACAGGTTCTATTTTTGCATGACAAACATATGAAAATACAACACTGCTTGTGGCGAAAGAAAAACAGAGTAAATTATAAAGATTAATATTGAAAGAAAAATAAATTGTTCAATATTAATTAACAATTAAAAAATATATAACTTTTTTCACAATAAATTTTTGTAAATTCACAAATTAAATAAGCTGTTGTTTACATTCAGAGGTTATGTCATACGGAAATACATATGCACGTGTGATAGCAAAAATTATGAGTCGTATGTAAAAGACAATTTTGACAGACATGAGGATTTTCATATGGATAAAAAAATGACAGTACATATGTAAAAAACACATCATGTAATAGCACCTTTAATATGCCAAACTTATGTTCATATTTGTAAAAGAATAATGAAAAAACGTATGAAATAAAAGACCAGCCCGTGTATACTCTTAACATTGTTCTGTATGATATCTAGTTGAAAATATTAACATTCATGTTAAAATAGAAATAACTATTGCAAAGCTAATTAGAACAAACAAAAATTATGGCGCCATCTACTGTGGCATAGTCACGCTGAGCAAAATGAAGTGACACTCTGTTAATGCAAAAGAAATGTATTTTCCCCACAACAAAATACTGCAGAATTTTATGTAAATAAAATAACCGATTTATTTCTAACATGCAGTTACTATGAATATACATACATACATACATATATATAATATATGTATAATATTTGTATTATTTAATATGTGTATGTATGTATATTTAAATATTACACACAAAAAATACAACATCAAACGTTATTTTTGTGCTTTTCTCTTTAAATAAATTAATACATAAATTTTTTTGCTAAATTTACATTTGGGCAATTCACAACAGGTGTTGTATATTGTATGTTGTATTGAAATACACAATACAATCATTTGTTGTGAACACTCAGTTGTATTTTCATATTGTAAAACGCTTTCTTTAGTAATTTTCGATCCAACGAGGAAAGATCGCTTCGTCGCTTCTGCTATTTTGTATAAGAGAAAACACTTGTCAGTGTTTGCTTTTTGGTCGTGAGATATACCCTGGAGTTTTAGTTACGTACCTCTTGCATTTTAATTTATAATGAAAAAAAAAATTTTAAATGTTTTGGTTGGTACTGAAAGAGAAAATACATACTAAAAAAATATAAACATTAATTTTTATATAAATAAACTTATCGATGATTTGCGTTATTTGCATTATTTGCCATATTTTATTTTATAATTATTTATGCTGATAAAATTCTATGTATTTGTTTTTTCTTTTTCATAAAAACTGGCATTCACTTGGAACTGATATGTTATGATACAATATACAACATTTACTAAACATAGCAAATGAAGTTGGATCGTGTATCAGATTTTTCAGTGAAAATTACCAACAACAATTTTACACTATTGTAAAGTGATACACGATACAACGATACATTACCCACTGTGAATTGCCCAATTGTTTTTTTTATTAACAACTAGGTATTTTAGCATTATTTGCTTTAGATGTTGGTGAATTTTTACTCCCTTTATATTAACTCGTGTCTGCTTGTCGAAAAAATTTTGGATCGATTTTAACCACTTTCCCGTGACCCAATCGATCTGAAATTTTGCAGACAGGCTCGTGACAATGACAGAAATGATCTAACATATTTTTTTAGTGATGCCAAAACAATGGAAACTTTTAAATTTTTCTACCAGAGTTGATAAAAAAAAATGTACAAAGGGTTTGTTTTTGTTATATTATTACCATAACGACCACAAAAACAACAAGTCCAGCTATGAAAATAATGCAACATTTAGAATAACAACAAGAACAATATAGAAATATCATGTTTTTAATTTTTTTTTTTACTTTTTCAGAGATTTCCCTGGACCTGTTCCACCAATTTTAATTATTTTTGAAGTAGAAATCTTTCCATGAATTTGGTGAATCATTCCCTCTAAAAATGATCACTGTAGCTACACTATTGAGGGCGTGATCCTGACAAGAACAACATAGAAAATTATTTTTTTTCAAGACTTTTTTTAGTTCTTCATTCAAATCTCGGGGCCTAATCGACCGATTTGGACGATTTTAAATAGCAAACTTTTCAGGATGTTAATGAATCATTTTTTATGCCAACGAGCAACCTAGCTGCCCGATTGATGCCGTCATCGTGATTTCCACAGACGGGCAGACGGACAGACGGACAGACGGACATCGCTATATCAACTCCGGTTGTTATAAGGATCACAAATATATAAATTTTATGGGGTCCAAAATTTTTTTTCTAATTATTACAAACGGAATGACAAACTTATATATACCCTCTGCACACTGGAGTGGAGGGTATAAAAAGTTAGGCATCACCAAAAAAAATTTCGATATTCAAATAAATTGGATTTGACTGGCATCACTACTGTTTCGAACATATGCAAAAAAATAAAAATATGTGATTTGATGAAATTTTTTTTTTAATTCCTTTATTTGCAATAATTAGTGCATAAAGAATCTATGTTATAATTCAAAAAATTATAATGGAAAATAGATTGTATATATAAAAAATTTTTATTATAGTCATAGAACAGCATCATCGCAAAAAGTGTGTTTTATTAACATCGACCACTTCTTACGAGTTTTTGTTTTAAATCAGCGCAAAATGTAGACGTTTTTAAAATCGTTTTTCCATAAAATTAATGTCTAATTTTTTGAAATAATGACAAGGTTCAATAAAAACATGTTATAGTTTAAATATCAATTAGTTTTTTTATCTCTTAAGACCAGCAAAAAACTCGTAGATTTAAGAATTTTTTCATTTACGAGTTTTTTTTGTGATAGTGGTTTCAAGAACAGGGGTGATATTAAAAAAAATTAAAAATGAAGGACCTGTATTTTTGTACCTGGGCAGGTATATCCAATACTTTGCTATAGTTGCAGAGAAGGTAAGATCCTACCATATGCGCCATATGTTTGGAGGCATTATCTTTGAGATGCGGCTATTTATCAGTAAAAACCCAAATTTATCAGCGCTTTAAATTATACTTAGCCAACTCACAAACCAATATTTTTATGATTTGTTATTATTGTGAATGAAGAAAACAAACTTACATAGCATATGTATAATTATACCCTATACCACTATATGGCTAGGGTATAATGACTTTGTGCTGCTGTTTGTAACAACCAAAAATATTTGACCTAGACCCACCTTTAATTATACCGATCGAATCAGAATCACTTTTTGAGTTAATTTAACAATGTCCATCCCTCCGTCCGTCCGTCCGTACGTCTGTGTGTACATGTAAACCTTGTAATCAAACTGCAGGTCTCAAATATAAGCTTTTATCGGCCAAGGGATGAACGGTATTGAAATTGGTGAGAATCGGTCCATGTTCAGACCTAGCCCCCATACAAATTACACCTATGAAATCGACATAAATTGCCATAAGATCCAAGTAAGTAAGTAAACTTTTATTTGAGCCTTTTTTTTCGATAACGATGGATACAATAGTCAAAATCACATAGGAATTCTTAGAGTTATAAATGTTTTACTCTAATACACATTAAATGAAAATGCTACTTGCTAATTAAAAATAAGATAATTTCGAATATACTGTTGTATCTTTCAAATATATAGATTACAATGTTTGCTCCCGACATTGACAGTGTCTTTCAGAGTAGATCTGATAACAATAACAAAAAAAAAAAAAAAAAAAAAATCCTAAAACTAATTAACACTTAACAATAACTTATACAATACTTAACAATACTTATAAACAGCTGTTGAACAGAATGTTGTGTATAAAAAAGAGAAGCTATCACAGAATTTTAACAATTAATGGGTTAAACTAAATCACCAAATATTGGTAAAAATTAGATAAAAAAAAGAAAAGATAGATGGGTGCAGATGAAAGTTTTAATTATACCGACTGCATACCCGGTGGAACTCAACCTCTGTGGGTTCTTGGGGAACTTTTCTGGTAAAACTCTGGTAGTTGACATGAGTCTGGATTCGGTGAGCTTGTGCCATATGAAATTATGCCCACTGGGGACAAGTAATTTATATCTGACCAATTAAAATCAGCCTCAAGGTCGTAAATCTCGTTCATCAAAACGTTGTCATGATTAGCCAATTTTTCAATAAACTTTTTCTGTAGAGAAAACGCATACTGACAAAAAGGGGTTACAGCTGCTTTCTTGTAGATAAATTTATTGGAATAACGTTTTGTGTAATTTCGAAGTTCCTATTAATGCACCGTCGCAGGATTCGCCTTTCGAAAATTTCTATAGCATAAGATCCAAATTGTCATATAGATCTTACTCAAATTGGGTTTGTATACGTTCATTACATCCATTAATGAGTAGTCCAAAAATGATCCCTTTGGCCCCATATAGACTGCTTCCCGATCTTCACTTAAATCTATTAAAAACAAAAATAATGCACTGATTCTTCTCAAATTTTGTTTGTATATATTTTTGCAAAATACAAGAGACTTTACCAAACATGATCAGGACTGGTCCATTTTTGGACCTAGTTCCCATATAGATATAGCATCCGATATGAACTTTTTCATATCTGCAGCCAAAAAAATTAATAAAAATCCCACTCAAATTTGGTTTTTGCTTATTTTCTATGTCCAGTTAGTTCGGCCTGAGAGATAGGGTCTCTAAACGCATGGTATAGGGTATCGTATAGTCGGTCTAGACCGACTATAATTTTCTTACTAGTTTTATGTATATGGTAGCAGCAACTTTAAATGCAATTTACTCAAAATAAAGGAAAAAATTAAAAAATTTGTAAATCCAAAAAACGGTAAAAGAAAGACCTTTCAACTAATATACGTTGAGCCAAAATCGGGGTAAAATGTTAGAACAAAACATCGGTAGAACAAGAAATCGCCTAGCCTATTAATATTTTAGATAGATGACACTTCAAATTATCTAAGTATCTATAATGGTGTTCCTAAAAAAAAAAAAAAATAAAGAAAAATAAAAAATTTGCTACTCCCTTACTGGATTTGCATCTCTAAACTATAACTAATAGTTTTACAAGTTCTAATTATACAGAGTGGAGCATGTATGTGCTACAAAAATAAAATGTGATAAATTTTTTCCGTGCGAGTAATCGACTTATTTTTATTATTTGGAGGTTACTATTTTGATTTATTTAAATTATGTACTGCAGCGGTGCCGTACTTTCCAGTCCTTCGTTTCCGACCAGAGGGAATTTAAGAGGCAGTGTGGCGGCATTCTCCCAAGTAGATGGACTATTATGAGGCTCGCAAACATGTTTGCCGAATCTGGAACCATAGCGCGAAGACCATACCATCGAGATTCCTATGTTCGGATTCAAAGCACAATCGCGACTGTAGCATCGTCATTTCAGGCATATCCAGGCATTTCGTTTAAAATTAGCAGACGGTCATTACAACGGATAATTCATGATGACTTAAATTTATTTCCGTACAAGGTTCAAATCACAGGCAAGTTAAACCCTCTAGATTTGCCTATTTTTCCAAAAAAAAAGGATTGAAATGACCGGAGAAGACATCTGCTTTATAACAGCAATGCAAAGACGCAAAATTACCGTATATGGAGTGAATCTAGTCCAAAAATACTCCAGTAGACAGAACTGCACCCATAACAAGTCACTGTTTCATCAGAGTGCATTGTGGGGCAATACTTCTTTAAAGAAAACGGTGTAACAGTGACTGTCAATGGGGACCGTTATTTAAAGATGTTGAAGAAGTTTTTTACCCAGAACGGCGCCAAAATGTACCCATTTCCAGCAAGATGCATCAACTGCATACATAGCCGGATCGGTTATGGCGAAGCTCCACCCTATATTTCAACTTTCCAATGCTTTTAACGAATTTCTCCAAACTCTATTGGGTCCAGAATATAACGTCATTCCGGTAGTCATCAAGGTTGGGCAATCTGGATTATGTCAAAAGGCAATCTCATTTCTTTGTTTTATTTTAAGTAAGGTTCACTGTTTTTCCGAGATTGTGGTTGCATATGAATTACATCAATTGACGTTCTCTTGTAAGACATTTTGAATTCAATAATATTCTTTTTACGATACAAAAAATTTGTATTAATGTTTGATTAGGATATAAGAAGTTACTATGTTCAAAGCCAAAAAAAAAAGCAAAGCCAATGATAGTAAATGCTTTTGAAAAGAATATTACAATTATGAGTGAAATTTTAAGAACACTATCTTGGCAATAAAATTTCAGAGTCTCTTCTGTTTTTGAACAATGTTTCCACATTTTTGTATCCTCTACACCACTAGGCAGAGGGTATATATCAAATTAAAAAAATGTTAAGAACAATTTTACTCTGTCACAGTTAATGAGTTATGGCCCTTAGTTAAGAATAAAAGTGAAATGAAGTCTGACGTTCGTCCGTCTTCTTTAAATAATAAACCAAAATATGGAATTTCGATTGATTTTATTCGATATCGAATGCGGTGATTAATTAGCCTACAGGTTGATATTTAAAATGGAAATCGGAAGTCATTGTACCAAGAAATGTCCAAAAATATGAAAACGCCTCTAAAAAATCTTAAAATTTTAGTGTGTAATAATTTACTATAAGTTTATCAAATTATTTCCTTTTGCAAATATTTTGTTTACATTTCAACACAATTATTATTGGTTTATGTCCAAACTTATATTTCAATTCAACACAATTTGTATTGTGAATGAGGAAAATAAACTCACAAACACATAAATCATAGAAAACTGAATTTGCAACCCCATAAAGTATATGTATATATGTTATATATCATAACAGCTCGTGTCCAATGTCCGTCTGTTTCTTGAAGTCATTGAGTGCGACTTCAAGAAACAGACGGACATTGGACACGAGCTGTTATGAAAAAAAATAATTTACCTAACTTATATTTAGATAATATAGTTTCCCATTATTTCGCATAGTTTTATGTTTAAAATGGGATAAAGCGGCCATAATTGTGCCAAGGGATGACATGAAATTTGGAGACACCTCTAAGAAATGCTAAATATTTAGTGTGTTTGTTGTAATCGATAAGTGGATAAATATTACTTCCAACATAATTCTTGATGTCTGACATACGGTGAAAATATATAAACCTCACCAAAAAACACCAATCACTATCTGTTATGTTATGAGAAACGGTGGGTCATATGTTCGTCGCTCTGTGGCTGAAATTTTGATTTCATTGGCCAACAGTTCAATTTATTTGTCATCGATTTTTAAAATTTTTACGCCATTTTGTAGCTAGTATATCCAAATTAATGTAGCCAAAAAATTAGGTTGTCAAAAATAAATGGTTATCGTCCATAACGACCTGCGCTCTTAAAAGGTTGATAGGATTGCAGTCTTTAGTTGTTGTAAGTGGGCACCGTTTATTATTAGGGCTGTTCTGAAATCTATAATATTAATAGGCTAAGCGATTTCTTGTGACCGATATTTTGTTCCACCGTTTTATCCTGATTTTGACCAAACCTATATTACTTGAAAAGTATTTCCCTTTAGTCATTTTGCAGATTTACATATTATTAAATTTTCTTCTTTTTTTTGAGTAAATTGCATTTAAATTTACTTCTAAGGCATACATAAAATTATACAATGCTATGTGAGTGTTTATTAAATTTGGTAATGTGTTTGTAATAAAAATGAGTTTGTTTTTTATGAATTGGCTATAATTGATTTGCATACCTTTAGGGTCTTTATTTAATGAAAAAACAAAATTTCCTAGAATTTGCACTCGAATTTCGAGGGCTGGAATCTGCCAGTATTTATTAAACTACTATATTTGTGTCAAATTTCAACTTTATTGGAATAGGACTTCTAGGAACAGAAGGGAACAAGAAACGTATACCACCCAGAGAAATTCGGAAGAGTCCTATTTAACCCTATGTATACTTTTGCACCCATGACGATCCGCGGGTAGAACACTTTTTTCATTTTAAAGAAATTACTCAAAAAAAAAAAATTCAAATTACAGTAATTTAAACAGCCCTATAAGTATACAATACAAGTATACCGATCGACTCACTTTTTGAGTCGATTTAGGAATATCCGTCCGTCCGTCAGTCCGTCCGTCCGTCCGTCTGTCTGTCTGTCTGTGTGTCCATGTAAACCTTGTAATCAAACTACATGTCGCAAATATAAATATATTTTGTTGAAATTTGGCATATAAGCTTTTTAAGCCACAGGATGAACGCTGTTGAAATTGGCGAAACTCGCTGCATGTTCAAACATAGTCCCCATAACATTAATCCTATGAAATCGACTCAAATTGCCATATGATCCAAATTATCATATAGATCTCGATCAAATTGGATTTGTGTGTGTTTATTACATCCATTAATCAGTAGTCCAAAACTAAACCCTATAGGACAATTCTTAGTCGTAGCCCCCACATAAAGCTGCTTCCCGATCTTCACTTAAATCTATCAAAAAACGAAATTATTGCACAGATTTTTTTCGAATTTGTTTTGTTTATGTTTTTGCAGAAAATAAGTGACCTTATCAAATAGGATAAGGATCTGTTCATTTTTCGACCTAGTCTCCATATAAATATAGCATCTGATATGAACTTGTTTATATCTGCAGCCAAAAAAATTAATATAAATGCCAAATAAATTTGGTTTATGCTTATTTTCTATATCCAATTAGTTGGACCTAAGAGATAGGGTCTCTAAACGCATGGTGTAGGGTATCGTATGGTCAGTCTAGACCGATATAATTTTCTTACTTGTTTTTAAAAGATTCTTTTACCAACATACATATGTATGAAATGTTTTAATAATAAGAAAGATTCAAAAAATAAAAACCCTTATTTTCATATCAAAATCAGAATCATTGCGCTAATATACAGCAGATTTATTTTGCAAAAATTAACAAATTTGACAGCAAAAAATTATAAAAATTTCTGTAGTAATAGCAAGAATATAAGATAATAATAACAAAATTTGCAGTTGACTTAAAAAAACATCCCACTATTAAAAAAAATTGTGTAATTATTATTAAAATCCAAATATTACATTTTTGATAAATAAAAAATAAAACAAAAAACCCCATATTTCATGTTAAAAAAAATTAAAAGTTCAACTTAAAATTTCTTAAAAAGTACTCAATCAATTCTAATGAAATTAAAACATACTCTAGCTCAACTAAATATCTACCCACTAGAAAAAGAGAGTTATCTACTAAAATATTATGATCGGTTACAAAGTTACAGAATTTAGGCCAACGAAAAACAATTTTCAGCCACTGTGACGCGTCCGTGTGGGATATTATTATTTATTTTTTATTTTTTATTATTGTTTTTGATTACTACGTATTACATAATTTTTTGCTTTTTTAATTTTCAAATATTTTGTTTATAATTCTAATAAATAGTGAAAAAAGTCCAAATTTTAACATTCTTACTTGTTTGGTTTTAATTTGATGGTCATAAATTTAAAACAGAACACTATAATTATAATAAATAATTATATAATTATAATAAATAACCCTAAGCTCTCTTTTGTTGTGTCTTGTTTCCGACTTTCTGGTTAAATTTTCAGCTTTGCTGTATTCAGGGAATATTTTTGCGAAACATTTTAATCCCATAGATCCCTGTTTTAATGGTGTTTCTTGCTCTTTTAAGAATATGCCAGAGCTGGGAAACTTTAACACCCCTCAAATTAAATTCAGATGTAAACTTTCAAAACGCCGATACACGTGTCTTTTTTTGTCTCCTCTATCGAAATTTATAGGCTGGACCTTGTAATTTTCTTATTTTTTTTTTTTTTTTTTTTTTTTGTTGTAGAGTGTTATTAAACACATTATTTTTCTTATATACTGTTATTGGAAACAATACATATATAATGCGTTTAGAGACCCTATCTCTCAGGCCGAACTAACTGGATATAGAAAATAAGCATAAACCAAATTTGAGTGGGATTTTTATTAATTTTTTTGGCTGCAGATATGAAAAAGTTCATATCGGATGCTATATTTATATGGGGCCTAGGTCGAAAAATGGAACGATCCTGATCATGTTTGGTAAGATCTCTTGTATTTTGCAAAAATATATACAAACAAAATTTGAGAAAAATCAGTGCAATATTTTTGTTTTTTGAAAAATTTAATTGAAGATCGGGAAGCAGCTCTATATGGGGCCTATGACTAAGAGTTGTCCCATAGGGATTATTTTTGGACTACTGATTAATGGATGTAATAAACACATACAAACCCAATTTCAATAAGATTTATATGATAATTTGGATCTTATGGCAATTTAAGTCGATTTCATAGGGGTCATTTTGGTCATAGGGGTCAATAGCGTGCATCCTATGGCCGATAGAAGCTTAGTACCAAATTTCATCAAAACATATTCATATTTGCACAAACACATAGACGGACGGACGGGCGGACGGACATCGTTAAATCGAATCAGATAGTGATTCTGATTCGATCGGTATAACAAAAGATGGGTCTAGGTCAAATATTTTTGGTAGTTACAAACAGCAGCACAAAGTCATTATACCCAAACCACATAGTGGTATAGGGTATAAAAAAAGCTTGAAATCTGTTGTTAAAGCAAATACAAGTCAATTTAATAAAACTGTTAAGAATTTACATAATAAAAATAAGTCAATTGAATTTTACGATCGAAGTGTGATGAATTATTTTCAGTCATTTACATAACTTTTTTTCCTGAATGCATTAATTAAACTCAAGTTGTGGGTTCGTTACAAATAAATACAGATCAGCATAGAATAGCAGAATTCAATATGGGAATCGTGATAGTAGTGCAGTGTGTGTTGAAATGCTTGAAACAAACTCAATCGATTAGTTACAAACAGGCAAGCCCAGCAAAAAATACATTTCAGAAATTCAGTGAAATATCTACAATCCTGGGCTAGAAGTAATTCAAATTTGGTCGAATTTAAAATGTATTTGCGGGTACCATTAGAAATTCAACTATACGCCATCAACTTTCACTCAAATTAATAACATTTCGGTTTAAAAATGATATTAATTATACCGATCGACACAGAAGCACTTTGTGTGTCGACTTAGCGATATCCGTCCATCCGTCCGTCTGTGTGTCCATGTAAACCTTGTAATCAAACCGCATGTTGCAAATATGAATATATTTTGATGGCATTTCGTGAGTGTGCTCCTATCGGCCAATGGAACACGATATTGAAATTGTGGAATATCGGTGTATATTCAGACCTTACTCCCATACAAGGAATCCCTATCAGACCGACTAAAACGGTAGTAAAACCCAGATTACCATATATATACTGATAGTATTTGGTGTATGTTATACTAGGGTGGCCCTTAAAAAAAAAATTTTCAAACTGTCGGTCTCATCCCCTAGAAATATGCGAATAGCAAAAAAACTGAGAAATCAAAAGTTTTGGGCCAATCAAAAAACGTTTAGTCGTGGCGCAAAGCGATTGAAAATTTCAAGTGTGTTTATATGGTGAAAATATGACTTTTTTTCAGATTTTACGAAAATTTCGTATTATAGTTAAAATTTTCCGACAAGCTGTTATATAATTCGGGATCACTATTAAATTATCGCTTCAAAAGGCTATAAAACTTCAAAATCGAATAAAACCTCGCCAAGAAATAGCAAATGCCCCAGACCACTTTTGTGCCAAAAAACAACTAGGTCATGAAATTTGATGGCCTTTTTTTCAACTTTGAGAAATTGATTAAAGCCATCATTATTTTTTGGTCTCTATACTTATAAGTACTCAGATATGAAGTATAGTTTTATTACCGCGTTGTTAACCTATTGCGCATTGAGACCGAAAATTGGAAATTTTTTGATAAAATTTTTAAAACTCCTTTTTCAAGTTTGAAAAAATTTTCTTAAACAAAATTTAAAAAACTGAATCTGACACTTTTATGTTTTATTAAATACATGTTGCAGATTAACTGAGTGAATTTTTGAGTAAATCTCTCTGCCACAATTTTTTTGACAAGGATTTTATTTTTGCGGATTTCGAGAAAAATTGGATTTTTGTGAAATATTCTGTAAATGTACTCTTTCTAAATACTTTGTATCAAAAATTCATCACTTTTCTACTTTTAAATGTTATATTTTATTTTAATAGGCTAGGGTTTCGGAAAAAAATAATATGACTCCATTAACCCTTTTGGAATTGGGGTCACATATGACCCCAAACTAATAAAAGACAATTTATTCCAAGCTGGCCTTGGCAAATGATGGGTTAACGTTCTCGGATTTATCCCAAATTCTTGGAACGAAACTTCTACACATTTGGTTATTATATTTTAAGTGTCGCATCTAAAAATTGGCAAGCACTTACAAATAATAAATAATAAATTGTCTTTTATTAGCTTGGGGTCATATGTGACCCCAATTCCAAAAGGGTTAATGTAGTCATGTTATTTTTTTCCGAAACCCTAGGCTATTAAGATAAAATATAACATTTAAAAGTAGAAAAGTGATGAATTTTTGATACAAAGTATTTAGAAAGAGTACATATACAGAATATTACACAAAAATCCAATTTTTTTCGAAATCCGCAAAAATAAAATCGTTGTCAAAAAAATTCTGGAAGAGGGATGTACTTAAAAATTCACACAGTTTATCTGCAACATGTATTTAATAAAACACTAAAGTGATAGATTCATTTTTTTAAATTTTGTTTAAGAAAAGTTTTTCAAACTTGAAAAAGCAGTTTTAAAAATTTTATCAAAAAAATTTCCAATTTTCGGTCTCAATGCGCAATAGGTTAACAACGTGGTAATAAAACAATACTTCATATCTGCGTACTTATTAGTAGAGAGACCAAAAAAGAATGACGGCTTTAATCAATTTCTCAAAGTTGGAAAAAATGCCTTCAAATTTCATGACCTATTTTTTTTGGCACAAAAGTGGTCTGGGGCATTTGCTATTTCTTGGTGAGGTTTTATTCGATGTTGAAGTTTTATAGCGTTTTGAAGGGATAATTTAATACTGATCCTGAGTTATATAACAGCTTGTCGGAAAAATTAAACTATAGAACGAAATTTCGTAAAATCTGAAAAAAGTCATATTTTCCCCATATAAACACACTTGAAATTTTCAATCGCTTTGCGCCACGACTAAACGTTTTTTGATTGGCCCAAAACTTTGTATTTCTCAGTTTTTTTGCTATTTGCATATTTCTAGGGGGTTAGACCGAGAGTTTGAACACTTTTTTTCCCTCCATATAACGAAGGGCCACCCTAATGTTATACCCATTAATCAGTTATTGAAAATTAACCCTATAGGACAGTTTTTTAATCACAGTCCCGACCTTCACTTGGTTTAGACTGACTATAATTTCCTCACTTGGTTTAATTGTTTTGCTTCGAACGTTATGCAATAAACCGTTTTTTTTTTCGAGGAAATAAGAAATAAACTTTTAATTCATAAACAAGTATTAGACCAGTTTTAAAAAAATTTTTCCCGATATGGTTCTCTGGCTCAACCACTGTAATGAAAGACATTGAAATTCCAGAACTTAAAGTTATTCGGTCATATGTTGATAAACATTTGGAAGATTTCAAATTCAGACAGGTTTATTTATAACAGGTCTAAACTCATAACGTTAGCATCTTAGTATAGATAAGTATAGATTTATGCGTCTAACCGATATTTAAAATTTCGGTATATTCAGAAACTTAAAACAAATTTTTTTATAGCATTTTTCCTAGCATTACATATAAACACACTTTCCAAAAATACTTAAATGAAATATCAAGGCATTATATTCAAAATATACTATTTTCTTTAATAAAACTTCTGAGGTTAGAGATTAAATCAATTTATTGATTAGATTTATTATTTACTTTTCAATTGGTTCTATCGGTTTAATATTGTTGTTTAAAATCAAAATCAATATTGTATATAGACAGATTAATCAGACAAGAGTTTGAAAACAAATATTTACTTTATTGTAATAGCAGATATCACGTATTAAACATGAAACCTCGATATTCTTTATTAAATCTAACAAATAAGTGAACTATAGTCGGACTAGACCGAATATATAATGCCCTATATCATGCGTTTAGATATAGTATCTGGACCTAAGACACACTATCTAATAATTGGATATACAAAATAATCATAAACCAAATTTGAATGCCATTGTTGATAATTTTTTCTCCCTTCAGATGTGAAGAAGCTCATATGGGACTCATGGGGACTAGGTTCGAAAAATTGATAGATCCTGACTATAATAAGTACAATAATTTTTTGCAAAAACAAATTCGAGAAATATTTTTGCCATACATTTGCTTTTGATAGCTTTAAGTGAGGATCGGGATGGGGGCTATGACTAAGAATGGTCTTAGGTATATGACTTTTTTGTAACATATATTGTGCATGGCCGTACATGATGAGAAATGGCAAAAAAATAATAACTGCGTTTTTAGTTTTTCAATTTATTGAAAAGAAAATCCCGCACCGACCAAGATCAAAAATTGTGGGTTTTAAACTGGAAGAAGAAGACAACCCAATTGAAAAGACCTAAAATTTTTTGTAATGTACAAATATTCCGTTTATTTATGAGTTCTGTTTTACTTTTTTTATTATTAAGATAAAATAAAAATCAAAATAATAGCTTGCAAATAGTTTTATTTGTTAATTTTTTCATTAGATGCAATAAATTTCAAGTTCAAAGTGCGTTCAGTTTTTAACAAGTATAGATTTCTTGTATTACTTTAATGGCTCGTTCTGCACAAATATTGGTTCGTTTTAAATTTAGAATAGCGGAATCTTCCTCCACCCATTGTTTAAGTAAATATTTATGAGCATTTTTGAAGGGCTTTACAGATGTTTCCAAATTTTCAAAGTTATTGTAGCGAAAACGTTGATCTGAAAACCATATATCGTACCATGCGCTGCATATAAATTGACAAATTGGCAAAAGTTCTGTCCTGTGTTCGGGTTTGAGTATAAAAGTTAAATGTGTCAGAATGGCTCTGGAATTCCAGTGGGCGTTACTGAGTGCTGGTAATACACGGAATTTGATAAAAAGAAGTAAGTTATTTTTCTCATAATATTTGAATGCTTGTCCTAGTTCGTACAAATACTGCATGTCATCACTCCACTTGATACTGTGTATTTCCAATATGATATGGCTTTGCTTGAAGTTTTGTTTAAGATGTTCGTATTCGGTAATCAATTCTGTAAAAATATCGTACGAAATATCGTACATATCATGACATGCTTTAGAATCAAATCTAAAACATGATGTTTACAACCAACATATTGCGGATGTGAAAAAGATTTTTCCTGAAACGATGTCTGCAGTAAATGAACAATTCCATTTTTTTTTTCCTGTATTGACATTTGTTGTATCACAAATAATCATTTTAATGGAATTCCGTAGTTAAAATTTATCTAAAACTTTTTTGATGATTGCAATATAATATCATAGTTATCTATTTAAAAACTTTTTATTTAATTAGCACCTTCAAATATTGTCAAACTTTTTCCGTTATGAAGCTCCATGACCGCCAACCCGACTTCTTTAAGCTCGTTTGTCAACACTACTACCTGCACTTCTTTTTTACCATATTTCTTCCCATCAAAATGCAGACACCAATTTTCTTCTTTTAATGTAGCCATATACTTTTCTTCCATACGTTCCGCTGCTTTTATTGAGGCCTTATAGACACCAGCTTGTGAGGGTGTTGGAATATCAATACCCGATTTCACCAACTCTTTACATATTGTTGCTGCATTTCTCGTGCTCACGTTGGAAGTCTGAACCATTTTCACTGCAGCCTTAGTTGAACAGGTCACTTTTTTAACTCTTGGTTCATAGCTATCATCGTCTGATGTATATAATTCTGTGTCTTCTTCTAGGGACGATATTGTTATGTCAGATACATTTCTGTCTGTGACCGAGGCGGTCGTGACTCTTCTTTTTAATAAAGCAGCTTTTGATGGATGAATAATCATTTCCTTGGATGTTGTGTATCCAACATCTCCTTTCGTACTTGTTTGAAGTGCGTACAACTTTTTATCTTCCATGCTTAGCCAAATGCCTTCTGGATTGGTTACATCAAATAATTTCCAAACACTATTGATGGGTTTCCATTAGAACGCTTTAAAAATTTACAATAACGATCTAAAAGCTTTTCTACTTTTCTTTTTATCGAAGATTCAAGTACACTTGGAAAATTTAATTTCGACCATAAATCAAGCAATTCCTTGGCAATAATCTGACACCTTATTTCTCTATTTCTTTCGGTTCACGCCAATGCGTTGTACCACCTATTTAACCATCTGCTTTGGTATTCTGCACATTCAAATTTTTATCTATGTTAATTATTTCTCGTCTTTTAGTTGTACTTCTTTCAAAATGAGTCAAATTATTTTCCCATACTGCACTTGCACTTTTTCTGGAACTCATTACTTTAATTTAATATATAAATATTTCTGTATAAATGCAACCACACAGTCAGAAAACACGCACCAAGTGATGAGCTCATGAACAATAGTAGACAGCAGCAGTTTGTTTACAGACGATTTCTGGAAATTACCGTTACTTTGCAGTCACACAGTACTCAGAAGTTTGCAAAACATTCACAGATTTTTTTTAAGAATGGAATAAAATAAAAAAAAGCAAAACAAATCAGAGAACGTAAGCGAGAAACCATTGGTTATGCTTTTCTTTGAGAATTTACAAGTAAACTTTAATCTTGGTCGGTGCGGGATTTTTTTCTAATAAAATGAAAAACTAAAAACGCAGTTATACAGTGCAGTTATGAATTTTTGAAATATATGCTTTCTTCTTCTTTACCACGCACCATTTAAAAACAAAATTATAATTTGCAGTAATTGCAATATGTCTGAAAAATGACAAAAATCTAACAAACAAAAAAAAATTTCTTCGCTTCAAAAAGCGTCATCTCAAATATATGTAAAAGTGCATATGTAGGTATGTACAAAACCGTACATCACATATGACAACTCTTACGAAAACTGAGAATAGTGGAAATTAGAAGTATAAATGCAAAAAATATTCAAAAAATTCAAAAAATAACGATTGTTTGTTTGGACAGACTTGTATCTTCTGAAATTAATACAAAGTAAAGCTGTATGTTACGAAAACTGAATCTAACCACACTGCTCGTAGGCCTGACTTTAGGTGAGTGTGTTAAAGCGCTGACCAAAAAGTGCAAGTACGAGTGTATGTGAAGGTTCATGGTTCAAAACCTCACGGCCGCCCTAAGTAGAAAAAATTTTCATATAGAAACAATCTATTCAATTAAAACATAACAATTATCACAATGTTCAATAAATCGCTGATGAAGGCTGAAATGCCAGAAACCGGTCCGATTAAGAATACAGTGCAGTTATGAATTTTTGAAATATATGCTTTCTTCTTCTTTACCACGCACCATTTAAAAACAAAATTATAATTTGCAGTAATTGCAGTATGTCTGAAAAATGACAAAAATCTAGCAAACTAAAAACGCAGTTATTATTTTTTTGCCATTTCTCGTCACGTACGGCCGTGCATATGTTTTTTTTTTCAAAAAATGCAAAAAGTCATATACCTTATGGTCATACATGATTTATTATTAGACTACTGATTAATTGGTGTAATAAACATACACAAATAAAATTTTAACGAGTTATATATCTGTGGTCGCAAGCAATATCCGCCTAAGTCGAAAATCATGCTTTCGAGAAAAATAACATTGAATATAAATGTAATAGAGCTTAATTACGACTTAGGGCAGTATATTATTATTAATATCTTTTTAGAAAACAGTGCTAGAGAAATGAGGATTTCACGTGAAAGAGCTGTATGCAGCTTGCTAAGGAATCTAAAACTTCATATAAAAAAACGCTTCAGAAATGCTTAAGGAATTTTTCTGTCTAAAAATTTCTGTTGTTAGTCTGCAGCTTTTTAAAAAAGTAGTATTATTTTTACTACTTTTTTTTGACGTAAATTAAGTTAGGCAACCCAGGCTTCGAGCAGGAATATCAAATTTTTCGTTCTTTCTGAATGGAATTTTGACAGGAGAGGTAAACATAAACAAAATGTAATAAGCTTAAAAAATTAGAAGTTCTTTTTCAGTTGCAAAAAGGTTGTTTTAAATTTCACAATTCTTAATAATTGACAGAAAACAGCTGATTGCTACTGTTGCACTCAAAGGTACTTTTGTGCTTTTTTTATACCCTATACCACTATGTGGTTTGGGTATAATGACTTTGTGCTGCTGTTTGTAACAACCAAAAATATTTGACCTACACCCATCTTTAATTATACCGATCGAATCAGAATCACTATCTGATTCGATTTAACGATGTCCGTCCGTCCGTCCGTCCGTCCGTCCGTCTGTGTGTCCATGTAAAGCTTGTAATCAAACTGCAGGTCGCAAATATGAATATATTTTGACGAAACTTGGTATTTGATCTTTTATCGGCCATGGGATGAACATTATTGAAATTGGTGAGAATCGGTCCATGTTCAGACCTAGCCCCCATACAAATGACCCCTATGAAATCAACATATATTGCCATAAAATCCAAATTATCATACAAATCTTAGTCAAATTGGGTTTGTATGTATATATTACATCCGTTAATCAGTAGTCCAGAAATGATCCCTATTGGACAACACTTGGTCATAGGCGCCATATAGCGCTGCTTCCCGATCTTCACTTAAATCTATCAAAAAACAAAAATATTGTACTGATTCTTCTCAAATTTCATTTGTATATATTTTTGCAAAATACAAGAGACTTTACCAAACATGGTCAGGATCGGTACATTTTTGGGCCGAGTCCCCATATAGATATAGCATCCGATATGAACTTTTTCATATCTGCAGTTGAAAAAATTAATAAAAATTCGACTCAAATTTGGTTTATGCTTATTTTCTATATCCAGTTAGTTGGGCCTGAGAGATAGGGTTTCTAAACACATGGTATAGGGTATCGTATAGTCGGTCTAGACCGACTATAATTTTCTTACTTGTTTTTCTTTAAGAAATATATGAAAATTTTCTGCTAAGTTTCCTTAACAAGCTGCATACAGCTCTGAAAAGTATAAATAAGGTATACTTAGTAGAATGTGATAAAATACATAACTCAAGTCGTCGAATATCACGCTTTTGAGAAAATAACTGTTTATGTAAATGTAATGGGGCTTCATCACGACATAGATCAATATATTTTCATAAATAACTTTTTAAAAAACAGCGTTAGAATAATGGGGATTTCACGTAAATATAAAGCGTTGTTAGTAGAATATGATAGCATACAACATACAACTCAAATCGTTCATAAGTCGACCTAAGCCGTTATCGCTTGTGACCACAGATATATGACAATTTGGATCTTATAGATATTTAAGTCGATCTCATATGGGCCATCTGTATGGCGACCAGGTCTGAACATGCACCGATTTCCCAAAATTTCAATAACGTTCATCCTATGACCGACAAAAGCTTATATACCAAATTTCAGAAAATTACATTTTCATATTTTCGACTTGAACAAGCTTTACATGGATACACAGACGGACAGACGGAAGGACGGACATCGCTAAATTGGCTCATAGAGTGATTCTGAATCAATCTGTATAATAAAAGATGGGTCTAGATCAATTATCTTCGGTGATATAGGGTATAAAAATATTTTTCATTTTGTGTATTTTAGGTATAAAGTATTAATATTTCTTATTCAATATTTCTCTTTGATTCCTCTCTTGGTCCTCGTGTTAATAGTGCGCATTATATTTAAAACAGTATTTTGAAAAATTTAGATCAAGTTCAGATATAATTTGCCTCCCGTAAAACAACAATTGAAAATCTGACTTATCTCTTAAATGATAAAATTGTGCAATTTCAAACCACGAACAAATCTTTTCCAAATCGGGGAAAGTAAAAATGTCAATTTCCAACACTTTCGCAAATATATATTTCAAAGTGATCAGTTTCTGCAGACAGACACACAAACAAATCGATCGTAAGCACTTAGTGTGAAGATTGCTGAACGTTCGATTTAGCTTTAACATGAAACCAATAAGTCATTGTTAGTTTGTTCTATCTACTCGTATTAATATGTTGGTTAAATGGCACATTGTATGGGATAGTTGTATGATTATTGATGATTGTTTTTTATGCTAAATTACCATGTTTCAATTGCATACATGTTAGAATCAAATCTAGGTAGGGTGGGATACTTTAAGCTCACCTATGATCGAGAGGTGCAGGCAGGGTGCGGTAAATTTCAGAGTGCGCTGGCGTATTTCTATATAAATTAAAAAAATGTGTTTGATTTCATTCTACTACATTTCCGATGAAATCAGTTGATTTTTATTGTTATTAAAAAAGTATTTTATTACTCATACAAGTGATTGCAGTCAATTGGAGCTTTGTAAGTAGTTGCTGTGGCACAATCATTATAGAAAATGTTATTTTAATTTAAAAATTATTGTTAATAAAAATAAATCTCTAATGCTCACAACGCGACCCTTTCAAACACAAGAACTGGGTTAAGTATATTAGTAAGCAATATAAGTAGTGAGTGACTTTTTTACCACTAAGTGGTGAGGGTATAATGAGTTTGTGTTGATGTTTGTAACAACCAAAAATATTTGACCTTTAATTATACCGATCGATTCAAAATCACTTTCTGAGTCGGTTTGGCGATGTCCGTCCGTCCGACTGTCTACCTTTTTTTTCTCTGGTGACCGGGGGTTGAAACATTCTTGCAAAGATATGAATGCTGTCATTATTATGTATGATATAACCCTTGTGGGCCCCCTACGTAATAAAAAAACCGACTCCGCAGCCTTCGACCATTCTCCCCGCGGGACTGCCGCTGGGAATAACTTCTCGGGGCTGGTTAGCTCCTTATGCTGCTTTATCGGTCTGAGCTGTGGATGCCCTTATCAACTTACGCATGTCCCCTTCTATGCGTAGCTTTTATTTACGGTGGTTACATAGTTACAGATCGAATTCTAATTCTCTTCGCATTTCAGCATCGCATGTGCTATGTGTTCGGCGTCTATATTCCGACCAATTCACGATGCGTCTGTATTCTTCAAATCTGGGACACTCGAAGAAAATACGTTCCGCATCTTCCTATATTTCTCGGCATTTTGGGCACAGTGGTGAAGCGTCATGTCGGCATTTAAAGAGGTAGCTCCTGAAACATCCGTGGCCGGTTAAGAACTGCGTCAGGTCATAATTTATCTCACCGTGTTCGCGGTATATACACTTCCACCTGCCTTTGGGCGTGTTCTCCCACCTTCTTTGCCATTTGCTTATTGTCTCCATCCTTTCCGTGTGCCGCCTCTCTTTTTTGTTCTCCTGAGAGTTTTCTTTCCTTGCAACATAGATCATCTGTGGCTCCTCTGCTACTAGATTGATCAGTATCATTCAAGCTAGCAGACCTATTGCCTCCAGTGATATGGTCCTGTTCACTACCCTTGCGATGAGGATCCTTCGGCTCTGACGGTTTCTGTGGAAGAAATTTCAGAAATTTAAAAAACAAGTATGAGTAAGAGTGTTAAATTCGGCGATATCGTATCACTCCCACCCTCCACTGGAATTTTACGGGATTCAATATCTGGACTTATTGCAGAATTTATAACAAATCTAAAAAAAGTATTTGAAAAGTAAACAATCTGATAATACTTTCTTACAACGAACACACGGATTTTTTAGGCCTTCTTAGAGGTGTCTCCTTATTCCAGGTTATATTTTGGTACAATGATGCCCGATTTAAATACCATACTGCATAGAATAATGAAGAACAATATTCTAAGTTTACCAAGGTAGATGGTTTATTTTGAGAACGAGCGTGATTTCAACTGACAGGCGGATGGATGGCCAAACTGACATTGCTATATTGACTCGAGTTCGAGTTACAGCAGGATTTAGGGTGTCGCAAAGTCATCTTTCGATGCGTTACAAATGGAATGACAAGCTAGTATATATGCCCTCTGCATAGTGGTGTGGATGGTATAAAACTAAAAGAGCGGTTTTTAAGAATAGTCCAGCTCACAGCCGCACAGTGGACCATATTTTGAGAAGGCAGCCAAAAATCATTTTTTTTTTTTTTTGTTACCGATTTTAAAGTTATGTTATTCATTTGAAAGTAAATACTAGTAAACCTCGGGAGCCAAAAAATTGCGACACTATCTCAACCATATCACAGCGAACAGGGTCTTCGAAAATGGGCTTTCTCAGTATTTTGCTAAAATTAAAAATTTCTTTGTAAATTTTTATTTTTGAATGACCGTAACTTTTTCGATTTAAAAGATTTTGAAGTGAAATAAATTTTGTGTAATTTTGTGGCTTCCATGCTATTAATGTTCAAAATGTAAAATCACTGAGTCATTCCAAAATTTAAAAAAAACAAAATTTTTTAAAAAAGGTCCAAATTTTCCGAAAATCTCCTACTTAATAGAGCATAACTCCTGCCCGTCAAAAGCAGTCAGAAAAAATCTTGCACTCTTCTATACTCAGAAGCCTCCCCTATACCACTATATCCCATTATACACCCGCCAGTTTCCGCTCGTGTGTACCAGAACAATTTTTCTGACCCAAGGTTAGATATTTTCTGCAAAATTTATGAATACAAGAGTTGTCCACTATGTGGTTAGGATATATTAAGTTTGAGGTGATGTTTGTAACTGCCAAAAATATTGGACCTTTATCTATCTTTTATTATACGGATCGACTCAAAAACACTTTCTGAGTCGATTAAAAGGTGTCCGTCCGTCCGTCTGAGTGTTATGAATACAAAAGTTGGTCGTACCGGTGCACCGCGTTGTATTTTTTTGCGTGTCGGTAGAGTTGTCAGGAGTTGTTATATACTTATAAAAAAGGGTTGAGATATAATGCGCTTAATTATTACAGGTACATTTACATAGGAATTTTTCAAAAACATTTATAGTCTGAATTAGAGTTATATAGTTTAAATACCTGACAAAATGGGAAACAATTTAAATACCCGGTAAATGGTAAAAAAAAAACTATTGCGACATAGCCCTTTAAGATATGAGCAGGTATGCTTCACCTTTTAAAAGGGGTTAGGGTGTGGGTTTTTTATGCTTCTAAAAGTGGTAATAAAAGATAAAAAATTTTATTTAACATAATTGCAAGAAAGAGTATTTATAATAATGTTTCCACAATTATTATACATTACAATGGCTAAGTACTGTTACAGAGATCTGGCAGATATCTAT
Organism: Cordilura impudica; assembly: GCA_963682025.1. NCBI lineage: Eukaryota > Metazoa > Arthropoda > Insecta > Diptera > Scathophagidae > Cordilura > Cordilura impudica. Next base: position 125,535,475 of record OY821519.1, read on the forward strand.
TTTCAACGAAATGATGTAGACGATGTAATTTTGCACATAGTGAGCAACGACTTCTTTAAGAATTGTAACCTAGAAGACATTGGAATGCACAAAGGAAAAATTTTGCATCGAATTTGAAAAGACGGTACATTGAATGTTCTCATAGCAAGGCAAGGATGTACAAACGTTACCAAGACTGGTTAATAAAGGAACTTATTTTTGAGAATGCATCTACAACTGCCAACGAAAGTGGAAAAAAAGGGTCGACCAGCAAAACCAATTGACGGATGTAGTGAAAGATCTCGAAGGCGCAAGCTGGAGAATATCAATGAAGAAATTTCTCAAAGAATTATTAAGGATTCATTTTTGCACCAAATTCAACCAACCCAAAATAAAAAAAATAAAATTGAAATAATTGAAAAAATAGTAGAAGCGAGCCCAAGGCGCACAAAGAGGATTCTGAAAAACATTCCTACACCAATTGAAGGTAAGAAATTTACACCGGAAGAAGCGTTCGCCCTATTTGTGGATTTGAAATTGACCAAAAATCAATATAAGGAATTGCGGATTTAGTTTCTGCCAAAAAAGAATGCTTACCTTCACAATCTGCTATTAGTGTCACTTCAGCATCAGCAGAAATAAAATTGCAAGATCTCCTTGAACATACTGCAGAACGATTGTTAAATACGCTTGATACTGATCATTTAAAAAAATTGGTAATGACAGCATTATTTTAATTTCTAAATGGGGATGTGATGGATCCTCTGGTCAGAAACAATACAAGCAATTTAATGCCGAAAATTCATCAGATGCTAATTTATTTATGGTATCTTTCGTTCCATTGCGCTTAACAAAAAGTAGTAGAGCAACAGAAATTGATATATGGGAAAATGAAATTCCTTCTTCAACAAAGTATTGCAGACCAATAAAATTTGCATTCAAAAAGGAAACCAAAGATGTCATAACTGATGAAGTGAAAAAAAATAAAAGATCAAATTAAGGAACTTCAACCAGTAATATTTAAATTTGATGACCAAGACATTGAAGTACATTTTAAAATGTGTCTCACAAGGATTGATGGAAAAGTTGCACAAGGTTTTACTGGAACAAAGTCAACGTCAAGCTGCATTATATGCCAAAAGACATCAATTAAGCCCACCCCCACCAGAAGACAATAGTTTTAAGGAAGCCTACGAATTTGGAATATCCGTTTCATGGAGCATATTCTTAAATTGGGTTATGATTTGGAATTTGGTCCGTTAGGCGAAACAGTGAGAAAAAACAAAGAAAATTAAGAAAAAAGAAAGCAAAAAAAAAAAAACAAATCCAACAAAAATATCTACAGCTAGGCCTCGTAATCGACCAACCAAAACAAGGGGAAGGAAACACAAATGATGGAAATACTGCAAGGAGATTTTTTCCGATCCGGAAACTGCAGAATCTATCACAGGTGTAGATCATGAATTAATAAGACGATTCAAAATGATATTACAAGTTCTAGCATGCAGCAGAAAGATAAATGCAAAAAAATTTGGAGAGTACGCCAATAAAACAGCTATACTTTATAATGAAAAATACTCTTGCAGATATATGCCATCCACAGTTCACAAAATTTTGTACCATGGGGAACAAATAATTCAAAACAATATGCTACCAATATGAGATCTATCTGAAGAAGCGCAAGAAAAAAGGAACAAGGACTACAGATTCTTTCGCGAGCACAACACAAGGAAAATGTCCAGATGTTGTACTAATGAAGACCTTATCACTATTTTGTTGTGCACTTCAGATCCATATATGTCCAACATTCGTCAAAAAGTACTTTTCATTACACTAACAATAAGTTACACTTTTTTTATATAGTTAAAAAGTTTTCTGGATATAAAAATTTATATATTTTGTAAATTTACAATAAAAATTGATATAGAAATATTTAATTAAAAAGACAATAAAAAAATTTAACTAAAGCAAAAACATACGAGTTTTTCATTCAAACTTCTCTATCTTGAACCAATATAAGGTAACTTTTACGTTCGCTGCTTAATAAATTATATTTTAACTCGGGATCTTTCAAAAAAAAAAAAAAAAACAACCTTTGGCTCTTGTGCACATTAGGACTAAAAAGTTTACGCGGGCCAAAGTTTGGCGTTTTCTGAAAAAATTAACTTAAGAAATTGTTAAAAAGTATTAGTTGTAAAATTAACTGAAAAAATAAGACATTGTATTAAAAAAAACCTTCTTTTTTACCTTTTAACACTTCACTTTTGTACTAAAATTCAACTACAAATGAAAATGTGTTTTAAACCCTCCGTGACTTTTTTTATTTTCGGTCGAGAATTACGTTTTATAGCAAAACTTAAAGGCTAAAGTCTCACCTACCAAACAGAAAAAACCGCATATCAAAATTCCAATCGAATCAAAAGTTATAGATTTTTGACCGCCTTCTCGCCAAATGGTCCGCTGTGAGCCGGTTACCTCTATAGCAGAAATTACCATTATTAAATTACCAATTTTTAAACAATACAAGAAATAAAACGGAGTTGCCTCAAATCTGTAGAGATGGACTGAAAATTGCTTTGTTATTTTCAATTTTTACAAATATAAAAATAGGAGAAAAATCCTATTTTTGATATTTATCATCAAATGTTTTTAATGCGAAGATTTTTCGCTGGATGTATTTAAAGCTGATGTCAATGCACCGAATTTACATGCATAAATTTACTGAAAATTAAAGTATAGTGTATAAAGTGGTCCTTCAAGAAACCTTCTATAAGATACCAAATACTTTTTCTGCCCATTATTTTGTCCTTAACTGAAGCCTTAAACACATAACGGCAGTTGCGAGTGCGAGTAAAAACTAAGCTCTTTGCATGCGAGAATTTGTGCTTTTGTGCTTTTACAAAATCATCAAAACGCTTTCGAGCAGCTGATTGTCTTACTGTCAAACATAATTTAATTGTCAATTGTATACAAAGCTATTCATATAATAAACAATAAATATAGCAAAATAAATAAAATCGAAATTATTAACGGGTTAAATAAAGTAATTACTGTAGTAGGCATTACGTTTAATGCCTATCAGCTGATTCTCCTGTCATCTGATTTTTCTCGCACAGAAAATAGAATCAATTATATTTCCCTTGCGAGTGTTTTTACAATATAAGTTGGCAACGCCACACAAAAAAGCTTTACTATCGATCTCGCTTCCACATATAGAAAAAGTCATTATCGTTTTTTCTCGCAATCGCATCTCGCAGTTATGTGTTTAGGGCTTGAGGCTTGGGTTGCAGTTTAGCATAAATTAAACTACTGATGCTCGTAACTTCAACAACTAGATACCTAATAGTGCATGGTTACATATCGTGTAAATTAAATACCTTGATTTTAACTGGTGGGTATGACTTACCGTTTGGGTAAACTTTAGTGTTTCTTGAATGGACGATTTTAGTAAGAAAATTATAATCGGCCTAGATCGACCATATGAAAATAAACCATATAGAAAATAAACATAAACCAAATTTGAGTGGCTTTGTTATTAATTTTTTTTGTCTCCGGATATGAAAAAATTCATACCGGAAGCTATATTTTTGCTTTTTGATAGATTTAAGTGAAGATCTGCAAAAAGCTTTATATGACTAAATATTATCCTTCAGGGTTTAATTAATTAATTTCACCGGTATCGATATGGTAATTTAGATCTTATCATGGCAACTTAAGTCGATCTTATAGAGGTAATTTGTATGGTGAATAGGTCAGCACATATACCGATTATACATATTTCAATAGTGTTCGTTCTAAGGCCGATAAAAGCTAACAAAACTTGACTACAAGATTTGCATGGACACAAAGATGGATGGATAGGTCGAATATTTTTTGGCAGTTACAGGCATCAGCACAAACTCATTATACCCTTGCCACATAGTGGTATAGGATATACATATATAATTAAATATGTACAAATAAAAATAAATTTAGAATTAAAGGAGCTAAGAACTTTGTGATATTTTCTACAAAAAATATATGGAAAAGTGACCATTTTGAAATTTTGAATAATTGAATTTTTGGTAAGTTTTCGGCTTTCGAAAAAAAAAATGTGCACGAATGGTTTTAAAAAAGATTGAATCAAAAATGACTCACCGAGTAGAAAGGTAAATATTGAAACGCATTTTCGTGTGGAATAAAAATAATAATATTTGCACTTAAGGTGCACAAACATTTCACGTAACCACCAAATGTTAATAACCTTACGATTTTATGCCTCTGAATGCCTCAAATAGCTGGTGCAGATTTTGGAGTAATCTAACAACTCCCAGGAAGCAAAGTTATAAAAAAAAGTTTATATTTCAATAAAATCCTTGTTTGTTTATATACTAAACATCCATGTATAGAAGAAGAAACCTTGTACACAAAAAAAATAATGTATATACATATAAAATTCCCTAGATGTGTTGGAGATTGTACTCACGTAAAAAGTTTGTCTCCTGGTATGATCATATAAATTGAATTTTATAATATTCTTTTAACAGATTATCATTTTATAGGTGGTGAGTTTTGAGAAGTTTTTCGTAATCGAAGGGGTATTTTCATCTCATGACAGTACTATATTTAATAATAGCAGATAAAAACTTATGTTCAACTCTGCGTCTCGTGGTGATCAACTGATACTTGGAGATGGGGGTTATATATGGTAGAGCTCATCAACGTATCTTATGATATTCTTAGTCAACCCAATAACCTATGCGGAAAAATTGTACAGGAAACCACAGATTCGCACAAGATATATAATTTAAAGCCATTTTGGAGCTTTAAAGCGTCATTTCAGTTTTCTTTCTATAATATATCAACATTTCATGATATTATCACTGCTACATCAATATTACACAAAGAAAGAATTCTCTAGCAAAGTGCCTACGAAATAAGTATGAATAGAATATCACATAATTATGCCTTAAACCAAAGTCTATCAAACACTATAAGAAATACATTAATAACACAAATATAACTAATTATAAAAAAATCTAAAGTGGAACGTTATTTCTTTCACTGTTTTTATACCCTATACCACTATGTGGTTTGGGTATAATGACTTTGTGCTGCTGTTTGTAACACCAAAAATATTTGACCTACACCCATCTCTAATTATACCGATCGAATCAGAATCACTATCTGATTCGATTTAACGATGTCCGTCCGTCCGTCCGTCCGTCTGTGGTCCATGTAAAGCTTGTAATCAAACTGCAGGTCGAAATATGAATATATTTTGATGAAATTTGGTATTTGATCTTTTATTGGCCATGGGATGAAAGCTGTTGAAATTGGTGAGAATCGGTCCATGTTCAGACCTAGCCTCCATACAAATGACCCCTATGAAATCAACATATATTGCCATAAGATCCAAATTATCATACAAGTCTTAGTCAAATTGGGTTTGTATGTATATATTACTTCCATTAATCAGTAGTCCAAAAATGATCCCTATTGGACAACTCTTGGTCATAGGCCCCATATAGAGCTGCTTCCCGATCTTCACTCAAATCTATCAAAAAACAAAAATATTGCACTGATTCTTCTCAAATTTTGTTTGTATATATTTTTGCAAAATACAAGAGACTTTACCAAACATGGTCAGGATCGGTCCATTTTTGGGCCTAGTCCCCATATAGATATAGCATCCCACTCAAATTTGTTTTATGCTTATTTTCTATATCCAGTTAATTGGGTCTAAGAGATAGGGTCTCTAAACGCATGGTATAGGGTATCGTATAGTCGGTCTGGACTGACTATAATTTTTTTACTTGTTAATTTTAGCTCCTGTTCCACGTTTTTGAGCTTTTATATTTCCAATTCTATCTTAAACACTTCATTTCCACTTTCATTTTCATCCCTATAATATTTGGCTTGTTCTGGAACAAATTTTTTCTTTCCTCTTTGAGATCTCCATATTCATCGATCCTTGGCCTCTTCTTTGGTCTTTCATACCAATCAATTATAGGGAAGGATTTATCGACTTCCCCCTTTATTTACAGAGTTTCTGAATACTGAATATCGAGAGTAAAGAATTTCGATGGATTAAAAAATTTCTTCAGCCTAGGAAAGAATGATTGTATGCACATATATGTACATACAAATGTTTTAATTTTATAAATGTTAGCTAACATTTAAAGTGAATTCCTTATCCATTCCTCAACGAACCTATGAACCAAAAGCTGATGACCCTATTGGAACACTTCATCTGATGACAAATTTATAGTCGGTCCCAGTCCTTCTCCTGTTTTGTTGCAAGCTGCACCTGTTTTCTTAAACACTTTTATAATTATTCAGGAAATTTAATTGTTTTTCTCCATCCGTAAAATCCCACTACTCTTATCGTCTGTTCTCGACATATTAATGTTAAAAATTTATTTATTTAAAACGCTATTTCACAAACACAAATGATAAAATTTAACAAATTTATTTGACATAATAATTAACGTCAAATGAGAATGTTGCCATACTTTAACAGAAACACGAAGATAAAATAAACGTTAAAATTACCAATGTAATTTTACCGGATAAGTAAAAAAGTTACGGGCATGAATGCAGAAAACTATCGCCTGCATGAATACTACAAGAAATTTTTATACACTCACAAAAAATGAGCAAATGGGTGTGAAAGTAAGAGTTGTATTTTTGTACTTTTCCAAAAAAAACAACTTTAATAAGTGCAAGGTTTTCTGCGTCCAAAAATACTTAGTTTACAGTTGGAACGGATATTCTTTGGTATCTCAAAAACGTCAATTATTCTACTTAACGATTGACTTTTCCTTTTCCACACTCCTAAAAAAATAATTGTTAAAGTTATTAAGTTAAGAAATTTCTAATGACTTCTCATAAGTTTTACTAAGGTTAGGTTAGGTTGCGAAGAGAGCCATGTATACACATAGCTCAAATCCGGCTTGCTGTGCACCATATATTTCCGCAGTCTTCCAGTTTCTACCCCTGTATTAGTTATTAGTGTGTATGATATCGTTGGATAGATGTCTGACCCTTGTGGCCGCAAATTTTTAAATTAAATTTTCTAAATTTTCTAAATTTTCCAAAGAAAATAACCCCCGAAGACAAGCGTTAGTTTGTGGTAAATCCAGTATTAAATTATATTACCAAAATTTATCTGGAATGCGTACGAAGTCAAATTTAATCTATGATTTTTCTTCTCAATGTGAGTTCGATGTGATTGTGTTGGTTGAAACATGGCTGAATTCCGATTTTGCTGATGCTGAATTTTTTAATCTAAAACTCTACAACGTGTATCGTAAGGATAGAGATGGACTGCTTACTGGTTATTGCAGAGGTGGTGGTGTACTGATTGCTGTTAGATGTGAGTTTAGCTCTTCTTTATATTCTATTGACAACAAATTTGGTTTGCTTGATCAATTGTTCGTATCTGTTTCTGGTTTTAATGAATTTTTTTTCGTTTGTGTCTCATATATTCCGCCAGAAAGCCCTGATGAATTATATGAGGCCCATGTAGCTAATTTAGTACCTTTAGATGCGAATTTGGCTGTTAACTCTCGTATCTGTGTTTTGGGTGATTTTAACCTAAAAAATGTTTTGTGGTCGCAAATTGGTGATAGCTATGAGCTGTTACCTAGCAATGTGAATAAAGTAAAAGAAATTAATTTCATCGATAGTTTAATAAGTTTGAGTTTAGTTCAAATTAATCATATCTGTAATAAATTAAATTGTTTTTTGGATTTAATATTTGTTCCTCATGATTGTAAGTTTTCACTATATGAGAGTGTATTGCCAATTTCTCCATCTAATTTACATCATTTTCCCTTAGTTATAGAAATTAATTCTTACAAGTTTTTAAAAAATTCTCTATGTTTAAATTCGGTTAACTTTAATTTTAACCGTTGTAATTTTGATGTGCTAAATTCAATACTTAGTAGTGTTGACTGGACAACGATTTATTTGGGCCAAGTAACATCATCTTGTTATGATAAATTTTTAAATATCGTTTTGGATATTTGTAATGCAAATGTCCCACTTAAAAGATCAAAGCCATATAAGCTCCCGTGGTATACTAGGGGTCTAAAAAAGCTTAAAAATCTGCGAAACAAGTTTTATAAACGTTTTATTATATCTGGTAGTTCAATAGACAATGACAAGTTCATTTATTATCAAAGAGAATTCAATTTTCTAAATAAATTTTTATATAAACAATTTATTTTACAGAAAGAATGTGATATTAAATCTAATCCTAAATCATTCTGGTCTTATGTTAAGTCTAAAAAGCAAGTTTCAGATATTCCAACTATTATAAAATATGGTGGCTCTGTTTCTAAGTCAAGTAGTGATGTTGTAAATATGTTTGCCAATTTTTTTAGCTCAAATTTTGATTCTTCAGTGATCCATACAGCTAGATACTCAAATTCATTTGATATGCTAGACATTGGTATCATAGAAGTCTCTGAGGATGATGTTTATAATGGTATTCTGCAGTTAAAAAATAATTTTAAATTAGATTCGGATGGTTTATGTTCCTATTTTTTGAAAATGTGTGCTTTTCCTATCGCAGTTGCACTTAAGTATATTTTTAATTTATCATTAAAAGAAGGAATTTTCATTGATAGGTGGAAATCAGCGACTCCAGTTTTTAAAGGTGGTAGTAAAGATGAAGTTACTAGTTATAGGCCGATATGTAAGTTGTCGTGTGTTTCCAAAGTTTTTGAACATGTGATTTTTAAGAAATTATTTTTCCTTTCAAAATCTATTATATCTCCTTATCAGCATGGATTCTTTTCTGGTAGGTCTACTACGACCAACTTAACTGTTTTCAGTGAGTATTGCATATCTGCATTGGAGCACGGTAGTCAAGTTGATGTTGTTTATACTGACTTTTCTAAAGCCTTTGACAAGGTTTCTCATAGTATTCTTTATTATAAGTTGCAAGCAATTGGATTTCATTCTAATTTTCTAAATTGGATAGGATCATACTTATCTAATAGAATTTGTAGAGTGTTAGTTGAGGGTTTTGAATCGTTTCCATATGTTCAAACCTCGGGTGTTCCTCAAGGCAGTGTTTTGGGCCCACTTTTGTTTAATTTGTTTATAAATGATGTCTCTCAGTGTTTTTCAAATGTACGATTTTTGCTTTATGCTGATGATTTAAAAATTTACTGTCAGTCTCCTCCTTTAATGATATATGTAACTTACAGAATGATTTAAACAATCTTTATGATTGGTGTTTGCTTAATAATTTGCATTTAAATCTCTCTAAATGTCGCCATGTTTCTTTTTCTAGGTCTCGTAATCCGATACCTTCTCGTTTCAGTTTGGGTGGTCACAATTTAACTACTATTGACGTAGTAACTGATCTTGGAGTTATTTTTGACTCTACAATGTCTTTCATTCCCCATATAAACTATATAGTTCCTAATGCATATAAAGTCCTTGCATTTATAAGGAGAAGCTGCTCTGGTCTTGATCTTGCCCTCATATGAAGCCAAAGGCTTGCTTCTTGGTCTTGAGACTTTAGAATATAGGCGTAGATTTCAATGTTCATTGTTTATATTTGATTTAATTACTTGTTGTATTGATTGTCATGACTTGCTTTCGCAGATACCTTTTTATGTCCCTCCTAGAACGTTACGTCATAATCATTATATTTTTAATGTATCGTTCCATCGCACTAATTATGCTCTAAACAGTACGTTAAACCGTGCTTGTAATGATCTCAATAACCTAAATGAATTAGCCGTTAACAAAAATTTTAACCGCACTATTGAATTTTGCACTTCAAAAGAAAATTTTAAGCTATTTCTCTTTGAGTTATTACATTTGTAATTTTAGATATACTTATTTTATCTAAGTTTTAATTTTTAAATTAAGTTTTAGTCTGTAAGGAACTTTTTGTATTCCATTGACTTAATAAATGAAATGAAATGAAATGAAAAAATGCAGGATAGTAATAAAGGTGGTATTCTGCAATCTCTACATATACCCGATTCTGCTCGTCATATATGGTATAGGTGAGCCCTCAGTTCAGAGTATCCAGTGCGGATACCAATTACCTTACTAAGTTCCCTTCTACTTAGAGTCAAGATTTCCGCTAGTTTCAGTTTGAGAGTCTTGCAAGGTCACCAATCTGTTTTCGTATTATAACTCTGTGTTTTACTAAAGTTAAAAAAACTTAAAACACGCCCTAAAGTTCTGGTACAATCTCATTTGCATGGCTTACAGTCAGTGTTTAAAAAAGATAAACACAATCCAACACTTTTGCAATTAATATACAGTATTTTCAACCAACTAACACACTGATACATAAACCAGAAGGTGTCTTTGATTAAGATGACGAAACTTTAATTATTTTTGTACTGGCAGTATTTGGCTATCACTGATTGCCTTACCGCTCTCTAACCGACAATTGAACGAATGAAAATGTTTTTTTTTTTTTAACTTGTGCCCAATTCAATAGGCGTTGTTACTTCGAGACAATTTGAGTAAAGCCACAAATAAATTGAGATTTTCTTTCGGTTAAAATTACATATTTTCCCACGAAAAGCCAGAAAAAAAAATTATTATAAGTTGAAGCAATTTATTGTGACGTTGTAAGCTTATCAACTCGCTTATTTTTCGTTATTGGAAGAACAATAGATAAACCAGGTTTACGTAAACAGCAGCTGACTGCCAAGACAGTTAAGTTTCGATACTATACAATAACAATAACAACAAAAAAACCTACTCCTTACATTATAGCAGTAAGATTGCACTTTGAGGATGGTCCAGCTCATGAATATTGATTTAATTGAAACTTAGTCAGTGTATACCGCGGGGCAAATTATCATCCAATATTTACTCGTACTCGTATTTTTGTATGTAGATTCTTGGTTTTTTTTTTTTTTGTTGCTGACTATGAAGACAAACGCCAGCCAGTGTTGCATTGGTAGTCACGACAAACCGCAATGTTCGCCAAAGCAAACAATATTTCAGGTGTTTTTGTTAAAAACATCAATCTATCCTTAATCTACTACGTGTGCTTGGATTCAGCATTAAGTGTGGCAATAATTTCGCCCTCTGTTATTGATTTTCATTCATTATCCTCAAAGCTGTGGTATAGCGATAGATATACATATTCATATGTTGTGGGTTAATTTATAATTAGTTTGAATTTATCTCTGATATAACTTTTATAAATAGTTGAAACAATCTACAGTTCTGTGAGAGGTTGATTCAGATAACACATGGCAAAATATTATTTAATTTCATGTATAATAATCGTTATGTCATCCATCAAATATACATCACCAAGCTTTACATTGTCTTGGTAATATAGCCTGCATAATGGGTTAAAATCTATATCGGATCAATATGAATCGATTTGTTAGATCATATATATGACTACTAGCAGCTCCCAGCCCTCAAAATTCGAGTGGAAATTCTAGAAAATTTTACTTGTTCATTTAATAAAGGCGCTAAAGTTATGCTAATCAATTTTAGCCAATTCACATTTCAACACTTTTTAAATATCGATTGCGTTATTGGTTTATGTCCAAAAGTATTTTTCAATGTTATTAGTTTATGTCGAAAATTATTATTCAATTCAACATAATTATTAGTGAATGAAAGAAACGAACTCACAAACACAATAATAAATTTAATAAACACACACATAGTATTGTATAATTTTATGTATGTGCTAGTAGCAACTATAATACTCCAAAAAAATGAAAAATTTTAAAATCTGTAAATCTGATGGATAGCTAAAAAGAAATACCTTTCAAATAAGATACGATTGGTCAAAATCGGGAGAAAAGTGTGGAACAAATCGTCGGTCAAAAAAAATCGACTTACTTATAGGTTTTTGCCTTAAGAGTATATTTCTGCATATTTTAAGGTGCTATTACATGATGTGTTTTTTACATATGTACTGTCAAATTTTCCCACAACAAAAGTTGTACACATCGTGTGATACATATTAAACATTGTTTATGTACAATACATCAGGAAAGTCACATGTACATTTTTCAATTAGAACAGGTTCTATTTTTGCATGACAAACAAATGAAAATACAACACTGCTTGTGGCGAAAGAAAAACAGAGTACATTTTAAAGATTAATATTGAAAGAAAAATAAATTGTTTAGTATTAATTAACAATTAAAATATACATAACCTTTTTTTAACAACAAATTTTTGTAAATTCACAAATTAAATCAGCTGTTGTTTACATTTAGAGGTTATGTCATACGGAAATACATACGCACGTGTGATAGCAAAAATTATGAATCGTATGTAAAAGACAATTTTGACAGACATGAAGAATTTCATATGGATAAAAAAAGTGACAGTACATATGTAAAAAACACTTCATGTAATAGCACCTTTAGTTTTAAAGGTATAAAAGCATATTTTTAGAGCGTACTTTAAATTTGTTTTAAATTTAATTCTTTTTTAATCGATTTTTTTATTGACTAACCTTTTAATTTTTCTTTACAGCATTTAATTTGAATTTTTTTTTAGGAAAATTGACAGGATTTAAAGTGCAATCAGAATCAACACTCGTTCTAAGTATATCGAAAATCTTTACAAAAACTGTATTGATAAAATTTTAAAATATATTCAAAACTCATTATACGAGGACAGTCCCAGAACAACCCAATCTGTCAAAGAAAACACAACAAATTTTGGTACTTTTTTTACTTCTCAACATATTCTTCTTTTAGCTCGATACAGGTTTTCTAGCGATATTCAGTAGCTTCGATAATCCGAGGGAGCTAAATCTGGCAAGTAAGGTGCGTGATGAAGGAAACTTTAATACACTGATCTTGGCCATCGCAGTAGTGGGTGTGTGAACAGGTGCATTTCGGATAAAAATATAGGCGTCGACATAATTACACATATCCGTGAAGAATTAAATGGGTCCTCAAAAATACATCTTTAGAGCATAATGTAAGAAATTTTAGCATTTAAAATGCTCCCATCACATACCGCGAGGTAGAAAAATGTTTTTCAATGTAGAGTAATACGCTAACATATAATAGGCCAAGATTTTTAATTGAAACAACAACAACCTCGCTTAACGAAAATTTTCAGTGTAAATTAAAATTAAAGAAATTCAAGATAGATTTAAGAAATATCATTTTTATTTTATTTATTTACTTAAAACTATCAGATTCCAGCCCTTGAAATTCGAGTGCAAATTCTAGGAAATATTATTATTATTATTTAATAAATTATTTTATAAGACAATTCACAATTTAGCACTTTTAAATCTCAATTGCGTTATTGGTTTATGTCCAAAATTATTTTCCAATTAAACACAACTATAATTGTGAATGATTTATGTCCAAAATGAGAAAACAAACTTATTTTTGTATGTGTTAGTAGCAACTTTAGTTGGGCAGAACTCCAAACAAATTTAAAAATTTTAAAATCTGTAAATCTGGTGGACTGCTAAAAAATAATTCAAATAAGATACGCCTGCTCAAAATCGGGAGAAAACCATTTAACAAATCATCGGGCACAAGAAATCGCCTTACCTATTAATATTATAGTTTCTACACACAAGACTCAGATTCTCTTATTGCAGTATAGAATTATTCATTTGGAAAAATAACAGTTTTTAAATCTTATATTAGTACTTACACTAAAGTTTAATATACGCAAAAGTTATAGATTAAAAAATAAAAAATTTGAACAATTTAAAGTAGTTATGTAGATAAAAAGTTAAATTTTGCAATAACAAAACACTTATAAAATAGAGAAAAATATTTTACAACTTAATGAACAGAATAAAAATTAAGTAATTTTCTCTTACCTCTATTTGCCCTACAAAATGTTAGATGACTGTAAAGATGTTCCGGTTGTTGTGTATATGTTACTTTGTGTGAGAAATATTAGAACTCCTACTTTGAGCACATCTTCAAACTGAATACCATAGAGTTTGGTTGTAAAGGGTGTTCTTTTATTTCGCATACGTATCGAGAGATAGTTTTGAATATGCGATTAAGTTTTTCACTAATAAATGCATCATATTTTGCAAATAATTCGCATCCATCCATTATAATTGGCATTAAATAAGTTTTATCAAGAAGTATTCTAATCAGCGCCGTACTACCGCATGTGCAACAAGTGCAATCGCACTAGGCCCATTATTTTTGAGGGCCCCAAATATTAAACACAAACTTCTCCAATAGCAAAAAAAAAAAACATGAATAGAAAAAAAAACAAAGATGAAAATTCCAAATTCGTTTATTTCTCAAACAAATCTAGTTGGCTACGTTTTAATTTGAAACAAATATACCTCGTTATTCAGTTGTTTTTTGCTTCAGATTGTTGCGTCTTATTAGTGAACAGTACTATAACAGTACTATAATTATAAGTGAACAGTACTATACTTCTAAAATTAAATTTGTGTTAACGTTGCGCGGATATCGTTTGATAAAAGATTATATATTTAAATTTATAAAAAGATAAATCAGTTATCAGGTAATATAGTTTCAGTTGATATTTCAATATACATATTTATTTTATTTTATGTTTATTTTTTAAACTATTTTTGTAACTTTTTTTACCTCAATTAGAAATGTCGAAAAGATATTATGAAAGTGGCGCACAAAAAAAAACCAAACCCGATCCGGAAAACAGCAGAACTAAGTAGCCTTGCTTAATCATTAAATACATTTCTTCAACAAGGCGGAAGTCCATTAAGTTCGAACTCTAATTTAATTGAATTAAGTAATTCAAATAGTATATCTTAACTTGAAAACAATAATGTGGAAGATGTGTCAATGAGCCACAACTTCAAAATATTGGTAACCCTAACAAGAATGTAGATGATGAATCAGAATCCAATAGCATAAATAAATATGATTTTCAAAGTAATGTCGCAATATTTCCTAGCGTTGTTCAAGCCTATACACGACCATATTCGTTCAGCGGAAGGATAAAACTAATTATCTGTCAAATCAGACATGAGCTAAGTGTTACCATTCACGAAATAAGCACTAGTTGCAAAAAAAAAAAAACGTTAGATGGCGGACCCTTTATTAGAAATTATGGGCTCGATATCAGAGCTGTAAACGATTGCAATCGATTTAATTGCAATCACATGATTTATCGTTAATGATTGCTAATTTTTTGATTGTATTCCAAATCCTAAATTGATTTCATGATTTCAAACTGAAATCAATACGACAAAAATGATTGAATCAATTTTTTGAAATTAATTCATATATTAATTGATTGCAATCAATTAAATCAAATTAAATCAGAATCAAAGTCAAAATCTTCGTTCTCTTCAAATAAAACTCCTTCTTCTAGAAACAAAGATGACTCTGATAATTTTGAATTACCAACAATGTAAATTTTTGTTTGAAGTTTAAAGTTTTGTAAAATTGGTAAACATAATTTTTAATTGCAATCAGTTTCTTATCAAATTGCTAATAAATTAATTGTTCATATCAAGGTTTATGTATACAAGGTGACGCCATCCCAGCCCCCATCCCTTTTCTGTTTTTTTTTGACGTCTTTCTCGTATGCCGTCACGCAAAGTTTGTTCCTATCTAGCAGATACGGACACATCGTTTGAAATGCTTGATCGTTATCCGATTCTGAAATCCACATTTATGAAATTCAACGCACCTTTACCGTCATCAGCTGCAGTAGAAAGGTTATTTTCTTTTGCAACTTTGCTAAACAATCCGCGTCGTGGATCGCTTTCAGATGGTAACTTTGAAAAGTTACTTCAATTAAAAGCCAATAGAGAGCTAACTAATGTAAAAAATGCTCAAAGTAATAAGTTAAATATAAGTGGAGGTTTTTACTAGAATCTGTTGTTTTATACTAAAACTTAGTGGTTTTCACTAAAATCTGGTGGTTTCCACCATATTCTAGCGGAAACCGCTAGATTCTAGATTCCAAGTGTATATTATTTCGTAGAACTTTCCCTTTAGTTGTGATTTCAGTGCAATTCATTGAAATCGCATGATTTCAACAAAAATTTGATTGCAATCGAATTGATTGCAATTAAATTAAATTAATTGCAATTAAATTAAATTAAATTAAATTAATTGCAATCAATGATTTCTAAAAAAATGATTTCAAAATGATTGCAATCACAAAATATTGCGATTTTGACAAGATTTCATTTTGAAATCTGAAATCATTTTGAAATCAAAGAATGAAATCAGTTTGGTTGAAATTACTTTGATTTCAATGCCAATTGATTGCAATTTTTCACAGCTCTGCTCGATATAAAGATTTTAGAGCTTTTTATTTAACAGTCCTGTAGATGTGGGCAATAAATACTTTATATAAAATTTTGAGTCAAAAATCTTCAGAGGAATGGATCCTGGAGAAGGACGAAAAACAATATGTAAATTACACAAAGTGGGTGCAGACAAAATAACTTATGTCGACAAACGTCGTTTTCTTTGAAAAAGAAAACTGTCAATGCTACCACCCATGTAGACATAAGTTGTTGTTGCTTGAAAAATTGATTATTTTGTTCGTCAACAAAAAGTTAACGGGACTTAGGATGAGAATATAACAACGTATCAAGAAAAGTTTTTAGAAGTGGTTATAAACTGAAAACTAATCCAAAATTATGTTCCATTTTTTTTTCATTAATAACAACGTATGTCGCTATGTGTTGTTTTCTGAGAAAATAATTTATCAGTGATCCAACGTAGGTTGACATACGTCGTTAGTGCTCCAAATTAATTTAATAAACATTTAAGTTACGTCGTTATTTAAAGACAAAACTCAGAAATGGTCAATATTTTTTTTTTTTAAATTGAACACATGTAAAGAGCGTTAAAA
Organism: Cordilura impudica; assembly: GCA_963682025.1. Classification (NCBI taxonomy): domain Eukaryota; kingdom Metazoa; phylum Arthropoda; class Insecta; order Diptera; family Scathophagidae; genus Cordilura; species Cordilura impudica. The sequence continues at coordinate 125,552,260 of OY821519.1, forward strand.
ATTAATATAATTGGCATCGTAAAATCAAAACTGACAAAAATGGACATACGCGGTTATTCCAGAAAACCACAGATATTCGCTCAAATATAATGACATTTGGTTTACGTTTAAAAAATTTCAACAAAAAGGGCAAGGTGGCAATTGGCCTATAATCCGATTTGGTTTTTGGTATGGGTATAATTTTAGTTCTTTTCCAATTTGTGGGATAGAAACATGTTGTTATAATCTTGTTAAAAATTTGGATGGTTAAAGGCAGTATTTATGGTAGAAGAATTTTCAAAAAATTGGGATGGATTCCATCAATTCCAACAGCATTAAATTTAATCGACATATAACATGATAGGACATCCGAGATTGTTACACAGGCAAAAGCAAATTCATTATTGGAAAAATTATTGCGATTGTTAATGGGAATATTTTCAATTGTTGCATTTATAGCATCAGGATCAGATACTACAGATGAATTGCTCTTAGTTTTCCCAATACCAATTTCTCTTATCGTTTGTCATGTTTTTCTTTTAAACCAAGAACTGAAGAGAGTTTATCAGAATTTATCAATAAAATTGAAAAATTTCCAAAAATAAAAATCAATATATATTCACAACATAAAATTATGTTTTAGTTTATTTGCTCCTTTCGTAACCTTATTTTTGTGTCTTTTTTACATAAAAAATTCGTATTTCATGAATAACAAGTAAACAAAATTATAGTCGGTCTAGACCGACTATATGATACCCTGTACCATGCGTTTACAGACCCTATCTCATAGGCCCAACTAACTGGACATAGGAAATAAGCATGAACCAAATTTGAGTAGGATTTTTATTAATTTTTTTGGCTGCAGATATGAAAAAGTTCATATCGGATGCTATATCTATATGGGGACTAGGCCCAAAAATGGACCAATCCTGACTATGTTTGGTAAAGTCTCTTGTATTTTGCAAAGATATATACAAACGTAATTTGAGAAGAATCAGTGCAATTTTTTTTGTTTTTTGATAGATTTAAGTGAAGATCGAGAAGCAGCTCTATATGGAGCCTATGACTAAGAGTTGTCCCATAGGGATCATTATTGGACCACTCATTAGTGGATGTAATAAATGCATACAAACCCAATTTGAGTAAGATCTATATGACAATTTGGATATTATGGCAATTTATGTCGATTTCATAGGGGTCATTTGTATGGGGGCTAGGTCTGAACATGAACCGATTCTCACCAATTTCAACAGTGTTCATCCTATGGCTCATAAAAGCTTATATACCAAATTTCATGCAGTGCGATTACAAGGTTTACATGGACACACAGACGGACGGACGGACGGACGGACATCGTTAAATCGAATCAGTTAGTGATTCTGATTCGATCGGTATAATTAAAGATGGGTCTTGGTCAAATATTTTTGGTAGTTACAAACAGCAGCACAAAGTCATTATACCCAAACCACATGGTGGGTATAAAAATACGTATAGTATGATTTATTTTTTAGATATTTTCCGTTTTTAAGAGCACTTTATAACCGCATAAAACGAGTTGTGTTAGACCATGGTTTTGGTTTCCCTGCTAATTAAACATGCGAAAGATGTTTTTGATGGTTCATGGCCAATAGACCCACGTTCTCACATGTAGGTTAATAAAAAGCTTAAAATTGCGGTGAATATAAATTAATTTAATGTGTAAAATTAATGTGGGTATAAAAAATGATGCTTGAAATAAAACTAAGCAAGTTTCATAGTTTTTTTTCTCTTATATCACGAGTTAACATTTTAGGTGCTATTATAATGGCTTTAATGATTTTATTTTATCGACAAAGTGATGAACTGTATGTGTTTGTATTTTTTACTATTTGCAGTTGAAATATTATTATGACGTTTATTGAAAAGGGGTTGCTTTGTTTTTATACACCATATTGCTGTGGTGAAAATTATAAGGGTTGTTGAATTAACAATAGAATTAAAAGGGACTTTTATTGTGCAAACAAATTGTAGATGGCTCTGAAAGCATCAAGCAGACTTTTTCTGTTTTAATAAAGACAGTTCTACCTATAAGTTAAAGATGGGGCTCTTGCATAACCCTGCTATCTCACATCACACTGCAACTGTGAAATCGTTGTGTACGTATTATCAACGAAAAATTGTTCGAATGGGTCGAATCCATCGCCATTAACATTTGTGTTCACACATCTGACTGCAATCGCATTTTTAAAATGTCGATGCGTAAACTTGACAAAATTTGTTTAGTTCTCTCTCTCTCTCTTTTTCTTAAATAGAGCTACCGAGTTTATTATATAGGCACATGTTTGAGGGAAAATGTTTACATATATTATTATTAGTATTATTTAAATAATCGTTAATAATATTTTATGCTCTATAATTAACAACCTGGCGTTTTTATATTCGCGTTTCAAGAAATGAATCATAATAATACATTTAACAAGTTAAAACTTTAAATACTGTAAATTTATTTAGAAAAATATTTCTGCATTCAGAAATTTTTTATCTTACTTATTAATAAACCGAGATTTAACACATCAATGTACGTCAAATGTTTTTGTTGTTTTCTTCGATATTTAATTTTTTTTAAGTACCGTTTTTATTACCAAATTTTCATGGCATGCTAATATTTATTTTCAATTCAATTTTATTTATTTACATAATAGAGAAAATATTATCAAAGTTATATACAACAAGTAAGAAAATTATAGTCGGTCTAGACTGACTATACGATACCCTATACCATGCGTTTAGAAACCCTATCTCTTAGGCCCAACTAACTGGACATAGAAAATAAGCAAAAACCAAATTTGAGTGGGATTTTTATTAGTTTTTTTGGCTGCAGATATTCAAAAGTTCATATCGGATGCTATATCTATATAGGGACTAGGTCCAAAAATGGACCGATCTTGATCATGTTTGGTAAAGTCTCTTGTATTTTGCAAAAATATATACAAACAAAATTTGAGAAGAATCAGTGCAATATTTTTGTTTTTTAATAGATTTAAGTGAAGATCGGGAAGCAGCTCTGTATGGGGTCAAAGGGATCATTTTTGGACTACTCATTAATGGATGTAATGAACGCATACAAACCCAATTTGAGTAAGATCTATATGACAATTTGGATCTTATGGCAATTTATGTCGATTTCATATGGGTAATTTGTATGGGGGCTAGGTCTGAACATGGACCGATTCTCACCAATTTCAATAGCGTTCATCCCATAGCCGATGAAAGCTTATATACCAAATTTCATCAAAATATATTCATATTTACGACCTGCAGTTTGATTACAAGCTTTACATGGACACACAGACGGACGGACGGACGGACGGACGGACGGACGGACATTGTTAAATCAACTCAGAAAGTGATTCTGATTCGATCGGTATAATTAAAGATGGGTCTAGGTCAAATATTTTTGGTTGTTACAAACAGCAGCACAAAGTCATTATACCCAAACCACATAGTGGTATAGGGTATAATAATTTAAAGAGATCAGGTGGTAATTAGCTTTTTCAACTTAGAAATTCCTCAATCATTTACAAAAGATATAATTAATAAACTATACAATTAATATTTTTTATTTAGGTTAAAAGTGACAAAAACCTATTTAGAAAGGAAAAAAAAATTTTTTTTTTTGAAGTGTAAACATCTGTACGAGCAATACACAATACAATCACAAAACCAGCGTAAGCTATAAGACGTGAGACAAAATCAGTATGACTTATGATTGGATTGGTGAAAAATTTACGAAACGTAATCAACTTTTTGTCGATGTTTTATGCATTATATTTCTTCACTTTTTATAAACACATATAATAAATTTCCTCAATCATTTACAAGTATAATTTATTCCATATAATAACAGAATTATCACTGCATTTAAACCAAGGACCTATTTTCGGTATTCCATATATGATGAATTTCATGTAAAAATCGAGATGCATTGAACACGACCCCCTCAGATATCGATGAAAATTTGTTCATAGCTAAATTTGATCAATACAAACAAACCCTCATTTTTAGAAATGACTGTTTTGCGATTTTTGGGCGTGGCACAGTGGGAAAGTTTTCGAAAAAACGCGAAAATGGTCGAAAAGTGTTCCATTTAAAATGCAATAACTCAGAATCGGATTAACCGATTTCCATGATCTTGGTATCATTAAAAAGATATTTTAACAGGCTTTATGACACGTTTGAAAAAAAATTTCATATTTTATAATTTTATAACAAAAAGAAAATTTTAAATAACGAAAAAACCAAAAAGATCAAGGGTTTTTTTTACAGTGTATTATTTTTTTAGAAAGGTTTATCCTTCACCTATACCATATCCAAAAAGTAAAATGGGTTCTTTTTTAGTTTTTTTTATATAATTTTTTAAGTAGTGTCACTTCTAGTAATACGTACCGAAAGTTTTTGAAATAATTCGAATAACAGCGAAAATATAAGGTCACATTCTTACACATTTACAAAATAGTTCAACAATTCTAACATTTTTTAAATGTTTACAAATAAAAAACCATCAACAATTGTTTATATTATTTGCCAAGTTTTTATTAATTTGCGTTTTATTTTATTTATATTTTTTTTAAGTTAATTATTTGTAAGAAATTTTGCGCTGCTCAAATTTGGTACAGTCAGAATATCTGCGCACATGTACAAAAGTTTCATTTATTGGAATGAATGAATGAAAGCCTTGAGTTCCTGTTATAGTTTGAGCTTCTTTATATCTTGAAAACAGCTTTTCTTTAACGTTTTTGTATTCGTCAGCATCTGCGTAAGCAACTTGTATGGTGGTCTTATATGTTTCTGATGCCCAGTGATAGAGCTGCCTCGTTGTCTGGATTTCATTTTTATTTGCAAAACTATAATTTCGAGCACCTCTCTTCAATGTTCCTCCGATTCACATGCAGACTTTCCATGACTGGTAGCATAAAAGTGCCATTCAGCGTCAATACCAAAATCAGATTTGTGATGGCATAAATTAATGAAGTTATATTTATTTTTATATTGTGCTCCTGCACCATCTGATACGTAAATGATTTTATTAATATTGTTGGTTATATCGGCCTTCACAAACTGTATCATTTTTGAAATATATAGATGAAATGCTATACTATCATGGGTATTGCAATCAGATATTATGGCGAAGCTTTTATGAAATAATTTATCGTTATCTGAAAATAAACAAACAAAGGAAAAAAGAAATAAATAAAAAATATTAAATATTTTGATGAGTGTGGATGGATGTGTTTACTAATACCAAAATATTAAAATAATTACCTTTGTAATAAATAACGAACGGATGTATTGTAGCCTGATCATTATTCCAATGGTATCCTTGCACGGCATCTTGTACAAGAAATGCATAATTTTCAGCAAAGTCCATTTGAATTAACATTTCTCCTGATAGCAGCGCCGCTCTTTTATTGCTGATAAAT